>JAPTYO010000016.1:3650000-5007371 GCA_036873135.1 Clarkia xantiana subsp. parviflora
GTTGAGTTGACTAACACGAACAGAGTAACCTTAATTTGGAATTAGTTTCTAACTGGCCAAATTTGAGAATAAGTTTACTAAACCAACCTAAGAATTCATTTTCTCTCATTCATCCTAACACAGTAACATGTAAATGTACCTGGCATTAATTTCCTATATAACATTGTGATTGAACCAAGGCATTGTTTAGAAAGATCCAATTTTTTTTACTTCCTCATAGTAAACAATGCAGAAACAGCTAGACAGATGATAAGAAAGAATAAGTTCCAAAAGTGTGCAGTAACACCTCTTGCCTATATAACAGTAAAAAGGTCTCATTTTTAACATGACCCAAGTGAAAATAAGGGCTCAGGAGGAATCTGGTTGAGTTTGAGGTCAGTTGTTTTATTCTGGAGGGTAAAAACAGGACTAGAGATTTACCGCGATTGGGCTCAAGCCGCTCAACATGTAGAAATACTGCGTACTTCACTAATTCCTACCAGAAATAATAACAGGGTCTCAACTCTCACCTAAATGACCAACTGTGTGTTGGGTTTGTCTAGAATTAGTTGGTTAGGTCCACTAAGCAATTTAGTCCGTTAGCTATTTTAGATAACAAGTATTAGGCCTTAAATATATTGGATATATATTTATATAAGCATGTGTGGCGGTGGCTTAATAGAGATATAATATAGATAGGCATTAGTTGGGTGGTCTACTATATATATATAGGGTTAGGAAATCAAAAGAGCTGCCGTGAGAGAGAGCTGGTAGTCTTCTAGGGTCAAAGAGAAATATCAACAGAGAAGGGTGCGTAGCACTAGGGTGCGTGAGTGCTAGGGTTTTGCTTCATGTGAGTTGTGTTTAGGCGAGTGTTTAATTAGAGCGTTGTGTAATAGGTCTCTACATGTATTGTGAGAGTGAGTGCTCTATGTGGTCTCGTCTTGTAACCCTCCGGTGTTGATTGTGCTAGTGAAGTGGTGCTCCTCCTTTGCTCGTGGACGTAGGTCGCGTTGACCGAACCACGTTAAATCTTGTGTTCTTTATTGCTTTCTTTTAATCCGTTTGTGAGTGTTGAGAGAATCGATCCTAACAACTGGTATCAGAGCTAAGGAGATTCAACACGATCACTGGAGATGGAGTTGTCGAAGGCTGGAATAGAGAAGTTCGATGGAAACGATTTTGGTTTCTGGAAGATGCAGATTGAAGATTATTTGTACCAGAAGAATCTGTACGAACCCTTGTCTGGGGAGAAACCGGAATCCATGACGGAGCAACAGTGGAAACTCAAGGATCGACAAGCCCTGGGGCTGATCCGGTTGTGTCTGTCCAGGAACGTTGCGTTCAACATCGTCAAGGAAACATCGACGGCAGGCGTGCTGAAGGCGTTGGCAAACATGTACGAGAAACCATCGGCGGTGAACAAGGTATACCTGATGCGTAGATTGTTCAATTTACAGATGGTTGAAGGTGGTTCTGTTGCTGAACATATTAATGCATTTAATATGATTGTGTCGCAATTGAGCTCTGTTGAGATTAATTTTGAGGATGAGGTTAAAGCTTTAATTTTGTTGTCATCTCTGCCCGAGTCGTGGGATACTATTGTTTCCGCAGTTAGTAGTTCCCGTGGATCTGAGAAGCTGAAGTTTGATGAAATCCGAGACGTTGTTCTTAGCGAAAGCATTCGTAAAAGAGAAATTGGTGAGTCATCAGGAAGTGCTTTCAGTGTTGACAGAAGGGGTATGAGTAAATTAAAGGGTTCTAATCAGCATGGATGCTCAAAATCAAGAAACAGAGGAATACCACAAGGAACATGTTGGAATTGTGGTGAAGAAGAAGGCCACTATCGAGCTGATTGTCCGAAGTCAAATAAAAAGAATCACGAACCTGGCAATGATAGTGATTCTGTGAATTCAGCAGAAGACATTGGGGACGTGTTAACCCTCAGTGTGGACAGCTCACTTGAATCCTGGATTGTGGATTCTGGAGCGTCGTTTCATTCGTCTCCGAGCAAGAAATTGTTCCGAAATTTCAAGTCAGGAAAGTTTGGAAAAGTGTATCTTGCTGACAACAAGGTGTTGGAGATCGAAGGAAGGGGGAATGTCTGCATTCACAGTCCAGCAGGAAATCAGTGGACATTGGAAGATGTCAGGTACATTCTTGGTCTCAAGAAGAATCTGATCTCGGTTGGTCAGTTGGATCGCACAGGTTATGCAGTAGATTTTGTGAATGGTTCGTGGAAGATCAAGAAGGGTGCTATGGTTGTAGCACGGGGCCTTAAATATGGAACCTTGTACACCACTGAAGGGTGTGTAAACGCGGCTGCTATTGAGAAGAGTGCATCCAGACAGATGAGCGTTAAAGGAATGAAGATGCTGGTGAAAAAAGAAGCTTTAGAGGGCCCGAAGTGTGTTGACGTGGGACTCTGTGAAAGCTGTGTTATGGGGAAGAAGAAACGAGTCAGTTTCGCGAAGACCCCAAGGGAGCCAGAGGTAAAACCGGTAACACCTGAGCAGGTGTTGAGGAGATCATCCAAGACTGTCAGACCACCAGATAGGTATTCACCTTCGTTACACTATCTGTTGTCGACGGATGATGATATGGGAAGATAGAGTGTCTTGAAGAAGGTGGAGATGGATGTTGGTTGCTCTTCTGGTCAGAAAGAGCATGTTGTTTCTACTCCAGATCGGTTAGTCCGGGACAGGGACTGGAGACTGGTCAAGTTTGAAGACTTGGAGGCATGTTGCCTCAGTGTAGCGAAAGCTGAGATCGGGCAACGTTTGAGCTCGGTTAGGATCTCGCGGAGATCGGGTTAGGCCCGTCGGGGGCCTTGGCAAAGGAGGTAGCGGACCATGGAGCATGCTAGCAAGGTGGAGCTATGAAGAATACAAGTCACGGTGGAGCTATGGTGAATTCAAGACAAAGGTGGAGATTGTTGGGTTTGTCTAGAATTAGTTGGTTAGGTCCACTTAGCAATTTAGCCCGTTAGCTATTTTAGATAACAAGTATTAGGCCTTAAATATATTGGATATATATTTATATAAGCATGTGTGGCGGTGGCTTAATAGAGATATAATATAGATAGGCATTAGTTGGGTGGTCTACTATATATATATATAGGGTTAGGAAATCAAAAGAGCTGCCGTGAGAGAGAGCTAGTAGTCTTCTAGGGTCAAAGAGAAATATCAACAGAGAAGGGTGCGTAGCACTAGGGTGCGTGAGTGCTAGGGTTTTGCTCCATGTGAGTTGTGTTTAGGCGAGTGTTTAATTAGAGCGTTGTGTAATAGGTCTCTACATGTATTGTGAGAGTGAGTGCTCTATGTGGTCTCGTCTTGTAACCCTCCGGTGTTGATTGTGCTAGTGAAGTGGTGCTCCTCCTTTGCTCGTGGACGTAGGTCGCGTTGACCGAACCACGTTAAATCTTGTGTTCTTTATTGCTTTCTTTTAATCCGTTTGTGAGTGTTGAGAGAATCGATCCTAACACTGTAAATGGTTAGGAGCGCAAAATCGCGATTACCTTGACAAGTGGATTCATAAGTTACCGTGCATGTCGGCACATCCTTGAACCAATGTTGTATTCCCAAAGCCCCGAACGGACCTGCCTTTCAAGCTTCTTCCTCCTTCCACTCACCCAATTGTTGTGGAGAACTACACAACCTTTCCTCAAACATGCTTCACTGACATTTCTAGTCATCCATAGCTCATCATATGCACCGTTTGGGAACAGGTCCCAGTCAAGAAAGTGAACCGCGAGACCAGTTTCTGGCTCCACACAAATGTTGTCTCCCATCTGGTTGGACCCGCCTTCCCACATAATACGTCGTAGAAGCTCGGTTGCTCCAAGAGGCCAGAGGTGGTGGGATGCTTCACCACTTTCTTCATGGCAGCAAAATTGTGGAGTCATTAGAAGACACAAAGTAGAATCCGGAGTTCAATCGCCGAGGCAAATTGATTGGTTCTGCATAAAATTGTACCAACATGAGGGTTTTCTTGGGGAAAAAGTTATCTTTCCTTGGGCACCAAGAAATGTAGGATTGAAGAAGATGGTATCTTACTTGTCTTGTTGTATTCATCCGACTGTTCTACGAGAAAAGGACCGAATGATGAGACCAATGGGATTGGGTTTTTGAACCAATACACATCAACATCACTCATATGGACATTATATCCTAACTTCGAGTATCCTCAAGACGATTCTCGATTTCACCTTGGTCACCTTCTGGAAACATTTGCTCCCAAAGTGGCAATTATCGAAGCTAATGTCACCTGGGGCTGATGAATCTCTGAAAACAGGGAGACCCTAGCAAGAATCAAGAACAACATCTCCAATTCAGATCCGCAGCAAAAACAAAGATTTCAATATACAAGTGCTTTCTTTCCTTCTTTGTATGAACATTAGACGTTGGTATTTCATAAAAATCAAATTTGTTGATATAAAATCACAGTAAAAATAAAGTATCCAACTAGGTAACGGCAAGATTGGAAAAGATCAATATTTTAGATAAAATCACAGGAAAATTATAAAATTTCCAGTGAGTTACCTGCAAGATTGAAAACTCGTAGGTTTCGCGATCAAGAGCACATACAACAAAGTTTGAAATATTGAGGCGGCGCAATCTGCATGCCCAGCTCATCAGCATGTCCTTATAACTATACCCAGCAACAGCAAGAACAATAGTCTTGTTACTGTCTGCATTCATAGAGAGGAGAGACTCCATTGAGAAGGGAAGATCCAATTCCCTTGATGGCTTCAACTGATTCTTCTCCAGAGACCAGAGAGTTTTGTCCTGTCCGAAGATTTAGTGTTCTGAGCACAATCCAAGGCTACCTTCTTTCTTCACGAATGTAATGTCCTCCTTTAAATGACTCTGCCTTACTCACCAAGCAATCTCCTTCATTTATCAAAAGGTATCTTTACCACATTTCATAACTCTGGCTACATTAGAGAAGTTTGGTTTATGGAAAAATGATGATCCATAAATCGCCCCGAGGAGGGAATTTCCAATATTCTCCCAATTTGTTTCTTCATTTTTCAAATAGCCCGAACTTTTCGAATCATCTGTATAAAAACTTGAAATGGTCAAACTAGAGTCGACCACTAATCTTTGTTCAGATGACAAAGCCTCGTTCATAACCCATTGATTATGTATTCCCTTTGCATAGAGAAATGGAGGAAGGATTGCAGTGTGTAATGGTGATTACTTGTTATTCCACGCAATAATCATTCTCCAATCATCTTGATCTGATCTCAAAGTCTTCTGATGAACAGTCTCCTGCAACTGATGAAACACTGCAGTTTTCAGTAACTATTAGATAAAACATGCTTTGAATCAGAACTAGGTTTTTTTTTACCTCCTTTGTTTTCACCAACTTGCCATCCACTCTATGCCAACGCTTCCCATCTTTGCTCAAGTGGAATGGTAAATTTGAGATATTACGTGGTGAAGCAACCAAAAGCCGGGCAATAAGACCGTTTCGGGATTCATAAAGACAGAAATGTCTGATGCGAACGAGCGGGATTTTGCCACCATAGAATGGAAGAATGGAGTTCCTAAGAACCTATACATTCATGCAGATCAATGGAAGTATAACGAAATCGACAATTTCAAAAACAAGAAGGTCCACTAATAATGCCAATTAGAACTATTCTAATTTCCATCACACATATAGGACAGAGTTCTTAATATCAAGTGCATAATGACAAAAATTCGTTAATAAGAAGTTTAATCTGGTTATAATGCTGAAGCAGTCTGTATAATGCAACCAAAACAATCTCAATTAGCTAAAGTACTCACGTAAAACCCACTTCGCCATCTACAGATACACGATTACTGAATGCAGCAGCAAAGGAAGCAGCGGATTCATGTTGACTGAACAAAACGACGGAGATTTGAGCGGACAGACCTAACCATGACCGAATCGCTACACTCTGGCGAGTTCCGGCAGAGCCAACAAAAGGGCTCGGGGCGGTGAAAATGGTGATGATCGGAGTGGCTGAATCTCGATTACGGAGAAGTGGCTGCTTGATATTCCGATCCTCGACGGAGGGCAGCTTCTGAGTGGCGTAGAGGGACACGGCGGTTAGCATGAAGCCATAGAGCCATGTTAAGAGTTATATAGCTTAGTCAGCAAGTTAGTTAGATACTAAGTTGCTTAGTACTTAGCCTACAAGTTAACTCAATTAGACTAACTTTCTACAGTCTGATATAAATAGCTTTGTAACCAAGATATTATTTGATTGATGAATTACAAGATAGTGTTCATGTTTCTCAAGTTCTCTCTCAAGATCCAACAGAAATCCTAACTAACTTTTCCGGCGAACATTGCATTAAGCTCGTCTTCTTCGATCGAGCTTCGATTGAACATTACCTCTTGAAGATCTTCGTTCGACTTCATTTGCGATCCAGATCACAGGTCTGACAGGGAAGCTTACGTGTGCGAGGCGGTACCGTCGCTGCGATTTGATCGTTTATTGTCCGGTGATTTGATCTCCGGCGAATTCTCCTTGTTTGTGATTGTTGCTGTCTTGTGACTGTGATTGTTGTTGTCTGGAATCATGGCTAATGAAGTTGATGATTGACTCACACTTCATCCTTCCGATACTAATGGTGCTTCCTTGATTGAGTTTCAACTCCAAGGAACATAGAATTGTCAAGCATGGAGCTGTGCGATAAAGGAAAGCCTCCTGGTTAAGAACAAACTGGGATTCATCGATTGAAGTTTTGGAAGAGACTCGGTTTCTGTCAATCAGCGAGTACTTTGGGATCGATGCAATGCTCTTATCAAAGCATGACTAAGGAAATCTGTTGCTAAGGAACTGGTGAATGGTTTAGTTTACAATCCCACGGCTGAGTCGATATGGAAAGACCTCAGAGATATGTACAACAAAGTCGATGGCACTAGAATCTTCCAACTCACCAGTGACATTTACAGAGTGACTCAAGGTACTCTGACTATCACTGCCTATTTTGGAAAACTTAAAATGTTGTGGGATGAACTTGCTGCTATAAATGATTTAGTTCTGGAGTGTGAAGTTGATAGGGAATTATAGAATGAACACAAGGAAAACCAGAATTTAATTCAGTTTCTTATTGGTCTTAATGAATTATATGGATCAGTGAGAACAAATTTATTGATGAGGCAGGCAGGCAGCCCTTGCCAAGCTTGGGTGTTGCATATTCAGTCATGTTGCAATAGGAGGATCAAAGGAACTTGTTTGAACACATTACTGAGGGTCTGATAGATAATGGCAGTGTTGCCTTGTACTTTGTGAAGAGAAGAAATGAAAATAATGATAATGTAACATCTGGTTTCAATGGAAATGGTTTTAAGAGAATTGACAAAGCATGATGGATTTGCACGTTTTGTGGGAAGAAAGGTCATCGTGTAAGCACTTGTTGGGAGAAATATCCAGAGTTAAAGAAGAAATTGAAGTCTGCTAATTTGACCATGGGAGAAGATTGCAGAAATTGATGAACCACTGTCGTTTGATAGTGACTCTGGATCTACTGGTTTGAAAACTGGTGCTGGCTCATTCACTTAGAGTCAGATTCAACAAATTGATGATTTCCTCAAGTACATGGAGAAGGGAAAGACTTCAAAGAGTCCAATGGAATCTCACTCTAACATGGCAGGTAATATTAGTTCATCTAACATGAGTTGGATTATAGACTCTGGGGCTACTGATCACATGGCCTACAATAGAGAGTGGTTGCAGAACCTTAGGGGAAATGATTCAACTTACAAATTTGTTCATTTACCTAATGGTCAAAAATGCAGGGTCACACATATTGGAGACTATGATTAAGTCAGGTTGTGAGTTTCGCTTTTATCTCATTGCTGTTAGCAAATTACCTACTCAATTGAAATGCAAAGTTATATTTCATGGTGATTCTGTCACTCTTCAGGCTCTCTCAGATGAGAAGAAGCTAGTGACTGAGACTCTGATTAAGGGACTTTACATCCTGTAAGTCCCTCAAGTTCCTCAGAAGATTGGTTTTGCTGCTGTTACTGATAATGAAGTGTTTGATGGTGATCATGTTCTATTACATAGACGTCTTGGTCATATCTCTACTACTAGAATGACTAGAATAAAGGCTTTGTCTCCTACTAATGTAGTCAAATAAAGGAATGTAATATCTGCCCTGTTGCTAAGCATACCAGAAAACCATTTGCTGAGAGTGTTTCTCATGCTAATCAACCTTTTGAGCTTGTGCATTTAGATCTTTGGGGTCCTTACAGAACTCCCACGATCAGAAAGTATCAATACTTCTTAACGATCGTGGATGATTGCATTAGGCATGCCTGGATCTACTTGATGGTGAACAAAAGTGAAACCATTTGTCACATCAAAAATTTCCTACTGATGATTAAGAATCGGTTTCAGGGCTCTGTAAAAAAATTTCGAAGTGACAATGGAGGTGAGTTTGCAAATGAAATCAGTAAGTCTTTGTTTCAGCAACTTGACACCAAACCAGTTGCTCCTTCACTCCTCAACAAAATGTAAGAGTGGAGAGAAAACATAGACACATTTTGAATGTGGCTAGCGCTATTCGTTTCCAAGCCTCTATTCTTGTGAAACACTGGTGCTACTGTGTGATTGCAGCCTGCTACTTGATTAATCTGCTTCCTACTCCAGTTCTGAAAGGGAAGGCACCTTATGAATGCCTTAGGGGAAAGACACCATCACTTAAACATCTTCGTGTAATTGGTTACTTATGTTTTGCTACCAAGCTCAACAATAATGACAAACTTGCTTCTAGATCTAAGCCTGCTATTTTCATGGGTTACTCTCCCACTCAGAAAGGTTATTTGGTTATGAACCTCAAGGATCGAATTTTTCATGTCTGTAGGGATGTTGAATTTAAAGAGGATATTTTTCCTTTTACCTTCACTAAGAGAGAACTGGAAGAAAACTCTCCTTTCTTAAAGGATGGTGATCCTCATGCAGCAGAAAAATAACAGTATTTTTGAGGATATTCCCCTTCCTCAAGCTACTCCTCAAACTCCTGTAGCTCCTGCTGTTAATATTGATGTCCCTATTGTTGTTCCTCCAAGAAGATCCACTCAAACAAGACATGTACCTGTTTGGACTTCAGATTACATCATTCCCACCATTCATCAAGCTAACAACTCCTCTGTTTTTGGTTTTGGGAACTATATTCAGTACATGTGTCTGAACATTACAAGTGCTTCTTAGCAAACATTGCTAGAACCCATGACTTACAATGAAGCCATTCAAGATGAGAACTGGATCTCTGCTATGCAAACAGAGATTAGAGCACTTGAAGAGAATAAGACCTGGATAGTGACTGATCTGCCCAAAGAAAAGAAGGCTATTGGTTGCAAATGGATCTTTCGAGTTAAATACAAAGCAGATGGAAGCCTTGAAAGGTACAAAGCCAGACTAGTGGCAAAAGGCTACACACAAATTGAAGGAAATGATTTCAAGGAAACATTTTCTCCAGTTGCTAAAATGCCAACTGTAAGATCTATTTTGGCTATAGCAGCTGCAAATAGATGGAATATCACACACATGGATTTGAATAATGCCTTTTTACAATGTGATTTGTTTGAGGATGTTTACATGGAGATTCCTCAAGGATTCAGTGGGTGTGATGGTTCTGAAGATAAGAAAAGGAAAGTTTGCAAATTACTGAAGTCACTTTATGGTTTGAAACAAGCTTCCAGATAATGGAATATATAGTTCACACAAGCTTTACTGAAAAATGGGTACAAGCAAAGCAGATCAGATTATTCTCTATTCACCAAGTCAAAATGTGATGATTCTATCTACCTACTGGTTTACGTGGATGATATTCTTATCACATGATCAAGTGAAGGAATGATCTGTGAACTAAATGATATTCTACAGATCAACTTCAAATTGAAAGACTTGGCTGATCTAAAATTCTTCCTTGGCTTAGAGGTAGCAAGATTTTACAAAGGTATCCTCTTAAATTAGAGGAAATATGCTTTAGAGATCATCATGGAAGCAGGACTGGGAGCTGCAAAACCATCTCCAACTCCTATGGAAGCTGGTCAGAAACTCACTACAAAAGAATATGATGATTTCTTCAATCTGAATGCAGATGATAAACTGTATCAGGATGTGAGTTCCTATAGGAGATTGGTTGGGAAGTTACTTTATCTAACCATGACAAGACCTGACATAGCTTTCTCAGTTCAACAACTGAGTCAATTTGTTCATCAACCCAAGCGTTCCCATTATAAGGCTGCAATGAGAGTGATCAGATACATTAAAGGTTCTCCTGGTCATGGTTTATTCTTTCCCTCGAAGAATGACTTACGATTGAAGATTTATTGCGATGCAGACTGGGATCCTGTGTGTTTTCTGAAGATCTATCAGCTCCTACCGTGTGAAACTAGGAGATGCAATGGTAAGTTGGAAGGTGAAGAAGAATCTTACTGTCTCTCAATCAAGCACAGAAGCAGAATATGAAGTATGAGTTTAGTTGCAGGGGAAGCTACTTAGATGAAGAATTTGCTGCAAGAAATAGGGTTCAAGATAGATGAACACATATGTGTTTATTCTGACAGTGAGGCTACCATAAGAATGAGTAAAAATCAATTGTTTCACGAAAGAACGAAACATATTGAATTGGATTGTCACTCCATTAGAGAGAAGGTGATGAATGGGACAATGCAGCCAATTAACATTGCATAGGAGGATCAACTAGCAGATCTACTCACCAAAGCACTCCATAGACAACAACATGAATTTTCTTGAATCGGTATGGGATTAAATATGTTTTTTGAGAAGAGGAGAAAAATCGATGAGGTGGGATGTTAAGAGTTATATAGCTTAGTCAGCAAGTTAGTTAGATACTAAGTTGCTTAGTACTTAGCCTACAAGTTAACTCAATTAGACTAACTTTCTACGTTTGATATAAATAGCTTTGTAACCAAGATATTATTTGATTGATGAATTACAAGATCTCAAGTTCTCTAAAAGCCACATTGAGAACAGACCCAGCCACGATTCCTGATAAAAACATGGCGGAGTCATAAATTTCGTGTGCGGAGAAGATTGTCGGGGAAGAAATCAAGAATTGAATTCCATTCAAATCAAGCCTAATGATTCAATTACAAATTCCCGCTATATAGCTAGGAATCGATCTCAACAGAAATAACGGCCAAGAATAGGGCAATAACAGTTTGGTCCCTAATCTTTAATAAACCGACAATTGAGTCCCTAAAGACTTTATTATATGACAAATACCCTTCCCTTAAAAAGACTAGTCCTCAAGGCTGAAAATCGGGGAATCGAACCAAGAACTCATCCAGAAATTCCCAGGTCGCATCAGTGGCTGGTTGAGTCTCCCATTGAACAAGTATCTTGGTGGCAGCTCTATTTCCACGTTTGACCATTTTTCGATCCAAAACTGCAGCTGGAGCCAAATGGAAACGAGCATCCTCTCCTGCAGTGGGCAGTGGCAAAATCCTCTGAACTGGTCCATAAACCTTCTTGAGAAGAGACACATAGAATGTTGGGTGTATGCTAGAGTCTGCAGGCAAGTCAAGACGATATGCCACTTCACAAATCTTCTCAACAATCAGAAATGGTCCAAAGTACTTAGGACCAAGCTTGCACTGAGCTGCAGATCCTCTTGTTGTAGCTTGTCGATAAGGATGCAGCTTTAAGTATGCCCATTCTCCAACATTAAATTGCCTTTCAGAACGTTTTCGATTAGCAAACTGAACCATTCGATTCTGGGCTCTGAGAAGATTGTGGTGTAAAAGTCTGATGGTGAGCTCCCTGGTGTTCAAGAAGTCATCCACTGCAGCTACTGAGGAATCTTTTGGAACATAAGCAATATGCAGAGGTGGAGGGTAGCCATATAATGCCTGGAATGGAGTCATCTGAATTGCAGAATGGAAATTAGTATTGTACAACCACTCTGCCACTGATAACCAAGAACGCCGAGAGGTAGGCCTCTCAAATGTCATGCATCTGAGATAGCTTTCCAGGCATCTATTCACTGCTTCTGTCTGGCTATCAGTCTGTGGATGTTGACATATGCATGGTAACCCCTTGTGGCCTGAAGAATTCCTTCCAAAATGCACTCATAAAGATTGAGTCTCTATCTGATACAATAGTGGATGGTCATCCATGTAGTTTGGACTCATTATCCATAAATGCTTGAGCTGCTTGAGCTACTTGAGCAGCTGTGAAGGGGTGGCTAAGAGAAATGAAGTGGGAGAATTTGGTCAACCTGTCCACTACCACAAAGATTGTATCCTTCCCATTCGATTTTGGCAGCCCTCAAGTAAAATCCATGGAGATATCTGAGAACACAGCAGTTGGTATAGGTAGAGGGCTGAGCAGGCCAGGGTAAGCCACAGCTTCATATTTGTTCCTTAAACAGACATCGCATTGTCTGATGAACCTACTAACACTCTTTACTTGTCCCCTCCAATAAAAAGTCTGCTTTAACCTCTGCAAGGTGCCATGAACTCTTGAATGTCCCCCCCTCCGCAGAAGACTGGCAAATTTTAAGGATATCTCCACGCAGCACTTCATCATTTCCCACTACTAACTTCCCTTTTCTGGTGAGATTAACTCCATCCCAAGAAAAAGCTTATTGAAAAGAAGCATCAGCTCTCAACTTATCAATCAGTTGCTTCATGTCAACATCATTAGCCAAACTCTCTTGAATTCTCACCAGTGAAGATGGTTCAAATGTGGAGATGGCCATAGCAAGCAGCTCAGATCCTTGGACTCTAGAAAGAGCATCATCAACAGTATTATCCTTGCCTTTTTTTATAGACTATTCATAGTCGTACCCCATGAGTTTAGCAAACCATGTGTGTTGAAGAGGAGTTGTAATCTTCTGTTCCAACAAGTGCTTCAAGCTCTTATGATCTGTCCTTATAACAAAGTGGCCAGTAATCAGATAATAGTGTCATTGTTTAACATCAAAGATTATAGAAGAACACAATAGGGACCTGAATGTTTGCCTATGTTGCCAAAAGGGGTCTGAATTGAAAAAACGTATTATTAAGGGCCTAAATTTTGAGTTTTGTTGATAATCGAGTTTCCGTCCAAATTTGCTGTTAAATGTAACAGAAATACATGAAATGACAGAATTACCCTTTTGCAATTATTATACAATTTATCAGTTTAATTAATGAAATGTGAAATGTTTAAAATACCACTGCACACTAATTATGCCCTAAGGCCACCACGGCCACCGCCACCGACCACCACCCTAGCTCCGACGACCACCACTCCAGCTCCGGCGACCACCACCCCAGCTCCGGCGACCTCCGGCGACCCAAAAAGCTCCGATCGGAGCTCCAAAGCTTGGATTAACTTAATTACACTGTTGCATCTTCAGTTGCTAGATCTTCTCTATCTTCTAGTCATTGCCGAATCATCTTATACTTCCAAATCTAGCAAATTTGATTAATGGGTGGAAATAGATCTGTTCATTGCTGCTTGTCGCTGTTGGTTCTTTTTTTTTTTTTTTTTTTTTTTTTGCGTAGCCATTTCTAGCTTTTACTGCTGAACCTCAAACTCCATTATGGTATCAATGATCTTTGCATGTGATTGCTCATTTCTGCATTAGGGTTTTGATTGGTTGCTTGCTCTCCTCTATGAACTTCCAGATCCTATTCCTGTTATTCCAGTTTAATTTCTGTAATTTTACCCAAGATCTGTAATTTTTAGGAATTTGGGTCATTGAATCTTGCAAATTTTCATCAAATGAAACAATAATATTGGATTTTTTTTTTTCTGAATGTTTAGAGGAAGGAGATAGAAATGTGAAAAAAAAGGAAAAAAAAGTTAGGACTTCTACCCAGTTTTTTCTGTCATTTATCTGGGTTTCTGCATAATTGATGATCTTCTGCCTTAAAAAAACAAATCAGCCCAATGAAACAAGAAATATTTGATTTTGCTATTGAATGTAGAGAGTTAGTAGATAGAAATGGTACTAAAATTGACATTTTTATCCTGTTTTTGATGCCTTTGTTCTGGGTTTCTGCAAATTTTGCAACCTTCTCCCAGAAATGACATGTTTTTAATCAATTCTTCAAGAAGATCTAATTTTTTTCAGCTTTGCAGGAAATTCAAGAACCTAGGTTCCCTAAAAATCATTCTTCTTGGAGAAACAGACATTCAAAAATGGAACTTTCCACTATTTTCAAGATCAGTTTCACTCTTCTTCTACTGTCCCTAACCCTAACCTCGACCGCAGCCATAACCCTAACACCGGCACCAGCCCCTGCTCTCGACATCGTCAACATCACAGACCTCCTCACAGTAGCAGGCCCATTCCACACCTTCCTCGACCTCCTCGAATCGACCAAAGTCATCGACACTTTCCAAAACCAAGCCAACAACTCCGACAAAGGCATCACTATCTTCGTCCCCAAAGACCAAGCTTTCGCCTCCCTCAAATCCCCTTCCATCTCTAACCTCACCTCCGAACAACTCAAATCCCTCTGTCTCTTCCACGCGCTGCCGCGTTACTTCACCTTAGCTGACTTTAAGAATGCCAGTGAACTTAACCCGATCACCACCTTCCACACCTCCCAATATAACTCTGTGGCTCCGATTCGGGGCCACAGAACTCCGATTCGGGGCCACGGAGCTCCGATCTGGAGCTCTGTGGCCCCAAATCGGAGCCACAGAGCTCCGATCGGAGCTTTTTTGGGTCGCCGGAGGGAGTGGTGGTCGTCCGAGCTGGGGTGGTGGTTGCCAGAGGGGGTGGTGGTCGTCGGAGCTGGGTGGTCGTCGCCGGAGATGGGTGGTCGTCGCCGGAGATGGGGTGGCTTTAAGGGTATTTTCGTCTTTTTAGGTCAAACATGTGAGGGACACACTCTGGTCAAAGGGCATTTTCGGTTTTTCAAATTATTTTCGGTCACATGCCAAGCATGTGACCACTTCCCGTCACTTTTAACAGAAAAAATAGACGGAGACCTCACTTATACACAAAACTCAAAATTCAGGCCCTTAATAATACGTTTTTTCAATTCAGACCCCTTTTGGCAACATGGGCAAACATTCAGGCCCCTATTGTGTTCTTAACCCAAGATTATATTCAAAAGCTCCTTTTCATAGACAGAGAGGGCTTGCTGCCTAGGAGATAATGTTTTGCTTATAAAAGCCAAAGGATGCTGATCTTGCATCAACACAGCTCCTATTCCCTTGGAAGATGCATCTCTTTCCAAAACAAACTGCTTGCTAAAGTCTGGTAAAGCTAGTACATGAGCAGAGATCATAGCTTCTCTTAGAGTTTCAAATGCATCCTGAGTTTCTTGAGTACAAAGGAAACCATCTTTTCGTAACAGATTGGTTAAAGGTTTAGCCATCCCACCATAACCTCTAATAAACCTCCTGTAGTACTCCGTAAGACCCAAGAAACCACGCAATTGCTTGACAGAAGTTGGAGTAGGCCATTGCTTGATGGCTTCCATTTTGGAGGGTTCAGTTGCCACCCCCTTCCCAGAGATTATATGACCCAAGTACTTCACTCCTGCACCTCCGAAAGCACATTTAGACTGCTTGGCAAACAGACCATGCTTCCTTAATAACCCCATCACTTCCTCAAGATGTTTCACATGAAGCTCCTTAGTCTTACTATAGACTAGTATGTCATCGAAGAAAACTAGAACACACTTCCTGAGCAATTGCTGGAAAACCTGGTTCATCAATGCTTGGAAGGTTGCTGGGGCATTAGTCAATCCAAAGGCCGTCACTAAGAACTCAAAGTGATCCTGATGAGTTCTAAAAGTTGTCTTCTCCACATCTCCAGGCCACATTCTGATTTGGTGGTACCCTGAACGCAGATCTATCTTGGAGAAGATCACAGCTCCATGTAATTCATCCAATAACTCCTCCACCAAAGGAATTGGAAACCTATTTTTGATATTGGCATCATTTAATTTTCTGTAATCAATGCACATGCGCCAAGTTCCATCCTCCTTCTTCACCAAAACAACATGAGAGGCAAATTGACTCTTGCTTCCCTTAATAACCCCATTATCCAAGAGCTCCTTAGTCATTTTCTCGATTACATCCTTTTGAGCAACGGGGTATCTATAGAGCTTTTGATTTATTGGGGACACTCCATCCTTCATTGTAATTTGATGATCACACTCTCTACTAGGAGGCAAAGAAGTTGGTATCTCAAAGACATCCCCAAACTGAGTCAGCACCTTTGACAGCATGATGGAAGTGGAGCCATCCAAAACAGTGGAAGTAAATGGCTGCTCACTGCTATTATCAAGCAACTGAATGTTGCACAGCTGCATTGAAGCTAACTGGCTATCCTTCTTTAGCAAGTGAAAGTTTGATAAAACTCAGTATATACTATGAATGATATTACATGAATATATAACGAGTACAATGGCTAGATATAGAAAAAGCTAAACTAGGAAAATAATAATTACAAAATATACAAAGATTATGCTACTATATTTGACACTCCTCCTCAAGTTGGAGCATATATGTCGAACATGCCCAACTTGTTACATATAGTATTAATTGAAGCTTTGCGAAGAGGTTTGGTTAGAATGTCTGCAAGCTGGTGATCTGTTCGAACGTGAATGAGTTGGATACATGGGGGACGAGTGTATGTTCCCATGACGAGGTCTCGAATCAGGTGACAATCCACCTCAATATGCTTGGTCCTCTCGTGGAAGACTTGATTCTTGGCAATATGCATGGCGGATTGGTTGTCACAATGTAGCCTCATCAAATCGTCAGAGAAAATACCCAACTCGCTGATTAAACGCTTCGTCCAGACTAACTCGCAAGCTGTGATGGCCATTGCACGGTATTCTGACTCTGCACTGGATCGAGATACAACTGTTTGCTTCTTACTCCTCCATGATATAAGGTTACCACCGAAGAAGACGCAATATCCAGTAGTTGACCTTCGACTAGTAGGACAACCCGCCCAATCGGCATCAGTGAACGCTGCGATCCTATTATGTCCCTGGTCAGAATATACGAGTCCTTTCCCTGGAGATCCCTTGAGATATCTAAGGATCCGAATAGCTGCATCCCAGTGTGCCGTGCACGGGGCTGACATGAATTGACTCACTACACTTACTGGAAAAGAGATGTCTGGTCGAGTAACTGTTAGATAATTTAGCTTCCCGACCAATCTTCGATATTTTTCAGGATCATGTAGGGGTGCTCCATCATCAGGTACGAGCTTGGTTTCAGGAACCATCGGTGAATCAACAGGTTTGCATCCTAGCAACCCGCACTCGGAGAGCATATCAAGGACATACTTTCTCTGACAAATAAGTATCTTTCCAGGAGACCGTGATACTTCATTGCCAAGAAAGTACTTCAGTTTACCAAGGTCCGTGATCTGAAATTGTGTGCTCAAAAACTTCTTCAATGCCGAGATCCCCTCGACATCATCACCGGTTATAATCAGATCATCAACATACGCGACCAGGATGATTGTCTTCCCTTCCAAGTGTCTAAAAAAGACAGAATGGTCATTAGCACTCCTGGTCATTCCAAACTGGTGAAGTGCTTGAGAGAAACGCCCGAACCAAGCTCTGGGGGATTGCTTCAGACCATATAGAGATTTTCGTAAACGACAAACTTTAGAAGACTCCTCCTGAACAACGAACCCAGGTGGCTGGGTCATGTAAACCTCCTCCTCAAGAACGCCATTGAGAAATGCATTCTTGACATCCAATTAGTGTAGTGGCCAGTGGCGGATGGCAGCTAGCGAAAGACAGATCCGAACAGATGCCATTTTAGCAACAGGAGAAAAAGTCTCATCATAATCAACACCATATTCTTGAGAGTATCCCTTCGCAACCAAACGAGCTTTGAGTCGATGCAATGACCCATCAGGGTGAACCTTGATCGTGAATACCCATTTACAGCCAACTGCCTTTTTGCCAGGAGGAAGAGGACAAAGATCCCATGTCTGATTGTTCCAGAGAGCTGACATTTCCTCCTGCATAGCACTAAACCACCCTGGATTGGCCAGAGCTTCTGTCACATTTCTAGGAACAGAGTAACTGTCAAGACTGGTTTTAAAGGCACGGTGATTTGTAGATAGCGCTGCATAAGAACAGAATCTATCTAGGGGATATCTGGTACTGGGGCAATGACGGGAGCCTTTACGAAGGGCAATAGGAAAGTCAATATCAGAGCTCGGGTCAGGTCTGGGAGTTGGTGTGGTTTCAACTGTTTGAGAAGGAGATGCTTCAATGGTTGGTGTGGGTTCAACTGTTTGAGAAGGAGATGGTTCAATGGTCGGATCAAGTGGAACAGGGGATGCACGAATCTCATGGTCCTGCGTGGTCTGAACAGAGTTAGTATTAACAGGAAGCGTCTTATCCCTTCGAGTATATACCTGAGTAATAGGAGGCGTAGGAGGTGCATTATCAGTCTCGAGCGAAGAAGAATGGACTTGGACTTCAGGATACGTCAGAACAGTCATGATAGGTGGAGGATTACTAGACGAGCTAGGTTCAGATTTAAGGAAAAACGGCACAGACTCCATAAAAACAACATCAGATGAGACAAAGTGTCTTTTAAGAGTGGGGCTATAACAACGATAACCTTTCTGGGTTCCAGAATAGCCAACAAAAATACAACGAACAGACTTTGGATCAAGTTTTGTACGGCTTGGTCGATTGTCATACACATAACAAGTACAACCAAAGATTTTTGGTGAAACCGGGAACAATGCTTTAGACGGAAATATGACATTATAAGATATTGCACCATCAAGAACAGAGGATGGCATATGATTTATCAGATAACAGGCGGTTAGAACCGCGTCAGCCCAGAAGCGATGAGGAACATGACCGTGTATCATCATAGTTCGAGCCACCTCAAGTATGTGTCTGTTCTTTCGTTCAGCCACACCATTTTGTTGAGGTGTATATGCACATGATGATTCATGGATAATTCCATTATCACTCATATATTGTGTGAATTCATTTGTGAAATACTCTTTTGCATTGTCACTACGAAGAGTTTTAACGGTAGTGCCAAATTGATTTTTCACAAAAGAACAAAACATCAAAAATTTAGCAAACACTTCTTGTCTAGATTTGATAACAAAGATCCCAGTTGCACGAGAGAAATCATCAACAAAACTAACGAAGTATCGAAAATCTGAGATAGATGTAACTGGGCATGGACCCCATACATCAGAGTGCACTAAATCAAATATGCTAGCAGACCGACGAATGACCCTAGGTGGATGAGAAGTACGAACATGTTTGCCCTGAATACATGACTCACAGACTAGTTCTGAAACAGACTGAAATTCAGGACGGATGATTTTTAGTACCTGTAGAGATGGATGCCCCAACTGATAATGAACCTCCTTAGCACTACTAGTGCTCTTGTACGCAACTCGTTGAGGTGAGCTCTCCAGGTAATACAGACCATTGTACTTATATGCAGTGCCAATCAATTTGTTAGTCCCTAGTTCCTGAAATGTGCATTTAGTTGGAGTGAAAGTAACTGAGCAATATAATTGTTCTATTAGTTTGCTTACAGACAGGAGATTGTCAGGAAAAGAATGAACATATAAGACAGTTGATAAAGGCATATGTGGTGAAAACTGAACAGATCCTATTCCTTCTATATGACATGTACTGCCGTTGGCAATTTGAACAGGTGGTTGTGAGGTAGTGGTAAGTCCCGACAGTAAACTCTTGTTACCAGTCATGTGATCAGTTGCGCCTGAATCAACAATCCATGATGATTTTGATGCTAATGAACATTTGGAAGTCATACCTGGGGGGGTGGGGGGGGGGGGGGGGGGGGCGATAATAGTCCTCGTAGTTTGAAGCTGAGGTGTCATATTGACACGAGAGAAGCCCAACTGCGCAAGTCGCTGAATAATCGTAGCAACTTCATCTGCATTAATATTTCTACCGACTGATTTATCAAGACTTGATTCACATGTGATCTTACCCATATAAGATTTTGGTATTAATGCTGAGTTCTCCATCAAGATAAATTGAAACAAATATCAAAGTGCAGAACCAGCAACAGACAAGATTGAAGTAGAAATGACAGCAGCAATTTGTAAACAATCAGAAACGGACCAGATTCCGTCACAAATCAGAAACGAACCAGATTCTGTCACAAATTAGAAACGCACCAGATTCCGTCAAAAATCAGAAACGCACCAGATTCCGTCAGAAATCAGAAACGCACCAGATTCCTCCACAAATCAGAAACGCACCAGGGTCACAAATCAAACGAACCAGATTCGAGCAGCAGCAAATCAGACCGGATCAGATAATCAAGCCGGACCGATATTTAGCAATCAAACCAGAAATCTGACCGGACCAGCAACAAAACCGACCAGTTTACTTGACCACTAACAGCGATGCAATCCAATTGAATCAAAATAAGCAGCAGCGGCAATTCAATCGTGAGGCAGCTCAGAGAGTAACCTAACCAGACAGATCGTAGCAGAGACAGACGGGCCGTCGCCGGCGCGATTGGAGAGCAGAGGTGGCGACAGCGGTTAGCGACGACAGCAGGACAGGGCTCAGGTCTCTGGATTGCAGGCGCAGCTGAGATGGTGGTGAGTGATAGGGCAGCTGTCCCGGCGTGAGTGGATGCGGAGGTGCACGGTCGGACTGAGCAGCCAGTTGTGGAACCGAGTGAATGCAGCTGGCGTCGGACAGAGCGGCCGCCGGGCAATCAGCTGTGCTTGCATAAAGGATAGAATCAGTTGACAGAATCAGGCTCTGATACCATGAAAGTTTGATAAAACTCAGTATATACTATGAATGATATTACATGAATATATAACGAGTACAATGGCTAGATATAGAAAAATATACTATATTTGACATAGGGTCAAGTCATTCTGGTCTGTACCCTTAAGCTCTACATTTCTTCCTTCCACCACAAACTGCATTGTGAGCTTACTAAAATTCCAGACAATATCCTCTAATGTCAACAACCACTGGATGCCCAACACCATATCATAATTGTCTAAAGGAATTACAAGTACATCTATAGTAAACCAGGTGCCCTGCATCATCTATTGGAATTTAGGACACATCTTTGCACATGGAAGCTTACTGTCATCTCTACCCTAACACTCATAGCAGCTACATCAACAACCTTACACCCCAACTTGGAAATGGATTTCTCATTAATAAAGTTGTGTGTCGAACCTGATCCACTAAGATCTGCAACTTCCTAGTACCCATAGATCCAAGCATTTTCATGGTAGAGTAAGAATGCACTCCTGTCAATGCATGAACTGAGAGTTCAGGCTGCTCAGTGTTATCTTTAACTACCACCATTTCCATTTATCTTCCTCATCTTCAAGTAATTGCTCTAATCCTAAACAAAAGAACTGTTTCTTGGGACATTTGTGGCCTGGTACGTATTTTTCAGGGCACCAAAAACACTCTCCCCTAGCTCTTTTTGCATCCATATCCTTAGACGACAGAGGCTTACCAGCATTAGTGGGATGAGGTACCTTGTTCTGAGTATACTGAGATGGAGTTGTTCTTGCAAGGGAATTAGAGCCTTTAAGATTGCTGGAAGGCTTCCTCATCGCTAAATTGGTGATTTCCTGAGCTCGAGCAAGAGAGTAAGCATCTCTCAACGTCTTTGGCTGGAATATCTTGATTGGGCAACGAATCTCAGTGACTAATCCTCTCAAGAAGATGCTAACCGCGTATTCTTCACAAATTGTCACTTTATTCAACAATGCATCGAAAGATCGACAATAATCTTGCAACGATCCAGTCTGATAGAAAGTTGTTAACTCTTTCATGGCGTCTTCAAAGAACGAGTCAGAAAATCGTGCAGTAATAGCTCTCACACATTCTGTCCAAGCCAATTCTGACACCGTTGCGCCTCTTGTCTTCATATAACTTTGGTGCCACTGCAATGCATCATCCTCCAAGTGAATGACAGCGTAACATAGCTTCATATTGTTTGTCGTTTCATCCACCGTGAAGAAATTCTCACATCTGTACAACCATCCTTGAAGATCATCGCCATTGAATCGCGTAAACTCAACTTTACCAAATCGAATCATTCGCTGGTTCGATTGATCTGTCTGCTGATGGTGAATAGGCAGATCTCGAGCATCTGAATCATGCCCAGGGCCTGATGATCCTTCCGCCACATTGATTCCAAACTGATGAATGATCGCCGCCATCATATTTCGCAGATCAGCTACATTCTTCTCCACATTACCAGTTCGATTGGCCATCCGCTCCATAGATCTTTCAATGTCATCAGCTCGATTAGAAGTTCGTTGAATAGCCTTATCCTGATCCTTCAATTGCTGCTCTATTTTCTTTATTTCTTGAGCTCGCGTATTCTCTGCCACAGACATCGTCGCAGCGCCGAAATCGTCGCCGGAGATGAATCGGATCACAAGCTTCGCCGGAAAAAGGAGAGGAATCGAAGCTCTGATACCAATGTCAGGGGAAGAAATCAAGAACTGAATTCCATTCAAATCAAGCCTAAGGATTCAATTACAAATTCCCGCTATATAGCTAGGAATCGATCTCAACAGAAATAACGGCCAAGAATAGGGCAATAACAGTTTGGTCCCTAATCTTTAATAAACCGACAATTGAGTCCCTAAAGACTTTATTACATGACAAAGGTGAGGAAAGATTGCCGTACCTTCATTGAGCTGAGCTATGGTGGCAGAGATACGCGATATCGAAGGAGGAGACGGAGGATTTATGGGGGGAGTAAAGGAAGGTGGAGACTTGAATAAGAAGAAGGGGGAAAGTGAGTGGAGAAGTAGAAGATTGACGCTGCAGAGAAGAGCAGTGCAGATGAAAATCAAATTGCAGCGGCGGTGATGGGCGATAGAGGAGGAGGGCCCTGCCCGAGGAGCATTGACAGGCAAGTGTTAGGCATGTGATGTTGATGTTTACGGAGGTTTCAGATTCACGTTACGACAATCCAAGAGTGATTTGAAATGGATGCTTCTTATTCTATATCTTTCTCCTTTCTTCAAGAAAGATTGCCGCCATTTCTGCTGCTGTAACTGAAAGCTAAAACGATCGTCTTTTTGCGCAAGCAACAGCCAAGTTCGATTTGGCCAAAAAAAAAAAAAAACAACCAAGTTCGGAATTGGGTTGCCTAACATTGGGCCCAAGGGCTTTTTTTTTGTTGTTGTAATAATCTGACTTTATTTTATGATTTCCTGTGAATAGACTATATATAAATATTAAATAATGTTATGATTTATGTGGTGGTTCAATTGATTCGATTATTTATGTGAAACTCGTGTATGTGTGTTTAATTAAGTGCTAACATTAATTAATCACGGCACCTTAGATATACGCCCGGTTTGAGCTCGTTCTAGTTTTAATTTATGTCGCCATGTCGAATCCGTAAACGATTGCAAATCGAAACATTGACACAAACGCGCAATTCCATGGGAAAAAACGGCCCGAACGGGAAAAACACCCGCCCGGACAGCAACTGTTCCGATCGAAACACTCTTCGGTCGAACTAGTCGTCCGACTGAGGGTGCCCCGACGCCTGGGCGATCCTCGCCTGGGTCACGCCTTTGAAGGCCTCGTCGATGCATCCGATACCCGCTTTCTCATATGTGGACCCTACCAAACACAGTGTACCCCTCCGACGCCAAACAGGCCCAAACCCTGCTACTATCCGCGATAATTCACTGTCCCGGGTTAGCACTATTCTTGACCGGGTTAAGGAGCCTTGATCTCTATAAATAGAGCTCAAGACTCTCATTTTCACTATTCAGCTATGTCTTCTCTCTACATTCGCTCTCTAAAACCGTGTTCTCATTTAAGCATTAGAGAGGGTTCGCCGGGCACACCCCGGCGCATCCTTCTTGCAGGAAAACGAGGAACAGATTACAAGAAGAAACGACCGACACACGAGGATCCGACGTCAGTGATCGATACCGAGCGACCATCTCGATGCACGTGATCCATCAATTTACATTCCATATACCCAGATAATATGTTTCTGGAAATATTATTATGCATGTGTATTACGTGCAAGTAAAATTCAAAAAAGAAATAACTAACCGTTATCATCAAATAATTTTTAAGAAAATAATAGTGTTCATTAGTGAAATTACTTTTTATTTTACGGGAAAATAACTAATTAGTACTCTATTATATGGGGTGATGTTTAATCACCTGAATTTTTTTAGGGTTAAAAATTTAACTACAATTTCAAGTTTGTACTAAGCTTAAATCGTTGCTCATGTGTATTACAGGTTTCCTTTTCATTACTAGTATGTGTCTCAACTCTCAAGTTTCGTTTTTGTTACTTTTTTGCTTTTCTGTCCGTTTTTTTTTTTTTAATTTGACGATTTGGGTATGAGTGTTCTACAGTTCATGTATGTTTATGCCTAATAAGTTAATTGAATTGCAATTTTGTATAAATTCTTCAATTTACTGTATGTAAACACTAATTGACATAAGTTAAAGGAAAGCAAAAATGTGTTTTTCTTCTTTTCTCTTCTTTAAAAATTCTTGATGTATTGAATTTATGAAGCAACTGGACTAAAATCCATCAAATTTAACAGAAAAACACGAAAAAAAAACAATGAAAATGAAACTCGTGACATCTATAAGCAACAATTTAAACTTGGGATACTTAAAAGCAACATGGTGCAAACTTGAGAATGTGATTAGGTTCTTAACCTTTTTTTTTTTGTACCTCACTTAATTGAATTGTGAAGTTATTCATAACTCGATTCATCTAGTTAAGATTTTTGTTTTTCCCTGCAATTATGTCAGACCTGGTTGCCTGATCTGGGAGACCATTATCTATCGTGATACGGCCATATATCTAACGTGGTCCGCCCATAGCGAGACCATTGCCCGATAAAAACTTTAGATCGTCATAATTCAATTAGCCGAGCTATACTCAATTAGCCGAGCCAGGAGCTAGTCCTGGCATGCAGGGGCTCATGTAAGACATGAATATCAGACAACTAAGTTTTGCATAGCCTCAAAATAGAATAAGTTTTATAACTAGATGAATCGAATTATAATAACCATCAATTAACACTTCAATTAAATGATGTATTAAAAAAATCATGTAACAATGGTGTGGTGGTCTAGCGCATTATCCCTAATCCAGAGGTTAGGGGTTCAATCTCCCCTAGTGACCATAAAAATAGAAAATTGTTCATGGGCAGCACTTTATCCCTTACTTTCCTTATTTTACATGAATAGTGTATTAATTAAAGTAAGATAATTTTTTCATCTTTATTTTTGGCCGCGTAAGAGAAATTGTTTAAATTACCTTATTTTGGCCTTATATTGATTACAACTATACTAAAATTTGATTTCGAACCTAGTAAATAAATTTTAAAATTTTACAATCTCGAAGAGTCATGACACACATTCATTCTAAATTCAAATTCGGATAAAATTCATTTTGAATCACAAAGGTTATACATTATGGCTAAGTTTTAGACAAAAATATATATCTTACCTCTTCTCCCCTCAGTTAGACCGGTATCATTATTTTGTTAAAACAAAAGTATGCAATATTCTTCATAATGAAGGCTATGTTTGGAACACCGAAACTCAAAGTGCGAATTCCCCAGTAACGTGTTTGGCGCGGCCAAGCATCCGCTTCCCTGATTTATGAAAGCCAAAGCAACACACTATTACTGACGAGCCACACGACTCTCTAAACAAGGACGAGACACGTTACAACTACTATCAAAAGACGTACTTGCCCTCGTTAGCAGTAATTGCCAATTTTTCACCTAAGGATATTTCTGTCATTTCATATAAATTTGTCTTAAATATCTACTCCACATACTCCATCCTTTGCTAATCCATATCCCTCTCCTGCCACCTCTCCTCCGCTTCTTCTTCTTCTTCTTTGTTCTTACATATGGCTGCCGTTGTAGGAAACTTGGCTTTGCTTCTAGATTTGAACTTGCACAGAGCAGTGATTCCGGACCGGAAGTCCTCCCGAGCGTTGCCGATCGACTTGATCCTTAACTTGCACAAGAAGGAACCGCTGCCCTCCGCCTCTATCCAGTCGAAGAGCTTTGAATCGGAGGGGGAGAGCCGGAGAAGACGATTAGTCACTCGAGGCAAAGCTAATTCGAAGGTTAACGGAGTGGATTATGATAGCGACGAGGAAGGCAACGGTTACGGGTTCGACGACGAGGAGGAGTTGGATGAGGAGGCTGTGGACTGGGAAAAGGAAATGAGGAATAGAGTGAAGGAGATTGAGCTGATGAAGGAGCTCGAGAAGAAGGCGGAGGAGTTGCAGACTCGAGCTGATCAGGAAGTAGAGGGCGAGGATCGAGAGGAGACTGAAGAGGAGAAACGGTTACGAGTCAAGAAAGAACTCGAGAAGGTCAGTTCAGATTGTTTGCTGTAACTCTATCTTTGTGATATGATACCTCGATAGTCGATTCCAGTGTTGATCACCATGGATTTGCCATGGTCGGTGATTGCAATAGATTTGAGCTTTCTACCGTATGAACTTAGTTTAGACTCAGATCATGATGATCTGAGCTAATCGGCTTTATCCTCAGCGATTCAATTCAAATTGCATGTTTGTTGGCTAAATCCGAAATTGGCCTGATGTAATTGCATAATTTTGAAATATTCGAGAAGGCGAGAACGATTCAATAGTATGCATATGCTCGTGAGCTCAGGTGGCTCAGGAGCAAGAGGAGCGCAGAGCCACTGCAGAATTGATGTTCGATTTGGGCCAGAAGGCTTATGGCAGAGGAATGTACGGACGGGCAATTGAGTTCTTAGAAGGCGCTCTTACAATCATTCCCAGGACAACATTGTTCGGTGGTGAGGTCAGTAGCATCACAGCTTCTCTGTTCATGCTGTTCTTAGATTCCAATGCTCAGTTCAATGTGGTGGTTTCATTGATCTTGTTGGCTTCATCAGATACAAATATGGCTTGCCATGGCATATGAAGCCAATAATCGCCATAAGGATTGCATTGAACTTTACCGACAGTTGGAGAAAACACATCCGATCGGTAGTATCAAACGGCAAGCGAAAGAGCTTCGATACATCCTTCAAGCACCTAAGTTGAAAATATCCCAGGAGGAGATGGTTACTATACCTTTAATCGGTTCCAGTTACGACAGGTCAATCATTCACCTTTCACTTCTTATAATCTGAATATACAGTTTGTGCAATTATCAATTCTCTTCAACCTTAAGCTCCTTCATAGAGGATAAAGATTTGGTTTGCACTAAAAGGAGCCAATGATCTCTTCCTGTTGCTGTTAGTACTGGTTTAATTTGAATCAAAACTTTGATTTGATGAGCTGCTAAATGAAATCTAGCTAAATAAGAGTAGGGGTCTCTCATAAAGAAGTTCTTAGAAAACGAAAATGATCGATTCATTCGTGCTTCTTCTTGTTTTCCCTGTTCCTACTGGGTTAGACCTTATTGAAGAACAAAGATTGGTCTACAGTTATGCAGGAACATGGACCGACAAGGACAAGGATAGGCAGCAGAACACGAGTTACACAACAACGAACCAGGTTCCTTCGTCGAGGGATTTCATAGGAGATTTTATGGTGTGGCGCCCTCCCGTGGGGCTCGGCAAGAATGGAGCCTTTTGGGCAGCCTTGACACTATGGTTGGGCTTGGTGGGAGCTGCTCTCATTCTCCAGAGGTGAACAACTGATGCTTTTATAGTTGTAGTAGTATATAATGATGTATATTGTACACTTCAATTATGTTGTCTATGGTTTCATGTGTTTATTATTCAATTGTTGTCACTATCACTTCACTTCTCTTGTGTAACATAATTCCAATATCCTTTACAAATGTAACAATGTGAATCATATCTATCTTCTCTCATAAAAATTCTACAATTATGTGTCATGTCATCATTCAACATTTTGATTGGTTCGTGAATTATATATAACGGTCTTTATTTCTTCTTTATCTATGTTTTTTTTTTTATCTATATCTATATTATCGAAGATATATTCTATAATAGTCATTTAATTATCAATTTATGGTAAAAAAAAAAAGTACCTATTAATATGATGAAACCGTTATTTAGATATCATGTTATTTCAATAATTTGTCTAATGTTATGAATATATGTTTTAGAGAATGGATGTTCAATATTTATGTATATATCAACTTCCTTATTTACACTTTCCTTGTATTAATTATTCTTGTTCTTCAAGAATGTGTAACCCTATATAAAGGGCTCTTGTACATGAGAATAAGACATCCCAATTTACTCTCTTTATATCATCTTTCTCTTGTCTTTGGTATGTTTTATAACACGTTATCAGCACGTAATTGCTCTATTTTTCTGTTATATACATATTTTTGCGGTGTCTCCGAGCTCCTTAGTCTTCGAATCCCGGGCACGCACCTACAAAAAGGGAGTGCCAGGGCAAACCCCCGCGATCCCTCTCCAACGGTCAAATTAGTAACCGTTCATATAAAGAGAGAGATCACTATTGTATATAATTTATCATATATCAAATGTTAATCATATGATTCTTTATATAAAATAACATAATAACAATTATGGTATATAGTCATTTATTGACGATGGCCGTTATGGTAACAGAATATTTAGACAATTACTGTTATAGTAGTTGAATATTAATAGCTGATTGACCGTTATGACATCAGACTATTTATAGTTAATACCTATTATGGTATCAAATAAATATGTTTATATCAATATCCATCACTCTCCATGTTTCATCCACGTTATATTTACATGTTTCACTTACGGAACAATGATGTTTCATCAATGTTTCATACAAGAGCCATCTCGATGTATATTATCATAATTATCTCCATGTTTCATCCGTGTTTCTTCCACGTTATATACATCCACGTATATTACTCTCCATGTAATATTTGACACTATGTACTTTACCTCACATATGATTTAACTACATGTATAATATACAATACCTTGTCTTTACCTATCACGTAAACATGATTTAATAGTTCGTACTTATTATACTTCACCATCATAATTGTTATTAGGGTTAAAGGTCCTTTTGGTACCACATGTTTGCAAAAATTACACTGTTCGTACCACTAGTATTTTTTCGTACCGAATTGGTACCATATGTTTCCAAACCTTACTGTTTTGGTACCTCCGTTATGGTTCCGTCAAAAACGGCCGTCAAATGGCATGTGCCATGCACGTGACCAGCCCAAAACTTTCAATTTTGTTACAATTTAGTCCATCTAATACATCTCTAACTTTTATTTTGTTCAATTTAGTCCTAAAACTTCAAAATCAAACCATTTCCCCAAATTGACCTAGCCGGACCTAGCCATGGGCTAGGTCCGACCCTGGGTCGGAGTCACCGGACCCAGGGGACCCTGACCCAGGGTCGGACCTAGCCCTAAGCTAGGTCCGGCAAGGTCAATTGGACCTAGCCCCAATTTAACTCAATTGGGGCTAGGTCCCAATTGACCTAGCCGGACCTAGCCTAGGGCTAGGTCCGACCCTGGGTCGGGGTCGCCTGGGTCCGGCGACCATGACCCAAGGTCGGACCTAGCCCTAGGCTAAGTCCGGCTAGGTCAATTTGGGAAAATGGTTTGGTTTTGAAGTTTTAGGACTAAATTGAACAAAATAAAAGTTAGGGATGTATTAGATGGACTAAATTGTAACAAAATTGAAAGTTTTGGGCGGGTCACGTGCATGGCACATGCCATTTAACGACTGTTTTTAACAGAACCCTAACGGAGGTACCAAAACAGTAAGGTTTGGAAACATATGGTACCAATTCGGTACGAAAAAATACTAGTGGTATGAACAGTGTAATTTTTGCAAACATGTGGTACCAAAAGGACCTTTAACCCTTGTTATTATTATCAATTATATTTTTAATTTAATGTTGTATACTAATTTTTTTTTTTAAGAATCATGTCGAATTTAGTTAAGCTCGAATTTGCTGCCCTCGACATTACTGGAAAAAATTATTTGGGATGGGTGCTTGATGCTGAGATACACCTAGACGCGAGGGGTCTGGGCAATGCTATTAAAAAAGACGGACAAGCATCGAGTCAAGACAAAGCGAAAGCAATGATATTTCTCCGTCACCACTTGCATGAAGGCTTAAAGGCGGAATACCTCACCGTCAAAGACCCTCTTGAATTATGGAATCATATAAAAGAAAGGTACGAGCACCAAAAAACAGTGATTCTCCCTAAAGCTCGTTATGATTGGATGCACTTACGGTTCCAATATTTTAAAACCGTAAGTGAATACAATTCCGCAATTTTCAAAACAAGTTCTCAATTAAAATTATGCGGAGAAAAGATAACTGATGAGGACTTACTGGAAAAAACCTTTTCAACTTTTCATGCCTCTAATGTATTGTTACAACAACAATATCGAGAAAAAGGTTTTAAGAAATATTCTGAATTGATTTCATGCCTCCTTGTGGCTGAGCAAAATAACGAGCTTTTGATGAAAACTCACGTGGCCCGCCCAAGTGGATCCGCTGCACTCCCAGAAGCGAATGCAGCATTAGCTCGTAATAATAATTCGTCCGGAAGCCAAAATTTCAAAAATTATCTTGGTCCAAATCGTTGTAGAGGTCGTGGGCGTGGGCGTGGCAGGGGAGGAAATAATTACCGCAACCACAATATGCAGGAATATAAGGAGGATTCCAGAAGCAATCCTTTTAGAGGCAATGACAATGCATGTCACCGATGCGGTTTGAAAAATCACTGGGCACGTATCTGCCGTACACCTAAGCACTTTGTTACTCTCTATCAAAATTCCAAGAAAGGAATCAACGCTGAAGCAAATTTAACCATTCTCAATGGTGAAGTCAATAAATGTGCAAGTGCTGAAGCAAATCTCGTCTACAACAATGATGCTGATATTTACAATGGTCTTGATACTATTACCAATTTAGATGTTGCAGATTTTATTGAGGAAAAATAAAATATATGAGAATGCTATCTCTGTGTAATAGAATAAAGGGTCAAGAAATATCATAATAAATTCTGATCCAATGAATGAATAAAGGGTCATAAAGATCTTATTTATTTTCCTCATGTACTGCACATCATTATAAAGACCTATATTATGAATAAAGCGATCCAGAAGATCGAGAATTTTATTTATGCGTTTACTTATTATTTATTATATCGCATTTTTATTACAGATATTTATTTATTTATTTTACCGCACTTTATTTCAGTTATTTATTATACTGCATTTTATTTAAGTTTATTTCAGTTATTTATTACACCGCATTTTATTTCAGTTATTTACTATTCAGCACTTTATTTAAGTATTTATTTACTTCATTTATTTTCCTTATGAAGAATATGGATATTTCGCAATCATCAATTGAATCCAAGACCGTTCATGAGGATATATGTCTTGCGGATTGCGCCAGTACGCATACTATATTAAGAGATGCCAAATATTTTTCTCACCTGAAGATGAGAAATGGTGATATTACTACTATATCAGGTAGTACAAATTTGATCGAAGGTTGTGGAAAAACCAATTTGTTAATGGCCGGAGGAACAAATTTGGAAATAAATGATGCACTTTATTGCAGAAAGTCTCAAAGAAATTTACTGAGTTTTAAAGATATCCGCCAAAATGGCTATCATATTGAGACTATGAATGATGAAAATAATGAATATCTATATATTACTACAATTAAGTCGGGTAATAAATGTATCTTTGGAGAAATTGCCCGCTCTTTCATCTGGTTTATACTACACTACTATAAGTGTAATTGAAACACATAACACAGTAAACCGGAAGTTTACCAATACAAATGAGTTTATAATTTGGCATGACCGGTTAGGCCATCCCGGTTCATATATGATGCGAAAGATAATAGAAAATTCTCATGGACACCCATTGAAGAACCAAAAGATTCTACAAATTAAAGAGTTCTCTTGTGCTGCTTGTTCTCAAGGCAAATTAATTACAAGGCCTTCACATGCTAAAATTGGGTTTGAGTCCCCTATGTTTTTGGAAAGGATACAAGGAGATATATGTGGGCCTATTCACCCTTCATGTGGACCATTTAGATATTTTATGGTTTTGATAGATGCATCAACAAGATGGTCCCATGTGTGCTTATTGTCTACCAGAAATTTAGCATTTGCAAGATTGCTTGCTCAGATAATTAAATTGAGAGCACAATTCCCAGACTTTACAATAAAGAAGATTCGTCTGGATAATGCTGGTGAATTTACATCACATGCCTTTAATGATTATTGTATGGCAACTGGAACAATTGTTGAACAACCAGTCGCGCATGTTCATACACAAAATGGTCTAGCAGAATCACTAATAAAGCGCCTTCAATTAATAGCTAGACCTTTATTGATGAGAACAAAACTCCCCGTATCAGCATGGGGGCATGCTATTATGCACGCAGCAGCACTTTTGCGCATAAGGCCAACTGGTTATCATAAATTCTCCCCGTTACAATTGGCTTTTGGTCAGGAGCCAAATATTTCCCATCTAAGAATTTTCGGATGTGCGGTATATGTTCCAATTGCTCCACCACAACGCACGAAGATGGGACCACAACGAAGGGTGGGAATATATGTTGGATATGAGTCCCCTTCAATAATAAAATATCTTGAACCAATGACTGGAGACTTATTCATAGCAAGATTTGCTGATTGTCACTTCAATGAGTCAGATTTTCCAGCATTAGGGGGAGAAAATAAGGAGCTGGTAAAAGAGATTGATTGGAATACATTGACATTATCTTATTTAGATCCTCGCACAAATCAATGTGAATATGAAGTGCAAAAGATAATTCATTTACAAAACATTGCCAATCAACTGCCAGATGCATTTACTGACCCCAAACGAGTTACTAAATCTCATATACCAGATGAAAATGCTCCGATTAGAATTGATGTCCCAGTAGGGCAATCTTTAAGTGCAAAAGAAAGCAATCCCCGCCAAAAGCGAGGGAGACCAATCGGTTCCAAGGATAAAAATCCTAGAAAAAGAAAAGGAGCAACAACTGAAAATGGCAGTATTATGGAGGTAACTGCCTCAGAAGAAGAAAATGACATAACAAACGAAAAAACCTTTGAAAAGGTTCAGGTACCTGAAGATAATATTGATAATGATGAGATCTCAGTAAGTTATGTCCATTCTGGAAAAGGATGGAACCGAAAATATACAGTTGTCGACAGCGTCTTTGCATATAATGTTGCTTGTGAAATTCTAAGACAAGACGAGGATCTAGAACCAAAATCTGCTGTAGAATGCAAACAGAGAGATGATTGGCCAAAATGGAAAGATGCAATTCAAGCTGAATTAACTTCACTAAACAAGCGTGAAGTATTTGGACCTATAGTCCAGACGCCTGAAGAAATTAAGCCAGTCGGGTACAAATGGGTTTTTGTGCGAAAAAGAAACGAGAATAATAAAATCGTCAGATATAAAGCAAGATTGGTTGCACAAGGATTTTCGCAGAGGCCTGGCGTTTATTATATGGAGACTTACTCTCCAGTGGTGGATGCAATTACCTTCAGATATCTTATAAGTTTGGCAGTAACTGAAAAGCTTGATTTGCGTCTAATGAATGTTGTTACAGCCTATTTATATGGCTCATTAGATAGTGAAATCTACATGAAAATCCCCGAAGGATTTAAGATGCTTGAAACATGCAAAAATTCCCGGGAAAGCTGCTCAATCAAATTAAATAAATCGTTGTATGGGCTAAAGCAATCTGGACGAATGTGGTATAATCGTCTTAGTGAATATTTGCTAAAAGAGGGGTATAAGAATGATCAAATATGTCCATGTGTCTTCATAAAGCGATCTGGTCCAAAGTTCGTAATTATCGCTGTGTATGTTGATGATTTAAATATTATTGGAACTCCTGAAGAGCTTCAAGACACAGTAAATTGCTTGACAAAAGAATTTGAAATGAAAGACCTTGGAAAAATAAAGTTTTGTCTTGGCTTACAAATTGAGCACTTGAAAGATGTAATTTTCGTCCATCAATCATCTTACATAGATAAGGTGTTAAAGCGATTCTACATGGATAAAGCACATCCGTTGTAAGGTCGCTAAATGTTGATAAAGATATTTTCCGCCCTTGTGAGATTAATGAAGAACCCCTTGGTCCTGAAGTACCTTATCTTAGTGCTGTGGGAGCACTATTGTATCTTGCAAATTACACGAGGCCCGATATCTCATTTGCTATAAGTTTATTAGCAAGATTCAGCTCTTCCCCAACACAAAGACACTGGAATGGAGTTAAACAGATATTCCGATATCTTCGAGGAACGAATGACATGGGCTTATTTTATCAAAATAATTCAATATCTGGATTAATTGGTTTTGCAGATGCAGGGTATTTATCTGATCCACACAAGGGCCGATCTCAAACAGGTTATTTATTCACATGTGGCGGTACAGCTATATCATGGCGGTCAATTAAGAAATCATTAGCAGCTGCATCCTCAAACCACGCAGAGATAATCGCATTGCATGAGGCAAGCCGGGAGTGTGTCTGGTTAAGATCGATGACGCACCATATTCAGAAGATGTGCAACTTACCTTTAGATGAAAAGGTTCCTACTATATTGTATGAGGATAATGCAGCATGTATTGCTCAGATGAAGGAAGGCTACATCAAAGGAGACAGGACGAAGCACATTTCCCCTAAACTATTCTCCACCCATGATCTTGAGAAGAAAGGCGACATCAACATCCAACAAGTCCGTTCCAGTGATAATCTAGCAGATTTATTCACGAAGGCTTTACCAACTGCGACATTCGAGAGCATGGTGAACAAAATTGGATTGCGTCGACTAAAAGAGATTATGTGATCAGGGGGAGAATCTACAAGCGCTGCACTCTTTTTCCCTTAGCCAAGGTTTTGTCCCATTGGGTTTTCCTGGTAAAGTTTTTAACGAGGCAACTTACAAAAGGGATCATTAATTGTGTACTCTTTTTCCTTATTAGATTTTTTCCCACAGGGTTTTTCTAGTAAGGTTTTAACGAGGCACAATTCCTTTATGAACATCCAAGGGGGAGTGCTATGAATATATGTTTTAGAGAATTAAATGGATGTTCAATATTTATGTATATATCAACTTCCTTATTTACACTTTCCTTGTATTAATTATTCTTGTTCTTCAAGAATGTGTAACCCTATATAAAGGGCTCTTATACATGAGAATAAGACATCCCAATTTACTCTCTTTATATCATCTTTCTCTTGTCTTTGGTATGTTTTATAACATCTAAAACAATTAACTATATAGTTTGCCTTCAATTATTTAAATATTTAACATAATCTGTCAAATGTACTAAAAAAGTTCTTAATTCTCATATATGAAATAATGATCTCTCTACGCATAATAGGAATTTTGAATTATAAATATAGATTTCGAATAATTTACAATAATCTTAACACTAATTACTACATAAACACATTACATTCTATTTAAGAGTGTATCTAAATTATTATAATATATATATATATATATATATATATATATATATATCTATTACCAATATATAAAATGTGAAGTGTCCTCACCCCCAATGGGTGTCTTCCATCTCTAAAAGGTGCCACTTTTAAATCAAACCGGCCGGTCTAAATATAAATGTACAATCAATCGGACCGGTAAGCCAACTCATCAAGTAAATTAAGAGAGTTTAATATAGAGGGTTAAATAGACGTGATTATACAGCTGGCCCATTAGTAGGTTAAATTCATGTTTGCCTTTAACAACTTTAAGAAATATATGAAGTCCGCAAGGACGACTGCTGCACGCTGCTTTCTGATGACCACCACTGGCCCGCCGATCTGCTACCACCCGTCGTAGGAATCCGCTTGCCATCCGCTCGCCACCCGTAGTTATCCTCTCGCCCGCCGATGTTATCTGCTCGCCCGCCACTCGCCATCCCTTGTTATCCGCTCGCCATCCGCTGTTATTCGGCCGTCTGTCGCTGGTATCTGCTGGTATCCCGTTTTAATAGTCTTTTCGTTTCAATTTGCTAATCAAGAAAGAATCAATTGGTCGACTCTCAAAAAATGAATTGCTAAGCAAGAAAGCATCAATTGGTCGACTCTCAAAAAATGAAGCGTCGCTCGATCAAGAGAGTTATCATATTCTTAGTCGATTTTTAGGGTTTAATCTTATTTCTTATATTAATCAGATTCTTAGTTGAATTATACAGGTCTGGCGTAGGAAACCGTTCCAGCTATCTGGAATTTTTGTTGCACTTTTTTTCTTTGAGGATTGATTTGGTTTGATTTCTCTTCATGTTTACAGCACTCAATTATACTTTATGTTTTTTTTTTTTTATATATTTTAAAAAATTGATATTTATGCCTTCAATGTTTCTTTGTTGCATTACCTTTTATAAATAGTGAACTGCTTAATTATATGGTGGATTAATCCCAAAATGGTTGAAATAATCAGTCTGTAATCATTTGTTACTCTGTGTAATCAATGGAGCATCAGAGCAATTGATGCAGGTTTACCCAAATTTCAGTTTATCAAATTTTTGATTGATGATTACACTATTTAACGTAATTCGTATGATATTATGCTATTTATCGGACTGTAACGTTGTTTCCTTCATATTACAATGGCCTAATGTATAACAACACAAAGGAATACTGAATTGAGTTGAAACCTCTGTTTTTCGGCTTTTGAGTTTAGAGCAATAGCATTGATATCTCTAACATCATTCTTGATGTTCTATCTGCCTCTTCTAGAGCCCCGTCCTAATGTAGAAGATGATGATGACTTCTTGCAGGATGCGCCCGATAGATGCAATGTAGATTTGGTTATGCCCCTAAAAGATTCTGCCAAGCCAATAACCTGTGACGACAGTTAAAATTTAGCAAGACACTTCTGGTTTCCGAAAAAGAATGCTTTCAAAGTTCCATCTACCTTAAATATTTAAGGATCTTGAATTACTATTACCGCAGAAAGCTCCAAGAACTTCAAGGGCTTGATGAATCAGAAAGATTAGAGGAGCTAATCGTGAGAATTTGTGGAAAACTTGAAAAGCAAATAGTCCATGAGGTGAGTTAAAATTTAGCAATAAACGACTGATTTTGTAGGGAATAATGGTTTTAAAGTACCAACCAGATTTAAGTGTACTAATATCTTTCTTGCATGAGGAACTGTTCAGAAATCAACTAAAAGTATTGTTTATGGCACTCCAAAAGCAAAAGATGGAGCTTTTGCACTTTAATTCTCCATTCTTAAGTGATAAAAACTCAGAACCTTTTGGCTCCTGCATTCTCTATCATTCGTGGAGCTTAACTAAGATATGGAAAATGCTTAGTATACATAAAGACTCTTGTCCCAGCACCTGTATGTATTCAAAATTATGAAAATATGGATTGTGAATTCCGCTGATGTGTTTATGCATTCTAGCAGCTCAAATCTTTAATTTTTTTGCACAACTATTAACTGAAAGCTTAAATTCTTATCTTGATAATTTGCGTCGGTTTTCAGTTATGATTTTTTGCATTGGCTGTTCAGTCGTGGATCAATCTTCAAAATGAACACAAGCAGGATTTCTGTAGGATTCGATTCTACTAGGGTTAAACAACTGTTAAGGAATCCCATGTTAGTATTTTTTTTATGCATGTCTCTTTTTCTTCCATTTTTGTGTTGCTGAAAAAAGAATCTCATATTGTTGTCTCATTCTTGCAAATACAACAATGATTCTGATATTGAAAAAATTCTAATGTTGTGTGGATTAATTTTAGCTATCAAATCACAGTTTGTTAAAACAATGTAATTATGAGAAGAAAATTTGATGTTTGCTTCCTCATACTTGTATATGCAACAATTGATTCTCAAATGGATGAACTGGCTTATTTTCAGGGCATTTTGTATAGGGCATTTCTTCAGGACATATGTATAATTTCTATTGTTATACATATGGTGTTATTTATCACAAATGTTATTAGTTATCACCGGCTATCTGAACATGTTTGTATATTCATTAGGAAGTTCTTCTTTAATGTATAAATATATATATGTTTGATTGCTTCATAAAAAATATAGGGAAAAGAACTTATTTAGTGTCTCAAGTTTATCTTATGTTTCAATTTGGTGTCTCAGGATTAAAGTGTTGATATTGACTGTCCCAAGTTTGACAATTGTTGCAATTTGGTTTAATGTTAAATTTAGGTGTTAAGTTTAACAGACTTAGATGAAAATACCATACTGCCACTTCTGATTTCGGCTATCCGCCTTCGATTCCAGTCACCCACCTCCGATTCCGACCCACCCACCTCCAATTCCGGCCACCCACCTCCAAACGAGATGATTCCGGTCTATTCCGGCCCTATTCCAGCCGATTATGGACGATTACAGCCCGATTCCAGCCGATTTAGGGTTCCGGCGGTGGAGCAGCTGACTTGATTTAGGGTTAGGGTCGACCGATTACGGCCTATTCTGGCCCGATTCCGACCAATTTGGGATTTCGGCCGACTTAGGGTTCCGGTGGTGGAGCAGCTGACTTGATATAGGGTTTAGGGGTAATTTGGGCATTTTCAATTTTATTTTGTCATGTGTTGGTCACATGACCTAATTCTGTTAAATTTAACCTCAAAGTTTGACGGAGACACCAAATAGAAACACTATTCAAACTTGGGATAGTATAAGTACGAGTCAGACACCAATCTGAAACATGAGATAAACTTGAGACACTAAATATGTTCTTTACCCAAAAATATAATTGCATGTTGCAAGCATGCATATGCTGTCAATTATACATATTATTTAGGCATGGAAAAATATCAGTAGATCAACAAATGAACAATCGTCGCGGTGTTGGTTCTTCAATTATTGACTGAGAGAAGAGCTCAGTTTCAGTCTATCCAATCCAAACGCTGAGAAGACTAAAGAAAAATCACAAAGAGGTTGACATCGATTGAAAAAAAAGAATGGTACGAATGGGCGTGCTTTACAGTATAACAAGATATGAAATGACACTGAACAAGATTACTGTTGAGTGTTGATGAGAACCTCACGGAGGTTAATCTCTTTTGTATTTACTCATTTTTTATAATATATTTATTCATGTTTGAATGTGTTTCTATTACATGCAAAATAAAACTTATTATGCTCAATATTAGAGACACGATGAATGTTATGTTGTTGTACACCACAAATGTCATATAATCTATTGATTGTCTGGCGATTGATCGATGGTTTATCCTAATAAATACCTTCAACTTCATTCCAACCGTCTAAGTAACCATTGTTGAGCAGGTTTGGGGGATTATGAATGTAATACTGTTCGTTGCCTTTAAATGTTGTGCATAACAAAATAAATCTAATGTTTTTATATAATCTATTCTTTTAGTGAAAAACTTAGAACATGCACGTGCAACGCCGTGCGAAAATAACTAGTATATATATATATATATATATATATATATATATATATATATATATATATATATATAATATAAAAAACCATTGCCATATTTCTTGAATTGTCATTTAACCATCAATTTGTTGCAAAAAAATAACTATTAATATGATGGAACCGTTATTTAAATAACATGTTGTTATTTCACTAATTTCTCTAAAACTATAACTATATAGTTTGCTTTGAAGTATTTAAATATTTAACATAATCTCAAAATAATTACTACAAAAAATATTGAAATTGGGCGGGGCAAATACCAAATTCTTTCTAAAAACAAAGCATTTTCGAAAATTGTCATTATCATTGGGATACTTTTTTGAAATAATTCATTTGCAATATAATCTATAGTATACTAATTCAATTGTTGATGCCTTCTCTGTCTTACATGTGGATGTTTTGCTCAGTCAGCGTTTCCTAATATAATTAGCACTTTACAAATTTAGATATAGAAATATTGAGTAACTGCAAATTTAGAAAATATTTTTTCTAACCTATTTAGCTTCTACTTAAAATAAAGAAAGTCGCTACATAAATAAAGAATTAAATATTTTATTTAAATTATATATCTATACAGTTTGATTGATGAACATTCTAACCTCCACAATTTATAAAACTATCAACTAACTCAACAATATATTATATATATAAAACTCTACCTAAATTAATTCACGGCCAAATCCATGAGTACAGTATATGAGCAAATTAAAATTTGGTTCGAGTTATTGTACTCAATGGATTTGGCCGTGAATTAATTTAGGTATATATATATATATATAATATTGTTGAGTTAGTTGATAGTTTTTCTTCCTAAATTATAGGAATTACAGTTAGTAAATAATATATCCTACATATTTATATTAAAATAAATTATTAAATATAAACATAATATATATTATATTTTATTTGTATCACATAATGATGCAGGCGGAACCGAGTAGTTTCGAATTTTTTTTGCCGTGAACAGTGTTTTTCTGACGAACATTCAGATTTTGGCGCGTGAATAGTGTTTTTCGGGCGAAAATCACTGCTACGCCGTGTACTGCGCTGTTTTTTGGCCAAATTCAATCATCTGAGGGGTCAAAATCGTGTTTTTATGTTATTTCGGATATATTTTTTTTGTTTTATAGTTTTCAATTTATTCGGGACTTGTTCGTTATATTCGGTTATTTCATATATTAGGGTTTTCTATTTAAGACATTGTTGGCCGAATTTTACATTCAGTTATTAATAAATCAGAAAATCGTGATTTTTTTCCTCAATCCTGCGTTTAATTTAGGGTATTCATAGAATCAACGAATTTATACGCTCCTATCGCACCATCACGCTGTATCAAATTGGTATCAGATTCCAGCCGATCCTGCGTGATGCCACCGAGACGTGCGGCTCAAGGTCAAGGTGCTGGAGGTCAACCACCGGCAGGCAACGACGAATGGCGACGTCTCTACGAATTACAACAACGTCGGATTGATGAACTGACACAACGATTGGAGGAAGTCCATAATCACGAAGATGATGAGACCTTCACTGTTGATAACCCTTTCGCAAGACATCACCAACCAGCACCAGACAGACGTTGGGAACTAGCGTTTCAGATGAACATATCGGAATTCAGTGTTGGCCTTAAAGGTGATGACTTTATCGATTGGCTGGCTCAAGTGGAAGAATTAATGGATTACAAGGAGGTTCCAGACGACAAGCGTGTGCTCATGGCTGCTACCCGTATGCGTGGCCACGCGCAAGCCCGGTGGCAACAATTGAAGAATTCTCGTGTTCGTCAGGGTAAGGCGAAGATCACAAACTGAGAGAAATTTAAGAGGAAGATTAGAGTTGCGTTCTTACCATATAATTACGAACGAGAAGTTTATCAACGCTTTCAACTTCTTCGTCAAGGTGCTCGTTCCGTTGATGACTATACTCAGGAATTCTACCAGCTACAGGCTCGCACTCACCTTTCTGAATCCTCTGATCAGATGGTTTCTCGTTATATCGGTGGTATGCGTGTGCAATTACAGGACGTGCTCAACATGTTTGATCCTCTGAGTGTGTCTGAAGCTTATCAACGTGCCTTACTGGCGGAGAAACAAGCAGCTGTCGGGGTGCCAATACCGGGTTTCGACAATCCAGCTCCAGTGGTCCATCTGAACCCAACCCCCGCGGAACCACCGAACAACCATCTCTCCCACCCGTTCGAGCTTCTACGGCACCCCCACCCCCTCAAGGTCGCGGTGGCGGTTTGCAATGTTTCAAGTGTGGTGAACCTGGCCATAGACAGTCTGAGTGTCGGAAATCAGCCACTGGCACACGGGGTCTGTTCACCGACAATACTGAAGAGGTACTTGCTTATGATGCTACTTATGATAACCCTGTTTATGATACCTATGCCCCCAATGATGAAATGAATGAAGAGCATGTCACCGGCGATACCGACGATCTTTTAATGGTGTGACGCACTTTCTTGCAACCTCGAGCCCCGGAAGCAGATGCTGCTTGGCTGCGCACCAACCTGTTCCAGTCGACGTGCACTATCGGCGGAAAGGTGTACACCTTCATTATCGACACAGGCAGTTGCGAGAACGTGATTTCGAATACGGCAGTCACGAAGTTGGGTCTCACTGTGGACAATCATCTGAAGCCATATAAGCTTGCTTGGCTCAAAAAGGGTATTATATCACTGTCTCTAAGCGTGCTCTTGTGCAATTCTCTATTGGTACTACATATAATGATCAGATGTCGTGTGATGTGGTTCCTATGGATGCTTGTCATTTGCTTCTTGGTCGTCCCTGGCAAATGGCAATATGACCTCGATGTGCAGCATAGCGGTTGTTTCAACACATATTCCTTTATATTTCATGGCAAAATGATAGTGCTTGTCCCGAACAAGCCTCGCAGTACACCTATAGCGAGCGAACAGAAACAACATGTATTACTGTCTCGTGCCCCTTTTCAGGATGCGATGGAGGACTAAAAAATGGTGTTTTTGTTATTTTCTCATGAAATTACAGCTGAACGTTCTGATGATGTGCCGGTAGCAGTTCAGTCTTTACTGCAGGAATTTGCTGACAATTCCCTGAGTCCCTACCGCCTGACTTGCCCCCTCTGCGTGATATTCAGTACCATATTGATCTAGTTCCTAGTGTGGCGCTGCCTAATCGGCCACATTATCGTATGAGCCCGAAGGAACATGAGGAGCTGTGTAGGCAAGTTGAAGAATTACTCGCTAAGGGCCACATTCGTGAGAGCCTTAGCCCTTGCGTTGACCCGACCATCCTCACTCCTAAAAATGACGGCACCTGGCGCATGTGTGTCGACAGTCGGGCAATCAACAAAATAACGGTACGCTATCGTTTTCCCATTCCTCGTCTGGATGATTTATTGGATCAACTGGGTGGTGCTTGCGTGTTCAGTAAACTAGATTTAGAAAGTGGCTACCATCAAATTCGGATCTGAATAGGAGACGAATGGAAGACAGATTTTAAAACTCATGAAGGCTTATATGAGTGGCTTGTGATGCCTTTCGGGCTTTCGAATGCGCCTAGCACTTTCATGCGTGTGGTGAATCAAGCCCTCCTTCCATTCATTGGAAAGCTTGTTGTCGTTTACTTCGATGACATTCTGATATATAGCAGCACCCCGGAGGAACACCTCATCCATTTGAGGGAAGTATTATTAGTCCTGCGCAAACACAAGTTCTTTGCTGTTGTTGCTAAATGTGATTTCATGACCTTTTCAACCAACTTTTTGAGGTATGTCATCTCTAGTGAAGGGCTCCGGGCTAGTCCGAGCAAAATTAGTGCTATCGAGCAGTGGACGCAACCCACGTCAATCACAGAGGTGCGTAGCTTTCACGGTTTGGCGTCCTTTTATCGACGCTTTATACCCCATTTCAACGGTATTATGGCTCATATCACGGATTTTATGAAAGACACGAAGTGTCACTAGACTCCTGAGGCTGACGCGACGTTCCTGGAGGTAAAACAAAAATTAACCTTTGCCCCCATACTGACGCTCCCAGATTTTTCCCAACCGTTTGAACTTCACTGTGATGCCTCCAAGACTGGTATTGGCGCTTTACTTAGTCAAGCTGGCCGCCCTGTGGCTTATTTTAGCGAGAAACTGTCTGGTGCTAAGCTTCGTTTCAGCACTTATGATATGGAGTTTTATGTCTTAGTCCAAGCAGTGAAGCATTGGCGCCATTATCTTTTTCAGCGGGAGTTTGTTCTTTACACTGATCACGACTCCCTCAAGCACCTCGGCAGTCAAGATAAGGTCTCTCATCGACACGCCTCTTGGCTTTCTTATCTACAGCAGTTCACTTTTGTGATTAAACACAATACGGGGGTCGCTAATCGTGTGGCTGATGCTCTGAGTCGGTGACATGGTCTCCTTGCTGAAATGCACCTTCAGGTGCCCTGTTTTGAATCATTCGCTGAATTATATGTCGATGATCCTTTTTTTTTCCGGCGTGATTGCAAAGATTCAGGCAGGAGAGCATATTGATTTTACTATGAAAGATGGGTTTATCTTTCGCGGCACCCAATTATGCATTCCTAATTGCAGCCTCCGTGCGAAGATTATCCAAGATCTACATAATGAGGGTCACGTAGGACGTGATCGTACTCTCCAGCTTGTTTCTGCGTCTTATTACTGACCATCGATGAGGAGAGAAGTAGCTAAGTTCGTGGCTCGCTGTCGTATTTGCCAACCAGCTAAAGGGGCCTCAACTAATGATGAATTATATATGTCACTACCCATTCCGACGCAACCGTGGTTCGATGTTAGCATGGACTTTTTCCTTGGTCTTCCCCGTACTCAGTGCGTGCATGACTCTATTTATGTCGTGGTTGATCATTTTTCGAAGATGGCTCATTTTATTCCGTGCAAACGCATGGCGGATGCTGTAAATGTCGCTCAGCTGTACTTTCGTGATGTCTATCGGCTGCATGGCCTTCCCGCGTCTATTGTTTCAGACAAAGACACTCGTTTTCTGAGCCACTTTTGGAGGAGCTTATGGCGCTTGGTCAACACCCAGCTGAACTTCAGTTGTGCTTATCATCCTCAAACAGATGGGCAAACTGAGGTGGTAAACCGCTCTCTTGGCAATCTTTTGCGCAGCTTGGTTGGTGACCATATGAAGTCGTGGGATCTGAAGCTGTCCCGAGCAGAATTCGCGCACAATCATGCTGTTAACCGTAGCACAGGTTTCAGTCTCTTTCATGTGGTATATGGTCTCTCCCCTAGGGGTCCGCTTGACTTGCTCACATTGCCTAGCAAGGTCTGTGCTCATGCCACAGCCGAAGATTTCATATCACAACTTCATCAGGTCCATCAGGCGACCCATACCCAACTGACCACCCATATTGCCCATTACAAAGAACACGCTGATCTGAAATGGCGAGCGGTAGAGTTTGAGGTTGGCGATTTTGTGAGGGCTATTCTTACCAAGGATCGCTTTCCTGCTCATGGATATAATAAGTTGGCAGCAAAGAAGATTGGCCCCGTGGAGATTGTAGAGAAGATAAATCATAATGCTTACCGTCTTCAACTGCCTGGACATATCCACACCTCTTATGTGTTCAACGTGAAGCACCTTATCCCGTTTGCGGACGATGATCCTCCCGACGAAGAGCCGACTCCAGATTCGAGGACGAATCCTGTCTACCCCGGAGGGTATGATGCAGGCGGAACCGAGTAGTTTCGAAGATTTTTTACCGTAAATAGTGTTTTTCTAGCGAACATTCGGATTTTGGCGCGTGAATAGTGTTTTTCAGGCGGAAATAGCGTTCCGGTCCAAAATCACTGCTACGTCGTGTAGTGCGCTGCTTTTTGGCCAAATTTCATCATCTGAGGGGTCAAAGTCGTGTTTTTATGTTATTTCGGGTCTTTTTTATAGTTTTCAATTTAATCGGGACTTACTCGTTATGTTCGATTTTTTCATAGATTAGGGTTTTCTATTTAAGACATTGTTGGCCGAATTTTATATTCAGTTATTGATAAATCAGAAAATCGAGGTGTTTTCCTCAATCATGCGTTTAATTTCAGGTATTCATAGAATCAACGAATTTCTACACTTCTATCCCACAATCACACTGCATCACATAAATAACCATAATCCATATTATCAAATATGTACATTCTTAATATTTATTGTTGATAAATTTTTAAGTAAGTTATTACTATAAGGGAATAAGATATATCTTATTCCCTTATAATTACCAGCTATAAAATCCTAGCCTCTCTTTACTGTGTATTCGTCTCATCGTACTTCGTCGCTTAAATTTTTTACCTTTATTTATGATTGCAGTGGAAACTCTTAGAACATGAAATAAATAAGCATGATAACGAGCAGTATAAGGATTTAAAGACGATTCAGCTTCAAATTTACAGTCATAAAAACCAGCGCGACTATCAAAGGTTAGAAGAAAATGTAAATGTAATCAATTTATTTGTATTAGACATTTGTTATTACCTTAACTTTATAGGTCATACATTAAAACAAGATTTGAATAATTTGTTGGATGTTGGAAGATTAAATGTTAAATTTACCATTAGTATTTGTAAAAGTTAAGACTAACCACTTAACCAACTGTCTTAAACCTTAAAGTGATAGACTGATAGGCGAATGTGTGATTATATCTTTATTTTAACGGTGTCCACTTCTCGAAAAAAATCATACCAATCTTCTTATTTAATTTGAGTTTATTGTTTCAATGTGTCGTGTCTATCGATAAACGATTTTTTTTTATTTTTTTGGCAGAAATGGTATATAAGTAGTTAATGACAAAATCTGGAAATGCTTAGTCCAATTCATAATGACTCTTGATTCCTTGCACTCGAACCATATTCCCCATTGTGATGAGGTTAGTTGCCTATGATCAAGTCGTAGTTGATCTATGATCTATCATTTGAAATTAAATAAAGTTAATGATTTCTGCTATTTTATTCAGTGCTCAACTTTTTTTTTTTTAATCCAAATTGGATCAAAAAATTCTTCTAGGTAATTTTAATTAAAGTATGTTTGCTCATTGCTTATGTTTTTAAACAGTACCAAGTTAGTAATTATTTTGATTTTATTTCATATGAATTTGATCTTGCTAAAATGCTAGTTGTGATAACTTTATTTATTAAATTTCAATAAACAATTGAATCTCCATCTTTCTCCATGCATCTATTTGACATTTATATTGTAACAACTAAACTACTATCGGAACACAAACTCATATTTGTCCAGAGCTCCTAAGAGATATTCTTTATAGCTCCAAATTGTTTACATGTACAAATCATCCTTATGTTCATCTAAATCATATTTTTCTACATAATTTGTCATGTACTTAACAGAGTTATATTTACAATTTTTATTTATGTTATTGCAGCGTATTATATATATTTATTCAAATGAGGTTTATATATAATAATAATGGCTCTTTTACCCATTTCATATAAGGGACATTTTGTACTGTTTCACCCTTTTCATTTTGGTCAAGCAAAAAAATCACCCTTTTACTCGACTGTCATATTTCACATTGCTAACATGGAAACCAAAATGACATGAAGAATGCAATTACGGTGTGAAGTATTTATTCAAAACCCATAAAGAGTGCATTATAAAAATAGACTTTAGAGTACATCAACAAAACTCAACCGTATTCGACAACATTGAGAATAGTCTGTTAGCTGAAACTGACAATAATGAACTTTAATAATTTTAACTAAAGACTCAATAATTAAAATAGCTAATCTATGTCCTTTTGTAGTTTTATGATTTATCGGTGTTTGATCTATAATGTCTTTTTATAAATATCTATCTATATTTATAAGTATGGGTTGTTCTCACACCCAAGCAACACAACTTTTCACCCACTGACCGCACAACCTCACTAGGAAGCACAGACAGTTTCACCACTACTTTCGATATGGAGAGAATGAAACCCTAGAACAAGAAGGAAATGAAGAGACGCAACATTGGCGGGGATCATCTAATCTGGTTCCTTCAATTGGCAGATTATCCCCCCTTTAATATTAGGGAAACCCTGAAATAAATCAAGGTTTAACCCTATAGTCTGATGAGAAGGAATCTTGTCCACAAACTAATTAAAAGATTACAAACATACCCAAATACAAATAAACTGAACAAACTAAAAAACCCACGACGAACATAAGCCGGCCCAAGGCCCATAGATGAAGATTTCGGATTGTGCAAGCCCAATCAACTTGCTCTTAGCCCAAAACTCCCCCTCAAGCCGAAATCTTCAAAGACTCCAAACTGCTGTTTTCTTCTTGAACTTTACTTGTCACATAAGGATTCTTCATCTCAAGCTTGTTCACCAAGAACTCATGTTGCTGGATTGACAATGGCTTAGTCAAAATATCTGCAACTTGAAAACCAGTGTTAATATAATCAAAGCAAACAGTACCATCCAACAACTTTTCCCTGGAATAATGACAATCTATATCAATGTGTTTGGTTCGTTCATGGAAAACTGGATTATTTGCGATCTGAATAGCAGCCTTGTTATCACAATGAATCACAGAAGGCTTAGTCTGCTCAAATCCCAACTCACCCAATAATCCTCTAAGCCAAACAATCTCAGCAACAATTTTTCTTATGCTACGATATTCAGACTCAGCAGAGGATAGTGAAACAGTTTTATCCTTTTTAACCTTCCAAGAAATTAAAGCATTTCCTAATTTCACACAATAGCCATACACAGACCTACGAGTCTCAAGGCAAGCTGCCCAGTCTGAATCACAAAATCCTATCAGACTGGGGGTACTACCAGTAGGGAAGAAAAGACCCTTACCAGGCTCACGTTTCACATACCTTACAACTCTTAAGGCAGCATTAAAATGTGATCTTTTTGGGGCCTGCATAAACTGTCTTAGATTTTGAACAGAGTAAGAGATATCTGGTCTAGTGACAGTCAGGTAAAGGAGTTTCCCTATCAAACTTCTGTAAGAGGTTATATCATCTAGGGGTGGGTCATCAAGATTGATTTTTTGATGCTTATCATATTTGATACTGGTCAATTTTAAATCTGACTCCATAGGAGTTCTAAAAACTTTTCCTCCAGCCAGACCAGTTTCAGATATGAGTTCTAAAGCATACTTACGTTGAGATAAAATGATACCCTTTTCAGACCTGATTAATTCAATCCCCAAAAAATACTTGAGGTCACCCAAGTCCTTCATCTTGAAATTGGTTTCTAGGACTGACTTGAGTTCTCCTACAAGTTTCCTGCTATTTCCTGTAATCAGAAGGTCATCAACATATACTAACATGATAACAATGTCAGATCCATCATGCTTAGTAAAAAGGGAATAATCGAATTTAGACTGAACATAACCAGCATGTAAAAGGGACTCAGTGAGCTTTAAATTCCATTGTCTAGATGCCTGTTTTAAACCATAGAGGGACTTTCGTAGTCTGCAAACTAAATTCTCCCCCTGACTATGAAAGCCCTGAGGTAAAGTCATATAAACTTCTTCGTTCAAATCACCCTGAAGGAAAGCATTATAAACATCCATCTGATACAATGGCCAGGAATTAGTTGCTGCTAAGGAAAGAACAGTCCTCACAGTTGTCATTTTGACAACCGGAGAAAAAGTTTCAAAGAAATCAATTCCATATTTTTGTTTGAAGCCTTTAGCAACTAATCTGGCTTTGTACCTCTCTAAACTACCATCAGCATTGTATTTGAGTTTATAAACCCATTTACATCCTATGGCAGATTTACCTGGTGGTAATGGGACTAAGTCCCAAGTACCATTCTGTTCTAGAGCAGAAATCTCATTTTCCATAGCAGAAATCCAACCTTTGTCCTGAATAGCCTGAGAGTAGTTGCTAGGTTCCACTAGCTTAGACATAGAGCTTAGGAAACATTGATAACTATTAGAAACATGAGAATAATCCATGTAGTCAGATATAGGATAAATGGTTGAAGTGGAAGAGACATAGTCACTTCTCCAAATGGGAGGCTTAATAATTCGACCAGAAACTCTTGAAATAACAGGGGGATCAACTTCAGAAACAGATCCTGTATCATCATTAGTATCATCATAATAATCTTCAGAGTCCTGGTTATTAACAGGCTCATCATTAGTGTGGGACTCAGAAATCTCTTCAGTCGAATGTAAAGAATCAACATCATTAGAGGGGGTGGCATCCTGTGTTTCAGAGATATCAAGAGGAGTTCCATCATAAACATCAGGGTGTGGTTGCTGTTCACAATCCAGAGATAACAGATCAAATTTGCCCTTTTTAAAAGGAAAAATGTTCTCAAAGAATTTTACATCCCTGCTCACAAAAAAATTCCTTGATTCTAAATTGTAAAGTTTGTAGCCCTTTTGAGTAGAGGAGTAACCAAGGAATACAGCAGGTATGGCTCTAGGGGCAAATTTGTCAGTCACCAGTAACTGTTTTGCAAAACACAAACAACCAAAGACCCTCAAGTGATTAATATCAGGTATCTTACCAGAAAATATCTCCATAGGGGATTTACCAAACAAAATACGAGTGGGAGTGATATTGATAAGATAGCAAGCAGTAAGTATACACTCCCCCCAGAATATGTTGGGTAAAGATGCTTGTATTTTTAAAGCTCGAGCAACCTCCAAGAGATGCCTATGTTTTCTTTCTACCCTACTATTCTGTTGGGGAGTGTAAGGGCAGCTGTGCTGGTGTATGGTACCATTTTTTGTAAAAAGGGAGCTTAACTGGTCATTCATAAATTCACCACCATTATCTGTTCTGAAAATTTTGATGGTTTTAGAAAATTGTGTATTAATCATGACCATAAAGTTCCTAATGCAAACAGCTACATCAGATTTGAAATTGAGCAAAAAAATCCAGGTAATCCTGGAGTGGTCATCAACAAGAGTCAAAAAGTATTTTTTATTATCATGTGTAGCTGTGGAGTAAGGTCCCCATACATCAGCATGTATCAAATCAAAAACATTCTCTGCTCTAGAATGAGAAATGGGAAAAGAAGGCCTAACAAGTTTGGCCATGGGGCAAACAATACAAGAAGGGACAGAATGTTTATTTTTGAAACAACCAAGGGAACCAACATTATGCAAGTTCTGAAAAGAAGAGTGACCAAAACGCCTATGCCATAACATGATCTCATCATTGTTGGTAACAGTAAAGGCAACATTCTTGTTTCTGAGGTTCTTTGAGTGGTAAAGATAGATTCCAGAATGTTCAAGTCCACTCCCCAAGACCTTCCCATTTGAGAGGTCCTGCAGGATAAAAGATTTTGGAGAAAAAATTGCAGAACAATTCATATCTCTGCTTAGTTTAGAAACAGATATGAGATTATATTTGAAATCTGGAAGATAAAGAACATTCTGCAATTTAATATCATCAGAAATAGAAAGATCTCCAATAGCATTAATAGTTGAACTAAAACCATTTGGCAAATGAACTCTAGAACCAGAAACAAGTTTAACATTGTTTAGCCAACTCAGATTATTAGTCATATGATTACTAGCTCCAGTATCAAGTATCCAACAATCATGATCATCATAAGAGGCAGAAAGGCAAAAAGATAGGGGCATACCCTGAGCAGTCATTTCAGACTGAGGAGGATTGATTGCAGTGGCAGCAGTTCCATGCTTAATTCCAACCTTCTGAAGATATCTCTCAAATTGTTCATTGGATAGTAAGATTCCACCTTGCAAGTTATTACCAGCAACAAACTTATTAGTGGATAGGAGACCAGAGGCAAAGTCAGCTGTGTCACCATCCGTGGGAGGGGCAACAGAACTCACAGCAGCAGCTGCTTTTGCCTTCTGCAACTCCTTAAGTTTGAAACAATTATCCTTACAGTGCCCTTTTTTCTTGCAAAACTCACAACCCTTTGCAAAACACCTTTCAATAGTGTGACCTTTCTTGTGGCAAAAGTCACATTCCAGGTTGGGGTTTAAAGGTCTTTTTGGTTTATCAGGATTGGTATTGACAGTGGCACTGATAGGGGTAATTTCAGAGGAAATTGAAGCAGATATATCCCTTTGGCTCTCCTCTTGGCATAACATGCTGTAAGCTTGGTTTAAAGATGGGAGAGGAGTCCAAAGAAGTATGTTGCTTCTAACATGGGAAAAAGTTTCATTAAGGCCCATCAGAAATTGAAAAAGTCTCTGGTTATTTTTGTGCTCTAAATGTCTTTTAAAAGGTTCACCATCAATGTGAGGAAGGGCACAGATTGTATCATATTCAGTCCAGAGGTTCTTCAATTTTGTAAAAAAGATAGTAACAGAATCAAGGCCTTGCCTAGCAGAAACTATTTCTCTATGCAGCTGGTAAATCCTAGAGCCATTGATTTTATTAAAGCTATCATGAAGTTCTTTCCAGGCCAAGTGCGCACTCTCTGAATACATGATTCCATCAGAAATATCGCTTGAAACAGAGTTCATCAACCAACCAGACACAACTGCGTTGCATCTGTCCCAAAGATGTTGAAGTTTAAAATCGAAGGAATCACGCTTGCAAGCACCAGTGATAAATCCGAGTTTATTCTTTCCTAACAAAAAAATCTGCATAGCGCGACTCCATTTGGTGTAGTTTTCAGAACCAGAGAGCTTAACAGAAACTACGCACTGGCCAGGATTCTCAGTTGAATGCAAGAATAAAGGGTGGAACGAATGCACCTCGGATGAGAGATCAAGAATCTGTTGATTCGCGGTTGCGTCAGGGAGGAGATTGTCCTGCTCGCCATCCAGCGAATCATCGGGGTTGGACATGCTTCAAAACTGGGATGAATCAGATGAAGGAGTGCTGATCTGGAAGGATCAGTCGAAGGAAGCCTTGGAAATCGAAGTTTTGTTGGTCAGAAACTTCGATCTTGGGGATACAGAAACATGCAAGACGAAGGGACTGAAATCGCCTTATCTTGGAGATGAAAACGTCGCAGCCAAAAAAGGATGAACAAGGCTTCCGGTGTTCAAGATTGCCAGTTGAAGGAACAATTGTAGTGGAAGCATCAAAAGACGGATCGAATCATCGAGAAAATCCTCGCTCTGATATCATTTCGATATGGAGAGAATGAAACCCTAGAACAAGAAGGAAATGAAGAGACGCAACATTGGCGGGGATCATCTAATCTGGTTCCTTCAATTGGCAGATTATCCCCCCTTTAATATTAGGGAAACCCTGAAATAAATCAAGGTTTAACCCTATAGTCTGATGAGAAGGAATCTTGTCCACAAACTAATTAAAAGATTACAAACATACCCAAATACAAATAAACTGAACAAACTAAAAAACCCACGACGAACAACATAAGCCGGCCCAAGGCCCTTAGATGAAGATTTCGGATTGTGCAAGCCCAATCAACTTGCTCTTAGCCCAAAAACTATTGCCGCTTGTGGAACCGCTGCCTGAACATAACCAAACATCAGGCTTCTTCGGGAAATTCTTGTGTAGGGACGGTGTTACACCGCCCCAATCCATGCCTGCCACGTGTTTGAAGCTTCTCTCTTCATATTTTCTTTTTTCTTTTATCTTTCCCCTTTTTTTCGGTTTTCTCCCGTGGTGTCTTGTTAATGATTGTTTTTTTTAACATTTCTATATACTGCAGATTATTTCTCTCGCCTATTAACTATTAAAAATAGTTATTTTATTAGTTATTATTTCAAAATGCAATTTAATAAATAACTAAATATATCCTTGAGTTATAAAAAATATAATGAAAAAATAGTTTAAAAAAAGATTATTATTTTAATTAGTCATTATTAGTGCATTTAGATAACATTAATTATTTATAATACTTTGACACTCACTATATATATACCAAATTTTTTTACAACTTGATAAGTGTTAATAGTTTTATAAAAACTTTGCAAGTACTAGTGGACTTATGAATATTTATTTACCCATCACAATAGATTAAAAAAAAATCTCAAAACTAACATATAATATTAATAAAATTTTGTGTAACTAATTTTTTTATACCGAAATTAACTTTTAACTCAATTTTTTTTTGGTACTTATTGATTTCTAATTATTAAATTAATTCTGAAATAATAAATAATAATCAAAGAAAAAAAAATTGGAGAGATAATGCTTTTTTCAGTAGAGGACGCTATGAGATAATTTTCCCAAAAGACGACGGGGAGAGAAATCAAAATGAGAAAAATTAGGAAAGAGAAGAAAAAGGAAAACAGAAACAGGAAGCTTCAGACACGTGGCAGGCATGGATTGGGGCGGTGTCTACACAAGAATTTCTCGGCTTCTTCTCCCACCTTTACTCCTGCTTTCTATTCATTCTATATAGTTTTCAGGGGCCATACAAAATCCAACTCCGGCAACAACCATAACTAAGTATCTTTCCTCTTCACACGGACGCCCTCGCCAAAATTCAAGACCCGCTTCTACTACAAATGCAGGAACCTCCTCAATCGATTTCCCCAACAAATACCAGAACCTCCTCTGTTATTCGATTACAATGGACCAGCACCCACGCTTCACCATCCCCCCTTTCATATTTCAGTTCTTATAATCACCTGCTGCAAACTCACTAAGAGAAGTTCCGGTCTGCAATCATTGAAGAAATGTTAAAACCTAAACCTGCAAAAGCCGCGGTATGTTACGATGTTTTCTTCTATGCAAGTGTTCGTAGTTTGGTCCGCGTGTACATGGTCATTAATTAGCTATTGTTTAAGGCCTGTATAGGAGATGGCAATACATCCTTCGACAAACTACTCTCCGCTGTTTTTTCTTCATCTTGTTGATTGAAATTTGACTGTATAGAGAAATTTGCAAGATAGAGTCAGTCGAAGATGGCGTTTTTTATGTAGCGGCTTGTAGATCCGAAGAAGAACTGGTTCGCCGCTCTGCACAAGAAAACTCTCTCTAAACGGCTCCACAATTATGGTATCGATTATATGTTCTTTCCATAACGGAATTGCTTCATACTTTTTTCCGGGGCTCTAGACTTGTGTCTTTGAGTTTGATTTAATGTTTATCATCTTAGAAGCTCGATTCTCTCTGCCTCGCTCGTGGCATGAATTGGATTGTCTTCAAGTGAAATTATTTCATTTGTTCATCTTTCAATATTGTTGGAGTGTCGAATTCAATACACCTGCTTAAGCATGATCAACCATTTGGTTTAAATTTTTTTCTTATTAAATAAATGATTGAGAACTTGCTACTAGCATGGGGTTATGTTTGTTGATATAGGGTTCGAGTGAATTGATTGAACATGGCTTCGATATGATGAACTTTATGATATGTACTACGATTTAGATGTGAAATAAGCACTTTTGCCCACAGAGATTGCAGATGCACGAACAGGGCAATCACAAAGATGGTCCAAATATCACAAGATGATCAAACTGCGAACTGTGCATTCAGAAAGATGGTTCAAATGTCACAGTTTAATCAAAATTTCCCCAAATACATTTGACATAATGCATCCACTTGAATGGTTCACTTCTTGGTCAAAACTATTTATGTTCATCAGCTCCACCCTCTTTCTGATGGATTTACATTAAGTGAGAAAATAACAAAGGACTGCATTCTGTTTAACATCAAGGAATCTACCACCTATGCCAATAGAGTCATCCTCATTATCAACTACAGATTCAGGTGGTTTTCAAGATTTTCATATATGAATTCGCTAATAAAAATCATATTTAGACGACCCACCATAATGTCTAACAAAGTTTCTACGGTTGTAGTTCGGAAGCCTATAGGAGGGGGATGGGATATACGTAGTGGAACAAGCTCCGAATCATTTGTAGCTTCTATAGAGAACATAAGAAATTCGCCCAACCTTAAGAATGATGGATTCTTCTCTGATATATCTTTCAGTTTTAGCAGTTCTGGTAAAAATAATTTAAATGTTGACGTTCCAAACATTATGAGACTTGAGTGTTGAATGATATTAAAAACGTTTTCTGATTTGTTTGTGGTATATGAGATGGAACAAGATCATATTCAAGTCCTGCATCAGGATTTAATTATGGCAAGTAAGTTTATCTATTATATAATGGCCGAAGGCCATTTTGTAACTGTCAAATTTCTATATGATTATTTATATTACTAAGGCAGAACTTGGTTTTACACAAATACCCTTCTGAATATTAGCCAAATTTCTATATGATTATCTATATTACTAAGGCAGAACTTGGTTTTACACAAATACCCTCTGAATATTAGCTGAATTAATTAATGTAATCAATTAACGTAGGGTTTTGTAGTAATTTATTATTTCTAAATATTTGAAGAAAAAACATTACAAATTGTAACTACAAAGAATCGAACCTATGATTTAATGCATAAAAATCACACATCTTTACCATCTATGCTAATAAAGTATTTACTACTATCTTAATACTTAATTGTATTAAACGGTTCGAATATAAAAATTAACTTAAATTGTGAAAAAAAAAATTATATCAAGTTTAAATATAATCTAAAAATTTAAAATAAATTCTAGATGGACCGAGAGAAAAAAAAAATCATCAGAATCGCATGATGATCATGTTTTGAAATTTAACTAACAATATTAATGTATTTCTAATGCATATCGTTGTAAGTTCATGATGATACGTTAAGAACCAATATTATTAATACATTTTCACGAATAAATGTTATGATACAAATCATGATTTATTGTTGAAAAGTGGTTCTTTGATTTTTATTTTCCACTTTTAGCGTATTTTTATTATTTCAAAAAAAAATTAATTGATTTTGAATAGTGACATAAATATTAGCCCTACTATTATGTGCATATACATCTACAATTGCAAAATATAATCAAATTAACTTTTTCTTAATTGGCTTAAGTGGTTTTTACTAATGTGTATATTAATATTAAATATACTGGTATATGCTAGAAGTCTGTGTATTGTCGTCTTGGGACATAATGAGTCTGGCTTTATGGAATTACAAATGCATCATTAGCTCTGATAATATAAGAATAGAACTTGATTAAAAAAAATCACGCACAAATGGATTCTTTGTTGTTCAACGAAAAATGAGCAAAAACATATACCCACCTACGATTTAATGCATAAAAGCCATACGTCTTTACAATATATATATGCTAATAAACTTGTGTTACTATCTTAATACTTAATTGTATTAACTGGTTCCGAATACTGAAATTCACTTAAATTGTGAAAAAAAAAATATTATATCAAGTTTAAAAATAATCTAAAAATTTAAAATAAATACTAGATGGACCGAGAGAAAAAATTATCGGAATCGCATGATCATGTTTGGAAATTTAACTAATAATATTAATGTATTTCTAATGCATATCGTTGTAAGCTCATGATGATACGTTAATAGCCAATAATATTAATATATTTTCACGAATAAATGTTATGATACAAAGTATGATTTATTGTTGAAAATTGGTTCTTTCATGTGTGTTTCCACTTTTAGCGTATTTTTATTATTTCAAAAAAACTTAGTTAATTTTGAATAGTCATAACTAAATTAGTCCTACTATTATGTGCATATAAATCTACAATTGCAAAATATAATCAAATTAACTTTTTCTTAATTGGCTTAAGTGGTTTTTCCTAATATGTATATTAAATATACTGGTATATGCTAGAAGTGTGCGCATTGTCGTCTTGAGACATAATGAGTCCGGCTTTAAAGAACTACAAATTGCATTATTAGCTCTGATAATATAAGACCAAAACCTGATTAAAAAAAATCACCCACCAAAGGGCTCTCAGTTGTTCAACGAAAAAGAAGCAAAAACACATTAAATGATTCTTAGTCTCTCGAGCATTATTATAATTTTTTAACAATTTGTTCAAAACTTTATATAGTATTCTATATTTTACATAAATTAAGTCAAATTTTTTTTTTTTGCAATGCTCACGTATGTCTATAATCATAAACAAAAGTAAATTGATATTTTAATCCACTTAAGTGGATTTCCCTAATGGTTATACTAGATACCTGCGCGCGCTACGCGCGTGCGCGTTGTCTTCATGAGAGTGTTGTAATGACATCATTAGAATGACTCCGAGAATGATACAAGATCGGCTCGATTCCTAGGATGATACAAGAACATAACCGTATTTTCTTAAAAAAATTCAATAAAACTATGTAACATACTGTTATAATGAAAATAAATAAAAAAATTCTAAAAAATTTAAAGTAAAATGCTCGAGGGACCGGGAGCTCTATAGTGAATGTTCTTGCTCCCGGTCCCTCGAGCATTTTACTTTAAATTTTTTAGAATTTTTTTTTTTATTTTCATTATAACAGTATGTTACATAGTTTTATTGAATTTTTTTTAAGAAAATACGGTTATGTTCTTGTATCATCCTAGGAATTGAGCCGATCTTGTATCATTCTCGGAGTCATTCTAATGATGTCATTACAACACTCTCATGAAGACAACGCGCACGCGCGTAGCGCGCGCAGGTATCTAGTTAGAATAATCTCTTGGAATCTGAAAAAAAAAAAAAAATTACGAAGATATTGATAATTAATTAATAATTGGAAATGAACACATTGTGTAGATATTTCCGCTCTTACTTTTTAGATTGGTAATCATTCTGAAATTCTTCTAAAGAAGTTCAAGGTTTAGGATATACACTTCACTATCAATAAGTAGTGTTAGATCTTTAGAGATCAACTACACGTGAAATAAAAGGAAAGGAAAGAGAGATACTCATATTTCTTAATCACACAATTTACTTAGTGTTGTATTTTTTTTTTTTTATATACTTAAAAACGATTCATGACTGTTATATTTTTTACTTAAAAGCGTTTTATTTTCTAACGTTATTCAATTTCTATGACTAGAACTTTATAACTAATCTATATATAAAATATGATGTCGCGCGTGCAACGCATGCGCCGACCACTAGTATATATAAATATCGGCTCTGTTTTTTAAAGAACAGTTAATGATTATTGGAATTTGGATAAGACCTTCTAATTTATATAGTACCTTGAATTTAATATTGACCATTTAGTATAAAATAAAGTAATTATTTTGTAAAATTCAAAATTGAGATAATTAATTTTAACAAAATCATTTCCCAAAACCAAAAATAATACAATATTGGTAGTATGAAGCAGATATTTAATTAAACCAAATGTACAAACAGAACTGAGAAGAATGTCATCCTTGTAAAAGCTTCGATTGACGGTTCTCTCGATCGGATATCCGTTTAGCAGAACATGTGATCTATATTTTCTTAGTTATACACCTATTACCAAATTAATACCATTAATTCCTAAATAAAGGCGATAATTTCTATTATCTATATCTATCTATATACAGATTGCAAAATGTCCAGTGAAACTTCTCAAACAAACAAAAGGAATAATTATTTCTCATATCGGTATTGTCAATTCACGGTTTAAAACTAAAGTACTTTTTTGATTTGGGAACAGCTAAATAAATTAGGTCATTCTAAGCTTCGTTTAAAAACAGACTACTTTCATTAGGCCCAGTCTAAATGTCGTTAAATAAAACCAGCTATTCAGCCCATCGCTTCAGCTTCTTCAAGTTCTAGTGTGCTATCAGAAAATACCACATCGCTGGATTTTTATTCATAAGAAGATTATATAACAAACGTAAAGGCATAAATGGTCACGACCTTACTTGAACAGGATCTGTTCTATAGGCTCGTACATTCGTCTCTTGGACTTCTCAAGAGATAGGAATCTAAGTCTGGTTGATGAACCATGCTCGGGCGATCAGAGCGTGATTAACAGCTCCGGCCCCTCTCGGGGCTATCGCCGCCGTAAATGATCGTTCTCGGCCTTCCATTGCGGTGGCTGAGGTGGTCGCCTGGCCGTCTGACAGACTAACTTCTTCTTTTTTCTTTGCGGCGGCGCGTGGAGGACTTTCGTTTCTTCACTGCATCGTTGAAGTTGCTAACCTGGGTTGTCGTTTCACTTACTCATAACCTGGGCCATTTTTCTTTTTAGTATCTCCCGCGGGTAATGTTGTGAAACCGAATCTGTGGTCGGACCGGATCAGACCGTGAACTTAAAATACCCGCCTAAACAAGTGCTTCGCATTGGGCCGTTTTTTTTTCTTTTTACTATCTCATGCAGGCAATGTTACAAAAAAAATGACTCGCGGTGGGGCTGGTCGGGTCATGAACCAGACACTGGTTTAGTAAAAGAACAGAATGCATAATGAATTCGATTTGACAAGTAAAAAGCAGGTTGAACCGGATAAATCTATTCATGTTCAGCAATTCACATGAAAAAATATGGACTAAACTAAGAGTGAAGGTATAAAAAGGAAAATTTTAATGGTCTATTTTTTGTTGAACCTAATCGAACCAGTGATCCGATTCAACTCTATTCGATTTCAAAACATTGTATACATATGTCCTTAGATGGATATGACCATAACATATTTGCTCTTCAGTCTATGCATAGAATAACTTTCACTTCAATGTAAGAGATAAAATATCAGTCATGAATACTTTAATCATTCTTAAAGTTTGGCGAAACTTAATTATGAAATCTCTAGATAATAGATAAAATGTTGAACCGCTGCACTATGATTTATAGTCATCCAATGCTTTACGAGTATAATATAGGGCCGGAAAATAGACTACTGTACTTTTTGGTTTGTCATTATTTTTAGGGTTAATAGGTTTTTTGGTACAACATGTTTCATGATTTTTTGCTTTTGGTGCAATATCTTTTTTTAATATATTTTTGTTGCAATACATTTGCAATCTGTACACTTTTGGTGCATCTGTTAGTCAATATTTAAGTTTGACTTTTAAATAGTCACGTGACTTGCACATGCCTAGCCCCAAATTTCTAATTTGTTCAGTTTAGTCCTCAAATTTATTGTCTAACTTTTTATTTTTACAATTTAGCCCCTAAACATTTTCAACTGCACCCTATAGCTAAATTGACTTAGTCATAATCCGACCCATGGCTAGGTCGGACCATGTCTAGGGTCACCAATGTCCAACGACCGACTCATGGCTAGGTCAAACGATTTTAAGGTTGCCCAGGTCTGGCAACCCTAGCCATGGTCCGACCCATGTCTAGGTCGGACCATTGTTAGGGTCATCCAGGTCCGGCGACCCTAGCCATGGTCCGATCTAGACATGGGTCAGACCATGACTAGGTCATATTAGCGTTTGAGTCCAATTGGGTCAATTTGACCCATAGCTTTAGGCGACCTAGCCATGGGTTGAACCATGACTAGGTCAATCTATCCATGAGATCTATGAGCCACCATCTAATACATTGAACCTTTGTCCTTTCTCTCGAGGATTAGAAGTATGACTATTGCTTTCCAATTGGTTGTTTTTGCATTAATTGCTACTTCATCATTTTTACTGTGTACCCGTTGTATTTACTTCTCCCGAGGGTTGGTAAAGTAACAAAAATGTTGTATTTTCCGGCACATCAATGTGGATTGGATTAGTCTTTGCTCGGAGGAGAAGAGAAACATGATATTTTTCAAACATAATTAAAGGAGAGCGCGGATTGCTTGAGTTGTTAGCTATGAGTAATCAGTTCGAGGGTTCCTCGAAACTGTCGGATAAAAAATTTATCAATTGTTTGGCCAAATAAAAATTATTAATTTTTTAGTGGCAAAAAAATCTTTAAAAAAAATGTGTTTTTCCCAGTCAGCATTTCATAATTTAATTGAAACTCTATAAATTTAGATACAAAATATTGATTGCATGCAATTTAAGAAATATTTTTATCTCCTATTTTATAATTTACATAAAATAAAGAAAGAAATAATTAAAATTTTCTATTTAAAATGATATATTTATACAGTTTGATTGCAAATCCATAATAAGTTGTCACGTGAACAATATAAAAATTAATACAAAAAAGCACCATAGTTATAATTATATACATATATATATAAATAAAGTAAACGACCACCATAGTCTATATATATAATATGTAAAAAGTAAAATAATATAAATTTATGCTATAGTACATTTATTAAAATGATATATATATATATATAAAAAGTAAACGACGCCATAAATATAATAGGAATTAAAGAATATATAAATTAAGGAATATACAAAGTATAACAATATAAATTTATGTTATAAATATTCACTGTTATAAATTGGTAGTCATAAATTGTATGAAAATAGGGTTAAGAACACAATAGGGGCCTGATGTTTGTCCATGTTGTCCGGAGAGGTCTGAATTGAAAAATGTTGCTATTAAGGGTCTGAATTATCATGTTTGTTATTTTTCGGTTTTCCGTCCAAATTTTCTGTTAAATGTAACGGAACCACGTGAAATGACAGAATTACCCTTTTGCAATTATTATACAATTTATCAATTTAATTAATGAAGTGTGAAATGTCTAAAATACCCATGAACACTAATTATGCCCTTAAATTCCCCACGGCTCCGGCCACCGCCACCCGGCGACCACCACCCCGACTCTGGCAACCGCCACCCGGCTCCGGCGACCACCACCCAGCTCCAACGACCATCACCCAACTCCGGCGACCACCACCACGGCTCCGATTGGGTCCAAATTGGAGCTACTGGCTCCGATTGGCCCGAATCGGAGCCAAAAAAGCTCCGATCGGAGCCACAAAGCTAACTATTATTGAAATAAGTAAACTAGATATTATTGAAATATTTTCTAAGTTTTTTAACATGTTTGCAAACAGTGACCAACGATCAATACGTGATGCTCAACGCACATTGCCTAAGGCATCATTACCAACATACAACCATTGACGACCATGTACGAACAACTACCGATCGTCAACATCAAGCATACTAAAACAATGGCTAAGGCATGAAGCAACATGTCGGCAATGAATACTATGCATAAGGGAAGTGTAACGATTCATTTGCACTTTTCTAAAATTTTCAGCACTTAGAAAAATTTTGGCCAATTTGGGGCTAAGTATTCTAATGCATTTCATTAAACACCTTGTATGCATGTTAAGGTGACTAAGAACATAGTGATTTCAAGATTGAATCAAGGCCAAACGGAGTCACAAAATGTCCAGCCATGTACGAAATTGGAGTCACCAACACGAAGTGAGTCCGAATTATCACACGTCGTCGACCGGAGTTCCACGCGCCGCCCAGGAATGCCGCACGCGCCGCCGCCACGCGCCTCCACTGGTTGCACGCGCCACCGTTCTACACACCACGCGCCGTCGACTTCCACCTCTAGCTTGGCCGGAATTTAATTGATGTCAAGTATGATGTGACTACTCCAAATTTACACCTCCATAAGCTCCTTCTTCAACAAGCAATGAGAGCTTCTTGGAAAACTATCAAGGGAGGATGTAAGCTAATGACTACTCTCTCTCCTAATTTTCACTAATAGTGTCTACACCATGTGCTAAGGACTAAACTCATGTATGAGCATGTTTACATCTCTAATGTTGCATGACGTTCTACGTACAATTATTATTGCATGTTGCGTACACATAGGCTATTATGCATGATTCTAACTTACGATGGCTACATGATTATTTTTATAATCTAAGTATGAATTGCATGTTTACATCATATTACATGTTAACATCGTACTCTATGTTTACATCATGCTTCATGTTGACAAGCATGCTCTCCAATTTTATATTGCTCTAAGTATTTTGCTTATTGCGCGGTTACGTCATCCATGTGCTATGTTGTCATCTCCATGTTAACATCATGTTACACGTTTACGTCACGTACCATGATGACATCGCGTTGCTTGTTTATTTATTATCACAATTATTTCGCTTAATGCATGTTATTATGAATATGTCGTTAATTGCACGTTGTTATATGTATACCGTCTGTTACGCTAAACCCGTGAACAAATTACGCACGTTCATCGAAAAATAAAGATGGACGAATTTATGCTCCGCGCATTCGATTGACAAACAGGCCACCCCTGAGGTCAGTGCCGAACCTAAATTGGACGAATATCCTATCTTAAATAGAGTCAAGCATGGGTTTTGAACCGCTACTTGACACGGGGCAAGTGTTGGATATCTGTCCAATTCGGGTTTACGTTTCGGACCTCGCAAATACGTCAAAACCACAAACGGATTTCACCGCAGTCACCTCGGGTAGAAACGGTCCGGATGCGCGCAGCACCCGGACCGGGACTTCCGGATTGCCTTAGCAATCCGGACTGGTCCGTTTTGCCCGGCAATCCGGACCATGTCGGATGTCGACATGGTCCGGACTGCCGACCAGTACTGCGTGCTTACCCCTATTTTTACTAAGTATGAGAAGTCAGTGCGCACATAGCCAATCTCGATGTCGGTAAGCGTTTTCCTGTAAACCATCATTGAACCGCATAAAACCGGGTACGGTTCTCGGGTTTCCTATAAATAGGGACCTACACCTCCCATTTGAAAAGTTAACTCGAAACTCTCCCAAATTGGCTATTTGTACTCTGACCTCTCTCTACACACTTTCTCTCTCTAGATCCTAACTTAAGCATCAGAGAGGGCTCAACCAGCGCCACCCCCCCTCTCCATGCTGGTTATTGCCCGTTTTGCAGGACCTGGTGTGTAGAAGACCGAGATAGGAGCCAAAGTCAGATTCGGGGTTCGTGGACCGAGATTCGCAAAGAGCAGTCCGAGGTGTCCCAAGTGGAATCGACCTCAACAGACGTGGCATCCTCAGGTGCCTTCTCTTAGTCTCTCTCTACAAGAATTTTAATACTAGGTATTTGCCCCGCGCATTGCGCGGGGTTCATAGTTTATTGCATAGATTTTGTATGTATTCTTACAGTTTTTTTTTTGATTTAGTGATTATGAAAATGTATAAGATTTTTCATTATTTATATATGAAAATAAATGACTTTATATTTATTTTTATATTAATTTGTCTACATTATTTAAAATGTTAATAAAAAAAACATTATTTAAAACAGTGCATTTTATATGCAATAAACTTCTCCATAGATTTTGTCTTATTCCCAAGAACAAAATTTAAAAAAAAAACACAATTATTAGTCTTGAAGATTTTAAAACTTCAATATCAATGACAATAAAAAATTTCATAGATTTTGTTTTATACACAAAAATAAAATTTCAAAGAAAACATAAGTTCTATTCTATCTTACTGTATCAATTAATACAGTATATTTAACAATAAATATTATATCTAACATCAAAACTTCATATCTTAGAAATCTGTTGGGAAAAAAAAAATATATATTTATTGTATCATCTAATACATTAAATCTAGCAACACAACAACTTCATATCATTTGCAACTTCCTATCCTAAACATTTGTTGGTTATTTATATAATAATAAAATCATGTTATCATCACTTCTTCCTTAGCGCCTATTATTACATAGAGGAGATCATGATCATGGCATTTGAGTTCAGCTCTGTGTATATTTGAAGGACTAATGGAAAAGCCCATATGAAGCACAAATATGAAAATATCCATTCCATTGTCAAAAGTCAAATCTGAAACGCCCAATCATTCAAAACAACGATATGAAAATTGTAACCACAACGATATGAAGTTGAAAATCGAAAATGAACAGAAACTGATGCCAAATGAAACTACTAAAAACTGATATATAATTGGAATCTTAACTCTCATTTTGAAAACAGTGGAATGGAAATCACATGTTAACTGAAATGTAGATGAAGATACATTAACACCCTAATAGAGACGTAAAGGCGCTCATCGAAAGGCGAAAAAATAATAAGCGCATTAAATGACTAAATCAATACAATAAAAACAACATAGAAAAAGAACTAACTTGGAATCTAAAGCTTAAGAGAAACCAATCAAATATTTTCTAATCTCACATCTCCAGGAAATGGATCTCACCGACTCCATCCAGTCTCACAACCAGCCGACTGTAATTAAATTAAAGGAGTGAAAATGAAGGGATATAACACAGTGGATAAGGGAATTGAAGCATTACATAAGAGAAGGCCAAATGGTTTTCTCGTAAAGAGAGGATCATGCAACAATTATTTCGAAGGAAAGATACAAAAATTAAGAGAGCAACATTAGGAAAAATAAGATAGGATTTATAACAACTAAAAGTGGCAATCAGAGCATTAATTTTAACACACCACAATTTCGGTAGCAAAAAGAGACTCATTGCATAAGTCGGCATTGCCGTAGGGTGATAGTAATAAATTAAGTATAAATAAAATAAAAATTATTTATTACTGACCTAACTATTTGTATAAATTTAATTTAGTTTTTTCAATATATATGTATATATATTAGTATACATCCAAATACGAATATAATTTTAATATTAATATAATTATAAGAAGTGTAAATCAATTTTATTGTATTTTATATATTAATTATATATAAATAATTTTATGTAACATATGTAACGTTTTTGAGAGAGTTGTAAAAACAACATATTCTAAAATTGAATAAGAGCATTTGGAACCATGAAAACTTAGTCATGTGTCATGCCATATAAGAATGATTATTGTCTGTTTGACATGAACTAATTAAAAGTTATCAAATTGACATTAGGATAGAGAAAATGAAGTAAAAAAAATTACTTATCATGATTATATAACTTCTATTGTAATTATATAATATATAGATATTTTTATATAGTTATTTTGAGATCATATATTATATATGAATTAGTATTACTGACCAAAACATAACAGAGTGGAGACATTACCAAAAAAAAAAAAAAGTGGAGACAATATGAAATTAACTTTGTAAAAAATGTGTGGAATCATCTAAAGCTTTTCTAGGCACCACAATATGAACATTACCCACCCAAATGTCATAATATAAACATTACACCATGGGGTCCTATCTAAGTATTTTTCTCGCCCACCGCGTAATGTTAAATATTTTATGCAGTGTTTATGTTGAGATATGTCACACAGTAATTTGTATGATTTTAGTTATTTTTATTGATGGAAACATTTCTATTTCTATGGAGATGATAGTTTGCAAATTCAAACGATTTTTTTAAAGTTGACAATTGTATTGTCTGTCAATGAGAAACAATGTCTAGTTTCTCGCTAAAATTGTAAAATATGTATATGTACATGGTATAAACTTCAGTTCAATTCCTTACTTTAGTATCAACATTCGAATATTTGATTTGGAATCCCCGAGTGTATTATCACAGGTTTCAAAGCGGAGAAGTATTTGGTGAGATTATTTGAAGCATTCCGTTCATCTTGTTTCTTACCTCACAATGTGTATATAAATAGTAAAATCAAGAATCAATCCAAATAATACACCTTTCAACTAAAACGAACGAACATAATCATAAGGCACAAAGTTTCTTATATTAAAACAAGGGTTAATAGGTCTTTTGGTCCATGATATTTGACAATTTTTGAGTTTTGGTCAATGATGTTTTTTTTACCTAGTTTTGGTACCATATGTTTGCAGATTTTTTCTAGTTTTTGTCTAACCGTTACATTCCGTCCATTTTTTGACATGTACAAGTCACGTGATCCACCCTAAACTTTCAATTTTGTTCAGTTTAGTCCATCTAATACTTTCCTAACCTTTTTTTGGTTCAATTTAGTCCCGAAGTTTCAAAAATTCAATTGGACTTATTGTCCAATTGGGGTCAATTTTGAAACTTCGGGACTACATTGAACAAAAAAAAAGGTTAAGAAAGTATTAGAGGGATTAAATTTAAAATTTAGAGTGGATCACGTGACTTGAACATGTCAAAAAATGGACGGAATGTAACGGTTAGACCAAAACTAGAAAAAATCTGCAAACATATGGTACCAAAACTAGGTTAAAAAAAACATCATTGACCAAAACCCAAAAGTTGTCAAACATTATGGACCAAAAGACTTGTTAACCCTTAGAACAATATTAGAACAATATGACAAAATCTTCTAAACAAATAATAGATGAACACCGCACAAACCTCATGCACTCCCACGTCAGCTAGTTAATGGATTCACCATAACAACACCTGCAAAATCAATCGGTGTCGAAAAAATTGGGGAAATTCTTGGACAGACATTCAAGCACGTTATCTACGGTGTTTAGGGTTTATATGTTAATTACGCCCCTTGTGACTAATTTGCCAATTAATAATTAAAGAATGGAAAGAATCCTTATATTGATATTAGAGTACTGCAGCATGAACACCTCAATTATACGAAGCATTTGGTTTTTCAATACAAAAAAACAAACAAAGAAAAAATTCATCTTTTAAATGAGTACGACTTGAGAATAGATGCAAATACAAATAAAAATGATTCCCTTTTTATTGAATCCTCCATCATTAACAGAGAAGATAGATGATCTAGGTTCTTTTCATCATTGCACCGAATCCTTACATGTACATATTTCTTGCCCCCCACAAGAAACGACACTATCAGTCGAGAAGATGAATCATATTTAATAGATTTCCTCAATTAACCTTCCACTTAAGCCGATCGATTCCCAAGTATATTCAATCCTCTCCAGCTCTCGGCTTTCTCGTTTTTCTTCTCCCTCAGTGCGGCTGAATCCACTCTACTATAACTTACTCTACAAATACAATAGTATAACATAGAGAGTAAGATAAAAAGAAAAAAAAAATCCACGTTTTCGGAGGAAGTATCACTACCAGAGCACACACATATGATACAACGACTGAGACCAGAGTCGAAACAATATCACAACCACAACGAACCATCTAATCATAAAATTCTTGAAGGACTGGGGAAATGCGAGGCGGAAGAACATGGTGGACGCATAGAGAGTGGCCACATAGAAGAGGGTCACCCTAGCTGCACAGTTTCAATTTCCACTCCATACTCTATTGCCGAGACAAATACTACTTACAAATATATTCATTTCTTATACTATCAGAATTATATTGTATATAGAAAGATATTAAAATTAATGCTAATTTTTTTTCCTTAATTAGTTAATTGATTTTAATTTTGCTTTAATTGCATATTGATTTATATTGTGATTGATCTAATTTGTAAATTGCCTTATTCATTTTTCCAAGAATTCATATACTATATTAGGGTATTATAATTATTGATATTATATTATCACAATTAATTTCAAATTTTGCTAAAAATATTAATTTCACATTAATTTGTTAGTGCATTCTAATTTTGAAATAAATTTGATATGTTTCATAATTATGTAATTCATTGGTTCCATGACACATAATTTTATATTATTTAATACTTTAATTCTTATTTTCATTTGTGAAAACAATCTACTTTTCTTTATTTTAGTATACTGTACTTATCTGATAATTATTTTAAAAAAAATATATATAAAATTTAATTTCGAAAATTGTGATAAATTTTATAGATCTATATTATTTATTTTAGCTATCATAATTAACTACTATTATGCTATCATAGTTAATTCTTTAAATTAATTTATTCGTGCTCTAAATTTAAAGGATTTTTCTACAATGCTTCAAGAGCACTATGCTTTTGATTTTTTTATTACTAGGGTTGACTTAAATGTAACATATGTAAAACTTTAAAAGTATTAAAAAATATGAAATTTTTTAACCACACCTAATATTTGCATCATACTATTAATAATATCAATTTTCTCTAGGGTTCACCTTTAGGGCAGTAGAAAAATGCAAAAAAAAAGTACCAAAAGCATGGTGCTCTTGGAGCATGATAGAAATGTCCAAATTTAAATGAGAATTGATTTCTCCCATATTTATTTTACTCAATTAATTCTATTTATTCTCGGTATTTTAAGTTGACTAGGATGGTATTTAGTCATATCTAAGTTAATAAGTGGTTGTTGCATTTGGCCTGATATCACGATAAACAGTAGTGAAGATTCATATCCAAAATGCAAAAGTTGATCAAGGTGTAAAACATCCTACTTATATTCTCACATTTTCTTTTTCTTTTAGCTGAATGTTTAAGATTAATTAATTGCAGACCCTGATCGAGCTCTGTTAAGAAAGGGTATCTCCCAAGTCCTACCCAAATGTACTGGTTGGAATGGCTAAGCATCTGGGTCCATATCAATAAGCAATAGTTAAAACTTAAAAGCTTGCAACGCATTTTTATTCCTTAATAATAAAAATTTAAATTATTAATTTATAAATTAATTTAATATCCAAATTGATGACCATTTTTTGGGCCGATTGTCCAGTTTTTGGTTTATCCGATTAACATCTAATGTAGAATGATTGAATTACTAACTATTCATACTCTTGGCATAAAAAAGAAATAATATATATACACTTTGCAAAGTAAAAAAAATGTGTTGGTACATATGTTATAATTTACATACGAACATATGTTATAAAAACATATCAAATGCATATGTTATAACGTAGTCATGCTGGCACAAACGAAAAAAAGTTTTATTGCACATTATTTTTATTAAAATATGCGTAAGATTTACTTATGGATAATTCATCGTGAAATTTCATATATAGCTTTCATATAATTATTTTCAAAGACTGTACTTATAATTTTGAGGAATTTTTTTTATGTAAGTTATAAGTATATCTAAAATAATTTTTTTTATTAAAAGAAATAAAAAAAAAACAAGATATTATAATATATGTATGATTATATAATTGCACTTAATGTATTTGAAAAAAAAAACATAAATAAATTTTTAATTATAAAATATAACTAATAGTTATTTTAAAAGAGTAACAACTACTAAAAGAATATTATTATGAATCTTTTGTAACTATATTAGCGAATAACTTTAAATATAAAATAATAATAAAATTTAAAAAAATATATTTACAATTGAAGCTTAAGATAACCAATTAACATTATATTATGGAAAAAATTATATTAATAATCACTGCTATTCGTTTTTAATATAGGATTTTAGGAAAGAAAAAAAAACTATCAGTAGATATATTTAATTATACTAGTTGTTGCCGCGCGTGCGTTGCACGCGCATGTCTGAATTTTATTCTTTTAAAAAGTTCAATGGTAAAAATCATAAGTAAATTAATCATAAACAAAACATTGGGTGAAAAGATGAGTTTAAGTATAATTGTAAAACAGTAAGGGATGACATTTCTTTTGTAGAGGTTGTTCATCATATATAAAACATTAATGCTAATGAGTGTAACAGTTCAGCATAAGGTGGATTAAGGAAATCAGAGAGCACTATTTATAAAACATGTTGAAGGATTGCATTTGCATGGGCATCTATCACTTTCTTCATAATTCAATCCACAACTAAGGAAAGAATTTGTAATCGTTATAAGTATATCGTTAACACCTCTCAGTATAGCTTTAGACCAAGTAATTAGATATTAAGCACCAAACATGTGTTTCACATTTGAAAATTCTTCAAGCTCTTGTTGGATCATTTATGCCAGTCACTCCAGAAGGATAAAATCAAAAATCTTTTACAAATGACTTAACGATATTCAACAGAACGGGTTTTGAACGCCCTAAAAGACATGTTGGAGGAAAGTTATACCCTGAAAAATGAATATTTTATGACGCACTGTTTAATAGATTCAAAGAACAACGTGATATAATAGATTTAAAAGGTGAATGCTCAAGTGAAAATTAAAAAAGTTGATTTTATGCCACCATTGTGTTGCTTCTGTATATCTTAATTAAGCTTTTAGTGTAAAAGAATTTTCAATAATCGCTCCTATAAAATGAATCATTTTTCCCAATTAAGAGAGACCAAAATTAGGCGACATTTATTTATCAAGGTACTGAGAAGTTGTTGCCTAAATTAATTAGTTTCTTCTCTTATTGATGATAACAAATGAATATGCTTGTGACATCATGCATAGATAAAGGCAACTGTAACAGCTCCTCCTGCTCGACGTATCAATAATGGCGACGTTCTGGAACGAGCCGTAAACAAAATCATGAAGGTGCTCAAAGATGATACTACCTACATCATTGGATTGCATAGTATGTAATCAGCCTTAAGAAAAATAAACTGATGTCACCAAATACAACAACATAGTTCCTTCCCATAGAGGATTTGTACGAGATTCTACATCTATTAAACAACAATAACAAATTAGATAATTTTTTCTCTAGTGTAGTATAGCAATTGCTTAGATAAATAGTGGCTCTCATTTAGATTTTAACTTGTATCATGATAAAATAATGTAAAATGAATGAATACACAAATACTCCTAACAAATCGTTGAACAAATGTTTATATCCATCATATGTTGACGGCAGAGAAATCACTTCTTATCATGTAATGTTGTTTGGGAAAAAAGAGAGCAAATATTATATTAAAAAGAAAAAAGAACCACGAGGTGCATTCGTAACAAAACCAACTGAACTAAGTGGAGCATTTTGTTGAGATTTTGGAATGCATGAATAAATATATAACCACTCAAACATGTCTATTTAAAGTACACATATATGTGTAACTGAGCATTGGAAGATAATTATTGTTAAATTCCACATTGAGCCGAGTCAAACCCAACGGGCCAACATAGAGCAACCATATTTACAAGTGGAGTTCCATCTTAAAACCAATTGGTGATAGGAGGGGATAGCTCACTTGCTTATATAGTACTCTAACATACAAATTTCCACCCGTATGGTATACACACGGAGTGTATTTCAACAGTTATTATCCCACAATTACTGATTATTTTCAGACCCTCTACTTTATTTCGAATGAACGAAATTGAGTACATAACACATGCAATTGGCCACCGGATATATATATATATATTTGAAATTGAGTCAAAGATGCAATTTCCATAGGCATAGGAGGAATAGAAAGTTATTAGGTGAATACCTTTTGATAGTTTGGAGGATAGATCTTGTCCGGTAGTGAAAGATTAGATTTCATCTTGTCTGTTAGTGGGAGACCTCTCTTCAACAATAGGGGTTGTCAAACAAATTTCTTCTTCTGCGGGCAGGCTTTTTCTTCGGTGCGATACATCTTCTTCTTCCGTGCGAAACCTCATGTGGTCAGTTGTTTTTAAGGGAGACTGTGTCAGTCCGGTTTGCGAATGGTTCAGTCCCAGATCTTCCGGTTTAATCCAGGTTGATTGACTACAAAGGCACCTTTTGGTTGTAATTTCTAAAAGCGCCCATTGGGGTTGAGGACAACATGCACATTTAGTATTGGTTAAAAGATATATATATATATACTAGAGTTTTATGCGTGAGCGTTGCACGCGCGTGACATAATATATATCTACTATCTACTACATATATAAAAGTCTCAATGGCCCTCACCCCCAAAAGCCATGTCTCTTCATATTTAAATTTACCATAATCTACTATATCTACTACATCTATAAAAATCTCAAAGACTCTCATCCCAAATGTTATGTCTCTTCACATTTAAATTTTACCATAAAAAATAAAATATTCCATGAGGTGATTTTAAATATCAAGATAGTCTCTCCAATTTTAAATCTTAAAGACATTTAGTACTGTCTTAATCAAAGTTATGCTAATTTACATGCTACGTACTACATGCGTGTAATATGCTCTCGTTATTTTATTTATAATAAAATGTCACATTGATTTGTTACTACCATCGTTTATATTACTAATTACATATTACATACGTATCATTAGTACATACATGCCGATGGTAAACATGAACAAAATGTTCTTAATAATTAGATCATTACCTTTATATGTACAAGAATACGCCCGTTTCCTCATTATAGAGTGTGGTATTGTTTTTATTGTCCCTCTCATAACCACATATATCAGAATCGTCAAATTGATGAAATATATTGTGGAAGCAGGCTTAGTAGATTATTCAGCGAATTAATGACTGTTTTAACTTTGTAATTTTTACTTTTAAGTACGCAGGTTTGGAATTTGATACACACGTGCATCGCACGTGTCTATTCTCTAGTATATATATATATATAACATGTAATGATAGTTTTAAAGTTCGAATTGGAATAAATAGATGTATCACATAAAACTATAATGTTGAAGTATAAGATTAAACTGCACCTTCACCCATTATAGCTTAAGGTTTTAGGATAAATGATCAAGTGGTAAGTCTGAACTTTCACATGATATCAGAGTACGTAGGTACGAATTTCTGCAGCGTCTAGTTTGAACCACAATTTAATTAAAGTTTTACGTGACACGTCATTCAAATGTTTCAATCCGTGAGAGGGACGTTGAAGTATAAGGATTTAAACACACATTTACAACCTATTACCTTAAGGATTTATGATAGTTGACTAAGTGGATAGTCTGGAATTCACACACATATATAAATTGATATCACGTACACTCATGACTGTCTTTAGAATATTTGAGGCCTAAAGCTACATTTTTATTTGAGACCTTAATTTGACTAAATTTAAAAATATATTTGAGCTTTAATTTTTTTAAAATTGGATACCGAATTTCATTTTCACAACGTTATAATATGAGGGATATCAAATACAAACGTTAAAATTGGATGTTTCTCATATTCAATGCGCGAGAAACACAAAGGCAAGGGAAACACAAGGCAGCAAAAGATGATACAAAGTTGGCATAAGACATGATAATGAGCACCATCTCTTTCAAACATAATGGGAAAAAAAAAAAGAACATGACATGAAAAGGCATACTACCAAAAAAATATCATCTCCGCCCTAAAAAGTCCGAGCATCTCCAGATCCATGTATTTGAGTTAATTTTTTTTGTAAAAATAAAAATGTATATCTTGGTTCGGGAAAAAAAAAACACAAATTTTGTTGTACCATCATGGATTCAAGCAAACACACAATTCTAATGAGGAGTTCAATTTTTTGTATGCTATAAGCAAGAAAGCACATTACATGTATTTGGTAAAACAAAACAAGATTGGTAGCATCACAAACAAGAAGGGCACATCACAAGAAGCACAGCATGCGGAACAGTTATTGTGGTGTAGAAATTCAATATCCGAAAACATGTGACAATTTATAATTATAAGTTACGTAACAAAAATTGATACAATATACCAAACTGATTGTAGGATATGGTTGTAGCGGCTGAATTGGTGGATGTGTTTGTTCAATATTGTTATGTTTGAGGATGCTGGCCATCACATTGACTTAGTGGTTCGTCTCTCTTCCATTGTTGCATACTGGTGGTACCACCGGTGGCTCCATTTAGATGGTGCAAAGCGAAGTGAAAGTATGATGATTGTTAGGGATGGAGTTCACGCATTCCTGAAGACCGGTGACCAAATAAGGATGGCGATGGTATAGTGGCACCTACATGAATGTATGGATGAGAGGATCCACGGTCCACGACGGTGAACTTGAGTATGGAAGTGCTCCAATTGATTTTTTTTGTTTGTGCATGCTTTAACTGAATTAGAAGAGTGGTTTTGTTTCAATTGCTTTTAATATTTCTAACTATTGTGTTGTTTGGTTTAAGCATTGTCTTGTTTGGTTTTAAGCGGGAATAAATCAGATAAGATGATGGTTAGTAGAGGTTTTTTTAGGACAAAATTGATGTGAGGACATTTTCAAATATTCAGGTTTTTATTTATGTAATCTTTATACCAATATAAAATGTGAGAGTTGTCCTCACCCCCAAAAGGTACCTCTTGAACATTTTTATTTTTATTTTATTATTATTATATATATATATATATATATGTTATATTTAGTTCCCATATTTTTTATTTTATTATATACATATATGTGTTATATTTAGTTACCCTATTTTTATAAAATGGCGATTAGTTTTTTTTTTATCTTTGAGATCTGTCTAATTATCTTTACTATTACTAAAAAAACCATTTAATTACATTTTCTTATTTTTAATTTTTTAGGTCTCTTAATTGGTGGGTCACCGTAGTTATTATTAATTTCTCCATCAAATATACATATCAATTAGAGTCAGCATGCATTTAATAGGGGCAAATGTCAGGTAGATGCATTTTTTCATTCACTATATAACCGATTTGGGGATGTTCCGCTTGTTAACATATCAAATAAATTAGTCACTTGCTAACTCAAATAACATATCAAATATGGATCAAACGTGGTTCTTGAAGTTTGACTTTACATATAACATGTTACCCAATGTTTAATACTTATTGACTCGAACTATCGATTTAATTATTGCGTTCGTAAATTCATTCATATTAGGTATCTCCTAATTGGTAGTTGAATAAATAGTTAAGTTGAATTTAAGTATAAACTTTAGACATTAATGTTTTAAAAAATTGATGATTTAGTCCTACAATATTTGAGTATTACTAAAAATTTCATTAGATAAATTGCATTAACTTTTTTGTTAAGGTCACTTAACTGACATATTACATTATTATCACTAACTTATTAATACAATATACCTATAAATTTGAGCCACCCATAAAGTATGATATACTATACTCGTGCAAACTTCGAGTACATGTTGATATTTTTTTTTGTATCACATAGATCAGTCACTTGTCAAATCATATCAATTGTCAAAATATGGGTCAACTACTGTTCTTGAATTTTGACCTTTTACGGATAACCTGGTATTCATCGTCCAACATTTAGGTTTTTGAATCATTAATTTAGCCCTTCCGTTTGTCAATTAAATCAAATTGCGTACAACATAATTAGTAGTTAAATAAGTAATTGACATAAAATCAAGTATAAACTTTAGAATTTAATGAATTGAAATTTCCTTTAGCATTAAATCAATTTTTGTTGGTATTATGAAATAAAATGGTCAATAACCTGGGAGAGGTCTGAAGTTTGGCCCTTGTGAATTTGAGAGGTCTGAAGTTTGAAATGGTGATAACAAAGGTCTGAAGTTTGGACTTGTAGATAATAGAGGTCTCCGTTAGTTTTTTCCGTTAAAACTGACGGAAGTTGGTCATGTGCATTGCATGTGACCAGAAATAAAAAAAATTCCAAAAATACCCTTCTTGCATCTCACATGATTCAATGAAAAGACGAAAATGCCCTTAAGGCCACCACCCAACTCCAGCCACCACCACGGCTCCAGCCGGCCACTATCCAACTCCGGCGACCACCACTCTCTCCGGCGACCACCACCCTCTACGACGACCACCACCCTCTCTGGCCGGCCACCACCCTCTCCGACGATTGGGCCCAAATCGGAGCTTTTTGGCTCCGATTTGGGCCCAATCGGGGCCGGTGGCTCCGATTTGGGCCCAATTGAGGCCGTGGTGGCGGTCGTCGGAGAGGGTGGTGGCCGGCCGGAGAGGGTGGTGGTCGCCGGAGAGAGTGGTGGTCGCCGGAGAGGGTGGTGGCCGGCCGGAGCCGTGGTGGTGGTCGGAGTTGGGTTAGGTTTAAATTATGGACAGGGGTATTTTTGTCAGTTCATCTTTATATTAATTAAACTTTTTATTAATTCAAATATTACAAAATGGTATTTTTGACATTTCACACGGTTCTGTTAAATTTGACAGAAAATTTGGACGGAAAACCTAAAAATCACAAAGTCCAAACTTCAGACCTCAGTTATCACCATTTCAATCTTCAGACCTCTCAAATTAACAAGGGCCAAACTTCAGACCTCTCCCAGGTTATTGACCCGATATAAAATTGCATGAAAAGTGTATAGTTACGTTTGTATAGGTCAAACTGCTCCACCGAAGACTCTAAGTGGTTAATTGCGGGCTTACATTCTTCACTCCTCAAGTTGATAAATAAGATACAACTTTTTCGTTAATAACTCACGTCATGCTCAATCCAACTTATTATTAGTTAAAAAAGTAAATTAGTATCGTAATTTAAAAAATAGTTAATTTTTGACTAAATTATCCTCTTCTATTTTTCCCATTTTGAATTACTTTGTGTCGGTCTTTTCGATCACAGATTCATTTCTCGCAACTCCTAAATTTGGTCATGTATTAATTACATAATATCATATTAAAAAACTGAAGATAAATTATATATTTTGAAACTTAGACGATTTATGCGCGTGCAACGCACGCGTTAATAACTAGTATATATATATACACTAGGGGTACGCGCATGCGTTGTACGCGCAACAGTCGATAGTATTTTAGATGATGAAATCACTATAATAAGAAAGTATCTCTTCGACCAACAAAAAAACAAGTACATCGACCTAACTGATAGCTGATAGCGGGTAAGAACTAAATTTATGATTGAAGACTATACTTGAGCTTTGATTAAAAACTCGTAGACAAATGGATATTTGAGTTTTGAATAAATAAATAAATAGACTGTGCACCATTATTGAATATCGATATTTGCCTCACACCAATGTTATTCGCAAGTGAAATTGAATCAGTGACTTATTATTATTATTCTTCTTGAGTTTGAACTCAAAATTGCCAACTTACCAGTGCAATACATCAGCAAAGTGTTCGAGTGCCTCTTCTCATGGCCCAACCGTTTCTTCCATCAGAATACATTTCTCAATCATTCACCTTCTATTAAGCAGCCCCTCGTGGCAATTCTATCATCAGTTCCTTCTGCCTCTCCTATAAAAAATAAAATTACTTATTACCTGAGTATCTTATGAATTGAGGTTTTATTGTTTGAACTATATGAAGAAAATCATTGTTGAAACCATGATACTCATCACAACAAGATTGCGTATTTCTGATCAAGACCTCTTGCTAAGGATATAAAATTACCTAAGTTGATGGGAGAGGTAATCTAGCCCTCTTCAAGCATTTAAACTACCTATCGATCACCATAACGAGAACACTCTGCCAGTTTAAAGGTACGTTAGATAATATTGTAACAGCTATAAATACACCAATAAAGTAATCAAATTGACATATTTTAGAAACACATATTAGAGAGAGAGAACAAAGACACGAAATTTGGAGATTACATACTTTCCCTTTTGGCGATATCAAGAATTATGATCTTTTGACAATTGTTCATAATCTGCTTGGCCATATCAAGAATTATGATCTTTTGACAATTGTTCATAATCTGCAGAGTATGATAAAACCTCAATAACCGCTGAAATAAAAGAATTAAATGTTTAATCAAATGTCCAAATATTTTTTACTAAGTCACATACAAAAAAATGAAATGCAACTTAAGATATGGGTATGCTTAATGTTGCATGATTGCCATACATTTAAAGATGATGGAAAAAAATAAAACAGCCACATGACAGACAAAGCTAATCATAGGAATAATGCATAAATTAGAAAATAATTTATGAATAATTTTATTTTTTGGAGATATAAGTAGAGACTAAGAGATCGTAGTGTAGATGTTTCTTAGATTCAAAGCTCAACCAGAATGGCGGCAATAAGTGTTAGAAATAAGAGGAAATGCTCTAAACTTCCTTCAATTAGAAATGCTCTAAATTTCCTTCGATTTAGAGCGGAGTAAATACAGATACATGATTTCCGTCATAACTGCATATCCCCATGACTTCCTTTAGTGTGCTCTACGTCAACCAAGACTGGAGCAGACGAAAAAATCAAGCCAATGTTATTGTAACTTGTTGATGTAACAACATGAATTTAAAAAATGCTAATCAAGTAAATATTTTAGAAAAAAAAATCTAGAAAACTAAAAATCAAGTATTAAAGGAAAATTAAGTTTCAATACATCATCTATTAGGACACCCAACTTTTTTCATTTGAAAGGATAAAATCTAGTCTGATAATTTCGTCTATAAAGAAAAACTTGGAGAATCTTGTTCTTTTATAGAGAAAAGAAAATACACAGCATGCCTTATCTCCCTAAAGATGATTGACTCACACACCAAACTTACTTTATTTAATAAGCACACAATCTCATGTAGAAAATATCGGCTTTCCAATTTTAACATCCTTGAACCTACACCAAAATATAAGAACTATTTAAGGTATGCTAACAATAACAAGATGCAAAAACGATATCACCCTAGTATTAACAATGAAGATAACTATATTCTCATGAATAAGACTATTAAAAAAAAACTCCATATAATATAAAATCAAAGTAAACATAAGAAGGGTAAAGACCAATTATGTTTGGAGTATTTGATGCACACAAAATACTATAATGAAGGAATTGCCTAAAATAAAGTTTAGGATCATCACACGAGTAGACTATTCGGTCATTTGCTTAAATCTTATTTTTGTCAATATTAACAAAATAATTGAAGGACTCCAATATCTGCTTGATAAGGCCTTTTTTGACTGCAATTCCATGTAAACAATAGCATTATTAAGGCAAATTGTCTCATTGTTGCACAACTTCATATATGTATAACAAAAATTGAGGGTGATCATAGTCAATTGCCCATATGCATCTAAGATACTTCTAAGATAAACAGCCAACATATTGGAAATTTTGAAAATTTACTCAAATATAATTTACCTAAGTAAAAAGACTTTATTTTGAAAAGAACAACCTCCATGTCCATCTTTCCCTTAGCTTTCTTAATTTTCTTTCCTTGATCATTGATTCCTATATATATTCCTATAAGTAAACGACCATACTTTGATCCTCTTTACAAGAAACAAGCATATACATACAGTGCAATATTGACGCAGTAACCAAATTTGATGGAAATTACATAAGCATGAGTGAACGGACAGAACCATCTTGTCTAAACCATACAATTAATTTTATCAACAAGAATGATGTTTTTTCTTTGATCTGGAACAGAAGAAGGCATTGGTTTGGCTAATCAGAGCAAACCAAGATGAGAATGCAAAGATAGAAGCAAAACATAAACCCTAATTCGAAGAAATAAAGAACAAACCTTGAACAACAGTGGAAGATGAAAAATCCGACTATAACGAGCGAAGGTGATGCGAGTAGGGCTGACGGTTGCGTTGGTGGAGCGGAGGCCGACTGGAGAAGGCAGAACGGGGCTTGAAGGAGGGAGAAGGCAGGAGGTGGCGGGGTGGGAGAGCAGTAGGAGGCGGCCGAGGGGGCTGCCAGAGGGAAGATGCGAAGGAGGCTGCGGTGGCTCACTTTCTGAACCCCCTTCGTTTCACATTCTGGCTCTCTCAACCTCTGGTGTAAAAAGAACCAGATGAGCCTCTCTGCGTAGGCGAAGCATCATACGTGAAGAATTGCAACAGTTCCCTAGGCCTAGGGTATCCAAACAGTACAAGTATTCATTGTGACTATTAGGTGTGAGTACAACCGCAACTTTTATTATAGGTAGTATATATATATATATATATATTATAAAAGTTAAATTAGTTTTATGGATTATATAAATAGTATATGTGATTGTTTTGCTAAAAATTAATATGGGTGATTAAATTTTTTTTTTAATATTTATTCATATATTACAATTTTAACTTCTTAGCGAGCAAATATGTAATAATCCGAGCAAATTCAAAGTCTCTCACACGGCATCCGAAGACCAAACTTAAACGCAAGAAAGTATGCATCATTCAAAGAATGAATAACATGCTAGAGAAAAGCATTGTAGTTAATTAGCTAACAAATCAACTATACCGCTCATATTTATCTGGAAAAAAACTCTAAATTACAATATTATTATAAAGAAAAACTTGTTGAAAGTAAATACAACTCCAACAGAACGATTCAAAAATTGTTATCATCGATGACGCAAAAAACAACCGCAATTTCCATAGAGTAAATAATCAGATCCAAGTAAAAAAATTATCAAACAGTCCAATTGACGCAAGTGAGTAGAAAAAGGGAAGGTATTATCAGGTTCAAGTAAAAATGTGTACGGTAGGTGAACAAGAGTTGAAGCTTGAATTAGTGGAAACAACACACACCCTAACTCTATATCTTCCTAATTCCTACCTATATATATGGACGGGGTTAAAGAGCAAAAGCACCTATATATATATATATATATTGCACAATGGAACTTATTGTTTTGCTTCTTTCATTTGCTACACGCCCTAACAGCGTCCACGCACACACCAATGACCGTCAGTATATATATATATATTGCTCTACTGTTACCGACTGAGCCCATGAGAATTAGACCCATATGCTATTAGGCCTTTTGAGTAGAATAATATCTCTATATAAGACAAAGGACGTTGTAATGATTGGCATGATATTGGATAATAACAATCTGAATTCTTCTTATTCCGTTCCTTTCCTGTCCACATCTGCTATTGATACTATCATTGGTATCAGAGCCACCACCACCTTCCTTCTGCTCTATTTTCTTGATCCCCATTTCTTCGTTCTTCCTCTTTCCACCTTCTAGGACGATGGAGACCCACCAACAGCACACTGATAAGGCAATACTGGTACTGCAACAAACCGTGGAAGATCATGGATCCTCCTTGGAAGAATTGAAGAGCTCGATGACGGAGATGAAGGTAACCATGAATGGTATCCTGAAGCACTTAGAATTTCAGCGCCAGAAAGGAGTGATGACGGGATCTGAAGCTGCCGATAGCTCTTCTCCGGATCGCTTGCCATTGACTGCTACACCAACTCTGTCATCACGGTCGTTCCGCGTCGGTAAACTCGAGTTTCCCCGATTTCACGAAGAGGACGTTGTGGGGTGGCTGTATCGTTGTAACCACTACTTCAAGGTAGACTCAGTGGCTGACGATTTGAAGCTCGATCTCGCAACGATTCATGTGGAAGGAGAGGCTCTGCTTTGGCACCAATCTTATATGCAAATGAAGGAGTTACAAGGGGTGGCTGTGTCTTGGAAGGAATATTCAGCAGCAATTCAATCAAGGTTTGGCCTAGGTCCCTTTGATGATCCACTTATGGAACTGACAAATCTGAAGCAAACTGGTATCGTGACTGAGTATTATCGTGATTTTACTACACTTTTCATCGTGCTCAATTGCGGGACCCCATAACTGAAAGTCAAGCCTTGAGTATATTTGTGGGTGGGTTGAAATCGAATTTGCAGGGGTCCGTTCGTATGATCCAACCTCGTACCTTATACGATGCATTTTCGTGGCTAAGTTGCGAGAGACCACAGATATGATTTCTGAACCATTAGGTGCATCGAGGCCTCGTTTCCAATCTGTCCCAGCACCACCTCCTAAAGCCGCACCGCCATTATGGAGAAACGCCGGCTCTCGATCGAGCCGAATCTTGTCAAGTAAGGAAATCGAGGAGAAACGGATTAAGGGACTATGTTTTGCTTGTGATGAAAAATTTGTTCCGGGCCACCGTTGTCGGAAACATCAGTTGTTTATGCTGGAGGTGGACGATGCTACTGTCACTGTCGATACTTGACCTGTGCTAGAGGCACCTGACCTAGAGGCGGCGCTTGAGGATTCACCTCTCATCTTCTTACACGCCATTAATGGTTCGTTTGGCGGTTCGACTATCAAAGTGGATGGTATGGTTGGCACGAAACCGCTTCATATTTTGATTGATTCGGGAAGTACTCATAACTTCTTGGATATTCATGTTGCGAAGAGATTGGGCTGTTCTTGTTTGCAGTTACCTCCATTCAATGTCACGGTTGCTAATGGACAGATTATGCCTTGTACATTTGTCTGTCGTGGTTTTGAGTGGACCTTGCAGGGACGTACATATAGAGCTGATGTGCTACTCCTACCCTTGGAGAATTATGATCTCATACTTGGTGCTCAATGGATTTCTAAATTTGGGGATGTTGTGATGAATTTCAATGATCTCTATTTGAAGTTCTTTCATGACGATGAATTATGTGTGGTGAAAGGAAAAACTGAAGCTGCGGTTGCCATCACTAGTTCTGAAAAACTTGATAAGTTACTTCAACGAGGCACATCAATTGCTGCAATCCATTTATGCAGTATCTCAGTGGTTGCAGCTCCTATGACTCAGTCAGTTACTATTTTGGGCCAACAAGATTTTCTTCTGCAGAATATTTTGAATGAGTATGCTGATATTTTTGCAGAACCTACAGCTTTACCGCCACGTCGTGCTTTAGACCATACTATTGATTTGAAGCATGGATCTACTCCCATTTCAGTGAGGCCATATCGTTACCCCAGTCTCCAGAAAGATGAGATTGAAAAAATGGTGACAAAGATGCTGCATAATCGTATAATTCAGCCGAGTAAGAGTGCTTTCTCTGCACCTGTTGTTCTTGTTAAGAAAAAAGACGGATCATGGCGTATGTGTGTGGACTATCGCAAGCTCAATGCGGTCACCATCAAAAACAAATTTCCAATTCCATTAGTTGAAGAGCTCCTCGATGAGCTACATGGAGCTACCATTTTCTCTAAGTTGGACTTACTCTCTGGTTTTTTTCAAATTCGGATGCGAGAGTCGGATATTCATAAAACAGCTTTTCGCACACATGAAGGACACTATGAGTTTTTGGTAATGCCTTTTGGTTTCACTAATGCCCCGGCTACATTTCAAAACTTAATGAATTCAGTATTTAAGCCATTTCTCCGACGGTTCGTCTTGGTCTTTTTTGATGATATTTTGATCTATAGTACCACCATGGAGCAGCATTTGACACACCTTCGTCTTGTTCTTCAAGTTATGCGAGAAAATTGCTTATTTGCTAAGCAAAGAAAGTGTTCTTCTGCTGGCACGAAGGTTGAATACTTAGGCCACTTTGTCACCGGTCTAGGGGTGTCGACAGATCCTTCAAAGATTGATGCCATTGCGAATTGGCCACCTCCAGCAAACCTCAAGCAACTTCGAGGCTTTCTTGGTCTCACCGGTTATTATCGTCGCTTCATCAGAGGATATGGGACACTTAGTCGGCCACTAACAGAGCTGCTCAAACGTGACAAATTTTTGTGGTCTTCGGCAGCGGACACTTCATTTAACACCTTGAAACAAGCACTTCAATCAGCCCCAGTTCTGGCCTTACCTGATTTTACAAGGCCTTTTGTTGTGGAAACTGATGCATCTGCCATTGGGCTCGGTGCTGTCTTGATGCAAGATGGGCATCCCATCGCTTATATCAGTAAAACGTTGTCTGCTCGTCACCAAGCATTGTCTGCATATGAAAAGGAGCTGCTCGCTATATTATTCGCTGTAAAAAAGTGGCATTATTATTTGGTTGACCGTCATTTTGTCATCCGTACGGATCAACAAAGCCTAAAATATTTGCTAGATCAAAAGGTTTCAACACCTCTACAACACACATGACTTGCTAAGCTCTTGGGGTATGATTATGTGATCGTGTATAGAGCTGGAAAAGAAAATATTGCAGCTGATGCATTGTCTCGCCTCCCTGAGGTTGCATTGTCTTCACTAACGGTGTCTTGTATGCCTCCGGTTCTACTCACAAAGATTAGAACGAGTTGGACTGCTAATTTGGAGATGCAACGACTCTTGAATTCTGTTATGCAGGGTCTTGGACCTGCAAATTTCAGTTGGAAGAATGATATATTGTGGAGAAAGGGAAAAATTGTCGTGGGACCTAACTTGGAGTTACGCCAAGAGCTGCTAGAATTGATGCATTCATCTGCTGTTGGGGGTCACTCAGGCATCCATGCCACCACACAACGGCTTCTATCTGTGGTATATTAGAAGGGAGCCAAGAAAGATTGTCGACAGTACATACGAGAGTGCCATGTTTGCCAACGGAATAAAACGGAGACGGTGGCAAGTCCGGGTTTGTTGCAGCCTTTGCCCGTTCCTGAGGGTATATTCACTGATCTCTCAATGGATTTTATCACAGGCCTGCCTAAATCGAACGGGAAGGAAGTCATTATGGTGGTTGTTGATCGCTTGACGAAGTATGCTCACTTCATTGGTCTCACGCATCCTTACACTGCATCCACGGTTGCTCAAGCCTTCCTTGACAATGTCTATCGTCTCCACGGCCTTCCGAAGTCGATTGTCAGTGACCGCGACCCAATTTTTGTCAGCACATTTTGGAACCATTTGTTCACATACCAAGGAGTCGACTTGAAATTATCTTCCGGCTATCATCCTCAAACCGATGGCCAAACGGAAGTGGTGAACCGTTGTTTGGAGGGTTATTTGCGTTGTATGGCGGGTGATCGTCCAACATCTTGGATGTCGTGGCTATCTCTGGCTGAGTGGTGGTATAACACAACCCCACATTCGACAATTAAGATGGCTCCATTTCAGGCTTTGTATGGCTACCCACCACCTGTCCATATTCCATATCTTCCACGTGATTCCCCTGTTCCTGCTGCAGATTTGCTGCTCCGCAATCGTGAAGAAACTATTCAGTTGTTGAAGTTCCATCTCGATAGAGCTCGACAACGAATGAAACAGCAGGCTGATAAACATCGTTCCGAGCGCCACTTTGCTGTTGGGGAGCTGGTTTACCTCAAACTCCATCCTTACAAGTGTGCGTCTCTCAAAAGTCATCACATCCACAAACTTCTACCTAAGTTTTATGGACCATATCGCGTCTTGAAGAAGATCGGCATTGTCGCGTACCTACTGGAGCTGCCTGCAACTGCAAGAATCCATCCCGTCTTTCATGTATCACTACTCAAGAAAGCTTGGGGTGACAATCCGACGATGATGCCACTTCCTGATGACTTGGAGCTCACAGGCATGACTGTTCCTTTAGCTGTATTGGATAAGCGGACAGTCCGTCGTCGTAATAAAGCTACTACACAGGTGTTGATTCATTGGGAAAACTCTTCTCCTGCTGATGCTACTTGGGAATTCCTCGATGAAATACGTACACGCTTTCCTGACTTCAACCTTGTGGGCAAGGTTTTTGAAGAGGGAAGCAATGTTACCGACTGAGCCCATGAGAATTAGACCCATATGCTATTAGGCCTTTTGAGTAGAATAATATCTCTATATAAGACAAAGGACGTTGTAATGATTGGCATGATATTGGATAATAACAATCTGAATTCTTCTTATTCCGTTCCTTTCCTGTCCACATCTGCTATTGATACTATCATCTACTATATATACATATATATATATATATCTATCTTCTTGCATTAATTCCATAATGCTTGTATATGATATTTATATTATATTGACCAATTTTCACAACGTATTCCTTCATCTTCAGTGATAGGGTTGGACAACCTGCAACAAGAGTTCTCCATAATCTGGTCGGACCAAGACCCGTGCTTATGGAGTTGGATTTAATGTGATTCGCCGAATAATCTTATTCATTTTTCTCGTGTAATTGCAATGTGAGCTTTTAACCGCTAAAGATATAATATTAACCAAGTATTTAATTCCCTATTGATGCAGCGTGATGGGGATAGATGGGTCAAAGACTCGTTGGTTCGAAAGGGAATGCCGAGAATTTGTTGGATAGAGGCGCAAGAATTCGTTGATTCTAAGAATACCCGAAGAATTGTCGCAGAGTAGAAGAAAAGCTCAGTTTTTTTTCATTAATCAATAATCTGAATACAAACGACGGCTAAGAGAGTCTTAAATAAAGAAAACAAAAACCCTAACCCTATAAATTCCGAAATTAACACTAAAGTACCAAACAAAACCGACAAATTATAAAAAAGACCGAAAGAAACATAAAACTGCAAATTTGACCCTCTAAACGAAGGAATTTGGCCTAAAACCGTCAAACCTCATAGTATACTATGGGTCTTGCTCAGATCGCCGTTTACGCATGGAAAAGTGTACTCGCACGCCCAAATCCGAGACTTTGCCCACATCATTCTCTCCGGGGAAGAGAAGATTCGTCCTCGAATCTTGCGCAATGAAGGCCACTAATATGAAGCAGGAAGAAGAACACACTCAGCCACATCATCATAATTTTTTTCATGAAGCAGTGTTCGAGTGTTGCCTGAGTGCCGACGTTGAGGTCGATTGGCCTTGTGGCTTGTACCCGTAAACGGAGGTCAGGAGGCCTTCGAATTCGCTCCTGGCGGTCGGGGAGACGATGAATTCAGGATCGTGTAAGGTGTGGTGATGGTCGATCATCGCTTTGACGTCTTCATCTTCAACGTCTCATCATAAATTGGACAATCAAGAACGGTAGCAGTTCTGGTAAAATCCGGTGCTAGCCAATCAAGGAACGACATCTCGCAGAATCTCCGGCTCTGATACCAATCTGATGCAGCGTGATGAGAATAGATGGGTCAAAGACTCATTGATTTGAAAGGGAATGCCGAGAATTTGTTGGATAGAAGCGCAAGAATTCGTTGATTCTAAGAATACCCGAAGAATTGACGCAGAGTAGAGGAAAACCTCAATTTTTTTCATTAATCAATCATCTGAATACAAACGACGGCTAAGAGAGTATTAAATAAAGAAAAAAAGCCCTAACCCTATTAAAATTCCGAAATTAACACTAAAGTACCAAACAAAACCGACAAATTATAAAAAAGACCGAAAGAAACATAAAACTGCAAATTTGACCCTCTAAACGAAGGAATTTGGCCTAAAACCGTTGAACCCTATAGTTTAACTATAGGTCTTGCTCAGATCGCTGTTTACGCATGGAAAAGTGTACTCGCACGCCCAAATCCGAGACTTTGCCCACATCACCTATGAATTAGTTTCAACTTATGAAACAGTCTTAATTAACTTATTTGTTTTTTAGAAATCTTAACAGCAGCAGCCTCAAAGGTGAACTTCCAGATTTTGGTATGATGGATGCACTTGAAATAATGTAAGTATATATGTTTTTTGGTCCTACCACCCGGGCGACCCTAACCATGGTTCGACCTAGCAATGGGTCGGACCATGGCTAGGTCAATTTAGTATTAGGGTCCAATATATGCAACTTTTAACGCAATTGTATTGTATTTTTTATTATTTTGGCCAATTGTATCGTATTAGAATTGAAAAAGAATGAGAGATATGACAATTACTCAATATTATATCACTTGCACCAATTTTAAAACCCTTAAAAACAATTCAAGCCCATAACTGAACCAAACCATCAAATCAAGCCAGTCTCGAGCCCATGGATCTCTTTTTTCCAATTAGGTTTCATCACTCAATTTTTTGTCTGTAAAAAAAGATATTTTGTTAGTAAATTTTTTATTGTTAAAGATTTAATCAACATATGCCACAAAAGTTATTTTTTTGCACGTTCCACATATTGCATACCAACGACAACATACGTTATCTAACCAAGTTAACTTTTTTTTGGTATGCCAATTACTTAATTATTGGAGCCAATAATAAGTTGTATAAATAATTGCCCAACTTTTTATAATTCAATGGTACAAAAGTTAATTTGTTTTCAAAGGAAATACACAATTTTATTAATGATGATAGCGTCAACTTATTATTATATTACACTTTTTAATCTATTCATTCTTTCTGCTAGGTTCTTCAATTGTGCCCCTACCGGGAGACATCCGAGATCTCCCGCTTATATGTTCAATACTTCTTCATCAGTGACGCTATTTTTCTCTCCTCCTCTTCAATCATCAAACTCTCAAACAAACAAATAAGACCAGAGTTAAACAAGCATATTATAAAAGAAACACATGTCCCAAGCAGAGCATCAAACAGAGTCCCAACCAGAGCATCAAACATAGTCTCAAGCAGAGCATCAAACAGAGTCCAACACACCATAACATAATAATAATAATAATAATAATAATAATAATAATAATAATAATAATAATAATAAAAAGAGTCCAAGTCTCTCATCTCACAAAGAGATCAAATCAATGAAGTTCTCTCCGCAACATCGAGAAATTGCGCAACGCGACGTGTTATTTCACCGAACTTCAATGATCCCGTACAAGTCACTGATTCACTTGCTCTTCCGTTCTCCAACGAATGGACCCTCCGAGAAGATAATCCTGTAAACACAGTCACACGTCTCAACTCCGCCCACAATAGTATGAGTCGAGCGATCAATCTGTAGAAAGAAAAAATGAAGTCATTCAATGGAGAGTTAATCAACTAAGTTATATATATTTAATAAAATGTCAGCTCTAATTATACTACCTACTTGGTTGATGACTCCAGAGTAATAGGCAACAATTGCCTCATCATCTGGGTGTTTCACAAGAGCACAAACCATGTCGTTTGCCTCCAGGTGACGACAATCATGAGTCTGCTTGATTGCAGACCGAGCTCGAATCTTCGCCCTTACAGCACTCACCTCTGCCCGGGTAGTGTTCAGGTTGAACACGATTTCTTCCAGGGGTAAGACGTGCTGGAAAGTGATCTGCATCTTGTTTTCATTCACCCTTCTGGCTTGGGAGAAGTATCTTCCCCGATTATTCGCTTTGAAGTCGATGTCGTCCCAAGTCTGCTGCGTCATTTTCTGTTAAAAATAACAATGAAAAACAAGTTTTTTTAAAAAAAAAATAAGAAAACAACATTGGGTTGTAAATCCAAACCCTGATACAAATAAAGGTATTAGACTCAGAAACATGTAAAACCATGATGCAAAAAAAGCTCAAGAAATATCAGAAGTTGATGTAAAACACTCGAGTCATCAACATGTCATGTGTGTGTGGTCCAACTGTTTACAATTATTCAACATAATATTTTCTCTAAATAGTATGACGAAAAAACATAATCAGCATGACGAAAAACATAATATCAGTACGATGAAAAACATATAAAAGATACACATTAATAGGTTATTAAATCGTCGATATTACTTTGATTTACCAGGTTTTATCTGTTGTTTTTAATAAAGACCAATGGGTTACCCCTAGGTCTAGGTCCGCAAACCTTGTCCACCATGCTTGAGTTGTACTTAGACCGACTTGATACAACATAATCAAACATCTTTTCTTATTGTTTTTTTTTTCAAACTATATATGTATTTTTGTATTTCATGTTGTAAATAAACTTTTATTTATTTTTATTTTTATAATATGTATTTAAATTTAATTCTTAAGGGTACTTTCCATACCACTGTTCATACCAGATGTTTTTTTTTTTTTGTACCAAATTGGTACCAACAGTTTCCATTTTGTACCGTTTTCATACCTCCGTTAGTGTTCCGTAAAAAATGGTCTGGCATGTTCCAAGCACGTGAGTAGCCCAAAACTTTCAATTTACTCCCTCTAAAACATCCCTAACTTTTATTTTGTTCAATTTAGTCCTATAATTTCAAAATCGAATCATTCACCCGAATTGAGATTATATTATACTAGATATTTGGCCCATGTCATTTTAATTGATTATACTTCCTCCAAAATCGAATCATTTTAGTTGGACCATGTCATTCATTCCCTCTCCTTGATGATGTGTCTTTGTCCAAATAAGCTCACTCATTACTTGGATGAGCTCCAAGCTTCCACATGCACCCACAATGGGCATTACTTATCTTACATAACTTTTGACCAATTTATATTTTATAGTTGTAAGAAAAGTCTTCATGTAGAGGATGCATGCACAATTATTTTATAAAGATCCAACTCTAAAAAAGTACTCCTAATTTACAAATTATCTTAGTCACAGCCGATTACTTCTGTTATTGCATTTAATTATTATAAATACTAATATTATGTTATAAAGAATTATTGGGATTAATTTGTTAGTGTTTAACTTCAATTATATTATTTTTCTCCAAAATTATAAAATAAAATTAATACATTCTACATTTAACAATGAAATTAATTTCTTTCATGAATTATGTCGATTTTTCACTTTATTTTAAAATTAACTTGATTTATTTAATTTTATATTACAACAATTTATCTAATTATAAATTACCTTATTCATAGAAAGTGTACATATTTTATTTGTTACTATTTTGCAATTACAAATAGTTGTTTATATTAATTCATTATTACTTTGAAAAAATGTATTGCATTTTATTTATTCACGTTTCTTTAGTCTTTATCACTTTATAATAATTTATTACATTTTCAAATTCACGTTTTTATTTATTCCGGTGTAACGTATTTGTTATAAATTAAACTGAAAGATAAAGTTATTTTAATTGATACTATTTTGTTATTATAAACAATTGCTTGGACTAATTCTTTATCGCTTTGAAATTAGGTATTACATTTTTTTGTTCACATTTCTTTACTATCATTGATTTATAATAATGTATTGGGGTTAAAGGTACTTTTCATACCACATGTTTGACCGAATGTGGCTTTTAGTACTGGATGTTTATTTTTGTATACTTTTGGTACCAAACGTTTGAAAAAATGTGGCTTTTGGTACATTGTTAGTTGGCCGTTAGTTTTGGCAGTTAAATGACATGTGCAAGTCACGTGATCGACTCTAAACTTTTAATTTTGTTCAATTTAGTCCCTCAAATATATTCCTAACTTTTATTTTGTTTAACTTAGTCATAACACTTCAAAATCGGACCCAATTAAACCATTCGAATTCAATTGACATAGCCCCATTTGGGTCAAATTTACCCAATTGGGGATAGGTCCCAATTGGGTTCGATTTTGAAGATTTAGGACTAAATTAAACAAAATAAAAGTTATGAATATATTTGAATGACTAAACTGAACAAAATTAAAAGTTTAGAGTCGATCACGTGACTTGCACGTGTCATTTAACGGCCAAAACTAACGGCCAACTAACGGATGTACCAAAAGCCACATTTTTTCAAACGTTTGGTACCAAAAGTATACAAAACTAAACATACAGTACTAAAAGCCACATTCGGTCAAACATGTTGTATGAAAAGTACATTTAACCCTAATGTATTGCATTCTTTATTCACGTTTTTATTTATTTTAGTGTAGTGTATTTATTATAGATAAAATTGAAAGATAAATACATAACTAGGATTTAGCGGTACATTATGCTAATTTAGTACGTTACATTCATTTAGTACCTTATATTTATATATTATATAATGGCAATCGAGATGTTTAGCTCTAAAGTATGCGTTATATTTTCTATCACAATACTTTTATGACCAAACAAAATTATCGTACTTGCTACACTCATATTTTGGTACTATAAAATATTGATTTTGATCATTTATTTAATTAACAATATAAATGACTTTATTGTCTTGATGCTTCTTTCTAACATTGACAACCAGTTTTTAATCAAGTGATCCAAACCTCATACAAAAGTTTACATATAATATTTAACTTAACTACTATCAGTTTTCATATTCGATCATGACGACCAATTATTAAAATAAAACGTATAGTTAATTTTATCGTATTAAATTAAATATATTATTTATTCTTGTTTTGGTTGAATATATTATTTATTCTCAATTTAAAATATTAATATTTATTATATGCTATATATTTTTCAATGTTTTTAATTTTTATTTTTTTATATACTCTTGGTCAGTACAATTATTGATTAAATCATCATGATTTCATTTAAACAAATTAAAAATATCTAAACAATATATAATACTTTTATTATATAATAATATTAATTAAAGTTTTACAAATCAATTAAACATTAAACGTAAAAGATACTATTAATGATATCTAAAAAAATATATTATTGGATAAAACAATTAAGATTAACATTTAGTAAGTATTTTTTTAATATGTTGATAGTTTGTAATAATATACTCGAAAAATTGTAATATTATTGTATGCCACTCATTAACTAACCAAGTATTATATACGTTAAAGGTGTATAGAAGTGCTCCATTTCTCTATTATTTAAAATAAAGACCATAAAATACTTATCTATATAAAATTTGAATTTTCTTAATGTCCCCAACAATTCTATCAACAAATTACTTACCGCGCAACGCGCGGGTTCTGCCATCTAGTGTTAGATATATGCATGAATAACACAATTGTTTGATGGAGCGGTGTTTGAGGGCTAGGGTCTTTAGCTAGGAGATGTATCTAAACTGTCTCTATATGTATACACTCGACCGTATCTAGGTTTTAAGTTCCGTTCGTTATATTATATATAAAATATATAACAATTCTATTTCGTTATATAAACCATGTAGCTCTAATAGGGTAACCAAGGGTTTATTTCTATAAATAAACTAAATTTATATATTATGTAAATTAAACCAACGTAGGTGTTTCCGAAACTTCAAGGACATATATAATATTGTTTATTATTATTATTATCTATATATACATCGTTATATATCGTCCACATGGCGGCCTATGGTCTTCCGGAACCAAACTGTATAGGTAATGAATTTAAAAGGAAACTTTCAATAAATTTGTTTCTTTAAATTGCGTAGAGACCAAAATAGGATATAAAAATACTTTTTAATTTTGAATCAATCAATATTATGTATTCAAATTTAAAGAACCCCTATTAAATTCCGATTAAATTAGGCAACGCTGACTGGACAAACTGTCCACGTGTCAGCCAGAGGGCTTCCGATACCGAATTAATATACTACTAGATGCTAACCCCGCGCACCGCGCGGGTAAAAAAAATATAATTAAAAAAAATTGAGTTTGACATTTAAAAAAGGTTAAAAAAAAATAAAACTGTTGAAATTAAATTTGAGAAATAAAAATAATTTAATAATTTTCATAGATATAATATTGATAATTTTATATATTTTTACCATTAACTACATTTTTGTAGTTGGTCGTAGTAAAGTTTTATATTATATATATGTATATGATAATACATATACATATATTTATATAATTGGTCGTAATGAGTTTTTATATTATATATTTTTTTTTTAATATTTAAGTAGATTTGTAAATTATGGTTGTGTATAATATATACATATATCTATTATGATATATATTTATATTAATTTAATGTTAGTGTATTTTAAATTTATATATTATAAATAAAAAAAATTATTTATTTATTTTTTGTATATAATATATATATATATATATTATATTTACGTAGTTTGCAGTAGTAAGTTTTATATTATAAATAAATAAATATATATTATATTTATGTATATGTATATCTAGTGTATTTAATATTTATATATTATTTTGATTAAAAATAGAAATACTTATGTGGCGCCTTAAAGGCTTTACAATAAAATTGTGTACATATATCAGTTAATATAAAATTTTAATTAATTATTTCTATATTTATGTAGAGATCTTTATTTTATATAAAGCCTAAAATAAGAGATAAAAATCTTTTTAGAAAAATAAAAATTTCGAATAAACCTTATTAACTAAAATATATATATATATATATATATATATATATAAATTTATATAAATATATAATTTAAATTTATAATTACATATTTTTATTTAAATTTGGATTAATGATAATATAAAAAATCCAGTTAGGTGGTCATTTTAGAAAGCTTCAATTCATAGTAAGTAAATATTTTGTTTATCAAATTTTATCTGATCATTGAACATGGTATATATTTATTTGAATAGGATTTTCCTTTTCCATACCAATAATCTATAGAAAATTTATTCATAATTTTTTTTTTCAATTGCATTTATGAAAAGCAGAAAGCAATCAGTGAGATCTTTAAAATAAAGTTAGCTAAATCAACCATGCAAAAGATAAATAAACATTAATATTTGTAAACATTTTAGCTCAATTATCTTGAATTTAATATTAAAGTGCAATAAAATAAATTAAAATTATATATTAAATATTAACCCCATAACACATTATATAATATATAATTGAATAGTGGAGTGATGCACATGATGTAAATAGTAATCGTTAAAAAAACTTACTGGAGTTTATAAAAAGTGACCCATTCAGATATTAATATTTTGAGATAATTTAAGGATTATATCTACATCAACCGATTTTAATAAATGAATAGTCTACAAAAAAAAAAAATATAGTTATAATTCAGTGCAACAATTAATATGTTGGAATTCAAGACGACTGATTGAGAATATTTTTATATAAAAAAGACCACATGTATATATAAAATTATCACAAACGAATTTGTGAGAAAAGAGAGGAGGGATAGTGGAAAACTTACTTTATTACAATAAATATGATCCAATAAATTATAATAAATATCTCACAAATATCTAGCTCATACAAACACTTTGTTCTTTGTTGCAAATACAAAAGAAGATAGGAAGTTAATTCATTCAAAAATATAATATATTGAACTATTTGTTCAATCAAATATGTGATTTTGAGAAAAAATTATTGTAATTACAACCGGAAGAGAGACAATAATATTATTAGAGAATAAATAATTATACCTTGGTTTTTACCGTCGTATGATGCATCTGATTTCTGAAGACAATACAACCACCACATAATATACAATTGTAAACAATCCAATTAAAATCATAAATTTAGCTAAATAGAACCGTATTAAATAAATTATGCTAGTTTACTACATATAGATTAGTAATGCTGGTAACTTAGACTTATGGATCGATACAGGCACTATGAAGTCTGATGCGTAAGTCATTAGATTGGCTTATATATATAATAGCATTTTCACTATTTTTTATATTAAAAAAACTAATAAAGAAAGAATATATATTTTATTGATACACATATTTAGAATTAAACTAATCGTTCCATATTCGATACAATCTATTAATTATAAGCTATTATAATATATATACATATTAATTATTATGTATATAATATTTCTATTTACCGTCCAAAAGAATATATATATTTATGAGTGATTATGTTGTCATTAAAAAAAAAAAACTAATAAAGAAAGTGTATATTTTATTGATACAACTACATTATTATTATTATTATTATTAAAAATCTATTTTTTATATATATTTCAATTTAAATAAAATCTTACGTAACGATATAATAATTTAGAGATTAGCGGACTAAGATAGTACATTCATTACTGAATATTTTTTTTTATTGAACTCAATTCACTGAAATTATAATTTTGTCGAATTATTATACTTCCTAACAATATTAGTAACCTCAAATAAATCTAATTTCGATCACCTTCACTATTAGAGTAGTAATAATTACAATAAATAAGTAACATATTACTTCTCTAGTACTTCCATTATTAGAACCCTAAATTACTATATATTTTTCATCATTTACGTTATAATTTTATATAATTTTATTTATTTTTTACTTTAATTTATATATATATATATATATATATATATATATATATATATTGGACATCAATATTTTTCGCTACTAATTGGATATCAATTTAGTTATTATTATTATTTATTATCTATATAATATAGTTAGTATATTTTTATCTAGAGTAAAATTATTTATATAATATTATATAATTATTTATATAATAATATAATATAATTATTTATGTAATATACATTTTATATATAACTCTGTATATCATAACATTCCTTTTATTGTATATCATAGCATTCCATTTATTGTTTACGTTATATGTTGTATATATTGTTTATATAATTGTTTATATAGGAGATTACCTATAGAATATTATATAGTTATATGTAATTAACGTGGCATGCTTTTATTATTAATTATATGTTGTTATATTAACTTATATACGTAATGTATTAATTATTCTTCTATATATATATTGATTTTATACGATTAATTCTTTTGTAAAAGAAGAATTTATTAGTTACCAAATAAACATCGTCTACGTGGCAGTCTACGGTCTTCCGGAACCAAACTGTATAGATAATGAATTTAAAAGGAAACTTTTAATTAATTTGCTTCTTTAAATTGCGTAGAGACCAAAACAGGAAATAAAAATACTTCTTAATTTTCAACAAATCAATATTATGTATCTAAATTTAGAGAACCCCTATTAAATTCTGATTAATTTAGGAAACAATAACTGCGTTGACTGTCCACGTGTCGACCATAGGGCTTCCGGTACCGAATTAATATAATATAGTAGATAGTAGATATATTATATATTATTATAAAAAGAACATACAAAATCATATTATATATATAGACAAATATAAAAATGTAATTGTCTAATTAACAAAATACAAAAGCTTCCTTAACCATTAACTTAATTATTGATATTTTTAGAAAGGACTAGTGAACTTGGCCCGCGTGTTGCACGTGCATTCCTCGCCATGTGTAAAAGATAATTAATTTTAGCATGGGAAAATACGTAATAAGACATTTAAATAGATGTTGTCAGAACATACATGTTAACAAAGGCGCAGTCCTACTTTTTTTTTTTTTTTTTTTTTTTTTTTTTTGCCATCACAGTCCTACCAGTTAAACAGAACATTTTTTAGCATAGCATATATATGCAGCGGTTGTAGTTGCAAGTATATGAGGTGTACATCATGAGGCAGATGCCACAATATGCATCAGCACACTTCTAATACATACATGGGCCGAAACATAACAATATACAGGAGTAAACCCAAGAAGCAGAATAGGAAATAAAAACTATACATAATTAAAAAAGCATACTTCTCAAGCATATTTGTTGAAATTAGATTGTTGGCCAAAAAATGAGTTGGGAAATTAGTTTGTATATATACCCACCCATCACCACAACCCAAGTGTCTTCCAAATCTATCAAATGCAAATCATGCAAACCATGGTGAACATGTTAAGTTTGAAAATCATTTAGACAACATTTATCAAGTAGATGAACAAATCAACCTGATTATATGCCAATGTTGCTGTATTAGAAATAAGTACCGAACCTCATTTGCAAATTAGGAATTCATTAAAAAAAAATGGATTAATTAGAGTGATACATATTTTATTTAAAAGTAGTTAACTCTGAGCATATAAAATATTTCTGCTTTTATTGTATCAACCAGTAATACAGATCATTGATACCGTAGATTATCTTTGAAAAAACCTATCTTCTCACCACTTCATCATTCTTTAAAGATTGAACAACCATAACAGTAATTTTTCAAAGATATTCGTTCAGATCCACCATCAATAACATCTATACTTTTGTTTTTTTTTTTCACTTAAAACCATAAATCCATCCATCACCTTATAAAGACAAACAAAGACAATCTGCATCAAGTAAAAGTTTTTAAAGGAAAAAAAAAAATATGAGTTACTTCAGTTGCACCAAAAATTATCGTTAAACTTCCATTATATAATCAAAATTTAGAATTACATTACTTAATGAATCAACCGGCGCTTAAAATCAATCTTAAATTCACTGATAATTCCAATCTGATAACAACAATGACAGACAACAGTCCAAAAATTTGGTTAAAAATATTACTAAAACACTATATTGATCGAAGCTAAAGAAGAAAGCAAAGTATCCGAGTACTGGTCTGTCATCCCGTAATCGACTTACTATCGGATAATATCTTCACCGACTGCAAGAAGATTCAAATAGCGTGGTCTGAAGAGTCGTTGGAGTCGGGGGTTGAGTTTGGTGTAGCAACAGCGAATATGGATCAGTACAAGTGGTGCGGTGTCAATTAGGCGAAGGAGGATGGGACACGAGTTCCGATGGGTCGGGACCAGCGTAATTTCTTACCTTTGTGATCGTGTTTTAATTTCTACTGCCTTGATCACCATTTGAGATGATTATGAATTTTGTCTTCTGTTTCTTTCAACAGACCATCCAAGAAACTACCAATGTATGGAAAGTTACTGCAACAGCTCTTCAAGCCCAGGTTCGATATGCATTGCAGAACATTATAACTTTATGTCTCCATCTCTCCCAACAGTATAGCTTTATAACACTTTTATTTGTTTTCAGACGGAGCAAATGAGCATGATAGTGAGCGAACTAGACTCTATTCATTTTTCTATCAAGAAAGCTACCAAGTTGGTGAAGGAAATTGGTAGGTCGGTCGATTTCTGAAATTTCTTCTTCATTTTATTGGATTTTCCATATTCCTTCCAGAAAATGCACGACATGTTGATTGATGCTTTAGTGGCTTATTTAATAATGTTGGTTGCAATTGACAAACGTATAATGTCAAACCACATACCGCGCGTGTAAGAAAATCGAACAAAAAAATTAAGTTGAGTTTGACGTTAAAAAAGTTTTAAAAAGTAAAATCTTTGAAATTTGATTTAGAAATAAAAATAATTTTAAAATTTTCATAGATATAACAAAAGTGTTATAAATCTATATTACAAGTCGAAAATTTTGAGAGGCTAAAGATTACCCTAAAAAAGGTCGAAACACTATGATTTATGAAAGACGTAGATGATGAAGCTTATCATGAGGTCAAAAACTATCTTTATATCTCGATCAAGATGAATGATCAACTAATAACCACACATCTCATCAACCATCACCTTGCATCAAAATTATTGATACTAATTTCCACCGGTATTTGATTACATATTGATTAATGTCTCCTATTCTTCTAAAGTTGCAGGCTTCATTATTCAAAGAATATATGTGGAGTACCCGAGCTTTGCAATACAATGTACGAATTAGCTACGATTGGTGAGTCGCTACTTCTCTTTTCAAATTTTGATAGACATAATTAGTTACTGCATATGTGTTTTTTATGGTTGTTGGGGTTAAATTGGTATGCATTTTGATTACAGGTTTAGGTAAATTTGAGTCCCCTACTAAATCAAAACATGTATAGCCAAGAAAACGTAAACCGATTTTGGATTTTCTTTAAAAAAAAATATTTGATCACTTATCATCTTCAAGTTGTTCAATCAACTGATGTATTAGTATTGTTATTACATCGTGTGATGTGATATTGATTAGGGTTAAGAACCTAGGAGAGGTCTGAAGTTTGCCCCGTATTAACGGGAGAAGTCTGAAGTTTCAAATGTTGATTTGAGAGGTCTGAAGTTTCAACTTTGTTGATTTGAGGTTCTCCGTCCATTTTTAGGGTTAAATTTAACAGAATTGTGTGAAATGACATTCTTGCCCTTTTAATATTTTGTTTAATTTAATATCTTATTTGAGTAAATGTGAAATGACAAAATTACCCCTAAGGCCAAATTACTCCGGCCACCACCACCCCGGCTCCGGCGACCACCACCGAACTCCGACGACCACCTCCGAACTCCGGCGACCACATCCGACCACTAACACGGCTCCGATCGGAGCCGAAAAGCTCCAATCGGAGCTCCGTGGCTCCAGATCGGAGTCACAAAGCTCCGATCGGAGCTCTGTGGCTCCGATCTGGAGCCATGTTGATGGTTGGGGGTGGTCGCCAGAGTTCGGGGTGGTCGCCGGAGTTCGGTGGTGGTCGCCGGAGCCGGGGTTAGGTGTTAGGGTTTAGAAGTTTAGGGTTTAGGGTTTAGAAGGGCATTTTCGTCTTTTCCTTCAAGCATGTGAGGGGCACACTTTGATAGAAGGGCATTTTTGGACTTTAATTTTTTTTTCTGGTCACATGCCAGGCACGTGACCAATTTCCGTCAAAATTAACGGTAAAAACAGACGGAGACCGTTGTTATCAACAAAGTTGAAACTTCAGACCTCTCAAAATAACATTTAAAACTTCAGACCTCTCCCATTAACATGGGGCAAACTTCAGACCTCTCCTAGGTTTTTAACCCTTCTGATTATGAGAAATCTATCGAGTTGAGTGACGTAAACAAAGTTGCTTACACGTTTGAACTTGAGGTAAATTATCAATCTGTTATAGTCTTTATATATGTATATATATATATTAGGTTTCTCATTTTTACTATTTCACATGTTTCATAGAAGAAAATACCATTAAGACAAACTTTAACCCACATAATCATCATCGTCTCAGCACAGAAGAATAATTTGGACATCCCCAGTTAAGCGTTTATTTTATATCTAAGTTATTTATGATAAAAGCCACATGCGCTAACCATTTATTATTTCTCTGGCTAGATCAAACTAAAAAAGACTTAACATCGAGATCTAACAATATTTCAATATGCATGAAGTGATTTAAACTAAGGAGAGTCTTCTTCATTTTGGTACTAATTTTTGTTGTGTGTATAGATGGGATAGGTAAATTACATGTAATGTATGATGATAATGATAATAAATTGAGTTGATGAATAAAGATAACTAGATAAGAGACTCGAGTGTTTCTTCAACGACTAATTACAGCAAGAGTAGAATATAAGATATTTTTAAATTCTTATATTAATCGCAGTATATGAATCTACATTTTTATACCAATATAAAAAGTGAAGGTTGTCCTCACCCCCAATAGGTACATTTTCACTTTTTTTTTTTATTAAAAAAAAATTACAATTGGTTCTTATAATTTTATAATTATAATTTAGTCATTAATCTATTTGAGACACATTTATTTATGTTTACTAATGTTACTAAAATTTGGTTTTGTTTTTTTAAAGGCCGCTTAGTTGGCAGGTCAAGTAGTTATTATTAACTTCTCAATCCAATATTCATATCAATTAGACTGAGCATTAACATAGGATATGTACTGATTGCAAGTTTCAGGTACACGCATTGTTCTCATTCACCATATCACAAAGATTAGGGGACGTTCTTCATGTTGAGATTTTTGTATCACATAAATCAGTTACTTGCCAACTCATATATAATATATTAAAATATGGATAAAATATGATTATAAACCTATTACTCACACATCAATATTTATGAACTCGCACTATTGATTTAGTTCATACTTTTTTCAATTCAAAACATATTGGATATAGCCTAATTATTGATTGAATAAATAATTAAGGTAAAGTCACGTATAAACTTTAGACTTTGATTTTACAAAAATGATGATTTTGTCTTGACTATATTTAAGTATTACTAAAATTTTCATTTAGTTAAATTTCGTTAATTTTTTTTTTAAGTCGTGTAACTGGCATCTAAGATTATTTATTGTCAATTTCTCAATAGATACCTTTCAATTTGGGTCACCCCCAAAATATGATTTGTACTCAACCTGTGCAAATTTCGGGTACACCTATATCAATCACTACCAAATCATATAACATGTCAAACATAATCTTTGTATTTTGACCTCTTATAGATAATATGTTACCCATCGAACAACATTTAGGATCGAACTATTAGTGTTAGTCAATTCAATCATATTGTTTTGGCCAAAAAAAAAAAAAAATTCAATCATATTGTGTACAACCTAATTAGTAGTTAAATAAATAATTGAGGTAAAATTAAGTATAAACTTTAGATTGTAGTGAATTAAAATTCGTGTTAGCATTAAATCAAATTTTTGTTAGTATTATGCTATAAAATTGCATGAAAAGTGTATAATTACGTTTGTATAGGTCAAATTGGTACACCGATAACTCTAAGTGGTTAAGTACGATTTAAATTCTTTACTTCATTAGTGCATTGTTAGATAAAGTTGAGTCGTCAATGAATCACGTCATGCTTGACACAACTCATTAACAAATCTACCCGTAAAGACATATTTATAATATGTAAGGCTAATTTATTACCGTAATTGAAAATTGTAGTTAATTTTTTATTTCATTATCTTTCTCTATTTCTCCAATTTGAATTACATTGTATCGATCTTCTCTATCATATGGATTATTTTCTCGCAACTGTTTAACTTGTAAATATATTATGATTACTTAAGAATACTATCATATAAAATAAATTATGCACCTCGAAATTTAGATGGTCAATGCGCGTGCAACGCACACTTTAATAACTAGTAATTATAAAATATATATAATATAAAAATTTACTACACCCAATAAAATTGATAAATTTTCTAATATTATATCTATGAAAATCTTCAAATTATTCTTGCCTCACAAATCCAATTTCAACAACTTCAAATTTTTAATTTTTTCAAACAAACAAAAGGAATAATTATTTCTCATATCGTATTGTCAATTCACGGTTTAAAACTAAAGTACTATTTTCAATGGTGTCCAATCTTGGGAACAGCTAAATAAATTAGGTTATTCTAAGCTTCGTTTAAAAACAGACTACTTTCATTAGGCCCACCCTAAATGTCGTTAAATAAAACTTTCAGCCCATCGCTTCAGCTTCTTCTAGTTCTAGTGTGCTGTCAGAAAATACCACATCACTGGATTTTTATTCATTAGAAGATTATATAGAGAACGTAAAGGCATAAATGTTCACGACCTTACTTGAACAGGATCTGTTCTATAGGCTCGTATCTTCGTCTCCTTGACTTCTCAAGAGACAGGAATCTAGGTCTGGTTGATGAACCATGCTCGGGCAATTAGAGTGTGATTAATAGCTTCGGCAGCCTCTCGGGGCTGTATGCCGCTGTAGATGATCGTTCTCGGCCTTCCATTGCGGTGGCTGAGGTGGTCGCCCGGCCGCCTGACAGACTAACTTCTTTTTTCTTTGCGGCGGCGCGTGGAGGACTTTCGTTTCTTCACTGCATCGTTGAAGTTGCTAACCTGGATTGTCGTTTCACTTACTCATAACCTGGGCCATTTTTCTTTTTAGTATCTCCCGCGGGTAATGTTGTGAAACCGAATCCGTGGTCAGACCGGATCAGATCGTGAACTTAAATTACCCGCCTAAAGAAGTGCTCCGCATTGGGCCGTTTTTTTCTTTTTACTATCTCATGCGGGCAATGTTATAAAAAATGACTCGCGGTGGAGCTGGTCGGGTCGTGAACCGGACACCGGTTTTAGTAAAAGAACAGAATGCATAATGAATTCGATTTGACAAGTAAAAAGCAGGTTTGACCGGATAATTAAATCGATGCATGTTCGGCAATTCACATGAAAAAAATCTGAACTTAACTAAGTGTGAATGTGGGAAAACTGAATGATCTATTTTTTTTTTTGTTGAACCTGATCGAACCAGTGATCCGGTTCAACCCTATTCGATTTTCAAAACTTTGTATATCTTTACGAGTATAATATAGGGCTGGAAAATAGACTACTATGCTTTTTGGTAATTGTTAGATTTGTCAATTATTAGGATTAGGGTTAATAGGTTTTTGATACAACATGTTTCATGATTTTTTGCTTTGGGTGTAACATTTTTTTTAATATATTTTTGGTGCAATACGTTTGAATTTGTACACTTTTGGTGCATCTGTTAGTCAATAGTAAAGTTTGACCGTTAAATAGTCACGTGACTTGCACATACCTAGCCCCAAATTTCTAATTTGTTCAGTTTAGTCCTCAAATTTATTGTTCTAACTTTTTATTTTTGCAAGTAGCCCCTAAACATTTTCAACTGCACCCTAGAGCTAAATTGACTTAATCATGGTCCGACTCATGGCTAGGTCGAACTATGTCTAGGATCACCAAGGTCCAACGACCGACCCATGGCTAGGTAAGACCATTGTTAAGGTCGCCCAGGTCCATCTGTAAGCATATGGTGATGGGCGCCGTAATTGGTAGCCGTGGTCAGACCGGTAATGTTGTGAAACCGAATCCGTGGTCAGACCGGATCAGATCGTGAACTTAAATTACCCGCCCAAAGAAGTGCTCCGCATTGGGCCGTTTTTTTTCTTTTTACTATCTCATGCGGGCAATGTTATAAAAAATGACTCGCGGTGGAGCTGGTCGGGTCGTGAACCGGACACCGGTTTTAGTAAAAGAACAGAATGCATAATGAATTCAATTTGACAAGTAAAAAGCAGGTTTGACCGGATAATTAAATCGATGCATGTTCGGCAATTCACATGAAAAAAATATGAACTTAACTAAGTGTGAATGTGGGAAAACTGAATGATCTATTTTTTTTTGTTGAACCTGATCGAACCAGTGATCCGGTTCAACCCTATTCGATTTTCAAAACTTTGTATATCTTTACGAGTATAATATAGGGCTGGAAAATAGACTACTATGCTTTTTGGTAATTGTTAGATTTGTCAATTATTAGGATTAGGGTTAATAGGTTTTTGATACAACATGTTTCATGATTTTTTGCTTTGGGTGTAACATTTTTTTTAATATATTTTTGGTGCAATACGTTTGAATTTGTACACTTTTGGTGCATCTGTTAGTCAATAGTAAAGTTTGACCGTTAAATAGTCACGTGACTTGCACATACCTAGCCCCAAATTTCTAATTTGTTCAGTTTAGTCCTCAAATTTATTGTTCTAACTTTTTATTTTTGCAAGTAGCCCCTAAACATTTTCAACTGCACCCTAGAGCTAAATTGACTTAATCATGGTCCGACTCATGGCTAGGTCGAACTATGTCTAGGATCACCAAGGTCCAACGACCGACCCATGGCTAGGTAAGACCATTGTTAAGGTCGCCCAGGTCCATCTGTAAGCATATGGTGATGGGCGTCGTAATTGGTAGCCGTGGTCAGACCGGTAATGTTGTGAAACCGAATCCGTGGTCAGACCGGATCAGATCGTGAACTTAAATTACCCGCCCAAAGAAGTGCTCCGCATTGGGCCGTTTTTTTCTTTTTACTATCTCATGCGGGTTATGTTATAAAAAATGACTCGCGGTGGAGCTGGTCGGGTCGTGAACCGGACACCGGTTTTAGTAAAAGAACAGAATGCATAATGAATTCAATTTGACAAGTAAAAAGCAGGTTTGACCGGATAATTAAATCGATGCATGTTCGGCAATTCACATGAAAAAAATATGAACTTAACTAAGTGTGAATGTGGGAAAACTGAATGATCTATTTTTTTTTGTTGAACCTGATCGAACCAGTGATCCGGTTCAACCCTATTCGATTTTCAAAACTTTGTATATCTTTACGAGTATAATATAGGGCTGGAAAATAGACTACTATGCTTTTTGGTAATTGTTAGATTTGTCAATTATTAGGATTAGGGTTAATAGGTTTTTGATACAACATGTTTCATGATTTTTTGCTTTGGGTGTAACATTTTTTAATATATTTTTGGTGCAATACGTTTGAATTTGTACACTTTTGGTGCATCTGTTAGTCAATAGTAAAGTTTGACTGTTAAATAGTCACGTGACTTGCACATACCTAGCCCCAAATTTCTAATTTGTTCAGTTTAGTCCTCAAATTTATTGTTCTAACTTTTTATTTTTGCAAGTAGCCCCTAAACATTTTCAACTGCACCCTAGAGCTAAATTGACTTAATCATGGTCCGACTCATGGCTAGGTCGGACTATGTCTAGGATCACCAAGGTCCAACGACCGACCCATGGCTAGGTAAGACCATTGTTAAGGTCGCCCAGGTCCATCTGTAAGCATATGGTGATGGGCGCCGTAATTGGTAGCCCATAATATGTATAGTTTACCTAATGGACTTGGGTAAATGTCACATAAGGGTAATTGGGCTAGACCCAAATCTCAATTGACACGGGAGGCCCAAAATTGGGCCTCCCCAAATACATAGGCCGACCGAATGTTTATGGTGGGGTAAAGTGGACTTTTGTCCACTTTACTCCTCCTATAAATAAGATGTGTTAGGGAAATTTTAGGGTAAATCATATTTCACTCACAAGAGAGTTTAGAGAGAAAAACCCTCCTCCCCACACTATAAGTTCGGCCGCACCAAGTACTTCATCAAGGGTGTGCCAAATTGCTTTCGAGCAAACTCTCCAGAGATCTTTCCTTGTGCCAAGAATCGACCAGAGGCTTTGCTGTGGAGCTTATACCGCGTAGGGCTTCTTTCACAAGGACTTCTACGGGTTCCGACCGGAGGATCGCGAACTCCCTCGAGCAAGGATCTTGGACTACGGTTACTCTTAAGGTATGTGTAAACTTTCCGCTGCGTAATTGATATTACTAGCACATACCATGTTTAAGTTTCCGTAGTGATTACTCCCCGTAATCTAACAGTGGTATCAGAACCTGTGTTAGGAGTTCATGATTTTGATAAATTGGTGTTCTTGAAATTTTTAATTTTGGACCGAAAATTTTAAAGTAAAAAGATTTAAAATTTTCGGATCTTTTAAGGATTTTATGATGGGTCCGAAATTTGCATGTTCTTGGTTAATTTGATATTCATGATCTTCAAGAAAAATGTAATATTTATCAAAATCAAACATTGGATTGTAGATCTTATTAAAATTTGATCTTAAAATTTGACCGCGTTCCTAATTAGGTGTTTGTGCCGAAAATTCTAGCAATTTTCAAGTTAATTTTTTTTTTAATTTCTTGGTCACCAAGTAAAGAAATTTCGGCACAAACATATAAAATTATTAAAATAATATTGTTTACCATATTTTAATTTTTAGGTAACAATATATCTATAATTAGGAACATTAGGATAGATTCACATTAATATATAGAAATATATATCACTATCAATATATCTAAATATTTAAATAGGGTTATAGATATTATTGATAGATTTAGTTGCCTAAAAGATTGAGAAAATATAGTGTTAGTATATTTGTTACCCTATTTAAGATATTGACAATATATATATATATATATTATATAGTAGACGATTTTTACATATATATATATATTGTTGATTGATTTAATCTTATAGATAGAATCTTAGCAATAAATATATGTGTGTTTTTATTGTGGGCCGAAATATATATATATATATATATATATATATATATATATATATATATATATATATTTAATATTGGAAATTATTTTATATAATTAATATTACTTGGTGGTCAAGTTAAAATTATTTGGACTTTAAAACCCTACTTGGGCCAAAAGTAAGCATTTCGGCCCAACCTTTAAAATTTTAATTATTGGGCCGGTCCAATATGTTAAAAGGACGAAATAAAACCGAACCAGATTTTCTCAATCGGTTCGACCTATTCGGGTCGGGTCGGACCGGGGTAATTAAGTGGATCTAACCAAACCGGTTTTGAGTTTTGAACCGAACCCTATTTTCTTGGACCGGTTCGGACCGAACCATATTTTAAAATTAAAAAAATCGGACCGAACCGAACCGGTTTTTTCGGATCGGACCGTACCGGATTTTCTTAACCGGACCAAAACGGACTGAAATTGACTGAACCGAACAATGTTTTCCAAACCGAATTCAATTAAATTAAAATAGGGAGGTCAAGTTTTAAAATTCAAATGTTTTTGAAACTCCAAATGAATACACAATGCTCATAGGGTTGCTAACCTTTATGCCTTGTTTCGATTATGGGGATGAATCTCGGAGATACATGTTTTTGGGACTGGATTAATTAGAGGGCTGAATTGCAATTGTTTATTATTCAATATATATTTATGCATGATTAGAACTGTTGTCTTGACTAAGTCAATCTAGCTGGAAATTGCATGTTGTGGATGGAGCCCTGGTTAAATATATGGAATGCGCACTAGGATAGACATGATTTGATTGTTGTAAATGCCCAGGATTCATGTTTAGAATGTTGCGTAATTGAATATAAGCATGAATTGCAAATCGGCCCCTAATGTTTAAAATTATTTTAAAAACGAAAACCAGTCGCCAAATGTGTATGATTGATGTGAATGTTGCATGTTTGACACGTATGCTAGAATGTTGACGATGTAGTTGCATTTGACGATTTACTTCTAAGTAGAATTATGAAAGCAAGCATAAGTTCCTCGGAACATTAGACGCATGACGCGTAAGCATGTGTGTGTGGTATGATGAATGTTACTGGCATATGATAATTTACATGGATAGTAGAATTATGTATGCATGGTGAATTCATCGGAATGATTTTTCAAAACAAAAATTTCCTTGAGAAAGCCAAGATCAGGTATGCTTATTTTAAAATTCATGTTCTGGTAATTTGCGATTAAAACCGTTTTAAGAGACTGATCTATTATATAGAAGACGGCGATAGTGTGAACTCTTTCACAGTCATCTTCCATTGGTTTACTGGTGGTCGGTTGGTTTAGATGACTGAGGAATCATTATTTGTCGGATTCCATCTTAATAGGTATTTGATGTATGCAATTCTTTCTCAAAATGTTATTGCCTCCCTGATTCTTGCATGACCATCAATATGTTAGTTTTCATGGCTGACCCGGTACAGTTCTACGAGCCATGCAATATGGACGGCATGGACTACGATGCATGGAGATATAATGTTATGGATCTTCTGATCGTTGCGGATCTTGACGATCAGATCAATCCGACGGCAGATAGGCTGAGGTTGGACGAATACAAAAACCCACATGATAGCAACAACAAGAAAATGTTGAGGAAGGATTGAAATACACGAGAGTTGATCCTCTCGCGGCTGAAAAATGAATTAGAAGAAGAGTTTACGCAACCCCGCTCATTGCATATTTGGTGTGCCATATACCTTCGCTTCGGTAAGGGTAAGGCCGCCGAAGCTAGAGCCTTGATGGTAGAATACTTCAGTGTTCTATGCAGTGATGACGGTATAATAGCCTATCATGATCCCGATGATGAGTTGGACGTATGGACTCGGGCTCAGAAGGTAATGAGGATGTTTCCTCTTTCATGGTTTGTTAACGAGAAAGGCCTAACGTGTTTGATCAAATCGATCAAGACAACGATGGACATATTCGAAACAGATGAGAAAGAACGAAATTTTCCAAAAGAGCCCGAGGCATTCGATGAAATATTCATCGGTATGCTGAAATGCTTGGCAACCCCCAGCAAAAAGAAGTCTAAACGATGATCCGGTGCTTTACTCACCATGATATCAGTACCTTTGGGTATTTCTGTTAAGACATCCAGTCCATTAAAATTCTTCATGACTGCTTCGAGTTTGAGATCTGAGACCCCAATATTGTTTAGTTTTGGTTTTTCTATTTGTTTAATTTATGAATTTGGAATACATTTTTTCGGTTTCATTGAATAAAGTAGCTACCTTTCATTTCGAAAAGTGTTCTGCTTATGAAGGTTAATCGACTCGGTTAAAAACGGGATCGATCCGAAATAAGCAAATAACCAAAATGAGAATGACATCATAAATGACAGAATCAAGCAAATCCATACATTTCCTTCTACATCTAAATCCATGGACTAGATCATGCCATTAAACTCCATCGATTGCGTAGCTCTGAGAATTAACCGATTAAAACTCTTTCTTTATTACTCCATTAAATGAAATAAACTATAATGATGATCATGTTTGAAACTGATTGGATTAAATTGAATTAAATTAAAAAATGAAACGATTCAAACAAAGGTTTTAAACCCTAGAGTAAATTGCGCATTGCGCAAGTGGACCTCGATAGACGGAACACATCGTTTTCATAAAATGAATTTAACAATGAAGTGTTTGAATAGTGATGTGCTGAATTTTCGTTTGCGTTCCTTTGGAAACAACTTATTGATAACATTTACATAGGTAGAGGCTCCGGAAGCTACCGCGACCTTTTAAAAGTATCAGCTGACGCATAAGGTGAAAACCTAAAACGCTCATTTCAGAGATGGGATAAAATCTCTGAGATAAGTTAGCAAACGAAGAAGGATTAAGTCGGTTAAACAATTTTCCTTCCATAAGCCTTGAACGATAAGTCAGGCTAGGCATTCAGGTTAAAGACGCACTTCAATAAGCACAGTTTGTATAATGTTGGAGTCATTCTATCAAAGGTTCCCTATGGGATGATGAAAGATGATTCACATAAATGTAAAACTGTGTTCCATTGATATCGGTAAGGTACGTCGCCACTATAGCTAAAAGGTGATAATGAGTTAAATCATATCACCATGCAACATTAATTTGCGCAATAAACACGTATTTAGGGCAAGAGTATGTCCGTTACTCTTAGAAAATACTTTTTTACAGCTTAATTATAAAATGGTGTCGAATTCGAACATGAGACGTTACATCACTAAGAGGGCGATTTTTCCAAATGCATGAACAGTTTCAATTAACGAAGTCATGATCAAAACGGAGCAGAATAACGATGACAATCAGGTCCCACTTAATTCGAGTTGGAGAGATTTGAACCAGCAACTCAAGTGAATGACATGGTAAATGAGAATGAGAACATTTTCATAGTAAATCCAGTGGGAGGAATAATCCCTACAACACGTAAACACTGTTGCTGTTGAGACGAATCAAGTTGAACCTGATGGTAGCTAAACCAGGAATGACACAACTACCTAAAATACCCATTGTTTCCAGTGGGAGTGAACCAACCATACTTGGTTCCAGATCCTAGTGATCAAGGAATGCATCTCGGAAGTAAAACCCCGAGACCAAGAGGTTGTCATAGGAAAGTTGCAAGTCAAGGTCCTAGCACTGCTCTTGTTCCCAATAGAGACAATGCTCTGATAAGAAGCATTGTTCCGAGTGAGAGGATCGTTCCCAACAGAAATGATGCTACGATAATAAGCATTATTCCGAGTGGAAGAAAAGATCAGACTAATAAATGGGACTCGCAATGCCTGGACGGGAGTCAATGGTAAGTATCCTATTAAGTAAGGTATAAAACTGTTGACAAGCATTGGAAAGACCTCAAGTGGAGAAATGGCGGAAAATAATAAATGAGAGAGATCGCCTAAATGAAAGCCATTATAGTCTATAATTGATTTACCTGCTAAACACATGAGCGCAAGGATAAGGTGAGCCCTGAAGTAAGGCTCACCGCTGATGGAAAAAGGTCGAACAACCCGACTTATTGCGAAAGGACTTACCCAATTCACGGAATGGACTTTAATAAGAGAAACTCGCTAAATGTGCGTAAAACCACGCTTAGGTCCATTAAAGGTCCTGGTAGCAAGTCTCGATCCCGAGCTGCACAAAATGAATGTTAGGACCGCATTCCTCCACGAAAACCTAGAGGAAGAGACCTACATGGAGCAACCAGAGGGTTTCATTACTCCTGGTAACGAACGTAAAGTTTGTAAACTCCAAAGGTCCATCAACGGTCTTAAACAGTCGTCTCGACAATGGTACCGCAGATTCCACGAGGAAATCGTAGGAAACAAATTTGTGAATCTTCACGAGGATCCGTGCGTGTATTACAAGACCTCCGGGTCCAAGTATGTCATCTTAACCTTATACGTGGACGACATACTCATTGCTGCAAACGACATGGGTTTCATGAATAAGTCAAAGTCCTGGTAAGCATCTGTATTTGAGATGAAAGCCATGGGAGAGGCCACATATATCTTAGGCATTAAAATTGCTGGGCTACCCGGAAATTGTGTCTGTCTCAAGAAGCTTATGTCAACAAGCTGTTGAAAAGGCTCAAATTACAGGATGCCAAACCCGTGGATACGCCGGTGGTATTTGGTGCGCACTGTCAAAACGTGACGGCCCCAAGAACCTGGCAGAGCGCGAACAGATGAAAATTTAAGCATGGTTGGTAGTATGATGTATGCCATGCAATGCACCCATCCGGATATCTGTTATGTCGTGGGCCTAGTAGCACGTTTCCAATCAGATCCTAGCTATCAACATTTAAAGGTTGTAAAACGAATAATTCGTTATCTGAGGTACTGCCGACTATGCTCAGTGCTATGAGGGCGGGAAGTTAGAATTGACTGGTTACAGTGACGCCGACCATGGTGGCGATCCGGATGATCGTAAGTCCACCACAGGGGGAGTGTTCCTCCTTGCTAAAGTCGCCATTTCATGGACGAGCAAGAAGAAAACATGTGTCGCGCTGTAAACGATGGAATCGAAATTCGTAGCTCTCTCTAAGAATGCACAGGAAGCAGTCTGGCTGAAAAGGCTTCTTACTGCGCTTCTTAATGGTGACGTCAAGAGTAAACCTGTGAAGGTGTTCTCTGACAGTCAGGCAGCCATTGCGGCAGTTAAGAATCCGAAGTACCATAGTAGGACCAAACACATTGATGTGAAATATTTTTATGCTAAATCTATGGTGGAAGACAATATAATCACAATGGAATACTTGTCCACTGATAATATGATTGCGGACCTATTAACTAAGCCACTACGCAAGGAAATAATCGAAAAGCATGTAAAACTGCTTTTATTGCGTAGGGTTTAGAAATGGCATGTATCTGTGATAACATTTTGATATTGAAAAGTTACATTTTGTAAGAGAAAGAATTGCAACCGAGTTTATGATCAATCGACGTCATAATGTTTTGATTACATCAGATTTACGATCTATAAACTAAGTCGTAGGAGGACACAATCATCTGCCAAACTATGTCGAATGTGGGCCTTACCTAGTCACACAGGTACGGTCGTCTTGTTATGGAGGGAGGCCTCCACCAAATAAGACTGGCTAAGAGTCAGGGGGATAAACCTGATTAAGCGAGACGATTATCTAGTTTCGAAGTAACTCGTCGTGATCTTCGTTTCGCATATCGCCGTGATGAACTTCGTTCGTCATTTAACCACATTCTGGGCCAGATGAGAATCTGTGATAGCATGATTGACATATCCCTTTCCTGTCAACCCAAAAGGTTCAGGTATGCTATACTACGCGTGCCACGTCTGACCACGGGGTCACAACTCGGTTGTGCTAGGAAGGAATCCTCGTGATTCTGGCGGGCGCAAACTTCTTCACCTTGAGCGTGTGATTGATCCCAAGAGCCTTATGAAGAGGCACCCGAAGTATCCTCATGAACTCAGAACTCATACCTAAGGTCAGGCTCAATGCTCGCTTCCCGGCGTACAAGTGTAGTGCTGAACAAAAAGGCCCAGTGACCACGTCTTGGAAACCGGTTGGTTTTGACTAAGGGTATGAACGATGGGGATGGTCAAGTTCAACTGTATTCACCGATTCTTGTATTCACTAGGTGACCACCAGCCGGATATTAGTTGAAGGTTGTGAATACTTGTACGGATGTCTTGGATAAGTGTTCCCATGTGGAAACTAGGCAAATGGAGAATTATCAGTTGATCTAGGATACAGCGCGGTACAATATATGAATGTTGTTTATAACAGGTTGATTATAGTAAAGGGAATCAACGTTCCGTGGGCGCTATAATACTCCTAACAGATGAGTAGCACGATGCCCGTCGTATCCGCCGGTCGCACGGTAAACCTCGTATGAACTATTCGGAAGCATTGAGCAGATCAAATGGGAGAAATTTTGATGCGGATTTGGACAACAATACATTAACAGGCACCCTTCCATTCCGGCGAGTGGGAGCTGTAAGCATATGGTGATGAGCGTCGTAATTGGTAGCCCATAATATGTATAGTTTACCTAATGAACTTGGTTAAATGTCACATTAGGGTAATTGATCTAGACCCAAATCCCAATTGACATGGGAGGCCCAAAATTGGGCCTCCCCAAATACATAGCCCGGCCGAATGTTTATGGTGGGGTAAAGTGGACTTTTGTCCACTTTACTACTCCTATAAATAAGAGGTGTTAGGAAATTTTAAGGTTAATCATATTTCCCTCACAAGAGAGTTTTAGAGAGAAAAACCCTCATCCCCACACTATAGGTTCGGCTGCACCAAGTACTTCACCAAGGGTGTGCCAAATTACTTTCGAGCAAACTCTCCAGAGATCTGTCCCTGTGCCAAGAATCGATCAGAGGCTTTGCTGTGGAGCTTATACCGCGTATGGATTCTTTCACAAGGACTTCTACGGGTTCCGACCGGAGGATCGCGAACTCCCTCGAGCAAGGATCTTGGACTACGGTTACTCTTGAGGTATGTGTAAGTTTTCCGCTGCGTAATTGATATTACTAACACATACCATGTTTAAGTTTCCGTAGTGATTACTCCTCGTAATCTAACACCGTCGACCCTAGCCATGGTCCGACCCATGGTTAGGTCAGACCATTGTTATGGTCTCCCATGTCCGGTGACCCTAGCCATGGTCCGATCTAGACATGAGTCAAACCATGACTAGGTCATATTAGCGTTAGGGTCAAATTGGGTCAATTTGATCCTTAGCTTTAAGTGACCTTAACCATGGTCCGACATAGCCATGGGTCGAACCATGACTAGGTCAATCTAGCCATGAAATCTATGAGCCACTATCTAATACATTGAACCTCTGTCCTTTCCCTCGAGGATTAGAAGTATGACTATTGTTTTCCAATTGACTGTTTTTGCATTAATTGCTACTTTATCACTTTTACTGATTAGTGTACTCGTTGTATTTGCTTATCCCGATGGTTGATCAAGAAACAAAAATATTGTATTTTTCGGCACATCATTGTGGATTGGAATAGTCTTTGCTCGGAGGAGAAGAGAAAAACGATATTTTTCAACAATAATTAAAGGAGATCGTTGATTGCTTGAATTGTTATCTATGAGTAAGAAGTTCGAGGGTTCCTCGAAGCTGTCGGAGTAAAAATTATTATCAATTGTTTGGCTAAATAAAAATTATTTTCAATTTTTTAGTGGCAATTAAAAAAATTACAAATCTTTAAATAAATGCGTTTTTCCCAGTCAGCATTTTCTATAAATTTAGATACAAAATATTAATTGCATGCAAATTAAGAAATATTTTTATCTCCTATTTAGTCTTTACATAAAATAAAGAAATAAATAATTAAAATTTTCTATTTAAATAATATATTTATACAGTTTGACTGCAAAGTCATAATAAGCCGCCACGTAAGCAATATATAAATTAATATAAAACGGCACCATAGTTATAATAATATACATCTTTATACCAATATAAAAAGTGAAGGTTGTCCTCACCCCCAATAGGTAGCTTTTGAGTATTTTTAATTTTTTTTTTATTAAATTTAGTTTCTATAATTTTATACAATCGATAATTTAATTTTTATATATTTGAGACACGTTTATTTATCTTTCTTACTATCACTAAAAATATTATTTAGTTAAATTTCGTTATTTTTAAAAAGTTGCTTAATTGGGATGTAACAAAATGTATTGTTAACTTTTAAATTAAGCCTTAACATATGATATGTAATCAATATGTGCAAATTCTGGGTATATGTATTTTTTCATTCACCGAATCATAGAGATCGGAGAATGTTCTACATGTTGGGTTTTTTTGTATAGCACAAATCTATTACTTGCCAACTCATATAACATATCAAAATATGGATCAAACATGGTTCTGATTTTTTTTCTTTTGTTTGTCAATTCAATCACATAGGGTATATCCTAATTAGTAGTTGAATATATAATTAAGGTATACTCAAGTATAAACTTTAGACTTTAGTGATTCAAAAAAATATTTAGTCCCTACTAAAATATTCATTTAGTTAAATTCTATTAAGTGTTTTTGCTAAAGTACATGTAACATTAATTATTATCAACTTTTCAATCCGCCAAATTACCTATCAAATTGGGTCACCCCAAATATGATTTGTACTCAATCCATGCAAATTTCGGGTACATGTTGATATTTTTTTTATCACATAGATCAACCACTTGTCAAATCATAAAACATCTCAAAATGTGGGTCAAACATGGTTCTTGAAGTTTTGACATCTTATAGATAACATGTTACTCATCTTCCAACATTTATGGTCTCGAACTATATATTTAGTTATTTTATTTGACAATTCAATTACATTGTGTAAATTCTAATTAGTTGTTAAATAAATAACTGGGGTAAAGTCATGTATAAACTTTATATTTTAGTGAATTAAATTTTTCTTTAGCTATAAATCAATTTGTGTTGGTATTATGCTATAAAATTTCGTGAAAAATGTATAATTACGTTTGTTTAATCAAACTGGTCCACCGATGACTCTAAGTGGTTAAGTGCGATTTTACATTCTTGACTCATTAAATTAATGAGTTAGATACAACTGAGTCGTCAATAACTCGTGTCATGCTCGACCCTACTCATTGACAGATTTAGTACCATAATTGAAAACGGTAGTTAATTTTGTACTAATCATCCTCTTCTATTTCTCATGTTTTGAATAACGTTGTGTCGTTCTTCTCTATCCCCTGAATTACTTTCTATCAACGCCTTAACTTTTCAAAGTATGGTGATTAATTATAGATATTATCATATTATAAAATTTAAGATAAATTATGTATTTTAAAATTTAGATGATCAATACGCGTGCAACGCACGCGTTAATAACTAGTATATAAATAAAGTAAACGAGCATCATAGGAATTAAGGAATGTACAAAGTAAAATATTATAAATTTATGTTATAACACGTTTACTAAAATAGGTATAATTATATATATATATATATATATAAAGTAAACGACGACATAAATATAATAGGAATTAAAGAATATATAAATTAAGGAATATATAAAGTAAAACAATATACATTTGTGTTATAAATGTTCACGTTTATATATTGTTAGTCATAAATTGTATAAAAATATGTATTTTTCTTTTCTTTTCTTGTTTTTTTTATTATTTAATTTTCTTAATTAATTTGATGTGATTTCTTCGAAGCTTTCCATCATCAACAAAAATACATATACATTTAGTTTTCTTTATTTTTTACCATCATAAGAATCGGGGTTATCACTACGCTTACATTAATTAAACATTTTAACTTATATTTCTTTCGATATTTTTTACCCATGTGATGTGCAAGTTTAGTATCTAGTATGAAAATATAGCATTTTAACATTACATTCTTAATATCGCCCGATTACTGAAAATATTTATTACTAATATTTTAGTCGTTATTGTCTTACCCGGTATGAGTAGAGATCATACAAAGCTCTAACATTAAGGGATTGATAGTTGATCCGACACCAAGTCACGAGGTGTTCCGACACCAGAGTGAATCACATTAGGTATAATTTTTTAGGGAAAAGATATAAATTCAGATTCTGGGAAGCCGAGTTGTTCCGACTTGTGAGTGGGTAGTAAATTGACCTAAAAAGTTCACACTATTTACTTGTACTGCTATTGTGTCTTGTCGTGACATTTCAGAACACTAAATTCGACACGTGTATCAAATATCAATTCTTTAAATTTTGAGGGGAAATAATAACCTCTCTTGTTAGTTAGAATCTTATCATTCTAGTTAGTTGTTTTAATTCAGTTCAATAAATCCCGATGTTTAGGGAGATCACCAACGTTCCAATTAGTTAGAGATCTTTTAGACTCTTCTCAGCTTTCAGTTTTGTAACTCGGCTATAAAAGCCTTAGCTTTCTGATTAATGAAGTATCGATTTTCAGTTCCTAAATTCAACTGATAACGCTCTGTTATTCACAATTGGTATCAGAGCAGGATTGATCAGTACGAGTGAGTGAGAGCCACGAGTGGTGTGAGGAAAATGACGAGCTTGAGAGAAGGTATACTGACTATTCCCAAATATGATGGGGACTATGAACACTGGGCCATGCTCATGGAGAATCTTCTACGATCAATGGAGCTGTGGGACCTGATCGAGTCTGGAATCCCTGAACACCCAAGGGGAACCATACTCAGTGGGCAACAGAGGGATGAGATGGCGGCACTACAACTGAAGGATCTCAAGGTGAAGAATTACCTGTTTGCTGCTCTAGACAAATCCATACTCAAAACGATCCTGCAGAAGAATACTTCCAAAGAGCTATGGGACTCGATGAAGAGAAAGAGTCTGGGGAATGAGAGAGTGGTGAGGTCTCAGTTAAACCGACTGAGACGAGAATTTGAGATTTTAGAGATGAGGGATGGGGAAGGAGTTGCAGAATATTTTTCAAGGGTCATGATGGTGGCTAACGATCTGCGAAACCTTGGAGAACAAATGTCTGATGTTAAGGTAGTTGAAAAAATTCTACGTACTTTGACAGACAACTTCAATTACATAGTATGTGCAATTGAAGAATCGAAGGATAACAATACTCTTTCGATTGATGCCCCGCAATCATCCCTACTGTGTCATGAGTTCAAACTCACAAGAAGTAGGTCAACAGAGGATCAAGCTCTCAAGCTAGCTGAAGATTCTGGTAGCAAAGGAAGAGGAGCACCACGTGGAAGAGGAAGAGGTGGTGGTAGAGGAAGAGGGCCATGGAACAAGGCTCTCATTTAGTGCTTTAAATGTCACAAACTGGGACACTATCAATATGAGTGCCCCAGATGGGACAGAAAAGCAAACTATGCAGAAGCCTCTGAACAAGGAGACAATGATGATGGGGAAGAAGAACTTTTGCTGATGGCTCACATGGAGGAAGTCAAGCAAAGCACAGAGGAAGCATGGTATGTGGATTCTGGGTGCTCTAATCACATGACAGGGAATCATAATTGGTTCACTAGTCTGAATGAAGGTTATCGATCAAGTGTCAAACTTGGTAATAACTCAAGGATGAATGTAATGGGAGAAGGGGACATTAAGATGAAGATAGGGAGGAATATTCAAGTCATCAAGCATGTATACTACGTGCCTGAACTCAAGAAAACTTGCTTAGTGTGGGGCAGTTGCAAGCTAATGACCTGGCAATCTTGATGAAAGATGATAAGTGCAGAATATATCATCCAACAAAGGGACTGATCTTGCAATCTGAAATGACAGGAAACGGGATGTTTATTCTAAATGCCAAAATCACTCATGAAGGAATGAAGAGTCTGCAAGTAACTGCAGATGAAACATCTCTTATATGGCACAGAAGGTTTGCCCTCACCAGTTTTTCAGGATTGGTGAATCTCTCAGAAAAAGAATTAGTGAAGGGGCTGCCACAGATAATCAATCCACATCAATCAATTTTGCAGCAAGGAAGGGATTACAAGACAACTCATTGCAGCTTACACTCCTCAACAAAATGGAGTGGTAGAAAGGAGGAATAGGAGCTTGATGGATCTAGTTCGTTGTCTACTAGCTGAATCAAGAATGCCAAAGAAGTTCTGGGCAGAAGCTGCAAATTGGGCCACCTACGTAATGAACAGAAGATCAACCACTGCCTTAAAGGAACAAACTCCAGAAGAAGCATGGACTCGTCACGAGCCATCTGTTCAACATCTCAAAGTCTTTGGATGTCTGGCTCACTTGCATACACCAGATCAGAAAAGGAGCAAGTTGGAAGACAAGAGTAGCGTATTTGTCTTTATTGGTTTAAATGAAGGCACCAAAGCATTTAGACTCTATGATCCAACAAATGAAAAGATCGTAGTGAGTCGAGATGTGGTGTTTGAAGAAGGCAAGATGTGGGACTGGGTTGAGAAAGCGAAAGAGAAGGAAGAAGAAATACATGTCTGGGATGAGGGTGAAGCAGCAACACCTCTCACCTCAGCTGAGCAACCTGCTGAGAAAGCTAATGAAGCCCCTGAAACTCCAGTCGTCTAAGAAAGCCCTTCTAGTACTCAAGGAGGTCTCAGCCCACCAGAAAGAAGAACCAGGAGGCCCCCACATTGGCTAGAAGACTATGAGACTGGAGCTGGGCTATCTGAAGAAGAAGACAGTAATATGGTCCACTTTGCAGAAGCTAATCTCTTGGCTCACTTTGCTGAATCGGGAGAACCCACCACCTTTGAAGAAGCAGCAGGAAGTGCAATTTGGGTAAAAGCAATGGAGAGTGAAATAGAAGCCATCGAGAGAAACAACACATGGAGCCTCACTGACCTTCCAGTAGGAGCTAAAGCAATTGGAGTGAAATGGATCTACAAGATAAAGAGGAATGAAAGAGGAGGTGTGGAGAAGTACAAAGCTAGATTAGTGGCCAAGGAATACTCCCAAAGGTATGGACTTGATTACAAAGAATTTTGTGCACTTGTAGCTCGATGGGATACAATCAGAATAGTTCTGGCCTTAGCAGCTCAACAAGGATGGAAAGTACACTAGTTAGATGTGAAATGTGCCTTTCTTCATGGCAAACTCGATGAGGAGGTGTTTGTTGAACAACCAGAAGGATATACGAAGGAAGGAGAAAAACACAAAGTGCTGAAACTAAATAAGGCCCTCTATAGACTGAGGCAGGCCTCTCGAGCATGGTATTCAGAGAATGAATCTCACTTCACAGCAAAAGGATTCCTGAAATGTCCCAGCGAGCATGTTAGGTTCCGAGTCTAGGGTCAACGGGCGGTCGACCTAACTCTCGTTCCTCACTGGAGATATCGCGGATTTGGTGCTCTCGGGTTGTGTTGCCTTAGCTTGTGTCTTTCCGTCCTTAGCTTCTCTTCTCCTTCGCCCTGCAGAAGGGGCAATACCAGGCACAGAGGGGGGGGTGCCTGATGAACCCTCTCCGATGCCTAAGTCAGTACGGTTTTTAAAGAGATAAAGCTAGAGAGATGTCAGAGCAAAATTATCCAACTTGCCAAGATGTCCAAAGATGTCCCAATGAATGGTGGAGGTGTGGTATTTATAGGCAACTGTGTCATTAAGGTGGCTTAATGACATCGTTGACCTTTAAACACAGTTAATTAACCTTTAAACACATAATTAAGACCTTAGGATACGGAGAAGGTTGGCGGAATAAACCGAGTATGGGAGTCCGAGAATGGTGCCGGGGCCCTTGGGGGGAAGGAAAATCCGACCCCCAAGGGTAGGGGTTGGGTGAGGCCACCCAACCCCTCCTAGGGGAGATAGGGTTGGCCAACCCTATCTCCCCTAGGGGAGATCGGGTAGGCCGACCCTATCTCCCCTAGGGGAGATCGGGTTGGCCGAACCGATCTCCCCTAGGGGAGATAGGGTTGGTCCACCCGATCTCCCCTAGGGGAGATCGGGTTGGCTGACCCGATCTCTCCTAGGGGAGGTCGGGTGTGGCCACCCAACCTCACCTAGGTGAGTCTGACTCGGCCGGACGAGCGCTTCGGCCTCGTCCGGACCGTTGGTGTTCTCGCGAAGTGTTCGGGTTGAAGTTTCGATTTACAATCATTAACGGGGTGATAAAGATAAGAAGATTCGGAAGTCAACGGGTTCAAATTGGGCGTATATCCATCACATGCCCCCGAGTCAACCAATGGCCTGACCCTTGATTGACTCTATTTTAGGATGGTATGACACGCGCAATTTGAAACCGGGATTTTACCTTCTTGTCTGAATGCTTACTTACCCATGGATGTGTGCCTCTGACTCTGCCCCCTGCCTTATAAGATAGAGGAATTGTAAACGTCAGAACAGTACGGACGCGTGCCTAAGCACGCGTCCGTCTGAGGTGGGAATAATAAATCTTTCCTTGTTACGGACGTGTATTCGAAAAATACACGCTCGTATAGGGATGCAATACGAATATGGCTAAGCGATTCATACTTCAATTTCATGCCGGGATTTCACTTAAGTGGAGAAAATTTTAATTTTGGCCTAAAATTTTTTCTAAGTATGGGATGCTTGAAAATAAACCCATGGGATGTTAACTAGGAGTGAACATGGATGTATCATAAATATGAAAATGTGTACTAGCATACATGCGAGTAGGAACACAAGTATGGGAGTGGGTGTAGACATGCTGCAATTGTAGTCATGAATGTATACATGAATATATGGCGGCCATGTACATGGACGTCTAAATGTTTGAACATACGAGAGTGTGTACGTGGGCATGCATATGAGTGCAAGCATGAACATGTATGTATGTATGGACGGGTTATGGGTATAAGCATGAGTGATGACATTGATGTACCTGTAGATGTTAATCATGAATATGAGCATAAGTGCAAAGGTGAGAGCATAGACCTCTCCTTTACCTGAGGGTGGGAACTCTGTCACTCAATGGGACACAACGTTCCGCCTCCCTCGTACTAGCATGAGCATTGTCCATTAACCTCGACCTTCAGCATGTGTAATATTTTTCCTTCATTCGTTGGAGCGTGTGTATAGCTCTTGACCTTTACCCTGCAATTTGTTCCCCATAAAAGTGAGGGTGAAAATGCTTACAAGCTTTCTTCTTACCGCCGCGAGTGAAGGGGTCTATGGACATGTGTTAAGGGTTTACCCTTCCTTCGGATGTGTTGGAGCGTTGCTCCATTTGGGGAAACTAAAAGTTCGCCCTCTTCCCTTGGTGTTAAGGTTGCCCCCGTAGTAGGCGTATCTCGTCCCTCCATGAGTAAGGGTCGATCTTTGCGTTGGTTGCTCGTATAGATGACTCGCTTTTGGGAAGCTTTCTTCTTCAGACAGGGAGACCGTTGAATCGGATGAGAGGGAAGAAACCTCTAGTTCTGCTTATCAGGCCAAGAAATTTTCTAAGTCAGGGAAGGCTGCTAATGCTTCCAGTATGTTCTTTTTCCCTTCTCTTTTCTTTGTGATATATTTATGATTGTTCTCATGCTGCTTCCTTCTTGTTGTTAGAGCGTTCTTCCATGGTTACCGAATGGTTCTTGTGGTGAGTGAGAGTTCAAGTCAATCTAAATCCAAGGCGCGGAAACCTGACTCTGAGGTCGGGCCCTCGGCTGCCAAGGAGAAGGAAACTGCGAGAGGCTCTCCTTCAAGTGCCCCTTTGCTAACTCCCTCCCATGATAAGGAGGTAGTGGTTGAAGAGGCGCCCTCTTTGCTTGACAAAAGGAAACAACCTGTGGCTGGCGATGGGGTGATCATAGGTCTTGATGTCTCTTCTCTATCCCCTGCCCCCCAGCCGAGGGGCCGAGTCTCAAGTTTATTTCATCTTCATGTAGATTTGACAACTTTTGAAGGTGTTTTTGTCTTTCCTATGGGTTATGTTATTAACCCCTGCGTTGAAGATTTTTCTTTTGGTGATGGGTGTGATCATCACCTTTCATTGAGGTTCCTTTCTCTTGCCATGGCTCTGATTAAGATAGCAAATTCTTGCTTTGGAGTTTGGTGGAGGCTGCTCTTGAGTTAGCCTCTACTAGTATCGTAGTTGTGATCGTTGTGGGGATCGTTTTGTTATATGTCCTCAATAGTGCTTGTCGTGATTCTTTACTTCATGGTTGATTTCGTGAGATATGGAGGTTGTCTTCATAATGAGGACGTCTCCTTCCTGGTATCACCCAGTGGGTTGAAATATAAGTGCCTACCTTTGATGAGCGTACGAAGGGTGTTGTTTTTCCTTTTTCTTGAACCTCCTCCTAAGGCTAGGCGTAGCCTTTTGATGTTCGTGGTCGGGATGGTGTTTTTACAATGCATGTCTTTGACAGATGTTTTATGATGTGCTGCCATGATAATCACTTCGAGGTATGTGGACATGATAGCCACTTCATGATGTGTGGGGGTGATAGCCCTTTTGTAGTGTGTGGAGATGATAGCCACTTCATGGTACGTGGACATGATAGCCACTTCAAGATATGTGGACATGATAGCCACTTCAGGGTTTGGACACGATAGCCACTTCAGGGTATGTGGACATGATAGCCACATCACGATGTAAGGAGTTGTGCTTTAGTATTCCTTTCTCATTGGAGAGCCTTCATTGCTGTAGTTGCCTTTTGCTTAGGCTATGTTTGTTGGGTTAGGTCCCGATGTCTCGTCTTGTCGGATGTTGTATCCTTTATGCTCTTTAGATGTCTCCTTCATGAGTTGTGCTTGACGATGTTCAAGTCTGATACGAGCATAGGTCACGCGAGGGCGACATGCAAGACAATAACGTGTGTCAGAGGTTGATTTGTGCGGCTTGTGAGGCAATTCTCTTCTTGATGGGTCGAGTTTATTTTGAGAGCCTTGAACTTTGGGTTTCATGTCTTTGTTATCCTTCTTGGTGGTGTTGGGTTCCTTTGAGATACTTCTCTTGACTTGTGATATGGATGGTAGGATAACTCGTTTCTTTTCATGATAACCTCTTGTGCTTCTGTATATGATCCTTTGGTCATGGACTTTTCCTTTGTATATGCTTTCCTTTCCTTACCTTTCTTTTGTGTTTTCCTTCACATCATACCTGCTATCTCATCAAGAAAAAATATTATGTGTTCTTCATACAACTTTGCTTTGCAATTATTTTCTCATGGAATCCTTCTCAGTATGGTGCGATGATCTCTTCTGATGCCCTTTAAATGGTATATATGGTACTGTTAGACCAAAGATACGCTCTTGGTGGGCGTCGAATCTGTTCACGAGACAGGCTCTCAGAGGGCACTTAACGTTTCACAGGATAGGCTCCCGGACGGCACAAGTTAGACCAAAGATACACTCCTGGTTGGCGTCGAAAACTGTTCACGAGATACGCTCCCGGAGGGCACCAGTAGTTAGACCAAAGATACGCTCTAGGTGGGCGTTGAAACTGTTCGCGAGATACGCTCCCGGAGGGCACCAGTAGTTAGACCAAAGATACGCTCTAGGTGGGCGTTGAAACTGTTCACGAGATACGCTCCCGGAGGGCGTCGAAACTGTTCACGAGATACGCTCCGGAGGGCACCAGTAGTTAGACCAAAGATACGCTCTAGGTGGGCGTCGAACTGGTAGTTTGAAATCTACCTCAAGATACGCTCTTGGGGGCGTCGAATCTGGTAGTGTTTTTTCTACCTCAAGATACGCTCTTGGGGGCGTCGAATCTGGTAGGTTGCAAATCTACCTCAAGATACGCTCCTGGGGGCGTCGAAGGTCGTAGTTTTAGAAACTACTCTCAAGATACGCTATTGGGGGCGTCGAAATTCGTAGTTTTTGGAAACCACTCTCAAGATACGCTATTGGTGCGTCGAAAGTCGTAGTGTAGAAACTACTCTCAAGATACGCTCTTGGGGGCGTCGAAGGTCGTAGTATGAACACTACTCTCAAGATACGCTCTTGGGGGCGTCGAAGGTCGTAGTATGAACACTACTCTCAAGATACGCTCTTGGGGGCGTCGAAGGTCGTAGTATAAAAACTACTCTCAAGATACGCTCTTGGGGGCGTCGAATCTGTTCGCGGGATAGGCTCCCGGAGGGCACCAGGTTCGTAGTTTTAGAACTACTCTCAAGATACGCTCTTGGGGGCGTCGAATGTGTTCGCGGGATTGGCTCCCGGAGGGCTCATAATATTACATTATCTTGTGTCCCTTCTCATGTAGGGTGCGTCTTTGGTATGCTTTTCGAGTCTTTACTTGACTTTTCCTTCTATGATATTGCCTGTTACCACGCTTTTTCTTCAATGTGGGGGATCCCCTTTCGAGGGCGATGTTCGTGCAGGGAGTTGAGGATGTTTTCCTCTTATGTGGCCTCTTCTGGGAGAAGTGGTATTGCATTTTCTTGTGCTTTTCTGCCTCTAATCTCTTCTTTTATACTTAGGTGGACTACCAAGCACTTATTCGTTTGGTGCCCCCCAAGTTGCTTGGTGGTCATATCGCCTTTCATATTTGGCCGTTGAAGGCCCCTCGTTCATTTTCTTGGTTGGGTACCCCTTATGCTCGGGGCTCCTTTGTCTGCTTGTTTGAATGCGATGAGTGTCCCTTGTAGGATTTACTCTTTCTCATGCTTGCTTGTTTCAGTTATAGGCATGGTTTGGATAATGCCTTTGTCGGATGTATCTTTAGAGGTTGGGTGGAGAGCTTTTGCTTTGGGTGGGTGGGGGTGATTTTCATTCTCTTGATAACCAGGATGCGGCAGTGTTTGTATCCTAGGGGTGCTTGTAAATTCTTTCCCCCCCTTCTTTGTGTTTTAGGTTGAAAAGCTCTCTCATAGAATGGTGTCTTGAGTTGTTAATCTCGTAGGTGTGTTTCAGACTAGTCAATCTAATCCATGCTCTTTGCTCGTGCATGGGGGGTTTGACCGGGCTGTGATAATCTTCTTGGAGTGTTGTGGCACTTAGTGTGGTTTGCCTTTTCCTTCACATTGGAGTATTCTTCAATGCCTTTAGGGGGTGTCACATTGGTCATGCTCCTCCCACCTTGAATGTTGATTATAGACTTCCTTTGAATTATGGCTTGAATCTAAAAATGGCGTTTTCCTTTAGGTTTGCAGGTGATGCTCCATGATTTTCCATGGGTTTGCCCCCGTATTGTCTATTCCTTGTTGGATAACTTCATTAGAGGCTGCATTTGTATTGCGTACGTATACGTGTTTGAGGTGTGTTGAGCTGACAAGTCCCTCCTTTTTTGTTTTGTCATAACCTTCATTCATCATGTATTCGGCGTATGGCCTTAAAGGCGGGATGTTTTTCTAGTGCCCCTTTTATCGGGGTTCTCCTCTTGATGGGATGCCAGAGTCAAATGTCTTATCATTTGCAGACAAGGTGGTTGATCGAGATGTACGTCTAGTGTGAGGGTCCTTGAAACCTTACTCCCCAAGCTTTTGAGCTCTTCTTTGGTTGGTCTTGTAGAACTATTATCCTGCCCTAAGGCTCTTGATAGGAGATGTATCTCCTTTTTCATACTCTAGTTGTTGCACTATCTCTTTTGCTAATCTTGCATCTTTAGAGTTTCTCTCTTGGTGCATGACTTCAATGACAGGATTTTCTGCCGATGTTTATTCTATTAGGGCTTGTATCCTTGGTTGCCTTCCTTTCTTGTGAGATGGCGAAGGAGTGTTTGTGAACACTCCAATGTGTCGTACTTGATAGAGGTATGCGCCTAATCTTTATGGCGCTGTCTTGAATCTTCGTGTACCTATCTTTGATGAATCATGTTATTCATTGCATATATAATACGGAGTCCAAGGATCTCCGAGTTAGGATCATATTTTGAGAACAGAGACATAGTCATCTATTAGATAACCTCTTTATCTACGGAGTTTATTTTTGCAAGGATAAATGCAAGGATACTCGTAAGGATACTTGTAAGGATATGTGTTCCATCCTTGTTCCTGGTTCATTTGCAGTGCCGTGTCCCTAATGGGTGTGTTGATGTTCTGACTACCTTTACTAGTAGGGGGTCCTTTAGTATTAGGTATGCTTGACTCTTCTCTAGTGTCATCAATGGTTGGTCATGGGAGATGTCTGACGGACTCCCTTCGTGCACTATGGTTCTCTTCATGTCAAAGTTGGTGATTCCCTCTCTTATGACTAATATATCATTATGTGGAAATACTATGTTTTCCATATCCCTTTTTATAAGCTTGATGATGGTGTCGCCATTCTTCCTTTGCTAGGCTTGGTGTCCTTGAGAGGTTTTGATGGAAGTGTATTCCATTACTTGGAATGAGCTTACTAGGTGTAGTTGTATCTCCTGGCTATTTTGTGAAATCATAAAGATCCGCTGGAGGTGTTTGCCTCTGATGGTGGGCGTTGTCCATGTGATATAGTTTCCTCCATTTTTGGAGGGATGTGTTCGCGGCTACCCCCTCTCATGCTAATGGGCGTTTGTGGGAAGGGCATGTTGCGACTGGTGCCCCCCTTGCGTACCAATGCCAGATGGGATCCTTTGATGGACTTGGCCCTAGGATGATGAGTGGAAGGTTATAGTAGGGGTAATCCTTTGTGACCTTCATGGTAGTTCCTCTATAGGATGTTGGGAGTGCTCAACTTATTTTTGTAAGTGAGCCTTCCATCTTGTGATCTTTCTCAGAAACTTGACCTTATAGGTGCCCTTTGAGATTGAGAAATTTGTTTCTTGTGCATCCCTTGATCTGTTTCTTGTGCATCCCTTGATTGGCGACGGCCTTTTACGAATTCTTCTAGTGGTCCACCTGTGTATATATATACCACGGAGCCCGAAGGCGTCCGGTACGGTCTTTCTTGGAAAACATGTTGATATCAAGTATCAAAATATACCCCTTTTAGGGAGTTGGCTTGTTATGCAGTTAAATTAAATAAGAGGATATGGGAAGGATATGAGTGTGGGGTGTTGATACCCCTTGCTTCCTTGGTAATGTAGCTGTCTTCCTCCAGTAGTCTGTGTGTATTCCTTCCACTTGAGGAATATAAGGTCGCATCCTTGCAAGGCGGACTAGGTGGAGGTGTATCCTTCATGTATGCTATGTGCTGTATCATGGGTAGGTGGTTGCCTTGTTGTGTTGTTGGGACTATGTCCCTCCCTTTGAGCTTTCCTTGGTATGTCCCTTGGTCATGTCTGTGGTGATACGGACTGTATGTGTACATTGCCAGGGTGGATGTTGGAACTCTTATATCCTTGTTGGTCTGGCATGTATGTCCTCCCTTAGTGCGGTGTATGTCCCTGTTGGGGTACTTGGTTGAATTCATGCCTCCTTGGAGGTCTTGCCTGTCTATCTGCCCCCAGAGGGGTGTATGCCCTGGCATCCTGCTGTGTCTGTTGCTGCCTTGGAGGCGCAAACTGCTGCCTTCCCCCTGGGGGTGGGCTTTTGGTTGTCTCTCCTTTGTTCTCCTCGCTGCCCTGTTCGAGGGTGCGAGTGGTGTTCTTCCGTTGGGATTTGCTCCTCTTCATGAGCTTATTTTCCTTCCTGTGGGTGTTGCCTTTCCTGCCTATTCCTTAGGGTCTCTCTGTAAGCTAGTAGCTCGTCCGAGGCGCTCCCTGTGTGTATGTTGTGTGGGCGGTTGTCATTCCTTTGGGTCAGTATTCCATATGGATATCCTTGAGGTTGCGCCTTATAGTAGTATCCCTCAGGAGGTGCCGTGTATTGGGATGGCACTCCCTGTTGCTCCCTCTCTCCCTGTGGCTTCCTAGTCAATGGAGTTGAAGTTGTGGAAGCCTCCTAGCCAGCCGGGCGTGAAGGTCCTTCTCCCTGCTTGTTAGGCTGGGGTGCCTGTGGGGCTACCTGAGGCTCTGGGTGTGCAGGCAGTTTCTCTGGGTTAGGCTGCCTTGCTGGAGGTATAGGCTGTCTCCTTCGCCTATTGCCCCCAGGTGGGCGGTGATGTCTAGATACTAAGCTGTTCGTCATCGCTCTTGTTATTGCCAGGCTTTTTGTTCGAAGCCCACAGACGGCGCCAAGTGTTAGGTTCCGAGTCTAGGGTCAACGGGCGGTCGACCTAAGTCTCGTTCCTCACTGGAGATATCGCGGATTTGGTGCTCTCGGGTTGTGTTGCCTTAGCTTGTGTCTTTCCGTCCTTAGCTTCTCTTCTCCTTCGCCCTGCAGAAGGGACAATACTAGGCACATAGGGGGGGGTGGTGCCTGATGAACCCTCTCTGATGCCTAAGTCAGTACGGTTTTTAGAGAGATAAAGCTAGAGAGATGTCAGAGCAAAATTATCCAACTTGCCAAGATGTCCAAAGATGTCCCAATGAATGGTGGAGGTGTGGTATTTATAGGCAACGGTGTCATTAAGGTGGCTTAATGACATCGTTGACCTTTAAACACAGTTAATTAACCTTTAAACACATAATTAAGACCTTAGGATACGGAGAAGGTTGGCGGAATAAACCGAGTATGGGAGTCCGAGAATGGTGCCGGGGCCCTTGGGGGGAAGGAAAATCCGACCCCCAATGGTAGGGGTTGGGTGAGGCCACCCAACCCCTCCTAGGGGAGATCGGGTTGGCCGACCCGATCTCCCCTAGGGGAGATCGGGTTGGCTGACTTGATCTCCCCTAGGGGAGGTCGGGTGTGGCCACCCAACCTCACCTAGGTGAGTCTGACTCGGCCGGACGAGCGGTTCGGCCTCGTCCGGACCGTTGGTGTTCTCGCGAAGTGTTCGGGTTGAAGTTTCGATTTACAATCATTAACGGGGTGATAAAGATAAGAAGATTCGGAAGTCAATGGGTTCAAATTGGGCGTATATCCATCAGAGCCCACCTTATTCATAAGAAGAAAAGGAGGTATGTTTCTGATTGTTAGCATATATGTCAATGACCTTATATTCACTGGGAATGACGCTAGCATGTGTGAAGAATTCAAGAATTCTATGAAGGAATCCTTTGATATGACTGATCTGGGAAAGATGAAGCATTTTCTTGGTGTCGACGTGATACAAAACTCTGAAGGCATCTGTATCACTCAGAGGAAATATGCATAGGAGATCTTAAAGAAGTTTGGGATGGAAGGCTGCCATGGAGTCAAAAGCCCTATTGTGCCAGGAACTAAAGCTCAGAAGGATGAATGAGGAAGAAGAGTTGATGCCACCAAGTACAAGCAAATCATTGGCAGTCTCATGTACCTTATTGTAACACGACCAGACCTTACTTATGCTGTCAGTCTGGTGAGCAGGTATATGGAGAAGCCAACTGAACTCCATATGCAAATGGTGAAGAGAATCTTGAGATATGTGAAGCACACAGCAGAAATGGGTCTTCACTACAGAAGAAATGGAGATGAACTCACAGCTTTTTCAGACAGTGATTATGCTGGAGACATAGAAGATAAGAAGAGCACTAGTGGGTACATCTTTCTTTTGGGCTCAGGTGCAGTGTCATGGAGCTCTAAGAAACAAAAAGTGGTCAGTTTGTCTACAACAGAGGCAGAATTCATCTCGGCTGCTGCATGCGCATACCAAGCAGTTTGGGTTCAAAGATTACTTGAAAGCTTGACCAACACACAGAGTAAAAGCATCACCATCCTCTGTGACAACAGCTCCACCATAAAATGTCCAAAAATCCTGTGTTTCACGGGAAGAGCAAGCATATTCACATCAGGTATTTCTTTTTTCGAGATCCTGTGGAGGAAGGAAGCATCAAATTGGAATACTGCTGATCAGAGGACCAGCTTGTTGATATCATGACCAAGCCACTGAAGCTGGATGTATTTGACAAACTAAGAAATGAGCTAGGAGTATCAGAGATCACTTGGAAGTAAACTGGTTGCTAGGACACCCAGTTTAAGGGAAGGATTGATAGTTAGAATCTTATCCTTCTAGTTAGTTGTTTTAATTCAGTTTAATAAATCCCGATGTTTAGGGAGATCACCAACGTTCCAATTAGTTAGAGATCTTTTAGACTCTTTCTCAGCTTTCAGTTTTGTAACTCGGCTATAAAAGTCTTAGCTCTCTGATTAATGAAGTATCGATTTTCAGTTCCTAAATTCAACTGATAACGCTCTGTTATTCACAACTCTGAAGTTGGAACATTTCATAATTTTTTCTCGAATCGAAACGATAATGATTTCCTGGAAAAAAAAAAAAAAAAATCGTAATTGGAGGACAGAAGACACCTGGAAAACGCCACAAGCCCAGTCGCCATCAATGCATTGCCCATCATACCTCAAGGGCCCAAACTAGACAGAAACCCTAGAGGGGTAAAAGGGTAAATCACGCTTTCCTCTATATAAAATAAAGTTTCAGCTAACCCTAATTTCTCCATTCCCTTGCCGTCTCCGAAGCTCGATTCTACACCAGATCCCGGAAAATGACCACCCGATTCAAGAAGAACCGCAAGAAGCGCGGTCACGTCAGTGCCGGCCATGGTCGTATCGGCAAGCACAGGAAGCATCCCGGAGGTCGAGGTAACGCCGGAGGCATGCACCACCACCGTATCCTCTTCGACAAGTACCATCCGGGGTACTTTGGCAAGGTCGGAATGCGCTACTTCCACAAGCTCCGCAACCAATTCCACTGCCCCGTCGTCAACATCGACAAGCTGTGGTCGCTCATCCCCGAGGACGTGAAGGAGAAGGCCGCCAAATCAAAGGACAGCGCACCGATGATCGATGTCTCTCAGTTCGGATACTTCAAGGTCTTGGGCAAGGGCATGTTGCCGAACCAGCAGCCTATCGTGGTGAAGGCGAAGCTGATCTCGAAGAACGCGGAGAAGAAGATTAAGGAGGCTGGTGGAGCCGTGGTGCTCACTGCGTAGGTGATTTTATCAGTTTTACTTTTTAAATTTGGTGATGATGCTGCTTCTGATGAACTAAGATAACAGTGATAATTGAGTATCGAAAATTTTCTTATTGCATAAAGATTTTGGCTAGATCTTTAATTCGTCTATGGTGGATCTCGTACATGTTATGTGCTTTGATTTAGCTGAATGGTTTTGGGATTGGATTAGTATTTGTTTGTTTGAATCTATTCATATAGTCTCACTATCAATTAGGTTAAGCTAGATTGAGGTCGAAATTACTTGAACATTGCTGAAACTCACGTGTTCGAATTTTGCTTCAATGGAGCTGAAAGGTTGATGTTTTTTGGTGAGAGATATAAGTTGAGCAAAAACTTTAACTGATGATAATAGCTTGATGTTTGCATGTTCATACCCGGCTAACATCTATTCGGCTTCAGAATTTCCCCAGTTTCGTATTCTATCTTCTGCAATTGAAGCCCACAAATTCGTTGTAGTCAATACTTAAGGAACAGTGTATATTCTTTTTTGCATTCCAAAACTCTAAGCTGAGTAGAAACTCAAACAAACTGATGTTATAATAGCTTGATGTTTGCATGTCCATCTATTCGGCTTCAGAATTTCCCCAGATTCGGATTCTATCATCTGCAATTGAAGCCTGCAAATTCATATTACACAATTCATAATTAACATAGTATGCTAAGAATAGTTGGTGTCAAAAGTTGTATACCTCTTTGTTCCAGTTTGTCCTGCATGAAGAAGAGCACACAAGTTTGAACTACGGTTCCGCGTAGCATCCCGTACAAAATTCCCTGTTAATATATGCAGTTAGTTAGTGATTCATCGATCCGGTAATGTGGCTCGAGTGATGCATCGGACTTACACGAACACCCAAGTTGAGCTTGTAACCCAAGATAAGACTTAGAGGTATCCCAAACAAGTAGTAACATACGATATTGACATAATCTACGGTTGCCTGCCACCCTGCCCCGACAGCCACACCCGAAAGAACCGGCTGGACATCATTGATGACGATACAGAGGGCGAGCATTGGTGTGAGTTCTTTTACCAACGCTTGTACAGAAGCGTCACTAGAGAATAATGACGGGTATTTGTTCCGGGCAGATATTAAGATGATTGAGAAGACGACTGCTACCATGAACGAAGTAACAACTGCGACCACTACGGAGATTTTTGCTGTCCTCGGGTGACTTACTCCTAGTTCATTCGACACTGCCACATCATTTTGATTTTAAAAAAAAAAATTAAGTGACATTGGTCAAATTTGTTTCTTCAATGTAGTGTTACCTTACGGCCGCGTTTATTCCTAGAGCCATCACGATTGTCCACCCTAGTATGTTCATGCTGCATCGTGAATGAAAATGACCAAGTTAAAGTTGTCCATTCTGGGAATTCCACCCATTGTTAGAATTTTACATTGGTGGTGTAGAGTCAAGCTAACGACCCAATACAGTAACCGTTTAGAGTGGAATCTTATTTACATAAATGATTTTGTTCTCTTTTGGTCGGTTGAGTTAGAGCTCATCCTATTAGAGCTCAGCTCTAATTAATGGTGTTGAATTAGCTCGGTTGAATTTAGTCACAATCTGTCCTGATTTAATCAACCGACGCACTGATTAAAAGAGCTCTCACGGTGCAAGGGACCCAAGGGTGTAATCAAGCCGAGTCCAACCGAGTATCTGACAAATTCGACTCATTTTACTAGAGTTCGACCAAGCCTAAATTTTCAAGTTCGAGCTCGACTCATTGTCATACTCGACGAACTCGGCTCGACTCGGATGCCAAGTTAAAAATTGTCCAATTAAATGATAAATAGCCATTCGCTCGAACTCGTCTCAAACAGGCTTTTAAGTCGACCTGTCAGGGTGACTCCCAAAGGCTTAAATTCAACAAACTGTTTGTTCAGATGAACCCTCGATGGCTAAAATTGTGCTTTAAGTAATTCTAGAATTTATGAAATTTTAGTTTTTTTTTTCTTTCTAAAACACTATTAGATTGTGTTAACACTTTGACCGGGTGAACGCTAGATGACTAAAATCAGACTAACTGTTTAATTGGGTGAACCTTAAATGACTAAAATTGGAGGACAATTTCGATCAATTTTAGCTCTCTATGCTTCACCCGGCAAACTGTTCATCCATTCTAATAAATTTGTGGAAAGAAATAAAAACCCTAAAATTACAAAATCCATAAAAGTATTTAAATTTGAAAGTTTAGCTCTCTAGGGTTCAACAGGTCAAACTGTTTGTCCAAATTTTGTCATTTATGGTTCACCTTACCAAACTATTCACATGTCAAACTGTCCACCTACTCCAATAGAGTTTTTAGAAAAAACAAAAAAAATCCTAGAATTACTTAAAGCACAGTTTTAGCCATCTAAGTGTTAACACAATCAAAATGTTTGTCTAGTTTTAACTATAGAATATTCACACCGCCAAAGTATTCATTTATTCTAACACGTTCTTTTTTTAAAAAAAAAAACTTAAAACTATTTAAACCCTAAAATAACTTAAATTCAAACCAAAAAAAATAATCGCCGCATGTGGCCCAACACATATTGTGTTGTTCCGCTAATTACCATCTTGGAAAATGTTATATTTATAATTAATTGTGAACAAGGCTTATATTTTGTGGTTTAAATAGTGCTATTATTAAGAAAAATTCTTGTAAATTGTTAGCTCTAAACGACCACGCCTTAGACTGTTGCCCAAAAAAAACGCCATTGACAAGGTCTTCAACGGAATTTACATTGTATAAGTCTGTGACGCTCTTTTCACGAGTAGAAGACCATTTCTACAGTCCAGCCTCGTATGGACTAGTTTGGCCCATAACTATTGGGCTTGTGCCTGTGGGATTATAATTATTGTGGGCCGTAAGTTCTAAGACGCTCTTCGAGACGAGGGGTTTTTTATTTGGCAAACAAGAGGCTCTTCCAGGTTGTTGCATAAAATTAAAGGATAAGAACTAATTAATGTAGACGATATATATAATGAAGAATTGAGCATACCTTTTTAGCTTTTCTATCTATTTGATAGTGAAAGGAAAAAAATAGCTTTTATTTTTTTATTAAGATAAATAATTATTATACACTACACATTTTATTAAAATTAAATATAACTTTTTGAATTTTTTATACAGAAAAATAGAGTTTTTTTATTTCTGCACTTACTACACTTTAAAAAGTGAGCATAAAAAACAAATGATTTGGTCACCCGGCAGCAGATAATGTATGCTATATTTTATATAGCAGAAGCCGGAAATGCATGTGGTCTCCAATAATTACAACTTAAAACTAATAATAAACAATTTCTAGTAACAATACGACAAGCACAAATGTTAATAAATACCACAATATAATCTGTGAATTCAAAGTTTTTAATAGTATATATTTATTAACAATTTATAAAAAATTCCCCCAGTAAATAAAGTCTTCAAAAGCAATTGGACGATTGCCTTAGGTAAGTTAGGTTTGATTGATTTGGGATTTCAGGGGCATCCTTTCACTTGGTTTAATCACCGAGTCGGAGACGCTCATATTCAACAACGTTTAAATCGGGATTTTGAAAATGTGGATTGGTGTTTTCGTTTTCCAGATGCGTCTATTTATCATCTTGCCCAAATAGCTTCTGATCACTGTCCTTTATTACTATCTCTTACCGCGGCTCCATCACTTTCAACCTATCACCGCTCGTTTCCGTTTTGAATCTATGTGGTTATATGATCCAGATTTTGATAGGATTTTAACATCTTCCTGGAGTCAGCCTGTTTTAGGTTCTAACCAATTAGTCGTTACTCGAAAGTTGGGACGTTTATCCCGTTGTTTGAGTTCTTGGAACAAGGAATGCTTTGGTCATATTCGCACTTCTTTAACGGTGGCCTTAGCTGATTTAGAGGGGGGCTCAGTTACGTAATGCGGAGGAACCTGAACTTCGAGCTATCCGAGAGCGAGTCGGTGATCTTTATGGGTATGAGGAAATTATGTGGCGTCAAAAGTCAAGACATTTATGGTTACAAAATGGGGATCGGAATACTAAGTTCTTTCATGCGTATAACGTATGTCGTCGTCGATTAAATAAGCTGGATAGGGTTCTTACTTCGGAGGGGAACTGGCTCTCTGACCAGGTCTCAGTAACTGCGCATCTTCAACTTTATTTCCAGCAGCTCTTTACAACGTCCGGTTCTAGGCTCCCATTATGTTATCCTGCTCGTAACTCATTATTCGTTCCACCCATGACACTGTCCGGTCTAGTTTGCCCGGTATCTCATGCGGAAATTCTCCGGGCCTCCTCTCTTATGGGTCCGGACAAATCTCCCGGCCCAGATGGTTTTAATCCCTGGTTTTTTCCAGCATTGTTGGCCTACAGTGGTATCTGGGGTTCTTAATGCAGTTACTGAATTCTTTGCTTCGTCGCATTTGCTACCAGAGATTAACAACACTTTCATTGTCCTACTTCCAAAGAAAGATTCCCCACAAATGACAAACTGGAGACCCATTGGACTTTGTAAATCGGTTTACAAGATCATATGGAAAATCCTTTGTCAATGCATTAGGCCACTTCTTCCGCGTCTCATCTCTCCTTTTCAAACAGCGTTTGTTGCGGGTCATCTTATCTTGGATAACTTGTGGCTCACTCAGGAGCTTATTCATACCATTAAACAAAGGTGGCGTGGCAAGATCGGTTTAATTGCGGTAAAGTTAGATATGAGCAAGACATATGATCGAGTTGAATGGGATTATGTCCGTACCATCCTTGAAAATATGCAATTCCCAAGAATCTTTATCAACTGGATTATGCAATGTGTGTCTACATCTTCCTTGGAAGTATTGTTGAATGGGTTCCGAACTGCCAGATTTTCACCTTCCAGAGGATTGCGGCAAGGCGGCCCACTTTCTATTACCTATTCATTTTGGTTCATCAAATGCTTTCTCAAGAGCTGTCAAGGGCACAGCAAGTTGGGGAGTTGATTGGAATTAAACCCGGTCGTGGTGGTGAGAGGATTACACATCTTTTCTTTGCGGATGACAGTATTCTTTTCTTGGAGGCAACACCACTTAGCCTTCGAATCCTCCAGAATATCTTGACGAATTATCAGAGGGAATCAGGGCAGCTGATCAATTTTGACAAATCTAGTGTCTTTTGTAGTCCAAACATGGGAGAAGGAGAACGGTCTCAGGTCAGGAATTTCCTGGGTATTCAGGAAATGAGGGAATATGAGATTTATCTTGGTTTACCTATGGATTGGACTAAGAATATGAAAGTGATTGGTCAACGAGTTATGCAGCGTGTGACCTCGCGGGTTCAGGGTTGGATGACGAAGTTCCTTTCACCGACGAGAAAGGAAATCCATATTAAATCTATCGCATCCGCAATTCCCACTTATACTATGTCTTGTGCCCGTCTCCCTAAAAAATATGCGGACGCATTGGATCGTATTCATCGACAATTTTGGTGGAGAACTTCCTCAAACTCTACGAGTTTTGCCTGGATAGCTTGGGACCGTGTCACCAGATCGAAACTAAATGGTGGTTTGGGCTTTCGAAATTCCCTCAGTTTTAATCTGGCCTTGTTACTCAAACAAGCTTTTCGACTTATCGATACAATGGATTCTGTTTAGGTGAACTGCATTCGTAATCGGTATTTTAGGAATGACTCATTTTTTACCGCACGAGTTTCTCCTTCTCATTCCATCACGTGGAGGAATCTCGGTTATGTTCGCCGATTTTTACTCACGTGGGCTTGTTGGAGAATTGGTTCGGTGCATAAGGTCAACTTCTGGACAGAGCCTTGGGTTCCTAACTTTGGTCTTCTTACTGATTGGGTATCTTGTAATTCAAATCAACATTTGTTGAAATATCAACCTTTATCATAGATGGTCGGTGGGATTTGGATACTTTGGCTATCTTTCTTCCGAGTGTTCTGGTATCAGCTATTTCTCAAATTAATCTCCCTCTTCTTGAAACTCATGATAGATTCATTTGGAATTACACCACCCTTGGGGAATATTCGGTGAGTTACGGATATCATCTTATTTACACACTCCTCATCGAAGAGGCGTCAGGGCGATCGTCGGGTTCTTCTTCTTCCGGTTCTGCTAGTTCTCTTTTTTGGTTGAAACTTTGGTCCTCCAAACTATTGCCAAAGATTGGAATGCTCGTCTGGAAGGAATTTTCGGGAGGCCTCCCTCTTCGGGAGAATCTTCACCGCAGGTTGCCACATGTGGTTTCTCTCTGCCCTATGTATGGTTTATTCCTAGAATCCTAGGATCACCTTATGTGGTCGTGTTCGTTTGCTATAGGGGTTTGATTTGCGTCTAGCCTGATAGTTAGGGGTCGGGGTAGGTTTAGCTCGATATTAGACTGGTTGGATGGTTCTCCGTCTATTGCTTTTAATTCCTCGGGTGTTGATATTTTTAGTTATAAATGTATTGTAATGTGGGATATTTGGCTTGAACGGAACAATGTGGTGTTCCGCGCTATTGCCCCTTATGCAGAGTCTGTTATGCTTTTTATTTCTTCTACTTGTAATGACAATGCTCTTTCGCTTTCGGTTGCTTCAGAATCAGCAAGGCTCCACGGCGGAATCCCGAAGTTAACTCGTTGGACGGTGGCACCCCTAATTCTTGGCGTATTCTCGTGGATGGGGGCTGCAGTTCTTTTGGATTCCTATGATAGTATTTTCGTTGTTTCTGTTTGTCGAGCTTTTTGCGATGACCCACTTTTGGCAGAAGGTATAGCTTGCAGAACATAAGTCTTGTTGGCTAGGTCCTCAAATCAAGATGTTCGGTTCTTATTCTCGGATTCCTCGATTGTGGTGACTACAGTGAACTCCACTTCTCTAGTTTGTTCACTTTCTTTATTTGGGGTTATTTATGATTTTATGTTGTTTCTTCGGAATGTACATTTTCTTGGTTGTTTTTTTGCTTCTCGAACTATCGTTTCAGTTACACATAATTTACTTTTGGTAGCAGCCGAGGCAGACATGGTAGGTACTTGGTTTTATCACCATATCCTGCATTGGCTGCTAGCCTAGTATTGTAATGGTCAGTTCTTTAAATTATAATAGTATCCTTTAAAAAAAAAAAAAAAACTACTTGATCAAGTTAATTGTTTACTACAAAAGAAAGAAGTTAATTTTTAGGTTAACGGGTCTTTTGGTCCATGATGTTTGACCACTTTTGGGTTTTAGTCCATGATGTTTTTTTTTGCCTAGTTTTGGTACCATATGTTTGCAGATTTTTTTAGTTTTGGTCCGACCGTTACATTCCGTCCATTTTTTCCGTTAAGTGACATGTGCAAGTCACGTGATTCACCTTAAACTTTCAATTTTGTTCAAATTTGGGGGAATTGACACCATAAACCTAGTTCAATGGGTCAATTCCCCTGAATTTGAACAATATTGAAAATTTAGGGTGGATTACGTGACTTGCACATGTCACTTAACGGAAAAATGGACGGAATGTAACGGTCTGACCAAAACTAGAAAAATCTGCAAATATATGGTACCGGAACTATGTAAAAAATAATATTATGGATCAAAACTAAAAAGTAGTCAAACATCATGGACTAAAAGACTCATTAACCATTTAACCCTTAATTTTTTATTATTTTCTGGTAAAAAATGAATGAAAGAGTACGTGTAAGGAAGCCATTTGTTCTTATGACAACACCGATCCCAATGACTGTTTATTTAATCGTTCCTCCATAACTAGACAGAACAGAAGTACATCCTATTAATTATTTGGGGAAAACATCAAGTTCATAAACTGAAATGTTTTTTTGAAAAAAAAAAAAAAAAATGTTTTACTCAATTGAAGTTATAAAATTGAATAATTTTAAAATTATAATCGCGATTCTTTAAAATCCTAGGATTGAAAGTTTCGAATCATTTAACTTAATTAGAATTGTAAGTTTCGGATTGGGATTCTAACATCATTGTGTGAGCGTGATGTCCTAAATTAATTGTGTTTGATTTATCTTTTAACTAAATCATTTAATTAAATTATCAACTCTTAATTAATTTACTTTTTTTTTTTTTTTGTAGATCGATATGTAAACCTAACATAACCTAACCTCTCTAATGTAGGAATATTTGTATACGATCCACTAAAGACGATAAAGATTAAGATAAAATGTTGGGAGGATGAGATGTATAATATTATCTTTCATGTGCGCATAGGATTCCATAGCGGCGGCTAAAATGAAAACACCTCCACATGTAGCTATCACTATTCCTTTGGTTGTATTAATGCCATGGTCGAGTCATAGTAATTAATTATTCTTATTCTTCATCATAAAAAAACAATTAAAGTGTTTTTTTGGCCGAAATTTAAAGTGATTGACTTGTCATTCTTAAATATCAAAGAACTAGTTGAATTTTAACTAAATGTGAAAATAGCTAGTGAAATTATTATTTTTAGCAAATAGAATTTTCTCGCAAGTATAGTTTTGTTAAAAAAAAAAAAATTGTTAAAAACTACAGAGTTTATAATAGCGTAATAAGAATATGATATCGCATAACCAAAAAAGTCACACACGTATGTACATAAAAATGGGTATTAAAAAAAAAAGAGGTGCACGTATATTTCGGTCACAAAGTATGTTGTCACTAATTTCAACCGTCTACGTACTCTTCACGTAAGGAATTCCGTAGTTTTGAAAAAAAAATAAAAAAAAATAACATAATTACTTTATTGCTACTTGTAGGAAAGTTCAGCTAGCGATTTGCTCATAGTAAAATATTAACTAGCTATTTGCACTTTTAATAAAGGGTAAATTTTTAAAGTGTGTAATTTTTAGTGAAAAATTCATAGAAAATTGTCAAGAAATACATGTCTAGTAATGATTGTTCATAAAGTGGAAATAAAATGTTGTTATGTATTGTCATGTGGACCTAAAATTACTTTTTATAAATTTTTCACAGTTTTTTTCACACATTCTAACGTCACCCTATAATAAAAGTTTAGTTACTTAGTGGCAAAAAAAATTAATTAGTAGCATAAAAATTAATTAATTAGGTTTGGTCCAAACATCATCATAAATAATGAAAAACTTACACATATATATGTCAAATTGACATCCCTAAGTATACGTAGGAGCCGGCAATGCATACCCACCACCAGGTAGGGGGATAAAAGCTCCACCAGAAAGAGACTGGAAAGCTCTATAAGTTGTATACGTACACATCATTTTTCCAATTATATATATATGATAAATAAATAAAGATCACTAAAGTGTCTTAGAAGAGCATAAAAGGTAGGCAGTGATGAATGAATGAAGAAAATAAATAAAAAGGCATGCAAGTAATTTGTGGGACATATTGCACAAAATTAGATAGAGATGCTATATTCTTATTGTGGGACAACATATATTGCACAAAAGATAGAGATGCTCTATTTTCTTATCAGATAGTGACATTTTACTCGGGATTTTTTTTTTTTCAAAGGTACTCGAAATTAACTACTTTAAAAAATAATTTAAAATTGGTTGAATCGACTTTTAAAACAAATTCGAATGTGTAGGAAATAAAATAATGGGATTGACCTTAACATTTTTAATCTCTACTTAAAAGAATAAAACTTCAACATTCCTAACAGTCTCGATTTGAAATTGTACGAGCAATTTAATTTTTATTTTATTTTTAAAAAAGCTATGGGAGGGTCGGGCTTTAAAAGGCTAAGGAGAAAAGAAGTGAGATATTTATTATCTGAGATTTGTCACCTAATATTGAAAGCAAAAGCATATATCCGTGCACTTTCTTCTTCATTCTAACTCTTCATCTTTCTTCTAAAGGATTAATTAATTTCCTTTTTGAAAGTTTGAACAAAAAAGACGCACTTTTAGCTAACTATATAGGCTTCTTATATCCGCTCTAGCTCAATGGAAAAAGAATTCAAAACCATTCACCTTCTTCTGAATTTGCACAAATGAATATATATTTATATTTATACACATTTATATATGTAAGTGTATACTGGCAAATTAGCAGACAGAGCCAGCATTCATGTAAAAGAATTTATGATAATAATGCAGTTATTATACAGTAGAGCATTTATTTCAACAGCAACACACAAGCATGAAAACCATGAACAAATTCCTAAAAGAGATAATGAAAGATTCCATTCATTTTGAATTTGCTTCTTCGTTTATTGAATGATGATCTTGTACACACAATCTATTGAGAACCAGAGATCCAATTAATTAGAGAGAGAAAACCCTAAAACAAAAGTAAAATGAAAACACAAACTTATGGAGGGGTTGAGTCAGCAGCAGGAAATGCATGAATGAAAGAAATGTATATATATATATATAAATTCTAATATTAAGATCTTAGTAAAGTTTGAATTTTTGAGAATTTATTTAATGGTTAATGTGCTGAATCACTGCAACATAATATTACATGATTAAGAAATATAAATTGATACTCCCTTACTACTTATATATCAATTAGACTAATGAGAGAATATGCAGAAGAGAGACTACATATTTATCAATATTTAGACGACGACTAATATATATATAAGTTACATATTACCTTCCCTACATTAATTAATCATCAGTACAATATATATTACTTTCCTCAACTAGTGCTCCCCACGCGCCGGACAAACACCGACTCCAAATCATGAGGCGGCGTGAAGAACTCCCGAACGCCACCGTACCGGAACTTGAGAGACGGTTTTCTTTTCCTTGGAGGCGGCGGCGGACATGACAGCCTCGTCGAAATCTTGGCGCAGTCTCCTGTCGGAGTAGTGCAGTGTTCGTCCGAATCTCCGGCGTCGACTTTGGTGTCGGTGTTGGTGAAAATGGGCTTCAGCGGGGCTCGAAGAGGGATTCCGGCGATAACCCACCTCTCAACTTCCTTGTCGGAGCCGCCTTTGGTGTCTTGAAACCGCCCCATTTGATAAACTGTGGTGGAGAGGATTGAAGAGTCTGGTTTAGGGTTAAAATAGCAGTGTGGAGAAGAAGAAGAGGGAATAAAGAGAAAGGTTCGTTTGGAAAGCGGGAGGAAAGAGGGAGGGGTTCCGTTTTTAAAGGAGAAGGTAAAATGAATTTTTTATTTTTAAAAAGGAACTAAAAAGAAAAATGCTTTAATTTAAATCTAATTTTTTTAAAAGGTGCGACTTCGAGCCAAATTCAATTGGTTTCTTTTTTTTAAAAAGATGTTATTATTTATCATTTATTATATGTCATTATTATTTGGTTACTACTTAGTTAATCCTTTGCATCTAGTGAGACTTGAGTGAGAGAGAACCCGAGGAAACTCTCGTGACTCAAGTGTTCAAGAACATGAAGCATCTTTTATAACGTTTAATTTTATTTAATTTTGCATTTTTTTATATATAAAGAAAACCAACATCAATATCGGCTGACTAACTTATAAAGTGAGTTGATGTTTTAGAGACGAATTGAATTCGAATCTAGTCGGAACACTTAACGCTCTTGGTCCGAAATAAAAAAATAACAGATGGACATTGTTTTAAAATGACTTTAACTGGATAGAAGTTGCATTTCTAAGGTCGAACGGAGTTCTTATTCTATTGTAAACATAGATTTAAGATGACTTTAACATTAATACAACTCTCTTGAAATTACAGAAATAATTTTGTAAATAAATAAATAAATAAATAAAAGTATTTAAGGAAAGAAAAAAAAATCCAGATCCCCGTATAGTTTTGTGCAGATTCAATGCTAGTTTTTGTCTTCTTCAATTTCTAACGACGACTCTTGACTCTTGAGTTTCAAATAGGAATAATATTTGGATTTCGATTGATAATATACAAATACATATATATATATATATATATATATATATATATATATATATATATATATATATATATATATATATTACGTAAAAAGCTGATCGTTACTGAACCGGGTACTTATTTAATTTTCTAATTACTATTTTCTTTTACCCGTGATGAATATCGTTAAGAAGAAGTGACAAAGAAATCACTTAAGTTTACTAAGAGATTTTAGCATGGATTTAGCTAATTATGACTTGCGGGTTTTTGACTTTCAGAGTGTTAGTTAAAATACACTTTTATGTAGGGTTAAAATGGTCTAAAGTTGCATTTTATGTTTTCATATATTTTATTTTGTAGGTTTTTGATGTCATATATTTACATTTTGAAGACTTTTAGTGCATCCGTTAGTCAACAGTTAAGTTTGACCGTTAGATACTTTTATTTTATTCAGTTTAGTCCCCTGATTTATATTTCTAAACTTTAATTTTTACAGTTTAGTCCCTATTATTTTTATCTATCAACGCTCAAGGCTGCCAGGCACCACCCAAGGCCGTCGGCCACCACCCAAAACCGCCAACCACTAAGATCAGACCCGAAAACCACCAATCGGGGCCGGCCACCACCAAATCGAGGCCGACCACCACCCAAATTGGTGGCCACTGATGGATATACGCCCAATTTGAACCCGTTGACTTCCGAATCGTTTCATTTTAATCACCCCGTTAATGATTGTAAATCGAAACTTCAACCCGAACACCCCGCGAAAACACTAACGGTCTGGACGAGGTCGAAATACTCGTCCGGGCCAATTTAGACTCACCTAGGGGAGATCGGGTTAGGGGAGATCGGGTTGGCCAACCCTATCTCCCCTAGGAGGGGTTGGGTGGCCACACCCAACCCCTACCCTTGGGGGTCGGATTTTCTTCCCCCCCAAGGGCCCCGACACCGTTTTCAGATTCCCATACTCGGTTTATTTCCGCCAACCTTCTCCGTACCCTAAGGTCTTAATTACGTGATTAAAGGATGATTAATTGTGTTTAAAGGTTAACGATGTCATTAAGTCACCTTAATGACACCGTTGCCTATAAATACAACTCCTCCACTATTCATTTGAATATCTTGGCAAGTTGCATAATTTAGCTCTGACATCTCTCTAGCTTTATCTCTCTACAAAAACCGTACTGACTTAGGCATCGGAGAGGGTTCATCAGGCACCACCCCCCCCCCCCTCTGTGCCTGGTATTGCCCCTCTTGCAGGGCGAGAAGAGAAGCGAAGCGAAGGACAGAAATACACAGGCTAGGACGACACAACCCGAGAGCACCGAATCCACAATATCTCCAGTAAGGGACGAGACTTAGGTCGACCACCCGTTGACCCTAGACTTGGAACCTAACACTTGGCGCCGTCTGTGGGCTTCGAACAGAAAGCCTGGCAATAACAAGAGCAATGACGAACAGCATGGTGTCTAGGCATCACCGCCCACCTGGGGGCAATAGGCGAGGGAGACAGCCTATACCTCCAGCAAGGCAGCCTAACCCGGGGAAACAACTTGTGCACCCAGAGCCTCAAGAAACCCCACAGGCTCCCCAGCCCAACAACCAGGAGGGAGGACCCTCACGCCCAGCTGGGGCTGAGTCTTCCACAGCCTCAACCCCATTGGCAAGGAGGCCACAGAGAGAGAGGGAGCAACAGGGAGTGTCATCCCAATACACGGCACCTCCTGAGGGATATTACTATGAGGCGCAACCCCAAGGATACCCATATGGGATGCCGGCCCAAAGGAATGACAACCGCGCCCTCACAACAAACACAAGGCCAGCATACACACAGGGAGCACATACAGTGACTCATGAAGAGGAGCAAATCCCAACAGAAGAACGCCACTCGCACCCTCGAGCAGGGCAGCGAGAAGAGCAAAGAAGAAATTACCAAGAGCCACCCCCAGAGGGAAGACAGCAATTCGTGCCTCCTAGGCAACAACAGAACGCCAGGGCTACACCCCGCTGGGGGCAGACAGACAAGCAAGACCTCCAAGGAGGCAAGAATTCTACGAAGTACCCCAGCAGGGACACCAAGGATACACCTACAGTCCGTACCAACACGGATAAGGGATCCCAGCAAGCCCAATCTATAACTACGGAGGCTATCAGAGAGATTACACTCCGACACCGGCATTGATTACTCCGGAGGAGATAGAGGCAATGATAACAAGGAAAATGAATGAGTCAAAGAAACACGGCTTACATTGTCTAAGTGATAAAACGAACCACCCCTTCACGAGGGAATTGGAGATGAGCAAGGTGCCGGACTCCCTGCATACAATCCAGATTGAAAAGTACAATGGCAAGGGAGACCCTTTGGAGCATATTCAACAGCATGAAGCCTCCCTATTCGGGAGAACTACTGATGAAAGATACAAGGCACTCCTATTTCCAAACACCCTATCGGGGGTGGCTTCACATTGGTTCTTTAGCCTACCCTCTGAGAGCATCCACTCATGGGAGTAGCTAAAGGCGAAATTTCTTCAGAGATATCTAGGAGAAAGGAAGCTCATCAAAGGAACAGGCTCCATCGATGACGTGAAGCAAGAAAATGATGAATCTCTGGCCAATTACTACACTAGGTTTAACCAAAACATAGCAGACATCCAGGGCGACATCACTGAGGGTGAAATAATACGAGCCTTCATTAGAAACCTAGGCCGCTTCGGGTCCACGCTGGCAGAAAAGATGGCCAAGAAACCAGCAAGCACCTTAGAAGAGCTAGCAGGGAGAGTAAAAACTCATATAGACCTGGAGAGGCACAGGGCAAGTAAGAAAGCCAAGATTCAAGCAGCTAAGGAAGACAACGCAAAGCCGAACAGAGGAAAACCACCTCAGGCACCTCAACACACAAGACAGCAGGAATGGCGTCCGCCCCAGCAAAGAAATCAGATGGGCGAACCACTGAAGGCTAGGGAAATCAACGTCATCAAGTTCATCCCATTGAACGCCACCCCAGCTACTGTCCTAAAAGAGATGCGATATCAGAAACTCTGGTCACCCCCTGCAAGGTGGAGAGCCCAAATGGTGGGGACGCACAAGGACAGATGGTGTGATAACCATGAAGCATACGGACATGACACGAACGAATGCTTCAGCCTAAAGCTAAGCATCAACAATGTCATCCAAAGGGGAGAACTAAAGCAGTTCGTGGATCATGGGGGCAACAACATACAGTTAGGGTCATCATACAGGGACAAAGGCAAAAGCAAGGTAGACTACAATCCTCCACCCAACAAGAGGGGAACCATAAACATGATACACGGAGGAGTGGCATCAGGTGGCCCAACTGCTAATGCAAGGGAGGTTTATGCATCCAAACTGAGTTCAGTGCCAAGATGGAGGAAAATGCCACGAGAAGGAGAGGAGATGAAGATTGAATTCTCGGAGAAGGACAAGAGCCACATTGTCTTCCCACATGACGATGCGTTAGTCATCACAATAGACATTGATAATTTTGATGTAAAGAGAATACTGGTAGATGGGGGCAGCTCGGCAGACCTCCTAAGCCTAAGGGTCCTAGAGGAAATAGGGAAAACGAAGGCAGACATCAAACCAGTCAATTTCCCTCTGGTTGGCTTCTCAGGGGCAACAAGTTACCCCCTGGGAATGATAACCTTGCCAGTAACCATGGGCCAAGGATGGACACAGCTGAAGGTGAACGTTAACTTCTTGGTGGTTGAAAGCCTGGGAGCCTACAATGGGATCCTAGGAAGAACAACCATAAATCCATACGAAATCGTACCATCTACCGTACACCAGAAATTGAAGTACATCACTGAGAATGGAGTTGGAGAAGTCCTGGGTGACCAGCGCACTGCAAGGCAATGCTACGTCAATTCCATGAGACGCGGATCACACAGGACAGACACAGTGGCAATGGTCATGGTAGGGACCGACCAAGACAACAAGAAGGTGATGAAGAGACAAAGGCAAAGAAAGATGAAGAACGGAGTTGCACTCCGCCTGAGCAGGCAGTTTTTTCAAAGAATGGCTAAGAAGAGACACATGAGCAAGGCTGTAAAAGTAACAAGCATACCTTGGCAACCAGAGAGCGCACAAGGAAAAAGAACAAGGGACTCCATCATAAGAGGCTTCCGACACATCGATGACATCAAGCAAATGCCGAGGGAGCCAATGTCAAGCTACTTCGAAAGGTTCTCCAGTTATGGTGCCAACATGGACATCACAAGAAGGGAAGCCGTCAGAGCCTTCACTAGAAACATGCATCCAAACTCATTTGAAGCGTATGGAGGCCTTTATGAGATGGTCATGACAAACACGATGAGAGAGCTCAAGGAAAAGCTAGACAAGGCATTTGCAAAGGAGATGGAGCAACCGGAGGAAGTCCAGTAGAAAGAAAGAGAGACTGATACACTGGAAGGAGGTGTAAATTTCAAATTCACACCCCTTACAGTGAGCATAGAAGAACTTTTTCAGAAACACCTCAAGGAAGAGCTACCCACATGCAGAGAAAAAGGCAAGGCCTTCCTAGGAAGAGATGCACAAGGATGGTGTGAATACCATGGGACCTGGGGGCATCAAACTAACAATTGCATGGTGCTAAAGATAGAAGTGGAAGAGATGATTTACAATGGAGGCCTAAAGGAGTACGTGGCAACACACAAACTGACCACCCCATATCCTTAGTTTCATATTTAGCACTTTGCATCTTCAAGTTTTCTAAGTTTTCCAAAAACAACTTTTGAGAAGGAGAACTCACGAAGTTACTCCAACTCTACAACTATTTTTTATTTCCTCCAAAGGGTGCCTTGATCCACCCAGGGCATCCCATGTGTACATAAAGCTTTGAATGCTCCTAATGAAGTAGAAGTTACTCAAAAGTATTTTTTAAAGAAGAAGATGATATAATCATTGAGTTATCCTTACACAGATATGACGTCAAGTCAACAACACCTTCAACGCCACCAAGAGCGTATCTTGAGAGTAGTTCCAAAAACTACGAACCCTGTGCTCTCCGGGAGCCTATCCCGCGAACAGATTCGACGCCCCCAAGAGCGTATCTTGAGAGTAGTTTTTATACTACGACCTTCGACGCCCCCAAGAGCGTATCTTGAGAGTAGTCTTTATACTATGACCTTCGACGCCCCCAAGAGCGTATCTTGAGAGTAGTTTTTATACTACGACCCTCGACGCCCCCAAGAGCGTATCTTGAGAGTAGTATTCATACTACGACCTTCGACGCACCAAGTGCGTATCTTGAGAGTGGTTTCCAAAAACTACGAATTTCGACGCCCCCAAGAGCGTATCTTGAGAGTAGTTTCTAAAACTACGACCTTCGACGCCCCCAGGAGCGTATCTTGAGGCAGATTTGCAACCTACCAGATTCGACGCCCCCAAGAGCGTATCTTGAGGTAGAAAAAACACTACCAGATTCGACGCCCCCAAGAGCGTATCTTGAGGTAGATTTCAAACTACCAGCTTCGACGCCCACCTAGAGCGTATCTTTGGTCTAACTACTGGTGCCCTCCGGGAGCGTATCTCGTGAACAGTTTCGACGCCCTCCGGGAGCGTATCTCGTGAACAGTTTCAACGCCCACCTAGAGCGTATCTTTGGTCTAACTACTGGTGCCCTCCGGGAGCGTATATCGTGAACAGTTTCGACGCCCTCCGGGAGCGTATCTCGTGAACAGTTTCAACGCCCACCTAGAGCGTATCTTTGTTCTAACTACTGGTGCCCTCCGGGAGCGTATCTCGCGAACAGTTTCGACGCCCTCCGGGAGCGTATCTCGTGAACAGTATTAACCGCCCACCTAGAGCGTATCTTTGGTCTAACTACTGGTGCCCTCCGGGAGCGTATCTCGCGAACAGTTTCGACGCCCACCAAGAGCGTATCTTTGGTCTAACTACTGGTGCCCTCCGGGAGCGTATCTCGTGAACAGTATTCAACGCCCACCAAGAGCGTATCTTTGGTCTAGCAACACCATACATACCATTCAAAGGGTATCAGAAGATCATTACACCATACTAAGAAGGATCCCATGAGAAAGTAATTTAAAAGTAAAGTGCTATGAAGAACATATAACGTTTTTTCTTGATGAGATGGCAGGTATGGCATGAAGGAAAACACAAAAAAAAAAAAAAGGATAAGTGAAGGAAAATTCATAAGAAGGATAAGCAAAGGAGACACACCAAAGGAAAAGTCCATAATCAAAGGGATACATACAAAAGCATACGAAGTACCCATCAAAAGGCAAGTGAACCACACTGCCAACAACACAATACGGAAAAGGAAAGCAACACAAAATCCAACAGCAATCCCAAAAGATACTCAACCCATCAAAGGGGAGAAAGAGTATGGTCGTATGTACAAAGATAGAAGGATGTCAATACATCAACCAGAGCCCTCTGGGGAGTCACCCTGACCCCCTGAGGCCGAACCACCAGCAGAGATGGAGGAAGAGGAGGAAGAGTCCGAAGTGTCAATATCCACAGGCGTAGCATCCACCTGTGTAGGGGCAGGCTCGTCTGCAACAGCAGCCTGACCCCTAAGGACAGCCATGTAACCAGTAGCGTACGGTCCAAAATCACCAAGATCGCCAACCGGAAACTGAGGATCAATGCGAAAAATATGGTCAACAAGATACTCACCAAACTGGTTCATCTCCTGAGTAAGCCGCACACTGTAGTCAGCAGTAAAGGCAGAGGAAGCCTTGTACTCAGACACTGCGACAGTCCTCTCCTCTGCCCGGCACCTTGCCTCTAATTTCCGCAACTCCTCAGAGTGGAGCGAAGATGCGACCTCAGCCTCCCGGCGTAAGCTACCTACGGTAGTCTCAAGTAATGACACTTGGTCCCTGAGCTCCTTCATCTTCAGATCGGACAGCCGCGCCTTCTTAGTGGCACTGGCAAGCTCCGCCTTGAGGGATGCCTGGCTGTCCTCAAGCGCCTTCTTCTCGTCAGATAGCTCGAGCACAAGGGATGACAGGTTCACCATGTCAGACATACCCTGGCAATTTAACAACAGATGACTAACTGGAAAAGCAACAACATGAAAGTAAAAAGGAGAAAGCGAGACACCACACACGGGCACATACCGGGACAGTACACCCTGAACGAAACGCCGGGTCTCCCCAGGAGACTTAGGCTGAGCAGCACGGTCACCAGGAGGGATGGCACCGCGAAGCACACGGATACCAACCTCAGGAGTGCGCAAGGAAGACCCGCTATCAAGGTGGAACTCCTTCAACCCAGCAAAAGGAGTCCACTCAGACCCAACGATATCCTCGTCGGTAAGGCGCGTGAAATCCTTCCGACTCAAAGCCGGAGGCCCACCTATACAAACAAAGCAAGATAAAGAAACATACAAACATAGAAGCATCAGGGACAGGAAGGAGATCGAACCTGACGGCCGTGCCCTCGGCTGGGGGGCAGGGATGGAGAACCAATGACTACTCCACCATCACCAACAGGTCGCTTCCCTTTGTCAGCTCGGGAAGGCGCCTCTTCGACCACCATCTCTTTGTCGCGAGACAGGGTCGGGGGACGAACGACAGACGGAGGAGGATCCGCAGCTTTCTTCCTCTTGACAGCCGAGGCCCCGGCCTCAGAGTCGGACCTCCGCGACTTGGACTTAGAAGGTCCAGAGCCTTTGCCTACGGAGACAACCCTCTCGGTCACCAGATGAGAGTGCCCTAGCAATACAAGAAAAACAGAGTAAGAAAAATACAAGTACACCATAAAGGGGCAAAGGGAAGGAAGTATACCAGAGGCCCCAACAGCTTTCCCAAGCATAGGGGACTTCTTCAGGGTAGAGCCAGATGGAGCCTTCCTCTTGCTCAGATCGACCGGTGCCGCCTGCACGTTATATGTTTTCCCGTGAAACCAACCTACAAGGGAAAAGCAGAAAGTAAATGCAGATGAGAAGACTAAGTAACATACCGAACCCTCGGAGTCAGGAGTCAAACTGATCCCTGCCTCATAAAGATCCGTCTCAGTCACTAGGGATACGAGGCAGTATGACTGGGTCCTGTTGCTCTCATAGATGGCCTTCATAGTCTCTAAATCCGCAGAAGAAAACTCCCCGAAGGCAGGCCAGCCGTCTGACCGATCCTCATTCAAGACCGACCAAGTGACATATCGATCCGTAATGAAGAAATAATGTTTGGCCCAGTGGCTCGCCGAGTTATCACACCGGGCCACGAAGCGAAGAGAGGTATTCCACTCGACCCCACTCAACCCGAAGTCAGCAAATCGGGAGTCTTTGAGGGATGGATGGCGAGTTACAAAACTCGCAAAGCCTACCTTCCTCTGATATTGGAATCGATAGAAGCATCGGAACAAAACCAGTGAGTACTTCCAGGAGTACCAGTGGCATAACACCCGGAAGCCCACCCAGACACGGATAGCACTAGGAGCAAGGTTCACAGGGAAAATCCTAAAAAACCTACTCAATTCTACCAGATCATTGCAATAAGGCAGCCGCAATCCAAATCGAATCTGGGAAGGGTAAACAACGACCTTCCCCCTGGGAGGCTCTGTCACCGTCTGGCGGGTATTCCCCAAGGAGGGGAGGAAGGGATATAGAGGCTCATCTAAGGGGCAGATATCACCTAAAGTAACGTGCTCGTTATAATCAGACCTAGTCAGGTGGTTCTCCGATAAAGCAGCGAGACCTAAGTCAAAGGTAGCAGGAAATCCCAAAGTTCGAATCAAGTTTCGACTAACACCCCGGCTCAGATTGCGACACTAAGCTAATGACAGGAAAGGAAGTAAGGCGACAAATAGAAGAGAAAGAAGGACTTACTCATCCTTCGAAGGATGTAACGCCTTTGCAGAGTTTGCGTACGGGGACACCACCAGGAATACAGTACCTGCCACGGCATGACAGACGTCAAAACAAGAAAATTTCCGAAAAACCGGGAGTACCCCGGTACTCGACCAACAACAACAACCAAAGATTCGAAGACATCCAACAAAGGTAACGAACATGCACCAAGGACACCACGACAACCAAATCAGACAATTTTGTCCGAACCAAAAGTCAGTTCCCGGGCAAAATTACAATTACGCCCTCCAACGGAAATCAACACACAAATGGCGCCTCGACATCAAATTCAAAACGGGAATAATCTAATCGGGCAAGAAACTATCTCCGGACGACCGGCCAAAATTTTTTTCCCCAAATCCACGACTAGCTACGGCTATCCACGGCAATCACGTATCCAATCAAGTATCGGCAATCGAATATCAGCAATTCAAAAATCAACATTTCACGCGATAACGAGAAGGAAAAGAGTGGACCTTAGGAAAACCCGACCCGATGTGATAAACGGGTCCGGAATTCGAGTTGGAAAGTCGCCGGAAGTCAGCCCCTCGCCGGAGATCCCCCTCTCGCCGCCAACGGAACCGAGCAATGCCGGAGTTCACTAATCCCGCCTCCATCGTCACCCGCCGGAACTCCAGTCGCCGTCCTCCGCGCCGTCGACGTCACTGCCACGCCGCTGGTCCTCCGCTGGTCCTTCGCTGGCCCGCCGCTGGTCCTCCACGCCGTCGACGTCGCAGCTCCGTGCCGTGCCAGTGATTTCCCTTCGCCCGTGCCGGTCGGAATTTCTGGTCCACCACCAGAATTTTAGCCGGCCCCCCTCCCTTGGTGTGCAAGAATGCCTCCCTTGGTCTCCAAGTGTGAGGAAAAAGGAAAAAGATGACAATAGTGGCTAAGTGAGGTAATTTCTTTACTCCTCTATATATTTGAAAAGGTGTAGGGTTTTTTAAAGTGACATAATCACAACCCTCCATTTAAAATTAGATGAGATCTAAGGGTTATAGGAAAACTATCATCTTTACCTCCCTTAGACCATGGTTAGGCATATCTCCACTCAAGTTAACATCCCATGGGCTTATTTTTAAGCATCCCATACTTAGAAAAATTTTAGACCAAAATTAAATTTTTCTCCACTTAGATAAATCCCGGCATAAAATTGAAGTATGAACCGCTTAGCTGTATTCGTATTACATCCCTATGCGAGCGTGTATTTTTCGAGTATACGCCCGTAGCAAGGATAGATTTGTTATTTCCACCTCAGACGGACGCGTGCTTGGACACGTGTCCGTGCTATTCTGACGTTTACAATTCCTCTATCTTATAAGGCAGGGGGCAGAGTCAGAGGCATACATCCATGAGTAAGTAAGCATTCGAACAAAAGGTAAAATCCCGGCTTCAAATTGCGCGTGTCATACCATCCTAAAATAGAGTCAATCAAGGGTCAGGCCATTGGTTGACTCGGGGGCATGTGATGGATATACGCCCAATTTGAACCCGTTGACTTCCGAATCGTTTCATTTTAATCATCCCGTTAATGATTGTAAATCGAAACTTCAACCCGAACACCCCGCGAAAACACTAACGGTCCGGACGAGGTCGAAATACTCGTCCGGGCCAATTTAGACTCACCTAGGTGAGGTCGGGTGGCCACACCCGACCTCCCCTAGGGGAGATAGGGTTGGCCAACCCTATCTCCCCTAGGAGGGGTTGGCCAACCCTATCTCCCCTAGGAGGGGTTGGCCAACCCTATCTCCCCTAGGAGGGGTTGGGTGGCCACACCCAACCCCTACCCTTGGGGGTCGGATTTTCTTCCCCCCCAAGGGCCCCGACACCGTTTTCAGATTCCCATACTCGGTTTATTTCCGCCAATTTTCTCCGTACCCTAAGGTCTTAATTACGTGATTAAAGGATGATTAATTGTGTTTAAAGGTTAACGATGTCATTAAGTCACCTTAATGACACTGTTGCCTATAAATACAACTCCTCCACTATTCATTTGAATATCTTGGCAAGTTGCATAATTTAGCTCTGACATCTCTCTAGCTTTATCTCTCTACAAAAACCGTACTGACTTAGGCATCGGAGAGGGTTCATCAGGCACCACCCCCCTCTGTGCCTGGTATTGCCCCTCTTGCAGGGCGAGAAGAGAAGCGAAGCGAAGGACAGAAAGACACAGGCTAGGACGACACAACCCGAGAGCACCGAATCCGCAATATCTCCAGTAAGGGACGAGACTTAGGTCGACCACCCGTTGACCCTAGACTTGGAACCTAACAGCCACCACCCAAATCGGGGCCGACCAACCCCTTTTCGGGCCACAGAAGGCTCTGGCTGAGCCCTTTGTGGCTCAATCGAAGCCATAGGGTTCCAGATCGAGGGCCCCTGACATCTGATTGAGCCTCAGAGGGCTCCGACTAAGCCTTGTATGGCTCAATCGGAGCCAGGGGCCCCGATTTGGAGACCTATGGCTCCAATTGAGCCACACAGAGCTCGGTCGGAGCCCTTTGTGGCCCAAATCAGGGCCGATTAGCCCTAATTGGTGGTGGCCGACCCGATTTGGGTGGTGGTCGGCCCCAATTGGTGGTGGACAGCCTCGATTGTGTCCTATCGGCTCCGATTTGGACGTGGTTGCCTTTCATTGGTGGTTTCCGGCTCCGATAGTGGTAGATTTAATTTAAATAAGCGTCTTTCATTCCTAAGTATAATAAATTTTAAAATATATATAACAATAACATTTTAAGAATTTGAAAAACATATTAAAAGACTGTTTAAGACTTGCACATATAAATTATCTAAAATTTGCACATATATTTTTCCGTAATATAAAATATATGTGTTTTTAGTATTTCTTAAAAAATCACACAAAATAACTTAATCAAATTATCACGTGAAATAAAAAGAGGTAATATTACAAAATGTATGTAAATGTTTTCTGGAAGTGAATAGGAATTTTTGGAGCAATTAGAACTAAGTCATGTGGCATGCCAATATAACATCACTAAAGTACGTTTGACATGGATCAATTAAAAATGATTTTTTTGACATTAGAATGAGAAAATTGCTTGAAAAGCATAGTCGTCAACATTTTTGAAGATTTAGAAAAATGATATTATGTATAGATATGAATGAACAAATTGTGAAAACATCTGTACTAATACTAATTCTGACTGTGAGGGAATAAGTCTGTAAACCTCGAAGTGACACGTAAACAATATCAGCCAATGAGACCGCGCCGTATAAATTAAATGTGTAAATTACTCATTTGTTTTACAAAATAATCACATTTTCATTAAAATAAAACAAAACTCCATTCAAAGTATGAAACATGCTCATTTATATCTTATTACATATAAACCGCTCACATTTCATCACATAAGTAAATGTTAGTGCACTATTTAAAAGATAGTTATTCAACTAATTTTGATTGAGAGAGTGACACGTCAACACTTTATTAGTCAATGAGACTGCGCTATGTAAGGCAGCTGTAAACAACACATTTGTATTTTAAAACAATTACATAAAATAAAATAAAAAATCATTCAAAGTATGAAACATACTTGTTTATATAACCGCTCGTATTCCATCACATAAATATATAAAGTACACTCTAAAATGTAGTTATTCAACTAATTACGATTTTGAGAGAATAATAGGGTAAACCTCAAATTAGACACGTCAGTTCAATCGGCCCGTAAATCAATTTTTTTTCTTCCGTTTACCATGGATAAAATAGGATTTCTAAAATTTCTAAAAACAACATAAAGTTCTTATGTTTATAAAATAACCTCAAATTCTATATAGAAGCAAATAAATGTATAAAATACAATTTTTGAATGATACATATTATACACAAAAAAATAAGCATAAGTTAAATAATATAACATCCAAAGTTAAAAAAGAAATAATTTTTAGAAGTTTTTTTTTTTTTTTTTTAAACAAATTTAGTTTTGGTATTTTTAGTCGCATTTATTTCTTATATATATATATATTCTTAACATGTATTATTTGAAATTTTTTATTTTATATGAAATATCATGTCATTATATTCTTTTAGTAAAAAATTAGTATGTTTTTAAAAGTATTTTCCAACTAAGATTAACAGAAAGATTGACAGAATTAGTTTTTTTGTACAATATAAAAAATTTAAACGTAATATATTAAAGAAAACCATATAACAAATTGACATTTATATAAAATTCTGCTAACAAAGTAATGAGTAATCAACCTTATAATAATTGAGAGCAAGGTTGTCAGGATCCCGATCCGGTTCTTAGGATCTTACGATTCTAGTGAAGTAAAACGATCCCAATCCCTTATAGGATCTTATTTGTTAACTTTCGTGGGCTCATGCAATCTAAGCCTTCTTCACTTCAGGCCCGGTTCTTGGCCCATCTGGTTTTGCTAAGTCTTTATTGGACTCTTTATTACATCTGGGCTGGATTGATATTCTCGAATATGCTGATCAATGTGGCTTTAGAATGTTGTGGGACTGAATTGAGTCTTTTGGAAACCTTGGGGACCCTTTTGAGTTCTACTCGGGACCCCGCGATTATTTAAGGTGAGAGTAAGGGATTTTCGGACCCCTGTCTCGATGAGCCGCAAATCAGTTAGAGTTTTCTCTTCCCTTCCACCACATTCTAGGGTTTCGCTGGTTTAGGGTTTCGATTTTATCATGGTATCAGAGCGGCAAGATCCACTTACCGATTGATCTTGGGCGTTGTTCTTGCTTCTGGTTCTCCTGATCTTCAAGGTTCTCTGCTCTCTGCAACGATTCGTCTGCCTTGACGTTTCGTTGCTCCTGTTCGCTGGAGGTTTTCGCTTCACTAGGTTGCGATTCGCTCAACGAATCGTCGCCGTGATCTTCTTTCTTCTTCCTTATTGGTTGTTTTCTTCGGTATGGCTGGCGATGCGCTGGCACTGGATGGCGATAACCCACCCTTGGGTATTGCAACCGTCGTCGACGTCGCTAATCACGATTTTTCGAAGGAGATTCACTCATTCCATCCTCATTACCTCCACAGTTCGGATAATCCAGGTCGGAGTTTAATTTCGTTGAAGCTGTCTGGTCCTGAGAACTATAGGAAGTGGAGTAGGGGCATGCAAATCATTCTGTTAGGGAAAAACAAATTTGGCTTCATTACAGGATCATGTAAAAAGGATTCGTATGATGCCAAGTTTCATCTCTTATGGGAATGGTGTGACGCTGTTGTACGAGGTTGGATCATCAGTTCTGTGACTGACGACATAGCAGATGAAATTATGTACTTCGAAACTGGTTTCGCTGTGTGGAAAGAACTTCAAGAGAGGTTCAATAAAGTGAATGGGTCCAGGATATACCAATTACATCGTGAGATTTCTCTTGTTCGTCAAGGAGTGGATTCAATTTCCACTTTCTATACCAGAATCAAGAACCTGTGGGGGGAATATGACTCTGCATGTTCGTTGCCTCATATCGAGGGTGACGTTTTCAGGCAACATCTGGAACACAGAGAGCATGAAATGTTGTTTCAGTTCCTTATGGGACTGAATGAGAACTTCTCAAACGTTCGAAGCAATTTACTGTTATGGACACCTCTGTCGTCCCTCAATCAAGCGTATAGTATGCTCTTGCAAGAAGAAAGTCAGAGAGACGTTTCTTCCCATATTTCAGCACCTGATGGAATTACTCTCAATACCAAGGCCCCCATTCCAAATGAAGGAAAGCTTAAGAGACCACCCAATCCAAACTTAGAGTGCACTTTCTGCAAGAAAAAAGGGCACACCGTCGACCGCTGTTTCACAAAGGGTTGTGACTTTTGTCGGAAGAAGGGGCACTATCGTGATATCTGTTTTAAATTCAAGGAATTGATGCAGAACAAAGGGGTGGCTGGAAAAGCAAACAATGTGACCTCCATTATCAATGATGCGAACAATTTTGATACACATGTACCAGATGTCCAGGATAAGGTTGCTTCTCAGGGAAACATCGTGCTGTCTAGTGAGCAGTTTGACAAGCTTCTCCAGAGGGCAGGGGGAAGTGGAGCATCAGCTAATGTGGTCACTGCAACCACCTCGTGTGAAGGAGGCATTCAATCAGCTGGTATGAATATTTCCCAATCTAGTAACGAGTTTTCTAATTCTTGGATATTGGACACTGGTGCTAGCTGTCACATTACAAATTGTTGCTCTTGGTTATCTAACTTTAAAACTCTTTCAAACACTAAGGTCCAATTACCAAATGGAAACTTTTCTTTTGCTGCTGGGTTGGGAGATTTTGAGATTGTTAAAGGGAAAACACTGAGAAACGTACTTTATTTACCTGATTTCAAGTACATTATCTCTGTTTCTTAGTTGACTTATGAACTAAATTGTACTGCCATTTTTTCTTCAAAAAATGCTGTTATGCAGGACCTCTCGAATGGGAGGGCCTGGGGAAATGGTGAGCTACAATCAGGACTTTACATCTTAAAACCCAGTGGCATAGATACTTCTTTGTTGGCTTTAAACAGCGTAAAATGTGTTTCTTCTGATCTTTAGCATAAAAGGTTTGGCCATGCTTCAATAAATGTTCTCAAAATGTTTCATATATCAAACAATTTACCTAATAAAATCTCTGGATTTGATGATTGTACTATCTGTCCCTTGGCCAAACTGACAAGAACTCCTTTTGATCTATCTGATTCTAGAGCAGAAAGTACTTTTGATTTAGTTCACAGTGATGTGTGGGGTCCTTATAGGACACCCACATATGACAATAAAAGATTCTTTCTGACACTTGTGGATGATTTCTCAAGACTCACTTGGGTATTCCTGCTCCAGTTCAAACATGATGTTTCTGAAATCTTAAAATATTTTGTTCAGATGATCAAAACTCAATTTGGAAAAACAATTAAAGTGTTTAGAACAGATAATGGTGGAGAATTTTTCAGTGATCACTTTTCAAACAGAATGGCATTCTCCATCAAAGTTCTTGTTCTTATACACCACAATAAAATGGTCGTGTTGAGAGGAAACATCGACATTAATTTACTTGAAATTGCCAGGGCTTTGAAAATCCAGGGATTTATTCCTAATCGTTTTTGGGGACATTGCATTTTAGCTGCTTGCTATCTCATTAATCATATGCCGAGCCATGTTTTGAATCAGAAATCTCCTTTGGAAATTTTTCTTGGCAAAAAACCTGAAATAAAGCATTTAAGAGTTTTTGGTTGCTTGTCATTTGCAAAAAAACTGGTTTCCTTGGATAAATTTGCTGCCCGTGCTATTCCTGCTGCTTTTATGGGCTATTCAGAAACTAAGAAGGGTTACATATTATTTGATTTAGAAAATAAAACTTTCTTTGTTAGTCGAGATGTTAAATTTTTTGAGCACATTTTTCCTTTTCAAGACAGCAAATTTAACCCTGTACCTTTTTTTGGAAATGACTATGTGCCAAACTCTGATGCAAGTGAGGTCCCTATTATTGATGATGATCAAGATATTGCCCATGATTTCGATAATAATGATACTCAGTCCCTTATTCCTCCAAATGATGAACCCTCTCAGATGGAGAATTCTGGTGGAAAACCAAATCCCAATATTGCAAATGATGATTCTAGTACCACTTCTGATGTTGTCCCTTCCCAAAGATGGACATCTAGTAGGGTTAAGAAAACACCTACTTATCTTGATGATTATATTCTATCTTCTGCTCGAACTCCTTACCCACTCTCAGACTATATTAATTATGCTGGGATTTCAAAAGAGTACAAGTGTTATCTTTCCTCTATATCTAAGTTGGTTGAACCCACCTCCTTTGAGGAGGCTGTGGAAGACGTTGGTTGGATTGATGCTATGCAGGCTGAGATCAAAGCCTTGGAGGATAATGGCACTTGGGAGCTGGTACGGCTTCCCCCAGGAAAAAAACCAATAGGATCAAAATGGGTGTACAAGTTAAAGTACCACTCTGATGGCACCCTGGAAAGATATAAAGCAAGGTTGGTGGCAAAGGGATACAAACAAAAACAAGGTATTGATTACTTTGAAACCTTCTCTCCTGTGGTCAAAATGAAAACTGTTAGGACTATTTTATCTCTTGCCTCTATTAAAAACTGGCCACTTTTTCAAATGGATGTTTTTAACGCCTTTTTGCAAGGGGATTTAAGTGAAGAGGTCTATATGACCTTACCTCAAGGTTTTCGTAATCAAGGGGAGATGGGAGAAAACATTGTTTGCAGATTACGAAAATCTTTATATGGCTTGAAACAAGCTTCCCGCCAATGGAATTTAAAACTAACAGAGGCATTACTTAAATCTGGTTTTTCACGGTCTTCATTTGACTATTCATTGTTTCTTAAGAGAGAAGGTACTGAGGTAGTCATTTTACTTGTTTATGTAGACGATCTCCTTATCACTGGAAACAGTGGTAGATTAATATCTGATCTCAAATCTATTCTTCTTTCAAATTTTAAAATGAAGGATCTTGGGGAATTGCAATTTTTTCTTGGGATAAAAGTTGCTAGGTCTGAGAAGGGCCTAGTGCTCTCTCAACGCAAATATGCTTTAGAGCTCATTTCAGAGGCTGGTTTAGCTGGAAGTAAACCAGCAGAAACCCCAATGGAATTGTATCTAAAGTTAACTACAAAGGAATATGATGATATGGTTAAAGCTAACCTATCTGATTCTTTGCTTGAGGATGAGTCAAAATTCAGGAGATTAATAGGCAAACTGTTTTATTTAACACTAACCAGACCAGATATCTCTTTTGCAGTTCAACACTTGAGTCAGTTCCTCAATCAACCAAAAAAATCTCATTGCTGCGGTTAGATTGGTAAGATATATCAAGGGTTGTCCGGGTAAATGTATCCTGCTTAATTCTGGTAGTGCCATAGAGTTAGTTGGTTTTTCTGACTCTGATTGGGGCAATTGCTTAGAAACTCGTAGATCTTTGACTGGCTATTGTGTTAAGATGGGGGATTCCCTCATCTCTTGGAAAGTAAAAAAACATGAAGTAGTTTCTACCTCTTCAGCTGAAGCTGAGTATAGGGCTATTAGACATGTGGTAAGTGAAATTGTTTGGTTACGTGGTCTTTTGTGTGAACTTGGTTTCAGTCAACATAGTCCTTCTGCCATTTTTTGTGATAACAAGACAGCGATTCAAATTGCCAATAACCCTATCTTTCATGAGAGGACCAAACATATAGACATTGACTGTCACTTTTCAAGAGAAAAGTTGTTGGATGGTACTGTTAAGTTTTTTCATATTAGAACTAATGAACAACTTGCAGATATCTTGACCAAGGCATTGCCCAGAAGGCAACATCAGTTCCTTGAAGGAAAATTGGGTATGAAAGATATTTTCTTTACTCCTACTGATCCTCAGGTATTGGATGCAGGTTGATGTTATAGATGTTGCTAGTGAAGAAGCCTGCGATTGAGGGGGAGTGTTAACTTGCGTGGGCTCATGCAATCTAAGCCTTCTTCACTTGATGTGTATTTATGGTTCAGGCCCGGTTCTTGGCCTATCTGGTTTTGCTAAGTCTTTATTGGACTCTTTATTACATCTGGGCTGGATTGATATTCTCGAATATGCTGATCAATGTGGCTTTAGAATGTTGTGGGACTGAATTGAGTCTTTTGGAAACCTTGGGGACCCTTTTGAGTTCTACTCGGGACCCCGCGATTATTTAAGGTGAGAGTTAGGATTTTCGGACCCCTGTCTCGATGAGCCGCAAATCAGTTTAAGTTTTCTCTTCCCTTCCACCACATTCTAGGGTTTCGCTGGTTTAGGGTTTCGATTTTATCATTAATCTTATAGATCTTTAAGGATCATGATCCCGATAGTAGGATCTTACGATTCTACGACCCCATTTAAGTAAAAGAATCACACGATTCTACGACTCAAGTTAACATAAAATCATTCATAGTAAAGATGAAGTCGAGAATCAATTTCGAATTAAGAAAATTAATATCTCTATTATATATCTATAAATTTATGGTGACAAAATTGATTTTTTTTTTTCAACTTTAAAAATAATTTTATAGTTATTTTAAAACTTCATTGGGGCAAGTTGTTCATCATATCTTAACATTTTCTTCTATATTTATATCGTTGTTAAAATAGAGAAACATACACCGAATTAGAGATGTATGTTATAATTAATCATAATCACTTGTCACGTTAAGTGTTATATGATTTAATGTATTCATTTGATAAAATTATTTAATATTTAATAGTTCATGTATTAACGATTTTTATATAAATTTTGTTTATTTACTTGATATATAGTAAATTTACATACATATATTCATATATTATAACATATCACAGAAATTTATTCATTATTCTTATGTTAATTTATAAATCTTATCCGATCCTACAAATGATTCGATCTCATGCATACTGAAACGATCCTAATTAGGATCTCGATAATAACCATTTTGATTGAGGGAGTGTAGTATATAATATATATATAACAAAATAAAAATTATTCATAAATGATTGTTAATAAATTAAGATTGTGGCGGCAAATTTAAACAGGGTGAGGGTATACTTTATAGGGATCATCAACTGTTGCTGATTATTCCCTCATTCTCTACCACTTTTGATTGATTTTTAGATTAGATTCCGATCTCTTCTCATCAATCCTCATCCGATTGTAGATATCATCATCATGTTATTTATTATTGTCTTCCGAAAGTGGACTACAGGTTGTCACCTTTGGTCGCATTTATTTCCATTAATTATAATAATATGTGTTAAGTACTGTTACCTAAAATTATACAGATGCATGTGATTTACATTGTATATAAATTATGAAGGAAATATAATAACATAGTAAATGAGGAGCTAAGAGTTCTTCAGTGTTGTAATTAATACATTAAGCTAAGGATTTGTTGTAAAACCGATAAATGACACCGATGCGTAATTAAGTTGCTGCAATTTCCATGCAATGACTGATGAACATATGCATATTTATAGATGCACGCATCTCATGCATTCATGAATTCATCTCTGTAAGGTAAGAATTCAATTCATGAGGAACATATTCATATGTACAGATGCATGCATCTCCTGCATTCATTCATTCATCTTGAAGGTTCTAGGAACGAAGCGTCTTCAGTTGACTATGGTGCATCTCTAAATATATAAAGACATCCATATCAGCGTGTTGGAATTCGAAAACAGATGCTAACCTTCGGATGGCGGTCGTCCACTTACCAACATACATTGTCTTGTCTCTTGTGCGACACTTATGGGCGTAAGAAAAAAGTATATTGCTTATGTTGGTTTCTCACTAGAATCTGTGTACTATTGGTAACTAAGTTGACAAAGATCATTTTCAGGCTTGCATATGAAGTATAGCTTGATGGAAGAGATGATTGTATGTAAGAAAGTTGTGTTTAAAGTATGGTGCTCCAAATGTATTTTTCATACTCATAATGATTAAAAAAAATTAAAAAAAAATTCAATATTCTATTTATGAATTAGAGTTCAAGGTCACGGTGCATTATTAAGGAGATTTTGCAACTTCTTGATGAACCTACGGGTCTGAAATATACTTTTACATGCGAGAGAGTTTAATGATGTAACTCAACTTGATTAAGTTTATGTCCGGGAAAAATAGAAAATTGTTTTTGCAAGTGTATGTAGTATATTAAAATTCTTCAGAGATATATAGACATAAAATTGTGTTATAATAGGCTAATCGTTATAATTTTGGTTAATATAGGATATTAATTATATGTGTTGTACATATTACCCTGCGCAACACACTCTAGTATATTATAATAAGTGATGATGATGTGACGCATAGTCCAAACGAAATCTTCAAAAATCGTCAGCTGACAACTCCTCGAAACTTGAGTTAAATATATGGTCAATTATTAGTGTTATTTATGTTATTACTTAACTTAGTTAAAATAAAATAATAATATATGCTAGTGCTAGGAGGGCAACAATTATTGTGAAAGCCGCTATTTTAAAATTTCATTTTCGTAAAGAGACGTGGGTGGGGACCTTCTCATTACACTTTATTGCAACAAAAAAACATAAGACCTCTTCACCTAAATTTTGAAAATTGAAAATATTCCTAGAATCATAATAACACCTAATTACTTCCTGACAAGGACTGATAATCTAAATTCGTTGGTCCAACTAGTAAAACGAATTGTGATCTTAGAGACGACTGATGTCGAATTTTGCTAGAGACACACCTTATTGAGAAGGACTTTAAGCTTACACTTTCGGTCTAAAATTACAAAAGCAATCACTACAACAAATCATGAATTTAGTGACAATTCTTTGTGACATAATTTCAGTCATCACAAATAAAATGTGCATTAGTGACAACTGATAAAATTTGTCACTCTTAAATCAAATATTAGTGGTGAATATTTTTTTGTCATCGTTGACCTAATTTTTAGTCACAACCACTTATTTCGTCAACGAACTTCATATTTGTCATTAAAAAAAGTACGACTGTGACAAAAAAAATTATCGTCGCTAACAATATATAACTGTGACGATTGCATAATTGTCACAAACATGTTTAGTCAATTTTGGATAAAAGTGGGCGAAATTTTAGAAATTGTAAACATAAAGGTGCAAGTTTCGAGGATTATATATATATAAGGGCATCAATTGATGCCAATTACGTACATTAGTTTATACTCTATATTGCACATCAGTGACAATTATGAAATCTCTACAAAAGTACAGTGTTAATGACACAACCAAAATTATAATTTTTTGAATAAAAGAGGTAAAATCCAAAAAGGTCAATATATTATAATTATATATATATATACTAGTAAAAAAACATATGTTATGCTTAATTAAAATAGTAATGCATGAAAATCTAATATTTATAAATGTATTATTTTAATATATATATTATCAACTATTTAATTATTTTAATATATATATATATATATATATATATATATATATATATATATATATATATATATATATATATATCTATTACATCAATAAAAAGCACAATATTCAAATTTGTCCTCACACTCCCGCTCATTTTTTCTGCTCAACTAAATAGATGCTTCTCATTTTTATTTTCCAAAAGTTGTGCCATTTCCATTTTTCCAAAAATTGTGCCTTTTCACTCTAACCCTCCCCAGCAGTTTCCCAATTATCTCTCTAGCTTCTTTCCACTTCCTTGCCCACCCTTTCACTCTTCCATTCCACTACCGGTTCTTTAAAATTGATGGTCATTCCACTACCATTTATTTCTCTCATTTAAGAACTAACGCAGGTAAACTTCTTGGTACACTGTTGCTTCAACTCCATTCTCATTTATCTGTAGTCGCTATATATAAATTGCATTTACTCTATAGCCAATTCTGCAGATAGCACGACGTTATGCCACACATTCTGCTACAGCTCAATAACCAGCGATTCATCTCATCGTTCCGGTAGGGTTCCATGTAAGAATATATATTTAATGGTACAATATATATTCTAATTATGTGGCCAGATAATATTAATGAGTATAGATATATTGAATAATGTATTATATTATATTATATCAATATATATCTTTATGGAATACATTTAATCTAGACCGTTCAATTGGTTACTTGATGGACGTACCAGATTAAAGGGTTAATATTATAAACGGTCCTCTCTCCCTGCCAGTTATTGACGCAGAGAGAAAGAGCAGTTCTCCATCAACTGGTCTCTGACAGAAGCATGGACAAGGGAGAGAAGTAGAACCGTTCTTCTGAGAAGCTAAGAAGATCAGAGAATCGAAATCAATTACCGGGTAAGTCATTCATCTCTATATCTTTTCCCTCATAAAGCATGATCAAGATTCCTGGCAATTAGGGTTTGTAAAACTTACATGTGGTATCAGAGCCTGAGTTGTTGACCATGATTTATGTTGGAATTACCGTGTTTAAGTAATTGATAACTGCGGCAATATATTTAATTAGTAAGGAACCGACCGTCGTAAATTTGTTCCTGGTCTGGGCTTTGAATTCGATCGCCGTTTTAGTATCAATTTCCTAAACGAATTGGTGATGCCGACTTCCACGGTTTAAGTTGATTTTGTCGCATACGTATGGATTTTGAATTGTTTAATAATTGTGGATTGAATTGTGTTGATTGGTGGTTAGCTTTCTCATGGATATCAGATTATATCCCACTAGCAACTTGATGCCATTCTCACGCATGCTAATTGCCACCTGTATCATGATTTGTTTTAATTCCTTCACTGTGTTCTGATATGAGGATAATTGAATACATGCAATTCCTTCGCTATAGATTACGAATTGCTTCACTGTATATATATATAATGATATGATGATTGCATATTGATGGCATGATTGTTAGCGAGTGGAATTGTTATTCATGAAATTTGGTTAGCAATTGAAGGAATTTGATTGATCACCTAATGAAATTGATTTATTGATTTGGAATTGTTTAATCAAATTTCTGATAATGGAATCATTGTCTTCATTTCATTATGCTTCTCGATGAAATCAAATCGGTGACATGAGGCATTGAGGAGAGTGAGGGGTTGTATCTCGATTTGTCGCCCGAGTGCTTCGATCCGGAAGCAGAGACAGATTGCTACGGTTATGAATCCACCATGTAATATGTGATAAATCCTCCACATTATGACTGATTTTACAAGGACATTACGTGGATGAAAATGATCACGTATCTGCGAATCCGCTAAGTGGAGGGCTTTCAGAATTTCACGTATGTATACTCTCCCTCTTTTATACAACTCATGATGATAGTATGCTAGATCAGTTTAAGAACAACACGTATTAGCATGTATAGTATCTTGATAGTGGTTCCTAAAGTGATCAAGTTAGAGTTTACCTATTTCATTCATTACGTGCCTTAAGGGTGATTAGAATCGCATGCTTATAATAATATGGATATACACCTAAATGATGAATTTGGAGTGTGATAATGGTAGTCAATTGAGACTCCTATGCATGTGTTTATGGATTCTAAATCATGATGATGTTATTATTTATGCATGAGTGATGAATGAATGACATATTGGATCATGTGATTCTAATTAGAAATTAAGGGTTGATTATGTTTCAATAATGAAGGATTTAGCAAGTTTGAATTAAGCATGAAAATGGTTATTGCATGAAAGATTACTTGCTTTAGTTTCCTTGTTAATTGCTTCCGCTACTCATTAAGGAAAATTATAGTTTTATGGTGTAAAACCATTAACTTTAATGGTTAAAAATATTTTATTTTAGCCAAACCTACTGTTTTCTAGTGATGTTTCAATCCTATGATGATAACCATTACGTCGGGTTATAATTAGTTATTGAAATATTACTTTAAAGCCTACATGCATGACTTTACGGCTAGTTTCTAATCACCAAAGTGATTAAACTAGAATGATAATGTTATGCATGAATGAGGCATTTACGGTCATTATGACTTTATAGTTAGTTTCTAATCACCAAAGTGATTGAACTAGAATGATAAGGTTATGGTTTAATGGGACATTACTATTAACATGACTTTATGGTTAGTTTCTAGTCACCAAAGTGACAGAACTAGAATGTGTTGTCATGCCTAAAGAAGATCAATAACTATATGCATGAACTTATATTTTAAGTAGATTATTGTCACCAAAGTGGCTAATCTAGAATGTTTATTTGTTTCATGCATATAATACAATTTTCATTTATCCATGATAATAATGAAATGCCTATTACTGTATACATGATTGGATAAATTGACGTTTGCTTGTTACTAGAATTTTTGGATTTACCCAAAGGTGAATCGCTTTCTATAACTTGTAAACATGATGGGATAATTAAGATCTTTTGGTTCTATATATTTGTATATCCAAAGATAACTTGTATATTTAACCGAAGATTTTCTTTAATTGTCCAATAATGCTATGGAATTTAATTAAGATTTGTGTGCTATAGTCGTTGCCCAAAGGTCGGTTATAGTATACTTTGATGACAAATAATGTTATGGCATTTAATTAAGATTAGTGTATTGTAGTCGTTGCCCAAAGGTCGACTATGATATACTCTTATTGATTATCTGAATCTATAATAGTTCATTTACTAATTGGCATTTACTTAATGATAGTATATTATAGTTGTTGCCCAAAGGTCGATTATGATATACTTTGAATGATTAGTTGATTCTATATTAGTTTATTTTATAGATTGACAAGTATGTAATTTGCAGCTATTATAGTTAATTCGCATGTATGTTCTGTTATTGTGTTTAATAGGTTTGACTTTCAAAACCGTGTAAGTCAGGTTCCTCTAAAGTTACTAGGTCCTGACATAACACAATTAAATAGTATCTTTACGGGTACACAACTTAAGTAGAAAGTCAAATCATAAAGAATAAACACGATATAACAGAGTAAATCTTAAGTTAATGCGAATAATTTTGGTTTATTCCACAAACAATAAATAAAGAAAATTATGAAGTTTTGTGGATGAAAGAACAAATTATGTAATAAGTCACTCGTATGTACAAACTTACAACCATTAAGTTTTGAGTTGTATAGAATGTAGAAGTTTGAGTTGGGTAATTTATGGAGTAAGATTAAAGACCTTAAGGATGACTAGAGATAACTCAATATTTATGAGAGCACTTTAAAGTGTTCATTAAGTGATATTGAGTTAGCTCGTATGTTTATGAAGAATAAGGAAGTCACATGTCAACCATGCATAAATGAGTGCTGCTAAAAGGTTAGTGCAATTGTTTTTCATACATGAATAAAATGTAATATTTTGTATATCTCGCTTATTGCATGATTATTATGCGGAAAATTAATAAGTGTCAAGAATAGGGGGATAATTTGTATATCTTCTTGAACTTATGAATTTATGTTTATTTTTCCGCATTAAGAGTTAATGAACAAAATTAGTTAGTCACGCTTATTAATGTTATTCATGTATGACATATCTATTAGCTGAGTGTTTTTCTTGATGGAAAGTAAGCAATTAGATAGAAACGTGAAAACTTATAATGTCCTTATGTGTGGTGACTTTCATGAGAAATGTATAAAAATATGATATGTCTTTTAGTTCATTAATAAGCCTTCTTAAAAGAACATGTCATACATTTATGAAAATAGTATTGTGGGAAATATAATCGGACTTTGAAAGTTACAGTTAAGAGTTAGACAAGTAAATCTTCTTTACCCATTAATGACATTAAGTTGTGGATGTATGAGTTAAGTCTGAGATCCCATAAAGACAGTTCCAACCTTTTATTGATCCGTGCGTTGGAAGGGAGCTTGGTTAAGACACCGTTATGTTTGAGGTTGTGTAATAAAGTTAAAGTAAATATTTATGATCCACATTAAAGAATGGATTCTTGAATGAAATGTTTACTCTGGAGTAACATTAAAAGATCCAAAGGGTATAATGACTTACTTTCTTAACTGAAGTCCGAAAATTGTAGAAACCAGTTATGTTAATCTTAAGAATAATGAAATTAGTGGGAGTGTCTGAATAATAAGATGTGGATATTATGGTAAATGATAGACATTGTCTATCTGTATGAATACATTATTCACATGGATTGGAATATAGTTCCATCAGTTGAATGAAAATTTCAACATAAGGGATAATGTTCGAAAGACATGATACTCCATGAAGAAAGAATAGTACAATCATCTGATAAAGTTAAACCATTTAGAATGACATTACAAAAACTTGTTATTTTGGAAGTTGGTTTACTTGTAAGACTTAGATGGTAGTAAATATTTTTCGGTTTCATTCTCACAACATATTATGTTATGAAGTTTATATTTCTCAATTAATGAATTGTCATTTTAGAAATCAATTTATAGGATAAAATAAATATTTCCCACGAATGGTTTAGTAAGTTACTTTACAGTCGTATGAACCGTAAGATTAGTGGGAGTAAGTAGATATTTTACCTGTATAATTGATTATTTCTTGCTCACATTTAAATGATTGTGTATTATGATTTTCTCTGAAGTTAAGATGAAAGTTAATGTGAGAGACAATTTATGTGACAAAGACTAAATTAAAATTTTAATCTAGTCACAGTTACGGTTGGATTGTCTCAGAAAGCTCACATTGAAATGATCTTAAAGAGAGAGTATAATTAGCAAATGCTGCAAATAAAGTCCTAATGCACCTACAAGAACATGTGAATGCATTTATGTTCATGTAGATTCAGATTTAAGGGATATCTTGACAGTTGAAAGTCCACTCTTAATTAATTGTTCCTTTTATGTGTTGGAGCAATATTACAGAAAAGTAGTAATTATCTGTCGTTATCAATAATGTAAAGTAAGGTTTTAGCATGTTTATCATGCATTAAGAACTGTGGGACTTATTTCAGGGCTTGAGGTTGTCGACACCGTTACCAAGTCGCTGGAAAATTTATCGTAATAACGCCACAGTTATTTCTTCGTCAAAACGACAAGTATTAAAGGTGCAAACTTATGGAAAGAAAGTTTATTGTCGTTAAGAAGAAAGTTCAGAAACTAGAGTGTCTGTCAGCATAATGGCCAAACTGACAATGATGTATTTAAATGAATGTTTACAACTAATGACATTAAATAAGCATGCAAATAATGGGTCTTAGTTGTAAAGTTGATGGTGATGATGTTTGACACTCTGAGCTCAATTATATGTTTCTGACTCCAATGTTTTCCTGTTAATTATGATTGTGTATACATAAAGTTTATGATAACGGGAAAACCTTATGCAAAGCCTTACTTGGACCTTGATGTGTTTATATATATTACTTACAGGCTTACATTTGATAAGATGTGATTGTCGTGGTATATGGAAGGGAGTATGCTGCTTAAATAAGTGTATGACCGCCATAACTCGCATTTACAGATTATTGAATGTAAGTGATTATGATGAACGGAAAGATTAGATTTTACGCGCGCCTTATGTTATTCCATAAAGATGTAAGACTTATGTGATTATCTGGCCAAGTGGGAGAATGTAAGAATATATATTTAATGGTACAATATATATTCTAATTATGTGGCCAGATAATATTAATGAGTATAGATATATTGAATAATGTATTATATTATATTATATCAATATATATCTTTATGGAATACATTTAATCTAGACCGTTCAATTGGTTACTTGATGGACGTACCAGATTAAAGGGTTAATATTATAAACGGTCCTCTCTCCCTGCCAGTTATTGACGCAGAGAGAAAGAGCAGTTCTCCATCAACTGGTCTCTGACAGAAGCATGGACAAGGGAGAGAAGTAGAACCGTTCTTCTGAGAAGCTAAGAAGATCAGAGAATCGAAATCAATTACCGGGTAAGTCATTCATCTCTATATCTTTTCCCTCATAAAGCATGATCAAGATTCCTGGCAATTAGGGTTTGTAAAACTTACATTCCATTCATCCCTCAGAAGTTTGATGGGCGATGCCTGAATATTTATTATGCCATCCATATGTTCGACAAAATGCTCCAGTGACCTAAATGATTTCTCATGACTATGAAATTAGTAATTTTCAGGTACTCATACATGTTTATTTTGTACACTCTTGGTTACAGTAAATGTATTTGTATGGGTTCTATTGTAGACCTGCACGGGCCGCACCTATTATCCTCTCTTAGTAAGTCAATTTGTTTGACTTAATTTATAAACTGCTAATGTCTTCTCTGTGAGTTTCGATTTTTTTGATCTCATAACTTGATATATGATTGAAGCAGCAGGTTTTGGATTTCAGTCCACTTTTCTGCATATGAGTGAATCTGAGAGCCTCAGTTATGCATATTTGAAGCATTTGGTTGTTTCAATGAATTTAGATGACATCAATACCCGCCAGTATTCACTTTTACATTCAATCCTTCCATTTCTATGTAGAAAAAAGTTTTAACAAGGTTTATCGTTATTTTAGTTATTGGGTTAAGTTTATTGGCTCTTTTGTCTAATTCTATGCACCTTTGTTCATTTTCATTCCATAAAAAAACTTCTTATTTATATCTTTCCATAAAAGACTTCTTCTCTATATCTATTTTCTTTCCTTCACTTTGCTCTTTCCTCTGCTTATGTTCATTGCCATGACCTTTTTTTTCCCCTAATTACCTTTTGTTTCTTGTAGAGTTTTAATCAGGTTATGTTTACTCTTAAAAATTTATAATCCTTTTTGCTTCTTTCAGGGTCAGAGTTTTGATTTTTTAGGGTAGAACTGCTAAACTTGTACATATAGTGTTGTTCAGTGATATGCACCTCTAATGAGAATTAATAGTATATTTTGAGCGTACATTACACTCCAGAATGTCAGTGTGCACTGTCTCTTATCATTATATGAATTCCTCTATTAGCAATGAAGATGTGAGTGACCCGTATGATGGAGACTCTTCTGCTATTGCTTGACTTGTGAATAAAGGAGAAAACTTTACAAACATAATTTCTCAACCAAAGAAGCTTCATAAGGTTCGCGTTCCAAACAGAATTTCTCAATCTGTTGAAGAAACATTCAGTTTCTCAGTAACTTGCATCAAACTGCAGCTGGTCGGCTCATGATATTTAAAATATTCATGTTCATTGGGTTTCGTTTTTTTAAATCTCAAATAAGATCTTGAGTGCAATGTTTGGGTCTGAAGATGACATATTGAAGGATGGATCGAAGGAGTCTGGATTTCTCATCGGTTCGGTCTCATTTGGGAGGTTCGTGTCAGAATCGTTAGCATGGGATACATGGACTATGTTTTCTTCCAAACACTACGTGGAAGAGATTTTCGCAGCCTGGATCCGTTGCTGAAAAGAAGGCCTTCTTCAAAGCTCATTACCAGAGAATGACCGGAAAGAAGCACAAGCCGAATCTGATCAACTAACTCGATGCTGTCCAGAATAAACTCAAAAATGACAAGGAAACAGTAGCAAATAAGGAAAATGAGTTAAAATCAAATGTTTAGATGGAGACAAAGAAGGATGAATGCACGGGCCAGTAGAGTGTGCTCGATTTGACAAAGATTGGATCCAAAGAGGAGAAGAAGCATGAAGCACTGAAGTCGGTGACTTCTTCGGAGGCAACTTGACTGTCTTGTTTATCGAAACTTGGAATAAAAGAATCTAGGTTTTGAGTGTGTTTAATCAGAACCCATTAGGTAACAATTGTTAAATATACAATGTCTATCCTTTTTAATCATGATCTCATAGTTAACTACTGTCTTTTATATTGCTATAAATAATAATCACTTAAATAAACAAGCTAAATGTGGCCTTAGGATAGAGTAACAATCATTTATTTGATGTAATTGATTTATATTTTTGTAATAAAACTATCATTTTTTCTTCTAAACAACGTACTGTTTTTCCTAAATAATTAAATACTTCGTAGTTTAAATAGTCGTGCTCCGTAGTTTAAATAATAGAGCAATATTTACGTCTCCAAGTTTAATTTTTTGGCCAATAAACGTTTCCAATAGATATTGAATAAACACAAAACGCGCGAGCAACGCGCCAAAATTCTAGTATATATATATATATATATATATATATATATATAAAAATCACATTATAATATACTTATCATTATATCATCAAATTTTTAATTTTGAATTAGTAACATATATAAGTATAATATAATAATACATTTTTCCTTGTATATATATTTGCTAAATATAATATATACTTAATTTTTATATTTGAAATATTATATTATTATAACTAAATCTAAATCGGGCTCTTAAACTAGCCATTCTCTCGGCCCAAAACTTGTCTTTATTAATTTCCAAACCCTAATCTATTTAATCTCAACCATCCATTTTCCACTAATCCGCCGTGAATTGTTGTTCTCCAAAAAGGGACTCTCCTTCTATGCTTTTTTCTACTGATAACTGGTTGGCTTCCACTAGTGTATCCATCTCTCGTTCGTTCTTTTCTTGGGGACGACGGCCTGCAATTTACGGAGTTGGAGTCACGGCTTACACGGGACAGGGTCACGGATTCGTAGAGCCACAGCCAGTAGATGTGTCACGACATGAATTAGAAGCAGGCATCTGAAGAGTCATGAATCGAGGCATTTCTGACCAGGTTAGTCATTTGTACCACTATCTACGTACACCATAGATCTCTGTGTGTTTTTCATTTTCAACACCTCTACTTTACAGACCTGTGCAAGATCTGACCGTAAATCTTCGACTTCTTGCAGATCTGATGAATATCGAAACAGATCCCAAGTCAGATCATTAGGATTTGTTGCTGCAGAGTATGGAATTGTTCCATGTTGATGATTTCCAGCAAGAGTATCAAGAAAAATAGAGGCAGAGATGTAATTGAGGAATTAAAGAGAACGAGAAAACCATCGACAATTGTTAAGTATGTCGGTTGGTGAACCGTTTTTATTTTAGTGATTATTATTATTATTGTATATACAATCAGAGTGAATAGGCTAAGAGATTAGCCTTTCATGGAGTGGTTAAAGTTGCATTGTCAATTTTGTAATATTTTTTGGTAAAGTTTATCGTAATTAGATATATTCGTTAAATTTTATTTTTTTTCTTTATTATTATGAATCATGTTATTTCTGATGGAATAATAATATATATTATTATTGTGAAAAACTGATGTTATTTATAAATATATTTTTAATTGCTATTATTTATAAATTAATTAGTTTGTGAAAAGAAAATTATAAATAAATTTCGGCGATTTTTTATTCTTGTCCCTGATATATATCAGTGACTTTTGCTCTATTGTCACTAGTGTCCTTTTATTAGTGGCGAAAACGGTCGTGACTATAGAAAACTTATCAGTGACAATTAAGCAAATTCGTCACAACGACTATTACTGACGCGAGTTTTAGTGACGCCTTGTGACAACCAAAAAATTTGTCACTGAATACATCTGTGACGAATTTTGTAAGTAATTGTACAATTTTATTGTCATTGATTCCCTAATTTGTTGTAGTGAATGTATATATAAAAAAGACGGATCAAAATACAAGTGAGTATTATTAATATATATATAAAGTAATATACTACGATTTCTACCATATTGATAAGAGCCTCTAGAACACCTTGGCAAATATTTAGGGTAAGCAGTTCCGGGTACCCTGTAATTTTAGGGTATCCCAAAACCATATCAATATCAAACGGTTCCTAACATCTATCACCCAGAGCCATACAAGAACCGTTTTGATCGGAACCTTCCTAGAACTATTGGTATGGGTATTTGTATGGAACCAATTACATCCATGAATATTTTACAAATGAGTCTAAGCGTTTATTTTTTTTTTATTGATATATAAACAAACACATATAAATATGTAAATTATGTATTACAAAATGATTAGGGTTAAGAAATTATAAAAGGTCTGAACTATCACCCATGTTAACGGGAGAGGTCTGAAATTTCAGTTTTGTTGATAACAACGGTCTCCGTTAGTTTTTTCCGTTAAAATTAACGGAAGTTGGTCACATGCTTGGCATGTAACCGGAAATAAAATAAATTTCCAAAAATGCCCTTCTATCAAGTGTGCCCCTCACATGCATGAAGTGAAAAGACCAAAATGCCCTTGAAGCCACCACGGCTCCGGCGACCACCACCCGACTCCGGTGACCACCAACCCAGCTCCGGCGACCACCACCGTACTCCGGCGGCCACTACTAAGGCTCCGATTGGGCCCAAATCGGAGCCACCGACCCCGATTGGGCTCCGATCGGAACCACCGGCCCCGATTGGACTCCGATCGGGGCCACAGAGCTCCAAATCGGAGCTTTTTAGCTCCGATCGGAGCCCAATCGTGGCCGGTGGTTCCGATCGGAGCCCAATCGGGGCCGGTGGTTCTGATCGGAGCCCAATCGGGGTCGGTGGCTCCGATTTGGGCCCAATCGGAGCCTTAGTGGTGGCCGCCGAAGTCGGGTGATAGTGGCCGGAGTCGGGTGGCGGTGGACGGAGCTGGATGGTTTTAATTTGACTTTAGGGGTAAAATTGTCATTTCACATTTCCTTAAATAAGATATTAAATAGGGTTAATAACTAAAAAACTGTCCAAGGTTCCCTATGTTAAAATTAGGTGTCTGAAGTTTGAAATGTTAAAATGGACTGTCCCAAGTTTCATTTTTATTGAAATTTGGTGTCTCGGTGTGATTACTTTAGAGAAGTCAATTCTGACGAAACTGTCTGTCAAATTCGAGCTCTCATACACACTCCTTGCTCGTCATCTTGTCGGGACCGTCACCTAAAAAGTTGGTCACATCCGGGCAAGTAAATATCGCTCTACTATCATTGGAAAATGGATCCACACCACTCTTCTAGAAACTTTTTTTTTAATGTTCAATTTTTAGGTGAAATTTGACAATTTTGTAAAAAGTAAAGAGTGATGGATTATGAGTGGGTTGGTGGGTTGATGGAAATGATTGAATGAAGATGAAAAGACGCACAAAGATACCAAATTTCAACAAAAATGAAACTTGGGACAGTCCATTTTAACATTTCAAACTTCAGACACCTAATTTTAACTTAGGGTAAACCTTGGACAGTTTTTTAGTTATTAACCCTATTAAATAAAACAAAATATTAAAGGGGCAAAAATGTCATTTCACAAAATCCTGTTAAATTTAACCCTAAAAATGGACGGAAAACATCAAATTAACAAAATTGAAATTTCAGACCTCTGTTATTAACTTTTTAAATTTCAGACCTCTCCCGTTAACATGGGTCATAGTTCAGACCTTTCATAGGTTCTTAACCCAAATGATTAATAACTTAGTAATGAAAAATTTAATTTTGGAAGAAAAAACATTTAATTATTAATGTATATTATATACTAAACAATTTCAATTCCGGGTATTTGAGTACCTACATACTTATCCCGGAACCGAAAATACTGATTTCTGAAATTTTATCCCAAAACTAAAATTGTACCATAACCGTTTACCTCTACCCGAAATCTACCCAAATGACCGATTCCGGATCGATTCCTATTCCAAACGGGTATTTTGCTCACCCTATATTGACTCATCATTAGTCTAGCCCAATATAGTAGCCCATTTACTAGATTCACGAATTGCCTCTTTCTACAAACGGCCCAGCCCAACCGTATAGGTTTACGTATGGTCGCATTTGTTAGGAAACTAACTAGTATATTGCAATCTTAACTGATGTAACATACCAGATAATGTATGAGAGGTTTGATTTTTTAAAAAGTTCTTTCGATGATCTAATAATAAGTCCGAATTAAACAGTTTTTTTTTTCTACTGGTAAAGCACTTAAAAATGAAATTTTAAAAATATAAAAGAAACCTTCTCTAATTATAAGTAAATAATTTCTAACCGTCTTAAAAAAAAACAAAAAAAATAGATCAGCAAAATCATTATTATTTCTAAAAAGAGAGTTTTACAAAAGTGATTCAGATATCTTGCCCTACTCTTCGTGTCTCGGATCTCGCATCACTGTTAAGATCTTAACACATGTCCTTAAACTTTAATATTTTCCTTCTAGGGTTTATCAATCCTAATAGGATTTTAGAAAAAAAATAAAACAAAATTAATTACACTCAGGACACGTGTCAAAATATTAACAGTGATATACGATCTGAGACAAGAAGAGTGGGGCAGAAGATCGAATCCCTTACAAAAGACACCATATTACAGAAGAGAAAGTTCTATATTGACTCTTTCTAAAAAAAATAGATAACCTTTTTTTAAAAAATAACATTTAATAATGAGTAAATAATGATTTACAAATTGTTGTTGAAAGGTCTACTTAGAGCTTTAAAAAATGGTTAAATGTACTTTTAGTGCCACATGTTTGACCAATGTAGACTTTTGGTGTCATATGTTTAATTTTATAGGTTTTTGGTGTCATATGTTTGAGAGCTTGTATGTTTTTAGTGCTTCCGTTAGTCAACAGTTAGTTTTACCGTTAAATACTTTTATTTTGTTCAATTTAGACCTCAAATTTATATTTCTAGAATTTAATATCTACAATTTAGTCCCTATTGTTTGCTCAAGTCACCGCCCAAGGCCGCCGGCCACCACCCACCACCTCCAAAGCCGCCGACCACCACGAAAAGGGCCGAGCACCACCACCACTTAGGGCCGGAAACCACCCCAATTGGTGGTGGCCGGTCCCAATTGGTGGTGGCTACAACCCTAATTGGGGCCGGCCACTACCAATTGGGGACACAGAGGGCTCCGACTGAGCCCTCTGTGGCTCAATCGGAGCCAGAGAGCTCCAGTTCAGGGCCCTGCGGCTTCGGAGCCAAAGAGCCCCAACCAAAGCCACAAAGGGCTCATTCGGAACCCTCTGTGGCCACATTGTTGGTGTCCGGCCCCGATTAGGGCTGTAACCACCACCGGCCGGTCCCAATTGAGGTGGCCACCACCAATTGGAGTGGTTTCCGGTCCCAAGTTGTGGTGGCCGACCCTTTTCGTGGTGGTCGGTGGTTTTGGAGGTGGTGGGTGGTGGCCGGGTGGTGGCCGGGTGGTGGCCGGCGGCCTTGGGTGGTGACTTGAGCAAATAATAGAGACTAAATTGTAAATATTAAATTTAGAAATATAAATTTGAAGACTAAATTGAATAATATAAAAGTATTTAACAGTCAAATTAACTGTTGACTAACGAAAGCACAAAAAACTTACAATCTCTCAAACATATGACACAAAAAACCTACAAAATTAAACATATAATACCAAAAATTTACATTGGTCATATATGTGGCACCAAAAGTACCTTTAACCCTTTAAAAAATAATTCATTATTAGGAGAACGACGGACTCATTAAGTAGGCAATAGACCTTGCTCCATAGCTAACATAATCCATTATCTATACTTGCATTATAGTCACACCATAAGATAAAGTGCTAGCTATGTAATTTTTTTTTTTAATTCACACACAGCCTGAAATCTCTTATTAAAAAATGAAGCATTTGACTACTATATCACATCGGGATTTGCTAGCCTTAAAGTAATCATGCTTTTGCAAAAAAAAAAAAATATTCTATTATTAAAATATTCAATATGTACGGTACCTAGTGTGTAGAATATACGTAGCGGACCAAACTCTTACCTTCCACTTCCATTAACAACGTAAAAGTAACATTATATCTACTATACCAATATATAATTTGTATTGGGTCCTCACCCCCAAAATGTACATATACTGTCTAGAGGGTCACTTTTTTAACTGGTTTAACCTAAATCTCATACCAAACCGTATTGAACTGGTATGCAGCTATCATCTCCAAAGGTTGCACTTTTCAAACCGGTTTAACCAAAACCTCATATCCTCTCCAAAGGGTCCGTCTTCATGCAAAATACGTAACGCTACCGCTACTGGAAAAAAAATGACGCTAAAAAAGAATTTCAGTTACGACAACTCAAACCCTCGCTACGTCCTGACATCCACTCCATGTTCGCCCGTCGTCCGCCGATATCCAACGATGTCTGCTACTCCCCCTGTCGTCCGTCTCTTCCCCGCCCTTTTGATGTTGTTTGATCGGCAACCCACCTCTTCCAAATTAATTGAGTTTATACTCGGCAGGTTCCCTTCAATTCAATGTCGATTCCGCACGCCCTCGCCCGTCGTTCTCTCACGTTACGCTTTCACTGGCTTCTCATTGATTTCAACTGTAAAGTTGCCTTTTTATAAAGTCTTGGATTGGATATTTGGATTGAACCTTCCCTCTGCAGTATACATTGCGCTCTGTAGTGAGCCTGCTTGGTCCCATAAACAAGGTCAACATTCGATTTTTACATGTACCATCGATTATAAAAGCTCGTAAAATGATGTCTCACTTATCAATCCGTGTTTGTTCAGAAAACGTGGTCTTACTTTGAGAAGGTTTGTTTACTCGGTCTCCCTAAATCATGTTTTTAGAATCTTACTTTTTGTAACACAGTTTTAATTCCTTGCATAGATCGGTCAACAATGATGCCTCTTTTGGGCTCTTAATTGGATCATTCCCACGTTTTCTTTTACTCAGTAGAGTCCCACTTAAAGTTGTTGATGAAATATTTTGAGAGTCTCGGAATCCTCGTGAAAATATGAGAAATATCATGCTGCTATTCCCGCCTGTTATATTAATTGACATCGAAGACCTTAAGACGAAAATTATTATTTTTGGAAAGATAGATGACATATTACAATATTTGTGTGTAAAAAGTCATACAATTCAACCATTTTGCATTGGGTCAGCCGTCTTTTGATGACGTATTGTTGCAAATGAAGGAAGCGTCGGTAAGTTTCTGATTAAATATCATTGGATTGTGTCGACAATCATTCGATAAAATCACAAGATCATTGTTTCTTTCCTTGAAACAGAGAGGTTAAATTTTCCCTACTCATATTTGGACCAACTTTGTGTTGATGCATTTGTTATCGTTCTTGATTAATTCAACAATCAGTTTCTTTCTATAATTGATCATAGGTATCTAGCTAGACTTTACATTGGTCGTGCAATAAAATCTGTGCATTTGTTATTGGTTTGCTAACTAACATGCTAGAGGCAATGTTGAAATTCTTTGATGAACTCAGTGTGAGATACAAAAAGCTTGGGAAAGTCATTACAAAAAGCCCTCAGCTACTACTCCGTCCACCTCATGAAATTCTCGAGGTAGCTGATTATATTGATCGTTGATCGTATAAACAAAGATTTTTATTGGATACATAATATGATGTGGCTCCATGTATGTACATGTTGTTACTTTTTTTGGAAGGAGCAGTTTTTGATCGGGCCACAGTCGAGAAAACACATGTTCGGTGCCCTGAATTTTTTCCTGCAAGTTTTGAGAAAAACCTAAAGTGGAAGGTCGAATTCCTAAGTAATATCGGAAACCGCAGAAAGCGCATTCCCTGAGTTATTAAGAAATATCCAGAGTTTCTTGTATGCGATGATAAACAAAGTTTACTTCCTCGGTATGTTTCTCTCTCTACCGGAAAATATCATACCATACGTATGAGTTGGTGTACAACCAATGAAAATGGACCCCGTACTGCATATCATAACACTATTGGATGTTTACAACAAACTCAGCTCACTTGGTTCAATGTTTCTTATAAAACAAGCAATTTGACATTAATACACGTGTTTTCTTTGTATAGGATGAATTATCTCAAAAAGATTGGATTATAAGGAGACATAACATATATGGTTTGGACATTTAGAAGGTTTACAAATCGAAAGTGGAGTTACTCCTGATGGATGGAAAGGCTGGGAGCCACTTCGGTGCCCCAACGAAATCATCCCGCCTTCTAAAAATAGTAATGTTTTAAAGTGGTTATAAATGTCTTAAACTATTAAATATTAAAAAAAAAAAAAACAAATTACCTATCCAATAAGTTGCAGGTTACTAAACTATATATATTAATATTTTATTATTTACTTTTATATAAATAATATTATTTATCCTTAACAATAAAAACAAATTATCCAAAATTTTTTTTATAGTATTACAATTTTTTATGCTAAATAATTTTAGTACTCTTATTATATATATAAACTTATTTTTGGACAATATATATACATAAACTTAAACACAAATAAATACAGTGTTTTTTTTGCCAAACTAAATATAGCATTAAATACACATTTTTTCCGATAATACTTAAAATATTTTGTTGTTGATGAATTTAATTTATTTTTGTATCTGTTATCATTGTATATTGTAAATAATTTCAAAAAAAAATATAGTACTACTTTAATTACATTTTTATATATTTAAGAAAAATAACATGTCCTCCGCTCGTGCAATTTTAGAATCAAACCGAAAACTAAACCGGTGAGAGAACCAATTTCTACTTCGTCCGGTCGAACCGACTCAAATACGGTCTGACCACTTGTTCAAATACAACCAAAAAAAATGGTTTTGAAAAAAAAAAATCCACTCGGCAGTTGGCTGTTTATCCATTTCACAAATGGACAAATGTATTTTTTGGATAAAATTATGATTTTTGTTTTAAAAGAAAATTGAGAAAATTAAAATTACATTTTCTCTCTCTTGGTCATGGATTTATAATTTTTAATGTTTTTAACCAACTTTCCTTTTTAAATTGAAACTTACTATTTTAGGAAAGGGCGGTACCATTCCGCGGCGGCATATAATAAATTCCATGGTGAGGGAGGTCATGAATTTTCGGAGATACTTAAGTTATTCTTGGAGGAAAAGATAAAACTAAGGTATTGGGTGTTGAAGGGAGAAAATTGACTGTAGTCTCAAAGAGATGTTAGAAGACGCTCTGTTTCTGTCCATGGTTTATTAAATATCACTTATTTAGTCACTACAATGATCTTAAGTCATGCTTGATACGTTTTGGTTAAGGTTCATTAAAATCTATGACCAGGAAACAAATTAGTTAAATATGAACTAGATTTTGCAGCCACTTTGAACTACTAGAATGATTATAAATTCATTACCAGTAACGACCCTTATAAAGTACCATAGATGATGTCGACGTTTTGCTTTCTTTCGGTAGGTGCTTGACTAATTACCATGAATTCCGCTTTTGTTAAGTGTATAAGAAGTAACTTAGCAAAAAAAGAACTACATAAGAATGAGAATGAGGAATACAACATTTGACATCATAGTGGTTGAAATTCTTTTATTGAGTACGGAACCATCACTTACATATAAACATGTTTTTTTGCTAGTTTTGTTGTCAAAATTTATGTATACTACCACATATGCTCCAATGATGTTTCTTATTTCAATATCGGTTGATTTAGTCGAATAGGTAGATAAACATGATTTTTTTTTGATGCAGTATGAGAAGGTTTCCAGTGATGAACAAATATTGAATTACCCGAAACTTTAAAAGTGTACCCATACTTTTTTTTCCCTGAGCCTCAGTTTGGCATCTAATATACCTTGAGGTTGATGCTCCACATACAGAAACAAGACCAAAAATCAACTGCATATCTGCTTCTTCGATTCTCTAATAATATTTTGAATGAAAGAAAGCAAGAGTAGTAAATACGTACTATATTTAATATACCCGTCACATTTATATTTAAACTTTGCTTGTAGCTTATTAATACTATACTAATATAAAGTTTACGTAATGTGTAAATTCTTAAACATTGTTGCACTCGTGAAACAACTAGTATTATATAATATATAGTTTAACCAATAAAATTATTATTAAATATCTCATTATTTTTACACCAATACATTCAATTGAACTACAAAGAGACCATTTCTCTTTATCTTGTTTTAGTTTTCATTATCGCATTTTATTAAGAGAAGTTTTATTTGTAAATCGTTAATTATTTTGTTATATTAATTACAAATTTATTAAATGAGAGTTCTATCATCGCGCACTGTACGGGTGAAATATATCCAAATAAATATAAATTAAAATACATTTATTTTTTATTATTAAATTAAATATGTAGGTGATATTATATAAATATTAATTATATTATATTATTAAATATTAACTATTATTTATATATATATATATATATAGGATTCAACTAATAGTGTTTTTTTGTTGTAAAATTAATAAAAATATATAACAAATAATAATAATATTAAAAATAAAAGTAAAAGGTATAATATACATACATATATGTTTAGTAATTTTAAATGTGGTAAGTTATATATATGCCTTTTTTTATTTATGCATGTTATTATTATTAAAAATATAAAAGAATAACATGGCGACATTAGAAGGCATATGAATCAAATTGTGTAAATTTATCATTTAAACATTTTCATCATTTATTACTTTATTTATGTAGAAACTATTGTTATTTAGAGTAAATGAGCCGCCATAATAGGAGCTCATAAATATAAGTCCAACATGCTAAGCATAATTGGGGTATGACACATAGGGGATTTCAGGTCATGCTGAAATCCCCATGGGCCATACGCGCCCATGTGGGCCGGCCGAATTATGCACTAAATGGTGGCATCTCTCTTCGAGCGGCAGTGCAAGCTCAGATGGTGTTACAGTCGAATTAACAATTAACCCTCCCAGGGTTTTTGCTCACATCCTCTTATAAATAGGAGGTGTTAGGAATTCTTTGGGGTTGATAATTCTCTCCCATTTTAGTAGTCACAAATAAATCCCCTCTCCCTAGACAATAGGGTTTCGGCTGAACCACATCTAGCAACAAGGAGGTGTCGAATTGTGTCAGAAAATTCATCACGGAGAACAATCCAACGACCAGATTGAAGAGGCTTTGTTGTGGAGACCATAACATGCATATTGCTCATTAACAATAGTTCCCGTAGGACACCGTTCAGTAGTCTGTTGACATCTTGGGCTACAGATCGCGTAACAGGTATGTGCACCATTTCCGCTGCATAATTAGTTACATAGCATGTACCTTGTTTTGATTCGTATTACTTATTCCTAAAACCACAGAAACTAAAATAAACATATTTTCTACATTTTTAATATTAAAATAAATATGTAAATAATATTATATAAATATTGATTACTTTATATTATTAAATAGTTACTATGATTTAATTGAGCTTCCGATTACATTATTTTTTAATATTGTATTTTATATATATAAAAATTAAACTAATAGTGTTTTTCTTTTGTAAAACTAATAAAAATATAAAAATAGATAATAATATCATGTAAAATGTATAATATATATATACACACATATATATTTAGTATTTTTAGATGTGGTAATTTATATACTTTAAATATTATTTTATTTATGTAGATTATTATTATTAAGAATAGAACATGATATGTGGCGATCTTAGAATTCCCCTCAACCAAACGGTATAGATTTATTATTTAAATTTAAACGTTTTATCATTTATTACTTAATTCATGTAGATAAAATTGGATATATTTTTTTCTTTCTAAATTTGAATTTATAAAATATTTTATATCTAGATTTTATAGTCTTAATTAAATTAGAGAACGATGATTATAAAAAACACACACGTGTCACTCAGAGAATGTTCGTCAGAGGAATTAATATATTACTAGTTATTAACCTCGCACCTCGGGCGGGTAAATCTTATAAAAAAAGTAATCATTTTTATAAATAAAAAATTGTAAACTCTATCTTTTGTACTATTCTTCTTCGAAACATTATTTTAAATAAATAATAATTTTTTTGTAGTACTTAAAATAATATTACATTATATACTTTTTAGTTAGAGATATGCATATAATTTAGTTTTATAAATAATATAATCTTATAATATACCTCTATATATATATATATATATATATATATATATATATATATATATATATATATATATATATATATATTCACGCTTTATATATTATCAATTACAATTGTATTTTCTATACTAAATAATGTTTGTATAGTTATTTAATAAAAATCATGTTTATTTAAAAATTAATATTTATTACGAATTAGATTGTTACAAATATTTTTATTATTATTTATGAAATTATAATTTATTTTTTCAAATTATTTATGAAATTTATGAATTAAAATATTTAATATCTGTTTATGATTTATATACATATTAAATACTATAGGTAGAATATTTTAATAAGAAAACATATGTTAAGAGAATACTAATATGATGTTGTCATATACAATTATTTTTTATGTTTTAGCTGCTTGAAATATTTTATAATGATAACAAATAAAACGCTTACATAGCAATGTTATAAGGTTTCTTGATGTTCGAGTCAAAGTAACGACCGCTTCTCTTTATTCGTAGAAAAGTAAAAAAAAAAAAAGATTCATGGAATGTGGAATTGTAATTGTTGTGTATCCTAGGCTATTCTACTCACCTAGTATGGATCCGACTTGAAATTTTAATATTATAATATTATTATTTCGAAAAGTATGATTATTTTAAAAGCATGCTAGGCAAGCCCACATCATATCCTATGATGGTTAAACTATGTAATATCGTGCAGTTCAACGTTTTATTTGTTAATTAGAACTTTTATATTTAAATATAGCGAGCCTGTAAATATAAAAATATTAATGAATAATAATTACTCTTTATGCATTAATCCGTAGAAGTGATAATTAATCAGACGTGTAGTAAACATATTATATGTGCGATAACCCTAGAACACTATGGGAGAAAAAAATGCTTATGACGGTGTTAGATTAGTACAGTTTAATTATCAAGTTAGAGGGTGAATGTGTTATCTCTAAAGAGTTGGGGGACTAGGTAGTACTTTCCTTAATAGAGCAGCTCATGACGTTGTCGTTTCGTGGAGTTCAGCATTTGCGATTGCAACACGAAATTCCCAATCGAGCTCAGTTGTCAGCTCTACTGCCTTCACGATTTTGAAGATCGTAGGACTAAGAAAACTGTTTCAGTAATTCCCAGTTCTGTATATTGTGATCCAAGCTCAGGAGGGAGCTCCGACGATGACGGTTCAGTCTCCTCAGCTCCGGCGACTGGATCGGCATCTGTGTTGACACTCTCAGATCTCTCGTGGTACTCATCGGATCTGATCGATTCCTCTCACAGCGTCGGAGCTTTACTTGGAAGATGGCGGGCGCTGCGTCCGCGCTTTTCCTCCTGGATATCAAGGGCCGTGTTCTGGTGTGGCGGGATTACCGTGGCGATGTCTCCTCTGTTCAAGCCGAACGCTTCTTCACTAAGCTCATTGAGAAAGAGGTACTTAACAGCTTTATTATGGTAAAATTGCAGTTATAATTCGGATTGGCTTTAGCTTCCTTGCACTGTTTTGATGAATCAAGATATAGTGAAATCGTGTGATCAAGGGTAGCTTACTCTGTTCAGTATAATCATTGCCTCATTGACTTACAGCTGAATTGTCTCAATTCCGCTCTTAATTTCTAACTTATTGTCTGAAGTTTGTGTCTGCTGCATCTAATTTCTGTTATTTTGATGGCCCGTGCATGTAAATGTGATTCAGGGTGATCCGCAGTCTCAAGATCCTGTTGTTTATGATAACGGCGTCGCATATATGTTCATTCAGCACAGCAATATTTATTTGATGGTGGCAGCAAGGCAGAACTGTAATGCTGCTAGTATTCTCTCGTTTCTACATCGAGTAGTTGATGTAAGACATTCATTGAAATCTGTTCAAACCGTAGCAGGGTCTGTTTCCAAGTATAGTTGATCTTTTATGTAACTGTGGTAGGTCTTCAAGCATTATTTCGAGGAATTGGAAGAGGAATCTCTCAGGGATAACTTTGTTGTTGTGGTGAGATGTTTTGCATTTTGGCTCGTAAGAAGATATCTCTCATCCATGTTTTACTGGTTATATCTTAATTCATTTTGGTTATATTTGCATGTATGCAGTATGAGTTACTTGATGAAATGATGGACTTTGGATACCCTCAATATACCGAGGCAAAAATTCTGAGTGAGTTTATCAAGACTGATGCCTATAGGATGGAAGTCAACCAGAGGCCTCCAATGGCTGTAACTAATGCTGTATCTTGGCGCAGTGAAGGGATACGCTACAAAAAGAATGAAGTTAGTTCATGACCTCCTTTCAATATAGCCCAACCATCCTCCTTTATCAGCTCTGTTGAAACTGTTATACATATGTAGGTATTCTTGGACGTTGTGGAGAGTGTTAATATTCTAGTCAACAGCAATGGCCAAATAATTAGATCTGATGTTGTTGGGGCTCTGAAGATGAGGACATATTTGAGGTGTGTGTTTGTAGTTGATTAGACAGCTCAAACATAGAACTAGTAGCATTTGACTTTCCAAACGTGTCAAGTTAATTGGTTTCCCAATTTTCCATTGTAGTGGCATGCCCGAGTGCAAACTTGGCCTGAATGATCGGGTGTTGTTAGAGGCGCAAGGTCGAGCTACAAAGGGAAAAGCCATTGATTTGGATGACATAAAATTCCATCAGTATGTGTTGGAGCACCCCGTGCTATTGAAGTTATTGGATCATTTTAGTAAATTTATTTATAGAAGTAACTTTTTCTCTTCTGTGGGCTGCAAGTTGTGCACTGACTTCCTATGTATGGATCAGGTGCGTACGATTGACAAGGTTTGAAAATGATAGGACAATATCATTCATACCACCTGATGGAGCTTTTGATCTCATGACTTACAGGCTCAGTACTCAGGTTCATTTTTTGCTTAACATTTAACGATGTTGCATTCCTACTAATGAGACGTAAAACACGAGCTACTTGGTCTTATTTCAGGTGAAGCCGCTCATTTGGGTGGAATGTCAAGTTGAAAAACATTCAAGAAGTCGAGTTGAGATCACAGTAAAGGCTAGGAGCCAATTCAAGGAGCGAAGGTAAAATACCCTTCAGTTAATTCATCGAAAAATCCCAGTATTATCTATGCGATAAACAATGACAAAGTTGATCATACTGCAGTACTGCAACAAATGTTGAGATTGAGTTGCCAGTTCCCGCAGATTCTACAAATCCAAAAGTGCGTACCTCGATGGGATCCGCAGCATATGCACCTGAGACTGATGCACTGGTTTGGAAAATCAAATCTTTTCCCGGTGGGAAGGTATTTAGCGGCTCCACCTTTACACTTTTGACAATAAGTCTTATTTATTATGGGATGACTTAATTACTAATTACACAAGACATATGGGAGGTGGATTTGTAGATCATGATGCCAAATAATTATGTAAAAGCTCTTTGGAAGTTCTGGGGAAAGTTGTTCACCAACTAAAACAATTGAGTGTTTTTGCTAAGGTTTTCTTATTGACCGACATATACTTATCAGTATCCTATTAGGCTCCTACTTACACAAACAGATGTAAATTCTTCGGTTGAATAGTGTTTTTTTCAAAATTCTGAGTTGATTTTTATTTCTAAATCGGTGCTGCCACTGCTGGCAACACTTCCACCCTTAAAAAATGCTAGTGTATATGATTTTAAGATAGATTTGAAATGCTTGTTTTGCTAAGCTGAAGTGAGATAGCCCGAGTTTAGCAATCAGTTGTGCGGTTTTGTAGGAATACATGTTGAGAGCCGAATTTGGCCTGCCCAGTATAACGGATGAAGAAGCAACCCCTGAAAGGAAGGCTCCAATACGAGTGAAGTTTGAAATACCATATTTCACCGTCTCGGGAATACAGGTAAGGCTTATTGATTCGATATCATAGATCTCTCCTTTTATCATAAGCATAATGAAACGGATAAATAAATTGCATCTTGTTAAGACAAAATCTTGGTATTCCTCGATCCTTCCTACATGGATCGCATGATTGGAGGCTCTCATTCTTATCGAATGTTGTAGGTTCGTTACCTCAAGATCATCGAAAAGAGTGGGTATCAGGCTCTTCCATGGGTGAGATATATTACAATGGCTGGGGAGTACGAGCTAAGGCTCATCTGATTGTGTTCTTCTGCACGAATATCCGGTGCATTTAGTAAGATTCATGAATTATCATCATTCTTTGTGTTGTATTTTGAGAGTAAAAGAAAAAAACCATAATGATATTGAGAATCAAGTCATATATTACTTCCTTTTTTTGTTTGTGAAAATTCTAGCTCTAACATGCCAAAAAATGAAATTTTCTCTCTTGTTACAAGAGTGCTGTGAATGTGGATGTTTCTTATAATAGACATGTACTGTGATTGTTCTCTTGGCAGCCTTTATTGTTGGGAGACTATTGTTGTTAAAACTAAAAATGGATCTATGTAGCTTCATTGTTTCTTTCATTGATCATCCAAAGAAATTAGAGTTTAGAACCTAAATACAATTTCAGCTCCATAAGTAATGTCGCTAATCTATGTTTCAAATGTTAATATTTAGTGTTTCAACTATTAAATTGATTGATTTTAATTTTAATTTTTAAAATTGATGGAATAAAAACATATTGTTTAAAAAAAACTTAAATTATAAACAACAAATTTGATATTTAGGAAAGATAGAAAACATATTTTAGTTGCTTAAAATTTCAATTTTAATAGGGTTAAATGTACTTTTGATACAACATGTTTGACCGAATGTGGCTTTTAGTACTGAATGTTTAGTTTTGTATACTTTTGATACCAAACGTTTGAAAAAATATGGTTTTTGGTACATCCGTTAGTTGGCCGTTATAAATGACATGTGCAAGTCACGTGATTGACTCTAAACTTTTAATTTTGTTCAGTTTAGTCCATCAAATATATTCCTAACTTTTATTTTGTTTAACTTAGTCACAATACTTCAAAATCGAACCCAATTAAACCAATTGAATTCAATTGACATAGCCCTATTTGGGTCAAATTTACCCAATTGGAGATAGGTCTCAATTGGGTTCGATTTTGAAGCTTTATGACTAAATTAAACAAAATAAAAGTTATGAATATATTTGAGGGACTAAATTAAACAAAATTAAAAGTTTAGAGTCGATCACGTGACTTGCACATGTCATTTAACGGCCAAAACTAACGGCCAACCAATGGATGTACCAAAAGCCACATTTTTTTCAAACGTCTGGTACCAAAAGTATACAAAACTAAAAATGTACTAAAAGTCACATTCGGTCAAACATGTGGTATGAAAAGTATTTTTAACCCATTTTAATATTAAAATCAGTCGAAAAAAGCGAAAAACAAATTTGATAATTAGAACACAAGTACCACACATCAAACAGTTAAAATTTTAGTTGTGACTACTTTTATGTTCTTTAACCCATAAAATTATTTAGTCAGTTTAAGACAGGCCTTAACTATCAAAGCCATAAAACCTACTAATAGCAGATTTACCTTAAATTCATCATAATCAAATAGTCAAAACTGCACTCTTACTCTACTTAAACCATGTAATATAGTGTAGTGGTTCAATGACTCATCCCTTAACCAAATGTTAGGGGTTCAAACCCCACTAATGATCATGAGAATAAAATATTAATGACCATCACTTTATCCATTACGGACTGACCCAGTGCAAGTGAAAATTAGTTTAGATATAGAGTAAGCTGTAAGCTAGGAATGGCCACGGGGCGGGTTTCCGCAGCCTAGGACCCGCCCCGCGGGTCGGTCTGGCTGACCCGGACATGGGTACCTCCCGGGGCGGGTCAGCTGGGGAAAAAAATCCCGCAGGGCCGCGTGAACAAATTTTTTTTTTTTCTCTCAATATTACATATATATATATATATATATATATATATATATATATATATATTTGCCAAAATATTACATTATATATAAATTTAAACTACAAATCTAACACTAATCAAATACAAATAACAAACACATCAAATTCTTCACAAAATACAAATCCAAATTAACAAATCTTAATAATCTAAAAATACATATAATTACAATGTGGTCCTTGTTATTTATATATGCACTATATTAACTATATTGTTTAGTAAATGTTACATCATATTAACATTAAAATATTATATATATATATATATATATAAGCACTTTGGGGTAGGTCTACGGGGCCCCGCGCCCCTAGACCCGGACCCACCCCGGGTCCGCCCCCGCCCCGAACCCGTCCCGTGACCCTTGGGTCGGCGGGTCAAAACCGGATCAGGGCTCCGCGGGTCAGCAGAACTCCGAGACCCGTTGTCATCCCTAGTGTGAGTATACTACATGTGCTGCTCTCCTAATGAGATACCTCCTAGATCACTAAAAAAAAAAAAAAAGCAGAATCATAAGCTGAACTTAACCCGAGGTGGATACTTTTCGAATGAAGTCCCAAATTAGCAGAGCTAATTATTAGGTGCGCTTGGTGGTTACAAAACAATTAATATCTAACAAATTTCAGTAATATTCATATCACCAAATATTTTGAAGCTCCAATGACCAAAAAGAATGGGAACATTTACAAATCTAACCAAAAACTGAATGTGTGCTTTTCTTTTCTTTCTTCTTCGTTTTCATTGTAGAATTTAGTCAGTCTATTGGTGCGTAGTTAGATTTGGCAATATCTGGGGCGTCTTCCTGAACACATGCTTTCTGCATCTCTCGAATATGCTATCGTATATAACATCGAATTCGACCCCGGCTCTCTCCCTGTTCACGATGAACATTATGTGATCTGCTTCCACAATCTTGTAATACCTGCCCCCAGAAAAAAAAATTAAAAAATTAAAACCTCCATCAAAATTTTAATTTTAGTAATGTGCTTCAAGTAGAAATGAACACTAACCAGATGCCTGGCTGAAGCGGTAAGCAATCGGAATCGTTTAAGACATAACAACTAGGATGTTCGATCGGGAATCGCGGATGGGTCATCGATATAGTATTGAGAGCTCCATCATTGTCTTGCCAATCCTCATCCCTGTATCCTTTATAAGGTGGGGAAACGCTTGGCGGGTGGCGCCACTGACTCATCTGAAGAACCCGAATGAAGAGCATCGGGTGGATACCCAGAAAACCCGACGGAATGGTTATCCCCATGGCTTTTCTCGTGCGCTTAGTCGCGTAGCTGAAATAGAACGTATTGGGAAATGTATGTAGCTTAGAGTTGAGCTGCAACGAGCCTTGGATCGTTAAATCGGGGAGGATCCAATCGCCTGTGGCGAACGGACCTGAATTCCCTAACAGGCAATCTACAAGACCCCAAATTCCTCTGTTTTTCCTTGACATGTTAAAGTGGTCGAATCCGAAGTTGTAGTATGATTTCAAAAACGGGATGTCGAACCAATCGTACATTATCACCCCGAGTCGGCATAGTTGAAGAAGACAAATTGGTTTCATCGTAAGTCCATCTTCCGGCCTGATAAAATCCGTTACCAAATCAGATATACGTTAAAGTATGTATAAGAGCGTGCAGAAGCTTCATTCACAAGTTCGTTCGAGCATATATGATAATTGGCTAAAACATGGGTCTCTACTATTAGTAAGGCAGTCATACTTCTTTCACATAAATGAGAACTTAATTTAGTGGCTCTTTCCAAAAATTGTGAATACAAATAAAAAACATCTACTGAATAAGCTTTGCGACGGGGTTTTCATAATAGAACAGACATTTGACAATAAGCCTGTGCTTTTTGATGGAACATCATATCATAAATGATTAAAAACTTACTGCATTCCATCTAGGTAGGTTCTTGTGGTTCCATTGAAGGCTCCAGATAAAGATGTGATGCTCAAAATCCAGTTTTCGGAAGTGTTATGTCCTTCGAAGGCCTGAAATGAAATCTTGGTAGTGTCAATTCACGATTCGATAAAATTAAGCATTTTGCAGGTGAAGATTGTGAAAAGGGAGGGACCTTATCAGCAAGCATTTGCTGCAAAACACGAACAACCTGCGCCCCGGCTGAATGTCCCACGAAATGGATCGGGTGATCATCGTCCCATTCAGGGTAGTTTCCTGCATTTAGTATGATTTCATAACAATTACTAAACAACCAAGCACAAACACAAACATGAACATCAACATATGTTTGCTACTGACCTTGTTCATAAACCCGACCAAACTGCGAATGGCCACAAGCAATGCTATGCTCCTGGCCGTAATCGACTTGCCCGCCTTTCAAGTAATAAAACAGCTCACGAGCCCTAGAATCCGGAAATCATATCAGTATGATTACAATAACTTTGGGCTTTTCAAATCCAAACTTTGGAACATTTTTACAGTGGAATTTTGCAGAACTCACCTATCGTAGATGCTAGTTAAGGAACCCAAATCAGGTACAAGAACTCTCTCGTCTTTCTTCTCTGCCCCCGCGAAATACGATAAACCCCCCAATCTCTGAAACAAATCAAGAACCCAGAAATTGTTCAACAAATTGAAAAAAGTGCAACTTTGCATTTTGTTTCCTTTTTGCAGAAATTGTTCAAAATGATCAAGACAGCCTACCCCGCGAAATACCCTAAACCCCCCAATCTCTGAAAAAAATCAAGAACCAAGAAATTGTTCATAAAACACGCAACTTTGCATATTGTTTCCTTTTTGCAGATATTGTTCAAAATGATCAAGACAGCATATCCCGCAAAATACGATAAACCCTCCAATCTCTAATACAAATAAAGAACCCGGAAATTGTTCAACAAATTGAAAAAAGTGCAACTTTGCATTTTGTTTCCTTTTTGCAGATATTGTTCAAAATAATAAAGACAGCATACCCCGCGAAATACAATAAAGCCCCCAACCTCTAAAACAAATCAAGAACCCAGAAACTGTTCAACATTTGGCCAAAAAAAAAAAAAAACTGTTCAACAAATTGAAAAAAAACGCAACTTTGCAGTTTGTTTCCTTTTTGCAGATATTGTTCAAAATGAAGAAGAAGACAGCATATATACCCCTTTTCCGAATCCAAAGATTCCATGGACAAGGACAATGGGAGGCAAATCATTGACGTTGGTGGTCGTGTCTTGAGGATTGGCATGTGGTATTTCGACGTTTGAATCCTTGGGCTTGAATAGATAGTCGTTGAGCACCAGGGAGAGATCGCCGGCCACAGCCGAGCTGAATATGTAAAACCCATATAACAAATGCACAATGGAGCTCAAGAACAGCTCCCATAATTGCAGAGCCAGGAACCCGAATTTCATCATGTTTCTTAACAATCAATATTCAGAATCAAACAATTAAAAAAAAACCGAAAAAACTCAGAGCCTTCTTCTTCAAACAAGATGAAGAAGTAGAAGAAGGCTCGGCGAACCAAGGAGGACTTTAAGAAGAATTCAAATGGCTGCAATGGAAGAAAGTCCCTCCTTTGGTAATGGGGAAAAGAAGAATCAAAGCCTGCAAAAGGACTTATTTTTATAACCAGAATATCCTGCGCTTCTTTAAAAATGTCTCCTTTACGTTTTTTTTTTTGTGAGATTCCTTTAATTAAATTATTATTATTTTGAAGAATTCCGAAATTAATTGAAAAAAAATGGTTTTTAGGTGGGACTTTAGGTGTTTGTTTTCCTAACCACTTATTTCAGTTCAATATTGTTTTGATTTATTTCCTCCACCACACAGTCACAACCAATATCAATCCTCTGCCGCTAATTTACTGGTTCATTTTCTGCATGATTTTTTATGCATGAAAATACATAGATTTACAAAAACTTACCAGACCGAAGAGCTATGCTACAACCTGTAAAATTTCTTATAAAATTTAGAAAGCGATATAGGGTTCCATCAACAACCAATACATTTTTTCATTACTTTCTCTTTCTTACTTTCTATTGAAATTTTAAAGAAATTTTACATTTTAAAGATTTACTCTTAATTTAATTCACATATTTCATTGAAAATAATTTTGTTCGCATTTTCTTTAGGAAATATTCTAATATTTTTACAAAGAAAATGTCATATATTATTGTTATTATTATTATTATATAGAAGCCCATAAGGGTAATATTATTAATTTAATATTTGTAATTAAAGAGATGATGTGCTGGATTAGAGCTGGAAGGTTCTCCTTTCATGATTCATCAACAGTCAACTAACCTCCAACTGTACGCCTCCTTATCCATTTAGACATTGTCTTGTCCAATTTCTATGCTGTCTGACTGGAGAATGCCACGCTCTTTGGCACCCGTGTAAATCACTCGCTCTTATTTGACACAACTTGTCAATGTCGACTGGCGGTGGTGGAAACGCTCTAGCGATGCAAGTGGTGGACGTGGATGCTTCACAGTCCAAACTCAGACCACATGGGCACGTTGGTGGCTAATTTAATATTTGTTTCAATAAATCCAAACAACATTATTTATGGGGTGATTAATTATGTAAATACTAAACTGTCGTTGTTTACCTAACAGTTCGCACTTTATTTCAGCTAAATGTCCCCGAAAATATAATATCTAAATAAATTTATTATAACTTAAGTGTTATTTTCGTGTGTCGTATAAAATTCGATAAAATTAACCATAAAATTATATAGAAAAAAAGTGCATGAAATTAAAGAACAGTGAATATTACTTATATAAACAAGGGTTAAAAGTTTTTTGGTACAAAATATTTGACGATTTTTTGTTTTTAGTGCTACATTTTTTTTTTTTTACTTTTGTTGCAATACGTTTGAAATTTGTACACTTTTGGTGCATTCGTTAGTCAACAATTAAGTTTGATTGTTAAATAATCACGTGGCTCACACATACCTAGTCAAATAGCTTTTTATTTTTGCAATTTAGCCACTTAACATTTTCAACCGCGCCCTAGAGCTAAATTGACATAGCCATGGTCCGACCTGACAAGGTCCGGCGACCCTAGCCATGGTCCAACCAAACCATTGGTCGGAACATGGCTTGGTCAATTTAGCATTAGGGTCAAATTGACTCAATTGGACCCTAAGGCTAAATTGACATAGTCATGGTTTGAACCATGGCTAGGTCGGACCATGGTTAGGGTCGCCCCAAGGGTGCGGTTGAAAATGTTTAGGGGATAAATTGTAAAAATAAAAGTTAGGACAATAAATTTGAGGACTAATCTGAACAAATTATAAATTTTGGGCTAGGCATGTACAAGTCACGTGACTATTTACGGTCAAACTTAACAACTGACTAACGGATACACCAAAATTGTACAAGTTGCAAACGTATTGCACCAAAAGTATACAAAAAAATTTGTTGCATCAAAAGCCAGTCGTCAAACATGTTGTACCAAAAACATATTAAACTTATAAACAAAAGCAACTCAAAGAAATTTATGGATTTTTTTTCTTTCTAAAATGAAATATATACGGATATATATACAATTATTAAGATATTTACATCAAGTTATATGTGGCCTATCGTAAGCCAACTCATGAATCTTCATCTCCCATTTCGATTCGATCTTCATTTATATGTTATGCTTACGACGTACTCGATTAATGTCCATAGCTCATAACCTTCATTTGTCTCTAATGGTACGAGAAGAAAAATGTTAAAGAGAGTTTGCTTGATATAATACTTCAGATGGTTTTTTTAGCTATTTGAAAATTATTATAGTTTGAAAAATTATATTTTAAAATGTAATTTATATAGTGTATTAGTATTTATTTATTTGATGAAATATGAATAATTTATATTTTTTAAATATAAATGAATACGTTTTAGAATATGTATTGAGTTTTTATTTTTCAAATTTTTTTGAAATACGGATGACATTAGTTAATGCGGCTCCATTAACTTATATAACTGACATGTTATTTGAGATTTAATATTATTCTCTTATTTCAGTTTTATCGAAAAGTTCTAATTTCTAATTATTGTTTTAAAAAAAAAAAAAATCCTTAATCAGCTCCGTTCCTCTTTATATTAAGTATATAAGTAGTATTCTAAACTCTTTCACGATTACATCGTGCAATTGTCATTAAGGCTGTGTCGTAAACATTGTTTAGCGTATCCTGATTTTGATTATAAAAAGGGCTATACATACATTCAAAGAGAATGTGAGTGTGACCTATTTTATAATATAAATAATACGCACATTACTGGATTTTTTTTGTGTAACCGGTTTATTCACATGGCTATATTACTTACGCTGATTTAATTATTTATCACGTTATGACCACGTTACTTGGACAAGGGTCTGATTTGGTTGAATTTAAATAATATAATCATCGCAGAAAGATTTTATAGTCAGATTTGACGCCTTGGCTTAAACATGGATTGGATTTGTCATAATTGACCTATTAATTAAATTAACTGCTTAATTAATTAAACACGTGCCTAATCTTTATTATAAGAGAACGTCGTGTCGGATAATTTGAGCAGCTCTAGCAGAATGTACTTAATTAACATGATCAAGAGGGAGACATATCTAATTAGATCCGGATCATAAGCTTCTGATCCATTAAAAACCGATCCGAAACTGGCTTTAATTTTTTAAAAAAATATAGAAAAGTGGCCGAATAGCGTATTTGATTAAATTGAGTAATATTAGTTACCTGAACATTGTCTCAGAAGTTTTCAATTAATTAACTGGAGATTAGGAGGATATTCAGACCTACCTAGTTTGTTAGCTATATATATGAATGGGATATGAGTAGGCAACTAATCCTTACATATGAAGAGTAGGTGCCTAAATTAAAGAGCCCATGATGATAGTTATATATATAAATTAAACCGTACAAAAGCAATAGAATTCCATAGTAAGGTTTTTATATAACATATTGCGATAAATTCTTACCTACCTCGGTGCTTATACGTGGCACCGAGGTGTTGCCCCCACAACCAATCAGAATTAGACATGTATACATGACTCAGCACCTTACTGCCACATGTCACATTCTGGTTGGTTGTGGGGGCAACACTTCGGTGCCACGTGTAAGCACCGAGGTAGGTAAGAATTTCTTAAATCCTTCATTGTACAATTATTTGCTTCAGTAGTATTTGACCGTCCTTGGTTACAAATAAAATCAAACAAAGAATAGAAATGAGGTCTAGTAATTAAGAGTACTTACTTTTATGTGGTTTGACTCTGTAGCTTTAGGTTCGAAAATTCTTAAAAGCATCATATTGTGTTGACTTAATTAAAATATCAATCTTACATTGCCGCATACCACCTTAGTCATATGAGGATACGAGTAAAACTGAGACTTAACATGTCGGCCTCTTAATAATTATACTAGACTGCTAATGGAGTCTAGTATAATCCTAGATTGTGAGCAGGATAACCCGAATGTTACGTAGCGACATAGATTTAAATTAAGTTATTCCTTTTGTGAAAAAAAGAAAAAACATAATTCCCATATTATAAATGATCGAAGTGGTGGTCTTGCAATCAATTGCTTGCATTAAAAGAAAAGAAAATGGACGAGGGTGGATGAACCGAACAACTAAGCAAATAAATGATTGTCAACCATTGGAAAAACCAACTATTAATGTTACTTACGATTTTTAGGTCCGAACATTGTTCAAATTTTGTTAGAAATGCTATCTGAAAATAATGCTAATCTTAATCGTATCGAAATTGTCAAAATAATTTTATACATAAAAAAAGGCAATAAATAAGAATCAACCCAAAATTAATTCCTTAAGGGCATAGTTCATTTCTTCCTGGTCCTCCATAGTAAAAGTAATTTCCCCATACATCATTATATCCTTCCTGTATATTGTAACAACTCGGGGTATCCGCTAAAACCCGAACATTGGATACCGGGACCATGTTGTTGTCCCAGTCGACGACTTGAAGGTTCCGGAAGTAGGACGCCTTTGCGAACCCCTCACCTGCGAAATGCCCGCTTCCCATCTGAGTCGTGGTGTGGAGCCCCATCGGGTTGGAGTTTACTACTTCGCCCCCGAATTGAATCATGCTCGCTTCATCTTTTAGGTGGGTGAAGAGGCACGATGGCCAGTATCCGACTAGAATACCCGGTCCGAATTCTAGCCACCAGTTCCCGTGCTTCGGATCCTACAAAATTAGGGTTGAGATGAATAATAAGGTTCAACTTTTTCTCATATAAAGCACCGAGTTAGTGTCAAACTCCGCATTGAGCCGAATCAAGTCAATGGGCTAGTATATATAAGATCTATTTATTTATATAAATAAAGTTTCATCCTAAAATCAACTCTCGTTAGAAGGAGTAGTTCATTTACACCGATATATAACACGTGAAAGTTTTCTAATCTAACAGTTATAAAGTCCACTAGCAAAAGTTGTGAAATATATAGTACATAACTTTTGCGTTGTCTTACTACCGGACTTTTCAACCGTTAGATTTGAAAAAATTCACGAGTTATATACTTTTATTATTTGAAATTAGCAGCTGAATGATTATCATAATAAGTTACATAAATTAGTATAGATATGGAGTAAACATGTTACGAGTGTTTGTCATTTTAATACTTGAATCATTGAAAAATGATCTTAGAGTGTTTAAGGTTAGGCCGGATGGCTTCTTAACACATTTATTTTTCTTTACATCGTATTATTTCACAACTTATCATGATAATTAAGGAAGAATGAATAAGCACATTTGGAGAGTTGCAGTACAATAGAGAGTTGTATGCTGCGTTCGGAAAGAATGAATAGCTCCAAAAATATAATATATTGATTTTCTTCCAATTGTTTAGACCATTGATGATAGGATTAGGCAAAATATTGGATCGATCAGATCGGACCTGATCTGCTAGACTGTTTGAAATTGGTCCAGTCCAGCAGGTTCCAAACAGATCAGATCTACAAAGAGTGAACCATTTCTAAGAACTGTTAGTATACTTTTGTTAGTATACTTTTGTGGATTTTTTTTAATAAATTAAGTATATATTTTGATGATAAATGAAGATTTACTTCAAGGGCCGGACCGAACAGGTTCCATGCTCAACCATAATAAATGGGGTGATTTACTTGAAAGGCGAAGTCTCTAGCTCTCTAGTTTAATTTAGGATGGACCAACTGCCCCTTAAAACCAGAAAAAGGTTGAATAATGATGGGGAAGCAAACTTGATTATGCACTACACGCATGTTGACATAAATACAGCACAAGAGAACATACTAAATCTACAGTCATGATTACTTAGTAGTGAGGCATGGAGAGGTGGAATTGATGGTTTGATGCTTCATGCCTAAGATATATTAATATGTCCGGAAAGTAATTTATTGTATTTTAATGATAAAAATGATGATGAGTGTTGGAATTAGAATGTGAGATTTATAAAAATTATTATTAGTAGGTACCTTCCAAATTAATAAGCTGATATCGAATTGGCCACCTTGATAGGATGAGGAAGGTGAGATGGCAGCACCTAGTGCAATCCTATTATCGGTTTGAATAAACCCCGAGCACAGCAAGTTATAGCATCCGCTCGTTTGGTACGCATCGTTCTGCAATCACATATTAATTAATCCAAAATGACTTGTATATTAAGCCAATCGCACATGGATATACAAACTCGATCAATATATATGCAATCCAACATGGGTTATACATTAAGCCAAAACTACATGGATATATAAACTCGATCAATATATACAAGATTTAACAATTAGCGATTTGATAAGTCAACTTTGGGAGTTAGGACAATTTGCTAGTTGAATGTTATATTTTAGCCGATTGAGCACAAAACTTCTATCTATTTACAAAGTTGCAATACACCACATCCTGTTTTATAAAAATGCAGTTAGCAAATTTTCATAAAGTCTAGTTAATTAGTAAATTGTAAATTTCTCACAAATTTGCATTTTTTTTTTTTTTTTTTTTTGCAAATTGTTAGTTGAATTTTTGTGAAATTTGCAATTTGTTAACTAACTAGACTTTATGAAAATTTGCTAACTGTATTCCGATGAAACGGAATGCGCATGTCCATATCTTCATCACCATTCAATAGAAAATTAGACAGGATTATAGCAAATAAGGTTAACTTTAGGGTTAAAAACTAAAAAATTGTCCAAGGTTTACACTATGTTAAAATTAGATGTCTGAAGTTTGAAATGTTAAAATGGACTGTCCCAAGTTTCATTTTTGTTGAAATTTGGTGTCTCTACGTGTCTTTTCATCTTCATTCAATCATTTTCATCAACACACTCACCCACTCATAATCCATCAATCTTTACTTTTCACAAAATCGTCAAATTTCACCAAAAAATTGAACATTAAAAAAAAATTCTAGAAGGGTGGTGTGGAGCCATTTTCCAATCACAACAGAGCGAGATTTACTTGCGCAGATGTGACCAATTTCTTAGGTGACGGTCTCGGCAAGATGACGAGATGGGAGTGTGTATGGAAGCTCGAATTTGATAGACGGATTCGTCGGGATTGACATCTCTAAATTAATCAGACCGAGACACCATATTTTAACAAAAATGAAACCTTGGACACTACAGTTTAACATTTGAAACTTCAGACACCTAATTTTAACATAGGGTAAATCTTGGACAGTTTTTTAGTTATTAACCCTTAACTTTAAGCTAGCAAGAAAGTAATTGACCTTGCATTATACAATAAGGTAATAATTCAAGCGACTTGAAGAACATAGGATAGTTATAACTTACAGTCCAGTACGTAAAGAACCTAGGATAGTTGTCTCCATACAAGTCTGGACTAACCTGCAGTAACACATGATGAAAAATCAGTACAAGAAGACACATAAAGCTAAAATAGTGTCGCTAAAAGTACGGTTTGTCTACTTCATGCTTATGCTTTATTGTACTGTATCAAGTACTTAGGCAAACAAATGTATATCTTTTAAGTAAGGAGTTACCTTAAATGTCAAAATAAAAGTTTCCTACGTTTTAGATGTCAACTGACGGATGAATAAGCATATAAATCATACAATATAGTGTATTGGTTCAACGTTTCATTCCTTAATCAAAAGTAAATAAATAACGCATATACATTTTTAACGTACCTGCTATTATGAAATAATAAATATAATAAGAAAAACATAATTGAATAATATAATTAAAATAATTTTCCTAGTATATTTTATTCCATAATACCTGCCAACCCGCTTCGATCGTGTTAAGATCATCGTCGAAAGAACCCGAGATAACCCAAATCTGCGACAAGCTGAACTCGTCTTGATTCGTAACTTGGGGAGCCCAGACATTGATGCTTGCTTTCGCTCCGTAGTATTGATCGCCAGTCACGTACCCAACCGCATGCTGTTCGATTATCATATATATTTTCGTAAGCCTTTCGATATCGTACATCAATAGAACGAATTCACTATATGGCTATTTACCTCGTGGCCGTCATTAGTCGATTCTCTTCGAAAGAACTTACGGCGCTTCGTCCCGAATCTTTGTAACGAACCGACCCTCAGCATGTCTTGTTCGGTTGTTCTTCGGATCGGTATTGTTCCTTCAGGACACGACTCCCCCGACATCCTCCATAGCTGCGAGTTCTCTAATGTTCCGGTGGCCGGTTTATGATTTCTTGGCCTCTCTGGTGCATCCTGCGAGTAAATTGAAGAAATTAATGCAACGAACATTTGTTTCTTCGCATGATGTCAAAACAGAAAAATGAAAATGATAGTTCGTAGATTAGATACCAATGGCTTCTGTCCTTTCAGGAGTGGATGATCAAAAGCAGGTTGCTTATGCGATATGACACAGTCTATGATATCACCGTGAGAGCTCTGAAACCATTCAACAAGCAAATATATAATATATATTAGAGAAATTCATTTAAGCCAACAGTTGATTTCACGACAACACAAAAACATTATTACACTGATGTATTACTACTTGTTTGGACGGAATATTAACAATAAAAGGTGGTCTTAGTCTAATAAACTCGAACTTATAAACTTGAACTTATGTATGAAGATATTCGACACACTTTTATATATACTTCAACATCCTCCTAGTTACTTGGGCTTAGACGTCACACTTGGGTTTATCCTATGAGTTTCAGCCCGGCCACCTCGACATTGACCTCACTCGGGTACATACATAATGAGCTTTAACTCGGCCACATCGGCCTTTAATAGGAGGTTTTTTCATATTTTTTCTTTAAAACGCGGAACTAGAACATGTGCGCTATGATATCATATTAAGAATAAGATGTGTATGATGTTAAAATATATATAAGACAGTGTCGAATGTATTCACCCACAAGTTCAACAATCGAGTCACCTCGGCCTTGACCTCACACTTGAGTCTATACTATGAGTTTCAACTCGACGAACTTGGCTTTGACCTCACTTTGGTCCATACATAATGAGCTTCAACTCGGCCACCTCAGCTTTAATAAAATATTTTTTCTTTAAAACAATGGAGTAGAATCTGTGCGCTATGATACCATATTAATAATAAAATGTGTATGATGTATTGTTGAATTATATAAGAGTGTAGTAAATGCATTTACCCACAATTTCAAGTTTCTAGGATAATTGATTAAGATGCACGTCGTATTATTTATACTGACAACATGAACATATATATCATGGTAAAGTATATATGTTACTTGCCTGAATTGTCTTGACAGCAGCCTTGTTAATCTTGCGTAAACGAGTCCGGATTATGTTTAGCCTCTGGACCTCTTCCTCCGCCCACAAAGATCGATTCTCCGCCCTGTAACCAGCAGCTTCAACCCGACACACGACAGTGTCCGAACAAACAAGAATTAACCAAGCAACAACTAGAACGGCGATCGAGACAGTCGTGCCGCAGCTAGAACAACCGAGACGAAGAGCCATTATATTCTTCCTCAATCTCCAATGACCTCTTTGATAGTGTCTTCAACTTATTATTAGGAAGGCTAAACAAAGGGGGTATTTGAGTAGTAGCTGCTTGATTCATGGAGACCTCGAAGAAGATGAAAGGAAGAATAAGAAGAAGAAGACAAGGTGGGTTTTAATTAACGTGGGCCGATGATGGTCATAATTAAGACGCAATGATGAATGTGTTTAGATTAGAATTAAACAGAGTGGAATTTAATTAGCCTATCAAGTAATATAAAGAGGTCAAACCTGGTCTTTTCTTTTCTTTCCTTAGAATAGGAAAAGAAAACTTAAATAATACTTTTACTTGAAGCTAAAGTATGGACAGACAGTGTGTTTGAATGAGAGGGACCGACCATATTGTGTAATTGCAGTGGACAATCACAAAGGTGGAGCTTTTCATGCATGAAATGAAATCAAATAAATGGAATGGGTGGTTTCTTCTAATGATTCTGTCGCTTCACCAATCATTCATTATCGCTCAACTTTATTTTCTTTTTCTAGGGTTTCCTTTGACTTTTCGGCATAATATGTGCACCTTAAAAAGGAAAGAAGCCGGCCCATTAAAAAAAATTCTACTTTGGCCCAATTCTGTTCAATATGTGCTGTATGGGCACTGGCCCATGGTTGTTCTAATTGACCAAGTGTTACATTGTTATGTGTTTATTTCAGTTTTTATCAAATCGTACTGGATATCGAACCGATTAGGGGTTCAGTTCTCGATTCATCCGCTCAATGCGGCTTAAATCCGGTCCGACCACTCTAAAGTTATTATTTTCTCCACCCACCTCCCCACCTCTCCTCCCATCTCTTATCACTCTCTCCCCAATTCCCTTTCCTCGTAGCTCCTTACTCACTATTTCTCTTCCCCAACTCCGCTTCCCGTCATAGCAACCCTCCCTTTCCTTACCTACTAGTCTCCCGCCCGCTCCTTGCCACCGCCCACTCCTAATCGATGAACTAGTGGTCACTTTCTTCAGATCCGGTGGCCACTTATATATCGGTGAGGTGGAGGGCGATCCTGGCGAGAAGTTAGGAGACTAGTTAGGCAAGTGTTCACTGAAGTCTATTATTGTTATTCATTTATATATATCTTGAACATCCAATGTACATGCGCAAGCAAATCAAAATCCGAGTTAGTACGTAAATAATATGGTATAATATGTAGGAACGATACGACTCTTGAGCTTGACGGTTTGTGGCGGCAAAAGCGGAAGCGGATCGTCGGAGGTGGTTCGGAATCATGGCGGCAGGGATGCCGGTCGGAGAGGTACGTCACTTAGGCGGAGCGTACCTCGGGTCTCCACGGATGATAACCCTCAGACGAGAACTAGATCTTTATGTGTAGTGTAAGGGATGTGAGGAGACTTGTGTCACTTATATTTTTCTAGACCTGAACCATGGTCTATAGGCAAGGAGAGGCCACGAGCGGTTGACAACTTCGATGACTGTACAAATCGGTCCCCACTCTATTCATGAAGCGTTTGTCAACTTCGAGACTTGACACATCGGTCCACTCTTTTCATGGAGCGGTTGATAACTTCGGGGACTCGACACAACGATCCCCGATCTCTCCGAGACCTACACTAGCACCCACTACAAGAAATCCTAGTCGTTTTTGAGTGATTTGTTTGTGAGGGACGTATAACCTTATTTGTAAGGGAATTATGAAAATCCCTTAGAAGTACAACATTCAAATTTTTTGTAAGAGAATGACTCCTAACAAAGAGCTTGGCTAGAAAATTCCTTTAAAATCTCTCAAACCATAATAAATCCTATAAAATTCTTAGAATTTGTGAGTAAATTAATTCTCTTAAAAAAGAGTCGTTACAAATTACAAATTTTATTATAATGACCCATATGAGTGCAATATATACATCTATAAGACAGGCAAGTTATATATATATTTTTTTCTTTCAATAATGCTATAAATTATTATATACAGATAAAGCCGTCCTCTCATATTTGCATTCACTATATGTATTATTCCATTGAGTCAACATCGAGAATTCAAACTTATGCGTGAACCACGCTTATAGGATATTTTAGTCCTAAATAAGATTGATCAACGTGAATATTATTATTATTATTATTATATATAAAGGAAATCAACGAAGAAGAAGGTGACCTTGATTATTAGAATATAGAATCATAAAAAACCTTACCTAGTACTCCACAGAAAGAAAAGCTAAGTGATGTCGGCTACGCCACTTCTTCCTCCAATGGAATATTCTGGAGGAAATGACGAAAGCACCCCGTTACACTCGTAGTGAGTAGTTAGCGTGGGCCGGCTCGGACATATATATATTTTTTAAATGAAACCCCCTTTTAAATTCTTGGATTTTTTTATTATTAGTTTTGGACAAGATCGGTTTTAAATCAATTAACTCATATATGAAAATATATCTTACAAACAAATTTATATATATTTCAAAAAATCTAAAATTTAAGTTAATTTGCTAGTTATTGTATGTATTCCGACAAAGTGAATGTTCACACCATTAAAAAATACACATAAAGTTATTAATATTATAGTTTTATATTGATTATACATAAATAATTATTGTACATGCCGTTCAAATCATTGTCTCCAAATTTAATTTTTTTTTAAATGATATTATTTGGCGGGCTTAATTTTAGAAAGTTTTCAAAAGATACTCCAGTTTAATTTTAAAAAGATTGTTCATGAAGGTTTTTTTCGGATTGCCAATATAATTTTTTTTTTGTTAGGGAGAGACAGTTGGGGCATAAATGTCTTTAAAGTCTGAAAGGAAAGATACGAACTGAATTATTAATGGCGCCAAAAGTCAAAGAAATTGGAGAAGTAGAGCTCCCTGGTTGCAGGAAGGAAGGGGCCTCCAATCCCATGAAAGTCAATGCACACCATAGCAACTTGCTCATCTACCGTATTGGTTTAGCGTCTCATCTATTAACTAATGTTTAGGGGCTCAATTGCTTTAATGATCATATGAGTGGAAAAATATTCATGCTCGGCACCTTACTTTTTATAAACTGGCCTTATACAAGTGATAATTAATTTAGATGTAGAGCAAACATATTAAGTAGTGCTCGTGAAGGAAAAAAAAAAAAATTGCTCTTATCTTCTCTTCAAACACATCACTTTCTCCCAGTAAACCCTAACGAAGAATATTCAACCCCAACTCCCAATTGCCATCCTTACTAACTCTTTTTAGACTCTTCTGATTTGTGCATTGAATTTACACAGTACTTCAATGGGACTCGGCGACTTGTAGTTACTCTTGTAAACTCCTTAAAGGCCACCTCTCTCCATCCTCCGACTCTCATTCCGACGAATTAGAACGATGCTGCTGATTATATATATATGCTATTCGCAAGGAATGACAATTTAATTAAGTGGGCAGAAAAAAACCATACCACAACAATAACAATGGAGCTGGAATCGCAGCCCAACCGGCGGCCAGTCGGAGATGAGAAGTTCGAGTTACCAGTCGATTCAGAGCACAAGGCCACCGTCTTTCCTCTCTTCTCCATAGCCAAGCCTCACATGAGAGCTTTCCACCTCTCATGGGTCTCCTTCTTCTCCTGCTTCGTTTCGAGCTTCGCGATTCCTCCCCTAATCCCCATCATCCGCGACAACCTTAACTTAACCGCCACAGACATCGGAAATGCTGGGATCGCGTCGGTCTCTGGAGCGGTCTTTGCGCGTGTGGTGATGGGGAGTTTCTGCGACATCATGGGGCCCCGCCTTGCGTCATCCACCTTGATCCTGTTAACCGCACCCGTGGTTTTCTGCACCGCGCTCGCCTCCTCTCCTGTCTCGTTCCTCTTGCTCCGGTTCTTTACAGGTATCGGTGACAAATTGTGCGTATGTGCACGTGTTAAACTTATCGTGTTAAACTTACTGAACACACATGACACAGATCTATTGAGGGAAGAGGGGCCCTCAACTTTTTATAGCATGATTTTAAAAAAAAATGCAATTATTTTTATTTTGACCCTTTAAAACTTGATGATTGCCCTACAAAATTTTGTTTACTCGAATGTTTGTCCTCAATCCAATTTTGCCCCCTGAATACGAATTCTGCATTCGTCCCTATGCATGATAAGCTTTTCGTGTTATCTTTACAAAACACGAATATAACATGCACATGCAGACGTTCATTTTGTGCTATTGTGTTGTGTTAAGTTTATGAGTTGCATATCCACATGTGAAATCATTAAGCTAATATCAAAATAACTAACTTTTAATAGTACAACTATACCAGATTTCGCATGTGGATGTGCAACTCTTTAATAGAATATATAGACAAACTCTCAAAAGTTAATAATTAGTTGGAGTTTTAATCTATTAAACAACTATTTTTAGAAAAAAAAAAATTATAGTACATTTCATACTATTGTATTAAGTTTAAGTTTGTGAGTTGCACATCCACGAGATCATTAATTAAGCAATTATCAAAATAACGAATTTTTAATAGTAACAACTATATGAATTCATATATCGATTTCACAAGTCTTTAACATAATATATAGAGACAAACTCTAAATAAATAAATAGTTGGAGTTTTAATCTATTAATTGTATTCTTACTATCGTATTATAGTTCGGTCATATATATGCTTGCAGAACAACATTTTTGTATATGTTTGTTTCGTATTATTGTGTTGCTTACAAAAATTCTGCCCGATTTACAGGGTTCTCCCTCGCGACATTCGTCTCGACCCAGTTCTGGATGAGCTCGATGTTCAACTCCAAGGTCGTAGGTTCCGCAAACGGTTTTGCCGGCGGGTGGGGCAACCTAGGAGGCGGTGCGACCCAACTCATCATGCCACTAGTCTTCGGCCTCATCCGCGACATGGGCGCCGTGCAATTCACCGCGTGGAGAATCGCGATCTTCGTCCCGGCACTATTCCAAACACTCACAGCATTCGCAGTCATCCTATTCGGACAAGACATGCCGGACGGAAACTTCAAGAAGCTTCACAAGGAAGGAGAGAAAGCCAAAGATGAGTTCTCCAAAGTGTTGTACCACGGCGTGTCCAACTACCGAGGCTGGATTCTTGCCCTAACCTACGGGTACTGCTTCGGAGTGGAACTAACGATCGATAACATCATCGCTGAGTACTTTTACGACAGATTTGACCTTAATTTGCATACGGCGGGGATTATTGCGGCCACGTTTGGCCTGGCGAATATAGTGTCGCGGCCGTTTGGCGGGATACTGTCGGATATAGTGTCGAGGAGGTTCGGGATGAGAGGGAGGTTGTGGGCGCTGTGGAGCGTGCAGACGATCGGAGGTGTTTTGTGTGTGATTCTGGGTCGGGTCGGGTCGTTGAGCGGATCTGTTGTGGTGATGATCGTGTTCTCGTTGTTCTGTCAGGCTGCATGTGGCCTCACTTTCGGTGTGGTTCCATTTGTCTCCCGTAGGTATGTATCTTCCTTACAATTTCGTAACCGTCATATAAAGCTGTCTTTGTGTCTTTCTCGGATGGTCTAAGAGCATCCACAATACAAGAAAAAATGGAAGACAATTCCTCCATGTGGCAATGTGGGTTGTCACTTTGCATTGGAGATGGACAAGATTTCTTGTCCAATTCCTCCAATGAGGGATCCACTCTCTCACATTCCCATCATTAATATGGTGATATAGTATAGAAGAAAAAATTGTTAATTTTATTAATATTAAAAGAATATGTAGGGCCAACTTGGTAGCCACTATTGGAGTAGTGATAGACAACTTTAAGACACTTATTTTTTTAATAATATATATTGATTATGTGGCGCTAATGTGGCATTAAATGGGATGGGAGTTGGGGTTGTGCATTGTGGATGCTAGAAAAGTAGCTTGTACATAGTAATAAAATCAGAATTTCGGGTAAAAAATTAAGTTATTGATAAATAATTAGTATAAATTTTTTTATGGACATGAGTAAAATTTAAAGTGTCAATTAACAATAATTATAATTTTTTTTGGATAAAAATTGCTCTATTCGTTTCAATGTTTTTATTGGATAAGAACATGTTTTCTCCACACCTAGATCAGGGCCGCTTCGACAAGTTTAGAGGCCTAAATCTGACTTTAATAATGAAAAAATAATATATTTTTTTATTTCTCAATTTAAAAAAAAAAAAAAAAAAACTAACTACTAGTTAAAATCAATAATATTTTTTATTTACTTACTTTTCAATTGAAAATTTTAACTAATTCTTTAATATTATTTTATTGATTAAATTAGGAAATTATTTATATTATTTTTGGAAGATATATTTGAAGCTAAGAAAAAAATTATAGGGAGTATTTGAGTTTTGATGGATAGGTTGAATTACTTATACATATAAAATAATAACTTGTTATCAAACAAAAAAATCGTGTATATATATAATGTTAGAATATTATATTAGTATATATATCAAATATTTGTTATTAATAATTTGTAAAAATATTATTTTGGAATACGAACAAGGGTGTAAAATATGACGTATTCTACCTATTGTAGTTAAAGGTAGTTAAAGCAATTATTTTGTTAACACATAGTTAAAATGCAATTAATTAACAGTATTCATGACAAATTGAAAAGCGACAGTAAAATTAAATGGCCAAAAAAGACAATGAAATTAAATGGCTTTATTTGTCCATAACCCAAACTACAATAACAAGAGAGGAAATATTAATGTGCCCTTAAACCAAACTACAGCAACTAGATAGGAATATTTATGAAGCCTCGGCCTTTATTAATCTCCACTAACATTAGTCTTTGAAAAGATAAAATGTTTTTTTTTTTTTTTTTTTTTCATTCATAGAACCGTATAAACTGTCACTAACTTTGCACGATTCATTATGAAAAAAGCATGGATATTTAGGTCTTCTGAAAATTTTAGTCGGTTGACTTGATTAATTGTTATAAAACCTTTAGGATGATAGATGAATGTTTTGGTGTAGTTTTTATATTTTAATTTTTTTTTAAGATCCATCACATAAATTTTTTTTTTTTTTTTTTTTTTTTTAAATTATGTGGTTTAGTTTAATGTTGCGGCTATTCAAATTTGCGCGCTTAGTATGTGAAATTTTAGACGAATTAACCAGTACTGAACTCTGATGAATATATATAATATCAAAATATGGATATTCAAATCTATAATACTATTAAACGTCAAAATTGAACCTCCCAAAAATTGAACCTCTCAAAATTTAACGTATACTCTCGATCCGTTACGTAAAATATATAATGAAACAACGAACGATGATTTCATTTGCAGGTCGCTGGGAGTGATATCGGGGATGACCGGAGGGGGAGGCAACGTGGGAGCAGTGGTGACACAACTCATATTTTTCAAAGGATCGAGATACTCAAAAGAGGCAGGGATAACCCTAATGGGGATCATGATCATCTGCTGCACCTTACCTATTTCCCTCATCTACTTCCCTCAGTGGGGCGGGATGTTGTGTGGGCCCTCCTCCGACAAGACCGTCACCGAAGAAGACTACTACCTGTCGGAATGGAGTTCTCATGAGAAGGACAAGGGTTTTCATCAGGGAAGCCTCAAGTTTGCTGATAATAGCAGGAGCGAGAGAGGCAGAAGCGTCGTTTCTTCCACTCTCCCGTCCACTGATGATAGCCCAATACCACACCCGTAATTAATTAATTAATTATGTGTCTAGTTTTTATTTGTTGTAAAGAAGTTGGACTTATTAATTATTCAGTCAGTACATGCATTCAATTTGTGTGGTTCAATGTGTAGTTGGATGATCAGTAGCGGATTTATAAATTAATGAAAATTTAAATACTAAAATGTAATCAAAGTTTTTTTAAAAAAATATTGAAATAGCAAATATCGCTGTTTGATAAAACATCGTGTACTATTTCGATATTTTTTAAAACTTTGGTCACATTCTGGGTATTTGAATAAAAAAAATTCCAAAAATTAGTGACAATAGAAGTATATATATATAAATGAAAAATAAATGATAGTTAATCTAATGTCGGGTTAAGAAAATAAAATGTAGGATTCAAGCTATTTGAAGTTTTGCTAGTTCAAATATGAATTCGTATAGTTCAAATCTTCTGATATTTTCTTACTATTGTTCTTACTATTAGAGAATATACATATACATATTCTTCTATTGTTTGTACTGATGACGGGCTGAAATTAATGCTTACGTCGGCCATGATTTGCTGTAAGAGGCCCATATTATTTTGCTGGCCATAATTTTTGCTATAATAATTTATGGCCCATATAATTTTTACTATAAAAAGTCCAAGGCTGACATGGAAAGAAAAGTCCATCGGGTTCGGATCAATTTTCGAAATGGGCTTGAATCAAGCTAGTTGGTATTACAGATTCTTCGGACTTTCGCCCACCCTTATGCTGAGGTCATTGTGGAGCCGTGTGTTTGGATATTTTAATAAACAGATTTACAAATTCAGTATTTACGATAATCATAATTTTTTTTATCATTATGAGTGGAATATAAAAATTGCAATTCATTTTATGGGTTGATGTCAATGTAACTAAATTTGGTAATTTAACCCAACGACAGACTAGAACTCTGGCCTACCAAAAAGCATAGACGTATTAATTACGACAAAATAATAACGTCTTAATTGAGTTACGGCTATGTCACATTCTTCTCCACGCGGCGGAAGGATTGCTTCCACTTCGTAAGTCAGTCTACGGGCTCATCCACTTGTACTTTCCTCTATTTCTAGTCAAAGATTCTCAAACTTACTTGATATGTATATCTAAATTATTATTTTTATTTTACATTACACAATTATTTATTTTGGCTACACTATATATTTAAAAACAAATTAAGCAAAATTTGTTCAGAAATAGGGGAAATTAATTCTCAAATTAGACATTTTTCACAAGTTAATTTTTCAAATTAAATTTTTCTGATTTACTAATCATCTCTTTTTTTGTTGTTTACTTTAAACTCTAATTACACTATATTACAACTGAACCCAACATGAATTGTTTTTAAAAACTAAAAAGATTAGATGTAAAACATATAAAGTAGAAACAAATTAATTAATAATCGGAAAATCATACTCAAATTTAAATATCATAGTAAAAAAATCAATATATTAAATTTAAGAATGAAGTTTAGCTAGGATTTATTTTACAGTTATTTGTTTCAAAATTTATTTATTTTTAAATTTTATCTATTAATTTCAAATAGTTTTGTTTAATTAACATCTACAAAAATGGTTGTCTATTTATTTTTTATATGTGCATTTCCATTTTTTAGCTATACATTCCTGACATTTTCGCCTTAATTTTTCACTTTTTTTTTGTATATTATATTTTATTTTAGGTTTATTTATAATATAATACTAACTTTAGGATGTAAAATAAAAAAAATGTAAATGAATTAAAAAATAGAAGACTATAATTTGAAAACTATTTTTTAAAATAAGCATTGATTGAGAATTAGTATTTTTGAAAATTAATTACTTAACAAAGCTAGATATCTTTTGAGGAGTTCCAAATTCGCATATCATCTGTCCATTATGTACTTACTCATTGCATTTCCTAATAAGTCAATGGTCAACTCGAGTCAATTACACAAAATCATGCTCAAGTTGACAATTATTAAAACCACTCGCTTGCTGCCAAATCAAACCTCCATCTAAAGAATCTTCGTCTTCTTCTGTAATTTTCAACAATCCATCTGCAGCTGTCTGCTTTTCTTTTCTTTGATATTTCCATCTCTTACAACTCATCATTCTCCATTATTCTCGATCTCGATCCAGTTTCTTCAATACAATTCTCTCTTGCCTTGCCTTGCCCAGATATGAATCCTCTCACATATTATTTATGCATATTCTTCGGTTTCTTTGCGATTTCTTGCCTGTCCGATCCCAGAGCTACCCAGGTGGCTCGGATATGCACCAACACGACAGCTGCTGCCTCCGACAGGCAGTTATTTGTGTCCAACTTCGTTGCCGCCATGGACAGTATGACGAAACAGACCGCTTCCCGCCAATTCGGGTCGGTTCAAACCGGAAGTGGAAACAACACAGTGTACGCGCTGGGCGAGTGCATCAGAGATCTCTCTCCAAGTGACTGCAGCCTCTGCTTCGCCCAGTGCAAGATTCAGATCCTACGGTGCTTACCCTTCCAGCTCGGCACTCGTGGCGGTCGCATCTTCTTAGACGGGTACTCACACTTATTATACTTCATTTGGTCCGCATAGATAGTAAGGACAGCCGCTCGGGTTTAAATATGTACATCCTAATACGGCTTAAATACTAAATTGTCATTGATGTGCTGGTGATTAGCTCCGTAGGGTGATACACATATGATTAAATAGTAATGCATTGAATAATCTGAAAGAGTTAGAAATATTATATAATAAGCTCGAAGTAGCTCAAGTGCAAACTTATGAATGAAGGCCAGGCCAAACTCCTTATTTGGTCGACTCTGATACTTAATGTAAGGAATAAGAAGTTCGTCTTGACCAACTAGGCCATAAGCTCAAACTTATAACTGAATGTCTTCGTATACTCTTATTCATACTTTAAAAATGTGGTGTTATAAAAAGTAGACATGGGAATTGTTAGGGTCATGTGAGGCTAAGGGGAAAGATTGTTAGGTTTCTCTAAAAAGTAGACTTCCGGTTTACGGGGAATTTTCAGGGTCACATGTGAGTCGAGGGGAAGATTATTAGGGTCACATGTGAGTAAATAGTAGACTTCTTCTGGTTAATGGCGAATTGTTAGGGTCACATGTGAGGTGAGGTGAGATTGTCAAGATTACATGTGAGTAAGTATTGAAAGAGTTATGAGTACCGCATCAGATAGTTTAAAAGTTGAAACACTACTATCACCAATTAGTCACTCGGCTTATGTAGTGGACCTAAATTCGCTCCCCAAATTTCTTCCCAACAAGCTGCACTATTTTTCGATGACATTTTGCTTGCTAAACTAATACATAGTGTGTTTTGCTAGCTCTGTTTTTAAGTTTTAATTCGGACCAAAAATCCACTGCAAAAAAAAAAAAAAAAAAAAAACTGGTTAGCAAGCAACACAAGTTCAACAAGCAATTTGGTATTTAACCCTAACAAACACTGTGATTGACTTCCTCTTTTAACTTAATAGGTGTTATCTGCGATACGATGAATACGATTTCTTCAGCGAGAGTTTGAGCCCAGTGGACTCAACCGTTTGTGGCAGCAATGTATTTAATGGAAATACAACTGCTTTCAAGGAAAATGTGGTTGGCTTGGGGAGGAATTTGAGCTCTGAAGCACCTAACAATGACGGGTTCTTTGTGGGTTCGGTGACTCGGGGAAACGAGTCTGTTTATGGGTTGGGACAATGCTGGAAATCTGTGAAACAAAGCGATTGTGTCAAATGCTTGAACGATTCGGCCTCAAGGATCAACTCGTGTCCACCGAGAAATGAAGGGAGGGCTATAAATGCAGGGTGTTACTTGAGATATTCCACAGACAAGTTCTACTATAATATCACTGCTTCTACTGCTGCAGGAACAGCAGGTAAGATATTCTTGTTCTTCATTTGGTGTCCTAAGTTTGCTTGTAAGACAAGTAAACTAATCTGCGGTTTGTTTTAGGTCGGTCACTTGCTACGATTCTGGCTATCACGTTCTCGGCTATGGCTTTTGTGTTGATTATTGCAGTAGCTTCTTTCGTCATCATGAAAAAGTTAAAGAAGAAGAAAAAAGGTACTTTTCATGCTTATTTGAAAGGGTTAATAACCTAAAAACAGTCTAAACTACAGGTTATATTGCTAATCGCTGTTCAGATTTAAAATGTTGATATTCAGTGTCCCGACCATCAAATTTGTTATTTTTCACTTTTTTTAGACTGATTTTGTCGTTTAAATTGACGTTTGAAGCAACAAAAACATGTTGTTTTCCAATTTTTTGAAGTATCAGAATTTGTTGTTCATTGTTTAGGCTTATTTGATGCTTACAATATATTTTTTGTTCCGTCAATTTTAAGAGAAAAAAGTGGAAATCAACAAATCTGATAGTTGAGACACCGAATATCAACATTTTTAAATCTGGTACAGCGATTAACAACATTACCTATAATGGAGACTGTTTATAGGTTTTTAACCCTATTTGAAACGTGAACTTGATAAAGTTTTATTTTTGTCTTAACTGTTTTTCTTTTTTACAGAAAGTATACTTTTTGGCCGTTTGATCAAGACACTGAACAAGTCGAAGCTCAATTATTCGTACGAAACTCTTGAAAAGGCCACAAATTACTTCCACCAGTCAAACAAACTGGGTCAAGGTGGATCTGGTTCTGTTTACAAAGTAAATTTCTGATGAATTCCGTTGCTAAAAGTCCAAAATCCTGTCACTAAGGCAGTTATTAGCGTCTCGTTACGTTCTTGTTGTTAAAATCATAATTGTAGTAATGTTTTACTTGTTAAACCCATTTTGGATCTTCATCTCAATAACTGTTTTCCTGTTTCGGATTATAGGGTATTTTACCCGGCGGTAAAACGGTGGCAGTAAAGAGGCTTGTGTTCAATACAACACGGTGGGTAGAGCATTTCTTCAATGAAGTGAATCTGATCAGCGATATTCATCACGAGAACCTCGTCAAGCTGTTGGGGTGCAGCATCAATGGACCTGAGAGCCTTCTTGTCTACGAATACATCCCGAACTTGAGTCTCCATGATCATTTCCGTAAGCATACAATTGTTTCTTGCGTTCCAAGAAATTAAGTCTGCCTTGCCTTGACTAACTGGCTTTATTTTCATGGTGTGTAGGGACAAATGTGAAGGATCCACTGAATTGGGAGATGAGATGTAAGATCATTTCGGGTATAGCAGAGGGACTAGTGTTTCTACACGAGGAGTCGAACTTAAGAATCATTCATCGAGATATCAAGTTGAGCAATATTTTGCTCGATGAAGATTATACAGCGAAGATTGCCGATTTTGGACTTGCTAGATTGTTCCCTGAGGATAAAACCCACCTCTCAACTGCCATTGCTGGTACTCTGTAAGTGTTGTAACTGCAATCTGTCCAATATCAAAGACCATCTAGCGAGTTTATAATCGATTTTACTAAGGTTAATAGCCTAAAAACAATCTCAATTATAGGTCATGTTACTAACCACTGTCTCAGATTTAAAATGTTGATATTTGGTGTCCCAACAAAAACCTGTTTTTCACTTTTTTTAAGTATTAGATTTGTTGCTCCCGGTAAACAACATGCTTTTGTTCTGTCAATTTTAAGTGAAAATCAACCCAACTGATAGTTGAGACACTAGATACCAACATTTTAAATCTGGGACATCGATTAATAACGTGGCTTATATCTAACTGAAATTGCTTGCATGTGCACTCTCATCGTATTTGTATGATCGTATATATTTAACTGAAATTGCTTGCATATTGTAGTGGTTACATGGCTCCTGAGTACGTAGTTCGAGGAAAACTGACCGAGAAGGCAGATGTTTACAGCTTCGGAGTTGTGGTGATTGAGATCGTTACCGGGAAAAGAAACAATTTCTTCTCAGGAAACTCCTCCCTCCTACAAATGGTAATTCTGTCTTTCTACATTTACAAGATAGATGATCACAAAAAAAAGAACCTCAATGGAAATAAAAATGTTTGTTTTTTCTATAGGTATGGGACCTTTATGGACGACAAAGGCTTCAAAACGCGGCCGATCCGGTTTTAGATGGGAATTTTCGAGAAGAGGAATTGTGTCGAACGCTCCGAATCGCGCTACTCTGTGTTCAAGCCTCTGCAGAACTGAGGCCATCGATGTCTAAAATTGTGATGATGCTTAACGATATTCATGAACAAATTCCTTCACCTTCACAACCACCGTTTATGAATTCGGGTCATTTCGAAGCGTCACCTCAGCCCATGATACATATCGAACCCAAATCATCATCAGATACTCAGTCTTCAGAAAATACAATGACCCAAAGTTTAGTTCTTCCTAGATAGTAATCAAATTTTCATATCTTTTTGTCATACCCTTGTAGATTTTGTATGTGAAGTAGAATGTATCACTACAGAAACTAGCAAGTAGCGACGGATAAATAATCGTCGCTAGTAAAAGAAGTTGAGTTACAAGAAAATACCCGCTGCTATCATATATATAGTAGCGGCATGTATAAGAGCGGAAATATGAGTGGGCCATTTCATGTTATCGGGTACCTGAAGAGGGAATTGCGCGAATTTAGCAACTGCACCAGCAAATAATAGAAATGTACCCTAAATCAGAACGGTTCTGTCAGTTGAATTTTCTGTCACTAAAACTCCGTTTCAGTAGTGTGTATGCAATATTTTCATTCAGTAATGGATTTACCTACTAGAATCTTGATCATTATTTTACATAGAATTCAGCTTAGCACTCAATCGAAGCGACGTTTCGAGTTTTGATTGGATCGTCGTGAGACCGTATTCGAAATTGACAGATTTAAGTGGGATAGAATTGGATTCTGAGTCAGATTTAAGTAGACAAACCATATAATACTGATACTTGGATGAATAGGTTAGTCCTGTCTGCTTTTGGCAATTTTTGATCTTCAAAGACTACAGCTTTATCTGTTTCCGCGTAAAGTGATAAGCAAGCTCCTTGAAAAAACTATAAGTAAGAAAGAACAATCAATGTCTGTGAATCAATTCAAGACTGGATACATGCAGGTGGAGTCACCCTCTCCACTAGCTGATGCTTTAGAATAATTATAGTTTATGTTAAGGCCACTAATTGCTCACTTGTTTATTACCAAATTCCTCTGCTTTTGAACCAACTTACCCAAAGTGGAGTTTCACCTTTTCTCAGTGATAGAAGATGATGATACAATATTATTTTTTTGGTTAATAGGTATTTTTTTGGTATATATAATATGTTTGGCTAATATTAGTTTTTGATATGACACTTTTTTTATGGGTTAAGAATTTATAAACTGTCTAATGTTTGCCCTATATGAGATTTTGGTGTCAAAAGTTTAAATTGTTGATATTAAGTATTAACTGTCTGAAGTTTCAACTTTGTTGAAATTTGCTGTCTCCGTCTAAATTTGCTGATAAAATTGACAGAACTTGGTCATGTAATCTAACACCCGACTGAGTGATAAAGTATTTGTAAAGTGATATCTATGAATAGATCCCCATTTGGCATCCATCACCAGAATTAACAGCTAAGATGATTAAATTAACCACCAAAGCAAAAGATTCTCCCAAGAAAGAAAGTGGTAAGAATAATACAAAATTTTGTTCCTTTACACAAAAGATAATACAAATTAATTGAAGGTAGACTAGCATGGTAACTAAGTAAAGGTCGATTAGGCGTGTTTCATAATTCATAAAGAATATCAGCTTGCAGTAACTTGGTTTTGTATGGATGATGAGACAGAAGAAAAAACGAAGCCATCCACAAGAAAAGTGTCAGTAGTGGAAGCTTACACTGAATTATAATGGAATTTGTTGACTCATTGAAGCACACTAAAAATGACAATGATGAGGACCAATGCTACAAAAGTGAAATCTGGAGTTAAATTCACTGTACGATTATTATTATTATTTTCTTATCATTTTTAAAAACTCTTACTATTCCACTCAATTGTTCCTGTGTCATGTAGGATGTAATATTTTTCAGTTTTCATACTAAATCAAACAGTCGAAGATCAGTTTTCATGTAGATATAATATTTCACCTTTTCGTCCAAATATTAACGTTCAAACTGATATAACGTAATCAAGTGACTCGCACGTGATATATTTTTGTTGCGATTGATTATTCGACGTATTAGATTCGTTGCGATTGGCTGTCAGATGTATCTGATTTTTGCCAAAAATCTGTCACAGTCATGCAATTTCGTTCAGTAAGTTTTAATGTCGATTTTGGATGAAAAGTAAAACACAATGAATCTGATACGTCAGACAGTCAATCACAAAATAATAATAATAAAAAAAAATTGAGAGGCCTATTCGTAGCATGACATATACTTGACGCACATAATCCATACTTTTAGTTATGAATCTATTTAATTTGTTTTTTTTTTAATATAAGATTGTTTCTGCAATTTCGAGCTGAAAATGCTAAATGATGATGTTAAAGTCCTTCGTAATGGATGTTTTCAACAAACTTCAAACTTGATTTGCCCTTAAAAACCAACTCATTTTATAGGTTAATCCAGTCAACCTTATGTACATTTAAATATATTATTAATAACTAATCCCTACTATTCTCCACTTTAATGGAGAATCTTTTATAGTAAATGGTGAAAGCATAATGTTAAGGGGTCCTACCAAATTGGGTGGTGAATAGATGAATGATTTATCCACTTCTTCCCCTCTTCCTATTCTTCTTCTCTCCATCAATAAATTTGTGTATTTAAGGCTTCATTGGAGGACTCTCTTCTTCCACTGACTTCTCTGAGAAGTCCAAAGAGATGGAGATGAAGAATATTATCTTCTGGGAGGAGTCTCTTCATGTGTCTTAGAGAAACAAGAGATTGGAGTTTAATTAAGAAGAATAGACTCCACTTCCTTCACCGGCAAGTCAATCGACGGCAATGGACTCCGCTGAGTCTTGAAATGGCTATTTCTTTCCTTGTTATACGTTTCAGTTGTTTCTTGCTTTTCAAGCTATTGACTAGTTTCTTTCTGCAGCATGAGAGATGATGATGAAATAATAAAAGACTTCACTTTTATATGAAGATCCAACGAAGAACTCGATAAATCTGTTTCTGTTTATCTGTTCGATGTTGGAATTCGCGGTGTATTGTAATTGTAACACACAACCAGGCTTGATTTAATATGATCTTATGCACGTTTTATATTGATTTTGAAGAATTGTTGTATATTAATCGCATATTTGTTAGAAATCAAACTCAATGATCATTCGGGGGCGCAAAACGTACCAGAAAGGAGCATACTTGGATGACAAGTCAAGAAATGGATATGGCCACAGCATTGAAACACAGGCATGCAGGATCAACTGGAAAATGACATATAAACTTGTCCATACAACAAAGTACGTACGAGATACGGAACATGGGCATGAAACCGTTGTGAGACAGAAGAAACTTAATTTGATGGCGATAAAAACGAAAACTTTATTTAGCGAAATAGAGAAAACACACTTACCAGACCATTAAGCGTCGTATCCCCGAGCAGAAAAACTGCATTGCTATTGAATGAGTGCAGACTAACATCATGCAGCATTTTACATTTATGCAGTAAAAAACATTGAATAAGGAGATCGCTCAATCATTAAATATCGGATTAATGATCCACTTCACCCCACATATTTGCAGTAATTCCAAAGTTTGGTACTAAACGTTTCCATTTTGTACCGTTTTCATACATCTGTTAGTGTTCTGTCGAATTTCACCATTAAGAGTCACGTGTCGTGCACGTGAGTGACCCTAAACTTTTGATTTTGTTCAATTTAGTATCTCTAATACATTCCTAACTTTTAATTTATTCAATTTAGTCATAAAATTTCAATATCAAACCCTTGATCCAAATTTACCTAGCTCCAATTGGGTTCAATTGACCTAGCCCATTGCTAGGAGCGACCACACAAACACCTTGCTTATGGTACTTTTTTTTTGTGTATTTTTCTATTGCCCTAAAAGTGAATTTTAGATGTAAATTGATATTAATAATGTTATGATACAAATACTAAGCGTAGTCTAAAAAAATCATACTTTTAAAGTTTTTTTAAAGTTATAATTAAATCCACACTACAAATAAAACTAGCACAAAAATAATATTTAGAAGCATGTTAAAAATAATCCTTGTTGAAGATATCGCCCTTAATCAGAGAGAAATTATTAATTTGAACCGAGATGGTGTCCTCCAGGTCCAGCTAGTGAATTGTGATTTGTGTCAGTGACCGATACATGAACACGTTTCACAGATTCACTAGCTAAAGGGGCATTATCACGTGTTGACTCGATTCTAATCAATTATTTTTTAACAAAATTTTTTAAGGGTTTAAATTCAGCTAAGACTTTGATAATCGGAAAAATATCTATAAGCACCACTTTACTCCTTACGAACATAAATGAAGCTAATATTTTATTTATGTGCAAACATTGAGTTACAAGCAAATAATTAGTAGAAAAAAAATTGTGAGCGTAAATGTAAGAATTTAAAGGTCAGAATTGTCAATAGTTATCAATAATGATCAATTTTTGGTTTAAAGTTGCAAATCACAAAAAATTGAGGACTACCCTCTCGTTTCATTGTACCTTTGTCTTTGTTAATCGACTGCAAGTGAAAATTAATATAGAGTTAGAGTAAATATATTACGAATATTGCGCCCTTCAACCACCCAATTTAAAAAATAAACTAAAACACAGTTTGAGACCAAAAGGACACTCTGCATGAGCTCGAGAACTAATTTAGAGTTAACCATATGGGCTGGGCTATATACAGTAGCCGAGCGAGATCCTAACTAATTTAGCCCAATAATTGGACTAGCTCATATAACTCAAGGAGCTGGGCCGTAGAGCACTCGCGTCATCCAGCGCGTGCACGAAGAAAGACCTTTGCCTTGCCAAAAACCTAACACACACGAGCCGACCATATAAAATCCATCTGACCTCTTTTCCCTCTACCCATCACCCGCCGTCTCGTTTCTTCCCTTCCGTCCTGCTCACAAGATGCAGATATTCGTGAAAACCCTGACGGGGAAGACCATAACCCTAGAGGTTGAATCCAGCGACACCATCGACAATGTCAAGGCCAAGATCCAAGACAAGGAAGGCATCCCTCCGGACCAGCAGCGTCTGATCTTCGCCGGGAAGCAGCTCGAGGACGGCCGCACTCTTGCTGACTATAATATTCAGAAGGAGTCCACTCTCCATTTGGTGCTGCGTCTCCGCGGTGGCGCCAAAAAGCGTAAGAAGAAGACCTACACCAAGCCGAAGAAGATCAAGCACAAGAAGAAGAAGGTCAAGCTCGCGATTCTGCAGTTCTACAAGGTGGATGGCTCCGGAAAGGTGCAGAGGCTGAGGAAGGAGTGCCCTAACGCGGAGTGCGGCGCAGGTACCTTCATGGCTAGCCACTTTGACAGGCACTACTGCGGGAAATGCGGTTTGACCTATGTTTACCAGAAAGCTGGTGGTGATTAGGAATTTCGTTTCATGTTTTTGAAAATGACGATATAATTGCTTAAGGTTTTGTTTGAGATGAAATTGAGGTTTAATTCACTAGAGATTGTGTATGGATTTTACAATTTTATATCTGTTGCTTCAGTTTGGTGTTTTTGGATCGATATTAGCCTTATATGATGGTTTCAAGTATTGCCTTGATGCTATATGATTGAATAGAGTATGATCAAACTGCCATATGACGAAAATTCCTTACTGGTTTGCATTAGGATTGAGCTCTGCAATATTAAAGCTTTGGGTTCTTAAAGCTGTTTATACTTCATAGTGTGATAATGTGATTGGTGATGATTTGAGTTGGAAGCCATCTCAGCTCTATTATGAACTAGTAAATCTATTGCTGGCATCAGTAGTGCTGCTAGTTGATTGCTGGGAAATTTCTCACATTTGCAACAAATCCAGTGTAGTAATTCTACTTCCTCAAGGTCTATATTTTAAGTGATTACTGGGTCTGTCCATTAGTTTATCATGAACTAGCATTTGCTTAAAAACACGTGTTTTCGGTAAAGCTTTGGTCTTTCTTGTGATGACAAATTGATGACCCCTGCATTTGCTTCAGAGCACAAAGGCCATTTTTTTGCTTGTGTGACTAACACTGGATTAAGCTTTGCAACTATTTGAAGTTTGTGACAATCTTATCCAGCTTTCAAATTCAAATTGATTTGTGCCTTTAGTTAGGTTGGCCCCTATCCCTGGATTAGTATTTGGTTATGTTGGCTATCTATAAGAGGACCTTTTTGCCCCATATTGGTATATCTGTTTATTTGCTTAGGACTATGTGAGGAGCTTTTGGTATCTTTCTGGTAGTAACGAGACCCAAAACGCCATGCAACAACGAAGAACCAGGACCCAGTTTGCCCTTTTTTGGTAGGTTAGCAGGGACCGATATCTATTGATTTGGTTCATGTCTGGGTATTGAAATAGGACCCAGTTTGCCCCCTTTTTTTGTATAGGTTAGCAAGGACTGATGATGGCTATTGAGTTGGTTCATGTCTGGGTCTTGAATCAGGACCCAGATTCATTGTTTACACAACTGATTTGTGTCTGCTATGTTTCGGATCAATGAAGCGTTCATTGTATAGAAAGAATCTTAGTAAAAGATCATTGTCAGCGGCGGTTGCATATAGATCAGTGATTCCAACATTTTACTGCTGATGATGATAACTAGGGGTAATTGATTTAGCTCCTTGAATTGAGTTTGGTGGAGCCAGCTTCATAATGGTGGTGCTTGGGATGTTTTGGCTATCTTTCACCATTTTAACTTTTAAGTGTGAGCTGCTTCTTATTCAATTAATGCAAAGTAAACCATACATGGATCATGATTAGATTGTGGGGGTTGAAATTCATTAATACTAGCTAGCTAGCTAGCTAAGGAGAGGAGATTGTGGGAACTAACAATCTCTCCTAACAGCCCAAAGATGGCAAAATGCCAAAGAATCCTTGCTTTTTTCAGCCATGCATAGGGACCCCTTTGTATAGGAAGGATCCCAAGTATTAGGTATGAAGGATAAAAACGATTCCATACTATCCAATCAAAAGATTATTACTTCTGTTTGAATGATGCACCATTGCTTTCATTTCCTCATTAGTAGTAGATGCATTTTCGACGTAAATTTGTCTAGTTGTAATATCTATGCACTACGCACTCAAAGTTAAATTTTCTTTTCGCATCAATATTGGCTTGAAGTCAACCCTAAACACACTACAATGATTAAGGGCTGAGCAAGAATCCTGAGGAAACAATCCCAAAATTGTGCCTGTGTCTGGACGAGCGGAATTTTTCATCCAAAATTGGATTTGCTTGTTTCTTTTAAACGTTCAATTGAAATATACCGTTGAATGAATTTGAACTCACTGAATATTAGGTGTTGAAGATAAATATGGCTGGAATGCCCTTGGAGTCACTATCATAAGACCATTTGGCTGCAAGAAGAGTGTATGTTTCTCTTGGAAAGAAGAGAGAGACTCCATTGAGGAAAGTGAGCTGTGAGCTCTATCTCAGTGTATGCACATGGCTTAGTCAAATCCCACAACCAACAAAATGTGTAGAGAGAGATGAATTTAATAATTAAATGAGAAGTGAAGAAGAAGAAGAAGAAATGCACAGAAAGATGGAGAGTAACCCTCTGATTGTGAATTCCAGTATGCATCACACTTGAAGAAGAGAGGACAAATCCTAAGATGCCCAATTTCTCTGTCTGTCCACTCTTCTAGAACTTCACCTCCCTCTCAAAACTGCAATCCACCTTCTTTCACTGTCTGTCAAAAATCACTTCATTATTAAAGTTGCTCTACATTTAGATACCAAGCCCGAAACTCTAGACTTCCTAAGAACGTGAAAATGTCTTACAATGGTGATATGTAAAACTAGTAAATACAACTAATCCACCTTCTCTTTTTTTTTTTAATAGATTTGACTAAATACAACCGTTAGATTAAGCACATCAAGATTTGTACAGTGCAACAGTTGAGATTTGATTAGTTTTTCTCTCATGAAATCTCATTCATTATTCTCCTGATCTAATTGTTGTAAATCCGACTGCATTTACGGTCAGCTGTATTTCAACAAAACCCTACTTTTTCAAAACTATTTCTAGTTGAATATGATAGTATAATACATGAGTTTCAGCTGGCACAGTAAAAGAAATGAAAACAACAGTGATGGATTGGCTCTTAATTGGTGGATGGATACTTAGCTAGCTTCTTGTTGATGAAGGACGACATAGATATGATAACTAGGTTGGGTTTCACTTTCAGTACATAATAAATAAATATGGTGAAAACAACACGATCATGAAAAAAACATATAGCAGTCAATTACTTCCAGCTAAGTAGAAAAAAGCATCTCCTCGGACCATGTTCCCAATTTTGTAATAAACACATTTCGTAGAAGATTGAATCCATCCAAGCACTTGCTAATGTCAGAGGATTTAAAGATATGAATCAATCATTAAATATCAAAGATGATCAGTAATTTCTCATAGTTAAAACAAGAAATCTGCTATTAATTATATATAGGGTTAAGAACTAAGAACAGTCCCAACTATAAGTCATGCTGCTAACTCATGTTCCAAATTTAAAATGTTGATATGCGGTGTACAAATTATCAGATTGGTTGATTTTCACTGTTTTCTTTCAAAATTGACGGAACAAAAACATATTTTTTAGAGAAAAAATCGAAATCAACCAATATAGTAGTTGTGATACCGAATATCAACATTTTAAATTTGGAACAGCGGGTTGACAACATGGTCTATAGTTGAGATTGTTTTTAGGGTTTTAACCCTTATATATATATATATTATATTATATTATATATATCCGAGCATCTAACTCCAGTACACATTCTTAAAGAACAGTGTGCTAGCAGCCTCACCCTGTCTCTCTATCTCTCTCACACATTACAGAAAAGGAAGAAAATGGGGAGCACAAACCAGTTGCTTGATTACCCCGACCAAATATGCTACGTACAATGTGGTTTCTGCAACACTATTCTGCTGGTACGTAATTAACTTCATCATCATCATCAACTATGTTATGTATATCTCCGTTTGATATTATCTCACAGTATATATATGTATTATCTGCAGGTGAGTGTTCCTTTCAGCAGCATGTCGGTGGTGGTGACGGTGAGATGCGGACATTGCACGAGTATCCTCTCCGTCAATATGATGAAAGCCTCTTTTATCCCTCTCCATCTCTTTGCATCTCTTCACAATGATCAGGTAGCTAGCTAGGGTTTCTCAATGTTTCTCTATAGCTCAGATCAGAAATGACATTTTGCCACTTATAACTTCATCGATATATTCAGCTCTTGATTAGCTAGGTTATTTCCCTAATTAATTTTTGAATGAATGATTTGGTATGAGATCATATGATTTAATTTAAAAATGTAATTGAATACTGGTAATGTATATATATATATATACCGATTGAGTTGTAATATATATATTTCTATATTTTTTTTTGCAGCCCAAGGATGAAGCTGAAGATATGAGTAGGAAGAACCCTGGTGGGGGACATACTGCAATGTCTTTGATGACATCATTTTCCGACAATGATGAAGAGGAAGATGATTTAGCTGCTGTGAGTCGCATCGTCAATAAACGTAAGTTCATATAATCACCTGCTTTATTTTTTTCATATATATTAGAACCTTTATAATTTCTTTCAGTTTTCTTCAGCTCCGGAGAAGAGGCAGAGAGCTCCATCCGCATATAATCACTTCATCAAGTAAGAACAACCCTAGCTAGCTAATTAATTAACAATAATAATAACAACTTAAAATTTTAATATCCAATTATTATATATTTTGCAGGGAAGAGATTAGGAGGCTTAAGGTCCTAAACCCTAAAATGGCTCACAAGGAAGCCTTTAGCCAAGCTGCAAAAAATGTTTGTTTTCTTCTCCTCTTCCTTTAATTACTTAACTACATTGATCAACCCTAGCTAGCGTTCTTGTCTCAGATCTAGCTAGGCAGGTAAACGAGCCGAGTATCTGGTAGTTAAACTCGACTCAAATCATTTTACTCGAGTTCGAACTTGGCCGAGTTTGATTTTTTCAAGCCCGAGCTCTCAGTGCCATACTCAATGAGCTTGAGATTAGAGCTCGGCTCGGGTTGCCAAGGAAATTGTTCCGTTAAATTATCATTAGTGTACTTGAATTCAATAACTAGTGTGTGAGCCTTAAATTTAATACATATAATATTACTTAAAACTCGAATGGCGACAAAAAAAGAAACTCGAATAAGCTCACGAGCCTCTCGAGTAGTATAAATGAATTCGTACTCGACTAAATACCATAAAAAACTCGACTCAAGCTTGACTTAAAATTTAAAAAGTCGAATTCAAATATTAACTGATCCAATCTCGAGTAGCTCACAGAGTAATTTGACTAATTTACACCCCTAGATCTACCTAGATTCTATAATGTAATTTCTTTTTTGGCCCAATGCTATAATTCAATATACTTTTATCTTATACATAGTCCTTAAAATTTTAAATTAAACATAAAAAATCTAGGGTTTTTAAGTGTGTGTACATCAATTATATAAGTAGTGTAGCAAATCCACAATTTTTTTGGTTTCTTGTGTGTTTTGGTTGCAGTGGGCGCATTTCCCCGTAAATCAGAACAAAGATGGAAACATTGGAGAGACTTGCTTGGGACACGGAGAGGAGAATACTGATGAGGTACATTAACTACTACAACAAAACTTAATTTACCTTTGCAAGTTAATTAATTAATTTTCATGAAATTACTGACCATATATATTTACTGATAATAATTTGTCTTTCAAACATAAGAGTGTAAGAGACAATATAGAATGTACTTCCAAGCTAAACATTATGCTAGTCAACCTCATTGCTTATTTTTCACGACATCCGAAATCGGTGTTAATTAACTGAGATTTCTCTCATCAACTTTGATTCATGACTGTAAAAACAACGAAGCTCTTGTAAGTTGAAATTCATCAGCTTTAACCAAACTCGATCTTCTGTATATATCTAAAAATAGTTTCTCGACAGGTTGGTGGTGAAGGTGAAGTTTTGCGTGAAAGAAAGATGGCTAGGAACTCCATATGGGAGAAGACACCCTTTTATTGATGATGTAATTGGCAAGGTGATGCTTGATGAAGATGATGGAGGTGCAAGATCTGCTATTTCTTCATTATAGTTAGGGTTTTCTCACTAGATATGTACTAAGAATTTAGGTTGTGGTGGATATATTATAATGAAAGGACATGTTAGAATGGTACTATTATAAGATATCAAATCGAAAAATATGTTACATCATATCAAGGGTTGGATTGGATGTGACCTGAGCCCAAGTATATGATGTTATATCATGTCGATTTGATTATAATAGACCTTATCTAGTTCCTTTTGCTTTGTGGATCTCGTTTTGTGAATTGTGATCATATAGTGTGTCTTGTTTCATATATTAGTCTTTGCCAAGAACATCTTACTTGACTTCTTATGATAATTATCATTATTTATAGGGTTAAACCTAAAAACAATCTCAATTAAATGTTATGTTGCCAATCACCGTCTCAGATTTAAAATATTGATAGTATACCAAAGACCAGATTTGTTGTTTTCCATTATTTTTCGACTGGTTTTTGACATTATAAATTGGCTTTGAAGTAATAAAGTTTTTCACTTTTTCGAAGAATCAGATTTGTTGCTCATGGTTTATGCTTATTTGATGCTTGAAAAATATATTTTGTTTCATTAATTTTAAGAGAAAAATGGGGAAATCTATAAATCTGATAATTGAGATACTGAGTATATCAATATTTTATATCTGGATCATCAATTAGTTACGTAACATATATTAATTGAGACTCTTTTTAGGTTTTTAACCCTTATTTATATTTAACGGTGGTTGATTAATTACTTTTGCACAATCCATATATAATGCCATCACTACTTACTAAGATGTGTACAGATCAATCATTATTCGAATAAGATATATAACTGGAAAGTACTGACAAATACATCAATAATTTTCATCTTGTCATACATAATTTGCTGATTTCATCATACATTATCGATCCTAACATATAAAGATGCATGATGTTTCAGTACTGCCTATATAAATATGATCTTCTCGCTGCCATGGTAGAGATCTCCTCCCTGAAAATGATCACAGACATGACTCGAACAATGAAATGAGAAGAAAAATATTACATCATTTCGCTCCGGCATCTTAGATATCGTTCAGCTCGGTTATAGATACATTTTTTTTTCCGGTCAAGATGAAATCGAGTATAAGTATGCTCGAAAGAAGTCCTTGTTCTCCTTTAGAAGCTCCTTCCATACTGCACACAAAAAATCGAAACCAGGCCGGGAATGAGAAATCGTCTTATATATAAGCATCAACATCCATCAATGTATATATATTGATGGAGCAATTGAACATTGATGTATATAATTAGTACTAGTAAGTGTGGTGAGAGGGTGAATCCCGGCATGGTGTGCGAGTGTCTTGACACATTGATCTCGGTTCATACCAAGTATTAAACACCTCTCTATCAGAAGCTGAACCTGCGTATTAATTGAATGTATGTGAGCATATTCAACAGTTATGAAAAGAAAGGCTGTAGTTAACGAAATGCAAGAGAGACATACTTGTCTAATGTAGGTACGAGGTTGGCAGAAGAGACAAGGTACCGGGTGGCTGCGGCTACGGTCATACTGCAGCCTCATTACTCGTATGAAAATGGACACTGAACGTAGCCTAGTATGAAGATGATATGGGGATATATATATATATATATGGGGATGAAACCAAAATGATAGATTCTATTTGGGTGTTGGGGATGACAAAAGAACTAAGCAACAAAAGTTGTGGAGCAGAACCCGAAAATTACGTAGTGGGATGGGTCTAGGGCTGATGAGTCAGTGCATGCGCGAATTATTCACTAAGTCTGATCGGAAAAGAGCCTCAAACTATGACCATTAGAGTCTGAATATTATGTAGATAGACTTGCTACTACTAGTTCATTCATTTCGGTAGAAAAAAAAAAACAGTAGAAAGATTCAGTGTTATCAGAACCGGACCGGACCGGCGGTCCGACCGCGGTCGGATCGGAACCGGACCCCTCACCGGTCCGGTTTGCTTATTTCCGGAGGATGTTAGCGAACCCGGTTCTGAAGTCCGGTTTTGGGCGAACCGGGCGGTTCGCCGGTTCGGACTCTTTTCATTAAAAAAAATTTTAAAAAAAAAATTTAAAAATTTTTTAGGGTAAACTTATAGAGAGGCAGGCCCCGATCCGGACTAAAACCTACAGAAGGGTTAACTTACAAAGAGGATATGCAAATTTGCATTTTTTTTACTAAAACCGGTCGGACCCGGTTCGGACCGGGTCCGACCGGCCGAACCGGGAACCGGTGGCCCTGCCGGTTCAGGCCCCGGTCCGGTTCTGATAACACTGGAAAGATTGGTCAAGTGACCATAAGAGGAGATAAAATGAGGATATTGGTTTTGTTATCCGGGGGATATCCAAGTGAAGGGCCAAAAGAGCACAAGTAATCCAAAAGATTGAGATTTCCCTCATCTATCTATTATCTTGATGACAAGCAGGAGTCTCTATTGAGGAATTAAATGGATGCTTCTTTTCTGCTGCGGATTGTGATTGGAGGAGAGCAAGAAACATGATGCTTCTAATGTCCGAAACAACTTGGGGCAGCTGCTAATGGAGATGGACGCCGTGGCCAATTCCATAGCCACTTGATGGTGCTTCTTCATAAACCATCATTGATTGATGCTTTAAAAAAAATTCATTTCTTTGTTTGTAAATGTGGTCCCTTTCTTGCTCTCTTGTTACGTCATTGTTTCAAATCTATTCCACTCATTTGATCCTGTAACCCGATAAAATTCGAAATCGGATCAGAATTAGTAGAATTGTATATTGTATTGTATCACGCAGTGACTGAATTTAAGGCATGAGAAGAATAAGATGCATGATCACTTCATCAAGCACACCAAAATGTGTAAAACATTTTTTTTATGAGATTCATTACATAATAGAGGATATCTCAGCTCCTGGTATAGATTCGATCATAATCTATATCAATCAACAATACAATATAATTAGTATAGAAATGTTGTTTTTGGGGAACTTGAAGAACAAGAACAAAGAAAGAAGAACAAGGTTGCAGAGAACTGACATTTATTGATTTTAAACAAACTGATTTATACAAAGAAATGAATCAATATAGACTTCCTAAAACATAGCTAAACATGCTTCTAACTAATCTAATTTCTAGCTAACTAATTTCCATGTCAAACAGAAGAATATACAGTGAGATGATGCTCAATTTCAGCATCCTTGCAGAAGTTATCAAACCTCTCTGAAGTATATTCAGTTCCATTTTCTGATCTAATGACCAATTTTAAAGCTATTTTAATTCTCCATCCAAGCTTTGAAGTTTCGAAATACACCAGCAACCTCATACTTAAACTTGAGAAAATAAATCCAAAACATTATGGTATCTTCATCTATGAAAATAAGAAATGCATGTTTCCATTTAATGAGGGCGTTTCTTGAGGACCATAGACGTCTATGTGATCCTATGGCCATCTCAGCCTTTCAAGTAATCCTATAGCTATCTCTTTTTTCTGCAATTTGTGTACTGCTTGATGATGGAAATGACCCAGCCTCTTATGCCAGAGTGTTAGAAAATAATAATAATAATAAACTTGTTTCTAGATAGTCTAAGTTAGTTGGGATAGTGTCATTAAGACTAGGTAGTTGAAAAGTAGCATTAATGCTAAGTAGTTGGGAAGTATGTCTAGAACTATCTTCTTATACCTATAAATAGGTGATGATAATGAATGGAAAATCAACAAGTTGAGTAGACAAAAAATAAGTCTCTCATATCCTATCCACCTCTCGCACTCTCACAAACACATCTTTAAACACCAACAAGTGGTATCAAAGCCAAGTTCAAAGATCGCGATGGCAACGACAAGCATGCAAGTGCCGATATTGACGAAGGATAACTACGATAGATGGTGTATCCAAATGAATGCTCTTTTGGGATCGCTTGACGTGTGGGAGCTCGTGGAGACCAAGTTCAAAGTGACGGCGGAAAATTTCAAACGAAGAGAAGGAAGAATTGAAGGAGCAACGGAAGAAGGAGAAGAAGGCCTTATTCACAATATATCAAGGTCTTGATGAAGCCACGTTCGAGTTAATCGCTCCAGCCAAGACATCATACGAAGCATGGGTTATACTCCAGAAGGCGTACGGTGGAGTCGAAAAAGTAAAGAAAATTCGCCTACACATGCTCAATTTGAATCTCTCCATCAAGAAAGCTCGAAATCTATCTCCGACTACTTCACGCGGGTCATTTCAATCGCACATCAAATGCGGAGAAATGGAGAAAATTTAGAAGACGTCGTGTCATAGAGAAGATATTGAGATCCCTCGATCCCAAGTTCGACCTTGTGGCCGTGGCAATTGAAGAATCCAAGGACTTAGAAGAAATGTCCGTCGAGCAACTAATAGGTTCTCTACAAGCCCATGAACAACGACTGTCGAAGAGAGGAGAATGTAAATCCTTGGAGCACGCTTTACAAGCAAAGATGACGTTGAAGAATCAAGGTTCACGCGGCGGCTTCCAAAGAGTAAGATTCACAACACGAAGAGGAAGAGGTGGCCGAACAACAACCACCAACGAACATGCCGATGGAGAATCAGGAGGACGAGGAGCAGGTCGAGGTCGCAGTCGTGGTCGAGGTCGTGGACGAGGTCGTAGTGGATAGAGCAGATCGGAAATTCAATGCCATGTTTGCAAAAAAATATGGCCACTATGCAGCAGAATGTTGGTATAACACCGACAATGGCGGAGAAAAGGCGAATGTTGCGGAGAAGATCGACGATGATGGAGTACTTTTGATGGCCTACAATCAAGTGAAGGAGACAGAGTCTAACACATGGTTCATCGAAACGGGAGCTTCCAACCACATGTGCGGAAGAAATGAGTTTTTTTGCGGAGCTCGATGAAGGACACAGTGGGCACATCACTTTTGGCGATCTTTCCCAACATCCAATCAAAGGGAAATGTAAAGTTCTCTTTGAACTCGAGAACGAACGACAATTGTGCATCTCCAATGTCTATTTTGTTCCCGATATGAAGAACAATATTTTAAGTGTCGGACAATTGCTCGAGAAGGGATACGACGTCCGGATCAAGGAGAATACACTCACCATCCGTTATAATAACAACAATGTTATCACGAATGTAGCCATGACGAAGGATCGAATGTTCCCATTGGAGTTGAGGATTAATGAGCAGAATTGTTTGAAGGCGACAACCATGGACAAATCGAATCTTTGGCATCTCCGGTATGGCCATCTTAATTTCAAGGCGATGGAGTTGATGGAGAAGAAAAACATGGTACGAGGCTTGCCCACGATCAATCATCCCAACAGCGTGTGCGAAACCTGTGTCATCGGAAAGCAACAAAGGAAAGCGTTCAAGAAGTACCCTTCGAAGAGAGCGACCGGTCGTCTCGACTTAGTCCACTCAGATGTGTGCGGACCGATCAAGCCCATGTCAATTGACGGAAATAGGTACTTCTTGACCTTTACCGATGATTATAGTGGCAAGACTTGGATTTATATGATGAAGCAGAAGAGCGAAGTCTTGACGAAGTTCAAGGAGTTCAAAAACATGGTGGAGAAGCAAAGTGGTCGTCATTTGAAGTGCTTGCGAACCGACCGAGGAGGCGAGTACACATCGCGCGAGTTTGACAAGTTTTGCAAAGAGAACGGGATCTTGCATCAGCTAACCATGCCGCAAACCCCACAACAAAATGGAGTCTCCGAGAGGAAAAACCGGACGATCTTGAATCTAGTTCGGTGCATGTTGAAGGAGAGAAATGTCCCAAAAGAATTTTGGGGAGACGATGTTGCTACTGCTGTGTATTTGCTCAACAGGTTTCCGATCAAGCGGATTGGAGACATAACACCAGAGGAAGCATGGAGCAAGAAGAAGCCGTGCATTGATCATCTTCGAGTCTTCGGGTGCGTGGCATATGCAAAATTGCAAGGAAGCCAGAAGTGCGTCATGCTCGGATATGACGAGAATACAAGCGACTACAAGTTATATAATCCCATTACAAAGAGGGTTGTGATATCAAGAGAAGTCGAGTTTGACGAAGAACAAGCCTGGAGCTAGGAGAAGAATAACAACCAACCAAAGCAGGTTATAGAAGTAGAAGAGCCGCAAAGAAAAGAAGCCCGACGTGATGAATTTCAAGAACCTTTATCACCCCCACATGCTGGCACTCATGAAGAAGAAGACGACTCGAGTGAATCGCCCTTGCTGAAGACAATGCGGATCCGATATGTATACAATTACGCACCGGTCGTTGATGTGGATGATGGTGGAGAATTGTATGGTAATCTATGTCTCTCTGCAGGATGTGAAGTCAAAGAGACAATGTGGAGAAAGAAAAATGCGACAGCGCATGGAGAATACAAGAATCATAGAGTGCGATGACATATGTGGAGGATGAGCTCTCGACAAAGACAAACTCGAAAAGACCACCAAACATTCATGAGTAGTTATGACAAAGATAAGCACAAGACAAGTCAAGCTACAAGAAGAAGTCATGAGCATCGTGCAGACCACAACAAGAGAACCAAGTTTAAGGGGGGATGTTAGAAAATAACAATAATAATAATAATAATAAACTTGTTTCTAGATAGTCTAAGTTAGTATGGAGAGTGTCATTGAGACTACGTAGTTGAGAAGTAGCATTAATGCTAAGTAGTTGGGAAGTATGTCTAGAGCTATCTTCTTGTACCTATAAATAGGTAATGAGAATGAATGGAAAATCAACAAGTTGAGTAGACAAACAACAAGTCTCTCATATCCTCTCCATCTCTCCCACTCTTATAAACACATCTTCAAACACTAACATAGAGTTCCCCATTGATGACCTCACTTTGACGTTTGACCAGCAGTAATGCTGGTTTCTAATGGATTCAAAGAGAAATTCTTACACTTTACTAATTTTGAAGAGCTCTCTTTCACTAGAGTCGATTATAAGATATTTGCTATCCTCAAACAGAAGCTTACTTAACATATTATGATCAATCTCATGCACATATAACACCTCATCTATTAGTTTTGTACCTGAGTAAATTCAATTGCTAATGTTCCTTTACTTTCAACTGAAATAAACTCTTCATTTTCAATCTTTACTTTGGAAGTTACTAACATGTTGAAATGCTTAAACAACCTAATATTACTAGTCATATGACTAGTACATCCACCGTCAATGAGTCATTCATCACTTGAAGCTACATTTTTGAAACACGAGGCCACAAACACCTGCTCCACCTCTTCATGAACAGTAGTCAGAGCTTCCCTCTTTCATTGTGCATATTTTTCTGGACATATCATCTCAACGTGACCCATTTTCTAACATCTTGTGCCTTTGATGTCTGGAATTTTCCAACAAGTGTAGTGATGATGATTTTTCCTACCACACTGTTTGCAAGGAATAAAGTTCTGATGCAACGTGATGGGGTTAGATGGATCAAAAACTCGTTGAATCTAGGGGAATTCCGAGAATTTGATTGATAGAAGGCGTAAGAACTCGTTGATTCAAAGAATGCCGAGAATTTGACGCGGATAGAGGAAAACCTCCGGTTTTTTTCTTTCATATATCAATAAACTGAATGTAAATGACAACTAACATAGCTTAAATACTGAAAAGAAAAACCCTAATCCTAGGTCAAAAACCGAAACTTGCTAACAGACCCTAACAAAAACCGATAAATTACAAAAAAGACCCGAAGAAACATAAAACTGTAATTTCGACCCCCTAAACGAAGGAATTTGGCCGAAAACCATCAGACCTTATAGTTTACTATGGGTCTTGCTCAGATCGCCGTTTCCACCTAAAAACCTATATTCACACGGCAAAATCCGACACTTCAAGATCTACCACATCAAGTTCCTTCCTTTGAGACCCTTTATATGAACTGGACCACGATATTACTGACATTCGACTCATTTCCAAGAATCCTAACTTGGTTAGCCAGCTTGATTAGTTGACCTGAATACTCTTGATTAGTTATTTTAAAGTATTTCATCAGCTCTTTCTCAGATTCTCTTATTAAATTATAATACTTCATGACCCTAATTCTCTCCATTGTATTCAGACTCAAGAAAGTCCTAGATTGCAGTTGCAAACTCCAGAGTCATGATTTTACTGGAGATTGCATGTGTTACATATATAGAAGAGGCGAGACTTAGCATGAGCACCTCTTTTGTCTTATTTTCCCTTTTGACTTTGATCTGTGCTAATGTAGAATTGTAGGGAGGAGATGAAATTTCATAGTGTTCCTCAACGTCTTCCCACGAATCAACATACTCCATGAAAACTTCAATCTTGATCGACCAAACTTGATAATTTGTGCTATTGAACTTTGGTGGAGTAGACGTAGAGAATGTGTTTTCCATTGAAGAAGTTTGTGATGGATGATCTCAATTTAGTCAATCACTCACTCACGCTGGTTTTCCAAAAAAAATTAGCTCTGATACCACTATTGTTTTAAAAGCTTGAAAAACAACAATAGAAAGATGAAGAACAAGGTTGCAGAGAATTGATGTTTTATTGATCTCAAACAAAATGATGTATACAAAGAAGTGAATCAATAGACTTCCTAAAACATAGCTAAACATTCATTCAACTAATCTGGTTTCTAGCTAATTGATTTCCACCAAAAATAGAAGCAGACTTGGTACCTAAGAAATAAGCAAATCTGATATTGAAAAAAAAAAAAAAAAAAAAACATAATTGACTTGACTAACTGAAACCTGAATTAAACCTAACAAGAAAACTGAGCAAAGCTGGCAAATGCATAGAGTCTAGATGGATTAGGGGTGAGCAATGGTCTAGCAAGACCATAACTGAGTCCAAGACCGCCCAAGACCAAGACCATTAGCCCAAGACCGTTTAGGACCAAGACCAATGGTCTTCTTTTATTGGTCTTAATTGGTCCTGGTCTTAATTTCGGTCCAAGACCATTAGAGACCATTTAGGACCATTAAGACCATTGTATTATTAAAAAAAAAAAAAACTGGAAATAATAATTTATAATAAAGGTTAAAACCTCTGCTGAGGGTCGAGAGCAAACTTGAGAAACATTAGATTAGCTGAATAATTAGTTTATGAAGTTGCTTGCTACAGAGAGATTAAAATCTTATGTTTGTAAAGTGCAAAGTGCCAAAATACTACATTTTCGTGTTTGATTTATTTTCGGTCTAATATCAGGGAAATTGTAACTTTGTTACACCAAGTTACGTTATTTGATAAGTGTCTTATTTGTTATTTATGGATCGTATAACCATAAAACTTATTTGAACACTTTATCAGGTATTGATTACACCAATCTCAACTATTATATATAATTATAATAAACATATTTTCAATTTAAAATTATTACAAAAATAATATTCGACAAATTTTAAAAAATTAAATTAAATTAAAAAAAAAATGGTCCTAAATAGTCCTAATGGTCTGGACCAAAACCAGAACCAAAAAGACCAAGACCATTTGTAAATGTTCAAATGGTTCTGGTTTGGTCCTAGACCATTTAGAGGAGGACCATTTACAAATGGTCTTGCATGGTCTTGGTCTGGTCCTGACCATGACCAGACCACGCTCACCCCTGTGATGGATCGCTTGTAGCTCCAAAAGCTTCTTCTAACTGGTATAAGATTTCTCCAAGGCTGCAATTCAAACGGTTCATTAATACAGGATTAGCACAATTGAAGAAAAAAAAAAATATCACAACGATAATGAAAATGGGCCTCAATTGGGCTTTTATTTAGCCCAAAATATCTATTTTCCTTTGTATGCAGGTATTGTTGGGCTTAGTCAATCGGGTTGTCTATTAATTACCCAATCTGGTCCAGATTCCTAAACCTGCAAGTGTTAAAACGTTTTTATTTTGAATTTGCCTAAAATACACTCAACTGTAAATCTAGTCATTGTAAATGAAACTATTAGATTACGAAAGAAACTAAATCAAATTTTATAAGAAAAACTTAATTATTTTTAACTTAATTAGGCCTCAACTATTACACATATTTTGATATGCATAATGTAATTGTTGGAAATTCGACTGCAAATACAATCGATAACAATTTAACTCAGTCTTTTACTTTTTAAAAGAATTATCTGTCATTTTTTTTTTATTAATTCGATTTATTCATAGATTGATTGATTGATAAATATATTAGGTACTCGTATATATATATCATTAATAACTAAATTACAAGATATGTGAATTGTATGTATATAATAGAGATATCAGATATGTACATTATAAAGTTATCTTCATACTATAGATCTCTATCATGAATAATCCTAAGGTGATTTTTTTTAAAAAAAAATTCCTAAGGTAATAATAATAATATTGTGTTGAAGTATATATAGAGTGGTGTCGAATTCATCCTCCACAAATTCGAGTTTATTTGATGTTTGGTTAAGATGCACATTTTACTTTTAACATAATAATAGAGCATAAATGTTCTATTTCTAGTGACGTGGTTTTCAAATAAAAATAGTTGAAAATCTTTATATTATAGATCAAGATGGCCGACTTAAAGCTCATTATGTGTAAATCCAAGTGAGAGCAAATTAAAGGCGATTAGACTGAAACTCATAATAATGTAAATGAATTTAATGTTTGAATAGTCGGAAGGAAGGATGTTGATATATATATATATATAAGAGTGATGTTGAATGTCTTTATTTGTTTATAAATTTAAACTTATGAAATGGTTAATACTGCGTATTGTTAATTGAGTAATATTTAGTATGCACGTTCATGGAATAAAACCGTGTTTTAATAAATCCAAGCATGCATGATATTATAATGTCCCGTGTGGATACGGTATTCGTTTCCATATATTTATATATTGTGGAACCCTCGTAATCATGTTGGATTTTAAAATAATTATAGTCACCCAAGCTCCACAAAGCCACAAAATTAATCACTCATTCAATATATATATATACGAATCAACAACTATAATCATCCTGGTGTCTATCTGAATCTTAATGACTTGTAAGTGCACACACCTTAGAAGTTATGACGATTGATTTTGTATATCCAATGTCATATTTCTTGTCGGCCGCCAATGAATGAGTGCCAAAATAATAGATGATGTTTCTGACAATGTTAATGCAATTTAGCCGGGGAAGAGACAAACAACCTCAACCTCGCTGTTGGTATGAATATATCATAATATATGTGTTCATGGGGTCCATTTACCTATCTACCTTCTCCTTGATTGATAGATATGGTTTTGGAGAAAATAATCAATCATCTAAATTTTAAAAAATATAGTTTATTATAGATTTGTTAGTAATGACACGGTTTATAATTAACTGCAATAGAGAAAAAAAATGATAATTAGCTACAAAATTAACAAATACTTTTAATTACGGTCTTAAATTAGTCATACATACATATATATATATATATATAGTTAAATTTGTCAATAACTCATTTAGTCGAACATGATAGCTCATTTTGTATCTAACTCATAAATTTGAGTCAAGATTGCTAAACGCGTACTTAACCATGTATGGACATCCGTGGTAGAACATAACTATATTCACCTAATTTTTATACAAAAAAAAAATACCGATTTACTGCTAAAAGGAAATTCAAATAACTAAAATTTGAAATTTATACTCGACTTTGCCTCATTTATTTAACTTCTAATTATGGTATACACAATATGATTGAATGGACAAACAAAAGAACTAAATTTATACTTCTAGTCCATAAATATTCGATGAGTTGCAGGTTATATTTAAGGCCGATATTTTGTTTTCCCGATTTTAAGGCCAAGTTTCAATAACCATGTTGGGACTTTCTATCATGCTCCAAGAGCACCATGTTTTTGGTACTTTTTTTTTCTATTGCCCTAATGGTTGAATCTAGAGCGAAATTGATATTATTAATAGAATGATACAAATATTAGGTGTGGTTAAAAAAATTCATATTTTTTCATACTTTTAAAGTTTTACATATGTTACAATTAAATACACCCTAATAATAAATAAATAAAAAATATGGTGCTCTTGGAGCATGGTAGAAAAATCCAATCATGTTTGACCCATATTTTGACATGTTATATGAATTTTGAAGAGATTGATCAATGGGTACAAAAATCTCAACATTTACCAGAAATTTGCATGGATTGAATACATATCATCTGTTGGAGGTGACTTAAACTGATAGGTACATTGAATTCAGAAGTTAATAATAACTTACTTAACGTGCAATGTAAGCAATATTAAAAAAAAAAAAAAAATCAACTAAATGTAAATTCGGTAATAGTAGTAAAGACATAAAATGTATTTAAAAATATAGTAGGGACCAAATCATCCTAGGAACCAATTCGAACATATTTTTCTTGATAAAAAAAAAAGTGCAAGTAGGAGGTACCCATGATGCACTTGTTATATTTTACGTAAGAGGTCTGTTAAACGACATGAAAAAAATAACAGATTTGAACTAAATGAAAATAGTAAAGACACAAAATGTGTCTAAAAATATAGTATGGACCAAATAATCTATTATATAAAAGTATAAGAACTAATTCATGTATTTTTCACATAAAAATGTAAAGATGCTAGTATGATATAGGGGACTGCTATAATTAGGAATTGATGCATTTTTTATAATAGAGACATATTTGTGTATTTCAACAAACAAGTATAACTACCACATCTCATAATAATTATTATTTTTTGGCCCATTAATAATTATTTTCTTTTATTTTGACAAATTCTACGAATGCGCTATTCATAAGTGTCAAACGTGATAATCCAGTACTCAGAAAGAGCAATTAATGTTGCACTAAAATCACTATTGTTTTATTATATATATATATATATATATATATATATATATATATATATATTATATTTTAAAACATGTATATTGTATTTTTTATGTTAAAATCAGACGAAAGTTGTTAAATATAATGTAAACATTAAAAAAAAAAGTTATTTTTTATATTTATAATAATGAATCTGCAATTAGACCTCAAATTTATACAACATGATTAACATGGCCTTAAACCTTTTTTCAATTATAATTTTTTTTTTTTTTTTATCAAAGTTGATCCTTAAATTTGAATCCATAGCCAGGGTGGGTGCTTGGCTTAGGTTCGAGCCCAGACCGCCCAAACTTGGCCGACGGGTCTGGGCTCGAACCCAAGTCAAAGAACCACTGTGGTTGGGTTCAAACCCCCTCAATTGAGGGCTAATTTCCTCCAATCGTGGAGGGTTTAAGCTATCTAATTGAGCCCTGGTTTAGGTTTAAAATCGGAGGATCAATTTACACAAAATTAAAAGTACGGATACATGGTTGAAAAATAGTGAGGACCATATTATATAAGTTCGATGTCAAATTTCATAGTCATTCCAAAATGAATAATGGTATTTTTGTATTTACATAATATTTAGCGGTAAATTTCATAATTAACACAAAAGGGGCAATAGTACATACTTTCAAACATAAAAGGGTATATACAAAAAAAAAAAAAAAAAAAAGTTTAAATGAAGCCAATAATGATTTTGATGAAAGTATAAAAGGGCAATCTGACACTTTTCTTTTCTGGTGATTATTAAAACATATAAATAGACTAGTTGTGCATTACCCGAAAATGAAATTGACGTAAATTACAATTTATGCATTTCATTATCAGTTAATTTATTATATTAATATATGTATAATATTATCATGCATTATGAGGTTTTTCGAATCTATTCTCACATAAAATAACCTGTTAATAAATTAAAATATCTTAGAAATGGTTCCGATTTTTTAGTTACTTACATGAAGTAAAAAATAATAAGTAAAAAGAAATAACTATATTTATAGATATTAATTAAAATAATATAACTCTATATGACTTTAGTGAAAATTTCTAATACCTTCTAAAATTCAGAATTGACATAAGTGTTACATGACAAAATATGATTACAAACTTTTATTTTCAAACTATAGAATTGATGATTTAAGCATCAGTTGCTACGTGTCATTATCTAATTTAATTAACCAAAATTATATTTCTTTAAATTATAAACATTTTTTTACCATTAAATTAAAAATTTAAAAGGAATTAGCTAGTAAATGGCGATCAATATGTCTATAATAAACCCTAAATGATAGATTACATTTGCCAATAAAAGCTAAACATTCATAAACCTCAAACTAAATCAATGATAATGATGATAGGCTTTTTGCATATATAAATTGATCAATTATTAGTGCACGGCACGGCACGGCACGGGCTAGCCTGCCCACAACAGAGTCCCACTCCAATCACTCATGATTATTTGATCACCAAATTCCAATGCCTCCAGTTGCCTTCTCAAGACGCTCTGTGGTTACTGATTACGGTGAGATCATGTTGGTCGTCGTTATAACCCATACCCGCCCCCATACACACTAACCTATCTATACTCTAGGTCGGTCACCCTCTTTTTACTTAGCTTGCACATAAATAAATGGGTTAAGTGCCTATAAAATGTTAAAACGAAGAGTCCGGGTTTCATTTTTTTAAAATTAGGCGTCTCATTGTTATTTGTTAATACACATTTAGAGAAGTCAATCCCGACGAAACCGGATGTCAAATTCGAACTTTCATGCATGCTCCATTCTCGTCACCTAAGAAGCTGGCCACGTCCGCGCAAGTAAATTCCGCTCAGTTGTCTCTAAAAATTGCTTCACATCACTCTGCTGTAAACCTTTTCTTTTGGATGTTGAAGTTTAAGTGGAAATTTAGCGATTTTGTTTAAAGTAAAGAGTGCTGGATTATGAATGAGTTGATGAAAATTGAAATGATTGAAATAATATGAAAACACGCGTGGAGATACCAAATTTTAACAAAAATGAAACCTAAGACCGTTCATTTAGACATTTCAAACTTCAAACACTAAATTTCAACATTGGACAAACCTTGGACTGTTTATAGGTTCTTAACCCTTAATAAATAAATAAAATTTTATAAGCATAATTACAAATTATGTAATATGATATAGTAGTTCAATACGTCACATCTTAACCTAGATGTTAAGGGTTCAAACCCAAATGACTGTGAACGAAAAAATATTAATGACTAACATTTATTTAGATTGTAAAATAAGCATGCTACCTTTCTGATGACGTCTAATCTGCAGAAGGAAAATATAAGCATAATTATGGATATAGTCATATAGATGCGATTTTGTTAAGCACTGTAGGAGACAAAAAGGAGAGCATAAGAAACGAAGCTTTTCTTGTCGACCTGTCCTCAAAACCAAATCTCACCATTAAATGCTTTTTATTTTCTAAACTAAATCCGTGATGCCCACCATTATTATTGTTATTGCTGCGGCTTCTCTGTGGCTATCCATCGTCCTTTCTCTCTGAAATAATATAATTTTTTTAATCATCATCATTCATAAATTAAAAAAAAAAATTGGATGGAGACAAAATAAACATCCTTGTCGTTATGGGATTTCAGAATCCATGGATTGATAGTGAGGTCGGCCAAAGAAGGTTTCACTGTTTTACCTAACAATGCAAGAAAATGACACATGTAAAAAGCTTCCATCAGTGATGATCACAAGACGTGGAAAATCTTTCTTCTCCCCACAAATTAACTCTTCATCATCCATAAAGATGTATGAATGAAGATCAAAAACCGACAAGTAATTAAGAAGGGTTCACAAGAAGTTGAGGTTACCAAGCTACGCAGAGTACTGTGATAAAAACCCGATCTTTACGGTTCTCCTATCAAATCCGTAATGCTTCACATGCCTGTGCCAACAGTTATCAATCACGTTACATTGATTTTAATGTCTGAAACGTGTTACTGTATTTGGGTTTGTTTGAATCAGAAAGGGAAACATATGATCTTTGTCTGCATTCAAAGGTAGTTAGCAACAGAACTGTTTGGATTTTTGTTCTTGCACTTTGATTGGGCTAAAGAAGCTTCACTTTCCAGCCATATACTAGCATGCAATGTTTGTTAGACGATGAAGAAGAACATGACAACAGATAAACCAAAACATGCATTTATGGAGATCTCAAAACAGAGCAGATTTCTTAAAAAGGGAATTTATTATATTGTTATTAGTTGTAATTAAGCGCCTGAAACCTATATATATTATGGTATATTGATTCTAAAGTCTGCAATTATTTTATTTCTTCTTGGTTTAAAAATCTCATCTGGCAGTCCAACTCTTTGGCACTTCTGGTTTTGTTTTTAATGACAGCTCTAGCTTTAATTGTGTATTAGATCAAAAAATTCAGAAGCCCCTCATATAATATGTATTGAGGAATCAAAAGGGTAAGGGACAGAAGATTAGACAAAAACTTGTACATTAGAAAATCAAACCATCAACAAACAATTGACTATGGCATTAGAAAATCGAACCATCTAATTAAAAACCAACAACTAGCAGATAAACAATTAACGTACAAACTAAGGAAGAGCACATGAAGGTAGAATATAAGGAAGCAAACCATGAAATGAAACCATCCCATAAACTATGAATATTTATCCAATGAAACCTAACATACCCTTTATAACAAGATTTATTAAAAAGCACGGACATTACAGAATTTTTTACATCCAAATAACATTATAAGAAAGTACAAGCACAAATATAACTGCAAGTATTTTTTTTTTTTACCGAAACTAGCAAACACCGATGTTGCCAACAGTAGTTTGGGTGGTGCCGCCCTTTTTCTTTTTTTCTTTTCCGATTTTAGCTTTTTTTTAAAGTTTGAGATTTATGTAATTTTATGAGTTTTTCTAAAATCTTATTGGATTGGTGAACGGTTTGGCCGGGTTAATCTAGAGGATAAAACAAATTTATTCCCTAGGTTAACTCAGTCAAACCGTTCCATCAACATAATAGGGTTTTAGAATTTAGACTTTATTTAGTTTTAGGGTTTAGGTTAAAACCCTTAAAAAATTGAAAAAATAAATAAAATTAAAAAAGAAAAGGCGACTGTTGGCAACGACGTTTGCTAATTTCGTAAAAACAACTTTTGGCTACTATATTTGTATTTAGACTTTCTTATGTTGTTATTTGGGTCAAAATTTCATTAATCATAGGCAGCCAAAATGGGAGAATTCTAGAAAAATTGGGAAAGTTCAAGTTAGCTAAGAGAGCACTTAAGAAATGTGGGGAGCTAATTGGATAAAAGGGACCCTACTTATTTATTTATTTATTCCTAAAATAGATGGGAGTTCACGAGCAGGACACTAAAAGAGTTCACGAGCATGGAAATCACAAAACGACGGCTCAGAAGGTCGTGCTTGATGTTTCTCCTAAGCACGCAGTGTTCCCTTCAGTCTAACTCATTCATGGTTGCCACACACAACCACATTATCTTCTGAACTTTAGAAAAAATATAAATGAATCATAGACTAAGCTGGAAAACTACTGCACCTCAGATTTGAGATGGATAATTTTCATTATTGTACTCCAACTTCCAAAATACAACATGATTAAACTGCATAATTAGGGAGTAAGACAAGCAATACCTGGCTATCATTGCATTGATGTATACAGTTCATGCATATCTATATTTTTCGCCGAAATCTGACAGTTGTCCCCGACTGAAAAGTACACAAGAAATGTATTAATTTTTGAATTTTTCTCTTTGGATTGAAATGGAAGACATACAAGAATCAAAACCTTTCTATACCTACCTACAAAAATTGCAAACAATCATGACATCCTACCCTAAGGACCATATAGTATAAATAAGGTGTTGGACTCTACACGTTGTAGTAGACAAGAACAGGAAGGACACTACTTTGTAAGTATCTGCATAAAGCATAAACATGTCCCTTAATAAACTACACAGTGCAGAAATTGTACACATATTACTCGATTCCAGAGAAATAAAGCTAGTGTTAGCTATTAAATTACAAAATAATCAGCTGTAATTTGTCATCTTGGGATCATATCCAAAATTTCTCCTGTTTTTAAGAGGAATCAAGATTATAAATGAAGCAAATTATTTTAATTATAATATGTCAGAAAACTTGGAAAAATAAAAGTCCTTTCAACTGAACATTATTTGCTTTCCAGATCTCATGGCTCTGAACTGAGATTTAACATGTGACGTGGAGAAATGTTATTCCATGTCACGGCCAAAGATTTTCTTAGAACTGTCACTAAATAATTGGCTTAGTTGGGCAGTTTCACTTTTCTAACTGCAAAACCGTGGGCTCAAAATCTTTCTCGAAAAGGAGGATGGTTTCCTTTGTTTTTTTTTTTCTTTTTAAAAAAATATATCAAGACTTTTCACAATTGAAGACTACCATTGTCAACTATATATATATGAATAAATTTACAAATAATGGGTGATTTTATTTTCATATCTAAGGGTTAAAATAGTCAACATTAATTGTCTAACCAATTCTAAATATTTTTTGAATTATATATTCAACTCCGTTCTTATATGTTCATGCTAGTTTCAAGGCCTTAGAGGAGGAAAAAAGAGAACTTTTTGAAGAATTTCCATTTAAGGACCAGATTTGTATCAAAGCCCCTATGTGGTTCTTCTTCAACCTCTGTACTCTCCTTGCTCTTTATTAAGGGAAAGCAATTGGGTAAATATCCTAGGCCAGTTTTACGGATACTATGTAGTACTGTAAATTAAAAAGAGGGTTAAGAATTAAAAATAATTCTAATTATAGGTCATGCTGCTTATTGTTGTTTCAAATTTAAAATTTTGATATTCAGTATCCCAACAATTAGATTGATTTCCACCTTTTTTCGACTGATTTTAGCGTTAAAATTGGCTTTAAGCAACAAAAACACGTTTTCTACTTTCTGAATGATCAAATTTGTTGCTCATGGTTTAAGCTTATTGGATACTTAAAAAGTATCTTTTTGTTTGGTCAATTTTAAAGAAAGAAATGGAAATCAACCAATCGGATAGTTGAACACCGATTAGCAATATAACCTATAGCTGAAACTGTTTTAGATTTGTAATGTACACACAGGAAACCTGAGATGGTTTGACTGGGAATACGGTACAAGTCGAGCCAAGATCAACCCGACAGCGGGCATTGAAGAGCTCGATCACAGATTTGGTCTAGCATTATAAATTTGAGGACCACCAGATTATGCATGGTCCCTTATACAAGGCTGGAATTGGCCATTTGGAAGCTGCAGAAAGATGCTAAACTGAAGGATGAGGAAGAGAAGATATAGCAGACTGCACTTCCCAATTCATCCATGATTTTAGGTTATGAGGACAAAGTAGACCAAAAAAAAAACTGAGAGAAAAAGTCTCTCTCTTTGCCCGTGAACTTTGCATGTGACCATATACGACCTGTTTTAATCAGTGCCCCTTGACAACTTATTATAGATAGACCCACTCACGTGTTCCCTATTTGGTCTTTTTTAAATGAGAGTTACGGCAACATAAATCGTAGACCTTGCGTGCAAGAAATGCAGAGAAGACGAGGGAACATACAAAATAATTGGAAAGCTATGCAGGAATGGAAACTGAAAGATAAGGGAGAAATCAGGACCTCATTTATCATGGCAGAGCTTCAGTATCCACCTAAGTTTATCTGCAATTCAAACGCGATCCATGAATTTAAAACAAACTGATAAAGTGGGTGTTTAAGCATTCGGCCGGACTATTCACTAAGGCTGGGCATGGTTCGGTTTTTGGCCGAACCGGTTCAGAACCGATCTGGAACCAGATTTTAGGTTCAGTTGGTTCTCTGTATCAGGTAAGAACCGAACCAGATTTTAGGTCCTAAAACCGAACCATAGGTGAACCGGGTTTGAACCGGTTCGAACCGATTTTGAACATTTTTTCATTTTTTTTACTAAAATTCAAAATATACACCTTTTTTTTTTTACTAATATTCAAAATATACAACCAATATAGAACTATTCCTGAGTTAAGTTTCGAGTTCAAAACTAAACTCAATTGGTTGTAGAACTGATATGAGTTAACATAATATATAATAACTATATATAAGTAAACAAACCTGCTACGACCACCTATATATCCAATATGAACCAAACCCAAATAGTGAAGGATCTACCCTATGGGTGTAAACGATTCAAGCTACTTGTGAGCTTCTCGAGATCGGTTTGGTCGATATTCAAATTCGACTCGCTAAATTTCGAGTCGAGTTGAACTTTTTTTTATACCGAGGCGAGTTCGAGTTCACTTGTACTCGACTCGAGAGGCTCGCGAGCCTAATCGAGCATTTTTGTTTTGCATATTCGAATCGAGTTTGAGTTTTTCGAGTTTTACGTAATAATATTATATATGTATATATTGAGTCGAGGAAGAGTTCGACCTCGAGCTAAGATGCACCATTTATTATTTAATTGAATTTTTAACCTTATCGAGTCGAGCTCGAGCTTGAAAAATTAAGGCTCGGTCGAGTTCGAGCTCGAGTAAACTGAGTCGAGTCGAGCTTGCCGGATACTCGGCTTGTTTATAGCCCTTTAATCTACCCAAAAAAAAAATGCAAGAGTGTGTTACTATTTAACAATTTAGGCTTTATGTAATAAAAGTGGTTCTGAAAAACTGGTTCAAAACCGGTTCGGAACCTGTTTTGAACCAGTTGAAAACCGCTCCATATATTCATTATCAAAACCGAACCATTTAAGAACCGGTTCAGTCAAAACCAGTTTGTAATGGTTCGTTTCCGGTTTGGTTCCGGTTCGGTTCGCCCGAACCGGTTTTTATGCCCAGCCCTACTATTCACAGAGGTGCAGCAAGAATTTTATTAAAAGATTTTTATGCTAATTAGATGTTCGAAATTAACATAAACAGGAGGCTGAAAGAAGTAGACAGAGTCCTTCCAGGATATGTAGTCACTACATTTTAGCAGTCTCAACTATTAACTATTAACGGCCAAAAAAAGAAAAAAAATATTAACTATCAAGCTTTGACTTTTAAAAGTTCAGGTATTTTTTGTTATTATTATTTAGACCATGAACTATCTGAAGTGTAATTTATTAGTCAGAAATAACTAGATAGGGGTTCATTTTTGCTCGAGCCCCTGTCAGACCTGGTCAACTAGTAAGAGACCATATATCGGACAAGTCTGAGCCTAGGCGATTCCTTTGACTCACCGTATCCAATCAAAACTCTAAATCGGTCATGACTGAGTGGCTGAGCCAAATGGCTCACCATGACCCATGCTCATAGTATACACAGTCTCACAGACCATCTGACTAGGTCTGACACAAGCACTGGTTAGGGCGAACACCCTAACTAGATAAATTGAGTCATAATTGATTAATAAGTTACACTTCAAATAATTAATATTTCAAATAATAATAACAATAATAATAAAGAAGACTCCTAAAATTACTCCTCGATTGTTGAGACTCCTAATGGGTAATATTCCCTATACTAAAACTGAGCTGCAAGTAGCTCTGCTTAACTGATTGAAGAAGTAGCTAGCAGGAATAGGAGGGCTCACATGCAAAGGTACAGACAGGTGTCAAATGGAGTGGCTCCAAATTGAGATAAAATATTCCCACCAAAATTCACAGAAAGAGAATTCATGCATTTAATAAAAGTATATAATTCAAAAGAAAAGCAGGGGAAAATGAAAAATGAATTCCCAACTCAACAAAAAGCTGATGGCAAAAAAAAAACTTAGCAAAAAGCTCAATTACTTGTTGGATACTGAAGCTCTGTTGTCATAATAATGAGGTCCTGATTTAAAGGGTGCAAAGTGCAAACGGCTAGAAGCGTACCTAAACGAGAATAATTAGGCTGGACACCCACATTATAATAAATAATAATAATAATCTCATTTGAATATTATGGTGTATAGAATGAATATCTATTATGATATGATGCATAATTTCCCTCATGAGCAAGAGCTGAGCTGAGCTGCTCTTCTCACTCCTTCCCTATATAAAACCCACCAACCATTTATTTTATCTATCTAAAGCACTCTCTATCTTCTCTCTATCCTTGCAACATAAACACTAAACATGGAGAACCAAAGTTTCAGAACAAGACTCACATTCATTGTGGTTGTTGCATTACTGGTTCTGTGTTCAAGCTTTGAAGTTTCTGATGCAAGAGGGAGGCACTGGAGGCAAAGCAGCCCAACTGTATCCTCCTCATTGTCAAAGAAGAAATCAAAGAGCCACCGAAGCAACAGTCACCACCAACACAAGAGTGGCGGTTTGAAACACCCAAAAGCTGCTCCACCACCACCAAGTCCTGAGCCTGTAGATGATACACCAACACCATCAAAGAAAAACCCACCTGCTTCACCTCAGAAAGGTTCCTCTGCTACATACAATGTGCTAGATTTCGGCGCCCAAGGTGACGGCACCACCGACGATACTAAGGTAACTCTAGCAAGTCAGGAGTCATATTCTCATAGTATACAAGCTACAATTATGATATATTTGATAACACATACATAATAATAATGTCTTCCACAATGCTTTATAATCTTATAGAGGAGCAACATTTATTGTATTATGCACCATCTTTCTGAGTAGTATATTCAATAACTCCTATAGATAATGTCCACCTGACCCTAACCGATTCATGGGGTTTTGGGAAGTTGATGGACCTGTGATTTACTTAGCAAAGTCAAGGTCCCTTATTACCTAAAAAAGATTAAAGAAAATATTCTCCTTAATCTCCCAAAAAGGTTGTAAGGATGAACCAATAACATGTTCTATTTGGATCCAACCTAACATGATAAGTAAGAAGCCTAGAGAAGGAAAAGTATTAAGACGTTCCACCTTTCCATGGACCCAATAGATTGGTAGTCCTATAGCAATAATTGGGGGCCTCAAAGTACAACCATAAGTCCTATTTTTCCGAAATGCGGAAAAATTATTGCATAAATTTATAATATACATGATTTAATTGATTTGGCAGAATGATATGCATGTGTCTAGTTCGCAGAGAATCTTAACAGGACGGTAGTTGCATATTTAACTGTCACGACCAGGTTTAGATGCTTAATTGGCCACCAGAATTGCCTCAATCAATTGTCATTAGTAGACGGCCAAAATAAAATAAAGTGGCATAGTACAACATACAAAATACAATTTAAATTTCACATTCCAAAAATGAATTTTATTTTAACTCCAAGATTATAAGACTCACCAAAGAAGAGACAAAGAACAAATCGTAATCCTAATAGTAGAAAAGGCAACAGAAATATTGTCCTGGGGTCAGCTAAAAACTGATTCTTGCTATGGCTACCGAGCCATGATTCCATCATTTATTGTGTAGAAAATATGCACTAACTTATCATGTGTTTCTTTGCAGGCATTTGAGGATGCATGGGCAGCCGCATGTAAAGTTGAGGCATCGACCATGGTTGTTCCTGAACAATATGAGTTCCTTGTGGGACCCATCTCATTCTCAGGTCCATACTGTGAGGCAGATATTGTTTTCCAGGTAAATTGTTGGAAAACCCTTTTTAACAGACTTCTCCAATTTCCATACGTAAACATTCCTAATAAGTTTGATTAATTCGAGCAGCTGGATGGCACAATAATGGCACCAACAGATGCAAAAGTTTGGGGCAAAGGGCTGCTATGGTGGATTGAGTTCACAAAACTTAAAGGGATAACAATAACAGGAAAAGGAATCATTGAAGGCAGAGGGTCTGTTTGGTGGGAGGGCTCCCCATACAATGACCCCATAGATGATGATGTAGAGATTACGGTCCCATTAAACAGCACAACTGATGTCCAGCAACCTATACAGGTGAATTCATCAGTATTCTAGTGCTTAGTCAAGATAAAAATGCCACTTTGTTGGAGCTAATACTAACCAATGTGCTTGCAAATCTCTATGGCAGGTTGGAAGTGAATTATTCAGTATGAAAATGCCAAGCATAAAGCCTACGGTAAGGACCACACAGAAGACAACAAAAATACATACTTTATTCTTTAAATCTATTTTCTTGAAAAGTAAATCATCTTTCTATGGTTGAACAGGCTCTAAGGTTTTATGGGAGTTTTAATGTGACGGTCACGGGCATCACAATACAAAACAGCCCCCAGTGTCATCTCAAGTTTGATAACTGCATTGGGGTTTTGGTCCATGACATGAGTGTATCTTCCCCTGGTGACAGTCCCAACACAGACGGAATCCACCTCCAAAACTCTAAAGACGTTCTCATTCGTGGCACTAATCTTGCTTGTGGTATGTATCCGCTCTTCCTCTCTCTGTATAAAAAAAGAGGCAAATTTTGTGTTTGGCCTTTGTTGATATTGAAACACAGCACAGCACAATCTTATCCTGCTCTGAAGTCTGGACCTTGTCCTTCACTCACATGAAATCCTCAAAAATCTAGCCAATAATGAATGATCTTCACCATGTGAAACCCCAATCATCTACACAACATACAACTATTTTCCACTTGTAATATCCTGAGTTCACTACTGCCATCAGCCACAACAAGATAGGGTCCTGGTCCCCCACAGACAACAATAACCCTTTATTTAGGTGCAGCTCTAACCTTATCTCTTTGTTCTCATCTGCAACAAGAACAACTAATTCCTAAAACACAGAGTGAAACACATGGTTCTCTACCAAAATACCATATGCTCTTAGGAGTCTTTGATAACCAAATGTAAATTTCTTCCCAGTAACAACGATTAAAAATGTTAACTAAAAGTTAGCTATACCATGGTTTGTGCAGGTGATGACTGTATCTCTATACAAACTGGATGCTCAAATGTATATGTGCACAATGTGAACTGTGGACCTGGACACGGCATCAGCATTGGGAGTCTAGGAAGATACAACACGAAAGCATGTGTCTCAAACATCACAGTGCGTGACGTCAACATGCACAACACAATGAATGGAGTCCGAATCAAGACATGGCAGGTAATTTTACTTCAGGATTTATTTAACTAGAAATAATTCCATCCTGGGAGAACAAAGTTTATTTGAACCCCAGAAATTAAAACCAAACAGTTTCAGTTGATTAGCAAAGCCATCTAATTTTTACAGACCCTTACTTCACTGCAGGGTGGTTCAGGATCTGTACAAGGAGTGCTGTTCTCGAACATCCAAGTTTCAGAAGTTCAGCTCCCAATTGTGATTGATCAGTTCTACTGCGACAAAAGCACTTGCAAGAACCAATCATCTGCGGTGTCATTGTCAGGAATCACCTATGAGAGGATTAGAGGGACATACACGGTGAAGCCGGTCCACTTTGCTTGCAGTGATAGCCTCCCATGCGAAGACGTTACTCTAGCTGCCATACAATTAAAACCACTTCAAGAACGCTACCACCTCTACGATCCTTTCTGTTGGCAAACTTTTGGAGAGCTGAGCACTCCAACTCTCCCTCCAATTGACTGCTTACAGATTGGAAAGCCATCAAGCAATAGGATTCAATCTGACCATGAAACCTGTTGAGCAAAATTATCACCAGTTCTTGATGGTATCTATTAATTGTGCGGTCAGCGTCATCTCCTGACCCCTTCCAATACGATTTTATTAGTTAGATAGAGCGTGTATATTTTGGAGCTCCTAGTTTACATATAATCTTCTTTAGGATGGTTATAATATATTTATGACCTGTATGGGGTCAAATATTAGAGTACAAGATCATCTTGTTTGGAATGTCAAATTGTCCTTTTGACAAAACCTTATTCATATGCTTGCTTTGGAGGCGCTGTAAATTTTATCAACAACATGAAATTTCCGAAATAATTATACTTGTGTAAGATATTCCTATAGTTCCACAACTAATCAAGCATTCACATGAACAAAAAAGAAAAATCAATAAGAAGCTCTGTAAGCTAGGTGTGGTTTGGGTTTGTTTAAAAGTTCAAATTCATATTAAACCCAAATCTCTGTTCAATGGAAATGCAATGTGCATATAAAATCTGAACTTATCAAAGCAAAATTAAGCTCACAGTGAATTACTCTGAACTTATATAAGCAAAACTAAGCACACGGTAAACTACTCATTAAATCATTGTTTAGTTGAAGCTGTTCTTCCAATGTCATACAGTCAAATTCCGACTGATACAGAAACATCAAGTTAATCGATGTACTATCAAAACATCTATCTTGCTCATACACAGATAAGAATGAAAATAACATCAGATTCTAAGGAGCCATACACCAGGTTTAAGTAACAATCAAAAACTCTAAGCGATCACAATCTAGAATCAGTCAATGAAAGGACCTTACATTGCACGGAATACTACCCGTCCACGAGCCTCCAAGCTTTTGTAGTCAAAGAATCAGTCCATGCCAGTGACGGCAGCGGCGGTGCTCCGGCCTCCAAAGCAGCAACGGTTTACTGTTCATCTTGCTGCTCCGATAATTCGTATGGAAACGATCGATGATCGCGCGCTGCTAAAAGTGGCCGATTTACTTGGGCTGAGGTACCTACTATTTGGGCCTCTATCCAGCCTTTTATTTGGGCTAGTATTACACTTTAGAAAGGAGGGAAAAAATACAGTTAATTATCAAAATTTACTACGTTTCACCACTCCGTCAATTGCCTAGGTTGGGTTTCTTTAACTTGGATGGAATAAATAAAAGTTACTATTTTATATTTGGACAAATAAATAAATTAATAGTTGATATTTTGGCATCTGAACAAATTTTTTGACTGATTCGGTCAAAAAAATTTATATGTGGAAATATATGCATCGAAATCATTGAGACTTTTAGTATTTTGTGTAGCATATTCTTCGGATTATAATTGACGGGTTTGTACCATACGGTTGTGTATAGCTGTTAATTAACCCCATTATCGGATACATGACTGATGTGATGTGCAGGTTTTTAATGTGGAGTACAAAAACATTAGCTTCACTGTGGGGGATGTTAGGGTTAAGACAAGGTCTGAGAGCGCTTCCTGGTCTTTATTCTATTATATGTCTGCCATATTCAAGAATTATTTGCTTTTGTATTTTGGTTTATTATCATCTGTACCTGTACGCCATCTATAATAGCAACTTGTGTAGATCCATCCATCAATTAAGGAGGCACTAATTCCAAAACAATCAAGATCTCATATTATTTGTGGTGGATAACAATGATAGTTACCATCGGTACAGTCCTATATGATTTGGACGTTGGTCACGAGTTTAAATTACCGGATCACTTGATTAAAATTATTTCTTTGAGAAAAATAAGACACTTGGTATAATGGGCTAGACCCTTAAAAATACTAGAGGATCCTCAAGTGAGTTGATTAAAATAATTTTCTTAGGGGAAATGAAAATTATGACTCTAACGGTACGGTCTCATGACAATACTAGACTGGGTGGTGGTGCTTCATTTAGGGAAATGAAGAATCCGTGTTTTGATTATACTAGGATCAAGACTGTGGGCTGACTTCTTAACTATACTAGACTGCTGATGTTGCTTTGTTTGGAGAAATGAAAACTTTGAACTTAACGGCTCGAACTCTTAACTATACTAGACTGTTGGTGGTGCTCCGTTGATAAGGCTAGTACATACACTACTTGTTGTTCAAATATATGATATGCTCGCAAATAAATATAAAAACTGAACATAAAGTGGCGGGATATGTAGATTGCCGCAACTAATTAATCAATTCATTTGTTAAATAAATAAAAAAAACACAATGATAGGGACCGACTCGTTGAGGGAAGAGATGAACTGTACCGCGTGTTAAATGAGGTATATCTATCTTATCAATACCAACAGTATCGAGTAGTATGTGTCTCTTATAATGAAGTACCCTGTCTTTAAAAATAAAAATCACATATAGATGTGTGAACTTTATGAATTTTATCTATGTGTATATTACTTATGTAGTGTCTTTGTTCTTTTCATGGTTTTTACTGCATGGTAACAAGCAAGTGGAATGCGCGATAGGAGGGAGGATACAGTGACCGGAACCCGAACTATCGACACACATATTAATCGTACGATGATGTTCGGGAGGAAGACATCCACCAAATGCCGTGCCGTGGTTCTCCAGAATTTTCAACGAATATTCATTTTGGTGATGGATACTTCATACTACTGCTTGTTTGGTCTATTTTGTTGTTGCATTTTTTCATTTTATATTTATTAATATTTTCCGTGAAGAAGAAGATGGACAGCTTTTTCTTTGTTTTCTATTGGGTTCTGAAAATGAAGTGGAGCCAGGTGGGCCGATGCTACGTGGCCCAATTACACCACAGCCTCTTATTTGTATATACTATACCACTTTAAGAAACAACGAAGTGATTGATTGATTCTCGTGGACTAAAGCTACTATTTTTATTTAACAAAAAAAACCTACTATTTTTACATTTCGGAAAGATATATAGATTTCGAATTGAATTGTAAGAGATGATAAGCTCCAACTTGAGTATCAAATGCCCCAAATATTGTCTGATATATACCTCATGTCGGAACTAGCAGTCGGACCAGATCGGACTATGATCATCATATCACGTTGACAGACCGGATCAAAATAACACTAAATCCAGTTCATTGAGTGAAAGAAGGGTTGGATTAGATGTATTAGTGCCGGTTCGACGGTTCAAATAACAACAAAATTTTGGAGTGTATGGGACTGAAGGTTTAAATCAGATTACTTAAAAAAAAAACGGTTGAACCGGATTAAACAAGTCCAAACAGGTTAAGATTGTGAACCGACGACCTTACCGGTTTAAGGACAACCCAGTTTTCAAAATATTGCTTTACATTTCTGCTACAATCAACAATTGATTGTAATTTTTATTAAACAGAAATTCTCTATTTTTTAAGGGCGTTTGAAAAACTCCAATTTGGCGATCAATCGATCAGTCACTATTTATATTATCTATCTAAGCGAATAAAATCCAATATATATATATGGTCCATAAAAAGTGGATATGCGTCATTTAAATTCCTAAACATGATTGGCCGGGAGTAGTAAACAATAATAAGTGGGAAGGATTTAGCACCAGCCACTCACTTTGTTTTTAGGGAGGTGGGGCTCTGGGGACATAGTTACCTAAATGTTAGATTCACCATAGTGTTAGTTAGGCACTCCTTCAATGTTTCGATTTTGTTTTATTATTTCTAAATGGACTCACTACTGAATTAATTAGCAACTTATTAACTGAATTTTTAGATATAAAAATAATCCATTAGTAGAATCTTCTTTCAAGACTCCAATTATAAATTTTAAACAAAGTGTAGATGCACAATTTTACAAAGTTGGACGGACTTAGTTAATCATAGGGTTAAGAATCTATGAAAGGTCTGAACTATCACCCATGTTAACGGGAGAGGTCTGAAATTTAAAAAGTTAATAACAAAGGTCTGAAATTTCAATTTTGTTGATTTGATGTTTTCCGTCCATTTTTAGGGTTAAATTTAACAGAATTGTGTGAAATGACATTTTTGCCCTTTTGATATTTTGTTTTATTTAATATCTTATTTAAGGAAATGTGAAATGACAATTTTACCCCTAAAGTCAAAATAAAACCACCCAACCCCGGCCACCGCCACCCGACTCCGGCCACCACCACCCGACTTCGGCGACCACCACCTCGACTCCGATGACCACCACCTCGGCTCCGGCGACCCAACTCCGGCCACCACCTCGGCAAAAAAGCTCCGATCGGAGCCAAAAAGCTCCAATCGGAGCCAAAAAAGCTCCGATCGGAGTCCAATCGGAGCCGGTGGCTCCGATTTGGCCCAATCGGAGCCTTGGTGGTGGTCGCCGGAGTACGGTGGTGGTCGCCGGAGTACGATTGGTGGTCGTCGGAGTACCGTGGTGGCTTCAAGGGCATTTTGGTCTTTTCACTCCAAGCATGTGAGGGGCACACTTGATAGAAGGGCATTTTTGGAAATTTATTTTATTTCCGGTCACATGCCAAGCATGTGACCAACTTCCGTTAGTTTTAACGGAAAAAACTAACGGAGACAGCTGTTATCAACAAAACAGAAATTTCAGACATCTGTTATTAACTTTTTAAATTTCAGACATCTCTCGTTAACATGGGTGATAGTTTAGACCTTTCATAGGTTCTTAACCCTTAATCATAAGCTTATTTTAGTATAACAAACTCTGTTAAAAGAGAAAACCTAACATACTATTCGTGATCCTAAAGTCTAGCTAGCAATAAATTAGCATTTAAACATTTTAGCAATAAAATCAGTATATTAATATTAATAATATGCAACAAGTAGTGGTTTACATGTAATAATTATAATTATTTACTTGTAATATATATATACATGCATTTCAGATGCTTAATTGGTAGGGTTTGGCTTAGCTTAGGTCCCTACAAGTGAAAAATTTAAGAAAAAAAATGAGCATTTGTCAAGTTGTTTCTGTATTGCGCGCTTTGGTCCACAATGAGATAACTTTGGTGACACTATGGAAAAAAAATGGTTTTTGGTGTCATATGTTTGGCCACTGTTGGCTTTTAGTGCCACATGTTTTATCTTGTAAACTTTTGGTATCATATATTTGCATTTTGTAGACTTTTGGTGCATCCGTTAGTCAACGATTAAGTTTGAATATAGTTTTATTTTGTTCAATTTAGACCCTAATCTTTTTCCGGCTACCGTTCAAAATATTTCGGCCGCCACACAAGGCCGCCGACCACCTCCCAAGAACACCGGAACCCACTCAAGGCTGCCGGAACCCATCCAAGTCCCCTAGTAACCACCAATCGAGGTCGGACGGCTCCAATTAGAGTCGTCCGGCCCCGATTGGGCCACTGAGGGCTCTGATCGGAGCTCTGTTGCTCAGGTCAGAGCCCCAGAGCTCCAGATCGGAGCTCTGTGGCCCAGACCGGAACCATCGGAGCTCAGTGGCTCAGGTCGGGGCCACAGAGCTCCAGATCGGAGCTTTGTGGCTTCGACCAGAGCCACAGAGCTCCGACCTAAGCCACAAAGCTTCGATCGGAGCCCTCGGTGCCCTAATCGGGGCCGAACGGCTCTAATCGGAGCCGTCCGGCTCCGATTGGTGGTCACCGGTGGGTTTGGATAGGTTCCGGCGGCCGGAAAAAGATTAGGGGACTAAATTGAATAAAATAAAACTATTTAACGGTCAAACTTAACTGTTGACTAACGGATGCACCAAAAGTCTACAAAATGCAAACATACAGCATCAAAAACCTAGAAAATAAAACATGTGATATCAAAATTAAAAAAATTAAAAATAACTTTGGTGACAGCTTCCTTCCCCTACCTCCATTACTTTTACTCTCAGATAATAATAATTGAAGGGGTTGAAAACAGTAGGTAGGGCCAGTAAAATGTGAATATGTTAAAACTTAAAAGACACGAATTGCACGACTTCAATATATAAGGAAGGGCCTGGGCCCCGTCTTTTTGGCCACTTGGAAAATACAAAATATATGCCAAATTCCTTCCTTGCTAGCTACTTCCTCCATTCCATTCCATGATCATTGCGCTCAGGCACTATCTTTTATAGATGCCATATGATTGATAGAATAGAAAGCTAGACTAGATATACATATATGCATGTCAAATTGTCAATACTTATCCACATATGTACGTGCATAACATATATAGATAAGTTCATCCTTTTATATATTATTATTATATATATAGTATATAGCTTTTAAAAAGTTAGATAGCGTGTAGTTGGAATATTCATACATTTAACTTATGATGATGATATATGATGGATATACACCCACTAAGGCTATATACGAGATAGTTGAAAGGCTCAAAAGGTTGATCTCCACACGAATGATATCGCTTTCGTCGGACTAAGCTCTAGAGCTGGTCATTGAACCAAATCCGTCGGGGAATTCAAACCAAGTCTGTCAGATTAAGCTGCATAGCTAGTCTGTGGACCAAGTCCGTCAGAGCAGTCGGACCAAGTCTATCGGAGCAAGCTCCAAGAACTCCGTCGAACCAAACTCAAAAAGTTGGTCCATCAGACCAGTCAGGTCAAATGTCACTATAGTTAATCAAATGTCGTCATTTCAAAAGTCGACTGAAGGTTTCCATTTTGACAAATGGTCACCATTCCAAAGGCTACCACGGTTGACGCAAAGTCACCGTGGTAGATCAAAGATCATCATTTCAAAAGTTGACCAAAGGTCTCCACCATCGACGCAAAGTTACCATCGTCGATCAAAGGTCACCACTCTAAAATTCGACCAAAGGTTGTCATATTCGTCGCGAAGTTACCTTAGTCGACGAATGTCACCAATATTCCATAAGTTTACCAATCACCATGGTCGACGCAAAGTAACAATGATCGATCAAAGGTAACCATTCAAAAGTTGAACAAGGACGATCACACCATGGTTGACAGAAGGTCACCATTCCCAAGTTCGATCAAAATTCGCCATCATCGACGCAAAGTCAACAAGGTGGACCAAAGATAACCAGATTACCACTACAAGAAAAAACTGAATTCCATACCGGAAATTTCGACACCGGAATTTTGGTGTGTGATGACAAACTTTCTCTCTTAATCTTTCAAACTATTTATTTATATCTCTACAAGAAATTTGAGTTTTAGAGTGAGATTACTAGATCTTGACACGGTTTATCCCTCGTACGGGTGCGGACGCATAAACTTAAATGCAAGTGCAATCATCAATCGAGATCCGACCATTGAGACAATTATTCCAAACAGTAGTAAGAAACACATGTTTTTTATTTTTAATTATTTACTTTTTTTTTTTTTTTGCCATTACTTAACGAATATAGTACTCTCAGGAAAAGTATGACCTACACGAACAGAGAGTGAGACAAACTACATATAATTATATATATAGAGATATATATAGACAAACAATATACCGGAGGTGGGTGGATCTGATTTTAATATTATAATAATAATATTATTTATATAGAAGGTTATGGAGGGGTTAGAACTTAGATATCATTCACTTTTAAATTTTTATTATTATTATTATCCTCTGGCTACTAAAACACTTGGTGATATCTGATTTGATGAGGCATTTAAAATTTAAATCACATTGACTGCATGCATGTTATTGACCCGTATTGCAATATTTTAATTTCTTTTGTAATTTTCCGGTACCGACTTCTTTTTTACATCATCAAGATTAGATTAGATAATACTGATCGACCGGACCCATTAAACTTTGGCACTAATTAACCGTGGCCTGAACCCATTTACGTATACTGATCTCTGCAGTAGAAAGTTCAAAGCGGAACTTAACTTTCAAACTTGCGAATCTGCTTTGTTTTATGTTTTACGCTAACTAATTAATGAATTATCAACTTTTGTGTGCTTTCAACTTACATCATAATGTTTGATTACGTGATTCATGCAATCAACGACGATTATTCTTAGCTGGTAATCGACTTCTTTGTTAATCCAGGAACTTTTCACTGTAAACATTAATTAACGCCCGCTAAGTGGAATGATTCCACAATTCGTATACCTCCGAATTCTTTGTTTAGTAGATTGGTGTATTCATTAATCAAGTTCCCCCTTTCTTCCCATATATAGAGTTCAATATAGAGTTCAACTTTGAAGCAGTGTTGTCAGAATCGGACCGGACCGGCGGTCGGACCAGAACCGGACCCCTCCACGGTCCGGTTTGCTTATTTTCGGAGGATGTAAGCGAATCTGGTTCTGAAGTCCGGTTTTGGGCGAACCGGGCGGTTCGCCGGTTCGGACTCCTTTCATTAAAAAAAAAATTTTAGGGTTAACTTACAGAGAGGCAGACCCCGGTCCGGACTAAAACCTACATAAGGGTTAACTTACAGAGATGTTTTACAAATCTGCATGTTTTTTACTAAAACCGGTCGGACCCGGTTCGGACCGGTCCGACCGGCCGAACCGGGAACCGGTGGCCCTGCCGGTTCAGGCCCCGGTCACACTGCTTTGAAGTCAGGGAGCTTGGGTCTTCAACTTTATGTTTTACGCTAACTAATTAATGAATTAGAGCATCCACAGTGGTATTACGTAAAGATTACGTAAACGTGGGTCCTACATGTTTATTTAAGTAAATCAATAAAAACTATCTACAGTGGTTTTACATAACATTCCTTAAAGATGGGACCCACACGTAAATTTATGCTTTTACATAAAGCATTCTTTAAATTTAAGTAATGCACTATGTATTACGTAACCAATTTTTTATTATAAATTAATTTATTTTATAATTGATGTTAATATCTTATTGGTGGTTGTTGGAAAATTTAATAATAAAATATATTTAAGGAATATGTTTAAGTAATACGATTGCAGAGAGAATATTTTTTACGTGTGTCTTAAATTTACGTATTACTTAAAGTGTACATAAATGTCTACGTGGCAACTTTAAAGAATACAATTTATGTAAAACCATTGTGGATGCTCTTATCAACTTTATTTGCGAATCTCTTTGTATAATTCGAGAAATTATATCTTGGACCTAGTCCACCACCTAGGACATGGACCATACCAATAAATAATTAACAACTCATCAAACATAAGCTAGATACAAATAATATAGTGTAGAGAATAACTTTCTCTAGCATTAATTAGCATCGGTTAAAGAAATAATTAATTAAAAAAAAACTATTATATGTTATTACTAATTATAATACGCAATATTAATTATTAGATATACATACTATGGATATTTATTAATAATAAATAAAAATGATTTTTTTAAAATTAATGTAAATAAAATTGTCACTACTTGTGATTTTTTTTTTAAAACATATTGATCATGGTAAACCCTATAGGGTAAGTGTTCATTGCATTATAATACGAGCTTCTTTTTTTTTTTTTTTTTTTTTTTTTTTTTTTTTTTTTTTTTTTCTAAAAACCTATTAGACACGGTGAACCCTAGAAAAAAATGGACACTTGCCCTCTAGGGTTCACCATGTCTAATAGGTTTTTAGAAAAATATCAAAAAACCTGGTATTATAATGCAATGAACACTTACCCTATAGGGTTTACCATGATCAATATGTTTAACAAAAATATCACAATTAGCGAAAATTTTATTATATTTTTATTTACATTAATTTTTTAAAAAATCATTTTTATTTATTATTAATAAATATCCATAGTATGTATATCTAATAATTAATATTGCGTATTATAATTAACATATAATAGTTTTTTTTGGCAATTAATTATTTCTTTAACTGATGCTAATTAATGCTAGAGAAGTTATTCTCTACACTATATCATTTGTCTCTAGCTTATGTTTGATGAATTGTTAATTATTTATTGGTATGGTCCATATCTTAGGTAGTGGACTAGTCCAAGATATAATTTCTCGTATAATTCTATCAATATGAAAAGTTTTTTTTTCTTTCTTTTTTAATGTCGGGGAATTGCTCCTTACTTTTTCTAATTATATCCATATTTGACTCCTACATTCTAGAATTCCTCATTCGTTCATTAGGATACTAACCTGAAGAAGGGGTGGATTTGCGGATGTGAAATTAGCAGCATACCGATTCGCTTTCTCCTTCTAGTTCTTAGCAATGGAAACCCGTCCTAGATTCTAAGTCTTACTCTTATTAGAAATTTCCAACTGTAAAAAGCGGCCTTTACTATTAATTAAATATGTAGGAAGGTAGGTAGGGGTGGCAATTTGTGTGTTTCTGCATCGTTTGAATAAACATGTCGTGTTAACTTAGCGTGAACTAGAACATGCACAACATCGTGTCATATTTTACAAACACGAATATAGCACAGATTTTTTCGTGTGTGTTCATGTCGTGTTATCGTGTTGTGTCAGATTATTCAGTTGTACATCTCTTTATATATAAGATCTTTAAGAAAAAATCAAAATAATAAATTTTATATAGCAAAAAATTGTTAATTAATGTCGGTATTCATAAATTGGTAATATATATATGGTTGACAAACTCTAAAATTAAACAAATAATATTAGAATTTTAAAAGCTATTAAATAAGATTTATTTACAGAAATAATAAAAAATTATTATACTTAATAGCACAAAATTTAATTATCGTGTTATTGTAAGTGTTGTGTGTTTTGTTGTATTTAACTGCGTGATATGCTCTATTTCATGAAAATGACTCTACTTACAACACAATTGAGTTTTTAATAAATATAAAGAAAAATAAATGTTCAAAAACTCTTCATGATCACTGTGAATTAATTAATAGTGATCCATGCAATCTCATTAGCCATCCATTGCGGTGATAAGGCTCAAGAAATGGTACGTATAAGTTTAACAACGAATCACGATCATTCATTTAATAAATAGAAAACAAAAAATTGTGACGTATATATATATCATTAAAATAGATCAACAAAAATATCTAAAATAGTAATTTTTTTCTATTACACGAAAAAGACACCAACTTTAAATTTGGGTTTCATTTAGGACTCATTTGGCCTGCATTTCAATTTGGGTTACATGCATGGGGGAATTTCACTCCTACTTCTATATAAAGAGTTCATGGTAGCACTCCATAACTCAGGAGAAAAAAAGGCTAGCTAGTAGAGAGTTCCTTCACAAAACCACCAAAACTTAACTTACCTACTAGCCCTAGTGAAAACCCCGAATTAACCCCGAACCCCGACCAAAATGGCCCCTCCGGAGGTAGCCTTAGACGTCTTTGCCGCCGCCACCAAGGTCTCATCCCTTCCTTTAGGGTACCCAAAAAGGGCATATGTGACCTTTTTGGCGGGTAATGGTGACTATGTGAAAGGGGTGGTAGGGTTAGCCAAAGGGCTAAGGAAGGTTAAGAGTGTTTACCCTTTGATTGTAGCGATGCTTCCCGATGTGCCCGAGGAGCACCGCGAGATCCTCAGGTCTCACGGGTGCATTGTTCGTGAAATCGAACCGATCTACCCTCCAGAAAATCAAATTCAGTTTGCCATGGCTTACTATGTCATCAACTACTCCAAGCTTCGCATTTGGAATGTAAGTTTGTGCAACAATCTTATAATTAAGTAAATAAAACATTAGTTAGACATGTACATATATAGCTAGCTAGCAATTAGTTAAGTAGAAACTCCTGACGTCATAGTTGTTTATTTTGTCAATTTTGTATCAAGTTCGACTTTTCTTTTTCTGGGCACTTATCAGGATTGAAATTATAAAAGATTCATGCACGTGGGGACCATACAACATATAATTATGCTGAACTATAACAAGGTGGTTGCTTTCTGTGAACATGATATATCCATTTACGGCCTTGCATTATGGTAGCTAAAGGAAAAGAACAAGTAGCTAGACATAATTAAAGAGAAGTATGTGTGTGTTCTTTTATGTAACACACATGTTGAATAATTGGTCATCAATAGATTCAGCTCAGCAGTGTAGATATGAAACATATGTATTTTTTTCCTACGGTAAGTAGATTCCAAAGCCTTTGGCAAACCAAAAAAAAAAAAAAAAAAAAATTCCAAAGCCTACTATATTCATCATTCTCATTCGCACCAGGTCAATCCATAAATAGTAGAGCGCTGAACGTGCATATTTTTCTATTCTTAAGTGTCGAGTGAAGTGGTTTATAAATAGCTATATATAGTCAGAGCTTAATTATAAAACTTACTATGTCATATTTCTAATCGTTGTCTCATATTTAAAATGTTAATATTCAGTGCTCCAACTATCAGATTGGTTGATTTCCACTTCTTTTTTTTTTTCTCTTAAAATTGACGAAACAAAAACATATTTTTTAAGCATCAAATAACCCTGAAGAATGAGCAACAAATGTAATACTTCGAAAAAGTGGAAATAAACATGTTTTTTAAGCATCAAACAATCTTAAACCATGAGCAACAAATCTGATACTTTAAAAAAGTAAAAAAAATAAATGTTTTTGTTGCTTAAAAAACGACAATTTTAATCCCAAAATAAATAATAATAAAAAAATGAACAAATTTTATAGTTGAAATACTGAATATTAACATTTAAATATAAAATAACGATTAGCCACGTGACCTCTATATACTATAGTTGAGACTGTTTTTTATATTCTTAACCGTAAAACTTATATATCTATATATAGTTCTATAAATAAATGATAATAACTAAATGATTTTTGTTTTGCACGGGTGATATAGTTTGAGGAGTACAACAAGATGGTGTATTTGGACGCAGACATCCAAGTGTACGATAACATAGACCACCTCTTCGACACCCCCGACGGCCACTTCTACGCTGTCATGGACTGTTTCTGCGAAAAGACATGGAGTCACTCTAAACAGTACTCAATCGGATACTGCCAGCAGTGCCCTGACAAGGTGACGTGGCCTGCTGACATGGGCTCCCCTCCTCCTCTTTACTTCAACGCCGGCTTTTTCGTGTTCGAGCCGAGCCGCCTCACCTATCAAAACCTCCTCGATACCCTCCGCATCACTGCGCCGACACCCTTTGCTGAACAAGTAAGTAAGATGGCTGAAAATAAAATCTCTGTTTTGTATTTTCTAATTAGGGTTTCCTAATTAATGTATATATTCAGGATTTCTTGAACATGTTCTTCAACAAAATCTACAAGCCCATCCCTCTGGTGTACAACCTGGTCCTGGCCATGTTGTGGCGCCATCCTGAGAACGTCGAGCTCGACAAAGTCAAAGTGGTCCATTACTGTGCTGCTGTGAGTCAATCACTACCGTTACTGAATTATAAAGCCTTCATCAACCACTTTAAGATTTTAGCACAGTTGATTAAGTGATTAGTCTGTATAATTTGATCATGGCCGTGATACCAGTGTTAGTATGTATATTAGGATTAAGAACCTAAAAAAGTCTCAACTACATTTGTCGTGTTGTTAATCGTCGTCCTAGATAAAAGCATGATATTCTGTTTTCCAACTATTATATTTGTTGCTTTTTCAATTTTTTCGACTGATTTTTGCTTTAAGATTTGTGTTTTAAGCAACAAAAACATGTTTTCACTTTTCCGGAGTATCAGATTTGTTGTTTATGGTTTATGCTTATTTGATGCTTAAAATACATGTTTTTGTTTCTCTCAATTTTAAGAGAAAAAATTGGAAATCAACCAATCTAATAGTTGAGACACCGAATATACACATTTTAAATCTAGAAGAACGATTAGCAGTATGACGTATAATTGAGAGTGTCTATCTGAAAGTATATAATGGGAAATTTGATAGCAAGTAGTTTCTTTTTAGGCCATTTTTTTGGTGTACAACTCTGATATTACTGATGGTAGTTGTTAGGTTTGTGATGTTATATGGAATCTGCATCTAAAGTTATTAACCGATTATGAGGATATATAATTTGACAATGAATCACGATGGTTCTACTTCTCATGCAGGGGTCAAAACCATGGAGGTATACTGGTGAGGAAGCAAACATGGAGAGGGAAGACATCAAGATGCTAGTAAGCAAATGGGTGGACGTCTACAATGACGAGTCACTTGACCTGATCAATCCCGAGAGCGCGTCGATATTGCATGGAGAAGACCAGGCGGCACGATCGGTTCAATCACTCATCTCTTCCATGCCGAAGCAAACCATCCGGACCTATGTGCCTGCTCCCTCAGCTGCTTGATATATACTGGTAATTATAACATTGTTAATGTTTGTATGGAGACCTAATTAGCACTACGTACCCCTCAAGGGCTCAAGTTAAGTAAGTGTGTGTTCTATAAATATTTTCAAGTGCCCAAGAAATAATGTTTTCTGTGTTGCCGTATAAAGTTCTGGTTACGAAGAGAGTGAGAGGCCTTAATTATACTGTATCAGTATGTGATTGTTTATCAAGATCAGAGGCCTTAATTTAATTATAAGGTATGTGATTGTTTATCAAGATCAATGAAATGTATTAGAATGTGGTTTCTGTTTTTATCTTACAGCACAATTTCTACCACAGAAACTCAAAAAAATGCAATAAAACGCCGTCTGTGGGAATCGAACCCACGACCACGTGGTTAAAAGCCACGCGCTCTACCAGCTGAGCTAAGACGGCTCTGTTAGTATAATGACATTTAAAAGTTGTTTAAATGTTTAAACCATGAAATTTAAGGATACTTCGTTTTTAGGTTCATGGTGTGTGTGTTCGACAATATTAATCTTAAACTTCTAATTAAATGATGAAACGTTGAATTATTACATCATGAAACGTCTTATCATATCTATCTATATATATATATAATGTAATTTTGAAAAGTTTAATATGTTTTCGACAAGTAAGCAAATTTATAAAATTATTGAATTCTATTGGTCCAATTGGGTTGTATGCTACATGTACTTATGTGACATCATATTTGTGCTTACATGGACATTCTAAAATGGCCTCAAAGCTCATTATTCAATCTTGAGATGAGTTACAATTTTTTTGCAAGTTACATAACATTATTTATTTATTAATAATCCACTAAAAATCTAAAATAAAGTATAAAAATTAAATTATGCTTCAATTTTTACAATTAATTTAATATTAAAATAATCTTTACATTAGGATGATACAAAAATAAGATTATATACAAATATTAAAAAGATATTATGAAATACCATTTAAAATATAAATATTTTGAGGAAAAAAATATAATATATATAAGACATAGTTGATATATCTCTAGAATTGCATCAAGTTCTCTTATTAGTCCACTCCGATGTGTGCGGACCGATCAAACCCATGTCCATAGGCGGGAATAGGTATTTCTTGACCTTTACTGATGATTATAGTGACAAGACTTGGATCTATACATTGAAGCAGAAGAGTGAAGTCTTGGCGAAGTTCAAGGAGTTCAAGAGCATGGTCGAGAAGCAAAGCGGTCGTCATTTGAAGTGCTTACGAACCGACCGAGGAGGCGAGTACACATCGCGCGAGTTTGACAAGTTTTGCAAAGAGAATGGGATCGTGCATCAGCTAACCATGCCGCAAACCCCACAACAAACTAAAGTATCCGAGAGGAAGAACCAGACGATCTTGAATCTAGTTCGGTGCATGTTGAAGGAGAGAAATGTCCCAAAAGAATTTTGGGGAGACGCTGTTGCTACTGCAGCGTACTTGCTCAACAGGTTTCCGACCAAGCGGATTGGAGACATGAAACCAGAGGAAGCATGGAGCAAGAGGAAGTCGTGCATTGATCATCTTCGAGTTTTTGGGTGCGTGGCATATGCAAAATCTCAAGGAAGTTAGAAGTGTGTCATGCTCGGATATGACGAGAATACAAGCGGCTACAAGTTATATAACCCAGTCACAAAGAGGGTTGTGGTCTCAAGAGATGTCGAGTTCGATGAAGAACAAGTATGGAGTTGGGAGATGAATAATGACCAACCAAAACAGGTAATGGAAGTAGAAGAGCCACAAAGAAAAAGAAGCCCGACGTGTTGAAGTTCAAGAACCACTATCACCCCCACATGTTGCTACTCATCAAGAAGAAGACGACTCGAGTGAATCACCGGTGCTGAGGACAAGGCGGATCCAAGACATATACAACTCCGCACAAGTCGTTGATGTGAATAATGACGAATAAATGTATGGTAATTTATGTCTCTCTGCAGGATCTGAAGTCAAAGAGACTACGTGGAGAAAGAAAAAGGCAATGGCGCAGGGAAGTTTCAAGGATCGTGGAGTGCGAAGACAGATATGGAGTACGGGTTGTCGACAAATACACCCGGGAAAAGGCCACCAAGAATACTTGAGTGGTTATGACAAAGATAAGGACAAGACAAGTCAAACTACAAGGAGAAGTCATGAACATCGTGCGGACGACACAGAAGAAACAAGTTTAAGAGGGGATGTTAGAAAATAATAATAAACTTGTTTCTAGATAGTCTAAGTTAGTTGGGAGAGTGTCATTAAGACTATGTAGTGAGAAGTAGCATTAATGCTAAGTAGTTGGGAAGTATTCTAGAGCTATCTTCTTGTACCTATAAATAGACGATGATGATGATAAATGGAAATCAACAAGCTGAGTAGACAAACAACAAGTCTCTCATATCCTCTCCACCTCCCCCACTCTCACAAAAACATCTTCAAACACCAACAGCTATGGCATTCCGAAGAATCCTTCTGTCGAGTTGGTATCCTCGAATTCCAGAGATATTAACACAACTCAAACTTATTATCTCCTGCCTCTTTCAGATTAATGTTAATCTCTATTAGTCGTTGAGTAAATTCTTGATATGATTTGGATTTCTTTGGGTTGACACAGAAGTACAGCCCCACTGTCTTTCCTTCAAGCTCCGATACGGGTATCTGAAAACTCGACACGATCTTATGAATTAGATAATTAACGGTAATCTGGGACGAAGTCAGAAATTCGGTTCAAATTATAATAATTGAGTTATGGGTAAATAACTAATATTGACAAATTTAGGAGTAAATATAAAATTTTTAAAGGGCTAAATTGATAATAATTATAAATTTTTAAGAAAAAAATTGCATATTGTAAAAAAGGTTGAGGGTGTCATTGCCCCCTCGTCCCATGGTGGCTTCGTCCCTGGTGGTAATAACCAAATCGTTACCCTAAATGATACCAAGAGCACCATACTTTTGGTACTTTTGTTGCCCTAAACGTAAAACCTAAAGGCAAATTGATATTATTAATAGTATGATGCAAATATTAGATATGGTTAAAAAAAATTCATACTTTTAAAATTTTACATATGATACAATTAAGTCCACCGTAGTAATAAAAAAAAGCAAAAGCATGGTGCTCCACAAGCATGATAGAAAAACCCATTAACTTTGAACGATTTATCTCTAGCCGATTTTATTTTAATTATCTACCTGATTCAGTTGAAGACCAAATTGCTACATCAGTTATACATTTCGTGAAATTGGACGAAAATGAGAATATGCTGGTCACATGAGGTCTTTTCGCCGTTAATGAGATTAAATTGGACATTAATGCAGGAAAATGTCTAGTTTCAATTTGACACTCAATTGATAGTAATTTATAAATTAGGTCTAGGGTTTGTAGGTATATTACCGTACAATTGAGCATCCAAATGAGAGTCATTTTACTGCATTAATGCCCAATTTAATCAAGTTAAATGTTAAAAAGACTTTACATATTCGACACATACTTATTTTCATTAAATTTGACAAAAACTTTAACGAATATAGCAATTTGAGTAACGATATGTAAATCGGTCAAATTTCAAGTAGTTTTGAAATTTATAATTAGTATCAGTTTCACTCTTTATAATCTTATATTTACCCTCCTAATTTTTTATATCAATTACTTGTCTCTATCTCATTTCTTGCTATTCTTGCTATTGAATTGAATTTTTAGCTTTCATCCTAGTAGTAAATAAAAACAGAAAAAGTTACATACCTTAGCTCCATGATTGGAGATCAAATAATCAGTGGCACCCGAAACCAAGAGTGAGCTCAACTTTTGCTTCTTCTTAGCCTCCTCATCCAAGGCACTAATTCTTTCAGGGGTGAAAGGGTAGGCATCAGGACCGTAGGCCCTAACCGCCCTAACTCCTTCATCAATCAAAACCTACCCTTCTGCGTCCAGTATCACAAGGCTCGGGATGCCACGCACTCGAAACAGCTCCTTAAGGTATTTGATGGATCTTGAATCCGACAGTGGTATTGCAAGCCACGGCATTTTCGACAAGTATGCATTGAATGATTCCTCGTCTCAATCCGATGATGCAAAAACTACTTCAAAATCCCCCTTTGATAATAGACTCTCGTAAACTTCGCGTAAGCCGGTAGTAAATATGCGGCATGGATAACACCGCGAGGTCGAGAAATAGATCCCTACTGTCTCCCCTTCAGATTGCTGGTTTTGGAGCTGAGATTAATGGAGAAAATACCATTTGGTTGGTATACGATAGCTAGTTAGTACATGAAGAATATGGTGTTAAAAGTATAACGTTTAAATCACAATTTGTGTATAACTTTAACGATTGGTTAAGTGGTTAGTTTGAAATTTCACATAATATCAAAGCATGTATTTCGGATTTAGGCAACGCTAATTAACCTTAATTTAATTAATTTTCACGTGATAAACCTTTAAAATGTTTGTTTCCGTTATTGACTTATACAAGGAGATTTAAAGTATTATAAAGGATAAAGATGTCTTCAACTAGGTCGTGGTCAGTATGAAATTTTACAAATGAATCAGTAGATTCACCTATGTACACCTATAATCTTAGGGATAAATGTACTTTACTATTTTTTTTTACCGGAATCCACTTTTCATACCACCTTTTTTTTTAATATACTTTTGGTACCAACCGTTAGCACTTTGTACATTTTAGTACCTCTTTTAAATTTCCGTCTGTTTTGCTGTTAAGAGTCACATGTCGTGCACGTGACTCGCCCAAAACTTGATTTTATTCAATTTAGCCCCTCTAATACATCACTAACTTTTATTTTGTTCGGTTTAGTCCTAAAATATCAAAATCGAACCCTTTTTATTTTGTTCCATTTCAAATGATAACATTTATAGATCACATCGAAAAGATTGCGGTCTTTCCCAATTTAAGAGTAGTCCGCAAAGTGTTAGCTACATTCTCATTAAGTAGCATTCAAACATTGGACGTAGAACAACTCCTCGAGATTTTCCAGAAGTCCGAGTATCTGGTACCCGACCCCACAATAGTAATTAATCCAGGACATCAAATTTGGATTACTAAAATTCAAAAAATCGATTTGAATTGCTGATTTCAGTAACTAAGTTTAATCTCTTCAGTTACAAAAATCAATTTTTTTTATTGTTTTTCTTTTGTTGGACAGAAAATAAACCTGGACACAGTTAACAAAACCAGACTCACACGGGACTAACTCCCGTTTACAAACGTCATGGCGAACATACGTGTCAAGGTTCAGGGTTGTGCCATCAATTCGTTGATTCACACTTACATACATGTCAAATGTAATAATCAGTGTTTTAGACAAGGAAATAAAAGTTCTATAAAAATTGTCGTACACACTAAATCGGCTTTAACCGATTTCTTAATCTCATTTCCAACAATGGATTCAACGACCCTATAAGCCTCAACGGCTAAACTGGGTCTAGTTATCAAAGTCACCTTAGCGAACATATAAATTTCGGATGCCTAAACAGGCTCAACAACCTTGACCATCTCGATCGGTCATAGCAGTCTCAATGACTTAGGGACCTCAACGGTCCTAACGACCTCAACAACTTTTACGACTATATACTACTCAATGGCCTAAATGGCCTTCGCGATTTTTCCAGTCACGTATGCTCTATTCTCGAGAATGTTCACATTCTCAACGTCGTTAGACACTATTTGTGAATTTAGAGAATAAATAATTATATTCTCCAAAAATATAATCTCAAAAATTCAGTTAAACACCCTCTTATAAAACAACAAATAAAGTTGCCTTAAGATTGTTGAAAATATTGAGGGTAAATATGCAAATTTACAAAGTTCGAGTACCAAAATGCAATATTATAAAATTCAAATTTTAAAATGCAATTATTCATATTTCAGTTACTTACAAGTAATTACGCCAATTATCATGCAAGAAATATGCTAATCCGAAATTGTACATAAAATTGACACGAAAACGAATACGTATTTTTTATACTGAGGCCCGTGCGGATCACGGTCTCCTTAAGGCAATTTCGCCCACCTCACCCTTAGGCTGTGCACAAGGTTTAATCACGAGGCGATCACCTCTCAAGATTCAACAATGTCATCGAATCGAATCTATTACAGAATTCGTTCAACCGAACTGAACCAATACTTGAACTCAAACAAAGAACGGGAAAGCCGACAACAACGGCTATCGATAAAGAATAACTAGAAAGGTCGAACACGACATGAGTCGATATCAACCTATGAAGAACTCTGCAATTTGTCTACACGAAGAACAAATGATGAGAAAATATAACTTGGATTAAAAAAAAAAAGAATTCCAAAAATATTGGTTACTCAACCAAAATGAAGAGATCTCATTTTCATTGTTCAAATAAGAGAAGAGGAATACTTGTTTACGGAAGAGGAGAAGGGAGATATATGTGAAGTAGTCGATGTGGTAGAAACTTCTCCACAATTTCTAATCACTAAATTAGCCTCTCTAAATGGGCTCTAATCTCTTTTGGACTCCACAACAAAAACTTATCCAAAATTAATTTAATAATAACAAAAAATAATAATAGCCCAAATATTATTTTAATAATAAAAAAACAGCAACACTTTGTTCACCTTGCAATATTAGAGTCGTTTTTCTAAATAGGCATATTTTTAATCTTAATTACGAAAGTAAGCAGGTGAAGTTGGAAAATCCAACTTTAAGCAAATCCTCGACTCCCAGTCGAGGATTTGACCAAAAGCCACGGTCAAATCTGTTTTTTTTTTTTTTTTAATAAAATGGCTGAAATTTAAAAAAAAAAAAAAAAAATTCCAACATTTCAACATTAAAAAGGAATCATTCCAACATTTAAATACTACACACAAATTCATAAGTTCCATAAATCTTGTTCGTTCAAATACAAAAGGCGTTATCAAATACTAGTCAAATTCTCCATGGTTGCCCACCTTGGCTGGCCGCTCTCCCACCTTGGCTGGCCGCTCTCCCACCCCTACGTCCTCTCACATTTCTTCTCTTCGATGGTCTGGAAGTCTCGGCTGGCTCCTGAGTGAGCTGTGACTGTAGTTGAGTTGTATCCTCTTGATGACTCTGATCGTCTAAATGGTCAGGCACGACGTAATTTTCTTCATCTCCTTCTTGTAGAATACGGTTGAACGACCCGAGTCCACCTGTAATGTCATGCGCGATACGGCACACTTCCATAAGACCATTCACATCATCTTCAATTTCTGCAATTCCTTTTTTCTGGATCTTTCTTGTAAGCCGAGTGGCTTGTTCAAATTGTCTCATCTGGTTCATTATAAGTAAAGTAATCAACTATCAATAAGCAATTCAAAACCACACAAATATCTCAACTATCTCAATAAAGCAATTCTAAACAATTATAACTGTCTCAACTATCAATAAAGCAATTCTAAACAATTCTAACTGTCTCAACTATCAATAAAGCAATTCTATCTGTCTCAACTATCATTAAAGCAATTCTAATCAACACAAATATCTCAACTATCTCAATAAAACAATTCTAAACAATTCTAACTGTCTCAACTATCAATAAAGCAATTCTAAACAATTCTAACTGTCTCAACTATCAATAAAGCAATTCTATCTGTCTCAACTATCATTAAAGCAATTCTAATCAACACAAATATCTATAATTCAATTTAGAACTTACCAATAACATCATTTTTTCCCCGTGCGGCTCAAACTGCATGGTTGATTCCATAACAACCTCTTCACTCAATCTCTTAATGTCTTTAAAAAGACCAACTCTCACCTTGAAATGCCAAGCCAAATAATCAGATCGAGGAAAGTGAGGGTCAGATTCACGTACAATATGTTGTCCACGTTCATTCCAAAGCCTAATATATAGATCATGTGTTGTCACCCAACCCGCTCCTTTGATCCACCTCAACGAGTGCAACCTTTCCCATTCTTGAATATCACTGAAAGGCTCAGGAATATGCTGATTCATATTAAATTGTCGCAGTACCCTATCAACAAGATGCCACTCAACAATATTGAAGTGGATAAGCGGCACTTTTGCCAAACACATCTCTGCATCCTCCGTACATACTGCAGGTATGTTCTCCAAGCGTCGAGGTGTGTACGGGGCCCACATTACCTTGAGTTATACAACAAATTGTGTTAATGCAACAAAAAAATAATATAAATTAATATTATGATCTGTTAATAAATATCATACTTGGTACTCTTCAAGTGCCTCTAATTCGTCTCTGTAGAATTGACGAACGTTAGGCTTCGGATTTCTCTTGAATGTCTTTGGTGGCGTCCACCTAATTAATATTGTTCACCCGCATTTAGTACAAACAAATAAAAACAACAAAGTTAACAATTAACAGTTGCCCAATTTACCGCATTCCCAATGGAGCTGGCCCTTGAATTTCATCCCCGTCACAAATCGTTGGGCGACCAGCATGCAAATGCTCCCACGACCACAACTACCAAGCATAATAATGAGTATATGTATTTAGTTTTTTTAAAAAAAAAATTAAGTGGTTACATAACTAAACATTCGTCATTTTACCTGCAGTAATATAGCACACCCATTGGCCGTCTTGGCATTATCCTTAACAGCTTTGCACATTCCACTATACAGATAACTCAGCGTTGCCGAACCCCAACTGTACCGAGCTGTCTGACTCAAATCCTCGAGATATATAAGGTACTCTAGAGAAACTGTGTTGCTCGATGTGGGAAATAGAAATGTACCCAACAAATGCAGAATGTACCCTCTAGCTCTCTGCAAAGTTAGTTCTTCTGTATGTGGAACCCAATCATCATCGTCAGCCTTCCTTTTGAACTTCTTTTTCAGCCAACACAACTCGACGACGTCTGAAGATGGCGGAGTATGACCGAGCAGGTCTGTGCAAAGTTGTTTCAAGTTAACGCGCTCCTCATCGGGACGAAGTGTGTATGTATCTGTCACCGGCGGACCATTAACTCGTAATCCTAGTAACAACTGAACATCTTGTAAGGTCACTGTCATCTCTCCCCATCTAAGGTGGAAGGTGTGAGTCTCAGGACGCCACCTCTCAAGCAGTGCATGGAGTAATCCCAGATCAGCTTTGATCCGGGAGATTTCTGAAGCATACCCAAATCCAGCTAAATCAACATAGCCTCGTGTACGATCATCTAACTCCCAACACTTACCCGCCCTCCATTGACGATCCGGGAGGTCATCACCAACCTGAAAGAATACAACACAATACATTAGTTCAAAATGAATAAAAAAAAACAAGTGATTCATTTAATTTAATTGTTTGAAAAGTGGAGAAATTACAGTATCTAAATGGGCTCTCTTTGACATATGTCGAGATTGACGATACAACAATGATGGATCAATAGGTCCTCTCTCTAGAACCGCCCAGAGGCTAGAGCTGCCCCCTCCACGATCCATGATCTACAAAATAAAGTAAAATATAACAGTTGTATATGAATTTGTATAATATATATAGTTATGATAAATATTACTGAATACAGAAAAATATGCACCGGACACTAACGTACATCAGTTTTTGCAAGATCTTTTATTATGCCCTAGTTGGGTACATTTACCACATTTTCTCTTTAGACGTCCCTCTCTAGAGTCCATCTCATTGTGTATTCTGGTTTTCTTCCGTCCACGTTTAGAGATTAACTTATCGGGATGACAACTGACCACAGGCCCATTCCACCCAGTCCACCACTGCTCGTCCGGGAGGGGGTGAAATTTGGGACTATAAGTGCGCCTATACGCATCTAGACCATAAAATGGATCGACCAATGTAGTCAAATCCAAGTTGGCCTCACGTATTACACACATAGCATGTGCACATGGACGATGAAATAATGTCCATTCACCGCAATTACATGTCTTATTTATGACGTTAACAGTGTAACGTCGTCCTCCACGAGTCAAAACTCCGTATTCTTCACCGTACGAATAAGTCAATGCCCCCATCGTAAGAGACATCTCATCCGCCTTTGCCAACAGCATCCGCACTTTCCTTGGCCATACGTATCCCTTGTCAACTTGCTTTTGATACAGCTTACGACGGTCAACAAAATACGTGTTCATTTAAATGAAATCCTCGGATCCCAGTCGAGGATTTGACCAAAATATTGGTCAAATCCTCGACTGGGATCCGAGGATTTGCTTATATATCAAATTTCGAACTTGACTTGCCCAATCTTGTATTTTTGTACTATAATATGCTTATTTTGGTAAATTTCTCTATTAAACGCCAATGCACTCTCCTGATTTGCCCAATCCCATCTATATATCAGCAGTTAATTAAGTAAACTAGATATATATGTATGAATATAGAAGAACACGAATTGTTTGAGGAAGACATTATTACTTTTCTTATTTATTATTATTCAATTTGTCTCAAATTTAGGGTTTAGGGTAAGTCCATCAGATAGAACACCAATAATTTAACAGACATACCAAATGAGAGCGACTCTTCTACCAAGCACAATAAAAAACAATAGAAACGAGTTAATGAAAAGGCGTACGAAGACCGAAAGGAAGTGAGTATTGATTAAGTAACTCTATGTTGTTCAGCTATGAATCCTCCGAAGATATTTATTGCCGGAAATTTTGAAAGTTGTTTCAATCATCAAAAGAGATGCTAGAGCCAACCTAACACAACACACTCAAAATTCCATAGAAGAATCCTTCTTTCCAAAAGGCACGGTGACAATCAATACGCTCTTGCAGTAACCATGAGATGACCCACCTTGTCAATTGCACTTGATCTCTCTTTCCACTCTAACAAAATTGGCAAATACTTACTTATCCCCAAACTAAGGCTCTCTTTCTTCTCCCCATTTAGTCCACAACTTGGTCCCATCAAAACAAAACATTATAGGAGACATTTGAGGAGCCGAATGAAGAACCATTATTTTCTGTCTGCAAATCCACAAGTCTTGTCTGTAAATGGATATATAGATATATTTTGCATACCAATCCGATTATGATTCATCATTCGACTCTTATATATGTAGAAGATTTGTGAACCCTACTTGAATTATTACACATATATTATGGCAAATCCATTACACATACATTATTTTCCGACATCGATTCATAGTAAGAGGCATAATATAATGGTGGAAACTGGAAAGGAGGCAACAATGGTGCTGCCATTCAATCCTACTTTCTCTCCATCCAAGGCAACCCAAGTATTAAAATCAATTCAAGGAATACTTTGGCTGGAGCCTCACCCTTTATTTTTATTAAAGAAAATAAGTAGATTTGTCTCTTTTTTAATCTTAAACACACATCTATCTATCTATATATCAACTCCACACGAATCATTGCCCTTCTAACATGTAAGTATCTATGTTGTTGCTTCTTACTTACCTAAATCTCCCTTTACTTGCACTCGAAGTAACCCTTTCCGATATTCCGATATATAACAAACGGAACTCAAACTCGGTCCTATACGAGAAAATGTCGTCCGAGTTGCAAGACCAGTCTAATGTCTCTCAGCAACAGCCCTTCATGGCCTATCCAAGCCCGAACGCAATCATGGCTCAACCCGTGCCTCCTGCACACTCCCACTCAGACGGGTCCTATGGGGCGGTCTTCATAGTGCTGGCCGCTATAGTAGTTGTCTCTGGCTTGTGGCATGCTGTGTCGGGCGGTTATGTAAACCGTCGCCAAAACTCTAGGCCCAAACAAAGCTACCCCAAAAGTTCCCGTCCTCCGAGGGAAAAGGATGTTGAGTACGGGTTGGACAAGAAAATCAATAGCCTAGGGCGGGAAAACCATGTTGAGTTCGGGTTTAACAAGAAAGCCAACAGCCATTGGAGGGATAAAGAAGTCGAGTTTGGTTTGACAAGAAACTCAACAACCATGAAATGAAGAAGCCGAGTCAGAGCCGCGCTGCTCCACAGGATAAAGAGAAGGAGATGGAATTTGCATTTGATATGAAAGTGAGGAAGCCAAAGGTGCCCGGAAATGGAGAGTTCGAATCTACGCAGCATTGAGTTTAAACACTTATTTAATTAAAGTTTCACGTGTTGGAACTTTCCAATTGTTAAAATATAAAAATTTAAACACCCCTTCGCCTATCACCTTAAGGTTTTAGGATATTTGATTAAGTGGTTAATCTTAACTTTCACATGGGTCTAGTTATAAACCATCTATGGATAGTGGGTTCCGCCATGGTGATGAGATTTGAATGAAAATCTAGTACATGAGAAATATTGCAGAGTTGATCACCCTCATCTGCAATTTTTTTCTGATATACATTTTTTTTAATTATTATTTTCCTTTGGGTGTCATTGTAAATGTCCTTAGAGTGCTGAAATCTAATCACATAGCTTAAACAACATTAGCTATATGTGTAACAAAGAAATAAATGTTTAAAACAAGATATCTCAACAACTAATTAGCTTAAGAATTTTATTTTGGCAAAAAAAAGAAGAAAAAGGAACTTATATCCCGCTACTTAATGTTTGGATTCTCTTACTAGTATTCTCATATGTCTGACGCGTTATGTGGGTCAGTCAGATCTGTTTAAAAAATAGATCACCGTGACGTGACGCCCTACATGTTTTTATCGAACTAAAAAGTTTGGAATTAAACCACATAGGAGTAAGCATTCATGGGACTAAATAGTTCTAACCACTAGACCACCACTGCCGGTGGTATTACCTCGAGAATTTGAACATAATTTTTACCAGTTTCAAGAGCTTGGATAAGTTCATACTGTTATATAAAATGTTTATTCAGTAAGGATATGGGATCCACCATCATTTGAATTCAGAAGAACTAAAGTAAACTCATTATCGATCAACCCAAGACATTAGGATTGTGAAATTCAAAAGAAACTGATGATAAAAATGTAGCTGCTAAATTGTAGAAACAGTTATTACTGAAAGATTTAGCTGCTAAAGTTGTGGTCAAAACTATGCATCAACTCTTGTAGTCTTATTTAACCATAGTTCCATCTCCTCAGTTCTTTTCCTAAATACTTTTCTACGAATTCATTCCCTGGGTCGAATCCAACTTCTGAAAGCCTGGTTTTCACTTCCCGGACATGCCTACTGGAAGCGAATGCAACAAACACCGACACAAAATGTTTCTGTACAATAACTATATCATAGGATGTCTGTTGCACCACAAAAAACCTACAAGTTCTTGCTTCCATCTGCTGGAGTCTTCGCTCGAGTTCACGTCCGTAGCTGTTCACTAGCCCGATCGAACTTCAGAAAACTACCATGAAGTTTGGTTAGTGTTAGAAGATATCTTGGATGCAGTGCTTTCAAACTCCATGCTATCATCATAATCGGCCGCCATTCTCCTAAATCTGATAATGTCTTGACTATATTGATCTGAATTGTACATCGTACTCTGACCGTATTTTACCCCGTTCGAGAGATCCGACAATTCTTCATCGCAATCCAAAGCCCTTACAACCTTAACACACAATAAAAAGTGGTGTTTCATGTTTTGATCAATAAAACTTGGCAAGATATTGTATGTTCATGCTTGTTACTTGTATAAATGCAAAGTACCTGAGCCATTCGAGGTCTCTTGGGAGCTGAATGGCGAATGCAAGCCGCTGCTGCTTCTATCATTCTGATTAATTCCCTCTCTACATAGCTCTTTCCAAGTCGTGGATCGACTAATTCACTAAAATCACCACTTTCTAGTGCGTCAACTAGACGCGGCCGAGCCTGCAAAACTCAAATACAGTTTGCTCAGTGTATATCCATTATATGTTTGCTCAAAAGTTAAAAATTTCATTGTTCTGTACAAGTCTATACAATGTTTTATTTTTCTCCAATAAAATCTAATTCTTTACTGTCAGATAAAATGAAAGCTTTGAGAAATTTAGAATGACCACTTAACAAACTGTCTTAAAACCTTAACGTGATAGCTGAATGTATGATTTAGTCTTTAGACTTCAACAATCTTAACACAAGAACATCCTAAAAATCGAAGGGTTATCTTACCCATTCGACCAAACTTTCATCACCTAAAGGTTGAGAAGAATCAACAGGTTTTCGACCAGTTAAAAGCTCTAGCAGTACCACCCCAAATGAGAACACATCTGATCTATCTGTTAGTTTCCCACTTGATGCATACTCAGGTGCCAAATATCTACAATGTATAGCAAAACCAATCATTATATCTTATATATATTTCTAGTAGCTAACTGAATTTGAAAGAGCAATATCGAAACCTACCCAAATGTCCCCATGACTCGAGTAGAGACATGAGTATGTGCATCATTAGTAAGTTTTGCAAGTCCAAAATCTGCAACCTATAGTTGTAATAATCCTGATTAGGAATGGCAATTCAAAATTCATCAGGGAAACATATTTTGAATGAAAAAATGGTAAATTTAAGTACTTACCTGCGCCTCGAAGGCATCATCCAACAAGATGTTAGCCGATTTGATGTCTCGGTGAATTATTTTTGGATGACCTAAAAGAAGAGAAAAATAAAGATTTTAACGAGTAATCAGATGAATTTACCATACCATACATATAGTATCAGTTAACGAATAAAACCATTAACCGGGTCTTAAAAATTATGAATACACAAATTGTTTGATCTTATATATATATATATACTTACAACCTTCATGGAGGTATGCAAGGCCTTTAGCAGATCCTAGAGCAATCTTGAGCCTCTTGGTCCATTCTAGTACTGGCATTGCATTACCTGACAGCACAAACAACCAAATCTCTAAGTAAATATGGAACTCTTGATATTTTAACAAGATTAATGAACTATTGACTTGAATTACCATGCAAATGATGCTCAAGGGTTTTATTTGGAACAAATTCAAATATAAGCAGCCTCCTATGCTCGGAGATGCAATAACCTACTAATGACACCAAATGGCGATGATGAACCCGGCTAATAATATCGACTTCAGCTCTAAATTCTCTTTCGCCTTGTCCACTACCCGCCTTGAGCTGCTTCACAGCAACTGCTCTGCCATCGTGTAGCTGGCCCCGAAATACGCATCCAAACCCACCCTCACCGATAATGTTTTGGCCGGAAAAACCACTTGTTATTTCCATCAACTCTTCGAAGCTAAAGATGGTCTTCGAACCGCCTATTTCTCCTCCTCCTCCTCCTCCTCCATGGTACATACTACCACCTTGTTGGCTTCCAAAGCTGTTGGGCGCATACCCATATTCACCAGAGAAAACCATTGCCTGTCCATAGTAGTGTTTTTGATCTATATACACGTTAAGACAAAAAAAAAAAAACTTTGAAATTGGAACTTCAAAAGCATGCACATGGATACATAACAGAAAGGGAAGTTTTATTCGTGTATCATCAATAAATTGCTTTCTACAGACCACAATTTACCTGGTGGTATGTAGAAGTTGGGAGGGGGATAATATGACTTTGAGTAAGGACTAACTCTCTTCCTTTTCCTTTTTATAAACAAGAAAAGTATGCCGAGGAGCAATATGATGAGGGCTCCGGCTACTGCCCCGACGATTGCTCCACCAATTTCCTCAGCTTCTGAGATGCTTGGAGGAGAAGGAGATGATGATGATGATGATGATGATGATGATGATGATGATGGAGTTGAACTTGATGTTTCATTAGAAGGAGAAGCGGTTCCATTGCGAGAGGATGATGTCGGAGTTGAATTTGGTGTATCATTTGAAGAAGAAGAAGAAGCATTTCCATTGGGAGAAGAAGAGGTCGGTGTTGAATTTGATGTTCCATTCGAAGATGATGAAGAAGAAGAAGCTCCATTGGTAGAGGATGAGGTTGGAGTAGAATTTGATGTTCCATTTGAAGAAGATGAAGATGGTGATGATGATGGTGGACTTTTCGAGGTATTGGGTGTTGCATCAATTAGAGACTGTGAGAACAATGATGCTTTTGGAGGAGGACTATCATTTGAAGGTGAAGAAGTGGTTGAAGATGGAGTGTTTCCGGGAGGAGAGGGCGTTGATGATGAGGGAGGCCGAGGGGAATTAGACCCTGAAGTCGATAAAGTTTGGACTGATCCTGATTGAATAGGTGGTGGTGGCGGTTCAGAGTCCGATTGGCTAGGTGAATCAGATGACTCTGGTGGTGGTGACTCAGAATCCGGTGAAGGCGGGGGTGGTGATGGTGGTGATGTTTTTGATTTTGGTGTGGGTGGAGGGGGACTGCTAGATTGTGGAGGTGGTGGTGATGATGATGATGATGATGATGATGAGCTTGGAGGTGGAGCTTTTGAAGATGGAGATGATGATGATGAAGTAGTAGATTGTGTGGACAATAATGTAGATTGTGATGATGATGGTGAGGGTGATGTTGAAGAATTTGAATCACTTGATGAATTATTATTGCTTGTTGTTGTGGAAGAGCTTGGCGAGGGTGCCGCCGAGCTCCCCATTATCCTTCTCCTCGGCCTCCTTCTTTGATCTTCGATTACTAACGCTTCGTTATGTTGCCTCACCATCAGAGATTATTCATTATCTGACAATGCAACAATCTAGCTATCTATCTATCAAAACTGTGATCAAATCTGCTTCCTCCTTTTTTTTGTTATTTCCTAGAACATAAAAAATGTAATGTCCAAAAAAAGAACAGCTACAACAAGAAGAAGATGAAGATGTTTTGGAACCTGAAAAAAGACCACCATCCACAAAAAAAAACTAAACTAAACTAAAACCAAGGAAACAAAGAACAACCTTGGTTGCGGTTGGGGAACAGTGATGGTTGGATTTAGGCAGGAAAATTTGGAGCCAAAATGAAGGACGCGTAATTTGGTACAACGTTGGCAGTCAGCCACCACAAGCCCTTGAAACTCTCTGCATGGCTTTTTTTAGAAAATGGAGATACGTACTGCTTTATCATTTTCAAACTGTTGAATTATAAAGATTAGACTAGCGACTTCATGTATCACTTTAAAAGTTATATTGGTATCAGAATTTTCATATGGTATCATAACGCGCATGTTTGAATCTCCACGGCTCGAGTTTAAACCTTCTACGTAAAAGTACTATTGGTGGCCAAGAAAAACGTTCAATTGGAAGGGCTACAGAGATAGCCAGGATTTCCAACAAGTAAACGATACAAGCTAATAAAAGTTGTGGTGTATTGGTTGATCTCGATTTGGACTTTTTCATGTTTGAAACGCTGTTTTCAAAATTGGGTGGGTTGGACCGTGAACCGGCCATAGCATTGGTCCGATTCTATTAAAAGATCGAAATGCATAAACTAGGTTTAATGAGTGGTAGACGGTCAAACCGGGTTGGAGTGTGAAAACTGTAGAAGTATGTAACTCTATATACTATGTTTGACAGTATAGATAGTTTGGGGTTATATTGTAAATATGTGGAAGTATGGTTGTTAATTCTGTTGTGAAGTTACCTGCTATAAAAGGCAGCTTACCCCCTTGTACTCATTTGATCGATAAATGAATTCTTGAAGGATTATCTCAGTTTATCATGGTATTAGAGCTTCCAAGATTCTAACTGTTTTTTTACCGGCGAAGCTCGTCGGAGATTTGCTCCGCAATCAACTCGCGTCAGTAAGACCTCGATCTCGTATTCGATTCTGCAGCGATGTCTGCTAATCCGACGAATAACGGAGAATGGCCTCCTCTTGGAACCAATTCAGCTAGGAGAGGAGTTGGAATTGGGAGAGGAGCTTACTCGGGATCACCGACGACTCTGTTTGGAGCTAATGGAGGCAACAATGGAGTTAATCCAGCTGTTACCACCACCACTGAAGATCACGTATCTCCTCTTGAACTTGGAATCGAGGATCGCTTGTATCTTCATCCAACTGATGGTCCAGGCTCACTGCAAATTGATGTGCAGCTTACAGGCTGCAACAATTACCAGATATGGGTTCGTGCTATGTCAGATGCACTTCTTGGTAAGAATAAACTTTGTTTTGTCGATGGAACTTGCCTAAAAGAATCAGTGCCTGAAAATCTTAGTTTCCACGCAGATAGATGCAATGTTATTGTTAAAGGCTGGTTGCTAGAGCTGTTGCTAAGAATTTGATGCATAGCTTAGTTTACAATACTTCGGCTCTAGCTATTTGGAAAGATCTTCGTGAGAAATTTAATAATATTGATGGTGTTAGGATCTTTCAGCTGAGTCGAGAGTTATACCATGCTAAACAAGGGACTTTGGCCATTGCTAATTACTATGAAAGGATGAAGATGATATGGGATGAATTGGCAGTTGTAGATGATGAGTCTTTGTGTGAAGATTGCATAGCTTCCTATAATTTAGTTGCAAGCAAAGACAAGCAAAAGTTGATTCAATTCCTCAATGGATTGAATGAAACTTTCAGCAGTGTTAGAACCAACCTCCTCATGATGCATCCATTGCCGACTTTGAATTTTGCCTATTATGTACTAAAGCAAGAAGAGAGTCAGAGAGTTGTAATGGGATCCATTGCATATGGATTTGCTGACAAGAATATGGGAGGGTTGTCTGCATTATATACTGCTTCTTCCCATAGCAACTATGGAGCTTCTAATCGTTCCAGCAATCATGGAGGAGCTTCTAATACTTCTAAGCAAGATAGAAGGCAGTTGTTATGCACTTTTTGCAACAAGAGGGGTCATGATGAAGACCATTGTTGGAAGAAAGCACTCCTGAGCATATTAAGAAAAAGTGGGCTGCTGAAAGGAATGCTGGAGTGGTCAATAATGCTCAGTTTGGAAGCAATGATGATAGCATTATTGGAAGTGTGCTGCCCTCTGCTGCTTCTGGTGCTAGTAATAGCAGCAATCAACTTTCTTCTGATCAAATGGCCTTGGCTATGCAATACATTTTGCAGATGCAAGGTCAAATGAAAGGCAACTCACAGAAGCAGCTTGCTAACACAAGCAAAGTGAATGCAGATACAGACGTTAAGGTCAACTTGACAGGTATTGCTGCAACTCCCTTTTGTGGTTCAGTGTATGATTCTACAAGTAGTCATTGGATCATAGACAGTGGAGCATCCTACCACATGACTTATCACAAAGATTGGTTAGTTGATTTAGTACAGAATCAATCTACACACAAGTATGTGCAGCTACCTAATGGGAATTCCTCACTTGTCACTCATTTTGGGTCTTGTGTGATTTATAAGTCTCTGTCTTTATAAAGAGTGCTACATACTCTTGAATTTAAATATAATATGATGTCCATCTCTCAGCTGATTCAAGATCTTGGTTTATATGTGCTGTTTCTTCACAAGATGGTAGTGTTTCAGGACCCCTTAAGTGGGAAGACTGTGGGGACTGGTATTCTGCATGATGGACTCTACATTTTGAATACATAGTGCAATGATGATGGTGTGAAGGTGATGAACACAAAGACAAAGTTTGGAGCAAGTTCAGAAGAAGTGTCTATGTGGCATAGAAGGATGGGGCACATGTCTCTTTCTCAATTGAAGTTTCTTTTCTCTTTTGACTCTTGATCAGTAATAAAAGGATGTAATATTTGTCCTTTAGCTAAGCAAAATCGGTTGTCTTTTCTTTCTAGCAGTTCTCAGTCCAACAGAATAATTGCTTTGGTTCATCTCGATGTATGGGGGCCTTACAGGGTTAAAACAATTGATGGATTCAGATATTTTCTAACAATTTTTAATGATTTTAGTAGAGCTACATGACTTTGTTTGTTGAGAACAAAGGACGAAGTGGTGTTGAATGTAAGGAATTTTATTTCCTTGGTGCAAACTCAGTTTGAGCTGCAAGTTCAGTGTTTTCGCAATTATAATGGAAGTGAGTTTTGCAATAAGTTGATGAGAGAATTGCTCAGTTCTCTAGGGATTGTTCATCAACCGAGTTGTGTAAAGACCCCACAGCAGAATGGAATAGTGGAGAGGAAACACAGATCTCCCTTATGCATTGCTAGAGCGTTGAAGTTTGAGGCCTCTCTTCCTGATAATTTGTGGGGATATTGCGTGGTGACATCAACTTATCTTCTCAAATTGATGCCATCTTCTGCAATAAATGGACGAATACCTTATGAGGTTTTACATGGTTCCAAAGCCTCTTATAAGCATCTTAGGGTTTTTGGGTGCTTGTGTTTTGCAGTGGATGTGCATGTTACAGAAAAATTCCAGCCAAGATCAATTGCGTCTGTAATGTTGGGATATTCTACTACGCAAAAGGGCTACACACTTTTCAATTTGAGCACAGGAAAAGTGTATGTAAGCAGGGATGTTGTTTTTCGAGAATATGTCTTCCCATTCAAAACAAAAGAAGTGCTGGATTTGATGACTCGTTTTCCCTCAACCTCAACTCATTTTTTTGCAAATAAACTTGATATTGGAATTCCCTTCCATAGTGAAATGATGTTTTCAGAAGGAGAAATTCCACAGATTGATACAGAAGTGGTTACTGAACCTGAAGTTTCTCCAGTAGCTGCTGAGATTCCTGCAGAATCTTCCTCTGCTGCAGCTGCAGAATCTGCTTCCTCAGTTGGTTCTGAGTCTGCACCTGATGCTACACCTGCTGCAGAGTCCTCTGATTCCTCAAGTTCAAATATCCCTCCAGAAGCTACTGTTATTCCCACAACGAGATCAGGGAGAGTTGTTCAGAAACCACATTGGCAAAGAGACTACATCATGGTGTGCAAGGCACTTGATTATTCTCTTATTTCTAAGGAGTATAAGTATTTTCTTGGTTCATTAGAAAAGGTGAGGGAACCAGTGACTTTTGCTGAAGCTGCTAAAGACAGTAAATGGAGGGATGCCATGCAACAAGAAATTGATGCATTGGAAGAGAACAAGACTTGGGAGTTGGTGGAACTTCCAGAATGCAAGAGACCCATAGGTTGTAAATGGGTGTACAATGTGAAGTATAATCAGATGGATCCATTGAAAGGTATAAGGCACGCTTAGTGGCCAAATGATACACTCAAGTGGAGGGGATAGATTTTAAAGAAACATTTTCTCCAGTGATCAAGATGGTGACTGTTAGGGTTATTCTGATTATTGCAGCTGCTCAGAGGTGGTCACTGTTCCAAATGGATATTAGTAATGCATTTCTTCAAGGGGACTTGCATGAAGAGGTGTATATGGAGGTTCCACAGGGTTGTGGAAGACAATCAGGAGGAAAAAGAAAGGTATTCAGATTAGTAAAGTCATTATATGGCTTGAAACAGGCATCTCGACAGTGGAACATAAAGTTGACAGAGTGCTTGATAAGAGAGGGTTACTCACATAGCTTGTTTGATCATTCTCTGTTCAGCAAGTTTCATAATGGGAATCAGGTGCACATGCTTGTATACGTAGATGACTTGATGATCACTGGTTCAAGTCAGTCTATGATTGATGAGCTGAAGAAGTTTTTGAAGGAGCACTTCAAACTCAAAGATCTTGGAGAAATGAGATATTTTCTGGGATTAGAAGTTGCTCGATCGAAGGAAGGGATAGTTTTGAATCAAAGGAAGTATTGTTTAGAATTAATTGCAGTTGCAGGTCTCTTAGAAGGGAAGAGTGCTTCTACACCCATGAAGCCCAATCAGAGACTTACAACTATTGAATATGATGAATATTTCAATCTGAACAGAGATGATAAGGCTTTGGAAGATGCAGAAGCTTATAGAATAATTGTTGGGAGACTTTTGTATCTCACAATGACGAGGCCTGACATTGCTTACCCTGTTCAGCACGTTAGCCAGTTCATACATGGTCCCAAACAATCTCATATGACAGCAACACTGAGGGTTGTAAGATACCTCAAGGGAAATCCAGGTTTAGGGATGTTCTTTCCATCAGAGAACTCTATAAAGTCTATGGTTGCCTATTGCAATAGTGATTGGGCTTCGTGTTCAGTGTCGAGGAAGTCAGTCACTGGCTTTTGCATAAAGCTTGGACAAGCTATGGTTTCATGGAAGTCAAAGAAGCAGAAGACAGTTTCCCTCTCAAGTGCAGAAGCCGAGTACATAAATCATATGGTTGCATGGTCAGTTGAAGGAGTTGGGTTTTACATAGATTGGGGCCACTGATTTGCGAAGTGATAGTAAAGCTGCTATACAAATTGCAGCAAACCCCATGTTCCATGAGAGAACAAAACATATAGAGATAGACTGTCATAGTGTGAGGAGTGGTTTGATCGAAGGAATCATTGATACCACTTATGTTGCTTCCAAATTGCAACTTTCATATCTGCTTACTAAGTCGTTGGGAAGACAACAACTTCAGAATCTGCTTGAGGACTTTGGGGTGAGAACTTGTTCTCTGCAAGTTCTCACGGAAAGAAGGAAGAAGAAATAGAAGGTGAGGAAAAGTGATAGCATGTAGAAGTATGTAACTCTAGCTACTATGTTTGACAGTATAGATAGTTTGGGGTTATATTGTAAATATGTGGAAGTATGGTTGTTAATTTTGTTGTAGCTACCTGCTATAAAAGGCAGCTTACCCCCTTGTACTCATTTGATCGATAAATGAATTCTTGAAAGGTTATCTCAGTTTATCAAAAACTGGTACTGGTACTGGTCTGCCAGTTCGAATGGCAAAAAAATCATGACAGCTGAGTTAGAGGATTTAGAGATAAAGACTTGGCAGGACTGTTTGCTGCTAAAACCGGCCGAAGCGACCTGAACCATATTAGATTGAAAACCGGAAACATTGTCGGTTTAAGAGCTGGTTCGGTTTTAAAAATATTGGTTTGAAGACATCTTAGGTTATGTTGTTGAGAGGTATCTAAAGTTACACTAATGTTCTTGGTTTGTCTTGTTGAAAATAATGTCATTGGATATATACACACGTACGTATATAGTTAATTGTTGGGGTTGCTAACAAATGTGGTTGTAAAAGCCTTCTTTGATTGTTGTCCTCATATTTGAATAATTGAATCCTTTGATCGATCTCTTAGAATGCAGTATGTTAAATTGTAGAGTTAAGAATTAATAACAGTCTGATCTGAACTACAAGACATAAGACATGTTAATGTTCAGTAATTTAATATGTTGGTATTCGATATTCCAACCTTCATATTTGTTATTTTTCATTTTTTTCAACTGGTTTTGGCTTTAAAATTGGTGTTTCAAGTAATAAAAATATTTGGTTTTCCACTTTTCTGAATAATTAGATTTGTTGTTCATGGTTCACTACAAGAAAATTGATAATTTGTGACTGCATTTTTTATGGGAATTAAATCCATCACAAATCATATGCATTTTTTAGGGATTTATTATGTTTTGAGGGAAATTCCTTACAAAAGTCAACGTTTTGTAAGAGATCTTCAAGGAAGTTTCTAGCAAAATTATTTTGTTAAGAGTCATTCCCTTAAAAAAAAATAAAAATTAAATGTTGTATTTGTAAGAGATTTTCACAATTCCCTTACAAATAAGCTTATATGTCCCTCACCAACAACTAAGATTTCTTGTAGTGGTTTAGGCTCATTTGATGCTTAAAAACTTGTTTTTATTTCGTCAATTAAAAAAAAAAATTGAAAATCAACCAATTTAATAGTTGAGACATCGAATATTAACATTTAAATTTAGAACAACGAATAATAATATTATCTATATTTGAGACTGTTTTTAGGTTTTAACCGTTGGTTGTATATAGCATTTTAAGAATTAAGGGTATATTTAATTGCATGTATTAGAATATCTTAATACATGGCTTAGTTAATACTTCGTTTGTTTCTACTTGATATTTGTATTGATTAATACATGAGTATTAGTTAATAGAATTGGATATATCAAATTAGGAAAAAGATAGATATTCCGATTTTGGAATAACGAAATGTTCCGATTATTAGATAAAGGGATTTAAATCAAATTGGTACCTGGGTTAACAACCCAAAACGAATTGGTACCTCCACTAAATTTTGTGACAAATTGGTACCCGAGTTAACCTGGGTGTTGCACCGTTAGAATTTCTGGTTAAAACTAACGGAATCTCATTTTTTGCGCACGAAAAGACTAAAATACCCTTATTGCAGAATAGTTACGTAATAGCAATTCAAAACTTTGGAACCCAATATCTCACTCATTTCTTCATCTTTTTGGACAATTTTTTTTTGAAACCGTATAACTTTTCGAGATCTATGCAAGCCAAATAGCCTTAAAGTGATTTGACCAGTTTTTTTTCAATAAACACCGGTTTCCATGTTAATTCATTCTTTTTTGTATAAAGCTCCACCGCATTCTAACACTTATCAACTTTGATCACCAAATTTTTTTACTAATTGGATTCCAATACTACAATCAAACCGTTGCTCTTGGATTCCAAAACTTCTGTTTAAGAACCAAATTGATATTATACCTTTCATCCAAAAGAAAACAAAAGGCGAAAGTCTGTCGAATTAATTATTATGCAATCTATAACTTACTAGAATTTTTCTTGATGTCTCCAGTAAACTATATTGGTGTGTCTCTAAATCAATAAACGTCACCACAAGAGAATATATGGATCTTAGCATGATAAGCTACCAATTTTTTTGTTTATATATTTTTTGGACATGCTGAAAAATTGACCAGTTCTGCAGGTCTTCGATTTTAAAAGCTTGACATGGTCCAACATAAAATTGCAAATGGAACAGTTTTGGCAATATCTCGAAAGAAAATTTATTGTTGTCTCTAGCCACATAGTGGTAAAATTATTTGTGTGGTTCTTTTAATGCAAGTTCATCTTATTTTCTCACATTACGGTCATCCCTCAGGATACTGAGAGTATCAATTTCCACATGTAGATTAAATGAGAAAATAAACTATTTCTTCTTGGTGTCCATTCTAAAAGTTCTTCCAATACCCTTAAAAGTACTTTTCATATTGTTCTATTTCAAGTATGAAACATATTTATCTATCTAAGATCCATATGTTCTCTTGCAGTGACGTTTATTTATTTAGAGACACACCAATATAGTTTATTGGAGACATCAAGAAAAATTCCAGTAAGTTATAGATTGCATAACAATTAATTCGACAAACTTTCATTTTTGGTTTTCTTTTGGATGAAAGGTATAACATCAATTTGATTTTTAAACAGAAGTGTTGGAATCCAAAAGCAACGGTTTGATTGTAGTATTGGAATCCAATTAGTAAAAAAGTGGGTGATCAAGGGTGATAAGTGTTAGAAAGCGGTGGAGTTTGATACAAAAAAGAATGAATTAACATGGAAAACGATATTTATTGAAAAAAAAAACTGGGAAAATCACTTTACGGCTATTTGGGTTGCATAGATCTCGAAAAATTATGTGGTTTCAAAAAAAAAATCGTCTTAAAAGATGAAGAAATGAGTGAGATATTGGGTTCCAAAGTTTTGAGTTGCTATTATGTAGCTATTCTGCAATAAGGGTATTATGGTCTTTTCATGCGCCAAAAATGGGATTCCGTTAGATTTAACTAGAAATTTTAACGGTGCAACACCCCGGTTAACTCGGGTACCAATTTGTCACAAAATTTAGTAGAGGTACCAATTTGTTTTGGGCTGTTAACCTAGGTACCAATTTGGTTTAAATCCCTTAGATAAATAACAAATACCCTAAATCTTCATACTTATTACAGTGTTGCCACTGTGAGGGGAAATTGGCATTCCGACATTCCGATGTCGGAACGTATATCAAATCCCATCAAATTAACCTAGCTAAAAATAAAATATTAACTAATACTAACCTCATAATGGCCAATTTGTTTTTAAACTACAGAAAAATTCTCACCGTGTGAACAGTGCAGAGTGCATCCTTATTCCTACCTCACCGTTTTTTTTTTCAGATTAAAATAATATAATAATAAAAAGTAATCAATCCAGATAAAACTATCATTTTATTGAAAACAATTATACAAGTAAGTATTAGTTTATGGGAGTTTATTATTGGGTTAATAATCAAAATGCTACACAAATTTTGATTAATTTACAAATTACTATCTTAATTTTATTTTTTTTAAAATTGGCTATCTGAACTTTTATTTTCAAAGCAAATTGCTACTTCTACTTCAATTCCCGTCAAATTGGACATAAAATGACTATATTTCCGCCATGTGGGTTCCTTTTATGTGTACATAAGATAGATTCAAACATAAATTGAAAGTATTGCAACAGAATACCTTCAATTAGATGCTCAATTAGACTTTCGCTTAGTTCGAACAATGCATTTCAATTGAACATCGAACTGAATGTATTTCGTTGAATAGTTTCAATTTATATTTGAATTCATCCCGGGTACACATGAAAATATCCCACATGGTGTAAATATGCTCATTTTTTTTGTCTAATTTGACGAGAATTGATATAGATGTAGCGATTTGCTCTAAAATTGAAATTTTAGGTAGCTAATATTTAAAGATGAGGTAGTGATTTGTAAACTGGTCAAAGTCCGAGTTGCAATTTGGTTACTAATCCTTTATTATTTTATTTAAAAACAAATATGATATCTATACGAGTTGTATTGTTTTTGAATTTTGTAGTTTTAAAAATTATTTCAGTTTATTTCGAACTTTACTTTTCTTTTATTTATACTACTTATCTTAATATATATACATATATTACTTTTCTTAATATATATTGAATTGTGTTATTTATGCATAAAAAATTAATATATTCTTCATAAATATACTTCTGCAATTCCGGACTGGATGTTGGATCACGGTCGAAGCTCCGTTACGTTCATGACGGAAAGCTTGAACTCCTGGGCTCCGCGTAATCCTGCAAAAGGGGATGACCTGGGTGGTGACCCAAAACCCCTCTCCGATGCTTAAATGAGAGCTTGAACGATGTGGTGGATAGCAAAAAGTCTAAGTTCGTATTAGAATGTGTGTTTTCTGAGGTAACTTCCTCCTTTATATAGGAGGGGAAGTTATCTCAGTTACCTGTAACCGCGCCTGGCAGTTTTACCCACGTTCCGTATATCTCGTTCGGGATTCCGTGTATCTCGCCCCACGCTCCGCGTATCTCGCCCACGTTCCGCGTATCTCGGGCACGCCCTGCGTATCTCGGGGGAGGTTATCTGTATCTCAACCGTTTCCCCTCTACTCTATCTAGTAGGCGGGTTTCTTGGTCTTATCCTCTGATCACAAGTCCCAATCCATATCGGGGACTCCAGAGTTATCTCATTCTAGGTCACCACCCAGGACCCCTCGTCCCACGGGACAGGGTCAGCTTTCTCGGGGCTTTATTGTCGGGGCCTTCTCAAAGGCATATCGGGGCCTACTTAGAGGCTTCTCGTCGGGAGCATTCAGCTCATATATCGGGACCGATCTCGTCGGGACCCTTCATACTGGGCTTCTGGACCTTCCAGGTCTTTCACAAGGCCCACTGGGCTTACCCGCCGTTTATTGGCTGTTAACGGGGCTAACGATTACATCGGAACCCATCATTTGCCCCCAAGACATGGGGGACTTGCAGTCCGTCGTGTCTTCTAATTCCGGACCTCCCGACCTTATCGTCGAAGGCTTTCGTCTTCGGACCTCCCGATATTACCATCGGAGGCTTTTATCTTGGGACCTCCCGATATTACCATCAGAGGCTTTTACCTTGGGTACAATTCTTGAATAACAAGGCTTCTCACTCACAATTCCTTAGACTCCAAGGACAGTTGCCAAATCCGAGGAGACTCCTCGGTTACTGCACCATTAAATGCTAGGGATAATGAAACGACGCCTAAGCCGGTGTGACTGTTACTTTCTGAAAAAGCAATATGACGTCGCTAACGTCTCTTCCGTACTGTCCCCTATAATCTCGGCGATCCAGATTGAGTCGTTTCATCTTCAACGGTCCAGATTTGAATCTGTCCAGTTGTCCTTTTGTCTATAAAAGCCAAAACCCTGGCACTATTCACTCCTTCCCTACCGTTCTGATTTCTGAAAATTCTGCCATTATCAAACCTCGAAGCTTTTCTCCAAGTTTCGTCTGATTTTCCGTTGATCCAAGGCCTTCAGCCGTCAAGTTCTTTCTTCGGCTTCTCCAATCCATCATCTACTATGTCTTGATCATTATTGCACTACTTAAAGTGAATTGACTCGTTACTTAAAACGTTCTGATGCATCACTTAAGATGACTTCATACACCCTTCCGATGCTTCACAAGGACTTACCACTTAAGGTTTCTCGTCCACATCATTTAATGTGATTTCACACGTCTTTCGCAACGTTTTCCTCGGGACTTCACCACTTTAAGGTTTCTCGTCCATGTCGTTCAAGGCAATTTTGTACATCACTTAAGATGATTTTTTCGCACCCTTTAAGGCTTTTTATCGCGTCATTCTAGACGACTTAATCATACCCCTTAAGGCTTTTATCGCGTCATTCTAGACGACTTAATCGTACCCCTTAGGGCTTTTATCGCGTCGTTCCAGACAAGTTAATCATACCCCTTAAGGCTTTTTGCTGCATCATAAAGACGACTTATGCGGACCCCTTAGGGCTTTTATTCATACCTAGGCTTTTTGTTGCATCATAAAGACGACTTACTCATACCTCGTAAGGCTTTTGTCCGTACCTCGAAAGGCTTTTATCGCGTCCTTCAGGACGTCTTACTCGTACCTCGGAAGACTTTTGTTCGTACCTCGAAAGGCTTTTTATCGCGTCCTTCAGGACGTCTTACTCGTACCTCGGAAGGCTTTTAATCGTACCTCGGAAGTCTTTTTATCGCGCCCTTCAGGACGTCTTACTCGTACCTCGGAAGGCTTTTAATCGTACCTCGGAAGGCTTTTATCGCGTCCTTCAGGACGACTTACTAACAGTTAGAATAAATCTAAAAGCAATTTGATCGGAAGCAACTTCTTTTATTCATTAACAACTCAAAGCTGGCTTACATCGGATCAATCGATAGATAACTTGCGCCATTCGCGGCGACTTAACATCACGCACCTCTTAAGGCGACTTAGGATCAAACATGATACTTCTTCAAGTGTGCGCCACTGAAAGAATGTTTTAACGTCTTGCCATCAAGGTCTTCTAACTTGTACGCATTCGGGGCTGGCATCCCTACGATCTTGTAAGGTCCCTCCCATTTCGGCGACAGCTTGTTGATCCGATCTTGATGGACGAACTCATTCCTCTGCCAAACAAGTTCTCCAACGAAGAATTGTCGGGACTTGACCCGCCGATTATAGTACCTGGCTGTTGCCATACGCATCCGGGCCTGACCTTCGTCAGCCTTCCACCTTTTCTCTTCGAGCAAGTCCAAGTCCAGACGTCTCATTTCATCGTTCGTCAGAGGCTCATAATACCTCCTGCGGTGGGACGCCATCGCTATCTCCACGGGAGCAACTGCCTCCGTGCCATAAACGAGGCCAAACGGAGTCTCCCCCGTCGATTGCTTGGGTGTTGTTCTAACAGCCCACAACACGTTTTCAAGCTCATCTAGCCAATGACCCTGCAAGGCGTAGACTCTCTTCTTCAAGCCATCCATCACGATCTTGTTGGCTGACTCGACTTGGCCATTAGTCTGAGCATGGTGGACGGAAGCTGTCCGATGCTCGATGTTCAATTCCTCCAGATACTCCTTCAACTGAGCCCCATTGAACGGAGGGCCATTGTCGCTGATCAGCACTCGAGGAACCCCGTACCGGGATACGATCTGAGTCTGGAGAAACTTGAGGATCTGCTGCCCCGTCGTCTTGGCCAACGCCTTAGCCTCTATCCACTTCGAAAAGTAATCAATGGCTACGAGTAAATACTTGCACTGACCTTTGGCTTGTGGAAGGGGTCCCACCAAGTCGATGCCCCACTGCGCGAAGGGCCAAGCACTTCTGATGGACATCAAGTCCGCGGCAGGAGCCACGATATTCGGAGCGTACCTCTGGCATGCATCACAAGATTGGACCATTGCTGTCGCTTCCTTGTTCATCGAAGGCCAATAGTAGCCTAAATTCAACGCTTTCCTCACAATGGATCGGGCCCCTTCATGACAGGCCGCGACTCCTTCGTGTAACTCTCTCAAGATCCGATTCGTATCAGGCTCCGCCACACATTTCAGAAAAGGCTTTACATGCCCCCTCTTGTATAACTGGTTGTCCACCATTACGTAGTTGCTCACGATTCGACGCAACCTAACAGCTGCCACTTCATCGTCAAGGAGTGCCCCCGTAGTCAGGTATGTGACTATCGGGGTCATCCTTGTGGGTTTCTCCTCTTCCTCCGATCCTGCTTCAATAGCGCATACTTCCGACGGATCAATGGTTGAGATAATTACCCTCTCCAGAAAATGTACCTTCCGATTCTCCTCGGGGGCTACGCCTAGGGCAAACTTGCTTAAGGCGTCTGCCTCCGCATTTTCTTCCCTCGGGATTGCTTCAATGTCGAAGCTTTTGAAGCTTCCCTTCAAAGTCTGTACCTCGTGCAAATACTTCCTCATTGTCGGGTTCTTCGCCTCGTAACTCCCCTGGAGTTGATTCACGATCAGGCTAGCATCACACTTCACCCTTAAATGTTCAACTCCCGTACCTTTGGCGATTTTAAGGCCCGTGATGAGAGCCTCACACTCAGCTTCATTGTTGGTGGCCCTAAACGTCAAGGCCAAGGCATATCGCAAGGGCTCGCCTCCACCGGGAGGTATCAATACAAATCCTGCCCCCGATCCTTCTACACTTGATGAACCATCAGTGTACATCTCCCAGGTGTTCTCCTCATTTAGCTGTTCTGGCTGTTCTGCTATCAGGACCTCCATGGTTGCCCCCTCTACAGGACCTGCTTCTTCCAGATCGGGTGCTGTAGACTCTGCTATAAAATCTGCCAATGCCTGGCCCTTAATAGCTGTTCTTGGAGCAAAGTGGATACGGAACTCCGTAAGCTCAACTGCCCATTTCACCAATCTCCCCGACGCCTCCGGTCGGTTCAAAAAGTTCTTCAAGGGCTGATTAGTTAACACCGTAATCTCGTGGGCATGGAAGTAGGGCCTCAGTTTTCGAGCAGCAATAATCAACGCAAAGAGATACTTCTCAATAGCGGGATAATTCATTTCAGATTTGGCAAACGCCTTGCTTACAAAATAAACAGGAACTTGGTTGCCCTTGACAATCTTTATTAACACAGAACTAACAGCAACTTCAGAAACAGCCAAATAGAGATAAAGCGGCTCGCCTGGAACCGGTTTCGCCAACGGCGGGATGGTACGGAGATGTTGCTTGAGCTCCTGAAATGCTTTCTCGCACTTGTCGGACCATTCAAACTTCCTGTGGGCCTTTAGCACATCAAAAAATGGCATGGCTCGGTCACTCGCCTTGGAAAGGAAGCGATTCATCGCGGCTAATCATCCATTCAGCACCTGGACCTCCCGATGGGTTTTCGGAGATTGCATCTCCTCGATTTCTCTCAGCTTCTCAGGATTCACCTCGATTCCTCTTTGGCTCACCATAAATCCCAGGAACTTCCCCGAGTTCACTCCAAAAGCGCACTTGTCCGGATTCAAACGAACCTGATGAAACTTCATCCGCTCAAACGCCACTGCCAAGTCGCGGACATGGTCTCCTGCTTGTCGGGACTTCACCAACATGTCATCCACATAAGCCTCCATGGTCTTTCCCAGCATGTCCCCGAACAACTTGTTCACCATCCTCTGGTAAGTTGCTCCAGCATTGATCAGCCCAAAGGGCATAACGTCATAGTGATAGACATCACTATCAGCATAGAAAGCTGTGTGGGGGGCATCCTCCTTCGCCATCTTGATCTGGTTGTAACCGGAATAAGCATCCATAAGCTCAGCAGCTCATGTCCCGACGTGGCATCCACCAGCTGGTCTATTCTCGGGAGTGGATAACAGTCTTTCGGGCAAGCCTTGTTCAAGTCGCGGAAATCGACACACATCCGCCACTTCCCGTTACTCTTCCTCACCAAGACCGGGTTAGCGACCCAAGTCTGGAATCGGAGCTCCTTGATGAACCCAGCATCGAGCAGTCTGCCCACCTCCTGCTGGATCGCGATCCTCTTATCCGCGCCCATCGGACGCCTCTTCTGCGCGATAGGCTTGATCGCGGGATCAATCTTCAGCTCGTGCACTATCACGTCGGGGCTGATACCTGGCATATCGCTCGGGGACCAGGCAAACAGCTCCTTAAACTCCTTCAGGAGCTCGATTAATTCTCGGGCTCGTTCCTCCGACAAAGCAGACCCGATCTTCACTTTCTTCTGAGGTCCGTCAACCTCGACCTCTTTCAGATCCTCCATGGAGGCGGGACGCCCAAACTCCTCTCGAGGATCGGCATCAGTCTGAAGGACAGCCATGGCTTCCCTCCTTCTCCTTCGAGTGGCGTTAACATAACACCTTCTGGATGCCACCTGGTCACCCTTGACCTCCCCGACCCCATTTTCAGTCGGAAACTTCATCTTCTGGTGGACGGTCGAGGCGACTGCCATGAGAGGGTTGATTGTGGTCCTCCCGATGATAGCATTGTATGTCCCCGCAGACTCTACCACGATGAAATCCACGTTCCGTCTTTCCACTTTCCAGCCGCTACCGAACTCCACCGGTAAGGTAATCATTCCCAACGGATAGGAAGTAGAACCAGAGAATCCCACCATCGGGAAGTTCACTTGCGTCAGGTCCTTCTTCGTCTTTCCCATGGCTTCCAAGGCGTCCATGAACAGAATGTCGGGGGAGCTCCCTCCGTCTATCAGGATCCGCTTCATCTCGAATCCATCCACATCCAAGGTCACGACCAAGGCGTCATCATGGGGGCTCTCCACGCCTATCAGGTCCTCCGCTGAGAAAGAAATCACCATTTCCTCCTTTACAGTCCACGATTGGGACCTCTTTCCTAGCACCACAGCAGCAGAAATACGGGAAGCATAATTCTCCCGAGAAGCGGAGGTATCACCTCCCGCCGCCATTCCTCCATGAATAACGTTAATGGTTCCCCGCCTCTCCTTACGGGCACCGGAGGATTCTGGCTCAACCTTCTTCTTCTTCAGAGATCGATCGCGGGACTTGGAACGGGACCACGATCGAGTCTTGGAACGGGATCGGCACCGTCCCCTATCAACAAACTCCTTAAGCTTCCCCTTCTGGATCAGCTTCTCTATCTCCTTCTTCAGCTCCCGACAGTTATCTGTGTCGTGACCATTAGCTCGGTGGTACCGACAGTAACGATCAGAGCGACCTCCCAAGAATTCACCTTCTTTCCTCGGAGGGTATCGGGCGAGACCCTGCCGATCCATCACTGCTAGCACAGAGGTCATCGAACTGTTGAGGGGAACATTACGACCCTCTCGGTTATCCTTCCTCGGAGGACGCTTGTCCTCCCTTCTGTCGGGACGACCACGGCTCCTACTTCCCTCCGATTTGTCGCTCCCTTTGCGATCATCCGACAGCTTGGACGATGGCTTACTTCTTCCGGACTTCGGAGTATCAAGCTCTCCGGCAGCAATCTTCGACTCTTGCACGTCGATTTGCTGCTTCACCCTCGCTTGCAAGGCTTCCATACTCCACACAGCCTTCGCGGCTACACTATGCATCAGATCGGAACCATACGGAGCAGTTAGGTTCCGAAGGAAGGTGCGGATGGTCTCTCCCTCCGATATCTCCTCGTCAATCTCCGCGGCACTAGCAGTGAACCGTTGGTAATAATACGCCAACGATTCGTCAGATCTCTGCACCACCTGGGTCAAGGACCTCACGCTCTTCAAGAGGCGCCTACGACCCTGATATTGCTTGATGAAGCGGTCGTGCATATCAGCCCAGCAAGTAATACTTCCCGGCGGTAGACTGAAAAACCACGTCATGGCCCTTTCTCCCAATGTGATCGGGAACAGCGAACACACGAGGTCATCATTCGCGGTCCTACCCATACAGGCCTGGACATGCCTCTGAACATGGCGGACCGGATCTCCTTCACCATCGTACTCCTTGATGGTCGGAATACCTAGCCCTGGCGGGGCGACAGTATCTAGCAGCCGTGGAACAAAAGGATGAGTGGATCGGTCCCTCAGCTCCGATGTCATATGCTTCTGGTCGCCCATGCAGATGTTGACGATTTTCACCACCTGATCGGGGGTGATGGGGCCATTCAGGGGTATGGTCCTGTGCTGCACTGGTCCGGGACCGTCGACCACGAACTTTTCCGAGTGTGCAGGTTCCTTACCCTTATTCCTCTGAACCTCCTGTTCCTCTTGAACCTCCCTCGGAGGAGGTGGAGGCAACTCCTCCCGTGGAGGTAACTCTTCTCCCCTCTTGGCAGCCTCTCTCTTGTCCAGCAAAGCCTCCATGACCGCCAAGAACATGGGCGTAGCATCTGCTACTGCTTTAGCCAACTCCGGGTTTGAGGAAGCACCTACCTCCCTCCGCGGGATTTCCTCTCTGTGCACCACCGGATTTGGAGGAGCATTCACCTCCCTTCTCAGGATATCCTCCCTGTTCACCGCCGTGTCTCGGACTGATACCTCATAATCTTCACCATGCCCCCCTGTCTGAGAAACAGCAGGGTGCTCACCTTGTTCAGCAGCATGCTCCGGCAACGCGGAATTCACAGTTCCAGCAGGGCGAGAACTGCCGGCATGGACTTGCTTCTTCTTGTCACCACCAGCCATCGATCTAGTAGAAACTATTGTGACTTTTTGTTAGTTTCCCACAGACGGCGCCAATGTTGGATCACGGTCGAAGCTCCGTTACGTTCTTGACGGAAAGCTTGAACTCCTGGGCTCCGCGTAATCCTGCAAAAGGGGATGACCTGGGTGGTGACCCAGAACCCCTCTCCGATGCTTAAATGAGAGCTTGAACGATGTGGTGGATAGCAAAAAGTCTAAGTTCGTATTAGAATGTGTGTTTTCTGAGGTAACTTCCTCCTTTATATAGGAGGGGAAGTTATCTCAGTCACCTGTAACCGCTCCTGGCAGTTTTACCCACGTTCCGTATATCTCGTTCGGGATTCCGTGTATCTCGCCCCACGCTCCGCGTATCTCGCCCACGTTCCGCGTATCTCGGGCACGCCCTGCGTATCTCGGGGGAGGTTATCTGTATCTCAACCGTTTCCCCACTACTCTATCTAGTAGGCGGGTTTCTTGGTCTTATCCTCTGATCACAAGTCCCAATCCATATCGGGGACTCCAGAGTTATCTCATTCTAGGTCACCACCCAGGACCCCTCGTCCCACGGGACAGGGTCAGCTTTCTCGGGGCTTTATTGTCGGGGCCTTCTCAAAGGCATATCGGGGCCTACTTAGAGGCTTCTCGTCGGGAGCATTCAGCTCATATATCGGGACCGATCTCGTCGGGACCCTTCATACTGGGCTTCTGGACCTTCCAGGTCTTTCACAAGGCCTACTGGGCTTACTCGCCGTTTATTGGCTGTTAACGGGGCTAACGATTACATCGGAACCCATCAGGTGGTACTTCAAAATAATTGATTGATGGGCCCCGGCGAAGGCCGTTAGGCCCCGACATTAATGGCCCCGAGCAAGTATGGCTCCGATAGGGAAGAGCCCCGAAGATATCGGACCTGGACGTAGTCGGTCCCGATATGGGAGTTGACACCACTCCCCGACACCGAATCCTCAACGATGTAACTTGGGAGTCTCCGATAATGATCGAGACTCGCCAGTAAGAGCACAATCCCGGAAATCTCGCCATGATTACAGTAGTGGTATAATGGGCGAGATATGTGGGATACGAATAACTGTACAAGATACGTAGCAAGATATACGGCGAGATATGTGGGATAGTGGATCACAATCCAACCGCCTAATCAGGTAACTGGGATAGCCTTTCCTCTATAAAAGGAGGGAAGTTATTCCAGATTAGGGTTACGTTCTACATACACACAAATACTGCTTGCTTGATCTGTTGACCACCGTACTTACGTTAAGCATCGGAGAGGGATTCTGGGCCACCGCCCTCTATTCCCCTTCTGCAGGATTGCGAGGAGCTAAGGAATCCGTCACCGTAACCGGAGTTCCCGCCGTGATCCAACATTGGCGCCGTCTGTGGGAAACGCAACAAAAAGCCAAAAGTAAGTTTGCTTCCCTCTGATTCCATACCATGGCTGGCAACAGACCGCAGCGTTCAGGCAAGCAGGTGCCGGCCACCAGCAATCCCCCTGAGGATGCTACCCAGCATCAGGATTTGAGAGATGATGGTGACAGCACTCGCCGAGACGACATCGCGCGAAGGAACAACCCCCCTGGTGGATCCAGAAACGAGACACCTTCCCAGAATTCAGAGCTGGCCAGGGTAGTGGCAGAGGCCATGCCCCTATTCATGGAGGCCATGGAGGCCCTCCTAGACCGAAGAGAAGCTGCTAGAAGGCAGACCGATCTACCGCCGCTCCCTCCGCGGCGAGATGCGCCCAGAAGGCAGGTAGACGACAACCTACCACCACCCCCTCCGTTGAGGGAACAGCCCATTCCGCCCAATCCAGCACCGGTGGAGAATTTCGTGGTCGATGGACCAGGGCCAGTGCAACAAAGGACTATTCCCCTGAATGGTCCCCTCACTGCTGATCAGGTGGTGAAGATTGTGGGTATTTGCATGGGAGATCAAAAGCCCATGATGTCGGAATTGGGGAGTCAAGAGACCCATCCCTTCGTTCCCAGAATGATCCATACCCTGGCCCCTCCAGGCTTGGGTATCCCGAAGATAGACGAGTACGACGGGGTCGCGGACCCGGTTCGCCACGTGCAGAAGCACCTGACAGCGTGCATGGGCAGGACCCCAGATGAAGATGTTATCTGCGCGTTGTTCCCGAGTACCTTGGGAGAGAAGGCGATGACATGGTTCTACAGTCTGCCCACCGGATGTATAACCTGTTGGAAGGATATGCATCAGCGATTCATCGCCCAGTACCAAGGGCGTCGACGGCTGCTGAAGAGTGTTCGGACCCTGCATGAGGTTGTCCAGAGGACCGACGAATCGCTGGCCCAATACTACCAGCGTTACACGGCTGGCATGACCGAGCTGGATGAGGAGATATCGGAGGGCGAGGCCATCCGTACCTTCCTGAAAAACCTCAATCCCCCCTACGGCTCCGACTTACTTCACAGCGTCGCGGCCAAAAAAGTCTGGAACATGGAGGCACTTCAGGCGAGGGTAAAACAGCAAATCGACGTCCAAGAGTCGAAGATCGCTGCCGGAGAATTGGCTCCTCCCAAGGGGCGTGAAGGAAAGCAGTTGTTCAAACCATTGGACAACCGACACAAGAAGGATAGCTCCGAGGGTAGTCGAAGTCGTGGACGCTCTGATCGGAGGGAGGATAGGCGTCCGACCAAGAGGGACAGTCAGAGGGAGGAGTTTACCCCCCTCAACAGGCCTTTGAAAGAGGTCTTGGCGGTAATGGAGAAGCAAGGTCTCGCTCGTTTCCCCAAGAAGAAGGAAGGGGAAAAGTTGGGCTCCCGCACCGACCGTTACTGCCGATTCCATCGGGCCTCTGGTCACGACACTGACCAGTGTCGGGAGCTGAAGAAGGAAATAGAGAAGCTTATCCAGAGGGGTAAGCTGAAGGAGTTCGTGGGAGATTCGCGCTGCAAGCCCCGTTCCCGATCTCGATCAAGATCCAAATCCCGATCGAGGTCCCCAAGGAAGAGAAGGTCCGACGCAGAGCCTTCGGAGGGCCCATCAGGGTCCCGACAGAAGAGGGTCATTAATGTGATCCATGGAGGGTTCGCTGCGGGAGGAGACACATCGTCTTCTCGGGAGCGTTATGCCAACCAAGTGCCCGTAGCAGTGGTTTTGGGAAAGAGGTCTCGGTCATGGACCCCGAAGGAGGAGATGGAGATCACCTTCTCGGCGAAGGATCTGGATGGAGTAGAAACCCCCCACGAGGATGCCCTAGTAGTGACATTGGATGTAGGGGGATTCGAAATGAAGAGGATCCTCATTGATGGAGGAAGCTCCTCCGACATCCTCTTCTCCGACGCCCTGGAACAGATGGGGAAGAAGAAGAAGAAAGACTTACGGGAGGTTAACTTCCCGATGGTAGGATTTTGCGGCACAACCTCTTATCCATTGGGGGTTATTACGTTGCCTGTGTGGTTCGGCAGTGGCTGGAAGATGGAGAAGAGAGATGTGGAGTTCGTGGTGGTCGAATCCACGGGGACGTACAATGCGATCATTGGAAGAACCACTATCAACCCGCTGATGGCGGTAGCCTCGACTGTCCATCAGAAACTGAAGTTCCCGACTGAGAATGGGGTCGGTGAAGTGAAAGGCGACCAGGTGGCGTCGAGACGATGCTATGTCAACGCCACAAGGAGATCGAGGAAGGAGGCTATGTCGGTTCTCCAGACAGACACTGATCCTCGAGAGGAGTTTGGGCGTCCCGCCCCCATGGAGGACCTAAAAGAAGTCGAGATAGATGGACCCGAGAGGAGGGTAAAGATCGGATCCGCCCTATCCGAAGAAAAAGCTCAGGAGTTGATCGCCCTATTGAAAGAATTCAAGGAGTTATTTGCCTGGTCCCCGAGCGATATGCCGGGAATCAGTCGGGACGTGATCGAGCATGAATTGAATATCGACCCCACAATCAAGCCGATCGCGCAGAAGAGACGTCCGATGGGAACAGACAAAAGGATTGCAATCCAGCAGGAGGTTGGCAGGTTGCTCGACGCTGGATTCATTAGGGAGATCCGATTCCAAACTTGGGTAGCCAACCCAGTACTGGTGAGGAAGAGCAACGGGAAGTGGCGGATGTGTGTTGACTTCCGCGACTTGAACAAGGCTTGCCCGAAGGACTGTTATCCGCTCCCTCGGATCGACCAATTGGTGGATGCTACATCGGGGCATGAGCTGCTAAGCTTTATGGATGCTTATTCTGGTTATAACCAGATAAAGATGGCGAAAAAGGATGCCCCACACACCGCCTTTTACGCTGACAGTGAAGTCTTCCAGTACGACGTCATGCCTTTTGGCCTGGTGAATGCGGGGGCGACATACCAGAGGATGGTGAACAAGCTGTTCGGGGACATGATTGGGAGTACCATGGAAGCCTATGTAGATGACATGCTGGTGAAGTCCCGACGAGCATCAGACCACGTTGGCAACTTGGCAATGGCCTTCGAGAGGATGAAGCTCCACCAGGTCCGCCTGAATCCAGCCAAATGTGCTTTCGGAGTCCATTCCGGGAAGTTCTTAGGCTTCATGGTGAGCCAGAGGGGGATCGAGGTGAATCCCGAAAAACTAAGGGCGATAGAGGAGATGCAGTCCCCGACCAATCATAGGGAGGTGCAGGTGCTGAACGGTCGGCTGGCTTCGATGAATCGCTTCTTATCCAAGGCCAGCGACCGGTCGATGCCATTTTTCAGTGTGTTAAGAGCCAACCGACAGTTCGAGTGGACTGCTGAATGTGAGGAGGCGTTCCAAGCGCTCAAACAACATCTCCGCGACCTCCCGCCACTTGCGAAGCCAGCTCCAGGCGAGCCGCTCTATCTTTATTTGGCTATTTCTTCGTTTGCAATAAGCTCTGTTCTAGTTAAAGCTGTCGAGGGCAATCAGATTCCTGTCTATTATGTAAGCAAGGCGTTTGCCAAGAGTGAAATGAACTACCCTCCGGTTGAGAAGTACCTCTTTGCGTTGATTATTACTGCTAGAAAGTTACGGCCCTACTTCCATGCGCATGAAATTACGGTGTTGACTGATCAGCCATTAAAACACTTCTTGAACCGGCCTGATGCGTCGGGGAGACTAGTAAAGTGGGCCGTGGAACTTAGCGAGTTTCGAATTCATTTCGCTCCGAGAACAGCTATCAAAGGGCAGGCATTGGCCGACTTTATAGTCGAATCTACTATTCCCGATCCTGAAGCAACGGAAACAGTAGAGGGGGCAACCGGGAATACTGAAGAGGTCCCGACGGCGGAGCAGTCGGAACAGCCAAATAAGGAGAACACCTGGGAGTTGTACACGTATGGCTCCTCAAGCTCGGATGGATCGGGTGCGGGGTTCGTATTGATTCCGCCAGGTGGGGCGGAGCCACTTCGATATGCATTGGCCCTAACATTTAGAGCCACCAATAACGAGGCAGAATATGAGGCTCTCATAACGGGGCTGAAAATCGCAAAGGGCACTGGAATTGAACATTTGAAGGTGAAGTGTGATGCTAGCCTGATTGTAAATCAGGTTCGGGGGCAGTATGGAGCAAAGAACCCGATCATGAAGAAGTATCTTCAGGAGGCTAGGACCTTGAAGGAGAGCTTCAAAAGCTTTGATATCGAGGCAATTCCGAGGGAAGAGAATGTGGAGGCTGATGCCTTGAGCAAATATGCCTTGGGGGCACCTTTGGAAGAGAGTCGGAAGGAGGAATCCACTTGGATGACCCCGATGATTGTGTACTTAACTACGGGGGCACTTCCTGAAGATAAAGTGGCAGCGGAGCGACTGCGACGAATGTCAATTAATTACGCGATGGTGGACAACCAGTTGTACAAAAAGGGTCTGCTTTCGACGCCCTTCTTGAAATGCGTGGCCGAACCCGATACGACTCGGATTCTGAGAGAATTGCATGAAGGAGTCGCAGCCTGTCACGAAGGCGCTCGATCTATCCTGAGGAAGGCGTTGAACTTGGGATATTATTGGCCTACGATGAATAAGGAGGCAACGGCGCTTGTTCGATCCTGTGACGCGTGTCAGAGATATGCTTCGAATATCACAGCCCCCGCCGCTGATTTGATGCCCATAGGGAGTGCTTGGCCCTTCGCACAGTGGGGCATTGACCTGGTGGGACCCCTTCCGAAAGCAAAGAGCCAGTGCACACATCTGCTGGTCGCGATTGACTACTTCTCGAAGTGGATCGAGGCCAAGCCATTAGCCAAAACAACAGCGGGACATATCATTAAATTCCTTCAGACCCGAATTTTGTCGAGATACGGGGTGCCGAAGGTGATCATCAGTGACAATGGTCCTCCGTTTAATGGGGCCCAGTTGGAGAAGTTCCTGGACGAGTTTGGTATCGAGCATCGGACAGCATCCGTCCATCACGCTCAGACCAATGGGCAGGTGGAGGCTGCCAACAAAATCGTGATGGAGGGTTTGAAGAAGAGAGTCTACGCTTTGGACGGAAAATGGTTGGACGAACTGGAGAACGTGTTGTGGGCGGTCCGAACGACACCCAAGCGGTCAACAGGTGAAACCCCGTTTGCACTTGTTTATGGAACGGAGGCGGTCGCTCCCGTGGAAATCGCTGTGGCGTCCCATCGAACCAGAAGCTATGAACCCTCGACGAGTCCAGAAAGAGCCAAGATAGGACCTTTGACGAACGACGAAACAAGGCGCCTGGAGTTATCCTTGCTAGAGGAGAAACGGCTAGAGGCCGACATAGCGCAAGCTCGGATGCGTTTGGCGACGGCCAGGTACTACAATCGGAAGGTCAAGTCACGACAGTTCTACGCGGGAGAACTGGTCCTACGTCGGAATGAGTTCGCCCTACAAGATCGGATCAATAAGATGTCCCCGAAATGGGAAGGGCCTTACAAGATCGTAGGCATGCCGGCCCCGAACGCTTACAAGTTAGAAGATCCCGACGGCAAAGTTTTAAGAAACACCTTTAGTGGTGAACATCTGAAGAAATGCCATGTTTGACAAATAAGTCGCCCGTAGAGGCGCGAAGATGTAATTAAGTCGCCCTGAGTGGTGCATGCTATGTTAAAGACATCAATCAATAAAGAGGTTACATCTGATCAAAGTATTCCTGAGTTGTTCTCGATACGTTAAAAAGCGTCGTTGGACGTCCGAAAATCCTTAAGTTTTTAAGGTCCGATTAAAAAGCGTCGTTGGACGTCCGAAAATCCTTAAGTTTTTAAGGTTCGATTAAAAAGCGTCGTTGGACGTCCGAAAATCCTTAAGTTTTTAAGGTTCGATTAAAAAGCGTCGTTGGACGTCCGAAAATCCTTAAGTTTAAAGGTCCGATTAAAAAGCGTCATTGGACGTCCGAAAATCCTTAAGTTTTAAGGTCCGATTAAAAAGCGTCATTGGACGTCCGAAAATCCTTAAGTTTTAAGGTCCGATTAAAAAGCGTCATTGGACGTCCGAAAATCCTTAAGTTTTAAGGTCCGATTAAAAAGCGTCGTTGGACGTCCGAAAATCCTTAAGTTTTTAAGGTTCGATTAAAAAGCGTCGTTGGACGTCCGAAAATCCTTAAGTTTTAAGGTCCGATTAAAAAGCGTCATCGGACGTCCGAAAATCCTTTAGTTTTTAAGGTTCGATTAAAAAGCGTCGTTGGACGTCCGAAAGCCTTAAGGTTCTTAGGGCCCGATAAAAGCGCTATGAAGAACATAATCGAAAAAGACATTAATAAAAGGCTTGAAGGCCTAAGAGGTTCGATGCAAGGGAGATAATGAGGAAGGAGTACAAAGACTTAAGATTTAACAAATTAAACTCGGTCCTCGGGCGCTGAATCTTCAGAGGGCTTTGGAGGGGCAGGCTCAGAGGGATCGGTAGGAGGCTCGTCGGCGTCTTCAGAGGAGCTCTCCGACGGGAGGCTAAGGTACGTTTCTGCGGCTCGGCCGAGAGTCTTGGACTTCCTCAAGTCGATGGAGTCCCCGTAGGTTTCATTAAGCTCTTCGACAATATCAAGGAAGGCATTCTGCAAATCTTCCTGACAATGTCTCGCCGCATCTGCTTTGAAGTCCTCCGAGCTCCGATATTCTTCGCGGCCCTGGACCTTCGCGTTTGTTATTTGGGCGGAATGATACGCCTTTGCCTCCTCTAGCTCCGCGATGGCCCTCTGCTTCTCAAGCTTCAGCCGCTCAGCAGTTTCTTTCAACGCTGCCTTATCGAAGGCAGCCTGGCTCCGATCCGCCAAGGCCGCTTGCTGCTCCCGCCTAAGCGAGCTCTCAAGGCTTAGAATCTGCCTTTGCTGGGATTGGGCCTCTTGAGCAAGCTTGGCCCTACCCTCCTCGGCCTGCTGCCTACCCTCCTCAGCCTGCTGCCGAACTTCCTCGGCCCGCTGCCAACCTTCTTCGGCCCGCTTTTTACCCTCCTCCGCTCGGAGCCTTGACGCCTCGGAGGCAGCTAGGTCCTCCTGGAGCTTGGTCAAGCTCTCGAGGTTGGAGTTGGCCCGTTCTTGCTCCAAAGCCTCCCGAAGAGACAGGATGTAGCCGAAGCAACGATCCTGGTCCGCCATTTCCTGAGGGCAAAATATAGCTTAGTATTTAAAAGTCGGAATACTTCCAGATGAATAAAAACAAAGTGTACCTACCTCTATCCGACGGACGGCCATTTGCCGGATGTCCGCCTCGATGTCCTCCCCTTCCAGAGAGAGGGGGCGCCTCAGTGAGGGCGGGATCGAGCCCGACACCAAGTGCAAGGCCAGGTTCTTCTCCTGACACCCCCGATGTAGAGGAATCCCCCGAAGGGACTCCACCGGTCTCCAAGGCTCGGCGCTCTGGTCCGAAGAGAAGGCCTGGTAGCAGTCTCCATCCAAGGGGAATGGAGGAACTACCAGGCGAGCCCCCCCATCTTCACTTATTCGGGCTTCGGGGGTCGCGCCCCTAACTGGTGACGATGGCGGTGCGGGTGACGATGGTGGCGTGATGGGGAGTGGAGACGTCTTCCTACCAGGCGACTTAGCAGGAGTCGACCTCGACTTTCCTCGGAGGATTAGGCCTTCCTCCTCAGCTTGATCCTCGGAGGGAGAGTCCTCCAAGCTGGTCACCCGACCGAATTCGCCACGGGCTTCCGTCGGGGCATCTTCCACCACCGGCTCCGCTGCAGGCGCGGGGTCTGAGGCAGGTACAGCAGGGGCGACGTCCGCGGGACCTGCAGCGGGGCGAATAAGGTGAGGAAGTAAATTGATATCGGTGTGCCAAATTAAACAACGCTCCATATATCTCTCTTGGCCGAAAAAGTCGTAATAACCCGCTTCGAGAACATGTGGAGTTTCCCCTCGGAGGATATTCCTGACATCCCTAATCCGCCCTTCCATATCGGAGGCTTGAAGGTCTTGAGGTACCAACTCTCTATATCTCTTTATAGCACGAAAAACTTCCTTACCTTCCTTTTCGGAGCGGACGTTGAAGGCGGCCCTGACCACATCCGTATTAGTCCGCCCCTCGGAGGTGGGGGCAGACCCTGGGGCCTCGGAGGTCTTCGCCTTCTTCCGAGACGGCCCCGACGTGGCAGAAGTCTTTCGATGGGAGGACTTCTTCTTGCGCTTCAGCGAATGGGAGGCATCGGTATCCTCCTGAAACAGACGGACGGTCAGCGATGATCGAGGGGCTGTAAACAGTGGAAACAAGAAATAATTAGAAGATTACCCAGAGAATTACATTGGAAACGCCATCATGAATTTTTCCCCCGGCCTTGGGATCAATCAGCATAATGGAAATTTTGATCCGCTGTTGGTCGGTGACAGAAGTGGCCTCGAAGGGCTGATACCCCTCCTCCCAGCGACGGGCCTGGATAAGCATCAAGGCCCTCTTGGTCTGCTCCGACCACGAACAGAAAGGCACAGGAGGATCAGCCTCCACGACGGTCTTCGGCCACTCGATGGGACCAGGCTTGATGAAGAAATATTGTTCTTTCCAATTGGCATTGTCATGCCCCTTATCATGGATGATGGCCCGTTCCTTGCAAATCCTCCAGGACACTTTCCTGTCCCAGCCCAGCTCCTTATACTGCTCGTCGGTCCCCTCGGGTTGGCGGGGGGTGAAGGAGCAGATACCATCCTTATTACAGGTCATCTTGTAGAGGACCCGCCAAAGCTCCAGAGTGTAGCTCCAATCTTCTTTGTTGATATCACACCACACTTGGAAGGCAATCCATGTACGGATTGCGTGTGGGGAGAAGGTCGTGGGGTAAGTCTTGTAATGGTTGCACAGCTCCACCCAACTCGGACAGAAAGGGAGTCGGATTCCCGCACGAATTTGCCCTGGGGAGATGAACACCTCATCTCCTTTGGGGAGCGTAATCCGAGCGTCACGAGGACTGAACTGGGATTGCTCGTAGGGATAGCGGGCTCCGAAGGAGGATTCGAAGATACCACACTCTATACAAGCCCTATCGTAGTTAATAGGCGCAAGCAAGTTCTTGAGATACTTGAAGACGAAAGATGGCCCAACAGTGGCAGATCCCTCGGCTGAAAATCGTCGAGGGAAGGAAAAAGGGGGGAAAATTGAAACCTAAGAAGATCAAAGATGAAAAGGAAAAGAGTAATAAGGTGAAGAATCTTACCAGACATAGTGACTGAAGTCTTGATCGGAAAAACTTGAAGTGCTTGAAGCGCCGGCGGAAACTCGAAATCTGGAAAATCAAAGCTCTTGGGATCGCAGAGAAGAAGAGGTAAAAGAAAGGTAAAACAGTGTCTGGGGCTAGGGTTTTATAAGAGAAGGAAAGGAGAACTGAAGGGGTGGGCAATCTGAGCCGTAGAATTCAAAACCACTCAATCAGAATCGTCCAAAGGGAAACGCGTTAATTCAAAGAAGGCGAAACGGTTTTAATCTGAACCGTCAGGACGCATGGGACAGATAAGACAAGAGTAATGACGTACCGGGGCGGTTGAAAAGTGCTTTTTCAGAAAGCAGGCGTGCGGAACCCGAAACGCCCCTTCACCTCCTATCAGCATTAAATGCTGGTCTGATCAAGAAATCCCCTCGAATCCAAGCAGGATCCCAAAGGATCTTGAAGAGATCCAAGGCAAAGGCCTCCGACAAAAGTAGGGCAATGGCCTCCAACGTTTCAAACAAAGACCCACGACTGGGATGTGGAAGGGTCCGATATTGAAAGACGCGACGCACTATAAGTCCCTCACGTCTTGGGGGCAAATGATGGGCCCCGGCGAAGGCCGTTAGGCCCCTAAACGATGGGCAAACGGCGACTAGGCCCGTTGGGCTAGGAGCTGGGCTGCTGGAAGGCTAAGGGCTCCGACTGAAGGAGGCCCCGACATTAATGGCCCTGAGCAAGTATGGCTCCGATAGGGAAGAGCCCCGAAGATATCAGACCTGGACGTAGTCGGTCCCGATATGGGAGTTGACACCACTCCCCGACACCGAATCCTCAACGATGTAACTTGGGAGTCTCCGATAATGATCGAGACTCGCCAGTAAGAGCACAATCCCGGAAATCTCGCCATGATTACAGTAGTGGTATAATGGGCGAGATATGTGGGATACGAATAACTGTACAAGATACGTAGCAAGATATACGGCGAGATATGTGGGATAGTGGATCACAATCCAACCGCCTAATCAGGTAACTGGGATAGCCTTTCCTCTATAAAAGGAGGGAAGTTATTCCAGATTAGGGTTACGTTCTACATACACACAAATACTGCTTGCTTGATCTGTTGACCACCGTACTTACGTTAAGCATCGGAGAGGGATTCTGGGCCACCGCCCTCTATTCCCCTTCTGCAGGATTGCGAGGAGCTAAGGAATCCGTCACCGTAACCGGAGTTCCCGCCGTGATCCAACATTAATGAAGCTTTTTTTTTATAAATTTGCGATGGCCTTATACATTGGAGCGTCCTTAGTGCAGGAGTTGTGGCCTATGGGTCAATAGAGTATCAAACATGCGATTTCCAAGTGATTTTACGAGTATGAGGATTTTTATGGGACTCCTCTGTCTAGGTAGATTTGGGTTAGAAATTTTGATTCGTTCCATGGGATGATTAAGCTGACTTCAAGACGGGACGTCCGCGGTTTTCAGAAAAAGGCCCAAGTCCAAAATTTTCGGGTTCATTTTGGATTAGTCTAAATCCGAAAAAAAAAAGTCTCATCCGAGTTCAAATATTGGGACGAGTTCGGGTTATTTTAATATCTATCTATATTATATATTCTAAAGGGAAAAGTATGTAAAACATGCAACATGTTTAAAAAAGATAGTTTTATGGACCAATATTTTTAAAATGTACAACATATTTGAAAAATATGGTTTTATGGACCAATAAGTTTTAAAATGTACAACAAGCTTACAAAAGATGGTAAAATGATATACCGTCCACTTGTTGTCAATAGTCTCGTTAAATGGACATGTGCGGATTACATTTTTTTTAAAAAAAATTATTATTATTATTATCTACATCCACCATTAATAATTATAGCTATGTATAAATTAATTTCTTTTTTTTAAAATATTATTATTATTTTATAAAATGTGGCCCCATGTGTCTACTTAACGTGACGATTGACAACAAGTGGACGGAATGACATTTTACCATATTTTGTAAACATATTGTACATTTTAAAACATATTGGTCTATAAAACCATCTTTTTCAAACATGTTTTATATTTTAAAACATATTGGTCTATAAAACCATCTTTTTCAAACATGTTGCATATTTTACATACTTTTCCCTATTCTGAATGAAAGATAATAACAGAGTGGATATGAAGCTGATAATTTTGTTTTTTTTATGTTAATCGATGCATTTATGAAAATTGAGCTAATGGTTTTATAGTCATTAACTTCATAACATTGATTGCACTAGGAGTTGATGATTTTTAACTTGCAATAAATCACAATTAAAATTTCGCTGATTTCGAACCGTTCAAGATTCAATGTATACAATTAATCTCAATTAAAATTCCGCACCGTTCAAGATTCAATGTATACAATTAATCGCAATTAAAATACCGCTGATTTCGAACCGTTCAAGATTCAATGTATGCAATTAATCGCAATTAAAATTTCGGACCGTTCAAGATTCAATGTATGTAATTAATCGAAATTAAAATTTTGCTGATTTCAGACCGTTCAAGATTCAATGTATGCAATTAATCGCAGTTAAAATTTTGCTGATTTCAGACCGTTCAAGATTCAATGTATGCAATTAATCGCAGTTAAAAATTCGCTTCAATTCCAATGTTTGGAGGAGAGAAACGAGACGATTTTCAATTCAATGTAGATGAGATGATCGAGGCGTCTTCAATGCAATGTAGAGTGGATAATTTAGACATCTCTTTCAGATTTCTCCACACATCTTTTATATAAATATGTTGATGAACAGACGCTTAACGCGGAGTCGGCGAAGATACTAGACGGTACGAGCGGCTGTCAGTCTCAGTGGCAGCGCCCTCTCTATCTCCAGCGAGATATCGCCGTTGGTCATTGAAGCCATATATGTTGAAGAACAGACGGTTGACACGGATCCGACGACCAAAAGTAGCATGCGTTACGGGCATCTAAAATTTATTTGTGAATTTGCGCAATGGTATTTAATGGTTCAAAATTTTCAGTCTTTCGTTTACTTTTTCAATTTTTTTACTGATATTTTATTTAAAAAATAGTGTTTCAACATATTACAAATAGTCTGTATAAATTTTATTAAATATTAATTTGTTAATTATACATATTTAGTAAGTTACCCCGCGCGATGCGCGGGAAATGCACTTAGTTTATACAAAAATTATGAGAAACATTATTTTTAATATCACAAATTTGAAGGGAAAAAACACTATTTTAAATAGAATCGGACCAGGAAACTACATTTCAAACCTTTTTTTTTTTTGGTGAAATAGGCAGCTCCATACATATAATAGATAAGAAGGTTACAAAAGGGGTAAAAGGCTAGGAAAAGGCCTAGACCAAGAACCTGAATGTTTGTAGCTAAAACAAAACGAGCAAATCTATGTGCCGAAACAACACCATGTCTAGGTACTTTTGCAAAAACAAGAGAAACAAACCATGACTTAATAGTAATAATGTCATTAAGAAAGCAAAAGAGGGAAGCTTGATGTTGAGTAGATCCTTGCACAGCTTGAATAAGGAAAAGAGAGTCTGTGCTGAGCAAGACTGATTTTCGTCTGTGCTGAAAAGCCAGCAGAAGAGCTACTCTACAAGCAAGTCCTTCAGCCAAAAGGAGGTTGTTCCATGCATTGAAAGAGAAGAAGCTGCAACTAGTTCACCGTTAGAGTTGAAGAGTACAGTTGCCCCTGCAATACGCTCAGCTATCGCGTCATAGGCTCCATCAATGACCAGATTCCATGACTGAGATATTCGAGCGGCTCCAAAGATAGCTATGGACTGGTGAACATGTTGTCCCCCATATGTGTTGCATTTGTTTCCTGTATAGATTTCAATCATACGCATATTATCAGTACATAAGGAATTGAGGCAATGCATGAAGCTGTCAATATAAGGTGCTTTCCCATGAAAAACAAGTCGATTCCTTGAAAGCCAGATACTCCAAAGAATTAGGCACTTCAAAGGCAAGTGCTCAGACAAGGGATGCTGAGATGTGTAAAGACAAAGCCATTCCTGAACTGTTGCAAGATTCAAACAATCACTTCTAATAGCAAAGGCAGTTGCAAACCAGATTCTTTGAGCAAATTGGCATTTCCACATGAGGTGATTTCCAGGTTTCTGAACTTTCTCCACAAAGAGGGCGTAACGAGTTAAAAGTTGGAATACGTCGTTGAAGGTTAGCTCCCAGAGATAATCCTTCAGAACATCCCTTCAAGACAAACATTTTAACCTTAGGAAGGAGTTTGGTTGACCATAACTTATTTCAGAAATTAAAACTAGCAGTCATAGGGGTGCCGAGGTTGAGCCATATTTTGAGTAATGCTCCAAGGAGGAGAGAAGATGATAGCCTGATTTGACAGTGTAAGTGCCAGATGAAGTAGGAACCCAGTAAAGCTTATCATGTGTGGGGAGAATTGGTAAAGAGATTGTTTGAATGAGGTTTATAAGAATATGCTGAAGATATTGCTGCAACATGGGGAGATTCCAGGATGACATATGTGGTGCAATGAAATCCTGTACTTTTGGTATGTGGTGGAATGGAAGAAATAGCAGATTGGGATCCCCATTCCATCAACGATAGAATGTTTGGGACCCAAGGGTCTGTCCAGATGTTGATCGAATGACCATTACCAACAAACCATCTTGAACCTAGCAGAAAGAGAGGTCGTAACTGAAGGAGTGTTCTCCATACCAGACTGTGATATTGTCTTGATTTGCAGGTAAAGAAGGACTCCTGATTCATATATTTTAGTCTCAAACAATGAGCTCACAGTGAGTCGGAGGAGGTAAGAAGACGCCAAATTTGTTTAAGCAGAAGAGCATCATTTTGATGAGTAGTATACTTAAAGCCCAAACCCCCCAAAGACTTACTCCGAGTTAGTTTATTCCATGCTATCCATGGGATCCCTTTTCTATCATCATTAGATGTCTACCAAAAGTTTCTAAGAATAGAAGTTATCTTATTGTGTGTGTGGACAAGCAGTCTGATGTAGGACATAGTATAAATAGGGATTGATGAGGCAACTGCTTTGATTAATACCTCTTTTCCTGCTGAATTGAGGAGTTTACTCATCCAACCTTGTGTACGCTTAGAGAAGCGTTCAATGAGTGAGATACCCACTAATTTTTTATGTGTGATCCACTTGACAGGTAGGCCTAAATAAAGATCAGAGTCTAACAACTTCCTAACTCCCATTGTGGTTAACAGATTATCCTGAAGTGGAAGTGCTGTGACTGAAAGTGATGCTGGATTTGGAGAAGTTGACTTGTTGGCCTGATTGAGTTTCATACAGAGCTTAAATGTTCTGCAAGGACTGGATATTAGATGCCTTAGCCTCCAAAAAGAGAAAAATATCATCAGCAAATAATAGATGGCTAATAGGAGGGTATGGAGGGCCAGGTTTGATTCCAGTAATGCTGTCAATCGCTCGGCAATGAGTTAGATTCCTCGAAAGGACCTCTGCACAAAGAATGAAAAGAAATGAGGATAAAGGATCCCCTTGTCTCAGGCCTCTCGTGGGAATTATTGTAGGGGAAGGTACACCATTTATCAGAATGGAAAGAAGTTGATGAAACACATTCCATGACCCAGCTTACAAAACGATGGTGGAAACCAAGTTTAAGCAAAGTAGCATTCAGAAAGGGTCATTCTATACGATCAAAGGCCTTACTCATGTCAAGTTTAAGGGCCATAAGGCCAACCTTTCCTCTTCTTCTTTTTCTGATGACATGCAGAATTTCCTGAGCTAACAAAGTGTTATCTGAGATCAGTCTACCTTGGACAAATGCACTTTGGTAAGGGGTGACGATCTTAGGGAGGACAGCTTTGAGACGGTTTGAAAGGATTCTGGAAATAATTTTATAGACTGTGGTACACAGGCTAATAGGGCGCCAGTGTTGTAAAGTTTGTGGTTGATTTATCTTAGGAATCAACACAACAAAAGTTTTGTTAAGATCCTTCAGCAGGTGCCCTGTTTGAAAAAAAGGAATGGATTGCTGCCATGGCATCTGCAGAAAGGATGTTCCACTGACTTTGAAAGAAGTTTGGAGGAAATCCATTCGGGCCTGGAGATTTATCAGGATGCATACCTTTTAATGCAGTGAGGATTCATGGTTTTGGAGTGGGTTACCTAGGGAATGAAGGTTGATCTCTGGAGGGTGAACTACTTGAAGGAGAGAATAATGTGGAGGAGGTGGACCAGCTGTGAAGACGTTGGTAAAGTAGTTCACCACATGATTAGTAATATTGGAAGGATTGGTGAGCCATACATCTTGATCATTGCCTTGGTCATTAAGAATCCAGGAAAGCTTATTGGTATGTCTACGAAATAAGGTTTTAGCATGGACAAATATGGTGTTTCTATCACCTAAGACAATCCATTGTTCCCTAGACTTTTAACGCCAAAGTGTTTCCTCCTGCTTATAAAGCTCTTGAAGTTTGAACTCTAGATTTGATTCAGTGTGGGAAGAAAGGCTTGATTCCTGGAATTGTTGGATGGCAGAAAGGGTGTTTTGGATGTTTGTTTGAATAACTCCAAAAACTAACTTGTTCAGGATTTGAGATCAATGCCTAGTCTGGTAAGCTTATTATGGAGGAGGATTTGTGCAGAACCATGCATGAATTTGTTCCAGAAAGAGGATACTGTTTCCTGAAAGCAAGGGTGGTCCAACCAAGCATTTTCAAACCTAAAGGGTCTTCTTCCTAGAGGAGCAGAGGTCTGAGGAACAGTATTAAGAATGAGAGGTGAGTGGTCAGAGCCAAAACGAGCAAGATTGTATAGTATGACATTTGGAAAGAGTTGAAGCCAAGCTGCATTGATAAGTCCTCTATCTAGTCTCTCTAGAATTAGATCAAGATGAGAACGTCTATTAGACCACGTAAAAGGTGGACCATGCGCACCTAAGTCCATCAAGTCAAGGGAATTTGTCCAAGCATGGACCTGAAGAAGTCTATCAGAGGAGAGTGGGTTCCCACCTTGCTTCTCAGATTGTCCCCAGACATCGTTAAAATCTCCCAAAAGAAGCCAAGGAGTGGAATCGGAAACATTGAGAGTGTGAAGTGATGCCCAAAAGTCGTGTCTGTGTTTAAAGTTTGAGGGGGCATAAATAAAGCTTGCAACCCAAGGAATGAAAGGATGGGAATCTTGTAACTGGACATGAATAAAGTGATTACTAGTAGCAAGTGATACAACTGAGTAAATGTGTCGCCAAACTAGAATAATGCCTCCTCTAGTTTCCTCAGGGGGGGGGGGTAGGAAATAGATTGTGTAAATCTTAGATTGAATAAGGTTTGACGAATACCATCTATGCTGCTCTTAATTTCAGAAAGGAAAATCAGTTGAGGCCTCCAGTGAGCAACTAGACGCCTCAATTGTTGAATTGTCAAAGCACGCCCTGTACCTCGACAATTCCAAGCCATAATTAACATAATTCGTACAGAGATTTTCCCAGGGGCATCTCTGCTTGAAATTCAACAGGGGCAATAGCAACATGATACCTTGAGTAAAATGCAACATGCCAAGAGTTGAAAAGTAATGTTACCTCCTCCAAATTAGGCACTGAGGGGCTAGGAACAACTTGAGAAGCATCTGTATCATTGCTGGGAACAGTCTCCTGACTTAATATGGGCATGTCATTCAGCCTGGGCCTTAAACATCGCAAAAAACTCTGATCTTCCTCCTCCGTGTACCTCTGACGCGGCCCAAGGAAATTTCTTGTTGTAGTATTCTCAGTATCACGAATGATGAGTGGCCTAGAAGGCTGGAAGGGTCGGCGAGTCCATCTTCTCCTAGGAGATCTGTTGCTTGATTCTGGAATAAGCATTGGCTCCTTCCCTGGACGGTGTTGAGGAACCTTTGGAGCAGTTGTAGGTAAAGAAGCATTTTGGATAGCATGAACCAGGTAAAGAATATATGAAGACTCAAACATTGTTCGAGGAGCTGTGGAAGAGTAAAGATGATCTTGAAGGTGGAAATGCTCCATCAGTATTAGTTGCTCAGCAAGGGTTGAGCATCCATAAAAGCTGACTCTGTGTCAGAGCTTGAGGTTTCCTGTTGAGGTGGAAGTCTAGGTGGAGTAGTTGGCATTGGCATTGGCACTGAAAGAGGAGCAGTTGCTATCAAGGGAGGACAGACATCCAAGGACGATGATACATGTGGCTGAGAAGATGTTATTGTAGGAGCAGGTAAGGTGGTGGTGAGTGGAAGAGATTGGGTGGTGAGCATCGATGACACAGGTGGGATGAGGAGAGGAAAACCGGGTGGAGTTACTTGATAAAGAGAGTTACTCATTGAAGCTTGAGAGTTTAAAGTATCAGAAGATGACTGCATTATATTTATGGGGGTTGGTGGGATCCAAGCAAGATGAACGGGGCTAAAGTATGGGGATGGGAAGAAGCCTTCATAAGGAAATGGATGATTGTAAGGTGGGATAGGGTGTGAATCTGTGGAATGTGGGTTGAAGTGTGCTGGGTAAGGGTAGGGATGATGGTGCATTGGATAAGGGTACGCTTGGAAGGGGTATAACTGAGCTTGATGATGAGCATAATGTTGGGGAAGATGCATGAAGGGATGGCTAGTGGGAGGGTTAGCCTGTGAGACTTGGGTGAGTTGTGGATAGGGTAGAACAGTTGAAGGTGAAGCCTCAGGATGAGGTGAATCACTCTCAGTGGAGATAGAGATCTTAATGGTCATGTTTGTTGCTAATTGGTAGCAGCTTCCACTGGAGAGGTGGAGATCGGAACTTGAGAAGTTGGTTGGTGACCTTGGCTTGTTGTTGAAGGTAAGTTTCTCTGACGTGCCACCGAGAGAGTGATCCTAGAGGCTAGCTCTGATGGATGTGCATGTCCATTAGAGGCTGCATGCCTAGTTCCCAAGTTATTCAGCCTGCTCTGTGCGTTTACTGGAGTCCCTCCCTGAGTAGGTGTGTTCCTAGATTCATCACGATTGAACGGAATCCAGTTTGTTAATAATCATGAGCCTCTATTCCCAAAAGTGTATAGATCATGGGAATCATTTGTTATAGGACCCACTCCAGCTCGATCTGATAACCTAAGAAACATAGCATTTAAGTCCCGAATGACTATTTCTTCCGCCACCCTGCAGTAACCCAGTGTGTGTCCAAATCTCCCACATCAACGACACGGTAAGCCTGGTCTGTAAGAAAAAAGAACTTCCATCTCTGCTGTTCCAGTCGAGACGCCAACTAAGGGTAGAACTGGTTTGAGGTAATTTATCCTTACAGAGCCCTGGGATTAGTAGTTAGCCAAGGGTGTGTGGGGTGCAACTCAGTACGAATTACCTCACCCACAGCAGAAGCTAGGAATTTGATATATTCCTCCTCTATTAACATGTGGGGCACCTGCCGCAGCTCAATCCAAGTAGGGACAATTGTGAAATCAATCTCAGGGAATGGAGTTTCGACTGTTGGCCTAGAAAAAGCTAGCAAATTTCCTTCAATAATGAAAGGACCATTCTGAAAAACCTCATGTGCTTCCTCCGGCGAACGAAAAATGAAGGCCCGTGATTGATCTTCGCGCCTGATGATTTCCGGGACATGAACAGTTCTCCAACGATTCTCCACGAAACTGGTAACAGAAGCTACACTTAATCTTCTAGGGCTAAAGAAACGGCCAAAGAGAACCAAGTTAAGATTCTCCATGAAGTAATGGCGGGATGAGGTTGTTGGAGGTAGGTTTGGGGAAAGGATTTTAATGGGCAAGCAGACAAAGACACGTTTTAGACGAAGTGGATGAAGACGACTGAATTGATAGGGAAGACGATAAGGAGCAGCAGAAGAAAGTGATGGAGAAGATGAAGAGACTCAAGTTATAGCCATTAGAAATTTTCTAGCTAATGATTGCTAGAAAGTATAGTGGTTGTCTTTTGTGCCACGTACATGCATGCAAGGGAAGGGATTGGTTCAGCCAATCGGTGAAGAGCCAAAGGGGGAAGGAAGCGAAGAGATTGGCGTGGATGGAGTTTGCGTGTCAGTGTGAAGAACAAGCTGATTGTCTATGAGAAAATGAAGATCAACAGAAAAGCAAGCTAGGGTTCTAGCCGAAACGAGAGAGAATTTGAAGAAATCCCCAACCAAAATAATATCACTTTCAAACATTTTTAAACCTGAAAATTACAATTTCAAACTTATAGCTTATAATCCATTTTAAATCTATCCAAATCAAAACACAATAATATATATATTAATTAAAATCGAAAACGGCTTGTTCCTTTCGAAATTTTGAGCAAAAACTCTAAACCTAACCTTAGAAGAAAAGTCGTGCCTGGCCGAACTCGAATCTAATTTTGTGAAATTTGGTGAGAGCTAACCTAGGGTTTCGAGAGAGAGTTTAGGAGAAAAAGAGACGCAGCAATTAGGGTTCTTCCACTAGAGTTCCTTCATTTGGTCCAGTGTCCCCCCAACCCTATTCTAAGATAGTTTATATACAAACTGAAAAATAATGAAGGAATCGGTCCACATAAATAAAACCAACAGAAACAAAACAGACCCAATGAATCAACTGGGCTAAAACCAAACAGATAACAAAACAAATAAGGCCCAAACGGGAAGCAGCCCAGCTTGCAGTGGAAATCCAGATCCAATACTCCCCCTCAAGCTGGCAGCTGCATTTCACCAGCCATAATCAAGTTCCCCCTGTTTCTGGAAAATGTTTTTCATTCCAAGCTTGTTGGAGAGATATCGATGTTGCTGCAAACCTAGGAACTTGTTGAAAATGTCTGCCAACTACTCCTCCGTTTTCAAATGCCTAAGCTGCACAACACCACGCATAATTTTCTCCCTAACAAAATGACAATCTATTTCTATGTGCTTAGTATGCTCATGGAAAACAGGGTTGTTAGCAATTTTTATAGCAGGCTCATTGTCACAATGAATAACAGTAGGACTACCTTGAACAAAACCTAACTCAGCCATTAACCCACGCAACCAAATAATTTCCTTCACCACATCACATATACTTATGTACTCTGATTCAGCAGAGGATTTGGATATGGTGTCTTGCTTTTTGACTCTCCACGATATGAGAGAGTTGCCAAGTTTGACACAATACCCAGTTATGGACCTTCTGGTCTCAATACAAGTGGCCCAATCAGACTCACATAAGCCAATAAGAGTGGGATCAGATTCAGTAGAAAGTAATAACCGCTTACCTGGCTCGCACTTAATATACACGACTATTTTTAACAGTGCTTCCCAGTGAGAATACTTGGGATCCTGCTGTGTCTCACTGCAAAAGAAATGTCAGGACGTGTAATGGTAAGGTATAACAATTTTCCTATCAGTCTACGATAAGCAAGAGCATCGTCTAGGGGTTTATCAGACTCATTTAACTGCTAATGCTTATCATAAAACCTGCTGGTCAGATTGGCATTCAACTCCATTGGAGTTCTGACAGTTTTTCCACCTGCCAAGCCAACAAACGAGATTAACTCAAGGGTATATTTACGTTGACAAAGATATATGCCCTCCTCAGATCTAGCAATTTCAATCCCCAAGAAAAATTTCATTTCCCCTAAGTCCTTCATCTTGAAATTGGACTCAAGGACAGATTTGAGATCACCAACAAGTTTAGCACTATTCCCAGTAATCATAAGATCATCCACATAAACAAGTAGTATCACAATTTGATCACCATCAGTTTTAGTAAATAAGGAGTAATCATACTTAGATTGAGTGTAACCAGAGTCAATAAGGGCATCAGTCAGCTTTACATTTCATTGCCTACTAGCCTGCTTGAGGCCATAGAGGGACTTGCGCAGCCTGCAAACATAACCATGACCCCTCTGGCTAGCAAATCCCTCGGGCAATGTCATGTAAACTTCCTCATCTAAATCTCATTGAAGAAAAGCATTAAACACGTCCATTTGGTAAAGAGGCCAGTTGTTAATAGAAGCAAGAACCAAAATTGCCCTCACAGTATTCATCTTAACAAATGGTGAGAAAGTATCAAAATAGTCATTACCAAGTTTTTGTTTAAAACCTTTTGCAACAAGACGTGCTTTATGCCTTTCTAAATTACCATCAGAAAAATATTTCAAGTTATAAACCCACTTACAACCAATAGCAGTCTTTCCTTTTGGTAATAGAACTAGGTCTCATGTGCCATTTTCTTCAAGAGCAGACACTTCATCGTTCATGGCTTGGATCCAGGCTGGATCCTGGGCATCTGGTTCCACCAACTTAGAAAAAGAGGTCAGACAACACTTGTAGGGTTGATATATGAAATCATAACTATTATAATTGACAATGAGGTGAGCAGTATAGACATTTCCCATAACATAATATGTGGTCCAAATGGGTGGCTTGACAGCTCTACCTGATTTGGTGGTCTGCAAGATAGGGTCAGGAATAATAGGGACAATAGGCTCATCAGACCCCTGGTTGGGTTCATCATGTGAGGTGTGAATCTGAATATTTCCATCAGGTTCAGAAGATAAGACTGAATCATCATCTGGACTATCAAGTAAACTAATATCAGGATCAGATTGATCAAGAGATCGATCAATAATATTCTTAGATTGGACACAATCATAGCTTTCAGGAGAATCAGTGTAAAAGAAGATACCATCATTAAAGCTATGAATAGAAAGATCAGAATCTGGACTAGATAGCTGAGAAATGTTGCTATGTTCAAAAGGGTATAGAGTTTCATTGAAAATGACATCTTTGCTAATAAAAAACATTTTCTCAACCAAACCATAAACTCTATATCCCTTTTGGGATTCAGAGTATCCAAAAAAGGCACAGAGAACTGCACGAGAAGCAAATTTATCAGTTGTAGTCAGATCCTTAGCATAACATAAACATGCAAAAACTCTCAGATGGGACAATGTAGGGGTTTTGCCACTAAAAACCTCAAGAGAACTCAAACCATTCAAAATCTTAGTATGTTTAAGGTTAATCAAGTAACATGTTGTGATGATACATTCTCCCCAAAACTGGATAGGAATGGATGCCTGAAACTTGATAGCCCTAGCTACTTCAAGCAAATGCCTGTGTTTTCTTTCAACCCTACCATTTTGTTGGGGGGTATAAGCACAAATGGTCTGGTGAAGGATTCCCTTTTTGAGAAAATAATCTTTCAAATTGTCATTCAGGAATTCTCCACCATTATCAGTCCTAAAGCACTTGATGTTTTTGTTAAACTGAGTCTGAATCAAGTTGACAAATTTCTTTAAAATAATGTAAGTGTCAGACTTAAATTGCATCAAGTGCACCCAACAAAATCTGGAATAATCATCAACAAGGGTCAAGAAAAATCTCTTATTATCATAGGTGGGAGTACTATAAGGACCCCAAACATCACAATGAATCAAGTCAAAGGCAGCAGATGCTCTATATGTAAAGTTAGGAAAAATATTTCTGGTGATTTTTGCTTTGGGACAAATGGAACAATGCTTTATAATAGTTGATTTATTTGAAGACAAATTCAAAGATTTCATATGAAGTAAATTCTGAATTGGAGCATGCCCTAATCTTTGGTGCCACAAATCTGCCATATTAACAACCATGACATGACATGTGAAACAGACTCAGTGTTGAAATTACAAGATTTGAAAAAAATATAAACCAGATTCTTCATTTCCACTCCCCAAGACCCTCCCACTTGAAAGGTCCTGTAGAATAGAATAGTTTGGGTAAAAAAGGACAGCTCAATTCAGATCAGCTGAGATGTTAGACACTGACAGAAGGTTAAATTGAAAATTAGGAAGATACAAACCATTTTTAAGCTTCATGCCAGGTCCTAACACATGATTCCCATAGCCAGCAATATTTGAAAAACCACCATTAGGTAAACTAACTCTTGTACCAGAGACACTTTGAAAATCAATTAACCAATCCCTTTTGAAAGTCATATGGTTGATGGCTCATGTGTCAAGGATCCAACAATCATTGACTTTACTATTGTCAACAAAAAGAGATATACCTGCAGTATTGGCACGAGTTTCAGTGGCACCAGCAGCACCTGCTTGTGGAGTAGTCCTACCATGGTGCCCCATCTTTTGAAGTAGTTGCTCAAACTGCTTTGGGGTGAGAGTTATCCCACCTTTAACACCTTCAACTTGAAAATCATCAATCTGAGTAGCTGATCCATGACCAGGGCCTCCATCATTCATTGCAGAAGAAGTGATGTTTGCCTTGGAAGCTACAGGTTTACCCTTAGAGAGATCCCTGAGCTTGAAACAATTGACTCTGACATGGCTCTTTTTCTTGCAAAAATCGCAGCCTTTTGCATAGTAACGATCAATCAAATGCCCCATTTTATGACAAAAACTGCACTCCAAATTTTGGTTGCCTTTGGTCTTATCAAAAGTGAGATTGGCATTTCCAGAGATGATGTCAACAGTAGCAGCAATATTAGGGAGAGGGTCCCAGAGGAGAAAATTGCTCCTTATAGCAGAGTAATTTTTATTAAGTCCCATAAAAAATTGAAACAAACGCAAATTCTCCTTATGATCACTGTACTTCTCAAAGAGTGGGTGATCAATATATGGCAAGGCACAAACTGCATCAAACTCATCTCAGAGGCTTCTTAACTTGGTAAAGAAAACTGAGACTGAATCAAGACCTTGTCTGGAGATCACAATCACTCTATGCAACTGATAAGTCCTTGATCCATTATGTTTATCAAATCTCTGCTTCAAATCCTTCCAGGCCAAGTAAGAATTCTTAGTATACATGATCGTTTTGTCAATCTCCTTAGAAACAGAGTTGATAATCCAGCCGAACACAACAGCATTACACTGATCCCACAAATCATCAAGAGGAGCGGTAAAATTACTTCTAACGCAAGTTCTAGTGACAAATCCATATTTGTTCCTACCGACTAAGGCAAAACGTAGAGATCTACTCCACATCGGATAATCAGCTAAGCCATTAAGAACATGAGAAGTACCATACGAACCAGGATGATCACTGGAATGAAGATACATAGGATGCCTGGAATCAATCTTCATCGTGGCAAGAGATTGTTCTGACTCGGTTGCATCCAAGGCTGCCTTCTTCAATGACTCAGTTGCATCCAAGGCTGGCTTCTTCGAGTCAGACACCCCTTCAGATTCGTTCGCCATCAAGAAAATAGAGACAGGAACGAAGAAAAAAATCACTAAGAGGACAAAATTGATATTAGATCGCAACGAAGAGTCGGTTTGATCAAAAGCCACCAATAAACAACAAGATCGTCCCGAAGCGAAGGATGAGCGAGACATGCAGCTAACAAGAAGGCCTTTGGAAACACAAAGAAGTCGAAATGACTCATCTCATGAACAGCTTCAATGAGGTAATCAGTGAAGCATAACAGAACTTCGGATCAGAAAGCAAGGAATAAGGATCATCCCTGCTCTGATACCATGTGAAATTTGGTGAGAGCTAACCTAGGGTTTCGAGAGAGAGTTTAGAAGAAGAAGAGACGCAACAATTAGGGTTCTTCCACTAGAGTTCCTTCATCTGGTCCAGTGTCCCCCAACCCTATTCTAAGATAGTTTATATACAAACTGAAATAATGAAGGAACCGGTCCACATAAACAAAACCAATAGACACAAAACAGACCCAATGAATCAACTGGGCTAAAACCAAACAGATAACAAAACAAATAAGGCCCAAACGGGAAGCCCAGCTTGCAGTGGAAACCCAGATCCAATAAATTTTATGACGGATTTTCCTGGTCGAGCTCATCAGAATAGATTTTCTCCGAACTACATGCGATTTGCTTCGCAAGAAGAAATATCAGTGCTACATAATTTTCAGAGAAGATTAGTGTTGATTTTTTGACATTTCAAAAGAGTCAAACTTATCAACGTTTCTAAGGCCAAACAAATATTTATTTAACAAACGTGAGCCCCAAGAGAACACGTGAAAAAGTAGTGCTAGGCGCAGCTTTCTCTGATTACGATTATAAAGTGTGCAACAGTTTCGGTCCTCATCAACTCAAATTTAAATCCTCTTTTTCTTTTCATTTCTTGATTGAAAATCATTCAACAATTTAATCTCCGTTCAAACCAGCCGAAGTTTCCATCTACCCTACTTTCTTCATCCTTCTCACCCAATTCCTATCTATATATTTATCCCCGCGTCTCTCTCCATTGTAATTCCTTCACAAACCTCATCACACGGAGAAACAGAGCAAACGGAGTGATATGGCGATTGAGGAGGATAAAGTAAGTGAAGAGCTACGGAGTAAACTTAAGATCGATGGATCTAAACCCGAATCACAAGACCCAGATCTCAAAATCGATCATTTCCAACTAAATCCTCACCTTGAAGGAGAATCAGGTGAAGAAGAAGATAGCGATGATGAAGAATTTGAATTCTCCTTTCCGTTTGGTAACTCTGCAACATCGCCAATCTCCGCCGACGACGCTTTCCAGAACGGTCAGATCCGGCCGACGTTCCCGTTGTTCGATCAGAGTCTTCTCGTTGATGACGAGGCGGTAGGGCCGTCGCGTGAGCCTCTGAAGAAGTTTTTCAGGGCGGAGGAAGCGGACGGGACGGCGGAGGAGATTAAGTCGGCGGTGGGTCTTGGCCAGAAGAGTAACTCGACTGGGTCGTCTCGAGTGTGGCGGTTCAGGGACTTGGTTCACCGGAGCAGCAGCGACGGCAAGGACGCGTTCGTGTTCTTGAACTCGCCGAGCGGAGCCACCGCTAAAGCCACTCAGAATCCGCCGGAGAAGAATGCCGAATCAAAGGCTGAGAAGAAGGTGAAGGGGAAGAAGGTGTCGCCGGCTTTGGCGGCCCACGAGAAGCACTACGGGAAGAACAGGGCGGAGGCCGAGCGGCGGCGGTCGTATCTGCCGTACCGGCCCGGTTTGGTCGGATTCTTCACCAACGTGAACGGTCTGAGCAGGAATGTGCACCCCTTCTAGAGGATCATAACATTGTAATATTCATTAATTGGTTTCTTTATTAGCTTGTATGTAAAGTTCATTCATCTTTTGAGATATATAGATCATGCAATGATGAGATTTTAAGATCATATACACTAACGATTTCCACAATTTCTACTCTTTTTTTTTTTTTTTTTTTTTTTATATATATAAGGACGATTGAACTCCCATTTTAGGGAAGTTCTCTTTTTCGCTGAGAAGATTCGCTTAATTGAGTAAATTTTTAAAATAGACTTGCACTAAAAAAATAATTTCCAAACTCGCCTTTTTCAAAAAAAAAAAACTACACTTTTTTAAACTAATTTTAAATTTTTTTTTTAATTATATTTTTTTTAATTTACTGTTTATATTATTAGATGAACATATGATATAATACGATATATATATATATATATGAAAAAGGTTCAAAAATTTCAGGATTATATACGATATATATATATATATATACGAATTTATGGCCGTCGGATTAAAGATCCTCGTGATATGTGCTGTTGACTTAATATTTTCTTTCACCTATTTTCCAGCCCGAAGCCCGTGTCTCTGAACTTGATGAGATTATCTGAAACCATCCTCTTTTTATCTTTCTTATTTTTTTTGGTTTTTTTTTTCTTTCTAATTTTCTATATATATAATTATATTATCTTTCTTTATAGGTCCCTATTCTATATGTATATATATATATATATATATATATGCATTATCGTCCTTTTCTAATTTCTATACTATATATATTCTCCAAAAAAAAATCTTTATTTTCTTTACTACTGTTGTAAAAATTACAATTTATTTTCTAAACATTAGTAAAATATACGTTTAAATTTGGGTCAAGTTTATACATTAATAAATTATACGATTATTTACTATATATAAATAATTGTATATCAAATTCATACTAATATGAAATCCAAATTTATACTATGTAGAAGTTTAGAAGAAGAACCAAAAAGTAACCTAGCTTATTAGATTATTAAATATAATATATAATAAAATAGTTAATTATAGATGGAAACAAGAAAAAAACAAAAAGAAAGAGAGAGGAAAAAGTAGAAGAGCAAGAGATGTCCCTTCAACGTACAAAATATCGGGCTGAGAAATAAGTGAGAGAATGTATTTAATTAGCAGCACATATCACATATCACGAGAGTTTTAATCCAACGGCCCAAAATTCGTCTTATATATCGGTCGAGCCCAATGTAGCCATCCCCTTTTGCCCCAAAAAAATATCATATAAAATGAAAATAAAATAATTATACGTAGTTTAAAATATATATATAAAGTAAAAATGTACATGACTTAAAAAAACATCTAAAAATTTATAAAATCATAGTGATTAGAAAAATAAAAAATAAACTAGCGTAAAATTGAAATATCAATATAATAGATTTAAAAATAGTGTACTCGGTATCCATTTTTTATTTCAAACTTTTAAATGAAATTTTTTTTAGCATACTATTATTTTTTTAAACCTTATTTATATTATTTGAAATGTGTTTCTGTTTCTATTTCGGTTGTACCTAGATCTGATGTGTGTGAAGCACACAATTTTGTGACTGCTGCGGCGGACGTGCATATTTTCAGAACTTGGCTTGCCCCGGATCTTTCGTGGATTTATGGGAGTCCTAGGTACTTTATTAATATATTATTGGGTGTTTAAGTTAAAAAAAAACCTTATATATATTTATTTCTAAATTTTAATAATAATAGTTTTTAAAGAAACTTAAAATCTTCAAAAATGTTTTATATTTATTTTATGTGTTTTTTTTAAAAATATTACTTTTATATTTCTTACATTTCTTTGTAGTTTTTCAAAAAAAATATGCATATCTCTTTATATAATTATATTTTATTTTAGGTTCATTGATAATATAATATAAGCTTTAATATACAAGTAAAAAAATAAATATAAAAAAAAAACTTAATTTCGGAATTACTTTCTAAATGATGCCTACTTATTGAATTAGTTTTGAGAGTTAGTGTATATTAGAAATTGACTCCTCCTCTTAATGTGAGTATTTACATTTGCTAGCATATTTTTGGCAAGGCAACAATATTGAACCGATTTGATTGTAATTGTGTTGAAAAGAAGAAAGCTTTGCAATCCAAGATATCAATTGATTGTTTATTGGTTTTGATTGCAATCTTTCTCAATGTTACAGCTGGCTAGGTAGGGTAGGGTGGTTACAGAAGTCATCTATAACAATGTGTTGCCAAATTCATTCATGTGCCTAAAAAGACTAAACCACCTACCTGTAAATCAAATAAAGACAATTGAAAGTGTTCAAGAAGACCATATACAATATCATTCACTTTTAAGTGGAACTGAACATGCATACAACTTAGAAGACCAAACCAAGTGAAACAACATAGGATAACTCTGCATATTTTATTTTTTACATTTACTACAGTTTTAAAATAGTAAGACTACAATGCCGATTAACTTGACTAGAATCGTAAAATTTGGATCAGAATCTTAACAACATTGTTCACGTTATTTCTTTAGCAATCATATCATAACCCATAGTCCATACGCAAGCAATTGTCTCATCTTCTTCCAATAATGTAGTGTCCAGCTCCCACACTTTAATGCCAAGAAAATGGTGAGCAACTTTCACTTTCAACCCTCACAGTAGAAGAATCAAATAGAGAACTATTTGTTAGAATATAATGAATAAGCCCATCCGAAAATGACACTACATTGCAATTGCCTAGCCCCACTGAATAGTAGTATATATATTCTTATTCAAGATCATCATTTAAATTATTACATACATCAATCAACTTGTTAGTTCCTCACTATGTGTACTTTTTGTAGAGAAGCTGTAGGTTGTGGCTCGGTGCATCAGCTTGAGTTTTCTGTTTTCTATGTGGATTCCATCGATGGGTCAGCATATAGCAACAATTTATGCATATAGGTGGTTGCAATATGTTGACACGTTGTGTTTGACTTGACCCAATGTGGAATCTATCTTAGTATCAAAACAAAAGTCAGACCTGGACCTGGTAGATGGTCTGTTGATATCAAGCCTCACTGTGAGGGGGAATGTTGAAATAGACATACTTCACTGTGAGTTTGGAGTACCAGACATGTTGGTGTGCCTCACTGTGAGGGGGAATGTTGAAATAGACATACTTCACTGTGAGTTTGGAGTACCAGACATGTTGGTGTATGTACAATAGGGCACTATATAAGTAAGTTATGGCTATAAAAAGGGTCGTCGACCACCACAAAAGGGCCGGCCACCTCCACTTGGGGCCGAAAATCATCACAGTGGTGGCTGGCCCCAATTAGTGGTGGCCGGCCTTGATTAGGGTTGTAGCCACCACCAATTGGTGGTGGCTGGCCCCGATTGAGGTGGCCACCACAAATTGGGGCCAGCCACCACCGATTGCGGTGGTTTCCGGCCCCAAGTGGAGGTGGCCGACGACTTTGGAGGTGGTGGGTGGTGGCCGGCAGCCTTGGGCGGTAACTTGAGCAAACAATATGGACTAAATTGTAAATATTAAATTTTAGAAATATAATTTTGAGGACTAAATTGAGTAAAATAAAAGTATTTAACGATCGAACTAACTGTTGACTAACGGAAGCACAAAAAACTTACAACATCTCAAACATATGACACAAAAAAAGTAAACATTTGCACAAAAAGCCTACACTGGTCAAACATGTGGCACCAAAAGTACCTTTAACCCAATAACAATATTACTATCTTAATAAACTATAAGGATAATACAAAAGTACCTTTAAGTGAGATTATATTCCACATTACATCCATCGAAACACCCTAAGGGGCATCTAACTTAACAACGTCATTAGGAAATAGAAGGTTAAAGATCGGAAGTTAAAACATTTCCCAGAAAACCAAGAAACCAGTGTCAATTTCACTGAACTGTGCACTTAACCCTTATCGAATACCTTGCCAATTTTGGATAAATGAAAGAGGATATAATTGATAAAGTCGCAGAATACATACATAAATCTAAAAGCAGTAAAGATACACTCTTGCTTCACCTGATTGTGAAAATATCAGTGGAGCAAAATTCCCCGCAAACAGAGTCCCCGTTCCAATTCCGGAATGAAAAAAAAGAAAAAAAAAAAAAAAAAAAAAAGACAGAAGTTTTTACTCAAATTTGTTTCATAGTTATTTCGGAAATCATAAAAGTTGACGGGATAATTGCACCCTCGTCCATTTATAGCTGTGTCACTAATGTAATGTTTGATTGCATATAAATATTGTTTCCATGTATTAGTTAATACGTGTATTAGCAAAACGGCGATTACGATATCCTAGTCGTTGTTTGGTTAATATTATGTTTGCACGAACCATGTATTAGAATATCCTAATACAATGTTTGATGCATTTTGTATTAGGATATCCTAATATAAAGACTAAAAGGCATAAATACCCCTATATTGTTTTTTAAAGATTATATTTTTACATATAAATAATTTTTTAAAAAAAAATATAAAAACTAACTTTAATTTATGTAAAAGTACCACGAACCAGTTATATTCGGCCTGATATGAAATGTTCATGGCTGGCCCGGATATGGCACGACCCGAACATGCCAACCCGACCCCGGCCCAGCCCAAACATGCCCGACCCGAATATGACCGACCCGACTTGAACATAACCCGACCCGGCCCGAACATGGATGACCCGACCCGGTCCGAACATGAACCCGACGCGACCTGATGTGAACCAAGTCCGGCCCAGCCCGAACATGACCCGACCCGAGACCGATGTGTCCTAGCCCGGAGTTGGCGTAGTTATTAAATATTAAGTAATATTGGGGTTATTTTGGTCATTAGACACTATGTATTAGCTAATACATTCTTTTTTTGGAGTCTTAACTAATACATGATTTACTATAGAAACAAGTATTAGCTAATACTCATGTATCAGCTAATACCAATACCAAAGCAAAACAAACAAAGTATTAGTTAAAATATGTATTAGTATATCCTAATACATGTATTAGCTAAGTATCGAGTAAGATATCCTAATTCATACTAAGCTAATACAATGTTTGGTTGAACCATGTATTTCGATATCCTAATACAATGTTTGAATGAACTTTGTATTAAGATATCCTACTACAATGACTAAAAGACCTAAATGCCCATAAATAGATATGTACGTTATTTAATTATTATTATTATTATAATTGAAGTCCGACTGGGGTCGCCGGAGTCGGTCAGGGGTCGCCGGAGTCCGGTCGGGGGTCACCGGAGTCCGGCCAGGGTCCCGGAGTTCGACCAGTGGTCGCATATATATTAGCTAATGCATTATTAAGGGGTATTTTGGTCATTAAACATTTGACATGTTTGATTGCATATATTAGGATATACTAATACATGTCTTAACTAATAATTTGTTTGTTTTGCTTTGGTATTGGTATTAGTTAATACATGAGTATTAGCTAATACTCATTTCTATAGTAAATCATGTATTAGCTAAGACACTCAAAAAATCATGTATTAGCTAATACATGGTACCTAATGACCAAAATACCCATAACCTTACTTAATATATGACAACTACACCAACTTCGGCTCATAACATCGGCCACCGGCCAGACTCCGGCGACCCCCGGCCAGACTCCGGCGACCCCCGGCTAGACTCCGGCGACCCCCGGCCGGACTTCGGCGAACCCCGGCAGGACTACGGCGACCCCCGGCAGGACTCCGGCGACCCCCGGCCGGACTCCGGCGACCCGCGGCCGGACTCCGGCGAACCCCGTCGGACTCCGGCGAACCTCAGCCGGACTCCGGCGACCCGCGGCCGGACTTCAATCATAATAATAATTAATGTGCATATCTATTTAGGGGCATTTAGGTCTTTTAGTCATTGTATTAAGATATCATAATACAAAATGCATCCAAACATTGTATTAGGATATCCTAATACATGGTTTGTGTAAACATAGTATTAACTAAGCACCGACTAGGATATCGTAATCGCCGCTTAGCTAATACGTGTATTAGCTAATACATGCAATCAAACATGCCCAAAATGTATTAGCTAATGCATAACTTTTTGGGAGTCTTAGCTAATACATGATTAACTATAGAAATGAGTATTAGCTATTACTCATGTATTAGTTAATACTAATACCAAAGCTAGGGCTGAGCATGGGACGGATGGACGGGCTTTTTCTAAAAAATGGCCCAAGCCCTAAAACTAGGGCCGCTTAATGGCTGTCCCGAGCCCTAGCTAGTAGGAAAAGGCCCGCCCGCCACGGGCCTACAGGGACTAGGGACAAATGGGACAAACCCAAATTCCCATCCAAGTTCAAAAAAAAAAAAAAATCATACTCAATTTACTTAAACCATAACCAAACACAGAACAACAACAAAATTCACCACAAAGTTCACCATAAAACACCAAAATCACTCAATCATTTTGTCACTTGTAAGAACACCAAGTTCAACACATAACTTTGTTCTCCAAAATAGTTCACCAATGACTCCAAAACTAAGTTTTACCTAGACTCTAACACAAAGTCACCAACAATTCAGATATAACAAGTTATAAATACAAATCCAGATCAAATCGAACTTCAACCCAAGCCATCACTAAAGTTAACTTAACTAACTATAATTTATAGCTGAAAAGTTAGCAAAAAGGGACGGGACGGGTCTTTTGGGACTTCGTAAAAAAGTCCTAGCCCTAGCCCGAGCCCTAGTTGAGAAGAAAAGTCCCGCCCATTAGGGCTTGGGCACATTTTTGGGACGGGCTAGGGCGGGACGGGCGGGATTTTGAGCCTCTCGGGATATTTGCTCACCCCTAACCAAAGCAAAGCAAACAAAGTATTAGCTAAGACATATATTAAAATATCCTAATACATGCAAACAACACATGCCCTAAGCCCTTACGGACTCCGGCGGCCCCCGACCGGTCTCCGGGGACCCCCGGCCGGACTCCGGCGACACCCGGCCGGTCTCCGGCGACCCCCGGCCGGACTCCAGCGTCCCCCGGCCGGTCTCCGGCCGACAATTATTATAATAATTAAAAATGTACTTATCTATTTAGGGGCATTTAGATTTTTTAGTCATTGTATTAGGATATCCTAATACAAAATGCATCCAAACATTGTTTTTTGATATCCTAATACATGGTTCGTGCAAACATAGTATTAACTAAGCACCGACTAGGATATCGTAATCGCAGCTTAGCTAATACGTGTATTAGGATATACTAATGCATGTCTTAGCTAATACTTTGTTTGGTTTGCTTTGGTATTGGTATTAGCTAATACATGAGTATTAGCTAATACTCAGGGCATATTTGATTGCATGTATTAGGATATACTAATACATGTCATAGCTAATACTTTGTTTATTTTGCTTTGGTATTGGTATTAGCTAATACATGAGTATTAGCTAATACTCATTTATATAGTAAATCATGTATTAGCTAAGACACTCAAAAAATCATGTACTAGCTAATACGTGGTACCTAATGACCAAAATACCTCTAACATTAATTAATATATGACAACTACACCAACTTCGGCGACCCCTGGCCGGAAATCGGCGACCCCCCGGTCGGACTCTAGCAACCCCCGGCCGGAATCCGGCGACCCCCGGCCGGACTCCGGCGACCCCCGGCTGGACTCCGGCGACCCCCGGCCGGACTCCGGCGACCCCCGGCCGGACTCCGGCGACCCCCGGCCGGACTCCGGCGACCCCCGGCCGGTCTCCGGCGACCCCCGGCCGGTCTCCGGCGACCCCCGGCCGGTCTCCGGCGACCCCGGCCGGTCTCCGGCGACCACCGGCCGGACTCCGGCGACCACCGGCCGGACTCCGGCGACCCCCGGCCGGACTCCGGCGACCCCCGACCGGTCTCCGGCGTCCCCCGGCCGGTCTCCGGCGACCCCCGACCGCACTCCGGCGACCACTGGCCGGACTCCGACGACCCCCGAAATTAAAAAAAACGTACATATCTATTTAGGGACATTTATGTTTTTTAGTTATTGTATTAGGATATCCTAATACAAAATGCATCCAAATATTGTATTAGGATATCCTAATACATGGTTTGTGCAAACATAGTATTAACTAAGTCCCGACTAGGATATCTTAATCGCCGCTTAGCTAATGCATGTATTAGCTAATACATGCAATCAACATTCCCTCATTTCTACAGTAAATCATGTACTAGCTAAGACATTCAAAAAATCATGTATTAGCTAATACATAGTACCTAATGACCAAAATACCCCTAACCTTACTTAATATATAACAACTAATTAAAATAATTTTAAAAAATAAATAAAAAAGCGTCGGTACTGGTTCTTTTAGTTTGTTTTTTTTTTTAAAGAAAACTCTTGACGAACAAATTTCTTCATAGAAATGGATTTCAGTAGTAATTTAAAAGGCTTAGAATATTCATTCATATGCATATTTTTAGATGCGGGAAAGCTTAAATTTTTTGAAAAAAGCCATACATAATCATGCAGTCGTAGTGTTATACTCAGTAATCATGCAACTAAATGGATCATAAAGAGGAATTTAGACTTCTTACCATGAAAAGTAGTATAAGTCCAAGGCCATGAAGATGTGCTTTAACTTGGAGAATGTTACTTGCTGCCATGAAGATGTGCTTTAACTTGGAGAATGTTACTTGCTGCCATGAAGATGTGCTTTAACTAGTGAAGCCTTACCAACCACAACTTCTGCTATACTTGCAGCACTGAATTTTCAATAACCCACTGCGCCTTCACGGCCTCTCGAGGTTATAAGGTCATGTATAGCCCTCTTCTTTAAATACTACTTGACATTAGGAGCTACTTGAAAGTTTTGAACTTGCTTCTGTTGCTCAACTTGTAACATTCTGACAGTACTCAACAACTCCTAATTGTTGATTCTACATGCTCATTAAGAGCTTCTACCAATTCCTTTCTCAAGAAGAAGGCATCCAAGACATTCCTGCTTTCATTGTCACCTGCAGAGTTAGATATATAATGATGCACAAATGGTGAGTAAAACTGAAATTAGTGAAAGAGAAAAACTCATGTCTGTAATTTTTATCAATCAACAATCTATGTTTGTTCAATAAATCTACTATTATGCTTCTACTTGATCTCCATTTGGGCTAGTTCTGCAAAGCTAGCAGAAGATGAATCAAGTCATCAACTATACGTTACTGAAGTGAATAATGCTCCTCTCTCTGTAATTGAAACAACAGAAACTGATCATGTATCACGTTTAAGTGTTAACAAGATAAAAATTAGGATGCTGTTATTAAGAGACACTGCAACATTAATCGAACCTATTTGGCATTTCTTCAAAGCCATACACCAATCTCTAGGGTATTGTCATGATAAGAAAATTCTTGAAATTTCTAATTCTACCGAGTTGCACCCAGTTAAGCTCAGTTGCAATGAACACGAACCATTCGAGCAATAACCATCGAGCAATGTGATCAGAAATGCAGAAATTGCAGATAAAAAATGTGGAATCGAAACTAAACTAATGGATTTAGGGTACCCATCGTTATCAGTGTGACCTAAGTTGGTTTTGCAAAACATGCATTGGTAAAATCTGTCTTTAAGCTCTACCGAGAATATCCTCCTCAGAGTTTTACCCTCACATTCACTGTATTCCTGGTCGCCATGATGCGGTGGCCAGAGGCAGTTCTTGGTCTCCCGATTTTGGGGTCGGAGTTAGCACTTCGTAGGCTAGTGGTTATGTTGCTGCAATTGCTCTTCTGTTGATGGAGGAAGTTGGTCTTTCCATAGCTTGGCTGGTGATTTGTGCAGGAGATGTCTGAATCTAGAGATGAGGAATAAGAAATTATTAGCCAAAGAAAAAATAAAAAAAGGGAAGAAGAAGAAAGCGCAGTCAACAGAAGGATTAATTGCATATTGGATCTTATTTATTATGGACGGTTAAAATAGACCAAATTTTCGTATTTGTATCATTTCGGATTTTTATAACCGAACCGCTCCGATATAACCGAATTTTTAAAAATATATTATTTAATTGCCTAGTGTCACGCCACGTCAGCATGAGAGAAGAAATCTCAGAGTACATATAGAAAGGTCCAAGAATTATTATTAACTATAGACGAGTGGGCTCACTTTTTACGGCTTTTAAAATGGTCTTGAGTTTTAATTCGGCACCGATTTTCGAGACGGCTTTTCTTGGATTTTCGTTTTTTTTGTACGCACCCCTAATTCTAGGTCATTCGTCGAGATGCCAACATTCTTTGTGTGTACTCTACAATTAAAAATCTACTTGTATCATATCGGCCCATAAGAATTAAAGTGTTGATCATAAATTTTTCTAGCACAATATTCGAGCTCGAGACTTCAGGAGTAATGACTAACGAACCGCTATACCGATTTGATGTAGAGGAGGTTGTACGAACTCTATTATGTTGGCAGTGGTTAAGTTAACTATATAATATGAATAATATGATATAGAGCGTTTTAATACTTTATATATCTATTAATTAAAAGTTTTGGTTCAAATCTTTCTACGATGCAAAAGAAAAAATATCTATAGTCAATACATTGTGTACTGATCTGGTTCAAACGATTATTATTTTAAATATGGAGCAAGTATGATGTCATATGCTGCTGCTGGTTTAGACATCTGCAGGAAAGAAAAATGGTGAAGTTGAGAAATGGGCCATAAGTATTTACTTTTGGGCCGAGTGGGGGTCCACTGGTGAAGATCAGGAGTGAATGAAGAAGATAGAGATAGAGAGAAGATTGTGGTGTGAATCTTGAGGTTACGGTGAAAGCAAGTAGTGTTAATTTGTCTCTTCTTCCTCATCTCCGATATCCATCTCTTCCTTCCATCATCACCACTTGATATCCATTTGGTTGGCTGTGGATTCACTCTTCTCTTTATTAATAATATATATTTATTAGTTGTAAATAATATATATAATTTCCATTCTATTCATTATATTTATCTCCAATATATTCCAGATCTCTCTGTAGTCTGTTGTAAGTTGGTGCTGCTGTCGGAGCTTAGAAGGGGAAGGACGAAGACGAAAATGGCGGGAAAGTTGGGCAACTGCATGCTTTGCTGCTCAAGAAATATCCGCGTGGTACGTACGTTAATATATGAATACCACACTCATCTCTATTCTCTAGGTAATTATTAATTGTTTCTTAATCCCATTTCTATTTTGGTGTTAATTATTATTAAATAAATATAACCGGTGACACCAGAAAATAATAACAATAATAAAATGCGCCTTCCTATAATCTCGTCTCCCGTGCCTTATCCAATAGCATTTATACTTTTTTCATTCAATATTTTTTTTTAGAGAGAAGCCATCAAAATTAAAGACACAGCACTGAGAAATGTGAAGAGTCATATACTGCTTTTTACCATTGCCCAAAAGACAAATAATAATTTCTTAGAAACACATCTGATTTACATTTACAATTAGAATAAGTAAAATGCATTATTCTAGTATTATTTATGAACTAATAGGTTTTTTTTTTCCCATGAACTATAAAAATGCCATCTTATATTAATTAACTAAAAACAAGCTTTTGAGTTAGTAACTAGTCACGCATCTTTATTTTAAGCGGAATTATACTAATATATATATATATAATATATATAAATGTTTTAAAATTATTAATTCGTACAAAATCGTTTTTTTTTAAATTAAAATATATTTATAATTATTTTTTTATAATGGTGTATTCAAATTATAAATATTTGTAAATAAGAGTACCATAAATAATAATAAGATAATATTTGAGGTATCCGCCTTGAATAAAACTATATTAGTGTAAGTTCTATATAACTTCAAATATTACTCAGTTTTTATATAAAAAATAAATAAATAAACAAACTATAATTAGTTATTATTTTTATGTATGATATGGACCGATAAATCCAGAGATAGCCTAATTGATTATAGATGCTATAATAATTTGAATATTTAATGAATACTCCTAATTAATTAATTAATCTCCCTTTAAAACTACACGGATCATAATTAACAGGCTTTTAAGTTTCCGGTTGGGTGGTATTTGCTTTGTATGGAACTTGAAGTTAGGCAGGGGTTAGAACTTAATTAGAATGATAAACATTTGTCCAAGTCCTCCCAACTATATAATAATGGATTGGCACAACACAATTATTATACGTATATAAAAACATAAATAATAATGAAAGGCTTTTAATCTATAAAGTTATATAGTTTTAGTTAATTGTCTTATTTAATTAACACGATTTATTGACTGTAACAGGCTGTGTTTAATCTTATTTAATTGATAATAAATCATTGTATATTTTTATTTTATACTAAAAGGGCAAGAATTTCCAAGAGGTTGGGGCACCATTGAAACTAATGTAATGTTATGTTTGACCTTATAAATTGGGTGGGGGGGACGTTGGTCCTTTGATGGGTCGAATGGAGTAGTAGACGAATTCAACTCAATTCAATGCATGAGATCCGGGAGCACGGATTTCGGTGCGCCTTGTGCTCTGCGATTTCCAGGTGGCTCCAAAATTCGAGAAGAATTATTATTATTTTTTTCATAAAGCAGAAGAATTATTCCATACCTCGGTTGTATACCACTTCCTCTTATAGGCATGGACATACAATCGGACCAAACAAAAAAAATTCAGGCTAAGAATTGAACTATGAATGGTCATATTTTAAGAAAATTTTAGGGGTAATTGTAAAATTTAGAATGGTCATATTAAGAATTGAATTATTACGCTTTTAAAGTTACATATCACCCAAAATTGAGAGGATAATTAATCACTCGACGTCTCGACCCTTAATAGTTTTGTCCCTTCATATAACCGAGAGCTATTTAATAATTCTCGAAATTTGAACTACTAGAACTACTTCAAATTGAGTGGCAAAGAAACAAATAGTTCCAATTGGCTCCATTCGCTTCACTCTCGTTTACGATGTCTTGTTAGATCCGAAGCTCTTAGTTGTAAGAACGAGATATTGATTTTACCATTTTCATCGTAACCTTCATATTTATGTGGTTTTCCTAAAAGTAAAAATATAAATTACGCACTTCAACTTCGTATGCATGAAGTTTGTCGAGTCTTTGAGCCATTGGAGTTAGAAAATGACCAATAAAAAAACAATAAAATGTAAAAGTTTTACTTTTCTCTTTTTTTAGCCAAATATTAATTTTCAATTCAAAACAAGCTTTTTATATGAGATCGAGTTTTTTTTTATAGCACTGCATCCTTAAACAAAAAAAATATATTAATGAAAATGTTGTTTTAGGGCTAAGCTTTTATTTTTTATTTTATTATTTTTATATAAAAGCATACCAACAGCAATAAATTTAGTGAGAAAAAAATAGAAATTATTTGTTATTTCCCAAAACTATGACTATCTGAATTAAAGTTTAAACCATTTTTTCATAAAAATATTTAATACTCACCAATGAATTCTAGTATATATGCTTAAGAAATAAGTATTAGTACTTATGTCGTTTTTCTTAATATATGGTGACTGAATTGTAACTTAACTAAGAAAAAATATTAAAGTATAAAAAAAAAATAATTAAATACACTTAGGATTTACATTTTCTAATGGGTTCAAATTCAATAAAAAAACACAAAATAATGACATTATCGCCTTAATTAAAACAGATCATCGGCTATTTAAAATACACTGTATTGGATTGGAACATCCAAATGCAATAATCAGACTTGCCAACTTCTTTAATGGGAATGAGGAAACTGGAAAGGGTTAAAAAAATATGGAAATGTTATTTTATTGTAGTCGACGTCCACATTGCACCACGTGGCCACCGTTACAGATTGCACTCTCAGTTGACTTTACTGTCTCCCTAAGTGGAAACGTCATCCGACGTTATTTATGGATTGTTTTTCGTATTTTAGTTTGAAATCATATTGTTCATACGATCGATCGTGAATTTCTAATTAAGATTGTTTTAGTGTAAAATCAGATCGTTCATATGATCGGATCGGAAATTGTGATATCTTACAAAAAGTATAAATTAATATATAATTTATGAATATTTTTTTATAATATGTTATACTATATATATATATATACTAGCATTATCTGCGCATGCGTTGCACGCGCGTTACGTGCTATATGAAGTTTGCATTTATTAATACGTATGATTCTAAGTTGAAAAATAAGATAAAAGAACCATTTATAACAGTGGAATTGAAATAAATTCATTTTATTCAAATTTCGTTCAAAAGTTTAACGTATTACAATACGAGTTGGGTCTGAAATAATATAAAGCTCTCAGTCATCACAACATCAACATTGGCCATCATTTCATTCATTAAACATTGGTTTTCATACCGCCACAACATAAATTTTGGTCATCAAACAGTCATAACATCAATACTGGTCATTTGATCATCATTTTATCAATATTAGTCTTCAAACTGTCATGGTTATCAGACCGTCATGACACTAAGATCGTCATGACCCTAAGAGTATGTCCTAGTCATCTTGAATGACTTTCTCCCTCATCTTCATCTCTTCGGCACCTTTAGCTAAGGTGGTTTAGCTTTAAATATTTGTCATCCAAAATACCACCATGTTATGCCGCTCCTATAAACTTCATTTTACATACAAAAACACAAAAAATGTATAGTCCATTAATTTGAAATGACTAAAATGTAAGGACTAATTTGCATTTAATATATATCAATGACAAAAAATATACTTTTGTATTTGAAATTAAAAATAATGATGATTAATGGTTGTGGGAAAAAAAATTTACATATTTATATGATTGGGTCTTAGAATGACCAATACCCATCAAAAGCTGTCTTTATACATTGTTTTAACCACACACATTCGACCCGAGCTTAATGCAAGCTCAAAAGTTCGGCCTAACAAGTACAAAAAAAGCATCATTAAAGAGCTAGTAAAATTCTTCATAAAAGTAATCTAGCAACGATTAGGTCCATCGATCTTGATTGCATTCACCTACAACATGGCTCCTTTCCAACCACTCATCTACTTGCAGTTACGTTATCACAATGGTGAATAAATATACTTGAATAATGTAATTGTGATCGAGTCTTAGAAGGAATATACCTCGCGACCTTCAAAGTTGGTATCGCCAAAACGAAACGATTTTCCACTCAACAAAGTAGTTAGTTCAATTAACGTATTACCATTTGGCCAAAAAAAAAAAACGTATTGCCATGAAATAATGATAGTAAAAACGTAACGAGCATGTAAGCAATGCTATTCATACCGACCCGACCTGTTCTTGTTCTTCTTATTCACCCGAATTTGGAAAAAGGGACCCCACCGCTTGTCGTCAACTTGAATCCACCACTTGTCATCATCTTGATTCAACTGGACATTCCCAACCCTACCATCAGTGACCACCCTAGAAGTTGTGACCAAATACAAAGCTCGGTCTTCGTCGACTACAATCCACCAGAGCCCTAGAGCGAAACCTATAATGGAGGATGCCTGAAGATTCTGGAGTCCAGCAGTGTTAAACCATTTATTGGAGGAGCTCTCCAGGAACTTATCGGAGTACTGCCGTGCCGGAGTGAAGGTACCTCCTTGTGCGCCTTCTCTCCATGGTGAGCTTACAATAAGTACTCCATCCAGTCGTGCTACCTGTTAAGCGTCCACTGGCGAACCTTGAATTCAAACATCCTGAACTCATCACACGAGCACTCATCGGTGACGTCTTGGTCGTTGTCCGACTCACATGTCTCTCTATCTGGGATGTTATTGTCGTCCGTCATTTAATTCACCGATGACGATGCGACGACTCATCACAACCGATGGAGATTTTCGTTCCATGTTCAACACAAAAGATGATTCAGTATCAGTTCACAGTACGTACGCATCAACAAAAACAAATTGATTTATCTATATATATACATTGAACAAAATATCATACCTGCAAGGCAACTACATGATATCAGACTCAAAGAATGGAGAAATCATGTTGCTGACTCTCATATTCAAAGAAAGGCGAAAAGGTGAGATGTAAGGGTAAAATGTAACGCTTGGTGGCAACACTTAGTGGAGGGGTTTGAATTTTGAAGGAAGATGATGATTGACCGAAGAGGTTCAACTGGTAGATAGAATATTTGGGCGGGAAATTGGGAGTGTGAGGACAAATTCCATGTGAGGACAAATTTAAATTTACAGTTTTTTTATTTATGTAATATATATATATATATATATATATATATATATATATATATATATATAAATTTACTATTTATTATCAAATAAATAAGATTCCCTAGACAATTCATAGGTTCGTGTGTTATCGTTCGTGTAGTCACACGATTCAGAAACCAAGTTAGGTGGTTTTTATTACGGCTTTTTGTGTATAATAATTAATACCAAATTGAGTCGGTCAAATTGGGTTGGAATTCAAATTTGTTTTTTGTTTTTACAAAAAAAAAAAAAAAAACACATAATTTTTATAATATTTTAACTATGTATAATAGTATTTGAAAAAAAAAACTATATACAATAGTAAAAGGGTAAAACGGTCAGATTACCTCTTTTATTTGCACTAAAATCATTATTGCCCCTTTATAATTTAAAACGTGATTTATTGCCCATTTTACGATAAAACGTAGGGATTTAAATCAAATTGGTACCTGGGTTAACAGCCCAAAACGAATTGGTACCTCCACTAAATTTTGTGACAAATTGGTACCCGAGTTAACCTGGGTGTTGCACCGTTAGAATTTCTGGTTAAACTAACGGAATCTCATTTTTGGCGCATGAAAAGACTAAAATACCCTTATTGCAGAATAGCTACGTAATAGCAATTCAAAACTTTGGAACCCAATATCTCACTCATTTCTTCAACTTTTTGGACAATTTTTTTTTTGAAACCGCGTAACTTTTCGAGATCTATGCAAGCCAAATAGACTTAAAGTGATTTGACCAGTTTTTTTTCAATAAACACCGGTTTCCATGTTAATTCGTTCTTTTTTATATAAAGCTTCACCGCATTCTAACACTTATCAACTTTGATCACCAAATTTTTTTACTAATTGGATTCCAATACTACAATCAAACCGTTGCTCTTGGATTCCAACACTTCTGTTTAAGAACCAAATTGATATATGGATATTGGAAGAACTTTCAGAATGGACACCAAGAAGAAATAGTTTATTTTCTCATTTAATCTACATGTGGAAATTGATACTCTCAGTATCCTGAGGGATGACTGTAATGTGAGAAAATAAGATGAACTTGCATTAAAAGAACCACACAAAGAATTTTACCACTATGTGGCTAGAGACAAACAATAAATTTTCTTTCGAGATATTGCTAAAACTGTTCCATTTGCAATTTTATGTTGGACCATGTCAAGCTTTTAAAATCGAAGACCTGCAGAACTGGTCAATTTTTCAGCATGTCCAAAAAATATATATAAAAAAAAAAATTGGTAGCTTATCATGCTAAGATCCATATATTCTGACGTTTATCAAGAAGTGTTGGAATCCAAAAGCAACGGTTTAATTGTAGTATTGGAATCCAATTAGTAAAAAAAATTGGGTGATCAAGGGTGATAAGTGTTAGAATGCGGTGGAGTTTGATACAAAAAAGAATGAATTAACATGGAAAACGATATTTATTGAAAAAAACTGGGAAAATCACTTTACCGCTATTTGGGTTGCATAGATCTCGAAAAATTATGTGGTTTAAAATAAAAAATCGTCTTAAAAGATGAAGAAATGAGTGAGATATTGGGTTCCAAAGTTTTGAATTGCTATTACGTAGCTATTCTGCAATAAGGGTATTTTAGTCTTTTCATGCGCCAAAAATGAGATTCCGTTAGTTTTAACCAGAAATTCTAACGGTGCAACACCCAGGTTAACTCGGGTACCAATTTGTCACAAAATTTAGTGGAGGTACCAATTGGTTTTGGGCTGTTAACCCAGGTACCAATTTGATTTAAATCCCTAAAACTTATGAAAACTGTTAAATATTTTGAAAATACCCTTATTTTTTTTTTTTTTTGCCCAACAAATACCCTTATTTAAATGTAGAGCTATAAAAGTTTAAAACCAAATCAATTAACCTAGTCATTGAGCTAACGGTCTAATTTTTGAAAAACTCAGCGATTAAGTTTCGTAAAGCAAAAAATAGGTTATATTAGAGGGACTAAACCATATTATAAAATAAAAGGTAGGGGATGTATTATGAAAAAAATGAGAACTTTTACTAATATAAATTTAGTAAATATAATGGTATTTTAAAAAAATTTAACGGTGTTCGTCAAGTTTTAAAGAAAATGGGCAATAAATCAAGTTTTAAAATATAAACGGGGCTATAGTGATTTTAGTGGAAAATAAGGGATCAATCCGACAATTTTTCCTTGATAAAATGATTTTTAACAAATTTGCATAATAATATGAGAAATGGTTATACTATTAAAATTTTAATTAGATAAAAATATGTTTATGTTATTAAACATCAAAATTCATTGACAACAGACTGTTTTAACAACAATTAAGTTTGTTGGCAAAAAAAAGGGCAATGGAGCCTCAAAATAAGAGCATAATAATTAAGGTGTAAGTGAAATAAAATCTGAAAAAAAATTAGAGCTTTTAAGAAATGAAGTGAAAAATGAAAATAAAAATGGTGTCCTTAGGAATAAAAAAATTTGTTGGTGTTTATGGATATATATATATGGGACTTGCTACCATCATTTCAAAGCATTCATGCTTTATAAATGGGGAAGGCTAAAATATGTCAACTAGATTTGCAGTCCAATTTATAGCCACTGAATCAGTCAATCTAATTCAATTGAGTGTTACCGTTTTGAAATCTAACTTTTCAGCCCAAAATATTAGTATACAACATACCAACTTCTCTCATACTTTCTTTAGTTCTTATTCTGATTTAATATAATAATAATATCTATATAGAATTTATAGAAAATTGTTTTTTTTTTTGCTAGTTATAGGAAACTATTGAATATATAAATTTATATTTTACATATATTTATATATCAATTCAATAACTTCCTATAAAATCTATATATTTTGAATTTTTTTACCAAACTGTATATTTTTCTTTTAACTGTGTATAAAAACTTAAAAGTTGACACAATTTTATATATAGTATTAATTTTATTTTAGAAGAAAAAATTTAGTAGAATACAAATCGTTATCCACATTTTAGCAAAAAAAAAAAAAATCTCTAGTCATCCATAAAAAAAAACTCACCAACAATAATACATTTATAGCTTTCGTCGTCTGAAAGTAAAACAATTTATAATTCAAAATAATATAAAGTATATAAGGATTTTAAAATTCTTCAACTACATTGAAAATAATTCTCCAACTATATTCAAATATCAAACCATTACATCTTAATTGTTGAATTTACAATTACATCTCAATTGTTGAATTTGAAGTTGAGTTGCACATAAAAACTCAAAAACTGAATATGAGGTGAAAAATATGCATAAAAAATGAAAAAAAAAATTGATAGGAAAATTTTTGTACATGGTATTATACTAACATGAACTAACCGTCAAAACTATTGATTTATATGCTCTCCAACTTTGTTCACATCAAGATCAATATAGTGATTTAAATTTAAGTTGCTAATAGAATTTCCTACCATGATACAAATGATATAGTATATTATAAAAGTTACTTACAACTAAATTATAGTATGTAAATATCATTACTTACCAAATAACTAATTAAACTTGCTGAATGTCGCACCGAAATAATTTGAATTTGTCAAAGAAATATCATATGGATTAAGATTAGAAACATGTACTTAGCAACAATATTTTAGTGATTATTACATACAACAACAAGATACTAACAACTTATTTAAAAGATGAACTTAAAAATATAAATAAGTTACTTGTATCTTATTATTGGGATAATAATAATATAATATAATAGACTAAAAATAATAAAAATAAAAAGTAGGAATGATGAATTAAATTAGGAGAGATAAAGAACACGAGAGAAGAAAAAGATGCTATACTTAATAAGTAAACATTTCGGGTTGAAAAAGTTAAATCCATACTAACAACGCGGATCTCGATTGAATTGGATTGTACGACTATAAATTAGACTATCAGTACAGTTCATTATATATTAGCTTTCACTATTTACAAACAATTTTTTCTTATATTCCGGCTTGTTTCTGTCTATCTCTTACTATGCGGGTCCCATATTAAAAGCAACAGTGCTTTTAAATCATTCTAGGCAAACCATATATATATATCAGATTAGACTAGACATAATTTTATTTATATATAGATTAGAAAATAGTCATATCCACCCGAATATAGAACCACGTTAAAAAGAAATCGATTTTCCAGTCTGCTTGAGCACAACAAAATAAATTTAGAATAATATTTTTTTAAATACATTTTTCGGTTCAAACTTCAAACTCTAGAGGTTAAGGATTAAAGAGTTTTTGGTTCGATATGTTTATCAAAAATTGACTTTTGATGCAATATCTTTTTTTAAATTTTTTTTGGTGCAATACGTTTCCAATTAGTAGATTTCTGGTGCATCATTTAGTTACTTGCAAGTGATCATCCCCAAACTTTTATTGTGTTTAATTTAGTCCCCCAATGTATTTTCCATTTTTACAATTTAATTCTTAAACATTAACAACCGTACCCTAGATCTAAATTGACCCAGTCAGGGTCCAACTCATGACTGGGTTCAACCTTGGTTAGGGTTGCCGAACTTAGGCGACCCCAACCAGGATCGCCGGACCTGACCGACCCTGACCAGGGCCGGATCCAGCCATTCAGACTCATTTCAGTTTAGTACTAATTGTTTAGCGGACTAAATTGTAAAAACGGGAATAAAATGAAAGACTAAATTGAAAAAATATATATTAAGTTTGGGGCCAATTACGTACAAGTCACGCGCGTATTGAATGATCAAACGTAACGATCAATTAATGGATGCACTAAAATTTAACAAATTGTAAATATATTGCACCCAAAGTTTAAAAAAAAAACACGTTACCTTCAAATCCAATTTTGGTCAAAACATGTAGAACAAAAGTTCTTGTAACAGCCATTATAGAAATTTTATAAACTGATGATTCTTAAAATTAGGCTGAAATTACGGACTGTAAATATGACCCCAAAAAAAAAAAAAAGGCATTATAGAAATTTTATATACACAAGGACGTGTGAATTGAATCTTTCCAAAGTAGAGAAGGTTCTAAACTGACTCCAATGGGTTAACAGATCCGCCAACCGTGGTTAACAGTTAGCACCACCTATCCTATAAATACATGCAGCAGGAAGAATTAAAGGCAGCAGCAGTTTTTACAGATTCCCCTCCATTTTTACACTCACAGAAGCTCTCTCCCTTTAAACTAGGTCAGCGTCAATTTGTTTGATCCTCATCTTACTGTTTGTGTGTGTGTTGATTCATCACTCCAATTCTTGTCTGATTATAATTGTGCCTGCCGGCAACGATCTGATCGTTTTCTGGCGATAAATTGTTCGAATTTCACATTTCTACGATTTGCGTCTGATTCTTACATGATCGATTGATTTCAGAAAGAAGACAAGGACGACATGGCGACAGAGAATTACGAGGCGGCAATCGCGGAGCTCTCGAAGCTTCTCAGGTAAGAGACGATGATCTGATGGATGAATTCCGCCATTAAAGGCGAATGGTTATTGATTTGACCGTGATCTTTAATGATTAATCGGACACCTGTTTGTCCTGGAATTTAAGGTGGACCGTCGGATGAGACGGGAGCCACGCGTGATGACGTGATCTGACGGTTGTTGTTGTTTGATTATTTTCCTCAGCGACAAATGCGACCTCCAGGGTGTTGCGGCGGCCAAGGTGAAGCAGATCACGGCGGAGTTGGCGGCGGACAGCGGGTTTAACCCGGTGGAGAGGATCAAAACTGGATTCGCAAACTTCAAGAAGGAGAAATATGAGTACGTCTGTCTGTCCGAACACTACGGAAATCTCATCTTTTTTCCCCTTTGCTACTTTCTTGGAATATGTTTTTTCTATATCCTTTTTCTTTTCTAACCATTAATTATTTATTTAAATAATTATCCATATTAGTGAGCAATATTATCAAATGAGATCGAATATGATCAAATTTTAGTTGATTTTGAGAAAGATTTGACTAAATTGAAGTTGAGTTTATTTAAACTCCATTTGCAGCTAGATTAGTTATGCTGTAATCTATGTACGAAACATTTTTACACTCTTGATTTAACTGCTAATAAATGAAGTTTAAAAAATTCGATCTCATTTTAGCCAACAATTAAAGAAATGTGTAAAGGATACAAATTTTATTAATATATATTTTTTTATTGAAGTGTCAATTCAGTTTCTTATTATGATATTAAATGTGATAAAATATATTAATAATTTAGTTTTTTTTTCCCTATATTTTCTATCTGATGGAATGAAAATTAAGGACAACCCTGAGGAACCCATTAAATAATTATTAATCATACCAGCTGTTAAAACAATAATGAGATTTGGTTAATCTTTTCAGGGCTAATCCTGAGCTATTTGGAGAACTGAAGACAGGTCAATGGCCCAAGGTTATATACTGTTGATACATGATGATAGTTTTACCTTATTGTATGATTTAATATACATTTCCATAGAGATACATATAGTAAATGTTGTAGATTGAAATTGGTGGATGGTTTATATATGTTTTGTGCAGTTCTTAGTTTTTGCGTGCTCGGATTCTAGAGTATGTCCATCACACATCCTGAACTTCCAACCAGGGGAGGCTTTCATTGTAAGAAATATTGCCAACATGGTACCTCCGTATGATAAGGTCTGTTGGTTATCTTATGTCTATCATTTATGATCCAATCTGAACAATATTTTTCTGTACTTTTTTTTGCTAAAATAATATTTTTCTGTACTTGTGTGTTCTTTACGGTTGACTCTATAATTATTTATATATAATATTTATTTACTGCAGACAAAATACTCTGGAGTGGGGGCAGCCGTTGAATATGCGGTCTTGCATCTTAAGGTGCCCATTTATTATTTATTTCATCCACTCCTTTTATTATTATTAATTAAATATACACGGGACGAAGTCACGATTTTTGTTCAACAATTAAATAGAGGTAAATAATTTTTTTTTTGTAAATCCAAACAACAAATGAAAGATTTTACATGGTTAAATTGAAAATAATTACAAGTAAAAAATATACATCGTCAAAAGTTGAGAAAGACAACATCCCCGGTCAACTCTACATAGATTCTTTCCTAATTATATACAATTACATATTTCGTGGTAGTTGGTACGTGCAATATGAACATGAAAAGGGTAGTAAAAAAAAAAGTAGATTTTGAGGAATTTATATATGTATTGGCAAACATCATTTAATTTAGTAATCAGGATATTCATTATTCCCATTAGCACGCTCTTATTGTGATTCTTCTTTATAAGGGTTTTAAGTTGTCACACCCATATATATAGAATGTGGTAAATAGAGTTGTGATACACTGTATAAAAAGTTTACTTTTTACGGCACATAATGATAAGCTCGCCCAACATAAGCCGAATCTTAAGAATGAGACCAAATAATGAATGTATCAAAGAATATATAGATGAGATTCTATTTGCTAAGTCTTATCTTTATAGGAAAGTGGGTTTATTGTTGCCACCGTCAACAAATTACAACTTAAAAGAACATTCTTTGATGCTTATGCTGAAGCAAGTTTATGATACAGATCTTCCCTGCAATTTGAGAAAGCAAAGCTTATTTCTAGGAATATGCCTTTTGAATGTTGATCATCTGTTCAGAAAAAGATTTTACAACTTTCTGCAAAATAGTAAATATTCAGCAAGACACTTTGGTACTTTAGGTGGAGCAAATTTTGGTCATAGGGCACAGTTGCTGTGGAGGCATTAAGGGGCTCATGTCTATTCCCGACGATGGCTCCACTTCATCGTAAGTCCTAATTAATTTTGCGATTTTTTTTCAATATGTATACTTAACGATACGGTAAATAAATGGAAATTGCAGTGATTTCATCGAACAGTGGGTGAATATCTGCTCAACAGCTAAGAACAAGATCAAGAAGGATCACAGCAGCTTGACCTTTCAAGAGCAGTGCGAGAACCTTGAGAAGGTTAGTGGATCAAATGAAAAATACATTGTTCAGAAAAAATGGCATTTTCCCGGATGAAATAAAAACCGGATGATAATGTAAGAGACATTATATTGTTTGAAAAATGCAGGAGGCAGTGAATGTGTCGCTGGGAAACTTGCTGACATACCCGTTCGTGAGGGATAGAGTTGTGAAGAATGTAGTTGCACTGAAAGGAGCACACTATGATTTTGTCAAAGGAGAGTTCGAGGTGTGGGACCTCGACTGCAAATTAACTCCCTCTCTTACCGTCTAATTAACGGAATAACGCAACAGCTCATTGCCTCCAGTTCTGGTGATCAAAAGAGCTGCAGATCCCTTTTATTTTGGTTTTCCGGGTGTACAATATGCATGGTTTAGTTTACAGATGAATAATGGCTGTCTAAGACCCAATTTTCCCTGTTCTTTGCTTCTGGAAAGCTTTGTTATTTCCGGTGTAACAGTAAAATAATGAATAATTTCTCAAGAATCTGGTGGGTGCAATTTTTTCCGAACATTTTGCTAGTTCAGATTTCTCATGTGTACAAATTGTTAACTCTAGTTACATATCTGCTTAATTTGGACAAAATGAGTCACGTGTAAAACAGGTAAATTGCTAGCTGTGATGTTTGAGTAATCTAACAAATTGCTAACTGATATTCGGGTATTCGAACAAATTTAGTTAGGAATTCTGCTCCCAATTCAGAAAAATAGAACATAGCTATATTCTTATTATTTTTCTAGAACTCGAGTTCAATATTAGTGGGAGGACACACTCTTCTCAACTTACAACAAATCTGCAAATCAATCTTAGCAACAACTAATTACAATCATCAATAATCAAATCAGATATCTAGATCATCTCTGATAATACCATATAGACAGTTCTGATCAAATCAAGGGTTTTTCACTTTGATTCTCAACTTCCTAGCAATCTGTGCTGCCTTCGGATGAACATTCTGCAGCTTACTACTTCCATCGCATTGTTCCACCTCCACCCAATTAACGATCTTTAGAAGAAGGGACTGAGGAACTTTCTTGACATCCCCATCACTGGCCCCCTTGGACTTCTTGAATCCCTTTTCTAACGCCATCTCCAGAAAATCCATGAACCATTTCCCAGCTTCGGCTTCAATTTGTTTCCCGAGCTCGATTGTGCTGCTCAATCTGCAAGACGATGAAGAAGAAGAGGGTGGTCTCTTGTTCTCATCGTTCTCGCCGATCGTTTCGAGCTGGGTTTTACTCATCGGAGTGGACTGCCCTTTTCGTTCTTGAAACAGCTTCGTGCTCATCGATGATCTCAAGATCCTTCCACTGCTAAATTTAGAATCTTGGTCAGATTCCTTGGTTCTTGGTTGAATATTCTGGGTTTGGGCTGCTTGGATGGATGACATATCGGTCACTGCTTGCATAATCTGCTGATGGAACTCAAGGAACTGGTCGAAGCATGCTGCTGGTGCATCTGCTCTTGCTGATTTGCTCATCTTTGAGAATACTCTAAAAATCAATCAAAATCGTTAGATTTTGAAATGAAAGGATTTTTAAGCTTAAAAGAGAATTAAGAATCCTACTTGAGAGACCGAACAATGGTTTCAGTCGCTGTGGCTTCTCTCAGAGCTTGTAGGGCTAGTTTCTGAGCAATCTCTCGCTGTTGAACTGCTTCCTGATGACAAAAATCCAAACTTTATCAGTTAAATGTTCCATTTTTCAGTTAAAACAACACTAAAATAAAACATCATCGTACCTTGCCCAATAAGCCAAGTTTTCCAGGTAGATTGGAAAAGACATTGCTACTGTCCTCTGGAGTAGGCTCAAAACACTGGGATTGTGGCTGTGATGACTCCATCTTTTTCGGATTCTGGATATTCTCGGCATCTCCATTCATATTTAGGGCAAAAGATCCTTTCCTGCTCCGAAGACCCGGAGATGGAGTCCGGATTTTCTTTTCCTGCACAAAATCGAAGTACATTGTTTCTATTCAAGAACAAGAACCTTAAAGAACAAAATTATGAAATTTCAGCCCAATTTCAATGATTTTTAAGTATCTATTTGGAAGGAAAAATGTACCTACAGATGAATTGAAGGAAGAAGACGTTGTGATTCTGGCGTCTCTATCGGAGATAACACTCTTGCTCCTCGGAAACTTTGATAATGGTGTCGCGCAGCTCTTTCTGAGGAAAGAAGAAGCACTGGTCTCTCCTTTGGTGGAATCAACCAATTTCGCCAAAAGGCCACCGCCGAACGAAGCCCTGATTTTGCTGCCGGAGACAAGATCCTTCGCCGACCTCGTCCTCAACATCGGCGACACGGATGGGTTCCTTGTACGGCTCTTGACCGGAGTGCACTGATCGAAATCCAGAGGCTTTAACACAAGCGGCGAAGCTAGGAGGTTGGAGCAAGAATTGACGTCATCTCCGGCGCCGGCACCAATCCCCCAAGAACCTCTCTTGGACGCTGACGTCATCAAAACCGATTTGGGGCCAGGTTTCTCTCTCAGACCGAAGAGCGGCTCCTGGGTTCCGACGAGGGGGTGGCGGCCGGGGAGTGGTTTCGCGCCCTTGATGATCGGAACCGGAGATCCAGGGTCGAGACTGTCGACATAGATGAACTGACCGAGCTGCATCTTGTTGCTGAGGACGTAGTCGTCTTGATCGGCGGGGAGGGTGGCGTAGATGGAATGGGAGGAATCAGAGATCTTGATGAAGAATCCATGCTTGGGGAAGAGGTTCTTCTCGTCGAGGTCGGCCGGGACAATGTCGGTCACCTGAAGGAGAGAGCTCCGGTGCTCGCTGGTGGCTTTTACTCCGGTGGTCATTCCGGCGATGAGCTTCTGAAGGACTCCGGGCGCCAGAGCAGCCATGTCTGCTTCTCCAGCAGTGCCAGAAAGGGTAGGGCGGCTAAATTAGAAAGAAACGATGGTATACCAGAAGGAAGACGAAGAAGAAGATGCAGAAGAAGTTTGAAAAGGAAGCGGATGTTGTTAACTGTAAAAATTGAGGAAAGAGAGAGATAGAAGAAGTTTGAAAAGGAACGTTGCTGCTCAACGCCAACGGTCATATCTATTTTGACGCCCACCAGATTTTTAAATTTTCACACCTTATCTTTTTTTCCAGTATTTTAATTTCATCTAACCAAAGTACATTGATTCTGTATATTTCAGATGCCAGGTTTGCTTTATGTACAAAGTACAATTACGGATTCTTCAGAGTTACTAAAGACAAAACATAGGGAAGAGATGAACCGAAATTAAGAAGAGAATTGCAGGACCCGAAAAACTGCTCTTCATTTTTACTTAAATGCTGCAACTATTCTTATATTACGTATATCCCAAGTCTGAACCTTAAACTGCAGGTAAAGTGCTCAAACCACTACATATAACTGCTCCTACATTCGAGCTATCTGATCCATACAATAACTACTACTTAACTAGACAACAAACACAAACTTAAGCAAACTCAAGTAAACAAGGAACTCTTTGACTACTTGATCATCAAGAATCATTTTATTCATCAACAAGCTACTACAGCAACTTCAACATCTTGAATACAAAAACTTCATCACTTGAGCTGAAACCATCTTGCTGTAATCAGAAGCTTGATTAAGCCACATTACCTAACAATATAAAGTACAAGGATCAGTAGCTAATTTCTTCCAATGAACAAATTCTTTCTTGACTTCTTTCCTCAAGTATCTCCTGACTTCAGTCTATTCTTCTTTCTGACTCTCATTCTTCTAGCTTTCGGATCTCTCATGTTGCTGCTGTTCAGTCTATTCTTGTTACCTTTGACTCTTCTTAGTTGTTGAGTATGAGTCTCTTTGTTTCTAGCTTTCTCTCTTCTAATCCAATATTCTTCTCTTCTATATATCGTATAATCAACATCATATACGTCTTCTTCCAAGTATTGGTTATAGTCAAAGTCATCTGCATATATTTGATACTCTGTGGATCCACAACAAGACCAGCAACGGTCAATAGGCTTCTGAAAATACTTGAACTTCTCAGCACATCTCTCCCATAAGGTGCATCTACACCAATACCGTGTAAGACGATCGCAATCTCGGAGATCCAAAGACTCAAGATTAGGACAACCATCAAGTAAGGCTTCTATACCCACATCCGTTAGCTCGTTAGCATTAACCGGCTTAAGGTGGCGCAACTGTGGCAAGCTAGTTGCTATGGTCTTGGCTCCATTATTGTCAATAGAGATTTCCAATGAAGTAAGTCCAGGGCAGCATCTCACAAGAGTTTCAATAGTTTCTGCTGAAAGAATGTCTTCATAATGAAGTGATAGATCCTCCAAAAGTGGGAGTCTTGCAAGTGCTGCCCGTACTGCTTCCTCCGAACAATCTGATGACATATAATACCCACGGAAGCGTCTTATTCGGGTGCACCTAAGAATCAAGCAAACTGTCAATTGATTTCATTATATATATATATATGCTCAATCAACAAGATAAAAAAATTAGTTTAAGTCTGGCTAGCTAGCTACCTCTCAACGATATAATATAAGATGTCTTCAGACATGTATAGGTCCAAATCAAGATCAACCAAACCACCACAACTTTTATCCACAGCCCGTCGAATTATATATTTGAACTCTTCAAATCCTTCTATCCAAACAAATGGTACTCCATGTTGAAGGGTCCTCGAGTACCTCACACCATTGAGTGCGTGTTAATGACAAGTTCTTCATAATTTGAAAAGCTCCTGTCATTTCAAAAAAGTAGCATCCTCGAATATTCAAAGATTCGAGATTAGGACAACCATCAAGTAATGCTTCCAAATCATCTGCTTGGAAACTTTTACCCGATAGGCAAATGTGGCGCAACTGAGGCATGCTTCCAACTATGGTCTCGGCTTCTTCATCGCCATGAATATGAATTTTCAATGAACTAAGTTTATTGCAGTATTTTCCTATAGTTTCTATCGTCTTTGAAGACAGTTCGAGATAACCCACAGTTCGAGATAGGCCCTGAAATCTGTTAGATGCTGTAATATTTCTGAGCAGACTTGCTTAATGGTATAAACGAGTCGTTCATAATTGGATTCAGCCAGAAACGATCGTACAGATTAAAGTATGTCCCTTAAGCTTTTCATGGACGTCAAGATGCTTACAACGGATCTGTATTGAGGAATTTATAACATTTTGAAGTTGACCTATTAATCTGAAATTGTTCCAGCGAAACCGAACAGAGATCAACGAAGTCCCGAGGCTTGTTTGGGATAAACAATTGTTTGATTGACGCTTCTTCCTTAACATTGGATTTCTGACGGGATGTAGCATCATAGGGAGTACGATTGGTTTGGGATACGATTTCGACTTGGACTTGGACTTGGACTTTCTTTCTATCTGCAAGATGAGGATCTGAATGTGGAATGAAATCAGATATTGACTGAGCGTTAGAAGTAAGTGATCCGATCTTTATTCCTATTGCTTCTAAAACTATCACGAAATATTTTGTGCATTGAACATTTTATGCTTTCCAATATTAAGATCAAGTACTTGAAATTTTGTCACGTATTCCGTATGTTTTAGGTATGATCGATTTTGCAATAATGATTCCGTCATATGTTTCGATATAAAATTTTGATAGGAAATTAGTAATTAGAAACCTATTTTAAGAAGTCCGACCTCTGTTTCTGACTCTGTGCTCGTAAGTCTGGCTATGGTCTGAACCCTCCAATAGTGGGAGCCTTGAAGCCACTCTCTCTAGTACGTCATCTGTAGAACACATTGGTATTCGTAGCGCTACGAATACCACTGATTCGGTTGCACCTACGTAGGTGCAACCGAATCAGACGACTACGAATACCAAGCAAAGGCATACAAAAGAGATATCCGAAAATAACTAGATGACATATATGCATACCTCTCAACCGTGTAATATAGCAGATCTTCGGACATGAATATGTCCAAATCGAGATCAAATAAGCTGCCGCAGCTTTGATCCACTGCTCATCTGATCACATTTTCTACATGTGTTCTGTACTCATCGGAAATAAAGGTTACTCGAGGGGTATAGTAGGATAACTAGTCCACCACACGGATGGTAGCCCACATCGAAGGGTCGGTGCAGATTTCCCGCCACTGAGTGCAAACTAACTGGGCTGAGAACAATATGTGTAAAGCTCCTACCTTTTGCAGTATCATTATGATGATCTCTGGTGGAAGCTTCAGCCAGTAATTGGGAGGTGAGGCTATTTGCTTATTTCTAGGATTTAGACAAAAGAAACAGCTATTTCCAACTAATGAAGCATGTCTCTTGATCCTTTTTTTTCTCTCCATTGCCATAATCAATATAAACATCCATAGCTACCTTCTTCCTGAAGTACCAAACCAGCAATGGCTTCGTGCTCTTGTATATATTTCTCTCGATAAAAGCACAGGTATGTGTCTTCTTTCATTAAGTAGTAACTCAATCCTTCAAATTGTATTTTAATTTTATAACAAAGTACATTGATTCTGTATTTGTATACTTCAGATGCCAAGTTGGTTTCATTTAATAAGTACGATTATCGATTCTTCGGAGTTACTAAAGACAAAACATAGGGAAGAGATGAACTGAAATGTGGAAGAGAATTGCAGGAATCGAAAAACTACTCTTCATTTTTACTTAACTGTTGCAAATATTCTTACATTACATTACGTCTGAAACTTAAACTGCAAGTAATGTTCTCAAACCACTACAAATAACTGCTCCTACATTCGAGCTGATCCATACAAGTTGAACTATTACTAACTTGACAACAAACACAAAATTAACCAAACTCAAGTAAACAAGGAACTATTCAACTACTTGATCATCAAGCATCTTTTTTTTCATCAACAAGCTACTTCAACAATTTCAACATTTTGAATACGAAAACTTCATCACTTGAGCCGATACCATCTTCCATCACAACTTTGATTAAGCCACATTATTTAACAATATAAAGTACAAGGATCGGTCACTAATTTGTTCCAGTGAACAAATTCTTTCTTAACTTCGCTTCTCGATTCTCTCCTAATTTCTCTTATTCTTCTAGCTTTCGTATCTCTCGTGTTGCTGTTCGCTTTATTCTTGTTACCTTTTACTTTTCTTAGTTGTTGAGTACGAGTCTTTTTTGCCACAGTTTATCCTTTTACGTTTTTTTCCCTTTTTTAAAAAAATATTACTTTTTTTATAGTGGTCACAGTATTATCAGAACCGGACCGGACACCGAACCGGTATGGTGTCCGGTTCCCGGTCTGACCCGGTTCGAACCGGGTCCGACCGTTTTTTAAGAGATGGAGTCTTCCGATAGATATCTTATTCTCTTAATGTCCAGATGACAGATCTAGAAGCTTCCTCCACTGAATCAATCCGGACTCACTCTAGGCATGGACCTCGCTTCGGTCACGCAGCGGAATCGTCCCGCTTTCTATAAATAGTAAGGTCAGAAAGCAGTTATATGTGTCTTAAATTAATAAAATTAAATAAAAATGTATAATGACTTATTCTACAGGTTGCATGTTTTTTATATAATTTTTTTTTTTTCACTTTTAGCTTCAGATGTTCATAACTTTCGTTTTATAAGACCAAATGATTCACGGTCAGTTGTGTTGCATTCGTTATTTTATGAGTTTCGATTCAAGACCCATATTGATATATTTATTATAATGTATTCAGTTCACAACTATCTAACAAGTCACACGTGGCTAAGTTCTGAAACCACGGAACGTAGAACTCGACTCGACCTCGACCGAACATAAATTTTTCAAACTCGAGCTTGACTAGGTGTCATACTCGACGAGCTCATTCTCGGCTCGACTTGACTCGCCAACTTTAAATTGTTCAATTAAATCATAAAAGTGTGTATCTTAGATCGAGCTCGAACTCAGTTTGAATTGAATATATATATTATGCTAGTTAGATATATTATGTTATATATAAACTTTTGTTAAGTTGTATATATTATAAAGACTCTATATAAATATTTTGTCAAAGTAATGTAAATATAATATCAAATTAAATTTTTAATATAAATATTCTCACAAATATAATAATTATATGCAAATGTAATTTTGTATTAATTAGTCATGGTTTGATTTAAAAAATTAATATATGTAGTAATATTATTTATAATATATAACCGGGTATAGTTTATAATTTTGCGAAAACTAACATGTGTAATATAACTTATAATATAAAAAATAATGTAATTTATATTTAAAAAAACAAATTAAATATAATTTTTATTTTTTAAGACATTTTATTATTTTTTCTTAAATAACCCTCTTGATAGGTTACAAATTTAAATAATTAAATTATTTTCTAAGTTATTATAACAAACTTTCATTTTTTATTTTAAATTACTATTTTTAGTAGGCGTGACCATTCCGCAGCGGGATATAAGAATTTTCCCTCTAGGCATATCAAAGCGACCGAGGTTGTCTTGTCTAAGACATACAAATTAGATTGGCGGCTGCAAAGGGAAGAAGGCAAGAAACTGGAGAGCTAGTTAGAGAGAGCACTAATGAAACTTTGGGCAGCTTATGGGTTTAATGGAACTTGCTCAAATTTGCCTTATTGGTGGGTTACTTCTCCTTCCACCTTTGTATATGTTTTCTAAAACGAGGGTTTCTCTGACACTAACCATCTTCTCTTCTTCTTCTTTCTCTTAGCTTAGCTAGCTAATGGATCTGACTTTTCTTTCTCTTCTTCAATTCACCCAAACACAAGAAACATAGAGTAAACAAATTAAAATTCAACACATATATGACAGTGTAACATCCTCCCTTCCTGTCTACTTAGGTTGTACCTTTTTTGGAGTTGAGTCTGGAAAAAGAAGAGTGATTCTTGTATAGCGGTTCTTTGATTTTGCGAAATCGGACGTCAACTGGAAATACCGAAATATCCAGATCCACGCTTTCCAAACCTCCAATGTCCAGATCCACGCTTCCAGTAAGGTTCTGATGATCTAATCTTTGATAAAATCTGTTTTGGGTAGTGATTTCACAAGTGCTGTTAAGGAAAACGAACTGTTCAGTGGAGGATGTAGCTAGGTTGATGGAGTTGGGACTACTGCGGATTTTGATCTTCTTCTTCAATCTTGAATTTGAGCTTAACCCTCCTAATCCCAATAGATTCGATTTTATTTTTCTAGCATGAACCGGCAGACCGGTGAACCGCCCGGTTCCTCGAAAACCGGGCGGTTATGTAAAAACCGGCTTTGGGAACCGGGTTCACTAGCATGCTGGTCTTCTCACCGGACCGGTCCGTTTAGGTGTTCGGTTTCCAGTTTGATCCGGTCGAACCGCCGGTCCGGTCCGGTTCTGATAACACTGAGTGGTCAATCATGTGTTACCACGTCAGAAAACTTTGTACAATTAGCAAATTAACATAAATTTTAACGGAAAGTTAATAGATTTATCTTAAACTACAGTTTCAAAACATGTTACATCTAAAACACACACTCAGAAACATGTTACATCTAAAAATATTTTAAGCAAACATCTAACATCTTTTCATACTTATTTGTATATATACATTATTATATGTATAAGTATTAATTCAATTTTATAATTCTTATTCTCAGTTTTTACCATTCATTTGGTCTAAATCGTCCATTCAATCTTAACAAATGATCATCCTAAATATCTGGTCCATTCATTCTATTCCAATCCAAAAAATCTAATTGTAAAACTCACAGTCTTAGTTCACTTCATTTGCAATTAGCTGCGCTGCGCTAGCCCTAGGTCAACAGACAACTGATCATGCATTAGCTTTTGCTCCGACAAGCCTCGCTGCCCAGATAAGGATCACAAGTGATAGGCGACTGAGAAATGTTGTTTAATTAAGTGAAACAATGAAATTATGTTTAATTTGGATTTCGTGTATGAAACAATGAATATATGTTTAATTTAGATTTCTTGAATAAAACAATGGTGTTTTATTAGTTTGAATGGTTATGGTTTGACCGTGGTGAAAAACCATGGCTATGGTTATGATTATGGTTATGGTATAAATGAAAAATTATAGTATAGTTATGGTATTAGTAGTACCCTCACTATACTCTCACCATCGTCACCCCTAATTATAACAACAGTGACAATGTTTTTTTTCTTTAGCCAATATGATATCTCTATCAATGCAGTTATATATTTAGACATGACGATGTAGCTATCCCAAAAGTACCCCAAGAAAATAAGTCATAATCTACTTTGATGAAATTGTTGTCGTGATATATGATTAAAGAAGGTGGGAAGATTCAAAAGCTAAGGAAGAATAATTCCTAGATACCTAAGGATTGTGAACCTTTCTTAACAATCTAATCATACAGGAAAACGAGGCCAAAATACTTCCAATAATCCGGAGAAAATAATAGGTTTGTTAACACTAGATTTTCTATAAAAGTGTTTAGAACTGAGAAGTTAGCCATTTCTATATTGCAAAAAACTTGCATATCAACAAATCAACGAGAAGAAAAACATGTCGATCAGAGATGTCACGCTGCTTTCAATCAATGAAATAACAAAATAAGAAAAAATCATGATTTTCAGCCGAATAACTCTCAAATTAGCATAAAAATCCAAAATGAATCAACATCATAGAAGAAATTAACGAAGATCATAAAAGACTTGTGTATCAATAAATTAGCGGAAAAAGAAAATACATCACAATTTTAATTGTACACAATTACAATTTAGCAGAAGAAACAAAAAATCTTCATGCTTAATTCATGAAAATGCTCAAATACTGAAAAATAAAAAGTTACTAAAGAGTTGTCGATCGCTCTAACATTTTAAATTAAAGTTGAAGTTTTTTTTATCGGTAAAAAACACAGGTACCTGTCTTCCAGTTAATCTGTGCTTTGTGGCTTGTGCGGTAAGTAAATTTTTATATTAAAAATGACATATTTTTTTGGTAGAAAAAAATGAAATTTTATTGATATGTTACTAAATGTAAATTTAATATTGATATTTTTTTTTATCTTTTTTATTTGGAATATTTTATTAAAGTCTAATGAAACTACACAAATTTAAGGTATATATATATCTATATTACTAAGGCAGAAGTGCATTTTGTAAATGCCACTAATAAATTTACAAAAATGTCCTTTTTAACTTAGGTTGAATTAATTAATGTTATCAGTTTCTTTAGGTTTCTGGTAATTTATCGTTTCTCGATATTTGAAGAAAAAATCCTTACAAATTGTTATTGAAAAGACTCGAACCTACGACTTATAAATAAAATTCACACATATTAGCCAACTATGTTAGTAAACTAATTGTTCCCAAGTATGATATATTATATCAAGTTTAAATGCTTAAAAATGTAAATAAAATGGACCGAGAGCAAAAAATGCTATCGTGGATCGATGTCTTCAACCATATAAATTAACTTAAATTATGTAAAAAGATAAAAATATTACCAAATAGAAATATGTAGAATACAAGAGCATGATCACGAAGACAAAAATTAACTTAAATTGTGTAAAATAATATTATATCAACTTTAAAAAATTCTTAAAAAAGTAAATAAAATGCTAGAGCAAAAATACCCTCAGAACAGGGGCGAAGCCAGAAAATCTATAACGGACATTTTTAAACACTAATTCTTTTTTAACAAAAAAAAATGAAATTTTTGCAAAAAAAAAAAAAATTGTTTGCGTAACAAAAGTATGATTAGAAAATATTAAAATTCATATTATAAATTAAACTGTAGCAAAATATGCATGATGTAATTTGACTATGAATGATTTATACATAGGAGGAGATGGAGTGAGTGGGGACAATGGCCGTTCTCTTATACCCTTTATCTTTATATCAATATAAAATGTGAGGGTTGTCCTCACCCCCAATAGGTACATTTTGAACATTATTATTATTATTATTATTATTATTATATTTAGTTTCCATATTTTTATAAAATTGGTGATTTTGTCCTTATTATCTCTAAGACTCATATATTTTTATCTTTACTATTAGTAAAAAAATCATTTAGTTAAATTTGATTATTTTTATTTTTTAAGCTCGCTTAATTGACAGGTCACCGTAGTTACTATTAACTTCTAAATCTAATATATTTATCAATTAGAGTCAGCATTGACATATGATATACATTCAGTATGTTAAAATGTCGGGTGCATGCATTTTTCTATTCACCGTATCCCAGATTTGGGGATGTTCCTCCTGTTGACATTTTGTATCACATAAATCAGTCACTTGTCAACTCATACAATAACATATCAAGATATAAATCAAATGTGGTTCTTGAAGTTTGACTACTTTACATATAACATGTTACGTTACTTAATGTTTAATACTTAATTGCTTGAATTATTAATTTAGTTCTTGTGTTTGTAAATTCAATCATATTAGGTATATCCTAATTAGTAATTGAATAGATAGTTATGGCGAATTCAAGTATAAACTTCTGACATTTGTGATTTAAAAAATTGATGATTTAGTCTCTACTATATTTGAGAATTACTAAAATTTTCATTAGTTAAATTGCATTAATTTTTTTAGTTAAGGTCGCTTAACTGATATCCTACATTAATTATCATTAACTTCTTAATACAATATACCTATAAATTTGAGTCACCTTGAAAGTAGGATATGTACTCAACTCGTGCAAACTTCGAGTACATGTTGAGATTTTTTGTATAACATATATCAGTCAATTGTCAAATCATATAAAGTGTCAAAATATGGGTCAACCACAGTTCTTGAAATTTGACCTTACATATAAATTACTCATCGTCCAACATTTAGGGTCTTGAGCTATTAATTTAGTTCTTTCGCCTATCAGTTCAAACAAATTGTGTACAATCTAATTAGTAGTTAAATAAGTAATTGACATAAAGTTAAGTATAAACTTTATATTTTAATGAATTGAATTTCATTTAGCGTTAAATCAATTTTTGTTGGTATTATGGTATAAAATTGCAAGGAAATTATATAGTTACGTTTGTATAGGTTAAACTGCTTCACCGATCACCGATGACTCTAAGTAGTTAAGTACTGGTTTACAATCTTCACTCCTCAAGTTGATGAGTTAAATACAAATTTGTCGTTAATAACCCATGTCATTCGCAACCCAACTCAGTATTAGTTCTAACCGTAAATATATATACTTGTAAGGTTAATTTAGTACCATAACTGAAACAATAGTTAATTTTGTACCTAATTAACTTCTTCTATTTTTCCTATTTTGAATTATATTGTGTCGTTCTTTTTTATCATACATATTCATTTCTCACAACCCATTAACTTGACCATGTATTAATTAAATATTATCATATTAGAAAACTTAAGATAAATTATGTAATTTGAAACTTAGACAATTGATACGCGTGCAACGCACGCGTTAATAACTAGTATATATATATATATCTACTCCTATAATAAAAGTTTGAGATGTCCTCACACTTAAAAGCCACCACCTTAAATCCAAAAGTCACCACCGTTTCCAAAGGGTACGTATTGCTGCACGCTCTGCTCTCTTTACAGGTTTTCTTCATCTTTCAATCTCATCTCTTCTACGACTCAAATGTAGTTCGTTGCCTCCACCAATAACCGCTCCAACGAAAGATCGCTTGGTTAAGTAGTCATTCCACTTTAAAGCATCAACTCATACACAAATCAATCAACCAAGCCACAACAACTTGACAAGTATGCAATTTGACAACGGATATCCAGGTATCCTCCATCCTAATTTTATTCGTATTTTGCTCGTTGAAGAAATGGTGGAGAGCTTTTAGTGGAACTGGAGGAGTTTATTTTTCGCGGGGCTGGCAATTTGGCCGGTGCGATATGAGCCGTTTATTTTAGCGTATGGAAGGAATTTCCTAACGAATTATTGTGTGTGTTAAGTTTATTCATTCATTTTTTAGTTTGATCTTTATTGGTCCATCTTCATGTGCATTCAGTATAACTACTGTTGTAGTTGACGTTATTGTTTCATTTATCTGGTTTAGAGATGCACACAAGGTGTTTGCTGGATTTTCTCTATGCTAACGAAATGTAACTTTACTTGGTCTTTGATTCCTCTACTCATAACACCCTCATCATTGGAATTTTCAATTCTTTTTCTTCTCCAAATGATGGCTGAGGTAACTTGCTTACACTTAACAAATGAAGTCATATGCAATTTTTCATATCCTGAAGTTAATTCCATCTACACGATGTATCTGATATTACCCTTCATTCTCAGGGTAAACACATTATCACATTGGTAGTTGGTACTAACTTTTTAAGTTCTCTTATTCTATGTAATTCATTTTATTCTTCAATAACTCCACCGACCAACCCTCAAAACTCAATTTTTCTAACACTTTCTCTAAGTTTACTGTAACTAATTGTAGGCTTACATAATAATAGTAGATTAAAAAAGAAATGTCTTTGTAAACAGAATATCCAGCATGTACATATTTTGATGATGTAAGTTGATAATAAATATATTTTTTAGTTCAAATTTAAACTAGAATTTCCAATAGGCTTGCACAGATGACACAATTCATGTTACTTGCTTATGTTTGGATTTTTACGGCTTCGATAGACCTTGGTTAGACTTGTACATAATCACTTATGTAGTGTCTAAATTGCCTTGGTTTTAGTTTTCACTAGTACCTGTTCTTCAATTCATTCCAATTATTAAATCACATATTCAGAGGCTTAATTATCTGAAATTCTTGTTGATGAAAATAATGTAAGTACTCGGTTTTGATAAAAATGTGATTAAAGAATTAATTGCTTTGTCAGTTTCATTTGTGTGATCAGTAACATAAGTTCTTGTTCCGTTGCGTGAAGTTACAAAATATGATTGTGGATTGCATATCTATCATCATGAAATGTCTTGTACTCATCCTAATTATTTTATCTTATATGTTGCTGAAACAAGTATATATGACATACGTGTACTCAATGTATATATTGTTGAGTTGGGTTTCAAAGTTTATTTCAAACATGTAAGAGTGGTATTTCTATTTAACATATAGTTGTAAGAATGAAATATTATGGTAAACTGAAATGAGACGTGAGTAGTTTAGAGATTACATGGTTAAGTATAAAGTACATCAAAGAAGTAGATCAATGTAGTAATTGTTTTGAGTTAACTGTTGATATTTATAAGATCAAGGTGAATATTTGATTTGAGATGTTGAGTTTATTCAAAGCGACGAACAAGGTAGAATACTATAGGATATCTTTGATTCCCAAGTGGTTGATGCTCTTGAGATCTGAAGAGGAATCTCTTCGATAGTTCTGCTTCCATCTTTTTTTTTTTTTTTTTTTTATTGTATCAGGTAAACCTTCACTAGAAATTATTTAGACTTTGGCTCAATTTCCTAATAATATATAATTCTTGCAAAAATCTTTTTAAAGTTTAATTAGACATACTATGCGCCATGTTCTTATAGTTCTTTACTTCTTATAGGTTTTTATTGATTGAATCAAAACCTTGTACTGCCGAGTCAACAAAAGGTTGTGGTTGATTCGGTTAGCAACTAGCTATCATGTGTATCCACCTGTATTCCCTCAGAGGAATGGTTTGGTGCGATGCAATCCTCACTCATCTAAGAGTCCATTACTTATTATTGTGGAGGATATTACATAAGGCTCTTGTCGCACTTCTTGTCAACAGGCTCTGTTGTATTGTTAATTATTCTTGCAACTATGAAAACTCTTGGATTTGGTAAGAAGCGCAAGGCTCTTCTTCAAGATATTACTGTTTTGACGGAATGTAACTGTATTTTCTAATAAAAAAATAATACTTTACTATTATAATGTGTTCAATAATAGTGATTGTTGATGTTTATTAATTAATAATATTATTATTATGGGTCTGATTTTTATAGAAGTTAAATAAAAGTCAATGACTTTCGGTTGTAACAAGAAGAGTTTAAAAGGTTGTCAGTTAGGAGAGATGACATGTAAGTTTGATGAGAATGAGAAGTTGACCTTACAAGCAATGGTAAAAACTAATGAACTTTAGAGGACTCGGAGATGCTTCGGAAAGTTAAAAGACAAGCTGAGGATGATAACATATCAGAATGAAAATGAAGTAATTAAGAGACCTCACAAATCAACATGCTGAGAGGATCTGTAAATGAAGTACACATCAACGAATAAGGAAGCGGAGGAAGGAGTTAATTAGAATCCAACATAGAATCCAACAGCGCATTGGACGTAAGAGATGAGGGAAGAACTGCTTTACATTTTTTGTATTATATTTCTTTTCAATAAATCAATAAAGTTTAATGATGATTTAACTTGTTCTTCCAAAATATTAAATATGCAAGTATTCTAATTACTAGCAGAGATCTCCATAATATATAATGTATATACTCTTCAAAGATAATATTAGACTGCCATTTGAGGTTTGGTATGTTTGAATTATATTATGATTGTAGGCATTTAGAAGCATATGCAAACATATTTGATTAGTATTATTAATTTCATAACTTTATTCTTTTGAACATATTAAAACTTATTTTATACAAAAATAAGAATACATGAATGTTGCGCGTGCAACACATGCGCGGTCATCTAGTATATATATATATATATATACCATACTTTTAAAACCTGCTAAGAATGTGGGACAATATGTGCCATATTCTCTACAATGGCTCCGCCCCTGCCTCAGAATCACCTTAACTGCGCGTGTAGGGCTGGTTGATGTCATCTTATTTGTTTTTAATACATCAATACTGAATTTAAATTTAAATTTTGCTAAAAATTCAATTGAAAGTAATATTGTTAAAGTTTTCATCCATGTTAACTTTTTGTATTATATAAAAACAAAAATATAAATGACTTAAATTACGTAAAAAGATAACATATTACCAAATATAAATAAGTTTACCATATTATTCGCGTCTTTATCTTTTATTAGGTAAAAATTTACTTAAATGATATAAAATGTTGTCATATTACCATATTGACGTAAATTCATCATATCAATCACATTTTTACTATTTTTTATTTAAGCAAATATGTTTAAAAGAGATAAATGTCCCTCACTCATAATGCAAGTTACGGGTATTCTAATTGCAAGAGCTCCGTGCTCGGATACCATGAAGAAATTGATAATATAAAGAAGATGAAAAACGAAACTGAACAAGAAGAGAGCAGAGGGTCTCTACTTCCTGTCAATTTACTGTATTACTTCAACAATCCAAAGTTATATACATCGACTACTATTTATCGTAGTTAGGAGGCTACAATGATTTCCAACTGTCTTAACAGACTAAGAAATAGTAAATGACAAAACGGTCCTTATTGTAATAGAACAAATAAGTCCCTAAAGTTCTTCACTTCTACAGAAAATCGGGTGAGTTTTGGCATCTACGTCTGAAAAACTTAATTGAAGCCGTCAATTTATGTCCGCATTTGCAGTCTGGTCTCCTCCACTCCACCCCACACCACGATGGTGATTTGAAGAAATTGTTTGGAGAGACTTAACAACAATTCTGTGTTGTCACATTGGTAAGGTTTGTATAATTAACAAATTAACGGAATTGTTGACGAAATATTAATGTTTTCATTTAAAATCACCGTTTTTAAATATACAGCGTATAAACATACAAAAATATATAGAAACAGCTATTTCCAACTTAATGAAGCATGCCTCTTGATCCACTTTTTCTCTCAATTGCCATAATAAACCTCCGTAGCTACTAAAGACAAAACATAGGGAAGAGATGAACTATAAAATGAGGAAGAGAATTGCAGGAATCGAAAAACTGCTCGTCATTTTAACTTAAATGCTGCAAGTACAGGGCTCAATCACTGCAAATAACTGCTCCTATATTCGAGCTGATCCATACTAGTTTAACTACGACTTAACAAGCTACTTGATCAGCAAGCATCATTTTCTTCATCAACAAGCTATTTCAGCAACTTCAACTTATTGAATATGAAAACTTCATCCCTTGAGCTGAGACCATCTTCCATTACAACTTGATTAAGCCACATTACTTAACAGTATAAAGTATAAGGATCAGTCGCTAATTTGTTCCAATGAACAAATTCTTTCTTAACTTCTCTCCTCGATTCTCTAATTCTTCTAGCTTTCGGATCTCTTGTGTCGCTGTTGGGTCTATTCTTGTTACCTTTGACTCTTCTTAGTTGTTGAGTATGAGTCTCTTTGTTTCTAGCTTTCTCTCTTCTAATCCAATATTCTTCTCTTCTATGTATCGTATAATCAACATCATATACGTCTTCTTCCAAGAATTGGTTATAGTCAAAGTCATCTTCATATATTTGATAGTCTGTCGACTGACCAACGAACCAACAATCATAAAAAGGGTGAATAGGCATCAGAAAATACTTGAACTTTCGAGCACATCTCCTCCATAAGGTGTAATACCCATACCGTGTAAGATGATTGCATTCTTGGAGATCCAAGGACTCAAGATTAGGACAACCATAAAGTAACACTTCTACACCGGCATTTGTTAGCTTGCTAGCATAAAGCGGCTTAAGGTAGCTCAACCGTGGCAAGCTTTTTGCTACGGTCTTGGCTCCATAATTGTCAATAGGGATTTCCAATGAAGTAAGTCCAGGGCAGCATCTCACAAGAGTTTCAATAGTTTCTGCTGAAAGAATGTCTTCATAACGAAGCGATAGATCCTCCAAAAGTGGGAGTCTTGCAAGTGCTGCCCGTACTGCTTCCTCCGAACAATTCGATGACATATACCCACGGAAGCGTCTTATTCGGGTGCATCTAAGAATAAAGCAAATCGTCAATTGATTTAATTATATATGCACAATCAACAAGATAAGAAAATTGGCTAGCTACCTCTCAACAACATAATCTAAGATGTCTTCAGACATGTATTGGTCCAAATCGAGATCAACGAAACCACCACAACTTTTATCCACTGCCCGTCGAATTATATATTTGAACTCTTCACAATTGTGTGGGAAATAAAAAGGGAAAATCCTTCTATCCAAACAAATGTTACTCCATGTAGAAGGGTCCTCGAGTACCTCACGCCATTGATTGCGTGTTAATGGCAAGTTCTTCATAATTTGAAAAGCTCCTGTTATTTCAAAAAAGTAGCATCCTCGAATATTCAAAGATTCGAGATTAGGACAACCATCAAGTAATGCTTCCAAACCTACATCTGTTATGAAACTTTTATCCGATAGGCAAATGCGGCGCAACTGAGGCATGCTTCTAGCTATGGTCTTGGCTTCTTCATCGCCATGAACATGAATTTTCAATAAACTAAGTTTATGGCAGTATTTTCCTATAGTTTCTATCGTCTTTGAAGACAGTCCGATATATTTCACAAGTTCAAAATCCTCCAAAAGTGGGAGTCTTGAAGCCACTCTCGCTAATGTGTCTTCTGTTAAACCCATTGCTATTCCTCGTAAACGTCTGATTTGGTTGCACCTACAATATATGGAGCAAATTTACAAGAACAAACAAAGACAAATCAAATTGATATTCGAACATCAACTAGTTGACAACAAAAGTTACTAGTTAACACATATATATACCTTTCAACGACATACTCTAAGATGTCTCCAGACATGAATTCGCCCAAATCGAGATCAACCAAAGCACCAGAACTCTTATCCACTGCCTGTCGAATCATATATTCAAACTCCTCATAATCATGGAAGGAATTAAAGGTGGAAATCCAGTTGGCCACACAAATGGTACTCCATGTCGAAGGATCCTCGAGTACACCACACCATTGAGTGCGTGTCAATGGCAAGTTCTTCATCATTTGAAAAGCTCTAGTAATTTTAAAAAAGTAGCATCCTTGAATATCCAAAGATTCGAGATTAGGACAACCATCAAGTAATGCTTCCACACCTACATCTGTCACACCAGTTTCACAACGTAAGCAAATGTGGCGCAATTGTGGCATGGTTCTAGCTAAGGTCTTGGCTTCTTCATCGCCGTGAACATGAATTTTCAATGAACTAAGTTTAGGGCAGTATCTTCCTAGAGTTTCTATCGCCTTAGACGACAGTTCAAGATCATACAACAGTTCAAGATCATACAAAAGTTCAAAATCCTCCAAAAGTGGGAGCCTTGAAGCCAATCTCTCTAATAGGTGCTCTGTAAAACACATTGGTATTCGTAGGCGTCTGATTCGGTTGCACCTACAATATATATATGGAGTAAATTTATAAGAACAAGCCAAGATACACCAAAGTGATATTGGAACATCAACTAGATAACATATATATATACCTCTCAACCACGTAATATAGCAGTTCTTTGGACATTAATTCGTCCAAATCGAGATCCAACAAGCTGCCGCAGCTTTGATCCACAGCCCATCTGATCATATTTTCTACATGTGCTGTGTACTTACTGTAAGTAAGTTTTCGATCGTTATAGTAGGAAAACCAGTCCAACACACGGACTGTAGCCCACATGGAAGAGTCAGTACAGATTTCCCGCCACTGAGTGCACACTAATTGGGCTGACAACAAGATGTGTAAAACTCCTACCTTTTGCAGTATCATTATGATGATCTCTCGTGGAAGCTTCGACCAGTAATTGGGAGGTTGATTTTGTTTTCTACTGTTTGTCACAGTGATGAAGCCTTGTTGATCTATACAATTTTTCATAGCTAGGGAGATGGGTGTAGAACAAAGAAGAAAATGTGGTATTGGATTAATGAGTTGTGTAGTACTAAACTGTAAACGCAAGGGGTATATATGATTGTTTTAATTGACTCCAAACTTGGTGCCCAAGAATATTGCATCTGCGAGTAAAGGCGTGATTTTAGGTAAAGAAGAGAAAGTCGCTCCGATTAGTTAGTTATTGCATAGCCAACCCGATCTGGTGATTTACTTATAATATTATTATAGTAATGTGCATGTAATATGATTTACTTATTATTATAGTATTAATTTATTTAAAAATATATTTTATTTTAATATGAAAAATTTAAATATGATTTTATTTTGAAAAAAAAAAAACTTGATACCTAAACTTTATACTTAATATTTAAACATCAAATTTGAAAAATATTGGAGCTAAATTTTCATTCTTACTTGCTATGTTATTAAAAAAAAATTATGCGAGATGATTTCATTTTATACTAATATTGTGTGCAATGTTCTTTATATTAAATGAGTAATGAAGTGAACCGATAAATCTAACATGACATCTAGAAAGAGAAGCTATTCTTGTAAATTAAGAGTTTAGATTTTTTTTATTGGCCAATTAATAAGGGTTTATATATATATATAGTAGAAATATAATTGACATTGAAATAGACTACCAAAAAAACGAGTGACCAAAAAAAGTGGAGATTAATATAAAGAAATAAAAAAGTCGGAGAGAAAATAAATAATAAAACAATAAACACTACATAATGTTGGACGTAATCTCATATTACATCAGAAAACGGATGTAATCTCACATTACGTTGAGAGGGCTAGTCATCGGGTTTTGACCAATCTGTCGTAATCTCAGATTACAATGCACATTACATTACAGAGTTCACATTGCATCATTTGGTTTGCCAAACAACGTAATTTTGATGTAATGTGAGACGTAATATGGGATTACATCCCACATTACATCCATCCAAACACCCCCTGAGGTGTTTTATCCACACTTATTACTCATGACTTTTTTTTTATCGTTAATCACGTCGATTTATTGAAATATGAACGATTACAAGCTACAAAGTACAAAGTAGAAAATAACCGATCTGGGGGGATTGGTTAACATCCAATTCCCGAACAAGTAGAGCAAGTGCTAACATAACAACGAAAACAAATATAACAAAGCAAGAACTAGAAATACAAACGGTAGTAAACAAACTAGAACACTAGATCAGTTTAACTGTAACGAAGACCCCAGACAAATGATAGCATTTTCGAGAAGTTTCCCTCGTCTCGAAAGCGTGGTTGGGGCGATTGATGGACAGTGATGGGGAAAAGGCGGATTCTGCGATTTGGCGATGCGGAAAGTGGGGTCAAGACGATGATAAATAATGTCATCCTCTGTGGTAAGACTCCGAAATTTAACTTTGACTTAGGTGTTGCTTGGAGAAAATACTCCATAACCGACCTTAGAGAGAGTTTGAATAGTAATTCAGTGACTTATGTTTTTTCTCAAAAAATTATTATATTTGATACTCAGTCATGACTTTGAAAAGTGAAATATCTCATGTCTTACCATATAATAATTGCTCTCTCTTCCAATTAAGCCAAGTCACAACATTCCTTAGAGCCCGACTGTAAGGATTACAACAATTTCAGTATTAATGTTTTTCCTCTAGCCAATAGGTATCTCGATCAATGCAGTTCTATATTTACATGTGACGTTGTAGCTACCCAAAAGTACCCAAGACAATAGGTCATAATCCACTTTGACGAAACTGTTATCGGTGATATATGATTAAAGAAGGTTTGAAGATTCAGAAAGCTAAGGAAGAATAATCCCTAGATACCTAAGGATTGTGTACATTTCTCAACAATCTGATTATATATATATATATATATAATAGTTATTTATATGTAAGATAATTATCTATAGGTATTATCTCCTATTATTTAGGGATAATTATCTGTAGATATTTATATGTATGAATTTATCTGTCGGTTATTTTAAGATTTAGGAGATTTTATCTGTAATCTAGGTGAGTTCTACTATAAATAGGGGGTTCAATTCTACACTATCAACACACAAAAAAAAACACAATGACAATAATAATACACTTTTGTCTCGTAATCTGTGCGATTTTGTCATTTAATGCTTTAATTTTTTTTTTTTAAAACTTTTTCTTCTCTTTTCTCCCTCACCGTGACCAGCTCCACAGCGGCCACCATCTTCAGTCAGCCCCGGACCGGTGTCCGCCCCGCACTCGACCTTCGCTGGCCGCCTTCTGTTTCGCCGGTGACCGCCACGCTCTGCCCCACGTCCGTCGCACCGCCCGTACGGCTCCATCCAGGGCCGGCCCAAGAGGGACCGGGGCCTAAAGCTAAAATTATATTCGGGACCTTCACATTTTTTACAAATACTTAAACTGATTATTTATATTAAGTTTTTATTTAAAATTTATTTTTCGAGGTTTTAAAGAAGTAAAATTTCTAATTAAATGTTTATACTCGATTTTTTTCTTCTAAAATTCATTTTATATTGACCATATAATTTAATTTTTCGAAAGAAAGTATATTGAATATATAATTAATTGCTTACACTGAGTATAATAGGCCTTATAGTTGGCTCAAATGATGGCTTAATTACTTAAATTGACTATAATCAAGTCAATTTTATCGCTGACCCAAGAATACTGGAAAGTAGTTTTAATTTTTTGCTAAACTGGACATTATTTTTCTGTTGTAGCTGAAGTAGAGTTAGCTAGAATTATATATATATATGGGGCCTTATTTTTTCGGGGGCCTAAAGCCCTAGCTTTAGTGGCCTTACCCTTGGGCCGGCCCTGGCTCCATCTGCTCGCTGTGACAACCGTTTCTGTCGCCAGCCCGTCTTCGCCGGAATTATCTTCGTCCCAGCCGTCCGTCCGCTCCCCCGTGTCTCTTCCGGAGCTCCGACCGCCGTCTGCCCGTGGTCTGCCCTGCCCACTGGAGGTCACCGCTTCAGCTTCAAGTTCCTTCCAACGCTGCAGCCTTCCCGGACTGGGGCTCCGCCACTAGCTGCCGCCAGAGCTTCGCCGCGACCATGTCAAACCACCCAGACCTCGCCCAGATGACCACCTCCGCTTGCGCTCCGACCTGCTGCTCCGGTCGATGTCATCTCTGTTTCCGCTGTGGACTCTGGTAAGCTGTAGTTTTTCCTTTTTTTTATTATTATTATTTAATTATTAATTATTATATTCTTTTCTGTTAACATTTATTTAGTTACTTATTATATTTTTTTAATTTTATTATTATATTTAATTAGTTAGTTTAAATGTAATTGGCTAAATTTGATTGGATAGAATTATTTATTTGTTCAAATAGTTACGTATGCATGTTGAATTCAGATTGTGTATGTATTTAAGCATATTAAGTAATTTTGATATTTTAGATTTCGTCTTAATTAGAAGTAGATTAGAATTAATTTTTAGTTAGGTTTATAATTGATAATATTTTTTTGGATATAATAAATTTAATTAAATCCTGACATCGTTAGATTAACGGCAATTAAGTGAACTGAGTACATAAATGATGTAATTAAAAATTGTTTTTTTTTTTTTAATTCGTAATAGAACCCCTGAACTCAAATTTCTGATCGTAGACTAGTTTAATACCCAGGTGTTTAATTCGTCATTCACTTAGGTAATTTAGGATCCTAGTTAGCCTTAATTAACTAGTGGCGACTCTTTCAAAATTCGCACGTTTTCAAAACGTAATTCGTCCTAGGTTAGATTTAGGTCTGACACGAGTAATTACTACTATCGCTCCTTTTATACATCCTGGTGTTAAGTTTTTTTTTTTTTTTTTTTTTTTTCCAAATGGTGTTAAGTATTTGTTTAAAAGGGTGAATAATAATAATAAAGATATAAATAAGCAAGCAATCTAGGTTTATGGTTGGGTGGGGCCTGTGTATATACTACTACTACTGCTACATGTGTTCTTTCACATGACCATCATGTTATGGTGTTAGTGTATATGATCGTTGAATATTTAGAATCTTTAGCTCTATCTAGTTGCGTGATGGTGTGATAGATGCGCATAAATCGAAAGTAATACAAAATCGAACGCAGGATGAGGAAAAACCATATTGACGTAAATTCATCATATCAATCGCATTTTTACTATTTTTTTATTCAAACAAATATGTTTAAAAGAGATAAATGTCCATCACTCTATACATATAATGCAAGTTACAAGTACTCTAATTGCAAGAGCTTCGTGCTCCGATACCATGAAGAAATTTATAATAGAAAGAAGATAAACAACGAGACTAAACAAGAAGAGAGCAGAAGATCTCTTTCCTGTCAATTTACTGTATTACTTCAACAATCCAAAGTTATACATCGACTACTATTTATAGTAGTTGGACATAGTAGTTAGGCTACAGTGACTTCCAACTGTCTTAACAAACTAAGAAATAGTAAATGACAAAACGGTCCTTATTATTTGTAATAGAACAAATAAGTCCCTAAGTTTCTTCACTTCTACAGAAAATCAGGCGAGTTTTGGCATCTACGTCCGAAAAACTTAATTGAAGCCGTCCATTTATGTCCGCATTTGCAGTCTTCTGGTCTCCTCCACTCCACCCCACACCACACCACGATGGCGATTTGAAGAAATTGTTTGGAGAGACTTAACAATTTTGTGTTGTCACGTTAGTAAGGTTTGTATAATTAACAAAGTTAACGGAATTGTTGACGAAATATTAATGTTTTCATTTAAAATCACCGTTTTTAAATATACAGCCTATAAACATAGGGAAGAGATGAACTAAAATAGGAAGAAAATTGCAGGAATTGAAAAACTCCTCGTCATTTTTACTTATTAAATGCTGCAAATATGCTTACATTACTTAAACCTGCAAGTAAATGTCTCAATCACTACAAATAACTGCTCCTATATTCGAGCTGATCCACACTAGTTTAACTACCACTTAACTAGACAACAAACACAAACTTAACCAAAATCAAGTAAACAAGGAACTCTTCGACTACTTACTTGATCAACAAGCAACATTTTCTTCATCAACAAGCTACTTCAGCAACTTCAACTTATTGAATATGAAAACTTCATCCCTTGAGCTGAGACCATCTTCCATTACAAAAACTTGATTAAGCCACATTACTTAACAATCTAAAGTACAAGGATCAGTCGCTAATTTGTTCCAATGAACAAATTCTTTCTTAACTTCTCTCCTCGACCCTCTTCTAGCTTTCGGGTCTTTTGTGTCGCTGTTTGGTCTACTTTTGTTACCTTTGACTCTTCTTAGTTGTTGAGTATGAGTCTCTTTGTTTCTAGCTTTCTCTCTTCTAATCCAATATTCTTCTCTTCTATGTATCGTATAATCAACATCATATACGTCTTCTTCCAAGAATTGGTTATAGTCAAAGTCATCTTCATATATTTGATAGTCTGTCGACTGACCAACGGACCAACGATCATAAAAAGGGTGAATAGGCATCAGAAAATACTTGAACTTTCGAGCACATCTCCTCCATAAGGTGTAATACCCATACCGTGTAAGACGATTGCATTCTTGGAGATCCAAGGACTTGAGATTAGGACAACCATAAAGTAACACTTCTACACCGGCATTTGTTAGCTTGCTAGCATAAAGCGGCTTAAGGTAGCTCAACCGTGGCAAGCTTTTTGCTACGGTTTTGGCTCCATAATTGTCAATCGGGATTTCCAATGAAGTAAGTCCAGGGCAACATCTCACAAGAGTTTCAATAGTTTCTGCTGAAAGAATGTCTTTATAACGAAGCGATAGATCCTCCAAAAGTGGGAGTCTTGCAAGTGCTGCCCGTACTGCTTCCTCCGAACAATTCGATGACATATACCCACAGAAGCGTCTTATTCGGGTGCACCTAAGAATCAAGCAAATCGTCAATTGATTTAATTATATATGCACAATCAACAAAATAAGAAAATTAGAATAACTCTGGCTAGCTACCTCTCAACTACATAATCTAAGATGTTTTCAGACATGTATTGGTCCAAATCGAGATCAACGAAACCACCACAACTTTTATCCACTGCCCGTCGAATTATATATTTGAACTCTTCACAATTGTGTGGGAAATAAAAAGGGAAAATCCTTCTATCCAAACAAATGGTACTCCATGTAGAAGGGTCCTCGAGTACCTCACGCCATTGAGTGCGTGTTAATGACAAGTTCTTCATAATTTGAAAAGAACCCGTCATTTCAAAAAAGTAGCATCCTCGAGTATTCAAAGATTCGAGATTAGGACAACCATCAAGTAATGCTTCCAAACCTACATCTGTTACGAAACTTTCACCCGATAGGCAAATGTGGCGCAACTGAGGCATGCTTCTAGCTATGGTCTTGGCTTCTTCATCGCCATGAACATGAATTTTCAATGAACTAAGTTTATGGCAGTATTTTCCTATAGTTTCTATCGTCTTTAAAGACAGTCCGAGATAATTCACAAGTTCAAAATCCTCCAAAAGTGGGAGCCTTGAAGCCACTCTCACTAATACGTCTTCTGTAGAAAACATTGGTATTCCTCGTAAACGTCTGATTCGGTTGCACCTACAATTTATGGAGCAAATTTACAAGAACAAACCAAGACAAATCAAATTGATATTCAAACATCAACTAGTTGACAACAAAAGTTACTAGTTAACACATATATATACCTTTCAACGACATACTCTAAGATGTCTCCAAACATGTATTCGTCCAAATCGAGATCAACCAAAGCACCAGAACTCTTATCCACTGCCTGTCGAATCATATATTTAAGCTCCTCACAATCATGGAAGGAATTAAAAGTGGAAATCCATCTGGCCACACAAATGGTACTCCATGTCGAAGGATCCTCGAGTACACCACGCCATTGAGTGCGTGTCAATGGCAAGTTCTTCATCATTTGAAAAGCTCTAGTAATTTTAAAAAAGTAGCATCCTTTAATATCCAAAGATTCGAGATTAGGACAACCATCAAGTAATGCTTCCACACCTACATCTGTCACACCAGTTTTATGACGTAAGCAAATGTGGCGCAATTGTGGCATGGTTCTAGCTAAGGTCTTGGCTTCTTCATCGCCGTGAACATGAATTTTCAATGAACTAAGTTTAGGGCAGTATCTTCCTAGAGTTTCTATCGCCTCAGATGACAGATCAAATTCATACAAAATTTCAAAATCCTCCAAAAATGGTAGCCTTGAAGCCACTCTCTCTAGTACGTCCTCTATAGAAAACATTGGTATTCGTAGGCGTCTGATTCGGTTGCACCTACAATATATATATGGAGTAAATTTATAAGAACAAGCCAAGATACACCAAAGTGATATTGGAACATCAACTAGATAACATATATATATATATATATATATATATATATATATATATACCTCTCAACCACGTAATATAGCAGTTCTGACATTACGTCCAAATCGAGATCCAACAAGCTGCCGCAGCTTTGATCCACAGCCCATCTGATCATATTTTCTACATGTGTTGTGTACTTATTGTAAGTAAGTTTTCGATTGTTATAGTAGGAAAACCAGTCCAACACACGGATTGTAGCCCACATGGAAGGGTCAGTACAGATTTCCCGCCACTGAGTGCACACTAATTGGGCTGACAACAAGATGTGTAAAACTCCTACCTTTTGCAGTATCATTATGATGATCTCTCGTGGAAGCTTCGACCAGTAATTGGGAGGTTGATTTTGTTTTCTACTGTTTGTCATAGTGATGAAGCCTTGTTGATCTATACAATTTTTCATAGCTAGGGAGATGGGTGTAGAACAAAGAAGAAAATGTGGAATTGGATTAATGAGTTGTGTAGTACTAAACTGTAAACGCAAGGGGTATATATGATTGTTCTAATTGACACCAAACTTGCTGCCCAAGAATATTGCATCCGCGAGTAAAGGCGTGATTTTAGGTAAAGAAGAGAAAGTCGCTCCGATTAGTTAGTTATTGCATAACCAACCCGATCTGATGTGTGAAAGGTGGAAGGTTACTGTTTCGGACCGAAAAAATCGAATCCGAAATATCCGGTTTAGGTTTTGGTCGGATTTTTTTTACTCTAGTTCGGTTTTTCGGTTCGGGTTTTAAGTTTTGAGGACCGTGGGACCGAACCGACCGTTATGCTAACTAAATATATACAATATATATAATATTTATTGTTATTAATCAATATAATTAATTAATTAGATTAATATAAATTGTGAAATAGGCACTTATGAAGATTATGTTTTCTAATTTTATTTTATAATTTATTTAATTAAATTAATGGATGTTTTTTTTTTCATTTCGGTTTGATAAATTCCATGAAAATAACAAGAATTTGAAATGGCAATTGCAAATTTTAGATTTCCGGTTTAAACCGAAAACCGAACCGAAAAAACCGTACTACAAATGGACGGTTTATTTTTCCTCACGGTTTTTTGGTCGGATTTTTTAAGGAAAAAAACCGGACCGAAAATATAGGTACCCGACCGAAACAAGTAAAAAACCGGTCCGACCGGTCCGGTTTCACCCCTACTACTAGATAGGACCTTTGTAATCTATAAGGGGGCGTTTGGATGGACGTAATGTTAGATTATTTGTAATGTTGTGACTCAATGAGTTGGTTCGTAATTAACAATGTAATGTGGACTGTAATGTCAGATTATACTGTTTTGTTGTGCTGTAATGTGGAGTATAATGTCAGATTACAATATTTGGTTTGATATGTAATGTACAATGTAATGTGATTTACTTATTATTATAGTATTAATCTATTTAAAAATATATTATATTTTAATATGGAAAATTTAAATATGATTTTATTTTGAAAAAAAAAAAAACTTGATCCCTAAACTTTATACTTAATATTTAAACATCAAATTTGAAAAATATTGGAGCTAAATTTTCATTCTTACTTGCTATGTTATTAAAAAAAAATTACGCGAGATGATTTCATTTTATACTAATATTGTGTGCAATGTTCTTTATATTAAATGAGTAATGAAGTGAACCGATAAATCTAACATGACATCTAGAAAGAAAGCTATTCTTGTAAATTAAGAGTTTAGATTTTTTTATTGGCCAATTAATAAGGGTTTATATATATATATATTATAAATATAATTGACATTGAAATAGACTAGGGGTGAGCTCGGGCCGGGACGGGCGGGCTTTTACCTGAGCCCGAGCCCGAAATTTTCGGGACACTAATTTTTAGCCCGAGCCCGAGCCCGAAAATGAGGAAAATGGCCCGCCCGAGCCGGGACTTCGGGACTCGGGCTCAGGCTCGGGCTAGCCCGAATTTTAACAAAAAATCTGAAAAAAAAAAAAAAAAATTCGAATATGGAGGAAGATGGTTAGATACTAACTATAGTAGTGGGGAATATATATAATTATATATATTTATATAGTATTAAAAAAAATTCGGGACGGGCTCGGGCTTTTCGGGATTTTGGCACAAAAGCCCGAGCCCGAATTGAAAATAAAAGTCCCGCCCGCTCGGGCTCGGGTCTATTCGGAACCGGGTTTTTCGGGACGGGTTTTTCAGGCTTTCGAGTTTTCCTGCTCAGCCCTAAAATAGACTACCAAAAAAACGAGTGACAAAAAAAAGTGGAGATTAATATAAAGAAATAAAAAAGTCGGGGAGAAAATAAATAATAAAACAATAAACACTACATAATGTTGGATGTAATTTCATATTACATCAAAAAACGGATGTAATCTCACATTACGTTGAGAGGGCAAGTCAACGGGTTTTGACCAATCTGTCGTAATTTCAGATTACAATGCACATTACATTACAGAGTTCACATTGCATCATTTGGTTTGCCAAACAACGTAATTTTGACGTAATGTGAGACGTAATATGGGATTATATCCCACATTACATCCATCCAAACACCCCCTGAGGTGTTTTATCCACACTTATTACTCATGACTTTTTTTTATTGTTAATCACGTTGATTTTATTGAAATATGAACGATTACAAGCTACAAAGTATACAAAGTAGAAAACAACCAATCTGGAGGGATTGGTTAATATCCAATTCCCGAACAAGTAGAGCAAGTGCTAACATAACAACGAAAACAAATATAACAAAGCAAGAACTAGAAATACATCCGGTAGTAAACAAACTAGAACACCAGATCGGCTTAACTGTAACGAAGACCCCAGACAAATGATAGCATTTTTGAGAAGTTTCCCTCGTCTCGAAAGCGTGGTTGGGGCGATTGATGGACGGTGATGGGGAAAGGCGGATTCTGCGATTTGGCGATGCGGAAAGTGGGGTCAAGACGAGGATAAATAAGGTCATCCTCTGTGGTAAGACTCCGAAATTTAACTTTGGCTTAGGTGTTGCTTGGAGTAAATACCCCATAAGTAACCTTAGAGATAGTTTGAATAGTAATTCAGTGACTTATGTTTTTTCTCAAAAAATTATTATATTTGATACTCAGTCATGACTTTGAAAAGTGAAATATCTCATGTCTTACCATATAATAATTGTTCTCTCTTCCAATTAAGCCAAGTCACAACATTCCTTAGAGCCCGACCGTAAGGATTACAACAATTTCAGTATTAATGTTTTTCCTCTAGCCAATAGGTATCTCGATCAATGCAGTTCTATATTTACATGTGACGTTGTAGCTACCCAAAAGTACCCAAGACAATAGATCATAATCCACTTTGATGAAACTGTTATCGGTGATATATGATTAAAGAAGGTTTGAAGATTCAGAAAACTAAGGAAGAATAATCCCTAGATACCTAAGGATTGTGTACATTTCTTAACAATCTGATTATACAGGAAAATGAGGCCAAAATACTTCTAATAATTTGGAGAAAATAATAAGTATTTCAACATCAAGTTTTATAGGAAAATGTTTAGAACTAATAAGTCAGCCATTTTCTATAGTGTATAATATTTCCTCAACTGATTTATGATTATTTGATCCAACCACATGGCATATTCTAATTCTATGTTATTTTTTTTCTAAAAATTATAAAATTTTAGTTTTCTTAATTAATTAGGGTACTGATTATTAATTTTTATGACAATTTAGTTATATACTTAATTTTTCTTTTAGAATGTTCTTTAATTTATTCACTGATTGAAAATATAAGATTTTCTTTCAGGTATGGATTGTTGTTTCTGTAAGCATATGGTAATGGGTGCCGTAATTGGTAGCCCATAATACGTATAGTTTACCTAATGAACTTGGGTAAATGTCACATTAGGGTAATTGGGCTAGACCCAAATCCCAATTGACATGGGAGCCCCAAAATTGGGCCTCCCCAAATACATAGGCCGGCCGAAACTATAGTGTAGGGTAAGGTGGACTTTTGTCCACTTTACTCCTCCTATAAATAAGAGGTGTTAGGGGATTTTTAGGGTTAATCACAATTCCCACATTAAAGTGTTTTAGAGAGAAAAACCCTCCCCCTATAACACCCTAGTTCGGCCGAACCATATCCCTCACCAAGGGTGTGCCATATTGTCTTCGAGCAAACTCTCCAGAGATCTGTCCCCGTGCCAAGAATCGATCAGAGACTTTGCTGTGGAGCTTGCACCACGTAGGGCTTCTCTAACAAGAACCTCTACGGGTCCCGACCGGAGGATCGTGAACTCCCTCCAGAGAAGATCTTGGGTCTACGGATCATCTTAAATGTATGTGTGAATATTCCGCTGCGTAATTCCAATTACTAGCATGTACCTTGTTTAAGTATCCGTAGTGATCATTACTCCCCGTAATATAACAGTGGTATCAGAGCCTGTGTTAGGAGTTCATGATTTTGATAAATTGGTGTTCTTGAAAATTTATATAAAAACTGAATTTTTTTAAGAAAATTTTAAATTTTCGTTTTTTATGGTTGTTGGTAAAACCGAAATTTTCATGATGTTCTTGGTAAATTTGATGTTCATCATCTTCAAGAAAAGTGTAATATTTATAAAAATCAAACATTGGATTGTAGATCTCATTAAAATTTGATCTTGAAACTTGACAACTTGTTTCTAATTATGTGTTAATTTCGGCTAACCCTAAGGAATTGCAAGGTAAATTTTTTAATTTCTTAGGCACCAAGAAAATAAAATTCGGCCGAAATTATTTATTGTATTGTTTACCATATTTTAATTTTTAATCTAGGTAACAATATATCTATAATTAGAAACATAATGATAGATTCACATAGAAATATATATTACTATCAATATATCTAAATATTTAATAGGGTTAAAGATAATATTGATAGATTTAATTGCCTAAAAGATTGAGAAAATATATTATCAGTATATTTGTTACCCTATTTAAGATATTGACAATATATATATATATATATATATATATATATATATATATATATATATTGTTGATTGATTTAATCTTATATATAGAATCCTGGCAATAAATATATATATATATGTTTTGATTTGGCTGAAATATATATATATATATATATATATATATATATATATATATATATATATATATATATATATATATATATATTGGAAATTATCTTATATATAATTAATGTTACTTGGTGGCTAAGTTAATTATTTTTGGACTTTAAAACCATACTTGGGTCACAAGTAAACATTTCGGCCCAACCTTTGAAATTTTTAATTATTGGGTCGGTCCAATATGTTAAACCGGGACTGATTTAAATCGAACCGGGTTTTCTCAATCGGTTCGACCTAATCGACTCAGGTCGAACCGGGGTAATTAAGTGGATCTAACCGAACCGGTTTTGTGTGTTGAACCGAACCAAAACCCTATTTTATTAAACCGGTTCAGACCGAACCAGATTTTAAAATTAAAACCGGACCGAACCGAACCGGATTTATCAGACCGCACCGAACCGGTCCAAACCGGACTGAAATTGACTGAACCGAAATGATTTTCAAAACTGAATTCAAGTTAATTAAATAAAATAGGGTGGTCAAGTTTTAAAATCCAAATATTTTTTAACATCTAAATGGACTACACAGTGCTCATAGGGTTGCTAACCTTAATGCCTTGTTTCGATTATGGGGATGGATCTCGGAGATACATGTTTTTGGACTGGAATAATTAAGGGCTGAATTGCAATTGTTTATTATTCAATATATATTATGATTAGAAATGTTGTCTTGACTTATTCAAGCTAGCTGGATATTGCATGTTGTGGGCGGAGCCCTGGTTATATATATGGAATGCGCATTAGGATAGACATGCTGTGTTGGTTGGAAATGCCTAGGATTCATGTTTAGAATGTTGCGCAATTGAATATAAGCATGAATTGCAAATCAACCTCTAATGTTTAAAATTATTTTAAAACCGAAAATCAGTCGCCAAATATGTATGATTGTTGAGGAATTTTCATGTTTGACACGTATGCTAGAATGTTGAGGATGTAGTTGCATTTGATAATTTACTTGTAAGTAGAATTATATATGCAAACATGAGTTCCTCGGAACATTAGACGCATGACGCGTAAGCATGAATGTAATTTGTTTGATGAATATTATTTGCGTATGATAATTTACATGGTTAGTAGAATTATATATGCATGAGTAAATTCATCGGAATATTTTCCAAAATACAAAGGGCCTTGGGAAAGCCAAGATCGGGTATGCTTATTTTAAAATTTCCGTTCCGGTAATTTGCGATTAAAACCGTTTTAAAAGACTGATCTATTGGATTGAAAACGACGGTAATGTGAACTCTTTCAAAACCATCTTCCATTGGTTTACTGGTGTCGGTTGGTTCAGATGACTGATGAATCATTATTTTTCGAATTCAATCTTAATAGATATCTGATGTATGCAATTCTTTCTCAAAATGTTATTGTTTACCTAATTTTTGCTTGATTATCAAAGTGTTAGCAATGGCTGCGATCAACATTGTAATCTCCCAAATGAACAAGGGAGTGAGATTGAACAGCAACAATTACAAGATCTGGAATAAGCGAGCGAAAATGGTAATTACTGAAATGAAAGGTTTGGAGCATCTCACAACGAAGAAAGTCAGGCCAGAGGGAGACTTCACGGTTGAACTGGAGAAAACCCATGATGAATGGGATTCAAAGGACCAGGAGATCCGTTCCGCCTTGCTGTCACTGCTTGAGGATGACATACTCTATGGGTATGATCACTATGAGTCTGCCAAGGACCTATGGGATGGTCTTAAGGCAGGGTTTGGTGTTTACACCACTGCCCAGAAGCGATCGTTAAACATCACTTTATACTCATACAAAATGAATCCAAAGCATACAATGAATGAGCATATCAGACACATGTCTAACATGCTTGCTGAACTCAAGGAAGCAGGAGAAATCCTGACGGAGGAACAGAAAGTTCAATGCGTGATCCGATCCTTACCTGACTCTTGGAGTAGCATGAAAATGCACCTTACCCATGCCACTCAACTCGATAACCTCGAGAAAGTGCGAGTTCTTCTCGAGCTGGAAGAGGATCGTCTCAAAGCTGAAAAGCCTAGGGCGAAAATGCATATCGCATCCTCATTTCCAGCTGAGCAAAATGGTAAGCGCAAGAGGAAGGGAAAGAATCTCCAGGTCAAGGCTGATAAGCCTCTAGCTCTGAAACCTCAGAAGAAGTTCAAGCGAAAGCAATTCGGTGGTAAGAAAGGCAAATAAAAACATACACGTAAAGAGGAAACTCGAACGTGTTTTAGGTGTGGTGTGAAAGAACACCTTGTTAATGCATGTACCAATCCTCCCAAGGTACGTGCTGAAGAATAATGATAAACTCATAAGTTCTTCTAGGACTCCTCTTACTCGAGAGTAATTCAATTCATTCTTTTGGATTACAGAACCGAGAAGGAGAACAAGAACAAACCTAAGGAACTTGCCCCGAAGATATAAAGATTGAATGAAAGACTTTATCTTTATTTTCTTTGCTTAATAAACCTCTTCTAAATTCTTCAGTTTAAAGAATACTTAATAATGTTCCTTGAAATACAGGAAACATTTTATTTTGAGCATGTAACCATGCTCAGAGAAAGTATTAATTACCATTTCTCAAGCTTTTTTATCCTTTTAATTAGTTGTTTGATGCATTTCTTATATCTTTCTTTATTATTATTAATCCATTGAATGAAATAAACTGTAATGATGATCATGTGCGAAACCGATTGGATTAAATTGTATTAAATTCAGACATGAAACGATTTGACCGAAGGTTAAACTAGGGTAAGTTGCGCCTCGCACAAGTGGACCTCGAAAGATGAACACATCGTTTCAAAGTATGAATTTAATACATAAGTGTTAAAATAATGATGTGCTGAATTTTCGTTTGCATTCCTTCGGAAATAACTTATTGATAACATTTACATCGGTAGAAAGTAGGCTTCGAAAGCTACTACGACCTTGTAAAAGTATCAACTAACGCATAAGGTGAAAACCTGAAATGCTCAGTTCGGAGATGGGATAAAATCTCTTAAATAAGTTAGCAAACGAAGAAGGATGAAGTCGGATAAACGATTTTCCTTCCGTACCCCTTGAACGATAAGTCAGGCTAAGCATTCAAATCAAATGACACACTTCTATAAGCATAGTTTCTAAACATAAATGTTGTAGTCATTTCGTCACACGTTCCCTATGGGATGATGAGAAAATGATTCACATTAATGTAAAACTATGTTCCATTGTAATCGGTAAGACACGCCGCCATAAAAGCTGAAGACTGATAATGAACTACTCATATCATCATGCGGTATTAATTTTCGCATTAAACACGTATTTAGGACAAGAGTATGTTACTACTCTTTGAAAATACAGGTTTACGGCTTAAAGACATGGTACCGTGGTCGAACATGTGACATTACATACTTGAGGACGAATTTTCCGATGCATTGACAGTTCAGAATAATGAGTCTTGATCAAATCAGAAGAGGACATTACTGACATCAGGTCCCACTTAATTCGAGTGGGAGAGATTTGAACCAGCAACTCAAGTGAATGACATGGTAAATGATAATGGGAACATTTTCATAATAAATCCAGTGGGAGGTCTAAACACCTACCGCAAGTAATCACTAATGCTGTTTGGACGAATCAAGTAGAACCTGATTATCGTATTGCTAAACCGAGGATGCCACAACTACCTCTACTACCCATTGTTCCCAGTGGAAGTGATCCGACAAACTTGGTTCCAGATCCTAGTGATCAAGGAATTCATCTTGGAAGTAAAATTCTGAGACCAAGAAATCGTATAAGGAAAGTTGTTGGTTATGGTTAAAGCACTCCTCTTGTACCCAATAGAAATGATGCTCCGATGAGAAACATCATCTCGAGTGGGAGAATTGATCCTAATTGGAAGAAGTGCTTCTATAAGAGGCATTATTCCTAGTGGGAGAGACATTAAGACTCAAAGACAGAATAATCAAACCTAGACGAATGTCAAAGGCATCGAACTTCTCCAAAGAAGTATCCCATCTGGAAGAGTGATAACCTCATTCTATCGACAGTCAACATGCATTGAAGACCTCAAGTAGAGAAATGGAAGAAAATAATAAATGAGAGAGATCGCCTAAATGAAAACCATTATAGTCTTTAGTTGATTTACCTGCTAACCATAGGGGCATAAGGATAAGGTGAGTCCTGAAAGAAGGCTTACCACCGATGAAAATGTCGAGCGATACACAGCTCGACTCGTTGCGAAAGGTTGTACCAAATTTCACGGAGTGGACTTTTGACGAAACATACTCAACACATGTGCGTAAAACCACGGTGCATGGCCATTCATGGTCCTGGTTGCAGGTTTCGATTACGAACCTCACCAAATGAGTATAAACACCGTATTCCTCCTTGGAAACCTGGAGGAAGAGATCTACATGGAGCAACCGGAGTGTTTTATTAATCCTGGTAACGAACGTAAAAGTTTTTAAACTCCATAGGTCCATCTACGGTCTTGAACAGTCGTCTCGGCAATGGTACCGCAAATTCCACGAGGAAATCGTAGGAAACGGATTTGTGAATTTTCATGAGGATCCGTGCGTGTATTATAAGACCTCCGGGTCTAAGTATGTCATCTTAACCTTACGCGTGGACGACATACTTTTTTCCGCAAATGACATGAGTTTTATGAACAAGTCAAAGTCCTGGTTGGCATCTGTATTTGAGATGAAAGACATGGGAGAGGCCACGTACATCTTGGGCATTAAAATTGCTAGAGATCGGGCTACCCGGAAATTGTGTCTGTCTCAAGAAGTTATATCAACAAACTGTTGTAAAGATTCAGATTACGGGATGCCAAAATCCGTGGAAACGCCAATGTTGTTTGGGTGCGCACTGTCAGAACGTGACGGCCCCAAGAACCTGGCAGAGCGTGAATAGATAAATGGCGCAGGATGTTTTAAGCATGGTCGGTAGTTTGTTCTACGCTATGCAATGCACCCGTCCTGATATCTTTTACGTCGTAGACCAAGTAGCACGTTTCCTATCAGATCATGTTCATCAACATTTAAAGACTATAAAACGAGGAACTCGTTATCCGAAAAGGTACTGCCGACTACGAACTGTGCTATGAGGACATGAAGTTAGAATTGACCGATTACATTGACGCCGACCGTGGTGGCGATCCAGATGGTCGTAAGTCCACCACAGGAGGAGCATTCCTCCTTGCTAATGCCACCATTTCATGGATGAGAAAGAAGCAAACCTAAGTCGCGTTGTCCACAATGGAATCGGAATTCATAGCTCTCTCTAAAAATGCACAGGAAGCGGTCTGGCTCAAAAGGCTTCGAACTGCACTGCTTGATGGTGATGTTGAGAATATGTTGGATTACGCAGTGCTAAACGTGTACTTGTAAGTAAATCTAATTACGCAACGGAATAATGTACACATACCTCAATAGCTTTCCTTCCCAAGAACGTTGTGGAGGGAGTTCTGATCCTCCGGTCGGAACCCGTACAAGTTCTTCGTGAGAAGAAGTCCTACGCGGTATAAGCTCCACAGCAAATCCTCTGATTGATTCTTCAACGGGGACAGAACCTCAGACTGAATGCTCGGAAGCAATTTGACACACCAATGGTGGTGTTAGGGGGCCGACCGAAATATACTTGTATAGAGAAAATGATTTCTCTCAAATCACAACTTAGGAGGAGTTGTGATCAATGTGTGTTTTGGGAGTGACCCCAATACCTCCTTATATAGTGGGAGGAGGAGAAAATCCTCCTCCCTGTTATTAGGGTTTCGGCCGACTATGCTATGTGGGTGGGAGGCCCAATTTTGGGCCTCCCATGTCACATGGGAATTGGGTCTGGCCCAATTAGCCCTAATGTGACATTTACCTAATTATCTTAGGTAACCACATATATTAACGGGCTACTAGTTACGGCGCCACGTCACCATATGCTAACAGCTCCCACTCTCCGGAATGGGAAGGTGCCTGTTAATGTAATGTCATCCAATAGCATCAACAGTTCAGTCTTCAGTTATTGTCTCCGTCTCCGAATAGTTCATACGAGGTTTGCCGTGCGACCGGCGGATACGACGGGCATCGTGCTACTCATCTGTTAGGAGTATTGTAGCACCCGCAGAACGTTGATTCCCTGTCGTAAATCAATCCTGTCAAAAATAAAATATGTACCGCACTGTATCCTTGGCCAACTGATAATTCTCTAATTGCCCAGTTTTCCACATATGAATACTTCTCCAGGGCATCCGTACAAGTGTTCACAACCTTCAACTAATATCCGGTTGGTGGCCACCTTGTTAACACAAGAGTCAGTGAATTATAGGTGAACATGACCATCCCCATTGCTTATACCCTTAGTCTAACTCAACCGGTTTCCAAGACGTGGTCACTTGGCCGTTTTCTTTGGCTCTACGCTCGTACGCCGGGAAGCGAACATTGAGCCAGACCTTAGGTATAAGTTCTGAGTCCGATAGGATACTTTGGATGCCTCTTCATAAGACACCCGGGATCAATCACACGCTCAAGGTGAAGAAGTATGCTCCCTTTGAATCACAAGGATTCTAGCTAACAGAACCGAGCATGACCCCGTGGTCGAACATGGCACGCGTAGTATGAAGCACGCGTCTATAGCACACCTGGACAAGCCAGGGGTGGGATATGTCAATCATGCTATCACAGAGTCTTTCATCTGGCCGTGAATGTGATTTTAATGATGGACAGAGTCCAACACGGCGATTTTACAAAACGAAGATTAAGTCATGCTATAAGCGTGACCAAGTTATCGTTTCGTTTAACCAGGTTTATCCCCCTAGTTCTTAACCAATCTTGTTGTGGTAGAGGTTCCCCTCTCCTACAAGATGATCGTGCCTGTGTGACGAGGCAAGGTTCACATCCGACATAATTTTGGTGGAAGAGTTTTACTTCTTCCTACGACTTAGTTTATAGACCATAAAATCCGATGTTATTTATCATTATGACGTCGATAGATCATATACTCAATTTGTAATTCTTTTATTCAATCGAAATATTATTTCAAATGTCAAAATGTCATCACTCATACAAGCCACTTATTAATCCCTACGTAATCCAAGCAGTTTTACGTGATTTTCATAAATTTCTCTACGTAATGGCTTAGTTAATGGATCTGCGACCATATTGTCTGTGGACAAGTATTCTAAAGCAGTTATATTGTATTCCACAAAAAATTTGGCATAATTGTATTTCACATCAATGTGTTTGGTCCTACTATGGTACTTTGGATTCTTAACTGCTGCAATGGTTGCCTGAATGTCGGAGTATACCTTTACAGGTTTGCTCTTCTTGTCAGTGCCAATTAATGCAGTAAGAAGCCTTTTCAGCCAGACTGTTTCTTGTACGTTTTTAGAAAGGGCAACGAATTCTGATTCCATAGTAAAAAGCGCGACACATGATTGCTTCTTCCTTACCCATTATATAGCAGCGTCAGCAAGGAGGAAAACTCCTCCTGTGATAGACTTACGATCGTCCGGATCGCCACCATGGTCGGCGTCACTATAACCAGTCAATTTGATTTTCCTGCCCTTATAGCACATAACATAGTCGGCAGTACCTTTCAGATATCTTATAATTCGTTTTACGACCATTAAATGTTGATAGCCAGGAACTGACTGGAATCTTGCTACTAGGCCCACAGCGTAACAGATGTCTGGCCGAGTACATAACATGACGTACATTAAACTTCCTACCATGCTTAGATACTCTGCATTCTTCATCTGTTCACGCTCCTGCTGGTTCTTCGGGTCATCACGCTTCGACAGCGCGCACCTGAACACAACCGGCGTATCCACGGGTTTGGCATCGAGCATTCTGAATCTTTTCAACAGTTTGTTGATATATGATTCTTGAGACAGACACAATCTCCGGGCGGCACGATCTCGGGCAATTTTAATGCCTAAGATGTACGTGGCCTCTCCCATGTCTTTCATCTCAAATGCTGATGATAACCAGGACTTTGATTCGTTCATGAAACTCACATCGTTTGCAGCAATGAGTATGTCATCTACGTATAAGGTTATGATGACATACTTAGACCCGGAGGTCTTGGTGTAAACGCAGGGATCCTCGTGAAGGTTCACAAATCTGTTTCCAACGATTTCCTCGTGGAATCTGCGATACCATTGCCGAGACGACTGATTAAGACCGTAAATAGACCTTTGGAGTTTGCAAACTTTACGTTCTTTGCCAGGAGTAATAAAACCCTCTGGCTGCTCCATATAGATCTCTTCATCCAGGTTTCCATGGAGGAATAAGGTCTTAACATCCATTTGGTGCAGCTCTAGATCGAGACATGCAACAAGGGCAAGGATGGCCTTAACTGTGGTGGAACGCACAGTTGGTGAGTATGTTTCATCAAAGTCCACTCCGTGAATTTGGGTATATCCTTTCGCAATCGTTCGAGTTTTGCACCACTCAAATTTTCCATCAGTAGTGAGTTATAAAATTTCACTTTCTAGCTCTGTGGTTAGCAGGTAAATCAACTGAAGACCAAAACTGAATACGTTCTAATTTAGGCATTTTCATCCTCCATTGTTTTCCTCCGTTCCGACGTTTGAGGTTCTTCCAATACTTGCCCAACCGTCACTGGTTCGTGAATGAATGTCTCACTTGATGGGATACTTCTTAAAAGAAGTATGTTGCATTAGACTAAGTCTAGGCTCGATAATCTCATCTTAAGTCTGATCGTTACGCCCACTCGGAATGATGCTCCTTCTCGGAGCATTACTCCCACTGGGAACAATGGCGGTGCTTGAACTTTGGTCTACAGCTTTCTTAGAATGACCTCTTGGTCTCAGGATTTTACCTCCTAGATTTATTCCCGATCACTAGGATCTGGAATCAAGTTAGTCATTTCCTCCCACTAGGAATAATGGGCAGTTGCGACGACTATTGGATTCTCATCCAATGGTTCAGCATTATGATTATCAGGTCCGACTTGATTCGCACTAACATTTAGTGATGATTATGTGAGGGGGAGTGAGCCCTCCCACTGGATTTATTATGAGGATGTTTCCATTATCATTTACCATGTCATTCACTAATGCATTCAATAATGCTATATCATTCTCCTACTCGAAGTAAGTGGGACCTGAGAATCTCTGTTACCCATTTTAATTCGATCGGTACTTTATTTCGTTTCGTTCCACAAAGTATTGGAAATGTGTCATGTTCGACCACGCTACTATTAATTCAAGCTAATTTTAAACTTGTATCTTTTAAGAGTAGACCGTACTCTTAATAAATACTTGTTTAATGTATGATAAGATTTCACCTGTATCATTTCTTAGCTTTTTAAGGTAACGCGTCAACCTATCTTATTAGAACATAGTGTTACATTAATATGAAATCAACTTAATTTCATTCCATAGGAACAATTAATGTTGAGTTCTAACATAATGTAATTTTAAACTATGTTTCTCGAAGTATTTAATAATATGATTGCTTAGCCAAACTTTTCGTTTAAGGCCTATAGTGGGAGTGTCATTTTACTGAATACTTCCTTTCATTTATTAACTCATCCAGAGACTTATCCACCTCATGGACTATGCATTTGAGCTTTTGCTTAATGCTATAATTGATGTAATACTCGATCGTAGTAGCATTAAAGCATACTTCTTCTTGACTATAGTAGTCATCAATGAGTTATTTCCAAGGGATCATAAACGAAAATTAGCATTCATACATTAAAACACTTCATTATTAAATTTGTACTTTAAAACGACGTGTTCCGTATTTCGAGGTACACGCGCTTATGGCGCATAAAACCAGTTTTATCCCGTGGTTTAAATCGTTTCATTTTCAAAATTTAATATCAAATCGGTTTTTCATGCACATTAACCGGGGAATTTATCATTTAATGGAGTACTCAATAGAAAATAAGGATGTATTAGCAATGTGTTGAATAACGTTAATAATAAGATTAAAACAAACGATAATAAATTCAATACTCAACTTAAGTATTCTCAAATACTTAGGAAAAATAATATGATCCTTTACGGAACTTATTTGAGAGTATTTCAAAATAAAAGTCAAGAAGTTTTAGCAATTTTTAAAGATAAAAATCTCTCATTCTATCTTTATTCTACTGGGGCATCCTCGATCGGGTCGTTGCTTCTGTTTCTCGGTTCTGTAATTCAAAAGGAAAATGAATTACTCTCGAGTGTTTAGGAGCGGAAGAGAATGAATGATTTTCATCATCTTTTATCTTTGCGTACCTTAGGAGGATTGGTACAGGCAGCAGCCAGTTGTTTGCGTGTAAAACACGTTCGAGTTTCCTCTTTTCGTGTTTGTTTTGCTTGCCTTTTCTTGCCACCGGTTTGTTTGCGTGTAAACTTCTTATGAGTTTTGTTTGCCACAAACTTCTCAGTTTTATTCTGAGGACTTTTGCCCTTTCTCTTGCGCTTCCCCTTTTGTTCGGCTGGTGCAGAGGATGCAATATGCATTTCAGACCTAGACTTTTCAGCCCTGAGTCTATCCTCCTCCATCTCAAGATGAACTTGCACTTTCTCGAGGGTGTCGAGATAGGTGGCATGGGTAAGGCTCATTTTCATGATGCTCCAAGAGTCGGGCAAATAGCGGAACATGTAATTGATCTGTTGTTCCTCAGACAGATTTTCACCTGCTTTCTTGAGTTCAGCGATCAAGTTACACACATGCATAACATGATCCTTCATCGTATGCTTGGGATTAATTTTATAGGAGTCAAGAGCGATGTTTAACGATCGCTTTTGGGCTATGGTGTAAACACCGAATGTTTCCTTAAGACCATCTCAGAGGTCTTTGGCAGTTCCCAAATGATCAAACCTATAGAGAATCTCATCTTCCAGCATAGATAACAAGGTGGAACGAACATCATGATCTTTGACATCCCATTCATCATAGAATGTCTTTTGGTCTTCCGTGAGGTCTCCCTCAGGCCTAGTTTGTTTTGTGGTCAAATGATCCAGACCTCTTATTTCAGAAATTATCATTTTAACTCGTTTATTCCATATCTTATAATTACTACTATTCAACCTTATTCCCTTGTTCAACTGGGAAATGACATTGCTAGTTGCATCCATCGATACTAACACATTGATAATTATGCTAAGTTAGGGAGACAATAACATTTTGACAGAATTGCAAACGTCGGATTATCTATTAAGATGAAATACGACGAATAGTGATCCTTTAGTCACTAAACCAAACCGACCGCCAGTAAACCGAGGGAAGAGGTGTTGTGAAATAGTTCACACCATTGTCGTCTTCAATCCAATAGATCAGTCTTTTGAAAACGGTTACTATTTTGCAAATTACCGGAACGGGAATTTTAAAACAAGCATACCCGATCTTGGCTTTCCCATGACCATTTTTATTTTGTAAAATTATCCGATAATTTACGCATGCATAATACTATATCACGCCATAAACATCGAACAAACCAAAACAACATGCTTACGGGTCATGCGTCTAATGTTCCTTAGCATATATAATTCTACTTAAAGTAAATTACCACATGCTTTCATTCATGAACATTCTAGCATACGTGTCAAAACATGCAACTTCCGCATACATCATGTGTTAGCATATGGTGACGTGGCGCCGTAATAGGAGCCCGTTAATTAAGGGAATTACCTAAGTTAATTAGGTAATTGTCAATCTGGGCTAATTGGTCCAAAACCAATTAGTAATTGATAAGGGAGGCCCAAAATGGGACTCCCCCCCTTATTATGCATGGTTCGGCCGAAACCCTAGTACCACATTGGTTGGAGTTTCCTTTTGGCAACTCCACCCAATACTATATATAGGGGTGACTCCTAAGGGTTTAGACACACAATTAAGAACAAGGATCTCCATTGAGAAAACTTGTCACCCTAGTCTAATATTTCGGTACCATCATCATCAAGTTAGAGGTTCCATCTCCGTTGAAGAATCGATCAGAGGTCTTGTTGTGGAGCTACATCGCGTGGGACTTCTTCTAACGAAGAACTTGCACGTGGTTCCGACCGGAGGATCTGAACTCCCTCCACATCGTTCTTGGGCAGGAAAGCTAAAAGGTATGTGTATTAATACCGCTGCGTAGATTAGATTTCTTGCTAGTACACGTTTAGCATTCCGTAGTATTACGTCCCCGTAATCCAACAGTGGTATCAGAGCCAGGTTAGGAGTTATTAAATTTTTGATAAATTGATGTTCTTGATGTTATGAAAAATCCGAAATTTTCAAGTATATGAACACCATGAAGAAATCCGAAATTTTTAGTTAAATTTCATGTGTTTGATCTTTAAAAACTAAAAAATTTCAAATTTACATGTTTTTCAAGATCAAAACCGAATTTTTCATGATCAAATTCAAGTTTGATGTTCATAATCTTCAAGAACACCATGAGTTTTATCAAGAACACAATTTGGATGCTTAATCAAGGTAGTATTTGATCTTAAAATTTGACAACATTTTCCAATTTCACGTTTGTTGGCCGAAACCCTAAGGGCAATTTGGGTAAAAAAAAATTAATTTTCTTAACCCCTAAATAATTAAAAATTTCGGCCACCCTATTAGAGATATAGGTTTCCATTTTAAAATTTTAATTAATAGGTAATATAATATTGTAAGGAAGTAGTCAGTAAAAATTTTAATTAATAGGTTCTAATATAATATTGTAAAGGATATTAACTATCATTATATGTGGATTAAAATAGGGATAATATATATATATATTGATAGATTTAGTTACTATTAAACAATTAAGAAGATATATTGTCTACATATTTTAATCCCTAAAAGATATATTTGACAATAATATATATATATATATATATATATATATATATATATATATATATATATATGGTTTGGCCAAATTTTATATATATATATATATATTAAATATTGTTAATTGATTTACATCTTAGTGATAAAATCTTGACAATATTTATATATATATATATATATGTTTAGCCGAATTATATATATATTAGCAATATTGAAAATTATTTTATATAATTAATATTTCTTGTGGGCTAAGTTAAGTTTTTAGTGGACTTTAAAACTCTATTTAGCCCAAAAGAGGTGTTTCGGCCGAACCCTAGGGTTTATGGGCCGGTCCAATTGCTAAACCGGAACGGATAAAACCAATCCGGGTTTTCCTAATCGGGTCGACCTAGTCGGGTCGGGCCGGACCGTAGTAACTAAATTGAACCTAACCTAACCGGTTTTGAGTGATAAACTGAACCACTATCTTATTTTATTGAACCGTTTCGGACCAAACCGGAATTTTTAAAATCAGACCGAATTGAACCGGATTTTAAAATTTGGACCGAACCATTTTAAAATTTTCGGAAATTTTAAATTGTTCAATAAAATAGGATGTCAAATTTTAAATCCAAAATGTTTTCGAACTTTAAAATTAGCCTAAATATTGCTCTAAGGGTTTGTGTTTTATAACACGGTTTTAGTCAAAACCCTAATGCCTGGTTTCGATTATGGGGATGGATTCCGGACTTGCATGTTTTTGGGACTGGATTAAATTAGTGGGCTGATTTGCAATTGTTTACTTTCTGCATCATATATTTTGATATAATTAGAACTGTCGTCTTGACTTAGTCAAGCTAACTGGATATTATATTGCGAGCATTGAGCTCTGCGATTTAAATATATGGTTTGCGCAATAGGATAGACATGCTATGCTGATTGAAAGTGCCTAGAATCCATGTCTAGAAATTCACATGATTGATCGTAAGCATGAATTGCAAAACAGCCACTAATATTTTCAAAGCGTTTTATAAAACCGAAAATTCCAGTCGCCAGTTATGCATGATGTGTGCGGATATTTCATGTTTTGACACGTATGCTAGAATGTTCACAATAGAACGCATGTGTTAATTTACTTTACGTAGAATTATGTATGCTAGGAACATTAGACGCATGACGCGTAAGCATGTTGTGTTTGATATTTATGGCATGGTATGATGATTTGCTAGATGTAGTATAATTATAAATATGCATGCGTAAATTATCGGATAATTTTACAAAATCATAAGGGCCTTGGGAAAGCCAAGATCGGGTATGCTTATTTGGAAATTCTCGTTCCGGTAATTTGCAATAGAATAACCGTTTTCAAAATACTGATCTATTAGATTGAAAACGACAATAATGTGAATTCTTTCACGACACCCCCTTCCTCGGTTTACTGAAGGTTGGTTTGGTTTAGTGACTGAGGGATCACTATTTGTCGTATTCCATCTTAATAGATAATCCGATGTTTGTTATTCTGTAAAAATGTTGTTGTCTTCCTGAATTTGCATAATTATCAATGTACTAGTTTTCATGGCTAAATCGGTACGCTTCTATGAACCTTGCAATCTTGATGGTATAAATTATGATGAACATAAGGAATATGTATTAGACTCCTCTCTGCTACGATTCCGAAAAGCGGAGAGGATAACTACGAATGAATACGGTAGTTCGTATGATTTTGACAATGAGAGATGAACGTGATAGTTTATTTCCCAAGAATTGGAGTAGGTTATTTGATAATCTAAATGCATATGTGATGATACATTCAACCCTGGTTTAAGGGGGTTGAAAAAGACTTCAATTGAAACCAGACAATGTCAAAGCTTGGTGTCCCTTTGCAACTGCCTCGGTAGAAGCAATGATGCTAAAGCTAGAAATGTTTCAGTTGAATATGATGTTCTTTTCTTTATCCATGGATGCCGGTGAAAAATACATTCAAGACCTTCGCAATGAAAGGTCAACATTGAAAAGATGTATAAGGTTGCCTTACATTGACATGATTCAATAACCTTGAGTCTAGTTAAGAAAAGGAACGAAGGCAGTGAAGCAACAACCTTCTCAGCACACCACAAGAGATCATCTGAAGTCAATTGTGATCCATATATCATGAAGTGAACTAGACGGTAAAAGGTTTTATACGATAATATGATGGGTCAAACCCCGTTATTAAAGTGCGTCTAAAACACGCCTTGTATGACATGTATATAAAGCCGTGAAACGCTTTATTTGAACACAAAACATTTGATATGATTCACTAGTGAATTTAATCAGATGTGATGTTCAACATGACTTAAAGTTCAGACATGTATGGATTGAACATGAGACTTTCAGATCAAGAACCCTACCATTGTCATTTATCGTTCGTTATTAGTCTGAATTACTAAAATTTTGGTTATTGTAAAATTTGGAGTTATTGAATATAGAAATTGTTGCTCAATTTGAAGCACAATTTGCTTATCAATTTAACGTTCCGGTCAAAGGGAATGATCCGAAACAATAATTCAAACCTACGGGTTAGAACCAAAATTTCGACTAGATAAAAGTGGTCGAACAAGACGAAATGATTCACATACTCTATCATCTCAGTCAGGTCAAACTGAACTGAATAAGTTCATCGATCGTGTAGTTCTAAAAGGGCAGAACGACTTAACTCATCTTATTTGTTAAAATACTCCATTATAGTTTGTATCCCAAATAATGTGCATGTTTAAACCGATTTTGCTTTTAAATTTGGAGACTAAAACAATTCTCAAAACCACGGTTTTTAACCGGGTATGCGCGAGGCGCATGTCACCTCGAAAGACGGGACACATCGTTTTAGAATACGAATTTAATAATCAAGTATTTTTATGAATGCGGAATTTTCTTTTCTCATTGATAACTACTTAGATTTTATGTAAGCCATACAGCTACTATAATCTAATTAGAATATCAACCATGGCATTAAAAGCGACAGCTTAAATACATGGTCCATAAGATAGTAAATCTATGGATGAGTTAAATAAACGAAAAGAAGTAGTCGGTAAAACGAATCTCCCACCATTAGCCTTGAACGAAGAGTTTGGCTAAAAGCATTCATTAAACACTTCAAGAAACATAGTTCAGAATTACATAATGTTAGAGTTACACATTAATTGTTCATGCGAGATGAGATTAATTTAACTCACATTAATGTAAAACACTATGTTCTGACAAAATCGGTTAACACGTTACCATAAAAGCTAATGAATGATTCGGGTAAACCCTTATCACAAAGACGCATTAATTTGCGCATTAAAACGAGTATTCATAAAGAGTACACACTACTCGCGAAGAATACAAGTTTTAAAATTAGCCTGGAACAATGGTTTCGTGGATAAACATGACACATTATAAAGGTTTGAGGATGGATTTCCAACGCTTTGCAGAACGAACAAGTTAGTACTGATTAAAGTTAATAGATGGTTGATGAAGATTCTCAGGTCCCACTTACTCGGAGTGGGAGAATTGATATAGCATAAGTGATTTATTTGGTAAATGATGATGGAAACGTCTTCATAATAAATCCAGTGAGAGGGCTCACTCCCCCACACATAATCATCACTAAATTTCAAAATGCGAATCAAGTCGGACCTGATAATCATGATAATGAACTATTTCAACTAACCATTTTTCCTAGTGGGAGTGGAACAACCAATTTGGTTCCAGATCCTAGTGATCGAGGAATACATCTCGGAGGTAGAATCCCGAGACCGAGAGGATATTCCAAGTAAGTTCAACCACCACCATTGTTCCCAGTGGAAGTAATGCCCCAATAAGAAGCATTATTCCGAGTGGGAGTAACGATCAGACTAAAACGTGAGATTAACGTGCCTAGACATAGTCAAAGGCAACGAACTTCTTTCGAGAAGTATCCCATCAAACGAGATGTGTTAAACATCTTGATGTTCGTTCTTGAACCATTGACGGTTCAGCAAGCAAAGGAAGGACCTCAAAACGAGGGAATGGAGGAAAACAATGGAGGATGAAATTGCCTAAATAAGAACTAATTCAGTTTTAGTCTTTAGTTGATTTATCTGTTAACCACAGAACTAGAAAGTGAAATCTTAGAATTCACTTCTGGTGGAAATTTCGAGTGGTGCAAAACTCGAATAATTCGAAAGGATATACCCAAATTCACGGAGTGAACTTTGATAAAGACAGACTCACCGACTATGCGTTACACCATAGTCAGGGCCGTCCTTGCCCATGACTGCAACTCTCGAACTCGAGCATGCATCAAATGGACATTAAGACCAAACCTCTCCAAGTAAAACTGGAGAAAGAGATCTATATGAAGCAGTCGGAGAGTTTCATTACTCCTGGCAAAGAACACAAAGTTTTCAAACTCCAAAGATCTATATACGGTCTTAAACAATCGTCTCGGCAATGGTATCGCAGATTCCACGAAGAAATCGTTGGAAACGGATTCGTGAATCTTCACAAGGATCCCTGCGTATACACTAAGACCTTCGGGTCTAAGTATGTCATCATAACACTCTACGTGGATGATATACTCATTGCTGCGAACGACGTGAGTTTTATGAATAAATCAAAGTCCTGGTTAGCATCAGCATTCGAGATGAAAGACATGGGAGAGGCTACGTACATCTTAGGCGTCAAAATTTCCCGAGATCGTGCCACCCGGAGATTATGTCTATCTCAGGAATCATATATCAACAAATTGTTGAAAAGATTCAGAATGCTGGATGCTAAACTCGTGGATACGCCGGTTGTGTTCGGGTGCGCGCTATCGAAGCGTGATGGCCCGAAAAACCAGCAGGAGCGTGAACGGATGAAGAATGCAGAGTATCTGAGCATGGTAGGGAGTCTAATGTACGCCATGCTCTGTACTCGGCCAGACATCTGTTACGCTGTGGGCCTAGTAGCAAGATTCCAATCAGATCGTAGTTATCAACATCTAAAGGCCGTAAAACGAATTATCAGATATCTGAAAGGTACTGCCGACTACGTTCTGTGTTATCAGGGCAATCAGCTCGAATTGACCGGTTATAGTGACGCCGACCACGGTGGCGATCCGGATGATTGTAAGTCCACCACAGGAGGAGTTTTCCTCCTTGCTAATGCTGCCATATCATGGGTAAGCAAGAAGCAATCAGGTGTCGCGCTTTCCACTATGGAATCAGAATTCGTTGCCCTCTCCAAAAACGCACAAGAAGCGCTCTGGCTGAAAAGGCTTCTTACTGCATTAATTGGCACCGACAAGAAGAGTAAACCTGTGAAGGTGTACTCCGACAGTCAGGCGGTCATTGCGGCAGTTAAGAATCCAAAGTACCATAGTAGGACAAAGCACATTGATGTGAAATACAATTATGCTAAATCTGTTCTGGAAGACAACATAGTCACTTTAGAATACTTGCCTACAGACAATATGGTCGCAGACCCTTTAACTAAGCCGTTACGTAGGGAGATTTTTGAAAAGCACGTAAAAATGCTTGGATTACGTAGGGCTTAAACTGTGTGGCTTGTAAAAGTGATACATTTTGACATTTGAAATTATGTTTCAATTTGAATAAAATAATTGCCATTTGAGTTTATGATTTATCGACGTCATAATGATTAACAACATCGGATTTTACGGTCTATAAACTAAGTCGTAGGAAGAAGTAAAATTCTTCCACCAAAGTTATGTCGAATGTGAACCTTTCCTTGTCACACAGGCACGGTCATCTTGTAAGGAGAGAGGGACCTCTACCATAACAAGATTGGCTAAGAATCAGGAGGTAAACCTGATTAAACAAAACGATAACATTGTCACGCTTAACAGCATGACTTAATCTTCATTTTGTAAATCGCCGAGTTGGACTTTGTCCATCACTATATCACATTCAAGGCCAGATGAGAGATTCTGCGATAGCATTATTGACATATCCCATCCCTGGCTTTACCAGGTGTGCTATCGACGCGTGCTTCATACTGCGCGTGCCATATACGACCATGGGGTCATGCTAGGTTGTGCTAGCTAGAATCCTTGTGATTCAAAGGGCGCATACTTCTTCACCTTGAGCGTGTGATTGATCCCGGATGTCTTATGAAGAGGCATCCAAAGTATCCTCACGGACTCAGAACTTATACCTAAGGTCTGGCTCAATGCTCGCTTCTCGGCGTACGAGCGTAGTGCCAAAGAAAACAGCCAAGTGACCACATCTTGGAAACCGGTTGAGTCAGACTAAGGGTATAAGCGATGGGGATGGTCAAGTTCACCTTTAATTCACCGACTCTCGTGTTCACTAGGTGACCGCCAACCGGATATTAGTTGAAGGTTGTGAACACTTGTACGGATGCCCTGGAGAAGTATTCCTTTGTGGAAAACTAGGCAATTGGAGAATTAACAGTTGACCAAGGATACAGTGCGGTACATAGTTTTATTTCAAACAGGTTTGATTCATGAAAGGGAATCAACGTTCTGCGGGTGTTACAATACTCATAATAGATGAGTAGCACGATGCCCATCGTATCCGCCGGTCGCATGGAAAGCCTCGTATGAACTATTCAGAGACGGAGACGGAGACTGAAGACTGAGATGTTGTTACTATTGCGTAACCATATAGATTAACGAGCACCCTTCCATTCCGGTGAGTGGGATCTGTTAGCATATGGTGACGTGGCTCCGTAATAGGAGCCCGTTAATTAAGGAAATTACCTAAGTTAATTAGGTAATTTTCAATCTGGGCTAATTGGGCCAAATCCAATTAGTAATTGAAAAGGGAGGCCCAAAATGGGCCTCCCCCCTTATTATGCATGGTTCGGCCGAAACCCTAGTACCACATTGGTTGGAGTTGCCTTTTGGCAACTCCACCCAATACTATATATAGGGGTGACTCCTAAGGGTTTAGACACACAATTAAGAACAAGGATCTCCATTGAGAAAACTTGTCACCCTAGTCTAATATTTCGGTACCATCATCATCAAGTCCGATGTTCCATCTCCGTTGAAGAATCGATCAGAGGTCTTGTTGTGGAGCTACATCGCGTGGGACTTCTTCTAACGAAGAACTTGCACGTGGTTCCGACCGGAGGATCAGAACTCCCTCCACATCGTTCTTGGGCAGGAAAGGTATGTGTACTAATTCCGCTGCGTAGATTAGATTTCTTGCTAGTACACGTTTAGAATTCCGTAGTATTACTTCCCCGTAATCCAACATCATGCGTAATTGGTGACTGGTATTTTCAGTTTTAAAAACGTTTTGAAAATATTAGGGGTTGACTTGCAATTCATGCTTACAATCAATCATGCGAAATTTCTAGGCATGGTTTCCAGGCAATTTTAATCAGCATAGCATGTCTATCCTATTGTGCACACCATATATTTATATCACAGAGCTCAATTCTCGCAATTTATTATCCAGCTAGCTTGACTAAGTCAAGACGACAGTTCTAATATATTTTGCAGAAAGTAAACAATTGCAATTCAGCCCACTAATTTAATCCAGTCCAAAAAACATGCATATCCGAGATCCATCCCCATAATCGTAACCAGGTATTAGGGTTTTATCCGAAAATGTGTTAAAACGTAAACCTTGCACTGTTTAGGTTAACTTTTAAAGTTCGAAAACATTTTGGATTTAAAATTTGACATCCTATTTTATTGAACATTTAAAATTTCCGAAAAATTTTAAAATTTGGTTCGGTCCAATTTAAAAATCCGGTCTGAGTCGGTCCGATTTTAAAATTCCGGTTTGGTCCAAAACGGTTCAATAAAATAAGATTGTGGTTCGTCATCACTCGAAACCGGTTCGGTTTAGATTCACTTAGTTACTTTGGTCCGACCCGACCCGACTAGGTCGACCCGATTAAGAAAAACCCCGGATTGGTTTAACCCGTTCCGGTTTTGCAAATTGGACCGGTCCAATAAACCCATACGGTTCGGCCGAAATATATCTTGTGGGCTAAGTAGGGTTTTAAAATCCACTTAAAACTTAACTTAGCCACCAAGAAATATTAATTATTTAAAATAATTTCCAATATTGCATATATATATATGTATATATTTCGGTACAATAATTAAGTAACATATATATAAATATTGTCAAGATTTTATCTAGATGATGTAAATCAATTAACAATATATATATATATATATATATATATATATATATATATATATATATTATTGTCAAATATATCTTTAGGGATTAAAATATATGTTGACAATATTTTTCTTAATCCTTTTAAGTAACTAAATCCTATCAATATATCTTTATCCCTATATTTTAGCTAAATATATTGATAGTTTATATATTTTAATATATAATGTGAATATTTCCTTATCTTTCCAATTTATTGATATATTGTCTCCTTTTAATAAAATTAAAATATGGTAACAAATATATCCATTATGTTAGGCCGGCCGAATTTTACTTACTTGCACCCCAAGAAATTAAAAATTTTACCTAATAATTCACAGGGTTTCGGCCATAACACCAAAAATTGGAAAAAATTTCAAATTTTAAGATCAAACACTACTATGATCATGAATCCAAATATTGTTCTTGATAAAACTTATCGTGTTCTTGATGATCATGAACATCAAACTCAAATTTAACCATGAATTTCGGTTTTGATCTATAAAAACATGTAAATTCCAAAAATTTTAAGTTTTTAAAGATCAAACATATGAAATTTGTTTAAAAATTTCGGATTACTTTTGGTGTTCATCATAAAAATTTCGGTTTTTATAAAATTTTCAAGAAAATCAGTTTATCAAAATATCTAGAACTCCTAACACTCGCTCTGATACCACTGTTGGATTACGGGGACGTAATACTACAGAATTCTAAACGTGTACCTGTAAGTAATCTAATTATGCAGCGGAATAATGTATACATACCTCAATAGCTTTCCTACCCAAGAACGTTGTGGAGGGAGTTCTGATCCTTCGGTCGGAACCCGTACAAGTTCTTAGTGAGAAGAAGTCATACACGGTATAAGATCCACAGCAAATCCTCTGATCGATTCTTCAACGGGGACAGAACCTCGGACCGAATGCTCGGAAGCAATTTGACACACCAATGGTGGTGCTAGGGGGCCGGCCGAAATATACTTGTAGAGAGAAAAGGATTTCTCTCAAATCACAACTTAGGAGGAGTTGTGATCAAGGTGTGTTTTGGGAGTGACCCCAAGACCTCTTTATATATAGTGGGAGGAGGAGAAAATCCTCCTCTCTACTATTAGGGTTTTGGCCGACTATGCTATGTGGGTAGGAGGCCCAATTTTGGGCATCCCATGTCACATGGGAATTGGGTCTGGCCCAATTAGCCCTAATGTGACATTTACCTAATTATCTTAGGCAACCACATATATTAACGGGCTACTAGTTACGGCGACACATCACCATATGCTAACAAAATAAACCTGTGAAGGTCTTCTCTGATAGTCAAGCAGCCATTGCGGTAGTTGAGAATCTGAAGTACTGTAGTAGGACCAAACACATTGATGAGAAATAATTTCATGCTAAATTTTAATAGTAGTAGACAATATAATCACTATGGAATACTTGTCCACCAATAACTTGGTGGCGGACCCATTAACTAAACCACTACGCAGGGACATATTCGAAAATCATGTGAAACTAGGAAGGAATCCTCGTGATTCTAGGAAGGAATCCTCATGATTCTGGCGGGCTCAAACTTCTTCACCTCGAGCGTGTGAATGATCCCATGAGCCTTATGAAGAGGCACATAAAGTATCCTAACGGACTCAGAACTCATATCTAAGGTCAGGCTCAATGCTCGCTTCCCGGCGTACGAGCGTAGTGCTGAACAAAAAAGGCCCAGTGACCACGTCTTTGGAAACCGGTTGGGTCTAACTAAGGATATGAGCAATGGGGATGGTCAAGTTCACTTGTAATTCACCGACTCTCGTATTCACTAGGTGGCCACCAACCGGATATTAGTTGAAGGTTGTGAATACTTGTACGAATGCCTTGGAGAAGTGTTCCTATGTGGAAACTAGGCAAAATGAGAATTAACAGTTGACCTAGGATACAGCGCGGTACAATATAAATGTTGTTTATAACAGGTTGATTGGAGAAAAGGGAATCAACGTTCCACGGGCGCTACAATGCTCCTAACAGATGAGTAGCACGATGCCCGTCGTATCCGCCAGTCGCACGGAAAACCTCGTATGAACTATTCGGAAGCAAAGAGCATATCAAAGGAGAGAAATGTTGATGCAGATTTGGACGACAATACATTAACAGGCACCCTCCCATTCTGACGAGTGGGAGCTGTAAGCATATGGTAATGGGCTCCGTAATTGGTAGCCCATAATATGTATAGTTTACCTAATGAACTTGGGTAAATGTCACATTAGGGTAATTGGGCTAGACTCAAATCCCAATTGACATGGGAGGCCAAAATTGGGCCTCTCCAAATACATAGGCCGGCCGAAATTATAGTGTAGGGTAAGATGGACTTTTGTCCACTTTACTCCTCCTATAAATAAGAGGTGTTAGGGAATTTTTAGGGTTAATCAAAATTCCCTCATTAGAGTGTTTTAGATAGAAAAACCACCCCCCATAACACCCTAGTTCGGCCGAACCATATCCCTCACCAAGGGTGTGCCAAATTGTCTTCGAGCAAACTCTCCAGAGATCTGCCCCCGTGCCAAGAATCGATCAGAGGCTTTGCTGTGGAGCTTGCACCACGTAGGGCTTCTCTAACAAGAATATCTACGGGTCCCGACCGGAGGATCGTGAACTCTCTCCAGAGAAGATTTTGGGTCTACAGATCATCTTAAAGGTATGTGTGAAACTTCCGCTGTGTAATTTCAATTACTAACATGTACCTTGTTTAAGTATCCCTAGTGATTACTCCCCCGCAATCTAACAGTTTCCTCTTAAATATTTATTATATTTTTTTAATAAACATCCAAATTAGATTATTCTTTTTTTTTTTTTGGTTTACTTTGTATATGTAAAAATTATTTGCTAATTCTAACTTTGTATTAAGATCACAATGTTTTGCTTAGTTAATTTTGATCGTTTATTTTTGTTATTTTTAGCCAATCCATCATGACGGGTCAAGAATTACAATTCTAGATCTTTAGCAAATAAATACAAAACAAGGTGGAAAATGTTGTATGTTCAGGTACAGTTTCTTATCCATTTTTGGTGTATGAACATCAATTGTGTTTATTCTAACATTATGTTTATTTTTTTTCCCAAACATTATTAAATTTGTTTTGCTTAATTAATTAGGATACGTATTGTTTTTTAGTTGTATGCTTAATTTTTCTCATAGTTAATTCTTCTTCAATTTGTTCAGTGATTGGAAATATCAAATTATTTTCAGGCATATATTGTTCTTTATTGTTCATATATTTATTCTTCTCTTTTTATAGCTATGGAAATCTGAATTAAAATTATTATCATTTTTAATTTCTGTATATGAAAATTATTTGCTAATTCTAACTTTATATTAATATTAAAATGTTTAAATTAGTTAATTCTGATGAGTTGTTATCGTTTAATTTTATCTGGAGTTATCATGATGAGTTAAAAATCACAATTATAAATCTTAAGAAAAAAAATAAGGAAAACAAGTGTAGTCTATATTGGACTGTATGTATATTATTTTTTTTTTATCTAAAATACTACAATAGTTTGTTAAATAATATTGTGTTAATTTTTTTTTTGGCCAAAATAATATTGTGTTAATTAAGAAAGACCAATATTGATACTTACATTATTACTATTTAATCATGTATAGTTTAAAAAGATATATGGGAATGTATCTGCATATGTGTTTAATAATATTTAATATTCAATATTAATTACTTAAATCAATTATATATAGTATAATACTAGATACAATATAAGAATATATAGTCTATATGTAAATGCAATATATATATAATATTTTTTTTTTCATATAACATCATCACTAAAATATAATAATTATTTTAATGAATTCAATTAAATATATATACTATATTACTTCGATAACGTTGATTACTTCATTACTATAAAATATTTTTAATAATAATTAGTCTTAAATACTTTAATTAAACTAATGCATTACTATTAATTAGTTTATATCCAAAAAGAATATTAAAACATTCAAAAATTTAAGAAAAAAATATATTTTTTAATTTTTAATTTATACAAAAAAATTCTCCCGCGCGGTGCGCGGGATCAGTGGCTAGTTTGTATATAACTTAAAAAGAATAGGTTATATACGACTATCACATTATGAGAAAAAAACACAAGAAGCTAACTCCGCAATAAAAAAAATGAACAAAAAAATTGAGTGTAACGTTTAAAGAGTTTAAAAAGGTAAAATTGTTAAAATTGAGCTTGAAACAAATAATAATTTAAAAATTTTCATAAAAATAATTTTGAAAAATTATATAATTTAACTATTAACCTAAAAAATTGAAATAATATAAATTTATTATATTTATATAGTAGCCGTAATAAGTTTTATATTATATATTTTATAACTATGTAATATATTGGGGTTATTTATCTAATATATATTTATATTATATTATGCGTTTGGTCGTATTAAAGTTATATATATATATATATATATATATATATATATATATATATATATATATATGTAGGTTTATATATTGTGGTTATGTATATAATATATTTATATTTATCTTTTTACCAATATATAATTTGTGGAGTGTCCTCACCACTAAAAGGCACATACTAAACACCTACTATTCCAAGGGGTACCAGTACCACTATCGGTTAAACATAACTTTAATAACAACCCGGACTGAACCGGAATACTAAAAAAACAGCCTTAATTAAGAGACAACTTGCCCCTTCAGTTAATCCCGACAATTCCATCCCATCCCATCTTTGTAATTAACTGTTGCCGCTGCAAATCTGCCCGTCGTTCGCCACCAACCTAGCAACTGACTGATATCCGCCGTCGCCCCGTTCGCTGACAGTTGCTGCTATCTGCTCTCAACAAACCACCTTAATCAACAAGAAAAATTGCCCCTGCAGTTGACGTCAATATCATCGCTGCAGTTAACTGTCGCCGCTGCAATTACAGACACTGCTCGCCAGCAAACCCGGCATCGCCAAACTCTGCCCGACTTCCGCTTTGCTAATCCCTTGCGACGACCATTGTTGCTTATGATCGTCTGCTTGCCTACTATGTCCGCTTTGTAAATTCTATCCTACTTATAAGTTATATAGTTATGTGACTGTGCTTATGCTTACCTTTAAACAACAGTTTAATATAACAAGATGTACATGACAAGAGTTCTATTTGTGTTAGAAGTTAGACTCTTCTAGAAACAATTGATTGTTCACGTAGTATAAAAGCAACAGATTCTCACTTTTGAAATATATAATTTAACTTAATGTCCAATATAGTTCTCAAAGTTAATGAAGTTGAATCGATTGATCATTTATCTCAAATATTGGATTATAGAAGTTGGTGTTGTGCTTATGCGTGACTCAAATGATGACTATTTGTGTATGAATAAATTTTGACGGTGGAAAACTTTGCAATTTCTTTGGTCTAAAGAGTCTACACGAGTATAATCATGTTCCGGATTTCAGGGAAATTCTTATCTAAGATGTGATGCCATCAAAAGCATTATTTAGCAACTTCTTGGCAAGTTGTATTCTTTTTTTGCTGCTGCAAAGCATATGCTATGAAATTGCATTGTAATGACGTCCTTTATTCTCTGTTTCAATCAGGTTGTCATACTGCCATGAGTATGATCAAATTTACAGTTTCTTGATTACAGGGGGAGATACGTAAATTAATATATTGACATCTACTCACAAGCAGTGTCATGATTTTTGACTACTACTTACTACATGTAAGGTGATTCTGGAATCAGTTATCTTGACAGCCATGGTAGTCATGAGTCTCACTCTTTACACATTCTGGGATGCAAAAAAAGGTCACGACTTCAGTTTCCTCAGTCAGTTCCTGTTAGGCGCCCTCATGGTACTATACTCATGGTATTTGGATTTATTCAGGTATGTAACTCCTACTAACTAGCTGCTACTTTACTGCTGCAATATTTTCTGAAGCTCTAGGTTAATGGATACAGATTCTAATTCCACTGGGGGGTTCTCAGTGATGATTTACGAGTGTTTGGTGTAGATTATTTTCTGCGTGTATATCATATGCGATACGGACAATCTAATCAAACGCCACACTTAAAACGAGTACATCTGGGCTGCTGTCTCCTTGTACTTGGATATAATCAACCTCTTTATGGCTTTGCTATCTTCAGAGCTACAAATTGAGGAAACTAAATGGTGTCAATATAGTCTCCAAAAACTGTATAGTGACTTTTACGGGACCATACTTAGTTGGGTATGTTATAGGTTTTGGCCATTTCAAATACTAAAGATAGAATATATAACGGTTGCTTTGTTATAATAATGTGAATTCTATCATATGTTAGATGATTAGATCATAGTTTTCTTTATGGTTCAGTTGAGATTTTAGACGAGATTAAATATTTATGGTTTTATTTATTTATTTAAAATTACTCTGATAAGGCCTCTTTTTGTTGAATCCAGCTCCTGTCTCGGTCCTGATCAAATATAAGGAATCTGGATGATTAATGATGCAGACATTAGCCTTTTCACTCGGTCTTTCCGGATCAAATATGTTAGGTAGGATGTTCTATTATACGTCATGGTGTCATTCAATTTATCGCTCCCTACATTATAATGTGTAGGTGTGTGATCCAAGATGCATGGAGAGAGGAACTAAGGAGTTCACTTCTAATGTTTTTCTTCTCAAGGTAACACTATAGTTGTTTCTGCAATAATTTGTTTGGCGTGTAATATTGCTAAGTTTTTATTTTTTATTAAGTACTGGCCAAATTCTCTTGTAATTTTAACACGGGCTCGTGAGTATTTTTCCCTTCGTATATTAAATCTATCAAGTGAAAACTATGATTTGACGTGTTAAACTTCGCAGTATCATTGAGTCGAGTTCTCTCTTTGTTTGTTTAATTTAATGTGAATTTTTCATTTCTTCTCCTATTATGTTGTTTTTGTTATGTTAAAGTCTCTTCTTTGAGTGTTTGGCAGAAATTTACTTTGGCACGATTAAAAACGCTGCAAATGCTGTTTTGTTTCAGTATTTATGTACTTGGTCTCGTGTTTGTAATCACTGTTTGCGCTCTTAATACTGTGAAATTGACTTATGTACTTAGTTTTGTGTCTGTAATGACAATGTGTTGTTAATATTACGAATTTGATGATACTTATGTTGGTCAATCAAATTCAACAATATTTTTATTGATAAGATTGTAATCATTGTCAATAAGAGTAGCTATTCATGCCAAAAATGTAGTTGTCGATATAAGTTTCTACACTTTACGATCGTTGATAACTTTAATTAAAATTATTTCAATTCATTATCGACAAACTTAGTTGGTAAAATTCTTCAACTTTTATCGATAAATTTAATTGTCGATGATACTTTTACGGACAGGTCCATACCGACTATCTTTATCGACAAAATTGATTGTCAATAAGACTTCTATCAACAAGAAAATTGTTTAATTGACAAAAAAGTGTTTATTGGTGTACGTACACCATATTTCTTGTAGTGATCTCAATCTGATTAACTATAATGAATATATTAATGACAAAGGAATAAATTGTTGGTATCATTTTGCTGATTATCTACTTTTGTCACATTGTTAAACAAATATTTAGGCGAATACACTCTTCCAATCAAATATGATAAGCTATTTATTAATACCTTGATGGGAATGTTGCGTTATTAACTTAGATTTATTGTAACCCTAATGATTCTTCATTCAGTGGTTATATTTGCTGTTATATTTTTAGGATACTTTATCCATTCTAAAAAGAGTCATATCTCTGCATTTGAGGTGTCTATACCGCACTCATTTTTATTTAAGAATCCTTGAGTAACGGCAAGGATGTTTGGTCCCTAAGCTAGAGAATCCCTATTCCTGTATCTCAATATTTGAATGTCCAGTATCATATTTATATAGAGTCTATATATACAATAGACTTGTTTGTATCTGCTTACAAGTACTGAAAGTGTTCGTCATAATGTTTTGAACCACTTTTTCCCCAAGTTTCTAGCTCAGTTTACTTTTTTTTTCCCTATGGTTTCCCTTATTATTTGAGAGCGCAAGAATCAGGAATTGCTAAATTTCCATAGTTGGCCGTATTAGGAATAATAGGGTTCAAATGAGAGACAAATTTTCTTCAAAGTAATTTTTATCTGAATTATTCGTGCTGAAACCTGGCAGCAACCTATTGTGATTAGTTCTTAAAATCAAAACATTTTTCTCTCTTTAACTATTGATGAACTATATCTAACAACTAAACAAAGGGACCGAGCATTTTCGTTGATCATTTTAGACGAAAGAGATCACTTAAAAATTCACATGAAAAATTTGAATTTTGTTGGTGAGAATCATGTCCTTTGTCGGGGTTGCAGGGGCTGGTTTGGCCATTTTCATTGGTATCATGTGAGTTTCACGTGTATCATGACAACGAAATCGGATCATAGTAATGTACTATTATCATTTCATTAGTATTACAAACAGTTTATTAGCATTAGTATTGATACTCTGGTCTGATCTATCGAATATTCTGTACTCTTTGTACTAAGATTGCAAGCATGATAGTTCTTAATTCATGTTACACAAAACTGAAAAGTTAGTATTAGTAATGCATATAACAAAGTACTTGAAACAAATTCAGAGTAGCACTGGGTATGTATTTTTTTAAGTGGCTCCAATCAAATTGCATGTAGCGCGCGTTGAAAATATCTATTCTTTAAAGTGTTAACTTTTAATGAGTGGTGGCTTTAGTTTTTCGTAAAATGGTGATACTAGCTTCAGTAATGTAATAAGAGCTGCATTTGGTGGCTTTTCAAGTTGAGTTACACACAAAAGTATGATTTGTGAAAAAGTAGGAAATCTTTATTAATATATTTCGATTACACTCTCATTTCTTCTTCATTACTTATGCTTGATTTTCAATTTATGCAATTGGTTATCACTATGGTAGGATTAATTTGAAGGACCAAAACTTTGTTGAACCATAAATACACTTTCTCATGTAATCAATTTACCGGCACATACGGTAGCAATCAAAACAATTCAAATTTGTAAGTTTTATGCTTTCACTATGTAAGAATTTGATCTCCTATCATGCTTCTAAGACATGAAATTTATCCAGAAAACCGAAAATGATCTTTACATGGAATATGAAAGACCTACCGTACTAAAATTATCTAAAATACTTAGAAAACTTGTACATTATAAGTTCGGGTACGGGTTTCAAATATAATGTTCACCTGTGTCAAATTACCATAGTTGGTTTTTAATTTACTCTATTTCATATGTCTGCAGATGAATGAAAGGGTAGGAAGTGAACCATTTGATGATATCCATGATGAATTTTTATAATCATGACTACAGTTAGTTCTTGTTTGTGATGTATTTTACTCTATTTGACTTCTTCTATATATTGTCCACATTAATAGGTCAATCTATAGAATGGAAGTGGTAGAGTCGCAGTATGTTACACTCTTATATTATTTAGTGACTCAAATATATTTTAAAGATAACAAAGTTAACCGTTCTTTATTTTCAAAAATGAGCTAACTTTCTTGAGTTACAGAGCATTTGACTGCTGAGATTGTTCTTGTGATTTGACTTTTTTATATCTAAATACTACTAACTCAGATTTATAAATTTGTATCCATATTTTAGGAGCCTACAAAGTATGTTGTCAAGAAAGGTATAAAAATAGCTAAATTGAGAAGTATGTGAAATTTGCATGACCTTCTTTTAGATACAAAATGAGATCAGGAAATGCTAATAACTTTAAATAGAGATTTGGGTTTACAAAGTGAATGAGTTGACCCGGGCTGATGAAGATTTTGTTTCCTATTGATGAAGTCATTAGATGCATCACCATAAAATGAGTGTAAACATTCTTATCATTACTTCAACTATTAATTTAATTTGATTATCTTGTTGTTCAGTACAAGGGCATCTTGATGACAAAGTATTACTTAAGATTTGACATAATGAAGTATGTAATGCAAACTCCAACACACACTGTAGTTTAGAAGATGCACTTTGTATTGTTTGTCGCGTTAAGGAAATATCTTAAATGCATAACTTTATATTGAATTTTATTATTGAACTCTACATCATATTACATGTTGCATATAATGTATTCTACCAACTGAATTGAGTTGAACACAAAATTTAAAGATATACACGTGCAACGCACGTGAGAAACAACTAGTATTATATTATACGTATGTATTTGGACATAGTAAGTTATATTTTTGTATTTGTTCGTAGTAAATTTTTACATTATAAATAAATTTATAATAGATGCTGAGCCGCGCTACGCACGTGCGCATTGTTATCGCACCACCATATATAAACCTCCATAGCTACCTTCTTCTTCCTGAATGTACCAAACCAGCAATGGCCCAAAACTCTATCATTCTCCTGTCAGGCTTCGTGCTCCTGTCCTGTGCATGGCTTCTCTTATTCCCTCACACAATAACGTCACTCGTCTGACCGATATATTCGGCCATGACTCCATCGATCAAGCATTCAACAAAATCTTATATATGTATCAATGTATGTATATATTTCTCTCTCGATAAAAACACAGGTATGTGTCTTCTTTCAATTAGTAGTAACTCAATATCCTTCAAATTTCATTTAAACAAAGGTACATCCATTCCGTAAGTGTATATTTCAGATGCCAGGTTGGTTTCTTGTAATAAGTATGATTGCGGATTCTTCGGAGTTACTAAAGGCAAAACATATGGATCAGATCATGATCTTATATATTATATAAAGTGCATGTAAACAAAGAGCACATTGAATGTTGTCAAGTGCTTTGTATTTGATGTTTCATCTATCACTATGAATGAAAGGATTGAATTTCGGAAGAAGAAAAATACTGAGAAATTATGCAGCTGCTTTTGTGTGGTAAATCGAGAATAAGAACACGGCAAGTGTAAGGAAGATTACTTGTATGTATATTGAACTTAATAACTGAACTCATACAAATGCAATGCCTATTAATAGGCCATACACCAACTAATTCAACAACCTTAAAGATCAGCTCAAAATATTTCACTTACCAAACTAACTTTTACCAAAAAAAAAAAATCCTAATCTAATCAGTTCCTAATTCTATTATAAGCATGGTTATATATTCCATACTTAGATTTATTTCAAAAACCAAACACTAATAACTATGACTGGAAACGAAGCAGCCAATCTTGCTCAACGTCTACTACTACTTTTTCACCAAGTTAACTCTGCTTCAGCAGCAAGTTAACCCTAGAACTTCAATTTCTTCAAGTTATCTTCTTCATCAACCTGCAAATGATCCCAACACCATTTTCTTGACAGTACAAGGATCAGACACTACTTTGTTCCAATGAACAAATTCTTTTTTGACTTCTCTCCTGGAGTCTATCCTGAACTCTCTAATTCTTCTAGCTTTAGATTCTCTTGCATCACTTTTCGGTCTATTTTTGTTACCTTTGACTCTTCTTAGTTGTTGAGTATGATCTCTTTGCTTCTAGCTTTCTCTCTTCTAATCCAATATTCTTGTCTTCTACGTATCGTATAATCAACATCATATACGTCGTCTTCTTCCAAGAATTGCTTATCGTCAAAGTCATCCTCGACCATTTGATACTCTGTGGATCCACAATAATAAAGGTAGTACTTTGCATCCGGCCTCCGAAAATACTTGATCTTTTGAGCATATCTAATCCATAAGATGTTATAGTGACCACCATTCTTGCATTCTTGGAGATCCAAGGATGTGAGATGAGGACAACCATCAAGTAAGGCTTCTACACCCACATCCGTTAACAACTTGTTAGCATAAAACAGCTTAAGGTGGCGCAACCGTGGCAAGCTTCTTGTTAGGGCTGCTAAGGTCTTGGCTCCATTATTGTCAATAGGTATTCCCAATGAAGTAAGTCTAGGGCAGCATCTCACAAGAGTTTCCATAGTTTCTGCTGAAAGAATATCTTCACAATGAAGCGATAGATCCTCCAAAAGTGGGAGTCTTGCAACTGCTGCCCGTACTGCTTCCTCTGAACAATCCAATTGCATATACCCGTGAAGGCGTCTTATTCGGGTGCACCTAAGAATCAAGAAAATTGTTAATTGATTTCAATGGGCCATCAAACAAGATAATTAAGAACATTATTAATCTAAGTCTGGCTAGCTACCTCTCAACGATATAATCTAAGATGTCTCCAAACAAATAGTTGCCCAAATTGAGATCAACCAAACCACCACAACTGCTATCCACTGCCCGTCGAATTATATATTTGACCTCACACGTCTGGACTGCATAAAAAACCCATCTGTCGACCCAAATGGTACTACTTATACAAGGGTTATCTAGTTCATCACGCCATTGAGTGCGTGTTAATGGCAAGTTTTTCATCATTTGAAAAGCTCTAGTAATTTCAAAAAAGTAGCATTCTCGAATATCCAAATATTCGAGATGAGGACAGCCATCAAGTAATGCTTCCACGCCCATATATGTAACAAAACTTTTACCCGAGAGGCAAATGTGGCGCAATTGAGGCATGCTTCTAGCTATGATCTTGGCTTCTTCATCGCCGTGAACATGAATTTTCAATGAACTAAGTTTAGGGCAGTATCTTCCTAGAGTTTCTATCGTCCTTAACGGCTGTTTAGGATAATCCACAATTAGTTCAAAATCCTCCAAAAGTGGGAGCCTTGAAGCCACTCTCTCTAATAAGTCATCGATAGAAAACTTTGATACTAACTGTAAGCATCTGATTCGGTTGCACCTACAATATATGGAACAAATTTACAAAGGAACTATAAGCCAAGGCACACAAAAGTGATATTTTGAAAACCAACTAGATAACACACACATACATATACATACCTCTCATCCACGGTATATAGCTGTTCTCCGGACGTATATTTGTCCAAATCGAGATCAAACAAGTTATCGCAGCTTTGATCCACAGCCCATCTGATCATATTTCCATGTGTTCTGTACAAGTACTTGTCGTAAGCAAAGTTTCGTTTTGGGGTCCGGTAGGGTAACCAGTCCACCACACGGATGGTAGCCCACATCGAAGGATCGGTGCAGATTTCCCGCCACTGAGTGCACACTAACTGGGCTGACAACAATATGTGTAAAGCTCCTACCTTTTGCAGTATTATTATGATGATCTCTCGTGGAAGCTTCAGCCAGTTATTCGGAGGTGAGGCTATTTGCTTATTTCTACGATTTTGATTTAGAAGGTTTTGATTTCTTCGGTATCTCACAGTGCCGATGCCTTCTTGATCTGTATAATTTCTCATAGCTAGGGTGTTGAACAAAGAAGAGAATCGATCAAGTCTATGGAATATATGATTGTGCTAATTGACTACAAACTTGCAGCCCAAGAATACTGCTTCCGCAAGTAAAGGCGTGATTTTAGGTAAAGAAAGAGATTAGGGCTGCAAAACTGAGATATTAAGCAGAAGAGTCGGGGGACTTGCTAGCGGCGCTTTTGCAAAAAAAATAAATTAAATAATGAAAAGAGTTTCGCAAGACAGGTATTGAATTTATCTCTCCTTATGATATGCAACGTCTAGGGTTTGGAGTTTCTAAGTGATGTATGATGTGCTGTAGCAGGAAATTTTGCTTTCCACTTTTCCAGCATATGCTACTTAGATATGGTGTGTATAGAGAGACACATGACTTTAGTAATTGAAATTTTGAATGGTAGACAAGAATCCGATGACACAATTGTTGGGATTTTAAGCTATTTCATACAGAAATCTGAAACAAAATTGGTATGGATAAAAAAAATGGCACTAATTAAATTGCATGGAGCATGTACTATCTTATTTTATGATGTAACGTTACGAACCAGCTGCCGGCGTTTGTGTTTCCATCTGATGTAGCTTTGTGTTCTTTTTAGATTTTTTTTTTCTTCTGTAAAGTTGAAGTGGTTTCTGATTATTGCACGAATAGACTTAACGCAATCTTACTGCAGTTAAAATCAGTAGGCCTGGGTACCGGATGACCAAACAGTTTGACCCAGACACAAAACAAAGATCTCATCTTTCAGGTGATTCATCTTCCTCTGTTTTAGATGAAGTTAGCAATTTAGCTTCTTTCTATATATCATAATAATCATTCTGTAGTCAGAATGAACCACGGAGTTCTGTGTGTTTGTTGTGTTTCTCCTATTCCTTGTTGTTTTCGATCGAGGTCAGACCTATGTTAATAAATAGTTGTTCTAAATCAAGCCCTATATTATCAAATTCTCGTTAGCCTGTGCTAATTTGTACTTCATAGCTCATTAGTTAGCTTATTCATTTGTGTAATTGTATATGAACATCTAAGCTCAAAGGCTCTTCTCTAAAGGTTAATCTATATCCTTATTTAATGCTACAGTCTGTTCTGCAGTAATGGATACATAAGTCTTTCCGTGACAACTTTCTGTTTAGCAATATGGGAAACTGTTAAGATAGTTTAACAAAGCTTAAAATGGAAGCTTCTCATAAATTGTAAGTTTCTCACCAGTTATTGTTGGTGATAATCAGAAGTTGCATGGTCCAATCTTGGGTAGCCACACTTTAGCCTGCATAAATGATTATTGAGTGAGGAGAATATGCAGAAGAGATTTGAGAGCCCACAATTACGAGAGAGAGAGAGAGAGAGAGAGAGTTGCATTCAAGCAATCTTGGATAAACCTCAAATAAGCATGAAGTGAGCAAAGGATCTCATCTTGAGCATTCTGGAAATCAACGAACCTCAATTCTGTTACAGACTACTATTTATAGTAACTAGTCTAACATCCTAACTTCAACTAATTACAAAGTAGTCCCTTAGGTATATAAAATCTGAAATAACAACTATATACTTCTTCATTCTTCCTCATTGTAAACACCTAATTTTGGTCCGCGCGTAGCACGTTCAAAATATCATATGTGACGCGTTAAAAAAAGGAAGTATTTAAATATGAAAGGTCTCGAAGTTTCTAAAGATAGGAGTGGCTTAAATTATGATAGTTATTTGTATATATTACAGAGAATATTTTTTGAATATTTAGAGTATATTTTCTGAATATTTAGCATTTATGGTTAGAATAATTTTGTAATATTTATTTCCTAGTTAGCTTAGGCCTAGATTAGTATAAATAGATGGGTGATTTACATCTAAACGGACACAACAGAAAATTAGCAAATAAAAAAAAGATTATTCTCGAAAAACGTGCAAGGTCTTCTCTCTCCAACCCCTCTCTTTCACGTCGCCCTGCTGCCGGCTCCACCTCGCCCTGCCCTGGCGAGGCCATCACCACCACACTCCGGCGAGGTCCCGTCGCTGCACTTCACCCTCGCCACCACGCCGTCCGCCATTCCAGAGTCGGGACTGTCGACCTCGCCCGACCGGCCGTTCGTCCTGCTGCTAGCCACGCCGGAGCCACGTCCCACCCGTCCTCGTGTCGCGCCCGCCTTACCCCGTCCTGCAGCTCCGGTCACCAGCCCATCTCCACCGCGTTCTGGCCTCCCTGCTGTCGATTGGGAGCCGCTCCAGTCTTCCGGGTAGCGTTCTTCTTTGTATTTTTTTTATTATTTAATTAATTATTAGTCATTTTGTTTTTTTTCTGTTACTTATTATTATTATTATTATTATTATTATTATTATTATTATTATTATTATATCATGTTGATTGGATAGTTTAGATGTAGATTAATTAGAATGTATGCTTTATTGTATGTATATATATGACATGTAGTTATTAAATTATATCAAGATTTTGAGCATGTTTAGTTTTACTTAGATTTTATCTCAGTTAGGAGTTTTAGATGCTTAATAGGTTTTTAGGCTTAGATTTGTTGTTAATAATAATCAGCGCATGCAAATTAGTTTAATTTTGATATCATTAGATTAACTCAACGTAACACGTGTTTAAATTTTAAAATTGGCAAATTAAGTGAACTGAGTACCGAAAGTGCGTGGTTAAAAAATATGTTTTTTTTTTTTTTAAATTCGTAATAGAACCCCCGAACTCGAATTTCTGATCGTAGACTGATTTTATACCTAGGTGTTTAATTCGTTATTCACTTAGGTGATTTAGGGTTCTAGTTAGCCTTAGTTAACTAGTGGCGACTCTTTTTAAAATGCACGTTTTCAAAAACGTAATTTGTCGTAGGTCAGATTTTAGGTTTGACACTCATTTCTCTTTTCTTTCTTCTTCACTGTTCTTGTCTTTAATAGCAGCTCGTTCTTCTGTTCTTTATCCTTCTTTTCATAGAGATATTTCATACCAAAGCCTGCCAACAATTGATGATGCTGCTCTTTTCCTAACGCCTTTGTCATTAGGTCTGCCAATTGCTCCTTATATGACAGGTAGTCTGTAATTATCACCCCATTCACCAATTATGAGCGAACAAAGTGACAATTAATGTCAGTGTGCTTCGTTCGCTCATGGAACATTGGATTATTTGTGATTTGGATGGCTGCTTTGTTATCACATCATAACAGAGTGGGATGCTGAGCTCAAAGCCAATTTCTTTAAGAAGGCCCCTTATCCAAATGATCTCTTGAACAGTTTTTCTCATGCTCCGATACTCTGATTCAGCTGTGGACAGAGAATTAGTCTCCTGCTTCTTGAATTTCCAAGAAATCAATGAATCTCTCAGCTTTATACAATAACCCGTGATTGACTTCCTTGTGATAAGGCAAGAAGCCCAATCACTATCGCAAAATGCTACCATCTCATCCAATCTACTAGTAACAGGAAAAAACAAGCCTTTTTCAGGTTGCCTTTTGATGTAACGCACAACTCTCAAAGCTGCTTGTATATGAGAATGCTTAGGAGAGTGAACAAATTGACTCAGATGCTGTATTGAGTAGGTTATCTCAGGGAATGTCATGGTTAAGTAAAGCAGCCTCCCAACAATTCGTCGATATTTTTCTGCATCTTCGAGCAAGTGATCATCATTGTTTGCCCCAAAATGCTTATCATAATCAGTGGTGTGAGCTTGACTTTCTGTTCCATAAGAGAAATTGATGGTTTTGAATTGATTAGACCAGCATCTTGTATTAACTCCAAGGCATACTTTCGCTGATTCAAGACTATTCCTTCAGCTAATCTAGCCATTTCAAGGCCTAGAAAATACTTCATCTTTCCTAGATCCTTAACTTTAAACGGGAATGCAATTCTCTCTTTAATTGATCAGTCATTCCTTCATCTGAAACTGTAATGATCAGGTCATCCACATATACCAACATATGTACTTATTTATCCCCTTTGAACTTGCTAAAAAGAGAGTAATCAAACTTGCTTTGATTGTAACCATTCTTCATCAATGAGCTGGTAGGTTTGATGTTCCATTGTCTAGAGGCTTGCTTGAGTCCATACAAAGACTTAAGCAACTTGCAAACAGGTATGCCTTTACTGTAATCCCACTTTTTATCAGCAAAACCTTGATGCATTTCCATAAAAACTTCCTCCTCTAAGTCTCCTTGAAGAAATGCATTGTTTATGTCCAACTGATACAAAGGCCAGTGTTTCACTGAGGCAATGCTGAGTATTGTTCTAACTGTGACCATCTTCACGACTGGAGAGAAGGTTTCTTTAAAATCAACATCTTCTTCTTGTGTGTAACCTTTTGCCACAAGTCGTGCTTTATAACGCTCTAGTGTACCATCAGCTTTATATTTCACTCTATACACCCACTTACATCCAATGGGCTTCTTATAAGGAGGTAAAGGAATAACATCCCAAGTATGATTATCCTGAAGAGCTTTGATCTCTTCATTCATTGCACTGATCCAGTTAGAATTCATGGAGGCTTCAGAAAAAGTTCTAGGTTCAGCTATTTTATCAATTGAACCCAGAAAACATCTCCAAGAAGGTGAAACTTGATTATAATGTACTGAATTGCAGCTTAATACATGATTATCAAGCCACTTTGGTGGTCTAATGCTGCGTCCAGATTTTCTTGTTTGAGGAAATTTAGGTGGAGGAGCATTATCAAACTCCTCTTGTGGATCAAAATCTGTCTGAAAATCATTTTCCTCAGTTTCAGCAACTTCTTCTCTGTTAACTCCAGCTGCATTGTCTTCTTGACTATCCTCAGCAGCATACTCAACATTATTATTCACCCTCTCATGATTATCTTTCTGAAAATGATGAAATATATCTACATTTTCAGAAGAGAAGATAGTATCATCAATAAAGGGAAAATTGCTTGGAAAAGCCTCTTGATGCTGTTCTTTTGTCATTCTGAATGGAAAAACATCCTCCCTGAACTGAACTTCTCTACTTACAAACAAAGAACCAGTAGGTAAGTTGAGCAGCTGATACCCTTTTGAATTAAAGAGTACCCAAAAAATACTGACACAATTGATCTTGATCTCATCTTTTCATGATTATGCAAGTCCTTGGAAAAGCAAAGGCAGTCAAAAACACGTGGATGCCCTAAATCAGCAGGTTTCCCATTAAGAATCTCATAAGGAATGCGCCCATCTAGAACAGAAGATGGCATGAAATTGATTAAGTAGCACACTGTGAGGAGGCAATTTCCCAAGTACTTGTCTGGGACAGATGCATATACCAGGTATGTTATTCCGCACTATACTTCAACCCTCATAGAGCATGATTAAGATCCGGGCAATTACAGATTTCAAACTTACAGGATTTGGTCTGATGTCGAAGCAATCAGGAGTAAGAGGTAGAATAAGTTAGGTTATGGTTTTGGCTTTGATAACGCGGGATGTGGACTGGTGTAAGAAACTAGTTTAGAGAGAGGAGAAATTTTGATAGAGAGACAAAGCTTATTTTTTTAGAAAATATAATTGAGGAAGACAAGTGTTGTTTCTAGGTAACGTTATCATCTGTCGTACAATAGGTGTGTGGGACTGTGGGGTTTGATGAGAGAAGAAATGGGGTCGGGAAAGGACTGATGGAAATTTGTAGACAGAAAGAGAGTGATAAGTGAGAGAGAAGAGATGTACGAATATCGAGTAAAGTAGATCCAACGGTTAACAAATCGACTGATTTTCAACTTGACTTGAAATTAGCATAAACACAAATAAAAGTCATATTATATACACTTTTTTTCCAACAATACTTAAAATAATTTGTTGTTAGAAAATTTAATTTATTTTTATATTTGTTATCATTTTATATCGTAAATAATTTTAAAAGCACTTACGGTACTTATTTAATTAAGTTTTGTATATTTAATAAAAATTACATATCCATTTACATTTGATCGTGCAATTTTAAATTTTAAGACTTGTTTTATATTGCGAGTAACAAAAAAAAAAATTAGATTTTTGTTATCTATTATAGAAAAATACTTTTAAGAATTTGCTGAAAAACTTTATATCTACCATGTAACAGTATTAATATGGAATTAGCTACCGATTTTTGATTAAAATATGCCTTTGAATTATCTAAATTTGGATCATTTTCAGCCACGGTGAACTTAATCTCCTTCAAAGTGATGAAAATGAAAAATAAGATAACAAACTATTATAAAAGTCGTCTTCGAATTAGATGTACGATTTTTTTAAAATAATTATACAACTAATAAACGACATCCTTAATTAGATAATGATACATTTTAAGTTGAAATTTTAAGTTTTAAATTCAATTATAGAGTTTCTGACCTGAAATATATATTAGTCTTCCACATGCTACAAATAATTAATTGTTTTAAAATCCACCAAAAAAATCACATTATGAAAACATCATATAATTTATATATATAATGTTATCTACTTAGTATGTAATTAATGAATAGTTTTTTTTCAGGAAAATAAAAATAAAAATAAAAAACCTTTCAAATATGATATATGATATATTTAATTTTTTTATATAATACTAAAAAATTAATTAATGATAAAATATTTTTTTTCTACTATATAAATTAATTCACAAATAAATTCTTACATAAAACACGAATTAAATCATGATATATTATAACTTATAAGTGACAAATATATATATATTATAAAATATATTTTTTATCCAAAATTATGTACTATTTATGAATCCTAATATGGTGATGCCTTAAATAATATGTTATCTTTCTTTTAAAAGTGGAGACTACAAAAAAAAAAAAAAAAAAAAAAAAAAAAAAAAAAAAAACTTAAGCGTGTAAAAAAAAACATGAAAATTAAATATATATGTTTTATATCATAATTATGTATAAGTCGTAGTAAATTTTATATTTTATATCTATATAGTTTTATTATATACTATTATTAGTTATATAATATATATTTATATAACATTACGTAGTTGGTCAGAATAAAATTCTTATATTATATATATATATATATATATATATATATATATATATATATTTATGTAGTTAAATATGGTAAATTGTATGTAGTTGTTCGTAATTTTTTTTTATATTATACTAGATATCGGCTCATACTATACACTATACAAGTGCATTGTCATCGTTACTTAGGTACAATGATGTCATGAAAATTATACACGGCATAATCAACACGGATACAGGAATGAAAGAAAAAGCTACTTAAAGTACCACCCACAACCTCCATAGATATATACCTTCTTCATGAAAGTACCAGACCAGCAATGGTCCAAAACTCTATAATCGAGAAGAGAACTTAAAAAAATGCTGAGAAATTATGGAGCAGCTTTTGTGGTAAATCGAGAACAACAACACGGCAAGTGTAAGGAAGAATACTTGTATGTATATTGAACTTACTAACTGAACTCATACAAATACAATGCCTATTAATAGGCCATACACCACTACTAGAATACCCCCTCAATTACAACGTGTTTTGAGACGGGGTGTTTTGTCGTGGCAAACTGACACATGATTTGGTTCGAATTAGGCACGGGCAACCGTTTAAAACATATTCTGACACGGGAATGGGCCTCGTGGCAATTTGCCACGGCCTTTAGGACGAATCGTACACGGGTTGTGTGCTTGTTGCAATGCCGTGTACAATTTGTGCAGCTTGGAATAATGAGTGACGTGATATCATCGAATTTGTAATTTTATTTCAAAAATAAATGGATGAAAGAAGATTCGAACCTTGGACATAGTGGGAGGAGGAGAGCATAAGCGCGTTTCCGCACTGCCTTAAGAGCACTTCCAATAGCAAGTGCCTAGTGCCTCCACATCAGCAGCCACGTCACTGCCAACTCATCAAAGTGGCACTGCTACAGAATTTGCTACAGTAAATGGCACTGTAAAATTGGCATTCTCTCCGGTAGTGGAGGCCAAGTTCTACTTCTACATTGGGACCCACATAATTTCATAATTCAAATATAATTTTTGCATTATATATAAATTATATATCATTATATATAAATTATATATTCATTATATATAAATTGTATATCATTATATATAAATTATATATTCACTGATGTAAATGTTTTCTATAGGGATAATAAAATAACCGGTCCGGTCGGTTCGGAACTGGTATAGACTGGACCGGTTCCAAACAGACAAATTATGCGAGAGGAGAACCAGACCAAAAACCAGTAATATACTTCTCAAAAAATTGATTTTTGACTGGATCAGACTGTTTTGGACTGGTTTTTAACTGGATCAGTTTTGTCGGAGGATCGGTTTTTTGTTTTTTTTTTAATTAGGGTAAATTTGTATAGGAAAATGGGTCGGACCAGTTTTGAACCGAACCAGACTTTTTTACAGTTCTAGTCCAAAATCGGTCCAGAATTTTTAGTGCTAATTTCAAATTCAGTCCAAACCGGACCATACTATTTTAATTAGTACCAATCCAGTTCGGAACATATTCGGGCCCGACCGGTTCGTGCATATCCATAGTTCTCTATTGTCAATTCATTGCAATAATTATACGTTACTTGACCAAGGTAAAATTACTATTAGGTGCAGTCCCCATGCAGCATGCAGAATGATTGATAAGTATAATTGTTGATATAATAACATTGATCAATCAAATTCATTGAATCTATTATTTCACCATAATCAGTGTATATTTGTTATACGTTGATTGACATATCTTAATTCAACATCATCAACATATTCACGTTTATGTACATCCATGATCATATTAGTAAATCGATTATTGCATTAATCATGTGTTTTTATATATGATTTCCAATATATGTAAATTAGAAATATATTATATATACATCATTCTAAAAGTATAATTTTTATAATAATTTATCGTAAAAGATATATTTCTTTCATATAATAATATAATACGTAAAATATATAAAAATATATATGCATTAAAATAATATAATATTTTGTAGTAATTATTTTCCATATTTAATAATTTGAAATGTTATACTATTTCAAAATTTAGAATTAACGGTTATTCAACATGGTAACATATAAACAAATTAGATATGGAAATTTCGAAATTGATTCAAAGTTAAAAAGTAGCAATTTTGGTTCGTGTCGTTATTTATGTTACATAATATTCAAAATGACTGATTACGGCTCTTGTCTATCTGACTTAGCGTAACCGAATATATATACAATCAAAGAGATGAGCAACACAATCGAATAAAATAATATTAAAAAGTTGGCACTGACATGAACAGTAACTTGGGAGTTCCTACTAGTAGGCACTGTCCCACTTCACTATTCACTCAATAATGGCAAAACAGTAATATTAGTAATCCTAGTCACGCCTAGTGACGCCTAGTCAGCGTCCAGTGGCAAAAATTGGAACTAGGCACTCCCATTTTGGAACAAGGCACTCCTATTGAAAATGCAAGTCCCTATTTAATCATTATCAGTAGGGACCAACAGTAAAGTAAATGGCACTAGACACTAGACACTCTCTACAGTAATAAACTTACAACATGGAACTAGGCACTACTATTGGAAGTGCTCTAAAGATCAGCTCAAAATCTGCTACTTACCCAATTAACATTCCATACTTGATTACATTATTTCTTAAACCAAACACTAATAACTAAAACTGAAATCGAAGCCAATCTTGCTCAGTGAGTCTTCGATTCCACTACTACTTCACCAAGTTTAACTCTGCTTCAATAGCAGGTTAACACTACAACTTCGATTTCTTCATGTCACCCTCTTCTTCATCAACCTGCAAATAATTCCAGCACCATTTTCTTAACAGTGCAAGGATCAATCACTAATTTGTTCCAATAAACAAATTCTTTCTTGACTTCTCTCCTCGAGTCTCTCCTGAATTCTCGTATTCTTCTAGCTTTCAGATCTATTGTGTCGATGTTGTGTCTATTCTTGTTACCGTTGACTCTTCTTAGTTGTTGATTATTCTCTTTGCTTCTAGCTTTCTCTCTTCTAATCCAATAGTCTTCTCTTCTACATATTGTATAATCAACATCATATACGTCTTCTTCCAAGAATTGGTTATCGTAAGTCATCTTCATCTTCATCTTCGTATATTTGATACTTCGTGGATCCAACACAAGACCTGCAATAATAAGGGCAGTCCAATATAGAAGGTCTCGAAAATACTTTATCTTTTGGGCACATCTAATCCCTAAGGTGCCATACAGTGTAACAAGATCGCATTCTCGGAGATCCAAGGACTCGAGATTAGGACAACCATCAAGTATGGCCTCTACACCCGCATCTGTTAGCTTGTTAGCATTGAACGGCTTAAGGTGGCGCAACTGTGGGAAGCAAATACGGATCAAGTAATGCTTCCACACCTACATTTGTCACGAAACTTTTACCACGGATGCAAATATGGCGCAATTGGGGCATGCTTCTTGCTATGGTCTTGGTTTCTTCATCACCATAAACATGAATTTTCAATGAACTAAGTTTAGGGCAGTATCTTCCTAGAGTTTCTATCGTTTTTGAAGACAGTTCAAGATAATCCACAATTAGTTCAAAATCCTCCAAAAGTGGTAGCCTTGAAGCCACTCTTTCTAATACGCCCTTGGTACAACACATTGCTACTCCCCGTAAGCGGCTGATTCGGGTGCACCTACAATATATGGAGCAAATTTACAAAGGAACAAGCCAACACACACCAAAGTGATATTGGAATTTGGAATATCAACTAGTAATATACCTCTTAACCACGTAATATAGCAGTTCTTTGGACATTACTTTGTCCAAATCGAGATCCAACAAGCTGCCGCAGCTTTGATCCACAGCCCATCTAATCATCTTTATTACATGTACTCTGTACTCAAAGTAGGTAAGGTTTTGAGTCTTTTTCGGGTCCAGTAGGAAAACCAGTCGACCACACGGATGGTAGCCCACATGGAAGGGTCAGTGCAGATTTCCCGCCACTGAGTGCACACTAACCGGGCTGACAACAGGACGTGTAAAGTTCCTACCTTTTGTAGTATCATTATGATGATCTCTCGTGGAAGCTTCGACCAGTAATTGGGAGGTCGATTTTGTTTTTTACGGTATCTCACAGTGATGAAGCCTTCTTGATCTGTATAATTTGTCATAGCTAGGGAGATGGGTGTAGAACAAACAAGAGAATCTGTGGAATTGGGTTAATGAGTTGTGTAGTTAATGGTAGGGTTATATATGATTGTTCTAATTGACTCCAAACTTGCAGCCCAAGACAAGAATATTGCATCCGATTAAAGGAAAGGCGTGATTTTAGGTAAAGAATACAAAGTCCCTCCCTCCGTTTAGTAGTTATTGCATAGCCAACCCGATCTGGTGCGTGAAAAGTGGATGGTTAAATTTTCAGAGACCTAACCGCTTTTCTGATTCGCCGGTGGTGAGAGTGTGGGTGGACCATCGGAGGGTTCCTGAGCCACGGCAACGGTTCTGATGTTGGATTGGCCGGTGAAACGAGACCAGAGGGTGAAGAATATTGAAGTGAAGAGATTGGGGAAGAAGTTGAAGAAGGGTTGATTTGATTTTGAGACGGTGGGCCGATAAGAGTCCGTGAAGACTGTACTGTAAATGGGCCATCGAGTTTTCCATGAGTGTGATTCAAGCTAATCTTGAGTCGTGAGCTCTTCGACACTGCTCCTCTTCGTCATCAGTCTCTCTCTCGTTAGAGTGGCGGGAGCTGAAGATGGGTAGCTTGTGGATGAGAAAAGGGCGCCCTATCGCTAACACTCTACCTCTCCGGCTCAATCGTTTATCAGTATCCTCTGCATCAGTCTTCTTCCTCCCCTTTTTTCCCTTCAAGCCGCCAGCACCAAATTCCCTCCACAGTTTCCCTCCCAGTCGTCTACTTCTCTCCGCTGCCGCCAGCTCTTCCCCGCCCTCGCTGCTCTGTGACGATGGAAGCTGCTCTTCCTCCGGTGAGCACAAATCAGAATTTTGAATTGAATTCTTTCAATTGATACTACGCTTCCAATTTCAGCACTTAAAGCTTTTATAATCAATGCCAAGCTCAATTCTTTCATTTAGAGTTGCCCGAAAACAATGGTGGTGAAACATTGCCATGCCTATTATGCTATTTAAGAAATGCGGATTCCAAGTTACTGAAACTTCTGTGTGTTGGTAGGAGCATGTGGAAGGAGCGGAATTGCACCGAAGAGGGTTTTATTAAAAGAGATGAGATACACCGAACTTGAGGTAACCTAAGAGCCACATTTACTTATCTTCACCCTCTCTTCAGTTTTCACTATGAAATTTAGCTCATTCCTCCAACTGATGTGGTTGTAAAAAAAAATAAAAATAGACTGCAGTGGTTGTAGTTGAAAATTTAGGGTTTCGATGAGAGTAAAGAGGGATGATACAATACTTACAATGTTGAATGTAAAATGGGAAGCTACATAGACACGCTTGGTGAACCGTGAAATAAGATAAATTAGGAACTCAATAAGGGAGGATGGAGAGGATTGAAATTAGAATAAATAACCGAGAATCGAACACTAGTTATTGGTTTAGAACATAATTGCGGTGTATGGCTTTGAAGAGATAGCAACTAGGTTTGAGTGCTACTTTCCAAATTTTGTTCATTTTGAATATAGATTGGTCTATCAATTCCTTTTCTACCTTTTCATCTCAGAAAGATTGTACTTGAGCTGGTTCAGAACCAATTAGCCTTTACTCTGTGCACAGTGTGATGTGGATATAGAACAGATCAGTTTTACCAAAATGAATCTCCTGATATCGACTCTTGGTGAAGGAACTAATGAGTTGATTACCTGCATCATATTTTTTGGATCAATGTTACGAGTAGTATTTACATATTTGCAGAGATGGGTTCAATCACATGGCTTCAGACCTGGTCAGGCAATGATGCTATGGAAACGTTTGTATGGGAACGACATCTGGGCACATTGTGTTGATGAATTAGAAGGTACGCCTTTTTCTTGAGTGGGAGGTTTTTGAATATTTGGTTGAAATTCTGGAAATTGATGAGTCATTTCTATTTGTTCTTTTGACTGAATGTCTAATCATAAACATATTTTTCAGGCCTGAACAAAGATTTCAAGAAAATGTTGGCCGAACATGCAGATTTTACAGCATTATCTTTAAAGGAGATACGAGAAGCAGCTGATGGAACTAGAAAGGTAGATTGATCCTTTTCATTACATTTTTCGTATCCATCTATGACTTAATCTCATACCTCTGAGAGATATATTCTGTCAAGGAACTCATTTATTCGAAACTGACAGGAGTTTGCAGATTTTATTCTCACTGGAAGATGGTCTTGTAATAGAGACGGTTGTTATACCCTGTGATAGTGGTCGCACTACTGTTTGTGTTTCAAGCCAGGTCGGCTGTGCAATGAATTGCCAATTCTGTTTCACAGGAAGGCAAGAATTCATCTGTTAATTGAGTTATATTTTTTCTTTCCAATAGAGATATTCTCCAATATCATATTCATAGTTATATGCTTTTTGTTTTCCAGGATGGGTTTAACTAGAAACCTCACTGCAGCTGAAATAGTAGAACAAGCTGTCTTTGCTCGTCGACTCTTCTCAGATCAAGTCGGTGCCATTTCAAATGTTGTCTTCATGGTCAGTATATAAATAAGATATCTGATCTTTAAAACTATTTTTGAATTCATTAGCAATCAATCTCTTAATGGGGTAAATTGCAGGGAATGGGGGAGCCATTACACAATGTCGAGAATGTAATAAAAGCATCTGATATACTGGTGCATGACCAAGGCCTTCATTTCAGTCCACGCAAGGTCACTGTATCAACAAGCGGGCTCGTTCCTCAGCTAAAGCGCTTTCTGCACGAATCTAATTGTGCTTTAGCTGTTAGTCTAAATGCCACCACTGATGAAGTATATATCTTCGCCTTTTCAATAAACCACAAGTTCGGTTTGTTCCTCAGTTTCGGTTTTCATTGTCAGAATATACTGTTTCATGCAGGTAAGAAATTGGATTATGCCGATAAACAGGAAATACAAATTAGAGCTACTTCTTCAGACCCTGAGGGAGGAGATAAACCTCAAACACAAGTACAAAGTCCTGTTTGAGTATGTAATGCTTGCTGGAGTTAATGATAGGTAAATCTTACTTCTTATCATTATGAAATACAAGAAATTTTCCATCTTTACTATGAAATCAAACCTATAGAACATCGTTAATTGCTATTTGTGGGTTAAGAACCTATTCAGTGTTCCAGGTTTACCCTATGTTGTTTTTTGGTGTCTTAGGATCAAATTGTTGCTTTCTGGTGTCCCAGGTTTCATTTTGGTTGCCTTTCGTTAATTGTTGTTTGTGGTATCTTGTTGATTTACAGTATAGAGGATGCAAAAAGGCTAATCGAGCTAGTTCAGGGCATTCCTTGCAAGATCAACCTTATCTCCTTCAACCCACATAGTGGATCCAAATTTCGACCGACCCCTGAAGAGAAGATGATAGAGTTTAGAAACATATTGGCGGAAGGAGGGTGCACGGTTTTGTTGAGGCCCAGCAGAGGTGACGATGAGATGGCTGCATGTGGTCAGCTCGGGAACCCCGGGCTTGTAGAGGCACCTCGGCTTCGTGTTCCTCAGCAGTTTCAGAGTGCTCTAAACATGTCTCAGTGAATGAGTACAATTGACAGAGTGGACAAGGTACCAAGTAGCTAGTTTTATATTATATATGTTTGCTTGGTGTTGAAGAAATCAGGACAGAGGAATGAATAGAAGCAGACAGAATCCAGACCTTAATTTGAGATTCTTGATTTTGTATATTTCTGTTGCCATACATATCGTATAAGAACAGCAGCTGATGATTGATTAGCAAGTAAGAGTATCGGAATTGATTGATTATCATGGCTATTAGTTTAAGATGCTATGATTAATGATCATCTCTCTCGTCTAAGTGGTATTGTAGTGCAGAGTCTAATTATTTAGTGGGGGGAGATTATGTAATCTAATTAAATAATTTTTTGTGATATTTAACATTTTTTAATTAATTATATTTTAAGAAGAAAAAGGGAATTGAATGTGGAAATCATGTCACTTTCGTGCAGTATTTTTCCCAAATATTAATATAAAAATTTGGCCAAAAAAATATATTATTATTATATTTATTTTATAAATATAAAGAACAACAAGATTGACGCTGCATGGCCCAGAATCGTCGTTGTCTTTAACTCGGATTCCACTTTCCTTATGGTTTTCTTTGTAAAATAACAAACGAAATGAAACATAAAATTTGACGATAATAATAGTAAAAAAAATGATCAGATGGTGAGATATTGTTCGGGTCATGTTATTATTAACTGTACAATAATATTTTTATTTATAACTTTTTGTTGAACACGTTTCCAGATGTTATCCGATGACGATTTTATCATTTCTTATTAATATTAATTAAAAAATGAAAAAAAAAATAATCACTTAGATTAAAAATGTTATAAAAAAAATATTTATATACAAATTTGAGAATAATTTTAAAAGTTTAAAAAAAATAATACTATTTAAAAAATTACTTAAACTCTAACCTTAAGAGCAAAAAAATCTATAATTTATATAAATAAAAAATTAAAGTATTCCAAACATAATTTTATATATATATATTTATATATAATTGAGCCATTACCGGGTCGACCTGGCTTGGATCGGATCCAACCGGGAGACGATTCATGGCTGGGTCGAACCCAATTGTTTACCCTCATAGTCAAATTGACACAGCCATAGTTCGAACTCTATGCTGGGTCCACTCAAAATAGGTTGTCTAAGTTAGACAACATGACCTGGGTTGAATCCAATCCAAGGGTCAAGCTTTGACTATGTCAATTACTGCAAAGGTTAATTGACTCAGCCATGGCTCAAACTCCGAGCTGCGTCCGACTCAACTTGGGAGGTTGATGACTAACTTGACTTCGTCTGGTTTTATTTAAAAAAAGAGTTAAGAATCTATAAAATGTCTGAGGTTTGCCCTATGTGAAATTTTGGTGTCTGAAGTTTAAATTTTTTATATTGGCTGTCTGAAGTTTCAACTTTGTTGAAATTTGGTTTTCCATCCATTTTTTGTGTCAAATTTGACAAAAATGGTATAAAAAGTCGAATTACCCCTGAAAATTTATGTTTACTCCGGCCACCACCCAACTCCGGCCTGCCACCACCCTACTCCGGCCGGCCACCACCAAACTAGGGGCAATTTTGGGATTTTTTGTTGGGTCATGTGACAAGCACATGATCAAGTTTTGTCAATTTTAACAGCAAATTTGGACGAAGACAACAAATTTCAACAAAGTTGAAACTTCAGATAGTCAATATCAACAATTTAAACTTCAGACACAAAAATCTCACATAGGAGAAACTTCAGACAGTTTATAGGTTCTAACCCTTAAAAAAGTTATGAACTATTTTTAAAATATTTATAATTTTCAGCACTAAACGTGAATACAATAACTAGTATAATATGCTATATTATCTTTCTCATCCTTTCATAACATCAAATTTACGGTCTAAAATGAAGAATCGTATCTGAAACTGCCCCTTTTACTTAATAATAATAATAATAATAATAATAATAATAATAATAATAATAATAATAATCAAATAGAGGGTTGTTCACTAGGAAGCTTCATTTGGTTTCCTATTGTAGTATAAGCTGATGAATCATTCGGATAATCTTGATAGAATCCATTTGTCTACTTCCACTTATTGCAGTCTGTCAGCTTGTTAAATATGTCAATTAGTCCACCATTCTAGTCCCCATCTTTCCTATACAAGCCAGCTGCAAACCTTCTGTCAAATTAATGCCTACATTACAATATCGATCAACTTGTGTATACAAATTATTATTATGGAATTATTTTAGCGTCTTAACTATCGAATATTGAACTTTTAGTAACTCAATTTTTTTTACTCTTAACATTTTCAACTATCATAAATATCATTTAATAACGCATCACTCGATTCACTTAGTTAGAAAGCTTATTTTGGCCCGTGTCATGCCATACATGATCATCTAGTCTGGGAGATCATGTCTAGCACAAGTTCGGGTTAAGGCGAGTTCTCTAGCTCGGCCAGTTGAGCCATGGGTAGCTTGACTTGGCTCGGTCTCCCATACTAAGTGATCATGTATATTATGACCCTGTGCTAATCTGAGACCATAATTAGGTGAAATCGAGTCATGCATTATTAAATAATCACACTTCGGATAGTTAAAATAAAACTTCAGATACTGAAAATTCAATTACCAATAATTGAGATACTAAACATGTAATTTTCACTTAGATGCAGCCAAAACAAATCTTAATGGCGACCCTTTTTGTCTAATTTCAAAGTCTACTAAAAAAGAACTGATTTTGCTGCTGAACATCAAATGTAAGTCCGACGAAACCAAGTATCTCGAGTGATAGATGTAATGTGTGTATTCTAATCTCATATTACGTTATTACGCGTATGGTGCAAACAATGTAATAATGTGCATTGTGATTAATGTGAAATTTAATTTAATATGATTATATCAAAATTCCCTTTATTATAATTAATATATTAAAAAACGAATATCATATTAAATTATACTAAAAATTAAATAATATTGGTATTATTATTAAATAGATAAAATATAGGCCTAAAATATAACTAAATGTTTAGAGATTTTATTCTAGCAACTTCTAGCGGAAAATCCACTGTATCTGCTACTCACATGGATGTTCGGTTGGGCTAATTATCTTAGTTATTCATCCATATTATTATTATAAACAAACAGCTATTTCCAACTAATAATCAAACATCTCTCTAAACCCTCTCTTTTCTCTCCATTGCCATTATCTATATAAACCTACCTTGTTCCCTAAGCAACCAAACACCAACAATGGCCTTAAACTCTATCATACTCCTGTCGAGCCTCGTGCTCTTGTGCATGACTTCACTTGTTTCCTCACACAATAAACGCTACACCGCCCCGAATGTCACTCGTCTCACCGATATGTTCGGCCATGTCTCCATCGATCAAGCATTTACCAAACTCTATGGAGCTTCCAATATTGCGTTATCAAATAATGCCTCCTCTGTATCTATTTCTCTCGATAAAAACACGGGTGCCGGGTTGGTGTCGCGTAATAAGTTCGGGTACGGGTTCTTCAGCGCCGCAATTAAGCTTCCGGCCGGTCTTACTTCTGGAGTCGTCCTTGCTTTCTACGTAAGTAAATAAACCTCACAGATTAACTCAGCTCTGATACCACTTGTTTACGATAGTAACGAATAAACAAACGAAATAATCTAAGAGAAAAGATATACAAATGCATGCATGAACAGAGTATACGTAGCAACGAGGAGCAATTGCCTCCTTATTGTAATTTTTATCGATACGACCCTTTAAATCTTACATTTTCTCTTGAAATTCGTTTTTATTAATTGTTTATTTTAGTCCAATTCTTCTGAACAAAATTTCTAACTCCGTCTCTGTATGCATGCACATTACGTGATTAAAGCTTGCTCAGAAGTTTTATATATACTATATAATAAGCTTTGGGATATTTATTACCTGAAATTAATGCTTCTAGAATCTTAAGGTGTTAGGTGATTTATAGTAGTGCAAGAGGACTAACAAATGTGACGATTTATTTGTTGTAGTTATCTAATGCGGAGACGTATCCTCACAACCACGACGAGATCGACATCGAGTTGCTAGGCCATGATAAGAGAAGAGATTGGGCATTTCAGACCAACGTCTATGCTAACGGAAGCGTCAGAACTGGGCGAGAAGAGAAATTCTACTTGTGGTTCGACCCGACACAACAGTACCACTATTATAGCATTCTTTGGAACGCCCATCACATTGTGTAAGTTAAATTTACTGACAAACTGTCCTAATATCTTAAGGTGATAAGTGAATGCGTGATTTAGTCTTTATACTTCAACCAACATGATCATCTCTTATTTTGTTAATTAGAATCTAATTTTTACGGCGAACATCGATCGATATGAAATGCAGGTTCTTTGTTGATAATATTCCGGTGAGAGAGTTCCCTAGCAAGATAGCGTCGGTATACCCGTCGAAACCCATGTCGGTTTATGCAACGATATGGGACGGTTCGGAGTGGGCGACTCATGGAGGGAAGTACCCGGTGAATTACGAGTATGCCCCTTTCGTGGCACGGTTTACGGAGATGGAAGTGGTCGGGTGTGTCGCTGATTCGAAACAGACGTCTTCCTCGTGTGCTTCCACGGCATCGACAAGTACAGTTGGAGGCCAAGAGTTTGCAGTGCTGTCCAAGCAACAGAGTTCGGCTATGGCTTGGGCTAGAAGTAAGCTCATGTTCTACTCCTATTGCAAAGACACTGTGAGGTACAAAGTACTACCACCAGAATGCAACTAAATATTATTATGAGTAAGAAAATACGGGAACTTGGTGCATTTTTTGATTTCATTATTTGGTTTATTTCTCTTATTCAAAATGTAAAAACCTGTAATTTTCGTGTGTATATATATATAATAATGTACGCGAACTCATATTATTTCAATTTTTTTATTCATTATTATTATGATTATTGTATCTGAATAAAATGCATTGTATATGTCTCGAGTATTCTACGAAGGACTTGTTCTAAAGTGCCTACACTCCTCTGTTTCCACATCTTGAAATGAAACGAACCAACGGTACCGAAAAAAAAAAAAAGTTTTTTTTTTTTTTCTAAAGATCTATTAGTCATAGTATACTACTAAACGGGATAAACCTTAAACGACTCATGTTAGCTCTCTAGGACTTACTATGTCCAACTATTCACTATACCTAATAAGTTTTAAAAAAAACAATACTAGCTACAAACATTAGAACTAGTTGACTTGTACTATATTATATATCATCTATGAAAATATTTTGTAAAAGTTTTATATAATAGATATAGAATAGGGTTAAGAACCTATAAACTGTCTTTAAGTTTGCCGTATGTGAGACTTTGGTGTCTGAAGTTTAAATTATTAATATTGACTGTCTGAAGTTTTAATTTGTTGAAATTTGGTGTTTCCGTCCAAATTTGCTGATAAAATTGACAAAACTTAGTCATGTGCTTGTCACATGACCCATTAAAAAAATATCTAGGGCAATTTTGACTTTTCACACTATTCTGTCAAATTTAACAGAAAACCAAATTTCAACAAAGTTAAAACTTCAGACATCCGATACTAACAATTGAAACTTCAAACACTAAAATATCGGGCAAACCTCAGGTTCTTAACCCTATAGAATATGGCATGAAATATTCATCCCATAATTTAGGATGAACAGCAGTAAAAGATGATTCAATTCCACATTACATTTCAATCATAAACCCAACATTTCATCATCATCATAATTCGCAAAAACCGAAAGCTATAGATTCCACTCCTTATTTCTTGACAAAAGTAGGAAACTGAAAGAACCAGGCAAATCAAAGCCATGCTGGATTCTTAAGAGCAGTAACCACTGCCTTGACTTGCAAGTAATTCTTGAGAGAATACTCTCCCTTCTCCCTCCCGATTCCGCTCATCTTGTATCCTCCAAACGGGATCGACGCATCAAAAATATCAAAGCAATTCACCCAAACCGTTCCAACTCTCAATGCGCGGGACAGAGTGTTGGCCGTATCGATATTCTTTGTGAAAACCCCAGCAGCCAACCCGTACCGGGAATTGTTTGCTCTCTTAATCACATCTTTAACATCACTGAAATAAACCCGATACATCTTGTATCAGTAAATAAATTGCAATAGTCTTTAATCGAGATACAAAAGGATCGTACTAGTATTGATGCTTACTTGAATTTCAGAATGGTCTGCACTGGCCCGAATATCTCATCCTTAGCGATCAGCATGTCATCCTAAGATGGTAAAAAATAGAACCCGTGTTTTACCCATTATATATACTAGATATCAACCCGCGCTACGCGCGAACATTGCATCAGTTATTGGTAAATATTTATCAAATTGCAGGGGTTTATTATACCTTGACATTTGAAAATACAGTTGGTTGAATGTAATATCCTTTAGAGCCAAGTCTATCTCCTCCTGTCTCAAGAGTAGCTCCGCTCTCAACTCCGCTTTTTATGTACTTCAAGATCTTCTGGAATTGTTCCGAGTCGATCTGATTTTACCACGTGCAGTAAAAAGTTATTAACAGTGATTTTTCTCTTAACATTGACGAAACAAAAATATTATATTTTTAAGCATCAAATAAGTTTAAACCATGAGCAACAAGTCTGATACTTCGGAAAAGTGGAAAATAACATGTTTTTTTCTTTAAACGCCAATTTTATTACTAAAATCAATCGAAAAAAGTGGAAAGTAACAAATCTGATAGTTGGGACACTGAATATCAACATTTTAAATTTAGGACAGCGATTAGCAACATGCCCTATTGTTTTTAGATTCTTAAAACTAGAATAAAGGAGGGTGCTATACCTGAGGGCCTTGCTCAATGCCGCTCTTGAACGGATCACCAACACTACGTTGAACTGCACGAGCCTTTGCCTTTTCAACGAATTCATCGTAAACTTTCTCGTGCACAAAAGTGCGGGACCCAGCGCAGCAGCATTGTCCCTGTCAATAAAAACATGTTTTTTTTGTTAGCAAAGAGTTGACTTGTTTCCCAAGTAAATGAATGATATTGTATAGTGAAAGTATTGTGGAGTGACCTGATTGAAGAAAAGAGCAAAGTGAGCCAACTCTACAGCTGTGTCCACATCAGCATCCTCACATACAATGAAGGGCGATTTTCCACCGAGCTCCAAAGTCACGGGTTTAAGGTTGCTCCTTGCTGACAATTCAAGTATGGCTTTCCCAGTTTCAGTCGAACCAGTGAAAGCAATCTGCAAAATGGAAATGCAAAGTTCATTATGAATTGAAGAATCTGCATTAATACGTAATCAATAGAAAGACAAGATTTGAGGTCGAGAATTAGTGTACCTTGTCCACATCCATATGACTAGCAAGAGCTGCACCAGCAGTCGGACCAAACCCGGAAACCACATTCAGAACACCTGGTGGCAATCCAGCCTATCAAAAAAAAAAATTGTCAACATCATGAGCTACAATCAATGTTCCATAAATAATAGAATACATTTGTAAGGAATAAAAATCTCGAGGTGCAATCATTTATGTGATTGTCTACACTTTTATGTCTCTATTTGTGGACAAAAACTAGGTCCGGCAATCTTTGACACAACGTGATTTTGGTCAACGTAACAAGATATAAGTGACATGATACAATCTGGGGTTAATAACATAATCACAGTCATAAGTTTGCAGCATGTTGTTTAGGTGTCTAACGTGTAAATTGTTGCTAATAGGTGTCACAAGTTTTGTTTTCTTTGCTTTTGATTTTCCGCCCATTTTTTAGGCTAAATTTGACGAATTTTAGTCCAATGGACACATAAAATTCAACAACAGGAGCATTTAATTTAAACAAGAAAATAACAAAAGGGCACTTCTGCTTCCCTTTAACTTGTGTCAATAAGTGTGTACATATAGTGAAATTGAAGAACTTATGCAAAATTGAGGTTCAATTTAACTTAAGTGGCATAAATATACATGAATTAAATAAAACGCATAACCAAATCGGTCAAATTTAACAGAAAAAACCGACGGAAAATAAAAAAGCAACGAAAACTAAACTGCTGACACCTAAAAGAAACATGGTGCAAACTTGGAAATGTAAGCACGATTTTGGCAGGAATACAACACGCATGGGCGATTTATCAGCCATAAAAATCGAGACTTTGAAAAGTGATGTCAAAATGATATATTTAGATAATGGATGGATTTCCATTACCTCATGAAGCAGCTTAGCAAAATACAAAGCAGAAAGAGGAGTCTGCTCCGCAGTTTTCATCACAACCGTGTTGCCAGTAGCCAATGCCGGGCCAATCTTCCATGCAAACATCATAAGAGGAAAGTTCCATGGGATAATCTGGCCTGCAACACCGATTGGTTCGTGCAGGGTGTGGACTTGATGCGGTCCATCAGCAGGCATTGTGAGACCGTGGATCTTGTCTGCCCAACCTGAACATGATTTGATTCAGTATTTCAATCCTTTCATACATTAAATATATATATATATATATAAATGAAGGAATCCACAATATCATATAAAAGAATACCAGCATAGTATCGCATCAACCGAGCAATCATCGGGACTTCAATCTTTGCAGCCTGTTCAAAGGTTTTTCCGTTGTCCCATGACTCGAGTGCTGCAAGTTCATCGTTGTGCTTTTCAATCAAATCAGCGAATCTCAAGAGCACCAGTGATCTTTGCTGGAAGAGTGAACACGTATGATTAGTTTATCTACATTGCTCAGTAAAGATTATAATTCAAAAAAAAGTTTAACAAATGGGAAGAGTTTACATAAGCAGTCATCTTAGGCCACGGCCCTTCATCGAAAGCCTTCCGAGCAGCAGCCACTGCTCGGTTTATATCCTCGGCATCCCCTTCAGCTACATGAGCAATCACCTCCCCTGTTCTTGGGTCTAATGTTGGGAAAGTTCTACCTGATCAATTGTGCAATGTAATTATACTATACTTCACATTAAAATAAAATAAAAAAGGGTTTAGGAACCTAAAAACAGTCCCAATTCTAACACCAAAGTCAGTCGAAAAAAGTGGAAATCCACAAATCTGATTGTTTGTACACCAAATATCAACATTTTAAATCTGGTACAACGATTAACAACATGACTTATAATTGAGACTGCTTTTAAGTTCTTAAACCTAAAATAAAATCAAAATTTTATCCTGCGAAGAGTGAAACCTGACGCAGAATCAACAAAATTCCCATTGATCAAAAGCTGAGTGTGGTGTACTGAAACGCCTGGGTTTAAGGGTTCGTCAAGAGCAGCGGCAGTGCTGAGCCTTCTGAGCCCAGTTTCTGGGTTCAGTCTCCTCCCTGAAGATGATGTTAATTTCATTCATCCATTAATAACTTACATTAAAATTCGCACAAAACTTAAACAGAACAAGGAATTACATTATAAAACCGCTTTGTTATATCAATTCTCAGTTCTTACGAAGATCTGATCATAATCAAAATCAAAATGGGTTTCATAATTTAATAAAACATTCGACAAAATCAGAAGAGGAAAAACTATTATAAAAGACCCAACACAGATAAGAACACTGAGAACATAAAAATCAGTCCTTTTTCAATGATAATCTTGCAAGATATATAAAAACAGGATCGATCAAGTTCTATCGAATTGCTAAGAATCCAGAGTCCGTGACATGCAACACAAAGATCAAAACTTGAATACGATTATCTGGAATTGTACCAAATGGTCATCCTCCTCCGCTACACTACAGTTTCAACAAGAAAATAAGAAACATAATTGACCAAGAGAGGAATCAACACCTCCAGAGAGAAGAGATGGAGCATACGATGAAGCGAGAGAACGAGAAAGAAGGGTTGAAATTCTGCGAGCTGCCATGGCTGGGTGCTTCTGTATGTGTGCCTCTATTCAATTTAAATAAGTTGAAGACGATACGACACTGTAGGCTGTAGCCTCATCGCTTGGTAATTTTCTTTTGTATATATATATATAGAGAGAAAGGATATCTTTTTTGGTAAGGTGGCCAATGGCCATATACTCTCAAAGGGATCCTTTTTCTTTTTCTCCGTCAATAATGAGTGGGCTAATTTTTTAACTTATCCAGAAATACGGGCGTCATATTTTCAAAATTTGCGTTTTGTTAACAACTTTCCTCTTTTTTTTTTTTTTTTTTTTTTTTTCCAAAACATGTTTTTGTTAAATATAATATAAACAAATAAAACTTTATAAAAGTTCATCCATTATACGTAGTGTGGATAGAGTTCATATTATCAACATCTCTAGACTTCTAGTCGTTATTTTTCTCGAAAAATATCATGAAAAAGGTGGAATGAAAATTAGAAAAGGATTATAATCATGTAACATGAGTTAGCACTTGATTTCTTAATTATTAGAAATTAGAGATTCAAATCATGTTGCGATTTTGAAATGAATAATATTTATGATCAGCATTTTATATCTTACAAATTGATTCAGTGCAATGTAAATTATTAGTTTAGATGTTGAGCAAGCGTATTAGTTTTATTTTCATAATTACCTATTTAGGACCATCTCGGGATAAACAAAATAAATTACAATAACATGAGAAAATAAATTGTTCATCATTATTATGAGAAATTTCAAAGATAAAATTCAGACATTTTATTATGTATATATATACTAGAAATTGTAGATTGTCAACTTTTTTTTTTCTTTTTTTTGTCAAGTTGAACCACCTATTGAACTTTATTAATTATTATGTATAAACGGCAACCAATTTTATTATTATTGGGCAATAAAGTAATTTGGAAGTAATGCCAATTAGGTGGGAAACCTCGTAGGATATGAGATGCCATGCCACCATTTATTTCCTAGCAAGGTATGTATTTTGATTTGATGAATATAATTAAGGTTCCATTCCTACGGATCTTCTTCTCTTTTGGACTTAACAAAAACTTGGTATTGTCAATCTTTTTTTTTTGGTAAAGGTTATTGTCAATCTTAATTGAACATCCAAAATCAATATAGATTTAAAGTAGACAGTATAACTACTTGGTTACTAATACACATACGTGTAAACTATAAATACAATGTGTATATATTATATGAATAGGATTCGATCTCAATCTTTTAGATTCGTTGAATTTTAAACTATTGATTGATAAGTTTGACTTTCTTTAGACACTAAGGACACGTTTGATTGCCGGTATTGCGATATCCTAATACCGGTATTAGCTAATACCATGTTTGTGTCAAATTGGTATTGGTATTAGCTAATACTTGGTATTAGCTAATACTCAATTATAGAAGGAATTTGGTATTAATTAATACCATCTAAAAGTAAAGCATTAGCTAATACCAATCTCCTAATTACCAATTTACCCTTGTAATATATGGCAAACTCTCACTGTTTACATCGTAGCTTCGGGTCGGACCCCGTTTACATCGAAATTTCGGACACGGGTCGGGCCGAGTCATGTTCGGGCCAAGCTGGGCTAGGCGGTTCGGGCCGGGCTGGGTGGTTCGGACTGGGCTGGTCAATTCGGGCCGGGCTGGGTGATTCGGGTTGGGCTGGTCAGTTCGGGTCGGGCTGGGTGGTTCGGGTCGGGCTGGGTGGTTCGGGCTGGGCTGGTCAATTCGGGTCGGGCTGTGCGGTTCGGGCCGGGTTGAGAAATTCGGGCGGTTCGGGTCGGGTTGCTTTATGTTGCTTTGGTTTAGTTCGGGCTAGGCCCGGCTAGAACGGGCCGGGTCGGGCTAATCACTTTTTTAAATTGTTTTGTACTATTTTCTTTATATATATACATATTTATACATTAGCAAAAATAGTTTTTACTATTTATACATAAATTTGATTTTTTTTTATGAAAAGTATTATTTTAAATAATTGAAGTTACTTTTTTTTGTTAAATTTTATCTTTGTTAAATTAATCATATGTAAAATATATCTTTATTGAAAATGCAAGTAAGGGTATTTAGATCTTTTAGTCATTGTATTAGGATATCCTAATACATGGCTCAATCAAACATTGTATTAGCTAAGCATGTATTAGCTAATACCGGTATTAGGATATCGCAATACCGGCAATCAAACGTGCCCTAAGTATGTATATATGCACTATGCAGGCAGGCTGGCTTAGAGATGGATGAATGGAAAGATCATTTAATGTGGTGTGAAGTTGAGAGTTGAGACTTCCAACTATTTATTTGAGTAAATGTATAACGTTTTATTCATTAATTAGAGATTTTATATTTAAATTTTATTAAATAATAGGAATGAAAAAATATTTATCCAACACGTTTAGACATTATGGATATCATACTCCACAAGCTCCATGATTTTGGTACTTTTTTGTACTTTTTTATTACCCTATAGGAAAATTGATATTATTAATAGTATGATGTAAATATTAGGCGTAGCTAAAAAAATTCGTACTTTTTTTTGTATTTTTAAAATTTTACATATGTTACATTAAGTCCACGCTAGTAATAAAAAAAACAAAAGTATGGTGCTCAAAAAACATGGTAGAAAAACCTAGTTAGAATTGAGTTACTGGTAAATAACTAGTATAAAAAACAAATCAGGGTACAACGTAAGATGTTAAGGGGCTAAATTAACAATAATTATAAATTTTAGAATAAAAATTACACATCGTAAAATGTTGAGAGAGACAGTCTACCCTCATCCCTACATGGCTCCATGCCTGGGTATAAATGTGAAACAAGTATATTTTACTTCACATTTAGAAAACTACCAAATCTAGCAACAAAAATGGAAATGAAAAAAAAAAATGAAATGGGAATTAATTAAGGGGAAGGCATGTATGATATGAATAGCCAACTTCTCACCAACCACATAAACGTTCAATAGTTTCACTTTCGTGGGCGTCGATGCAAAACTTTCTTGATTATTTGTTAGGTTAGGTTAGGTTAGGGTGCGGTGGTGTGGTCCTTACAATCATATTATCATTTGCTACTTTTTTTGTCTACTATCCTTAATTTGTTTATGACGAAATGCATAGTACTTTCATTTTTTCATTGTTTTTGTATTAAAAATAAAAATCCAATTGGGCGTATATCATTATCATCAACACCATTATTTATAGGAAATAAATCCAGTTCACTAACATCCAAATTGTATGTATAGTTTCCCAATATAATAATGCATTTGCTAGTTGTAAACTTACGTGGACCAAATGCCGCTCACCCCACGATAATCGAAGACGTACGTCAATCGACTTAGAACAATGTATTATTTTTTATTAGGTGATCAAAGGCAAACCATCCACTTAGATATAATTATAAATTCATGCACTATATAATAATATAATACATCTATCACTAGTAGAAGTAGTAGTATACTATATATATATATATATATAATACCAAATAAAATAATAATAAAATAAAATAAAATAGAAAAACGCCCACACTATGGGAAACCCGAGTCCTCGTACAAACACGAATCCTCGGCTAATAATAAATTCAACAAAAGAGATTCATGTCATGTTTGATTTCGTGTCTTTGACCAATCAAAGTTCAAATCAGAATCGGGGAAAACATAATATTGGTCATTTTAATTCCTATATCTAGTGCGTACCTACTACCACCATTATAACTTGTTTTAGTATTTATTCGATAGCGTGATCGAGAGGGATATAATTAGTGAGTGGTATTATGTAAGTTGAACATTTCTTTAGAGCAGCGTTTAGAATGGTGAGTTTATAGTTATTCTACGCCAATGTCAGACTACTAATACTCCAATCTACAATAAAGTTTGAAACAATCTTCATTGATAGATAACAAGTTTCGCTTCCATATTGGGACCTATATAAATTTTATTCTTCTATACGAATATTAAAGTATAATATATATAATTTAAATGCTTATTTTAAATTTTAAAAAAAAATGCAAAGATGTCCTAACACGTGAATAAGAGATTTGAGATTTTGTTTGATTACTAAAAAAGCAAGATTTTTTTTCTGCCAAAAAAAAAAGAAATTAAAGGTGTAGAAAATTATATATGAAAATTTGACATCGTGTGGTCATTTTTTTGTTAGATATTCGAATTCCAACTTTGACTGACATATGTAGTCATCCTGAAACTTGACGTCGATAGGGTCATTGTTCACTTATTACACACTATATTTTTTTTCAGATGGTAAAAAGTAAATGCATTTTTAATTTTTTACTTGTAGGCACACTCCTAAACAGTAAAATTAGATTGGCAAAAAAACCAGTAAGATTAGAAACATAATATTTTTTAGCATCGCAATAAAAATTCAAAGAAATTGAGTGGTTAGATAATTAATTTTTTTTAATCGTTAATCACGCTGATTTTATTGAAGAAAGAACGATTACAAGCTACAGCTTAGGAAATAACTCTGGAGGGATTGGTAAACATCCAAATCCCGAACAAGTAGAGCAAGTACAAAAGAAATAACGAAAACAAAAATAGCAAAGGAAGAAACATAATTACAACCGGAAGTGAGTGAACTAGAAAACCAGATCTGCTTAACGGTAAAGATGACCCCGGGAAAAGGATAGCAGCTTGCTGAGGAGGAGACCAACTGATACAAGACATATTCAACATTTCGGAGAAGAAAAGAACCTCCCTCAAGGCCGACAAGGCTAACAGAAGACCTGCACAACAAGTGATACCATGCATGACCCACAGTAAATCGTAAACAGAAACGACTCCATTAACACACAAAGATGACCGCATGACTGGTGTAGAGATTTCTAATTTGTAGGGGCTGGACGAAATCAAGTTACCTAAGCGCCCCTGCCAGTGGAACATACGCGAAGGACTAGCGCACGTGGGGGTTGCCAAAGATATACTATACTTCTCCATTAGGAGAAGGGTTTGAAGATGGGATACGACCAAAGGGAAACACGAAGTGGTTTGTGTGATGAACGAAGTGTTGGTACTGACGAATTATGGATTCAACTGGAAGGGGTAGGTGGAGGAGATTAGAGGGTTGTACCGCCAAAATATAGTCAAGTTTGAGCTTAAAGCGGTGGACAGCATCCACGACGACGCGTGGACGGGCGAGGGCGACCGGCGCGCGACGCGTTGGGAGGGGATGTGGGCCTAGGAGGCACGTGGTGGCGCGTGCAAGCGCGTGTCAGCGCGTGGGTGGCGCGTGACAGTGCAGGTGGCATGTGGGTGGCGCGTGTGAGCGCGTGGACACTTCGGGTGGCGTGTGTGGTGGCGCATGGGCGGGAATGGAGGCGCGTGGGAGCGTATGTAGGGGGTTGTGGTGGTATTGGGTGATCTTTGTGCGGGCTCGGGGGCGGTGGTGGTGGTGGGGGTGATGTGTGCACTTCCGAGAGATAGCATTCATCTCTCCGTCGTGGTTGAGGTGATGGGGGGTTGTGAGGGGGGGGGGGGGGAGGAGGAGAGGCGGACTCAGTGATTTGGCGAGGCGGAGAGTGAGATGAAGGCGAGGTTGAACAAGGTCATCCGCTGTGGTAGGACTTCCGGCTTCGGATTTGGCTTAGGTGTATGCTGGAGGAAGAGGTGCTCCATACGCATGACCGTAGAGAAAATTTGCATTGAGCAGTGATTTCCCTTTGGTTTTTGGATCTTGAGAGAGAGCTTCCAAATAGTGCTCATTTGGAAGAATCGAGATAATGAATTATTACAACCATAACTACGCAATAAAACGTTGATTTTTTAATTGTTATATTAGATAACTATACATGTCAATCTAATCGAACTTTGAATTTTTGACACGTGATTGATTAAATTTAACTAATTACTAAATGAAAAATCGGATAAAATTTTTAGAGAACAATTTAGATTTCTTTCCCATTAATTATACATTTTTATTTATCTTTGTAAGTCATTTTTTTTAACTTGGTCAAACCATCAATTTTTATTTTCGAAGGGAATATCAAACACACAAAACACTATAAATTCAACAAATTTTAGGATTTATATATTTCACGGAAAAAATATAAGTTGGTCCGTAAATACATTATTTACTGGCCAATTTTTTCGGTAAATGTAATCAAAAAAGAAAAAGAATTGAGTTTGAAAAAATAAATTTAAAATTTTACCAACGGTATTTCATTGGGAAAGAAAAAATGAGTCGAGGAGGTGAGAATCGATCTTATTTCATCTTAGTCGGCGTATAACTGTTTTTCGCTGAACATCATATCGTGATTTATTTTCGAAAACAGATTCATGCTTACACGTATTAATCGGATACATAATAATAAATCAATTAATGGTACTAATCATAAGTTTTTATTAATAATTTCTATCATACATAAATTAGAAATATTTATGTCACTGTAAAAAAATAATTTGACCATATTGTATCATAATTAAACTTTTTTTTTGTGAAAGTCAAACTTTATTGAAATAAGAACTATTACACACTACAAATTTGAAAATACCCACTCTAGAGAGATTGGTTAACAACCAATTCCCGACCTAGTAGAGCAGGTACTAACAGAAACAAATACAACAGAGCAATACACAGAAATACAACTGAACGTAAATAGACTAAAACAAGATAACAGATTAACGGAAGAGATGACCCCAGGCAAATGATAGAAGCTTGGAGAGGAGGAATCCACATGATACAGCGGCACCTGTAGACATTCGGAGGGTAGAAGAACCTTCCTCAAGAGTGACATAGCTAACAGAGGACCTGCACACCAAGCGATACCAGACAGGACCCATAATAAATCGGAAACACAAACAACTCCATAGACTAACAAGGATAACCGCATGACAGGTGCAGAGTTTTCTAAGTGGTAGGGGCTGGATGAAACCAGTCTACCGAAGCACCCTGCCTGTGGAACATCCGCGAAGATCTAGCGCACGTCGGGGTGCTGAAGAAATTCTCTGTTAAGAGAAGGAAATGAGCTACGCGGTCGTATCATGGGTACCCAGAAGGGTAAATATCACGCGGTGGCTTGTTCCGAGAACGGAGCGTTGGTTCAGACGAACAATGGGTTCAGCTGGAAGGGGTAGATGGGGGAGGGTAGTAGGTTGTACGCCAAGATGTAGTGAAGTTTGAACTTAAAGCGGTGAACAACATCCACGACGGTGCGTGGAGGGACGTAGGCGACCGGCGCACGGCATGGTGGGAGCAGAGGTAGGCCGCGGCGGCGCGTGGAGGCGCGTTCTGACGCACGGAGGAACGCGTACGGCGGCGCGTGCACTACACACACCACTGCAGTAGGCGCATGGGCGAAGAGTGCACGGCGCGTGAGGGGGCGTGGGTACACGTGAGGCGCGTGTGACAGCGCGTGTGGCATGTGTGTCGGCGCGTGGAGGTGCGTGAGAACGTGTGGAGGTGGTTGTGGTGGTAGTGAGAGGACTTTATGCCTTAGTCGTATACTGGAGAAAGAGTTGCTCCATGCTCTTTACCGATGAAAGAGTTTGCTAAGAGCAGTGACTTCCCTTCGGTTTTTGAATCATGAGAGGGAATAATCCAACTCCGGCCGGAGCAAAACTATTCAGAACTAGTGACTTTCCTTCTGTTTTCCTTTCTATTTTATTTCATATGATAATATATATTAAAATAATATAATATTTTTAGTAAAAAAATATTTCATATTTCAAAATATGAAATTTCATAATAATTCAATGTTTAGAACCGACGGTTGTGCAACATTGTGAAATATTTTAAAATTAATTGAGTCTGAAAGCTTTGAAATTGATTCAAAGTTAAAAAGTAGGAATATCAATTAAAATAATATTTGAACTTAATATTAAAAATAACTGATTACTGCTCATGTATTTTAGCTAACTTAATTAAGCATAATTATATATATATATATATATATATATATATATATATATATATATATATATTATCAAATAAGTAAAACAATTGAATAAAAAAAAATATAGCACTGACTTGTGCAGTAATGATGTAAGTTCCTACTAGCAGTACCACTTTTCTTTCCACTCGATAATGAAAAAAAACGATATTAAAATGTTGCTAGATATATCATTCTATCAATCTATTATTAAATTTTTAATATAAAAATGTCAATAAGCACCTATTACTGATGTGAATCTGCAACAACATTTGATAATGTTACATGACAATTAAAATATTAAAAAATAGATAATAAACTAAAGTTAAAAACAAAAAAATAGTATTTGGCCAAAAAAAAATATTACAAAAAAAGTTATTAAAAAAAAGCTTAAAATATTGAATACAATTTATTTTGATAATATTAAAAACATTAGAAAAAAGTAAATATATTTCACGTTATTTTCATTTAATCGTTGTCATTTTTACATAACATTTAACGTTTGAAACATTATGTTGCATCTGACAGTATGGTCAAAACATAGTGGTACATTTGGCCAATTAAAATATTTAAACAAAATATTTTAAAATAAATTTAAACTCCATATACTCTAATTACTGTATTTACGTAAAATATACATACAAAATAATGAAATATATCTTTAAAAAAAAAGTTGCAAACTGCGCATCCGCACCTGTGCGAGGTCTGCAGCCGGCAGGAGGAGGATTGGAAACTGTAACTTAATCTGTCGGAGCACTACAATTCTCAAAATATACGGCCCAACTCGTTTTGTCAGTCCAATCCAATCTAGAGACCAATCTTATTTGTCGGTCCCAAAGGGAATAGGGAAACCGGAAAGGAAACGACAGTCTGTATTATTATTTTTTATTATTATATATGTAGACTCGATTTTTTTTTAAACCAGTTCTATACAATCAACATAAGATAGCATAATAACAAACATATATTATTATTAATCAGTATAATAAAGTTGGAAGAATATACTCAATGTGTAGTTTCAGAGTAAAGATCTTTTGGTTGCTATCGTGGACAAATCACGTCGGTAATCCCAGCCAAACTTTAGCCTTGTAGGCAAACGCATTTATATTTTTTGTACTCCAGTGTAGGACGGACTACGACGGGATGAATTTACATATCGGTCAAATATCAGCTTGGGATTCACAGGATGGCCTTTCTCTCTAAATCAAGCATTTACATATAGAAACACATGTTTGAACTTGAAATTCATGTTTATTATTTTAGATTGCAAAAATCTATTGCTTCGATTTCACAAATGCAAACTTATGCACATAAGCCAACACAGATGTAAGACACAACGGCAATGATTGGAGTTCTCTAACAATTTATCCAACTTTGTTTGGCATTATGTACCTCCTAAAGATGCTCTTTTTAGTACGTTCATACAATACCCAACTTCTTTATTGCTAGTTTTCTTCCCTTTCTACCAAAAAAAAGACCACTTTTGAATACACATACCAAGGCAACCGATTAGAATGACCTCAAGGTAGCACCACCAAACCGATTATTAGCTTCCAATTCAGAAGATTTGGCCAAAACAACTGTCTATTTGTATCTTCTTAACTTTATATCCCAATTCAGAAGCTGGCTTCTTTGCAGGATAATATCCTAGTAAGCCAATAAGACCTTTTAGGAGACTACACTAGTAATTGCAAGGAAACACATGCAAAGACACAACTCTTGATTTGTGATTAAACCGATCTCAGAAAGTTGATGGCCAAAAAACTAGAGTTCCTAACTGAATAGATGTTTCATTCAAGAGCAAAGCTCAGGTGTAGATGAGACGAGCAACATGAAACCTTTCTTTCTCGACAGGCAGGAACAGGAGCAGAAGCAGAAGCAGTTTACAAGACTGACTAGTAGTTTCAGCCAGGCGAGCATGACAGCAGAAATGAGGACTAACCTTAAGATGCCTGATGAGCTTAAAACAATACCAATGGTTCAATTCAATCAACAATCTCACAGACCTCGAAACGTGGCCTTGGGGAGGATGGCAGTGCAGTAGGGCAAGATTCATCCCTTTACTGTTCTATTTGCTCTTAACATAAATCAGAAGCTTCTTTGCGAGCCCAGAGGTACACTGCTTAAGCAAACTGTGAACTTTTCTATTATATATATTGCGGAAGCAGTACGGGATACTAGTAGTTGAAGCATCAAAGGAGCAGAGACGTTGATTAACCATGTGCACTAAAAGCAGCGGATTTGGCATGGCTGACAAACACAAACCTCAAAAGGAGAAAACCCCATAGTTTCTTAGACACATCATATCAAACCACCAAAGCCACATGCATTCAACATCATAAGGATGGGGGAAAAACAGGTATGTAAGTTAATGAGTCAGAGAAGAAGACCTACGACGATCATATAGCAAGAAGATGCAAAAGTGTCCAGTGAAGCCTTCCCAGCAGCATCATATAGTAGAAGGCACTCAAAATCCAAATATGTCACTAACTCCAGAGGAAGAACTCATACTATGTACTATACTGTCTTCAGCTGGTTTCTACCAATAGCAGTGCGCCATACTCTTTCTGCAGAGATCCTGCTTTGACCCTTAATTTCTGCAGATGAAAATAAGATAGGAGCTTAAGCAATCCAAAACGGAGGATGACAATATAAAGAATAAGCCCTTATCCAAGTGCAAAATCCTATATATAGACTATAGGCAATATCTTGAACTTCCTTCCTATAGACTTGTGTGGATTAGAGTTAGCAGTTACTAGTTTTGTTTCATGTTATTAATAGGCTACCGAGAGCAGGCAGAGGGACCAATGACTATGCAACTTTTGAACATACCCATTAGCATAGAGTGAATCGCGGCGACCATAACGATATGGAGGAGATCTGCTGATGCTGCGTCTACGATACGGAGGTGTGACACTGCGTCGTCGTGGAGATCCCCTCCCACGTGGGCTGTAACTCCTATCCCTTTAAACAGCCAGACAAAGAAACAGAAGATATAGAAGCAAAACAATGATTTGTCAGTGAAACAATACATCTTGTAACGATATATCTAGGACATCATGGCACAACAAATAAAGCAACACTAGAAAATAGATCAGTTAACATACCTGCGCCCATAGTACCCATAGCTTGGGCTTCCCCGACGCCGTGGGCTGGGACTTCGACGGCGACCACCTCCCATACCTCTTGAGCCAAATCTAGATCGACATTCCCTAGCAAAATGACCAGGTTCACCACACTCATAGCACTTCAAATCATCAGCTCCACCACGGGCAACACGAGCACCACCACCACCGCCCTTTGAATTATGTGATAGTTCTACACGCCAGCCATTTTTCCCTGCCAAAGTGGAAGAACACAAACATAAATGATAGAATGCGGACAATTTCATGGCCAAAATAACAAATATACAGTAAATAGATCGTGTGAGACTATAGGTGTGAACATGAATTCACTAGAAAATTGGAACTAGTAAGCAGAATGAGTTTTGCATCAATAGTATCAGCATTCAATTCTGACCATCCAATGAACGTATTGCGTCAAAAGCATCTCTTCGATCATCAAAGTCGATGAATGCATATCCTGGAGGCCTTCGAGCAACCCAAACACTGCAATCGTTCCATAATATAGTCAACAGACACACAGTGTTATAAGCCAAAACAGTATTTTACATCAAATATTCCTTGGTTTGGCTGACACCTTGAAAACTATGAAACCAACTCAACTTATAAATTCATGACAAAACTATTCAACCGGTTATGCAGTGTAAACCATTCTGTTCTCTACGAAATCAACCAGTTTACCTCCTTAGTACACCAAAGAGGCGGAATTCGTCTTCGAGATCCCTCTCAGAGACCCGCGGATCCAGATTTCCAACATACACCCGAGCCATTGCAGCAGGGTTGGCTTCAACCTACATGCATTTGAAAAAAAGGAAACACGTAATCTAAGGCTGATGATCAAGAGACAACGCAGCAGCACATAGATGATCGCCCAACCTCAGAGAGCAATCAATTCCAGAAATCTCCGAACTAAAGAACGAACACGCTGAGCAAGTGATTGATTACAATATGCAAGACGTGTACGATATTGAAAAGGAAAATTTCGAGTAAGAACAGTTGGATGAAGAACATTTGAGCAGGCATGCATGGATAATCGAGCAAGCGTGCATGGATAATCGAGCAAGCGTGCATGGACAATCAAGAGAAGACGACTTACCAGGAAAAAAAGTTATGCGATCGGCAGCTGCCGGAAAAAAGATGAAGCTTGCGATTCGCGGATGTTAGGGACCTCAGAAAACCCTAGAGCCGAATTATGGTTCGTCGGACTGGTGACTGGGAACGGGAAGGGCTTTCTGTTTTGCGGGGAAAAAACGCAGACGAGGGAAAACCGCAGACCACGTGGCAGGCTGATCTTCCATTGAATAATGTAATTTAATACATAGTGATGATAATTGTATAAAATGGACTTGCACCTAATTCAGATTTATTCTGGCCCAATAATCTGAGCCCAGCACCAGGCTTCTCACTCTCTTTTCGTTTTCGTCGCACCGGCATATTAAATAGTTTATTTTTAACACACACATATATCATATATAGTATATTATTATATAGTTTCACAGTTCACTCTCATTTTGTTAGAAGGAAGCTGAAAGCTAGGACTGCCAATTCATACTGACCATCCGGTTTCGTGACCTGCCAGGTTTGTATCGTGTTTTAGGGCTCATTTCAAATACGGTTTAATATATAACAATTTTTAAACTAAAATTTTAAAATTACTCAATTTAGAGAGACTGAGTTTAATCTAATCTTCATAAAGTATCATTGCAAAAAGAGGTCATGCTAGATTTAGATATGTTTATTTTAACAGAAATTATTATGTATATACATATAACTATTGTGTCGTGCCGTGTCACCAATATAAAACTCAAACCTGTAATTTTTGTGTCATGTTCATATCGGCCCATCTTGTCGAGCCCAAATTGTCAGTCCTACTGAAAGCTCAATGGACGTTTTAGTAAATCGAACTTAAAATTAATTATGAAGAATAATTTGGTTGGGCTGGAATTGGGTATTGTTCATTGTTCAATATATGGAGTAATATGAACCTGAATGTAGATTGTGATAATTGATGTATAGAAATGTGACGAGTAACCCTAACGAAATGTGACGAGTAACCCTAACTGTTATATTTGGTATGTATAAAAATATTTAGACATTTGACTGTGATCTAACATTGAATTTGTTGATGAAATAATGATTACGCAGATTAATTTGAGGGCTCAATAATAATTCAATGATATTAAATTAGAAGATTACTGAACTCAAAATTACATTATATAGCTTATCAAGACGTTTAGTATGAATCTTGTAACCTAGGGTTACAATAGCACAATTACAACGTACTAAATGATGGATATACGTCCAATTTGAACCCGTTGACTTCCGAATCGTTTTATTTTGATCACCCCGTCAATGATTGTAAATCGAAACTTCGACCCAAACACCCCGCGAAAACGCCAACGGTCCGGACGAGGCCAAAATACTCGTCCGGACCGAGGCAGACTCACCTAGGTGAGGTCGGGTGGCCACACCCGACTTCCCCTAGGGAGGGGTTGGGTGGCCACACCCAATTAAAAGTTAACGAGATTAAGGGCTAATTAATTGTGGCCACACCCAACCCCTACCCTAGGGGTTGGGTATCTTAATGACACCGTTGCCTATAAATACAACATTTCCACCATTCATTTGAGTATCTTGGCTAAGTGTACAATTTAGCTCTGACATCTCTCTAGCTTTATCTCTCTAAAAGTATCGTACTGACTTAGGCATCGGAGAGGGTGCATCAAGCACCACCCCCTCCGTGCTTGGTATTGCCCCTCTTGCAGGTCACGTGGAGAAGAGAAGACGAAGGACAGAGAGATACGGATCAGGACGACAAGACTCAAGAGCACCGAACCCGCAATATCTCCAGTGAGGAATAAGGCTTAGGTCGACCGCCCATTGACCTGAAACTTAGAACCTAACACTTGGCGTCGTCCGTGGGTTTCGAATAGAAAGCCTAATTATCACCGACCAGATGGCAAGCGTATATGTCATTCATGGAGGCTATGGAGCTGGAGGAGAGTCAGCAAATGCCAGAGAAGCGTATATGGCACAGTTAGACGACCGTAAACCAAAAGAAGAGCAAGTAGAAAGAAAGAAAGAAGATGTAATACAATTTTCAAGAAGAGACATGGAGCATGTGTTGCCAGATAACAAGGATGCCCTAGTCATAACAATGAAAATCACTGATATGGACATTGGAAGAATCCTGGTAGACAGTGGAAGCTCACCTAACATCATTAGCAAGAAGGTCATCAACATACTGGGAGTAAGGCCAAGTAGCATAAAACAGGTTCACTCCCCCTTGGTGGGATTTTCAGGAGAGCCAACATACCCACTGGGGGCAGTCACATTACCCGTGACATTAGGGATAGGCCAGAGGCAGTTAAAGATTGATGTCCCTTTCCTCATCACAGAAGAAATGGAGGAATACAATGGAGTCCTAGGTACCACCACAATCAACAAATGGGGCATGGTGCCATCAACACTATATCAGAAAATGAAATTCCCCACAAGTCAAGGAATAGGAGAAGTAAAGGGTAACCAGAAGGTTGCAAGAAAATGTGCAAGGATCGCACTAAGCAAGAAGAAAACAACAAAAGAGGTCCTACTAATAGATGAGGACCCAAGAGAGGATCATGGAAGACCCGCCCCATGGAGGAATTAAACGAAATACTCATAGAAGAGCCCGATAGGAAGGCAAAAATCGGGACCGCCTTATCTCAGGAAGAGGAAAACCACTTAGTAGCTTTACTAAGGGAATACAAAGATCTGTTCTATGCCAGGAATATTAGAAGAAGTAATTTCACACAAGCTCAATATAGACGCGGCAACGCGACCAATAACACAAAAGGTAAGGCCAATGGGAGGAAGCAAAAAGATAGCTATCCAGGAAGAAGTGGAAAAGCTATTGAAGGCAAATTTCATCAAGGAGATTAGATTCCAAACATGGGTGGCAAACCCAGTACTGGTAAAGAAGGCGGGAGGAAGTTGGAGAATGTGCATCGATTATCGCGACCTAAACAAAGCATGCCCTAATGACTCATATCCACTACCAAGAATAGATCAGTTAGTGGATGCAACATCAGGTCACCAACTAATGAGCTTCATGGATGCATACTCAGGATATAACCAGATAAAAATGGCCCCTGAAGACGGCCCTCACACAGCATTCTACGCTGATAGCGAGATATACCATTACACGGTGATGCCCTTCGGACTCATTAATGCTGGAGCGACATACCAAAGAATGGTCAACAAAATCTTCGGGGACATGATAGGAAAGACAATGGAGGCATACGTGGACGACATGGTCGTCAAATCCAAAGAGAAGAAAGACCATGTGGAAAACCTTCGCTCAACGTTTGAGAGAATGAGGCAATACCAAGTCCGCCTAAACCCGAAAAAATGTGCATTTGGGGTACAATCAGGGAAGTTTTTAGGCTTCATGGTAAGTCAGCGAGGCATAGAGGTAAACCCCGAGAAACTACAAGCAATTGAAGAAATGCAGTCACCTACGAAGCACAAAGAGGTTCAACGACTGAATGGGAGGTTGGCAGCTCTTAACAGATTCCTGTCCAAAATAGGAGACAAAGCATTACCCTTCTTTGAGGTACTAAGGGCAAACAAGAAGTTCGAATGGACACCAAGATGTGAAGAAGCCTTCCAACAACTCAAACAACATCTAAAGACACTACCACCCCTAGCAAAGCCTACGCCAGGGGAGCCCCTCTACCTCTACATCTCCGTGAGCAACGTGGAAGTAAGCTCGGTACTAATAAAAGAAGAAAACTCTGCACAATTACCAATGTACTTCGTAAGTAAAACATTGGCAAAGTATGAGATCAACTACTTGCCAATAGAAAAGTACCTCTATGCACTGATTATATCAGCAAGGAAGTTGAGACCGTACTTTCATGGGCACGAGGTAACAGTCCTCACAGACCAACCATTGAAACACCTCCTCCAAAGACCGGACACATCGGGAAGACTGACCAAATGGGCAATTGAGCTAAGTGAGTTTCGTATTCACTTTGCCCCTAGAACAGCTATAAAGGGGCAGGCTCTAGCAGATTTTATTGCCGAATTCACCGGAATTAATCCAGATGAAGACATGGGAGAAATCAAAACTACAAGCGAGGCGAGTAGTAGTCAGGAGAAACAACCAGAAGAGTTATGGGAGATGCATACCGATGGGTCATCCAACGGGGGAGGTTCAGGTGCAGGCCTCCTATTATACCCACCAAGTAGGGATACACCTCTGCGCTATGCCATGGCACTTACCTTTAAGGCAACGAACAATGAGGCTGAATACGAAGCATTGATAACAGGCCTGAGAATAGCCAAAGGAGTAGGGGCAAAGCACCTAAGAGTCAAGTGTGATTCTCAACTAGTTGTCAACCAAGTGAAAGGAATTTACACTGCAAAGTCTGAAAACATGCAGAAATACTTACAGCAAGCCAGGGACCTAATAAAGAGCTTCCAAAGCTTCGACATTGAGTCAGTCCCAAGAGAACAAAACCAAGAGGCGGACGGCTTAAGCAAACTAGCCCTAGGGACAGAAGCAGGCAAAGAGGTTCACTTTGTAGAGCAAAGAATGCAATCAGTGATAGAACAAATGGAGGCTCTAGTAATAGATGAAGGAGAAGCCTGGATGACCCCAATGCGTCAGTACATCACAGAAGGAAAACTGCCAAAGGATAAGGTAGAGGCAGTCAAGATTGAAAGGATGGCCAGAAATTATGCAGTGATGGACAATGAACTCTACAAAAAAGGGTACTCCACACCCTTCCTCAAATGCATAACATACCCAGAAACAGAGAGAGTACTTGCAGAACTCCATGAAGGAGATGCGGGGTGCCATGAAGGAGCACGTTCAATAATCCGAAAGGTCTACAACATAGGATACTATTGGCCATCAATGAGCAAAGAAGCAGCAGACTTGGTACAAAAATGTGACCACTGCCAAAGGTACTCCAGAAATATAACAGCCCCAGCAGCAAAGCTAAGTTCCATCTCGGGAGCCTGGCCATTCGCACAGTGGGGGATTGATCTGATAGGCCCCCTACCAAGAACAAACGGGCAAAAAAACTTGCATAATAGTAGCAATAGACTACTTCTCCAAGTGGATAGAAGCAAAGGCAATGGGAAAGACAACAGACGAGCAAATCGTTAACTTCATTCAATCTCACATTGTCTCGAGATACGGAGTCCCAAAAGCAATAATAAGTGATAATGGCCCACAATTCAAGAGCAAGAAACTGCAATGGTATTGCGAAAGGCTGAATATAGAGCACCGCTTCGCATCAGTAAAACACCCTCAGACAAACGGGCAAGTAGAGTCGGCAAATAAAATAGTGCTAGACGGTCTAAAGAAACGACTCCATGCTACCAAGGGAAGTTGGGTAGATGAGCTGGAAAATGTTCTATGGGCAGTGCGGACAACACCAAAAATAGCCACAGGAGAAGCACCATTTGGCCTAGTATACGGGACCGAAGCGGTGGCACCAGCAGAAATGGTTGTATCATCACTAAGAACCACGTACTTTGAAGAGCATGAGAACAATAAAGCACGGCTCTTAGACTTAGACCTTGTGGATGATAAAAGATGGAACTCAGAAGAAGCACAGACACGAATGCGCCTTGTATCCGCAAGGTATTACAACCGCCAAGTCAAGGAGAGGCAATTCCACATAGGAGAACTAATACTCAGAAAGAACGAGTTCTCACACTTAGACCAAGTCAGAAAATTATCTCCAAAGTGGTAAGGGTCGTATAAGATAGCATCAGTTCCATACGCAAATGCTTACCGCCTAGAGGATGGGGATGGGTATATCTCCACAAACACCTTCAGTGGGGAACACCTAAAGAAGTACTACGTCTAAGAAGACAGCACGAGCAAAAGACCATATCCTTGAAGTTATTTCAAGTCATTACATATAATTGTTTAAGTTTTCCAAAAACAACTTTTGAGAAGGAGAACTCAAGAAGTTACTCCAACTCTACAACTATCTTTGATTTCCTCCAAAGGGTGTCTTGATCCACCCAAGGCATCTCATGTGTACATAAAGGCTTGAATGCTCCTAATGAAGTAGAAGTTACTCAAAAGTATCTTTCAAAGAAGGTGGTGATACAATCATTATGTTATCCTTACACAGATATGACTTCCAAGTCAGCAACACCCTCAACGCCCCAAAGAGCGTATCTTGAGAGTAGTTTTCATACTACGACATTCGACGCCCCCAAGAGCGTATCTTGAGAGTAGTTTTCATACTACGACCTTCGACGCCCCCAAGAGCGTATCTTGAGAGTAGTCTTCATACTACGAACTTCGACGCCCCCAAGAGTGTATCTTGAGAGTGGTTTCCAAAAACTACGAACTTCGACGCCCCCAAGAGCGTATCTTGATAGTGGTTTCCAAAAACTACGGATTTCGACGCCCCCAAGAGCGTATCTTGAGAGTGGTTTCTAAAAACTACGACCTTCGACGCCCCTAAGAGCGTATCTTGAGGTAGATTTCAAACTACCAAATTTGACGCCCCCAAGAGCGTATCTTGAGGTAGATTTCAAACTACCAGATTCGACGCCCACTAGGAGCGTATCTTTGGTCTAACTACTGGTGCCCTCCGAGAGCCAGTCTCGTGAACAGTTTTCGACGCCCACCAGGAGCGTATCTTTGGTCTAACTACTGGTGCCCTCCGAGAGCCAGTCTCGTGAACAGTTTTCGATGCCCACCAAGAGCGTATCTTTGGTCTAACAGTATCATACACATCATTCAAAGGGTAACAGAAGGGATCATCGCACCATACTAAAAAGGATTCCACGATAAAATAATTGCAACGCAAAGATTGTAAGAAGAACACATAATGTTTTTTCTTGATGAAATAGCAGGTACGAAGATGAAGGAAAAGACCAAAGAAACGCAAAGAAAAGGAAGCACCAGAAAGGGAAGGGTCCGTAACCAAAGAACTACACATAAATGCACAAGAGGTTATCATGAAAAGGGGAGATAAACACCCCGCCATGCATGCTATAAGTAAAGACACAAGTGTCAAACAAAGATGACAAAACTAGGAAATGTGGAGTTTCAAACTCTAAAGACAAGTACAACTCACCAACAGGAAGAGCAGTAGGAAGACACCACAAGAAGGAGCCCTTGATAAACTCAATAAAGAAAGATGAATACAAGTTCAAGACTACCTCATAGACACTTCAGCCAAGCAACATTAATGAGAAGTAAAGTAACGACAAAACCGATAAAGAAAAGCATAAAGAAGCTAGATGGCAAAAGGAGAAGTAAGACCCAAATTAAGAGAAACCCCAAACCCCAAACTCGCGAAACCACCACAAGAGATAAGTGTACTACTTCCTCATCTTGGCAATATGCCTAACAGCGAAGTCAGACAAATCACCAAGTTGAGAAAAAGGAAAGTCAGGAGCAATCATGTACATGTGCTCAAGAATCGCCTTTAAAGAAATACGCTTAGCCACAGAGCAGCGGACATCGATAGCAGCTTGATAAGAGGAGGAAGCCTTATACTCAGCGACAGCACACCCTTTCTCCTCCACACGAAACATCTCCTCAAGGGACACCAACTCAGCAGCCTGAAGTACTTCATCGCGATAAGACTTTTGTCTTAAGGCTTCAATCTCTTCTTTAAGAAGGGCAATACGACTCTCCAAATCTCGGCGCTGCAAATCCCTGATACGACTACGCTCCAAACAACTAATAAGCTCAGAACTGAGGGAGACAAAAGTGTCCTCGTGCAACTTCTTCTCCTCAGCCAGATCAATAACAAGGGCGGACAAATTAAAAAGGTCGGCAATACCCTGCGACAAAAACAAAGGGTGAGACATATAAAGCATGAAAAAGAAATATCCTAAAGGATAACACGGTTAAGAAAAGTTACAGAAGCATAGCGAGCCAACATATCATGAGCCAATTCATAAGCTGCCTCCAACCCTTTAGAAGGGGGCACACGATCTGCAGGAGGAATAGCAGACTGCAGAACACGAACTCCAACCTCAGGAGTTTGTAAAGAATATTGATTGTCAAAACGAGCCCCACGCCCATAATAAGGCGCCCACTCAGACCCAACAATTCCATCAACAGGAGGACGAGACAGCTCCTTTCGACTCAGACGCGGAAGACGAAGTCTACCTACAACAAGATACAGAGTAAACACCAATATACACTAAGGAAACTCAGACATTCCAGAACTTACCGAACAAGGGAGAAGGAAAAGATGGCTCCCGGACCCTCGATTGGGGGGCATCAATATAGAAAGAAGATAGTACCCTAACATCACCACCGCCCTTACCTCCAATTAGAGGACACCTCCCCGCACCATAAAAAACCGATCTTTTTGCAATCGAAGGTCCGGTCCCGGAGCTAACTACTCCCACCCGTACTGGCCTCTTACTCCTCATCAATCACCGGGGAGATCTGCTGATCGAAAAAACGCAAGCTTAGCCCAAGGAAAACAGAAAACGGACAGTAGAGACAAGATGAAACTCATTTTCCTAAAACGACGAATACAAAGCCAAAAGGTAAGAATAGAAAGATGATATGGGAAGACCCCACAGGCCAATAAGCAGAGGCAGGGGGACAAGGGGAAATAGTTATAACCCCCAGCATAGAGAGACCCCACTGGCCAACAAGCAGAGGCAGGGGGCAAGGGGAGATAGTTATAACCCCAGTATAGAAGACCCCACGTGCCAGTAAGTAGAAACACGGGGGCAAGAGGATGAACCAAACAGGACTATATCATCATGAGGACCCACAAATCAAGAAACGAGACAAGTAAAGAAACAATTAAAGGGGAGGCGGGATTACGTCTCTCGAAAGCAACGCTTACACAAAGTAAAAGGCACGTACCTCAATACGACACGCGTCCCAAGAAGCGAATCCAACCAAGGATCATAACCGCCTAAAAGAAAAGGAAAAGAAAAAAGGACAACGAGAATGAGGTAATCACTTACCCCTTTTATAGTACAAGAGAATAGAGTTTTTTCTAAAACCGCTAAATCGACACCGTTGATTTTTAGAAAGGAAAAATTCAAGGGTCAGATTTAAAAACTGATACCCCTAGTTCCCATTAACCGCGGTTAAACTCACACCTACCACAGTTAGTATTCTATGGGTATATTTTTAAGCATCCCATACTTTGAAAAATTTTAGACCAAGATTAAAAATTTTCTCCACTTAGACCTATCCCGGCATGAAATTGAAGCATGGACCCGTTTAGCTGTATTCATATTGCATCCCTATGCGAGCGTATATTTTTCAAGTATACACCCATGGCGGTGATAGATTTATTATTTCCATCTCAGACGGACACGTGCTTGGACACATGTCCGTGCTATTCTAACATTTGCAATCCCTCTATCTTATAAGACAGGGGGCAGAGTCAGAGACACACATCTATGGGTAAGTAAGGATTCCGACAAAAGGTAAGATCCCGGCTTCAAATTGCGCGTGTCATACCATCCTAAAATAGAGTCAATCAAGGGTCAGGCCATTGGTTGACTCGGGGGCATGTGATGGATATACGCCCAATTTGAACCCGTTGACTTCCGAATCGTTTTATTTTGATCACCCCGTCAATGATTGTAAATCGAAACTTCGACCCAAACACCCCGCGAAAACGCCAACGGTCTGGACGAGGCCAAAATACTCGTCCGGAACGAGGCAGACTCACCTAGGTGAGGTCGGGTGGCCACACCCGACCTCCCCTAGGGGAGATAGGGTTGGCCAACCCGATCTCCCCTAGGGGAGATAGGGTTGGCCAACCCTATCTCCCCTAGGGAGGGGTTGGGTGGCCACACCCAACCCCTACCCTTGGGGGTCGGATTTTCTCCCCCCCCCCCCCCCCCACCCAAAGGCCCCGGCACCATTTCCCGACTCCGATACTCAGTTTATTTCCGCCAACCTCTCCGTGCTTTAATGCCTTAATTACGAGATTAAGGGCTAATTAATTGTGTTTAAAAGTTAACGATGTCATTAAGCCACCTTAATGACACCGTTGCCTATAAATACAACATTTCCACCATTCATTTGATTATCTTGGCTAAGTGTACAATTTAACTCTGACATCTCTCTAGCTTTATCTCTCTAAAAGTATCGTACTGACTTAGGCATCGGAGAGGGTACATCAAGCACCACCCCCTCCGTGCTTGGTATTGCCCCTCTTGCAGGGCACGTGGAGAAGAGAAGACGAAGGACAGAGAGATACGGATCAGGACGACAAGACTCAAGAGCACCGAACCCGCAATATCTCCAGTGAGGAATAAGGATTAGGTCGACTGCCCGTTGACCTGAAACTTAGAACCTAACACTAAACATATATATATATATATATATAATATACCCTTCGGAAATTATATCTTCAACTCCAATAATATTTTTCTTAGGTACGTAGAATGACTATCAGATAGTATTCAGAGATTTTAACCAACTAATCAAATATATGAAAGTTATTTGCTTTTTCATGGACTGACCTTCCTTCGTTATTATATTTTCGTGGGGTATATATATTAAATGAGTCCATCAGAATAATAACATTTGTAATATATATATTTACTGGATGCTTAGAATTGTTCTTACTCGCACTAAATTAGTTTATAAGAGATAAAATTCCTAACTGCTAATATATATATTTTTCCATTTACAATTTTCGTACGGGGTTTAAACTTGTTAAAATGATCAAGTGTCGAACATGTACATATTCAGCATCACGGTTCCTTCGTTATTTCGGCAATCAACAATCCGACAGAACGACAAAAACAGATGTACACTTTGTTTTTTCTTCACACCAAGCCTTAACTAACCATCTGCACTACGTGCATAAATCCAATAATGCTGCTTCCATTTAAAGCATGCAATATTTTTGTTATAAATTAAAATTCACAATAAAAGTAAAACCATACATATTATATTATGACATGAACAACATAACGAATGCATATACATACAACAAACACGTATAGCTAGATAGCTACTACACAATTGTGGATATATATATATATATATATCAATCATAATTAATTTGAGAGAGAGTTGGTCATTAAATCAAGAATTTGGAAAGCTCTTGCAAGATATGTACTTGGAGCCTTAAATGCAAGATGTAGTCCGCCGTCCTCGAAAATAGCCGATTCGCCGGCAACTCTTTCCCTCCCGGAATCAGCCTCTGCAGCGTCCTCACCCTCCGATGCACCGGTATTTGCCTCACCGGATTCCTCCTCCGACTGTTACACCATCTCTTGGCCTTCTTCTTCTTCGTCTTAGATGGTGTTGCTGCTCTGAAGCTACTATTATTAATGGAGTTTACCATTGCATTCATTATGTCTCTTTGCTTAGGGCAAGATGAGATGCAGAAGTATTGAATGAGATATGGAAGTAGCTTAGCTGCTGCTGGTATATATATAACTGGAATTAGGAGAAAAGAACAAAAGGTTGAGGAGATAGCAGCTTAGTTGTATTGAGAGAGACCATGTGAGCCGAGCCTTCTTTTTGTCATTCTTGTGGTTGTGGATTATGCTGCTTGAAATGCATTTTCTAAAAATGGAAAAAGTTTATAAAGGAATAAATATATTTAAAAAAAAATTCATAAAAGATATATCTAGATGGTTTTAAATTGTTTAAATGATGTTTAGCTGGTTGTATAAATTAAGTTGGAATATTCTTATTTTAATATTTTAGTAGCTCAAATTTCACATGAGTATAATTTGTTGACTTTATTATGATTTTCATCTAATTAGGATAGCATGAGTTACTAATCCAACATGTAATGATCAAAAACATGGTATAATTGCTAGTTATTGTTGTTGAACAAATTAATATGTATAAGCAGTCGAAAAAATTACAAACTGTTTTTATATATATATATGTATACATCTAAAATTTGAGTTAATAAAATATTCAAAAAAAATTATCAACAATTTTTTTTTTGTGTCAAAGATCAACAATTTATTCGACACTCAAACATCATTAACAATTTAATTGACCTTAACTTATAAGATGATTATTAACTAACTAATAAATGAAGTCAAAATATATTATCAGGCGTAAAAGTGCGGAAAAGGAAGCTCCAGCCTCCATATATATCATCTTCTAGTCTCCAGGTCTTATTTCGAGAATGTCCGTTTTAAAAAAAAATACATATTATATATTAATATAACGAACGAACGCACGAACAAGAAGTGAAGAACAACTTAAAAAAATAATAATGACTAAAAATAAATGAAATTTAATTGCGAGCACGCTCACATCAATTGTCGCGTAGCGAAGACAAAATCAAGGGCCCACATGAGGAAGCTTTGAAGTTTGAACGACACACGCACGTGTGTGACAGCTATAACACATGCGTTAACGGCAACAATAGGGGTCCTCGTAATCCTCGAATCCCGACGGCAATACAATACGAAAATCTTCGATAAATTATTCAATACATCATAGACATGTCTTGACATGGCTCTAATGTGGCACACCATCAATCAGTCTATATTTAACGCGTGGTATGAATTAACTGACACGTGGTATGAATTAACTGACAAAAATGAGCATGCAAAATTGAAAATTTCAAATCTTCGACTAGGAATCAAGGATTTGACAAAAGCTATGGTCAAATCCTAAGCTATGGTCAAATCCTAGACTCCAGTTAAGGATTTGACCAATAATTTCGAGTCAAATCATTAACTGGGAGTATAGGATTTGACCAAAATTTTGGTCAAACCTTTAACTCTCAGTCTAGGATTTGATTAATAATGTAAATAAATTCTCCTAAAGTTAATAATATCAAAAAAGTTTTTATTAATTTTTTAATAATTTTTTTCTCTAATTTAGGATACGAAATATACATAAAAAATATTTGTAATACTATTGCGTGTATGAAATATTAAAAAAACAAAAAATTAAATAGCTTATGATTTTTACTCTTATTTTACATATATATATATGTATCATATTTTTTTTTATCAATTATTCTACCATATTTATAGCTAGTATATAAAACCAATTCTAGTTTAACAAATTTGAAAAACTAGTTTGTAAACATAATTTTTATGGCTAGAAAATCAAGAAACTTTAATCTTATCTTATGCAATCTAATATTGTGTACTACTTTAACTATATAGTAAATTTAAATGATTTAATTTGAACAAAACAATAAATTATTAAATATATATATATATATATATATATATATATATATATATTTAGTGATTAATTGAAGAAGTTTAAATAATTAACCAATGCTAATTTTTCAATTGGTTTTATGTACTGGCTATAAATATGGTAGAATAATTGATAAAAAATATGGTACATACATAAAATAATAGTAAAAATTAGTATGTATTATCATAATATTTTTTATAATGGTAAACTAAGAGTTGATAAGCTATTTAATTTTTAATATTTTATACATGCAATAATATTATAGATATTTTTTTATGTATGCTTCGATCCTAAATTACGAAAAAAAAAAAAGTTGTATTAAAAATTAATAAATACTTTTTTGGTATTATTAACTTTAGGGGAACTTGTTTACATTATTGGTCAAATCCTAGACAGGGAGTCAAGGATTTGACTAAAAGTTTCGGGTCAGATCCTCGATTGGGAGTCTAGGATTTGACCAAAATATTGGTCAAATCCTCGACTGGGAGTTGAGAATATGCCTATTTGTGCAATTTTTATTTTTTAGTAATTAATTTTGTATTTTAGCATTATAATATGCTTACTTGGGTAATTTTCTCTTGATAGTGCACCACATCGATGTATATCATGTATTATATAATTTCTCTCTTTAAGAAGTTTTTCGATACATCAGAGTGTGACACTCATTTATGCGTCCAAAGCCAGCCTGAATTGAAGGGTCACAACCACGAGAAATTATTCAGTAGGATGGAACCAACGAGTAGCTCTGTGTTGGCGGTCTTCAGCTAATCAACTAGTTTACATGTGATTATGTCAACTTATTTCTGCCATGTGTTATACGTTAGCCGGTTGAAATAGCACCAACACAGAGCCGTGGTGGCTCGGTCTTATATTATTGAATAATATTTTCTACACAACTATCAGAACTCGATGCTTTATACATTTTTAAGATATATATAAGTAACAATATTACTAACAAATAAAAATACAACGTACACAAAACAGTTGGAGTTAAATTCCCATCACATTGACAAAATTTAATTAATATAAAAACCATATAGTACACAGTTCAACTGTAGGGAAATAACTCACTTTCTAGGAACGAACGGTATAAACAATAAAGAGGTTACGTAATCAAGATAATTAAATCGCAACTTATAAACGCATTATGGGAGTCAATTCAGTAACTAAAACCGCCAAAATAAGGTCATTAACCCATGTGTTGGTTGGACCAACTGATAAAGCGAGTTGTGTTCCTCGTGGGCGACCCGAGGTCGAAATCCGCCGGAGACGCCACCTTAAAAAGGATTTCAACATTAACGCTCCCGGTCCGAACTTATATATTAATAATAATTAATGTCGACTGTATTTATGGTTAATAGCATTTTAGTTGAACCCGTTAGTAATAATGCACATGCGTGGGACATCTGGACCTGTCCAAACCATGTTCCTTTAGCAGATCATCTTAAATGCCTTGGTCCCCCCAGCGCATATTTGGACGCAATCGTCGTGAAAGATTTTTGACCCTATATATGTTTTTTTTTTTCGAGAGTAGTCTTAAAATGCCTTTCCATTAAGAAGATAGCATTTTTAATATATTTATTCTATTTCTAGTACACTGAGTTAACTATTACAAGAAAATGTTCTGATTATAAATATTTTTCAATTACTATCATCATTGAGACCACGTATGTGTGTGGACTATATATATATATATGCCAATTCGAAGTCTAATGTTTTCTTAGTGCATGCTGCTACCTATTCAGATTTACTATGTATTAATCTCTAAAAGTATAGATGCTTTGATTTGGAACAGTCACTATAATAAAATTGGTAATTTGTGATCACAATGTTTTTTTTTTTGGAAACAATGTTTCACTAAATTATAATTTTGCAAGATATTTTCTTAGAAATTTCTAGCCAAACTTTTTATTATGAGTCATTTGCTTCATTTTTTTTTTAAATGTTGTATTTGTAAGTGATTTTCAATATTTTTTTTACAAATAAGTTTACATCTCATTCACAAATAAACCTTTCACAAACAACTAAATTTCTTATTTTGGTTGTCTAAATGTAACTTTAAGAGATATAATAATTATGGTATGTACAAATAAAATAATTAAAGGACGAATGCACAAATTTAAATTAGTAAATCAAAATAAATACATGTTTTAATGTCAAAATTACACAGCATCAAAATTAGCGCGGGAAATAAGTGGCCCCTTTGTCTTAATTGAGCTTCTTATTACCATGAAAATTCACATTATGATTTTACCATTTGTTTGGCTATATATATATATATACCAGTTGTTTTCGCGCGTGCGTTGTACGCGCACATTCTAATTATTACGATCTTATATATATCACCTAGAGAAAAACAATTGTTTACAACACCAAATTAGAGACACTGATATGCACAACATTAAAGACAATACAATGTTACACGTATCTAATCACGTCAAACTTCTTCAATACCCTAGCAACAATCACTTACACAGATGGAATGAACCCTTGGGTACATCAAACTGATTTAGGATTTGCACAAAGAATCTTCTTCAACTTCTCACATCGCAGGAAATCTCGGACATGCTCTGGCATTCTAATATCAGTGTTTTGAAAACCAGACTGGGCCGGCGACCGAACCGGGTCGGACCGCGAACCGGATCTATCACCGGCCCGGTTTGAGCAAAAGAACGAAATGCATAGTGAACCCGGTCTATTATGTGAATCGACGGTTGGACCGGGGTTTTTCATACGAACCGTGTCCGGTTAGACCGGGTTTTTTAAAACCTAAAAATCATATAAGTTTGGACCTTCTTCTTCTTTGTTCTTCTTCTTCTGCTGGTCCCAGTCCGCTTCATGTTCATCGTCCGATTTCGAGGTGTTTGGTAAGCTTGATTGCGGTTGGAAGAGATAGAAAACAAACCTGACTACAGACACTGTGTCTAATGTCTGCCGAAGTGCAGACCCCGTTGTCGAATCAGCCGAAGTACGGGCGCAGGTGGACTCACTTCCTCTTACATTCCGGTTAATATTTTCAACTGCCCCTTTTTGAAGCCAACAATGCAAATTTGCAAGCTCGAATGACTAATATCAATAAATACAACATCCAGCTGCTCAGTCTCTAACAGATCTGCCTTATAAATAACATATGTCAATGTTGTCGTTGTATTCTCAGGAATCAACTAGAGATGGCGTAACCCAGCAACAATAGTAGCATCAATAACATCACATCTTTGGAGATCGAAACCGCTCAATTGAGATGACCATTCAGATCCTTTTCTGTAGTAAACACCTTATCATGCCGACTCTTCGACATTACATTCGCTCTTTGAAAAATAATACAAAAGCATACCAAATCTGCAGAAGGAAAAGTTGGTGAAACATAATTAATATACAAGAATAATTAGGTGGAAAAAAATTATTGCTTTAAAAATTGAGCTATAGAAATTGTGGCTAGCCACATAAGAAAATGGACATTAAAAGTTAATGTACGGATATTTTTTCAATTCCACAAAAGAAAACTGAATACTGATACATCACTAAAACATCTAAATTTTTTGGGTTATTATAGTGCATATATTATAACTTTCAGTTAATAGTTGTGGCCTACATCACTGTTACTTTCACCAGCCTATATCTTTCAGGTACACCATGCAGCCATATCAAATACAAGATCATCAATTGTTATTACTTTCAACAAAGAACCGAAATATATCTCATACGATAGAAATAGTAGCACTTGAACAATTTTAAATAGATAGTCCGTAATCAGCTGCTAATTTGTAGAATAAACAGTTGAAATCCAATAATAAGTCCACAAATTTCATCAATCCCTAAATGAACACCTATTATCCCAATCTATAAGCAGTAACGTAATGTTGGGCGATACTATTTTTCAACTTCCAAATTGCTCAAATGAATAAAATTAATCAATTTTGAAATGATTAAAAGTCCCAAAAACAATGTTAAGCACTTAATGTAAGTGTAAATGAAAATGTAGCGATCAATAGACATCCAACTGCATGCACCCACAAGCAAGAGAGACGGATGAGGATGTCAACATACATTTTTAAGGTAGTCCATGGTAGGTTTCTCGGTGATGTGGATGCAGTTAAACTGCTCAGGTTTAGCATCACCCTAGTCGTCTAACACAATCAGCGCCACAGTCTGCCCCTTGGGAAGCTCTCCAACCACGAAGTAGCATCGCTCCCATTTCTCCATTGGAAAACCAATCATATAGAATTACTCCACAAATTAAAACAAAAATCACAAATTAGCATGGTGAATTCCATGGACATATTAAAATGTATATATATATATATCAAAATTTCAAATTGCAGGAAAATACATGCACTTAAACAACAGGTGTCTATAAATATCAACTCTATTGCCCTAAATTAGAATGAATGGTAAATTTTTTGGCAAGAAAAAGAAGATAAATCGTAATTTTGACATGCAATTGGCCAGGGCCCAGGAGGATAATCACACAACTAACGATTGCTGAAGCTTGATTCTCAATGAATACTTGAAATAATAAGTAGATCTTACCCAACTAAGTAGCAGAAGAGTGAACATTCTCTTAATTCAAACCCTCAAATTCCAGTACCACGACAATAGAGCGATGGGCGGGTGAGCGGCGGGTGGGCGAGACGCGAGTGGCGGGTAGGGGAGCCGCGAACGGCGGTGGACGAGGTACGAACGACGAAAGAGCGTGTTGACGCACTTTCTCCTTTTTTGCTGTGCGACGGTGGTGGTGAGGACGGGTACTTGCATTAGAATAGTCCAACCTTACTTCTTTATATATTATATAATAAAGATTGACGGTTCGGTTCTGATTCCGGTCCAATACGGCTTAGGTTTACATTTTTGTCTGGCCGGCTGGGACATACTGGTTCAAAAAGGTAGCCTTTGAATGGAAGACACATTTTGAGAAAAAAAAATTGAAAGGCACCCATTGGGGGTGAGGATCCAACCCAAATTATATATTGATATAGTATATATATATATATATATATATATAAGGTTGGCTGCAAAGCGACCCATCATATATAATTTCTGCCTGCGCTGACATAAGTTTTTTGACTTTATATATATATATATATAGGGTTAAGTGTCCTTTTGGTACCACATGTTTGCAAAAAATACAATGTTCATACTATTAGTATTTTTTTGTACCAAATTGGTACCACATACCGTTTGCAAATAACCGTTAGTGTTCCGTAAAAAATGGCCGTTAAATGACATGTGCCATGCACGTGAGCAGCCCAAACTTTCAATTTTGTTACAATTTAGCCCCTCTAATACATCACTAACTTTTATTTTGTTCAATTTAGTTCTAAAATTTCAAAACCTAACCATTTTTCTAAATTGACCTAGCTGAACCTAGCCATGGGCTAGGTCCGACCCTGGGTCGGGATCACCGGACCCAGGCGACCCTGACCTAGTCGGACCTAGCCTAGGGCTAGGTCCGACCCTGGGTCGGAGTCACCGGACCCAGGCGACCCTGACCCAGGGTCGAACCTAGCCCTAGGCTAGGTCCGGCTAGGTCAATTTGGAAAAATGGGTTGGTTTTGAAATTTTAGGACTAAATTGAACAAAATAAAAGTTAGTGATGTATTAGAGGGACTAAATTGTAACAAAATTGAAATTTTTGGGCTGCTCACGTGCATGGCACATGCCATTTAACGGCCATTTTTAACGGAACACTAACGGTGGTATGCAAACGGTACAAAATGGAAACATGTGGTACCAATTTGGTATAAAAAAAATATTAATAGTATGAACAGTGTATTTTTTGCAAACATATGATACAAAAAAGACCCTTAACTCTATATCTATATCTATATATATATATATATATATTAGCTATAGGTGAATTAGGAATAACGATAATGCCAAGCGTAAAGGGTCTTTTGGTCACTTTAAAATATATATATATATATATATATATATATATATTGGAATATTGTTAATAAGGTGACGAGAGGGGTCATGATCAGTGACTTGTCAAAGGCACATGCACAGTATGGGCTGTAGGGTTCTAACTGTGAAGTCTAGCTACGTCGTTCTCATCTTCTAGTGATGATGAGTGGCCGTGGCCGTGGCCGTGGCCATGGCATGGCCCCTCAATCTCCCATCACATCACTAACTTCGACCACCCTTCTACACACTTCTCCCTTATATTTATTTATTATTTATATCATGTGAAGATTAAACACACTTCAAAACTATCTAATATAACGTAATATAGTTTAACATTTTACTCTAAATTAGATGTTTCTGATTCGACTCTTGGAAATAAAAAAGAGTTTCCATGGCCGCCATTATTTTCTTTTACGGATTGACCAATATAAGTGAAATATTATAGGTATAAACCAAGTATATCAGTAATACCACAACTATCGGAAATAAAAGAGTTTTCTGTTGGTTTTGTCTGGATTTAATTAGTTAGGTTCACTAAGTAATTTAACCGCAAGTTGATTAGGTTATATATATAGTCAATCGGCTGATTAAATCATGCGATGATCAACGGAGAGCAACAAATAGAGTTTTGTGAGTTGCGAGGGTTAATGGTCTATTAGACGAGAGTTTAATGTGTGTTTAGAGCAACGTGTAATAGGTCTCTACATGTATTGTGTGAGTGAGTGCTCTATGTGGTCTCGTCTTGTAACCCTCCGGTGTTGATTGTGCTAGTGAAGTGGTGCTCCTCCTTTATCCGTAGACGTAGGTCGCGTTGACCGAACCACATTAAATCTTGTGTTCTCTATTTGTTTCTTTTTAATCCGTTTGTGAGTGTTGAGAGAATCGATCCTAACATTTTCATGGCTGCTACGTTTCATTTTACAAGTAAAATTATTATAGGTATGAATCAAAGATATCAATAATACCACCTTCTTCATAGCCCCTAACTAACCGGCAATATTTCTTATGTAGGCTTGGTGTTTACACCAAGCAAATATTATAATGACAATTGACAAATGTCTCAATTTTATTCGTTGTTTTTCTAAAACTCTAAGAATGAACCTTAGAAATGGTGGGAGCAAAAATACATGTTATTATAATATTAGTTTTGTGTAAAGACGAAGAATTTTCCCTCCCAAGAAATAATAAATAAATAAATAAAAAGGGACTATCCAATATGCCTATTTTAAAGGAGAAATTTTTGGATACCACTGCCTAACACATGGCAAGTATGTGGTGGCCCTTCGGCCAATGAATTGCTGACATGTGGCAAAGTAATAGTCTCTTTCTGCCACATGTCAGCAATTCATTGGCCGAAGGGCCACCACCTATTTGCCACGTGTTAAGGCGGTGGTATCCAAGAATTTCTCATTTTAATGGGTATTTTTATTAAAGTTAATGGGTAATTTGATTCATTTCCATTTCCACCCCTTTATATTTGCATTGGATTGCTTAGTTATTACTCTTTTGGAGAGTGGAGACCTCCGGGCATTGCATGATTAGGGGCAGCTCAGCTTAATGATGAAGCTACTCCCTCCGGCAACGCACATTCTCTGGTTTCCCCCTTTATTTCACTGTTCCGACAAGACATGAAGGAGGAAGATGTGGACTGTACCTAAATCCTGTCTCTCCCCTATTCTGGACTCTACCTAGAGGTAGCTAGCCTCATATGCATGCATCTGTTAATTTCCGTATTAGACATAGTCATACTGATGCAGCGTGATGAGATAGAAGATATAAAAACTCGTTGATTTGAGAGAATACGGAAAATTCAATGCGCGATTCGCGACTGAGGTAACCCTCGTTTTTCCATTAATATTGAATTCTAAAAAAACGTGTAAACATAGTTTAGATACTAGAAGTAAAGCCCTAAACTTAGAACAAATTCGAAAATAGCAAATAGGTCCTAACCAAACCGACAAATTGCAAATACAACCTAAAGACATATAAACAAGGGTTAATAGGTCTTTTGGTCCATGATGTTTGACAACTTTTGGGTTTTGGTCAATGGTGTTTTTTTTTTACCTAGTTTTGGTACCATATGTTTGCAGATATTTTCTAGTTTTGGTCTAACCGTTACATTCCGTCCATTTTTTGACATATTCAAGGCACGTGATCCACTCTAAACTTTAAATTTAGTCCCTCTAATACTTTCTTAGCCTTTTTTTTGTTCAATTTAGTCCCGAAGTTTCAAAATTGACGTCAATTGGACAATAGGTCCAATTGAATTTTTGAAATTTCGGGACTAAATTGAACATAAAAAAGTTTAGGAAAGTATTAGAGGGACTAAATTGAACAAAATTGAAAGTTTAGGGTGGATCACGTGACTTGTACATGTCAAAAAATGGACGGAATGTAACGGTTAGACCAAAACTAGAAAAAATCTGCAAACATATGGTACCAAAACTAGGTAAAAAAAAACATCATTGACCAAAACCCAAAAATTGTCAAACATCATGGACCAAAAGACCTATTAACCCTATAAACAACAAGGCCGCTTTGCAAGCATAAATGGGTCGGGCCCATTTCCAACATTGTAGCCTTAATAGTCAAAAGAGGCCGCCTTGAAGCATGGTCGACTTGAAGCCTGGAATTGAGATGATATATAGCAGTCATATATATTCGGTGATAGCTTTTATTCTACTAATTTTACATGACAAAAAATAAATGTAGTATCTTTCAATTCTCGAATAATCAATGTTCAGTTTTTTTTCAGGCATTTTTGGCATCACAATGGAGATTACCGTTTCTGCATGGACATGTATGTCGAATAAAATGGCCTTTGTATTCGTTTAACCCGTTCGGTATGGTTTTTGCTACTTGGAGGTTTTCTTTCTTGGTGATAATTTTATATTGGAAGGCAAGTAACCCCATTTTATCTTACAACGCTACCTCTTCTCATTTAAATACATGGTTTCTATGATTTGTAACGATTAGTTGTTTTTCGCGGGGTAACGTTATCGTGTTTGGGTTCTATGCTGCCCAAATAAACCATTTTGGACTTATAGTTTAGCCCGTTTATCCAATAGTATACGGTGTATATAGATCGAGAGATTCTTCAATATATTGGTCATACCACGTGACATCTACGCGGTGGACCTTCGACCAAGTAAGAGAAGGTCCACCTTGTAGATGCCACATAGTAGGACTGATGTAGAATTTCTCCGACAAAGCCATACGTAGGTACGGATCCATTAAGTGATGAGAGGGGCAACTGTGCCCTCAACTTTTTGGAGTGCCTGATTTCAATTTATCCAATTAAAATATTACAAATGCCCATTTTCTGAAATTATCCATAATTCAATTATTACCCATAAACATTACAAATTTATCCATAATTCAATTATTATTACCCTTAAATACGAATCTTGGATCCATCCTAACGGTACGTATGTCTTATCTAATGTAGTTGACAAGTAAATCGGGCATCTTCATTACGTAGTGAGAGCGAAGAATAATTTGGTATACTGAACGATGAAAATGTCCTTTCAACAGCAGCATGGCTTCAATCTGCCTTCGAAGCTACCCAAAAGACGACAGATCCCTCAGAACCAAAAAATATATATAAAAAAATTAAATAAAAAGAACAGTTAATGAATTTTAAGGTGGTTGGACTGCAAACATGTTACTCTATATATATTTCTAGGATAAGACAAGGCTGTTTTTACTAACCGTGAATTAACAAATATTCATTTATCATCTTATAGTAGGAACATAATTGATTAATTGGAGTCGACTACACAGCATGCCATTTGGATTGGTTTCGGCATGGAACAAGCGAAGACGAAGCAAGTCCCAGGATCACACCGATCCATGTACGTACATTCTGTTCATTTGTGATCATATCATTTTCATTCTATTAAGAATGTTATAATGAGAGTGATCAACATGTTCTAGGGACTTATAAGTCTATCGGGTTGTGGCAACTCGAGGATCAAGCGCGACGACCCGTTAAACGAGCACTGTATGGATCGTCAGTGTTCACTCTAAGGGAGATGGAAGAGGCCACGTGCTCCTTTAGCGAAGAGAATTTTCTCGGGAAAGGCGGTTTCGGTCGAGTTTATAGGGGAATTTTGAAGTCAGGAGAGGTAAAAATGTCTTCAAACATATACATACTATGTCCCAATTGTATTTTGCAATTAATAACTGTACTACTGTTAAAGAATAAGACGTACGTCTTAACTAACTGTCATAACTTTTTTGACTGGTCAGTTTGTACTGACTATATGTACTTTCAAAATAAGGTTGTAGCAATCAAGAAAATGGCATTGCCACTATCCAAGGAAGCACAAGGAGAGCGCGAGTTCCGTGTGGAAGTCGATCTCTTGAGCAGACTCGATCACCCGAACCTCGTCCCGTTGATAGGGTATTGTGCAGACGGGAAGGACCGATTCTTGGTTTACGAGTATATGCACAAAGGGAATCTCCAAGATCACTTAGGCGGTATGTTTCCGTTCTAAACTCAACCGATTCAAACTCTTTCAATCGATCTAAGGAACTAGATTTTGCATTTACAGGAATCGGGGAAGCGATAAAAGAATGGCCGTCAAGGCTCAAAATCGCGATTGGTTCGGCAAAAGGGCTTGCATTTCTCCATTCAGGTTCTTCAGTTGGGATACCAATCATACACAGGGATCTCAAGTCTACCAACATTCTCCTAACTTCAGACTTGGAGGCCAAGGCAAGTCTCTAACTCTATTCATTGTGGATAATTATCGATATCCGGATTATCTGTATTTATTTCTTGTTCGATCGATACAGATATCCGACTTCGGGCTTGCTAAATTAATTCCGGAGGGTCAGGACACTTGCATGACTGTTCGAGTGCTCGGTACTTTCGGGTACTTCGACCCCGAGTATGCCCTGGTACACACTTAGTTTCTTATCGGTTCTTATACAAGTTATATATGATTTTCACAATTCATTTACAAACAAGATTATATGTCCCTCACAAATAAATCTCTCATAAACGATTAGATTTCTTGTAGCGAAATTCTGTGTATTAATAAGATCTTTAACTATATACATTTTTTACTTTATGTAACTACTTTGGTAAAATGTAGACAGGAAAACTGACGTTACATAGCGATGTTTATGCCTTCGGCGTGGTGCTTCTCGAGCTACTGACGGGTCGAAGAGCCGTGGATCTAAACCAGGGACCGAACGACCAAAACCTAGTACTGCAGGTACTACTAATTAAACAACCTCGATCAGAACAATTCATATATGGTTCATCATGTTTTGTATATCTAATAACAAAATTGTGGAATTCAGGTGAGGCACATATTGAATAATGACCGAAAGAAACTAAGGAATGTGATTGATCCCGAGCTAAGTCGAAGATCGTACACGATGGAGTCGATATCCATGTTTGCGAACCTAGCATTGCGATGTGTTCGAACAGATAGCTGCGAAAGACCGTCGATGGTGGAATGCGTAAGGGAGCTTCAACTGATACTGCAGATTAACACTAAGGGATTGAGCATGGCTCTGCATAAGCTAGGCATTATTGTTTAAAACCCAGTTAAATATATATACTTCATTATGCGTCAAACTCTAATATTCTGTCATTAACTGAGCATTGCACGGAATTTTATTTAAAAATAAAAAAATCATTACAAGAAACTATGGTCAATTAACACAAGGCATTTTCGTGTTAAATTCGTGTGTAAACGTGTTTGACACGAACATGACACGTTTTTGCCCCGTGATTAGTAATAGCGTGAGTAATTTTTTTTGACACGGGCAGGTCGTGTCAAATACAGTAGTTCGTGTTAAAATCGACGTTAACCCGTGTCAGATGTGGTCGTGTCAGGTTCTTGCCAAAGTCGTGTCATGTTTGTACACGGTATTTGACACGAGGCTTCACAAGATAGAGACGATTCAACTTCTCACTTATAGAATCAGAATCCTCGTTTTAAAAAAACCTTTTAGAAACAAAAAATTTACGCCAATTGTTTCTTTTAGAATCAACAAATTTGACTTTAATATGAATATTAGAATCAACAAACTTGCCTCAACGAAAAACTTTTAGAATCAACAAGTTTGACTTTAAAATTGTGTATTGGAATCAACAATCTTGTTTCAACAACACTTTTAGAATCAACATGATTGACATTGAATATGTATATTAGAAACAACAAACGTATCTCAACAAAACACTTTTAGAATCAATAAATTTGACTTTGAAAATGTATGTTAGAGTCAACAAACCTGCCTCAAAGATGCACTTTTAGAATCAACAAATTTAACTTTAAATATGTATATTTGAATCAACAAACTTGCCTTAATGAAACACTTTTAGAATCAACAAATTTATATATATATAATAGAATTCAAGAACATAAATACACCAATTATCGAAAACTATGAATGTACATTTGTATTGATACCTCAGTACAATACAATTAAGACACTTAATTGAAATTTACATATACACGAGACCACCGAACCAAAAAGATTTACAGCAATCCCGTTTACATATACACGACGAGACCACCGAACCAAAAAGATTTCATAGCAATCCCGCATGGCGATCAAATAGGACTCTCCAGGATAAGATTCTCTGCGTTATTATTCACCACAAATATGCATGCATGTCAATGAGCCCTTTGTGTAACTAAAAATACAAATTTCCTTCATTGTACTAGAAATTTAGGGAATAAAGACCATCATGTCAACTAATTTACCTTGTTCATGTTGTAAAGAGCCTCCAACATGTCCTTTGTTCTAACTTCATGCAGCTCAGTTCTCACCTGCACAAATAGAACATGCATATTATTAGAATTTAACCAAAGAATTAATAACTAACTACATAGAGAAGGTCGAAGCATACTTCTAAGATCTCTCCGTTAAAAGAGGACCAAAACACAAATAAATTATTACCATGTAGACAAAATTATCTCTTTTCCAAAAAGATGTAGATGAATAAAAGCTTATTGTTTTGTCAAATAGCTTTCCGCCATCAACAAACTCAAGAACTTACATAGCTAGGGTGAACTAACATGGAATGTTAATCAGATCATGAAACCCAACTCATTCGTGGGAACATTACGATACATTTGGAAAATAACAGAAGTATAGAGGAAACGATGCTTACCGTGCATATATCTAGAGCATAGAGGTAACCCACCTCCAGAGGTTTATTCGGGTTAATGCTGCACCACATGTGAGCTGACTTCTCTTCTTTTCCTAATGCACAGTAATGTTCCCACCATTACTCTTGACATTCGTCTCCATCCTACATGCATACCCCTCAAATCAAAATTAATCATCCTACATATATAATTAACCATTCAATCAAAGGTACCAGGTATCGACGCCTTTCCACCACTTGTAGTTTAAGTTTAAGGTAAGAACTCGATTCCACTTCTGTTAATGAGAAAAATCAGACATATTTCAGATAAAGATCCATTAAAATGGATCACTTGTCACTATGGGAATTCATTCAAATATGTTTTTACTAAATTAATATTAATTCAACCAACTATCTATACATTACGAACCTAAAGTTACCATAAGAACCTTATCTCATGCCTACATGCAATAATGGCACCATAACAGAAAATATATTTATGCTTAAAAAGCCAGTAGACATTTCTGAGTTGCAATATTATAATTAAAAGCAACAAATTCAGTGAAATAATTAATGGAGTAAACATCAGTGATATAAAGTAAACACTAAAGTAGAATATGTTATAATTTCTTTTTAAATTTATATTCTAAAATAAAATAGCCATTTTTTATTTATAATTATAATATTCGACAAATTTTCATAACTGCTTTCACAAGAAAAAAAATTAATCTCAACGGTAAATAATAAGTAATAAGTATATTTGATTACGATATTTAATATATTTGATAATACTAAAAGTCAATAAATATAATTATACATATTAGTTTAATATTATTATTATTATTATTAATTAAATAAATAAAGTAATTTTTTTATAGGTTTTAAAGCTTGGATTCGTTATTCTCTGCAAACGACACGTTAGATTCGTTGTTCTATGCACGTCACGCGTTAGGTTAGTAACGCACTTGAGACAAAAACCTTTAGAATTAGGGAAATGATTTAAGTTCCGATTTTCCCATTCCTATTTGTTCCGACTGTTAGTGCCTTTACATAAACCCAAAAAGTTGCTTAAATTTACAAGTGTGCCATCTAGTCACACATCGGAATGTGTAGGAATAGGAAGTCGGATCGTGTATCAATGCTGTTAGAATTATTAAATTTTATTTATAAATACCAGAATTACCGTTTTTATCGTATACTATGATTTAATTTATTCTAGCGCAGAATTATATTTAATTATAAATATATACATCATACATGTTATTAATTATTAGATCTAAAAGTTTTAATAATTAATTGTTGGGCAAAAAAAATAATTAATTAATTTATAATATTCTTCTAAAAGAGGAAGAATTCTTCAGTTGCCACATGGTTTAGAAGAATCTAAAAGACAGAGTAGGTAGATGCAGACATAAGCGACAACTAGAATAGAAGTAAGTACTTAGTCCGACTCCGAAATAATATAAAACGCGATTTTGAGGTAAAATAACGAATAAGTTCCGAATATATTAAAAACGGCAAAAACTCCCGAAACAACATAAAATGCGATTTTGAGGCCTCAAATGATGAAATTTGGCCAAAAAGGAGCGTATTCCACGGCGTAGCAGTGACTTTGAACCGGAACCCCGTTTTCGATCGAAAAACATTATTCACGTGCCAAAATCCGAACGTCCGCCCGAAAAATACTATTCACGGTAAAAAAACTTCGAACTCTAATCGGTTCCGCCTGCATCACCACCCGTATTGGTCCATGAGCCTTGACTACCCGTATTGGCCATGAGTTAGAGTTAAGGTTGTATATATAGAGAAATAAATAATGGGTTAAATTTTTTATTTTTTTTGAATTTGTCTTAAAAAAAAAAAAGTAAAACAGTTGGCCGGGTTCTGGGGACCCGGCTGTTAGGTTCCAAAGTCTTGGGTCAACGGGCGGTCGATCTAAGGCTTGTTCCTCACTGGAGATGTTGCGGGTTTTGTGCTCTCGGGTTGTGTTGTCCTAGCTGGTGTCCTTCTTTCCTTAGGTTCTCTTCTCCTCTCGCCCTGCAGAAGGGGCAATACCAGGCACAGAGGGGGGGGGGGGGGGTGGTGCCTGATGAACCCTCTCCGATGCCTAAGTCAGTACGGTTTTAGAGAGATAGAGCTAGAGAGATGTCAGAGCAAATTATCCAACTTGCCAAGATGTTCGAATGAATAATGGAGGTGTTGTATTTATAGGCAACGGTGTCATTAAAGTGGCTTAATGACATCGTTAACCTTTAAACACAGTTAATTAACCTTAAAACACGTAATTAAGACCTTAGGATACAGAGAAGGTTGGCGGAAATAAACCGAGTATGGGAGTCCGAGAATGGTGCCGGGGCCCTTGGGGGGAGGGAAAATCCGACCCCCAAGGGTAGGGGTTGGGTGAGGCCACCCAACCCCTCCTAGGGGAGATCGGGTTGGTGGACCCGATCTCCCCTAGGGGAGGTCGGGTGTGGCCACCCGACCTCACCTAGGTGAGTCTAACTCGGCCGGACGAGCGCTTCGGCCTCGTCCGGTCCGTTGGTGTTTTCGCGAAGTGTTCGGGTTGAAGTTTCGATTTACAATCATTAACGGGGTGGTAAAAATGAAACGATTCAGAAGTCAATGGGTTCAAATTGGGCGTATATCCATCACATGCCCCCGAGTCAACCAATGGCCTAACCCTTGATTGACTCTATTTTAGGATGGTATGACACGCGCAATTTGAAACCGGGGTTTTACCTTTCGTCTGAATGCTTACTTACCCATGGATGTGTGCCTCTGACTCTGCCCCCTGCCTTATGAGATAGAGGAATTGTAAACGTCAGAATAGCACGGACACGTGTCTAGGCACGCGTCCGTCTGAGGTGGGAGTAATAAATCTATCTTTGCTACGGGTGTATACTCGAAAAATACACGCTCGCATAGGGATGCCATACGAATACAACTAAGAGACTCATGCTTGAATTTCATGCCAGGATTTTACTTAAGTGGAGAAAAATTTAATTTTGGTCTAAATTTTTTTCTAAGTATGGGATGCTCAAGAGTAAAACTACGGGATATTAACTTGAGTGGAGATATACTTAACCATAGTCTAAGGGAGGTAAAGGTGATAGTTTTTCTTTAACCCTTAGATCTTATCTAATTTTAAATGGAGGGTTGTGATTAGACCACTTTAAAAAACCCTACACCTTTTCAAATATATAGGAGAGTTAGGAAAATACCTCACTTAGCCACCATTGTCATCCTTTTCCCCCTTTCTCATACTTGGAGAGCAAGGAAGAATTTGGAGTACACCAAAGGAGGAGGCCGGCCGAAATTCTGGTGGTGGACCAGAAATTCCGACCATCACGGACGGAGGGGAGTCACCGACACCGGGCGAAGGCGGCGGCGAGGGCTTCCGGCTGAACGACGGAAGCTGACTGGGACAACAGCCCGGCTAGCGGCGGCGCGGAGGGAGAACCAGAAGACCTGGGCGACGGCGTCGGCGGGCTGAGGCGTGGCTGGCGGTCGACGGGACACAGCGGAGGCGAGGTCCGACGCGAGCGACTCCGGCCAGTTCGCACCGGGACGTGGCTGAGGTGGGGCGATCGAATTCAACTCCGGCGACGACGGTGGAGGGCGATTTTCGGCGAGGGGTTGAATTCCGGCGGTCTTCCGACTTGAAATCCGGGCCCGTTTATCGAATCGGGTCAGGTTTTCCCAAGGTCCACTCTTTTTCTTTCCGTTGTCATGCAAAATGTTGATTTTTGAATTGCCGATACTTGATTGCCGATACTTGATTGAATGTGGGATTGTCGTGGATAGCCGTAGCTAGTCGTGGATTTGGGAAAAAACTTTGGCCGGTCGTCCGGAGATAGTTTTTTGTCTAATTAAACTATCCCCGTTTTGAATTTGATGTCGAGGCATCATTTGTGTGTTGATTTCCGTTGGAGGGCGTAATGGTAATTTTGCCCGAAAACCGACTTTAGGTTCGGACAAAATTGTTCGATTTGGTTGTCGTGGTGTCCTTGGCTCATGTTTGTTATCTTTGTTGGGTGTCTTTGAATCTTTGGTTGTTGTCGTTGGTCGAGTGCCGGGGTACTCCCGATTTTTCGGAAAATTTCTTGTTTTGACATTTGTCATGCCGTGGCAGGTACTGTATTCCTGGTGGTGTCCTCGCACACAGACTCTGCAGAGGCGCTACATCCTTCGAAGGATGAGTGAGTTCCTTTTCTCTTCTTTTCGTCGCATTACTTCCTTTCCTATCATTAGCTTAGTGTTGCGATCTGAGCTGGGGTGTTAGTCAAGGCTTGATTCGAACTTTGGGATTTCCTGCTACTTTTGACTTAGGTCTCGCTGCTCTGTCGGAGAACCACCTGACTAGGTCTGATTATAATGAGCATGTTACCTTAGGTAATATATGTCCCTTAGATGAGCCTCTATATCATTTCCTCCCTTCCTTGGGGAATACCCGCGAGACGGTGACAGAGCCCCCTAGGGGGAAGGTCGTCGTTTACCCCTCCCAGGTTAGATTTGGATTGAGGCTGCCTTACAGCGATGACCTCGTAGAGTTGAGTAGGTTCTTTAGGATTTCTCCTGTGAACCTTGCTCCTAGTGCCCTCCGCGTCTGGGTGGGCTTCCGAGTGTTGTGCCATTGGTACTCTTGGAAGTATTCACTGGTTCTGTTCCGATGCTTCTACCGGTTCCAATATCAGAGGAAGGTAGGCTTCGCGAGTTTTGTAACTCGCCATCCGTCCCTCAAGGATTCCCGATTTGCTGATTTCGGGTTGAGTGGGATCGAGTGGGATACCTCTCTTCGCTTCGTGGCCCGGAGTGACAACTCGGCGAGCCACTGGGCCAAACATTATTTCTTCATCACGGATCGATATGTCACTTGGTCGGTCTTGAATGAGGATCGGTCAGATGGCTGGCCTGCCTTCGGGGAGTTCTCTCCTGTGGATTTGGAGACTATGAAGACGATTTATGAGAGCAACAGGACCCGATCATACTGCTCTGTGTCTTTAGTGACCGAGACGGATCTTTATGAGGCAGGGATCAGTTTGACTCCTGACTCCGGGGGTTCGGTATGTTACTTAGTCTTCTCATCTTTATTTACTTTCCGCTTTTCCTTTGTAGGTTGGTTTCACGGAAAAACCTATAACGTGCAGGCAGCACCGGTCGATTTGAGCAAGAGGAAGGCTCCATCTAGCTCTACTCTGAAGAAGTCCCCCATGCTTGGGAAGAAGGCTGGGGCCTCTGGTATACTTCCTCCTGTTTGCTTCTTTATGGTATACTTGTGTTTTCTTTATCTTATTTTTCTTGCATTGATAGGGCACTCTCCCCTGGTGACCGAGAGGGTTGTCTCCGTAGGCGAGGGCTCTGGATCTTCGAAGTCCAAGTCGCGGAGATCTGACTCTGAGGCCGGGGCCTCGGCTGTCAAGAGGAAGAAGGCTGCGGATCCTCCTTCGCCTGTTGTTCGTCCCCCGACCCTGTCTCGCGATAAAGAGATGGTGGTCGAAGAGGTGCCTTCCCGAGCTGATAAAGGGAAGCGACCTGTTGGTGATGGTTCTCCTGCCCCCCAGCCGAGGGCACGGTCATCAGGTTCGGTCTCCGCCTTATCACTGATGCTTCTATGTTTATATTTTCCTTTGACTTGCTTCGTTTGTATAGGTGGGCCTCCGGCTTTGAGTCGGAAGGATTTCGCACGTCTTACTGACGAGGATGTCGTTGGGTCTGAGTGGACTCCTTTCGCTTGTTTGAAGGAGTTCCACCTTGATAGCGGCTCCTCTTTGCGGACTCCTGAGGTTGGCATCCGTGTACTTCGCGGTGCCATCCCTCCTGGCGATCGTGCTGCTCAGCCTAAGTCTCCTGGGGAGACTCGACGCTTCGTTCAGGGTGTACTCTCTCGTTATGCGCCTGTGAGTTGTTCCTTGCTTTCTCCTTTTTACTTTTATGTGGTTGGCTTTTCAGTTACTCATCTCTTGTTTAAATTTTCAGGGTATGTCTGACATGGTGAACATGTCATCCCTTGTGCTCGAGCTATCTGACGAGAAGAAGACTCTTGAGGACAGCCAGGTCTCCCTGAAGGCAGAGCTCGCCACTGCTGCTGAGAAGGCGCGCTTATCCGATCTGAAGATGCAGGAGCTCAAGGACCAAGTGTCCTTACTTGAGACTACCGTAGGTAGCTTACGCCGGGAGGCTGAGGTTGCATCTTCACTCCATTCTGAGGAGTTGCGGAAGTTGGAGGCTAGGTGTCGGGCAGAGGAGAGGACTGTCGCAGTGTCTGAGTACAAGGCTTCTTCTGCCTTCACTGCTGACTATAGCGTGCGGCTCACTCAGGAGATGAACCAGTTTGGTGAGTATCTGGTTGATCATATTTTCCGCATTGATCCTCAGTTTCCAGTTGGTGATCTTGGTGATTTTGGGCCATACGCTACTGGTTACATGGCTGTCCTTAGGGGTCAGGCTGCTGTTGCAGACGAGCCTGCCCCTACACAGGTGGATGCTACGCCTGTGGATATCGATACTTCAGACTCTTCCTCCTCTTCCTCCATCTCTGCCGGTGGTTCAGCCTCAGGGGGTCAGGGTGACTCCCCCGAAGGCTCTGATTGATGTATCGACATCTTGCTACCTTTGTATATATAACCATACTCTTTCTCCCCTTTGATGGGTTGAGTATCTTTTAGGATTGTTGTGGGATTTTGTGTTGCTTTCCTTTGTCGTATTGTGCTGTTGACTGTGTGGTTCACTTGGTTTTACATTGGTACTTCGTATGCTTTTGTATGTACTCCTTTGATTATGGAGTCTTCTCTTGGTGTGTTTCATTTACTTATCCTTCTTTCGTGTTTTCCTTCATGCCATACCTGCTATTTCATCAAGAAAAAACATTATGTGTTCTTCACATCACTTTACTTTGAAATTACTTTCTCATGGGATCCTTCTTAGTATGGTGTAATGCTCTCTTCTGATACCCTTTGAATGGTATGTATGGTATTGTTAGACCAAAGATACGCTCTTGGTGGGCGTCGAGTCTGTTCACGAGACAGGCTCTCGGAGGGCACTTAACGTTTCGCAGGATAGGCTCCCGGAGGGCACAGGTTATACCAAAGATACGCTCCTGGTTGGCGTCGAAATCTGTCACGAGACTGGCTCTCGGAGGGCACTTAACGTTTCACAGGATAGGCTCCCGGAGGGCACGGGTTAGACCAAAGATACGCTCCTGGTTGGCGTCGAAGCTGGTAGTTTGAAATCTACCTCAAGTTACGCTCTTGGGGGCGTCGAATCTGGTAGTGTTTTTTCTACCTCAAGATACGCTCTTGGGGGCGTCGAATCTGGTAGGTTGCAAATCTACCTCAAGATACGCTCCTGGGGGCGTCGAAATTCGTAGTTTTTGGAAACCACTCTCAAGATACGCTCTTGGTGCGTCGAAGGTCGTAGTATAATAACTACTCTCAAGATACGCACTCGGGGGCGTCGAAGGTCGTAGTATGAACACTACTCTCAAGATACGCTCCTGGGGGCGTCGAAGTTCGTAGTTTTTGGAAACCACTCTCAAGATACGCTCTTGGTGCGTCGAAGGTCGTAGTATTGAAACTACTCTCAAGATACGCTCTTGGGGGCGTCGAAGGTCGTAGTATGAACACTACTCTCAAGATACGCTCTTGGGGGCGTCGAAGGTCGTAGTATAAAAACTACTCTCAAGATACGCTCTTGGGGGCGTCGAAGGTCGTAGTATAAAAACTACTATCAAGATACGCTCTTGGGGGCGTCGAATCTGTTGTTGACTTGAAGTCATATCTGTGTAAGGATAACTTCATGATTATATCACCACATTCATTGGAAATACTTTTTGATAACTTCTACTCCCTTAGGAGCATTCATGTCTTTGTGCACATGGGATGCCTTGGGTGTATCAAGACATCCTTTGGAGGAAATCAAAGGTAGTGCAGAGTTGGAGTAACTTCTTGAGTTCTACTTCTCAAAAGTTGTTTTTGGAAAACTTAGAATGCTTGAAAAAACGAAGTGCTAGATATGAAACTAAGGATATGGGGTGTTGATTTTGTCCGTTGCCACGTACTCCCTTAGGCCTCCCTTATAAATCATTTCCTCCGCTTCTATCTTCAGCACCATGCAGTTGTTAGTTTGATGCCCCCAGGTCCCATGGTATTCACACCATCCCTGTGCATCTCTTCCTAGGAAGGCCTTGCCCTCCTCCCTGCATGTGGGTAGCTCCTCCTTGAGGTACTTCTGAAAAATTTCTTCTATGCTCACTGTAAGGGGTGTGAATGTGAAGTTTACACCTCCTTCCAGTGTATCGGTCTCCCTTTCTTTCTCCGGGACTTCATCCAGTTGCTCCATCTCCTTTGCAAACGCCTTGTCTAGCTTTTCCTTGAGTTCTCTCATCGTGCTCGTCATGATCATCTCATGAAGCCCTCCATAGGCCTCAAATGTGTTTGGATGCATGTTTCTAATGAATGCTTTGACGGCTTCTCCTCTTGTGATGTCCATATTGGCACCATAACTGGAGAATCTCTGGAAGTAGCTTGATATTGGCTCCCGCGGCATTTGCTTGATATCATCGATGTAACGAAAGCCTCTTATGATGGAGTCCCTTGTTCTTTTCCCTTCTATGGTTTCTCGCTGCCAAGGTATGGCTGTTACCTTCACAGCCTTGCTCATGTGTCTCTTCTTAGGCATTGCTTGAAGAAACTGTCTGCTCAAGCGGAGTGTAACTCCGTTCTTCATCTTTCTTTGCCTTTGTCTCCTTCCCTTCTTCTTGCTATCTTGGTCGGCTCCTACCGTGACCATTGCCACTGTGTCTGTCCCGTGTGATCCACGTCTCATGGAGTTGACGTAGCACTGTCTTGCAGTGCGTTGATCACCCAGGACTTCTCCGACTCCATTCTCAGTGATGTACTTCAACTTCTGGTGTACGGTGGATGGCACGATTTCGTATGGGTTTATGGTTGTTCTTCCTAGGATCCCATTGTAGGCTCACAGGCTTTCAACCACCAAGAAGTTAACATTCACCTTCAGCTGTGTCCATCCTTGGCCCATGGTCACCGGCAGGGTTATCGTTCCCAGGGGGTAGCTTGTTGCCCCTGAGAAGCCAACTAGAGGGAAGTTGACTGGTTTGATGTCTGCCTTCGTCTTCCCTATTTCTTCTAGGACTCTTAGGCTTAGGAGGTCTGCCGAGCTGCCCCCATCTACCAGTATTCTTTTTACATCAAAATTATCAATGTCTATCGTGATGACTAACGCATCGTCATGTGGGAAGACAATGTGGCTCTTGTCTTTCTCCGAGAATTCAATCTTTATCTCCTCTCCTTCTCGTGGCATTTTCCTCCACCTTGGCACTGAACTCAGTTTTGATGCGTAAACCTCCCTTGCATTAGCAGTTGGGCCACCTGATGCCACTCCTCCGTGTATCATGTTTATGGTTCCTCTCTTGTTGGGTGGAGGAATGTAGTCTGCCTTGCTCTTACCTTTGTCCCTGTATGATGGCCCTAACTGTATGCTGTTGCCTCCATGATCCACGAACTGCTTTAGTTCTCCCCTTTGGATGACATTGTTGATGCTTAGCTTTAGGCTGAAACATTCGTTCGTGTCATGCCCGTATGCTTCATGGTTATCACACCATCTGTCCTTGTGTGTCCCCACCATTGGGGCTCTCCACCTTGCGGGGGGTGACCATAGTTTCTGATTCCGCATCTCTCTGAGGACAGTAGCTGGAGTGGCGTTCAATGGGATGAACTTGATGACGTTGATTTCCCTAGCTTTCAGTGGTTCATCCCATTTGATTTCTTTGCTGGGGCGGACGCCATTCCTGCTGCCTTGTGTGTTGAGGTGCCTGAGGTGGCTTTCCTCTGTTCGGCTTTGCATTGTCTTCCTTAGCTGCTTGAATCTTGGCTTTCTTACTTGCTCTGTGCCTCTCCAGGTCTATATGAGTTTTTACTCTCCCTGCTAGCTCCTCTAAGGTGCTTGCTGGTTTCTTGGCCATCTTTTCTGCCAGCGTGGACCCGAAGCGGCCTAGGTTTCTAATGAAGGCTCGTATTATCTCACCCTCAGTGATATCGCTCTGGATGTCTGCTATGTTTTGGTTAAACCTAGTGTAGTAATTGGCCAAAGATTCATCATTTTCTTGCTTCACGTCATCGATGGAGCCTGTCCCTTTAAGGAGCTTTCTTTCTCCTAGATATCTCTGAAGGAATTTCGCCTTTAGCTGTTCCCATGAGTGGATGCTCTCAGGGGGTAGGCTAACGAACCAGTGTGAGGCCACGCCTGATAGGGTGTTTGGGAATAGGAGTGCCTTGTATCTTTCATCAGTGGCTCTCCCAAATAGGGAGGCTTCATGCTGTTGAATATGCTCCAAAGGGTCTCCCTTGCCATTGTACTTTGCAATCTGGATTGTATGCAGGGAGTCCGGCACCTTGCTCATCTCCAATTCCCTCGTGAAAGGGTGGTTCGTTTTGTCACTTAGACAATGCAAGCCGTGTTTCTTTGACTCATTCATTTTCCTTGTTATCATTGCCTCTATTTCTTCCGGAGTGATCAATATCGGTGTCGGAGTGTAATTCCTCTGATAGCCTCCGTAGTTATAGATTGGGCTTGCCGGGATACCTTGTCCGTATTGGTACGGACTGTAGGTGTATCCTTGGTGTCCCTGCTGGGGTGCTTCATAGAATTCTTGCCTCCTTGGAGGTCTTGCTTGTCTGTCCGCCCCCAGTGGGGTGTAAGCCCTGGCGTTCTGCTGTTGCCTAGGAGGCACGAATTGTTGCCTTTCCTCTGGGGGTGGCTCCTGGTAATTTCTTCTTTGCTCCTCTCGCTGCCCTGTTCGAGGGTGCGAGTGGTGCTCTTCCGTTGGGATCTGTTCCTCTTCATGAGCTTCTGTATGTGTCCCCTGGGTGTATGCCGGCCTTGTGTATGTTGTGTGGGCGCGGTTGTCATTCCTTTGGGCCGGCATCCCATACGGGTATCCTTGGGGTTGCGCCTCATAGTAATATCCCTCAGGAGGTGCTGTGTGTTGGGATGGCACTCCCTGTTGCTCCCTCTCTCTTTGTGGCCTCCTTGCCAAAGGGGTTGAGGCTGTGGAGGACTCAGCCCCAGCTGGGCGTGAGGGTCCTCCCTCCTTGTTGTTGTGTTGGGGAGCCTGCGGGGTTCCTTGAGGTTCTGGTTGCGCTGGCAGTTTCCCTGGGTTGGGCTGCCTTCCTGGGGGTATAGGCTCTCTCCTTCGCCTATTGCCCCCGGGTGGGCGGTGGTGCCTAGACACCATGCTGTTCGTCATTGCTCTTGTTATTGCCAGGCTTTCTGTCCGAAGCCCACTGACGGCGCCAAGTGTTAGGTTCCAAAGTCTTGGGTCAACGGGCGGTCGACCTAAGGCTTGTTCCTCACTGGAGATGTTGCGGGTTTTGTGCTCTCGGGTTGTGTTGTCCTAGCTGGTGTCCTTCTTTCCTTAGCTTCTCTTCTCCTCTCGCCCTGCAGAAGGGGCAATACCAGGCACAGAGGGGGGGGGGGTGGTGCCTGATGAACCCTCTCCGATGCTTAAGTCAGTACGGTTTTAGAGAGATAGAGCTAGAGAGATGTCAGAGCAAATTATCCAACTTGCCAAGATGTTCGAATGAATAATGGAGGTGTTGTATTTATAGGCAACGGTGTCATTAAGGTGGCTTAATGACATCGTTAACCTTTAAACACAGTTAATTAACCTTAAAACACGTAATTAAGACCTTAGGATACGGAGAAGGTTGGCGGAAATAAACCGAGTATGGGAGTCCGTGAATGGTGCCGGGGCCCTTGGGGGGAGGGACCCAACCCCTCCTAGGGGAGATAGGGTTGGCCAACCCTATCTCCCCTAGGGGAGATCGGGTGTGGCCACCCGACCTCACCTAGGTGAGTCTAACTCGGCCGGACGAGCGCTTCGGCCTCGTACGGTCCGTTGGTGTTTTCGCGAAGTGTTCGGGTTGAAGTTTCGATTTACAATCATTAACTGGGTGGTAAAAATGAAACGATTCGGAAGTCAACGGGTTCAAATTGGGCGTATATCCATCACCGGCCAAGTGAGTTCGAATTCTGGGGACCCGGCCAAATATTTTACTTTTTTTTTTTTTACTTGGTCGGGTTCCTCCAACCCGGCCAGCCCTATATTTGTAAATATTTTTTTTTAGCCTATATTTGTATTTGGTTGTCTATGTAGCCCTATTTTGGTCAAAAACTCATATATATTATGGAAAATGATTGGGGTTCCAAACCCAAACCTCCGAAAACATCGTATTTGTGAGTGTTAATAAATTGAACAAAAAGTTGCTATATATTACATTGCATGCCACCTCCTCACATGTCCAAAGATTTAAAAGCTTTGGATTCGGAACTCCAATCACTACTCATATATTATTAGAGAAATGATACACGTTCTTCCGCATATACTCCGAAATGTTCCGGTGTACTATTTATTATCTGACATCTGTTGCCTAAAAAGCAACGCATTTTTCTCCTTTTATTTTTTAAACTGCCTATATTGCCCTTCAAACGGCATGCCGTCTAGCTCTCAGTGGTAAGTTTTAGCTCTCAGTTTTTTGGTAAGTTTTAGCTCTCATACTTTCTGTCTCAAGTCGCATCAATTACTTTTCCATATTAAGAGACAAACGAAAAAGAAATATATTTTTACGAAGCAAAAACACAATACACTGTCTTTCATTTATCCAGTATTAGTAATTATAAATTATAATAAATAGAACTAGATTATTATTTTTGCTAAACTATTGTGATTTTACTCATTATAAACCCACATTGGTAAGAAGAAACCACATTTTGTGTGGTATTCTTTTAAATAAAAACATAAACTATAAAACTATTTAGATATGTTATATAGAAGATATAATAGACTGTAAATTGTATATTGACTTGAATTGATTACATGAAACTTGGTACATATATATAATACAATACTAGTAGATATATAGGAGATATAGATAGTATAGATAGAAATAATATATATATATATATATATATATTTATTCTAAGATTACCTCTCCTAATATCTAGGGTATATCTCTAATACTAAATATATATATTCTAAGATTACATCTCCTAATATCTAAGGTATATCTCTAATACGCCCCCGCAAGATGACGGTTCCATCGGAAACGCACATCTTGGACCGTAAAAGTTGAAAACGCGATTTGGGAAGGGGTTTCGTGAGTCCATCGGCTATTTGATCAGTCGTGAAGACGTGATTGACCTGAAGAAGACCCTTGTTTACAAGATCCCGGACAAAGTGAAAACTCAGCGCAATGTGTTTCATCCGAGAGTGGAACACCGGATTCGAGCAAACGTAGGTGGCACCCGTATTGTCGCAGAGAACCTCAGGAGGTGATTCACATGTGCAACCGAGCTCCTTAAGTAGAGACTGAATCCAGAGAAGTTCAGAAGTAGCCTCGGCAACGGCAGTGTATTCAGCTTCAGTGGAGGAACGAGCAACAGACTTTTGTTTGTGTGAGCACCACGATATCGGATTAGCACCAAGATATACAACATAAGCGGTAGTAGACTTGTAGTCATCACAATTACGAGCCCAGTCTGCATCAGAGTATGCCTGTAGATGTAGTGACGAGTTGCGTCGCAAATGGAGACCATGATGTACCGTGCTCTTTAAGTAACGAAGAACACGTTTAAGAGACGCCCAATGATTAACGGTGGGGGCATGCATAAATTGAGACAGTCTGTTCACCGCAAATGAGACATCAGGCCTTGTGAGAGATAGATATTGAAGTGCGCCTACCAATTGACGGTAGAGTTGTCCATCCGTGGCCGGAGTTGAGTACTATCTATACTATCTATATCTCTAATAGAAGAATGATAATTGTATTATTGATCTTATTTAGGGTTGAGTACAAGTACCTATATATATAGATATAAGACTATATCTATAGCAATATAATAAGAAACATAATATGATAATATACTAAGAATATATCTATTCCTAATCTAGATATATTTATCTAAATATAATAAGATATATTTATCTATAATATATCTTATTCCCTTATACGCCCCCGCAAGACGGACGTTCTGACAAGAATGCCGATCTTGATACGAAGAATATTAATGAATGCCCCAATAGTCCAGTCTTCATCGGAGGATGCCCGAAGAGGTCCAATCGGCAACGGCGGAAGCCCGGAGATGTCCAGTCGGCACGGCGGTAGCCCGGAAATATCCATCCAGTCGGCACGGCGGTAGCTCGGAAGTCCAGTCGGCAATGGCAGAGACCCGGAGAAGTCCAGTCAGTCAGGATGCTGCTGGTCACGATGTTCACGTTGGTGAACGATAAGCAAACAACGGAGGTGAATTTGCTCGTTGGAGCAAACCTCTTAATTCCAACAAAAAGGCAGCAAAAAGGCAGCAAGTCTCAATCAGAAAGCTTGAAGCTAGTCACGGAGCCACGGAAGAGTCCTCAGGTGTAGCGATCAGATACTTTCGCTCGTTGGAGCTAGTAGGATCGATGATGCTGGTAGATAGAAATACCGCCATGAGCATGGGCCGATAAAAAATTACGCTCGTTGGAGCGGGTACCAAAAGATCGGTGCAGAAATCGTCGATACGGAAGCAGGGATTTATTGTCTTATTAGAAAAGAAAGAAAAAAAAACTGAAATTAGAATTGGCCAGGGGCGGCCGGCATGACATCTTCATAGTTGACGGCGGTGCCGACCGCCCCTGAACAGCGGCGATGGTGGGCGACGGCTTGTAAGTTGTACTCGTTGGAGTTAGAAAGGCTCTGATACCATATAGAAGAATGATAATTGTATTATTGATCTTATTTAGGGTTGAGTACAAGTACCTATATATATAGATATAAGACTATATCTATAGCAATATAATAAGAAACATAATATGATAATATACTAAGAATATATCTATTCCTAATCTAGATATATTTATCTAAATATAATAAGATATATTTATCTATAATATATCTTATTCCCTTATATGTTAAACAATACAATATATAACTCGAAAGTAATAGAACTTATTATATTAGAGACATGTTAATAAAATTAATGATACTCTTCTTGTTACGACGTTTAAAATATTATTTGTATAACATTAATTTACGACTTTATCTAGTAGCATATAATAAATTTAGGGTCATATGATTTTTTGTTTTTTGCTTGTTTTTTAAATATCTAATAATATCAGTTTTTTTGAAATGTTGTACGATTGTATAATTTTTCACTATTTCATATCATTTCTAGTTTAAAAGTCGCTAACCAACATATGATTTGTTAAATAATCGTTACGTAGTTAATATCTATCTATTAGTATATTAATTTGACTGGCGGACATTTTCTAAATGACACGTGTATATTTTTTAAAGTTATCGTTTCTTAATCTAATCGTAAATCTATAATTTTAAATATAAAATTTATTTTAAAGTCTTCTAAGGATCGCCACTTAATGTTTAATTCAATTTTTTACTGCGATTTTTTTTTTTACTGGTGTACGTAATTAGCATTTAGTAGTATTTATTTAAAATCAAGTTTATATAATAAAAATACCTATTTTCTTTATAAAATAAAAAATTTGTTTAAATTCTCAATTTTTACTAGTCAAGAAATGATGTACAGTAATAGAATATTGTCTTATGGCTGCATGAATTTTTTTTTAATATCTTTTTTTTGTCTCTATATGAAAAGTAATCGTGTGAGAGAAATCAATCATTATTAATAATAAAGAATGAAAAGAAATAGAAAGAGAGATCATTGAAGGGTATTATAGGCAATTAAGTAAAGAAAGGAGAGAGGAAACGTGTTACTTTTTGGGTGGACAGATGTCATAGCATAAAAGATGTGTCGGAACATTTCGGATTTATACATCCGAATATTATCATTTCTCATATTATTATTATTATTATGAGCAGTGATATAGAGTCCAAATGTGAAATTCCGAGAACACCCAAACAAGATACAGTGGCAAGGAATGTAATTATCATCAACTTTTGGGACAAATAATTTCACCTCACATACGGAGGTTCTCGAAACCTAAGGTTCGGAACCTTTATCATATTCCTATTATTATATGAGACGTGATATACGTTCCGAGACAATATTCCGCCCAATTCCGACTTCAGAGACAGTGGCATGGTAGGTAATTATAATCAACTTCATGTCTTGTTTTATGACAGGCACATTCGAAACTAATCGGACTCTAAGAGTCGGATTGTTAATCATTTCTCTTATTATATAGGTTGGATTTACATGTTCCAGCTTCTATATGCTTACTAGTAGTTACACGTGGTGCGTCATGAATAAGCACGATCAACGCTACCTCAACCTCGGACTTTAATTGAATGATGAAACAATATCCTAACCACGATTACACTTTCATCGTGTCCCGACAAGTAATCATTGGATTAACCTTTTCAGTAGTGTGGCCTCTTTTATTAGGCTTGGCACTTGGCAGCACAGCCAAAGTACCTTTCCAGCTTTATACTATATATATACTAGTATACTTTTCCTTTACGAATAAATTGTTCGAAATAAAATTTTATTATTGAAAAAAAAGGTTTTTTCTTTAGGTTAAATAATTTTTTTGTGTCATATGTTTAATCAATGTTGACTTTTGGTGTCATATGTTTTATTTTGTAGGCTTTTGGTGTCATATGTTTTATTTTGTAGGCTTTGGGTGTCATATGTTTGCATTTTATATATTTTTGTTGCATCAATTAGTCAACAGTTAAGTTTGACCGTTAAATACTTTTATTTTGTTCAATTTAGTCCTCCAATTTATATATCTAACTTTTAATTTTTACAATTTAGTCCCTAAACAAATTCAGTCGCACCATAACCTGCAATCGACCAAGCCAGGGTCCGACCATGACCCTGGTCAGGGTCAGCCAGGTCCGGCGACCCCGACCAGGGTCCGACCCAGCCATGGGTTAGACCCTACCTGGGTCAATTTTGGTTTAGGGTCCAACTGACCCAATTGGACCCTTGCCGAAATTGACCCAACTAGGGTCCGACCCATGGCTGGGTAGGACCCTGGTCGGGGTCGCTTGACCTGGCCGACCCAGACCAGGGTCCGACCCAGCTATAGGTCAGACCCTAGCTGGCTCAATTTCAGCCTAGAGTCCAATTGACCCAATTGAACCCTAGGCCGAAATTGAGCCAGCTAGAGTCTGACCAATGGCTGGGTCAGACCCTGGCTTGGTCGATTGCGGTTTAGGGTGTGATTGAGTTTGTTTAGGGACTAGATTGCAAAAATTAAATGTTAAATATATAAACTGGAGAACTCAGTTAAACAAAAAAAAATATTTAACGGTCAAACTTACTGTTGACTGACGAAAGCACAAAATCATACAACATCACAAACATATGACACCAAAAGTTTATAATAGTCAAACAAGTAGCACCAAGAGTACTTTTAACCCTATAGGGTTTAGGGTTTATGAAAGAAAAAAAAAATATATTTATAGTTATAAGTTATAGGGTTAAGAACACAATAGGGGCCTGAATGTTTGCCCATGTTGCCAAAAGGGGTTTGAATTGAAAAAAACGTATTATTAAGGGACTGAATTTTGAGTTTTGTGTATAAGTAAGGTCTCTGTCTATTTTTTCTGTTAAAAGTGACGGAAAGTGGTCACATGCTTGAAATGTGACCAAAAATAATTTGAAAACCCGAAAATGCCCTTTGACCAAAGTGTGTCCCTCACATGTTTGACCTAAAAAGACGAAAATACCCTTTAAGCCACCATAGCTCCGACGACCACCACCCATCTCCGGCGACCACCACCCCAGCTCCGGCGACCCTAACCTCCCTCCGGCGACCCAAAAAAGCTCCGATCGGAGCCAAAAAACTCCGATCGGAGCTCAGTGGCTCCATTCGGGGCCACAGAGCTCCAGATCGGAACTCCGTGGCCCCGAATCGGAGCCACAGAGCTTTTGATCGGAGCTTTTTGGCTCCGATCGGAGCTTTATTGGGTCGCCGGAGCTGGGGTGGTGGTTGCCAGAGCTGGGGTGGTGGTCGCCGGAGCTGGAGTGGTGGTCGCCGGAGCTGGGGTGGTGGTCGGTGGCGACCTTAAGGGCATAATTAGTGTGCAGGGGTATTTTAGACATTTCACATATAATTAATTAAACTGATAAATTGTATAATAATTGCAAAAGGGTAATTCTGTCATTTCACGTGGTTCCGTTCCGTTACATTTAACAACAAATTTGGACGAAAACTTGATTATCAACAAAACTCAAAATTCAGGGCCTTAATAATACGTTTTTTCAATTCAGACCCCTTTTGGCAACATTGGTAAACATTTAGGCCCCTATTGTGTTCTTAAAGTTATAACATAGTATAAAAAAAATTAAAAAAAAAAAAAAAAAAAAAAAAAAAAAAAAAAAAAAAAACTCTTCACTTTTGAAACAAACCACTATATAGATTATAAATCATTATAAGGTAAAATTAAATAAATAAAATAATAGTAGGCTAGAAAAATTAGGAAAGTGACACTTCTTATGCAGAAACAGAATCGAACAAGATAGTCATTAATGCAAAATCTTTTGCTGGCATTACGCAATAAATAACAAAATTAATAACTACATAGAACTGATAGTGCTGCACATATACACTATCTCCCACTACATTCACTATCCTTCTCTCTAGCTATATAATGATAAGAACCCTAACCCAAAACCAAACTAGGGATCATCCAGAACCCAAATACAAAACCAAACCAAAGTGGAACATCAACTATTCCCGGCAACCCCACATCAAAGCCCTAATGAAACCGCTGACCAAATGTTAAAATCAATCACCTTCCATTTTTCACATAAAAACAGGTTCATCTCCTAGTCCCTTTCATTCGGAAAATTCTTACTTAAACTTGGCGTAAACACCAAGCTAATCACAATCGGACAAATATCCATTTGTCCTACTATATGCATGATTCATCCAGCTCAATAGGTTTTTAGAAGAAAAAAACCCACGAAACTATCGGAGACTTATCACATATTGATTTGATTGGTGTAAACACCAAGCTCGCCTAAGAATTAGCGAATTCATTCACCATTCCATTTCTTAATCACCTCCAACAAGATCTCATTCCAGGTATCGATCGGCCCAGGCAGGCACCAATGAACACAGTCGTTTTGAACTCGGTCCTTAATTCCTTCTGCAAACGGAAATGGATACATGTAAGGCCCCGGGTGGCCATCCGGTCTTAAAAATGCTAACTTTGTGACATCCAAGGCCTCTAACCCGAATGCGACTAAGTCTCCCCCATTCGCCTTAGCTGACTCAACTTCTTCCAACTCAATCTTCCTTATCTCTTCATCCATATACCCAAGAACCTTCTCACCACCCTCTTCATATGGCATTGTCTTGGAACAAGACCCGAACTTGTCCCACTCACCCTCAAAATGGGACGGAGAAAACGTTGTCACAAACACATTCTTAACCTGATTCCCGATCCGGGTTCTTTCAATCACCGCTTTAAGGCTCGTCCTCAATGCTTTCCTCAACGCATCGTAGAACCCGATCTGGGTGTGGTTCAAGCCACAAAAATGGCAACCTAGTATAGAATTACCCTCATGGAACACAGCAGGGTGCAAAAACCAGTGCCCGATCGACAACACTACCACATCTATGTCCCCTAAATCAGCCGCCCACCTCTCATTAACAGAATCCAAGAACAACACATTGTGGTTAGGCCCCGTGCTTGATTTCTCCACACCCTTGACTAAAAACGGCGACCAATATATCGACAAGGACACGTTTTTACCGGGGAAGTGCCATCTCCTGAACTTATTGTCATCTCCATTGGTGTAAACAAGGTTAGGGGGAGACACAGAGGATAGCATGCAGAGCAGGGATTCAAGTTGGTTCCTTGCCATCGAATCACCAACAAATGCAATGTGTTTATGAGCAAGGAGGGACAAGAATGTTTCGGGATCGAACCTGGGGAGTGGACACTGATGGGGTTTCCACCTCCATTGGAGATACTCAAGATCAGGCCTACCATGCGCCATACAGTTCTGGCCGTCCTTGATTGTGCCGCAAGAGGTACCGTTGTACAGAGGCCCCGACATGTCGGAAACCCATTTGCCGCTGCTGTAATCGCAGCTGGGTGGTGGCTCATCTCTGGTTCTTTCATCTTCTGCAAATTACCCAGAAGACAAAAAATTATTTTTGTCATAAAAACTCAATAACCCATCTCTAGTATTTTACCCATTAGAGCTAAGCAATTCGGATAATGTTAAATCTACAACCTTTAATCCATGAATCAAGGGATAGGCGACAGAAAAACCTAAACCAATCAACTTTACAGTTTACATGCAACCCATCTCTAGTATTTTACCCATTAGAGCTAACCAATTCTGATAATGTTAAATCTTCAACCTTTAATCCAGGAATCAAGGGGTAGGCGACAGAAAAACCATAATTAATCAACTTTACATGCAAAAGCTACGATTTTTCTGACATTTCAACCCATTAGAGCTAAGCAACTCGGATGAGGCTAAATCTTGAACCTTTAATCCAGGAATCAAGGGGCTGGCGACAGAAAAACCAAAATTAATAAACTTTACATGCAAAAGCTGCAATTTTTCAGTCATATAAAACTAGAGCAGTGATTAACAGCAGTGATTGCTTCTTCACAGATAAACAGGTCACCAATTTCTGCACTTGAAAACAAAAAGGAATGATTTTTACCTAGGAAAATTTAGTTACCTTGAAGAGGAGGAAGAAGTGAGGAGACAATTGGTGAGGAGGGGCGGTGGAGATGATTAGTAGAAGGATGGGGGAAAGTATATGAGCAGAAGTAGAGACGAAGAAGGGCTATGAAAGCAATTCCATAGAAGGTCCAATAGAGGAGCTTTCGAGCGAGAGACTGAGGCTGCTCTTTGAATGCACTCATGGGTCCTCCTCCCATTTCTCTCTCTCTGCAAGAAGTCTTGTATACTCTCTTTCTGTACTGTATGGTCTGTGATCCTTCAGAGAGCTGCCATGGATGAAGAAGAAGTTGGGAAGTTCTTGTTTTTGCCTAGGTTGGCGGAACAGAGGATAGATAGGAAAGCAGAAAAATAAAGAAAGTGAGCTGATTTTTTGGTTTAAGTTAGTGGAGAAGGGGTTGTTATTAACTCTATTATTTAGTTAATAAAAGAAAACCCAATATTTATTTAAAATAATAAAAGAAACATTGTTAGAATAAAAAAAATGTAGTAAATTAGATTTAAGAATCTTAGGTGATTAGTAGTAAAAAACCAATTATTGTTGAGACATGTTTACAATTTACATGTATAAACAGTTAAATTATTAAAAAGATGTAAATATCCACATTAATTACAACACAATATTGAGGAATACAAAGAATAGTAATTGTGAACTTATGCCATTTGGATCTTACCAAATTACATAATAACAATAGTTCTATAAACTTAAACTTAAAAGTTATAAGTATATATTCTTATTTATATTTTTAATATCATTTCTTAAACTGCAGTTTAGCTATTTCATTATATACTGTTATGCTAAAAGTACTCTTTTAACTTACTATCTTATAAATTTAATTTAAATTTGTAAATATATGTTTTGAACAATTTTTTTCAGAACATATTTTTTGTCCATAATAAACGTAATAATTTAAGTAGTGGGTGCATGGTGGTCCAATCATGATAAATAGTATTTCTTTTTTTTCTCTTTATATTATATATATATACCAAAGCGGTGGTGCTTTTGTTGTTGCCTGTCATCTTCCGTTCTGGAATCTTTCTTTCATATTGTTATATAATTGCTACTAGTTAGTACTACTTGGGAGTTGGGAATTTCATGATCTGCTTCTTAATTAGTGAAAAAGAGATTATAGCCAGACGCAGGTGGTCCAAACTCAAAAATTTTAAAATTGCAATTATATTGAGAAATTTATGGTATCAACACAAAATAAAGACTCAGTATAGCAATCCCCATCTAAATCTAATTAGAGAGACTAGTATTAATGGATGGTAGTTACAAGACTTCTACCCGTGCCAGTGACGTTATTTATTGTATTACACTAGTTATACCAATATGATGGGTTCATCTACTTTTTTAATAAATTAATATGATTATAAAGTAATGTTTTGGCACTCATACTTACGATTTTTAGTTTTACAACCAGACTAACAACGAGTACATGCAGTTGTCTTCATTAACGTACTCATTCAGCAATCTAGTATAATCAATCGGATTTCGGGTATGTTAAATTTAATTCTACTCATCTTATCTCATGTATAATACAATATATATATATATATATATATATAGGGAAAACTCGATAGTTTTATTTGGAGAAAATTTTGGGCAAAAAATTAGGAAAATTGTGAAATTGTTCAGTTATATTTGAAAACATAAACATAGTAGTTCACCAAATATATTATAATTGCAGTATCATATATGCTTAAAATTGTGTTAATGGAACATTTGGTCTTTATTTAGCAACAAAAATATTTGGCCTATAAAATGACAAAATTAATGGAATTTTTTTAAAAATCTCAAAATTAAGCATTAATAACTTACACTGCTGATACCAAAAACTTAATCAGAATCCAATTAAGGAATTCCATATATGGTATTTACAATAGAGCTCTTTTCGGATCTCAATCCAAGTCTAATCGATTGAACTCATATAGCTCCCATTGATTCAGAGATTTGAATCAAGCCTCAGTTGAAATTATTTTATTTGGGCGGTGATCCGTACCACTGGACCTCGACTGCCACTAACTGATAATTAAATATGAAATTAACCTTAAACCATCAGTATCAAAATATAGTAAATAATTGGAGAAAACACTGGTCTTATTATTATTAGAATAAAAAATGAAACTAGTAGTAATTATTATCATGTAGCTAATCACAAAATCAGGATGTCCTTAGAGTGGAAAAAAATTAAACTATGTTCAAATAATTAAAAACTTTATCAAGAATGAAATGTGCGTCTTAATCAATTATCTTATGTGTTCGAACTTGTAAGTGAAGGTGATGCGGGCGAAATTGTCAATTTGCGATTATCAGGGTCGGATTTTGGTTCGTGAATACAATTTTTCATACGGAAACGGAGGTCTGAGCAATACTCATAGCTTTTCCATGGAGTACGATATTTTCGGCCAAATTCCTTCATATATACGGTCAAAATCGCAATTTATATGTTTTTAGGTCGTATTTGCAATTTGTCGGTTTTTGTTGGGACTTATTTGCTAATTTCATATTTGTTTTAGGGTTAGAGTTTATACTTCCAGTATTTAAACTATGTTTAGCCATCATTGAGAGTCGGTATTATTATTATTATTATTTTTGGCCAAAAGTCAGTATTATTGATTAATGAAAAAAACGAGGTTCTACTCAATCGCACATTGAATTCTCGGTATGCTCTTGAATCAATGAGTTTTTGTGTCTTTCACCCCCATCTACCCCATCATGATGCAAGAGAATGGTATCAGATTCCATTTGGTCCTACACGATGCCGCCCAGAAGACATCCACATGTTGCGGTGACAGCGAACTGCGGCGTTTGATCGTTAAACAGCAACGTCAGATCGAAACTTTGACACATCGATTGGATGAATTCGAATTTCAGGTGGATGAGACCGCCTCAGATGAGAAACCTTTCGCACGAATCCGATGGATTTTGAAGTATCAGAAACAATATTCTAGTACACAGGGACTCTTTTCCAATGATGTTGGCGAGGTAGATATTGTTGTTGTTTTTTATAATCTTATTTATGATGATTACGCTGACAATGATGAAGTGGATTAGGAGTACGTAACTGGGGATACCAACCCTCTTTTTCTGTTGCGACGAATGTTTTTGACACCTCAAGCTCTGGAGGCAGATGCTGCATGGCTGCGTAACAAACTTTTCCAGTCAACATGCACTATCGGCAGAAAATTGTGCAATTTTTGTATTGATACAGGTAGTTGTGAGATTGTGATTTCAGATCTGGCTTTCGGGACATTGGGTCTCACGGTGGAAAATCATTTGAAACCGTATAAGCTTGGCTCAAGAAAGTTCCACGTAACCAATATGTTGTCGTCCCGGTCAGAGTTCAATCTCCCTGCAGGAATTTGCTGATGTGTTTCCTGAGCCCTTACCACCTAACATTCAACATCACATTGACTTGGTTCATGGTGCTGCCTTACAAGATCAGTGTATGTGTGTTGACAGTCGAGTTATTAACAAGTTCACGGTACACTATCGTTTTCCCATTACTCGTTTAGATGTTTTGTTGGATCAATTGGGTGGTGCATATGTGTTCAGTAAGCTGAATTTGAAGAGTGGCTACCATCTGATTTGAATCAGTATGAGAGATTAATGGAAAACAACCTTTAAAACTCGTGGAGCCTTATATGAGTGGCTCGTGATGCCTTTTGGCCTTTCGAATGCCTCTTGGCTCTGTTATTTGCATCAATTCACTTTTGTGATCGAACAAGCGGGGTTGCTAATCGTGTGACCGATACCCTGAGTCAGCATCATGACCTCCCTGCTAAGATGCGTATTCAGATGCTCTGTTTTCAGTCTTTACTGAATTGTATGTCGATTATCCTTTATTTTCCGGCGTTATTTCAAAGATTCTAGAGGGGATCGTACCTATTTTTTCATGGAGGATTGATTTCTCTTTCATGGAATTCAACTATGCACTCCTGATTGTAGTCTTCGTACGACGGTTATTCAGGAGCTACACAATGAGCGTCATGTGGTGCGTGAATGTACCCTCCAACTTCTTTTTGCTTTTTATTACTGGCCTTCGACGAGGAACCGACATCTGATTAGACGACACGAATCTTCTTGACCTCGAAGAGAATGATGCAGGCGAAATTATCAATTTGCGATTGCCAGTGTCGGATTTTGAAGTGTCAAATTTTGGTGCGCGAATACAGTTTTTCATGCGAAAACAGCGGTCTGAGCAATACCATGGCTTTCTCATAAAGTATGATATTTTTCGGCCAAATTCCTTCGTGTCGAGGGTCAAAATCACAGTTTATATGTTTTTAGGTCGTATTTGCAATTTGTCGGTTTTGTTGGCACTTATTTGCTATTTTCATATTTGTTTTAGGTTTAGGATTTTTACTTCCAGTATTTAAATTATACTTGGCCATCCTTGAGAGCCAGTATGATTAATTAATGAAAAAACGAAGTTTTCCTCAATCGCACATCGAATTATCGGTATTCTATTGAATCAACGAGATTTTGTGTCTTCTACCCTCATTTACCCTATCACACCGCATCAGAAGGCGTTGGACAAAATGTTAGCCATTATCGATGATTGTGTATCGTCAGAGAGAGAATAATACATCTCTAATTGGCAATAGATATGTTGATACTTAAATGTAGTTACCAGGAGTTAAACATGGACGCTCTGATAACATGTCAAGAATAACATTCACGCCTTAACCAACTGTCCCATAAGTTCGAACTTGTGAGTGAAGGCGTTAGACGCGTTCTTATTCATACTTTAACATAGAATCTAACTCTAATCTTAAATTTGCACCATGTTATTTTTAGGTGCCCTATATTTAAATTATTGCTAATAGGTGTCTTATGTTTCGTTTTCATTGCATTTTGATCTTCCCTCTTGTTTTATGTTAAAGGATGGAATTGAGTACGAGTTTTCTTCAATTCATGTATATTTATGTCGATTAAGTTAAATTGAACCTTAATTTTGTTTTTTTTTTTTTAAATTTCACTGTATTTACATTCTAATTGATATAAATTAAAAAAACAAAAACTGAATTCTTGTTAGTTTTTTTTTTTTTATTTCACTGTTAGTTTTTTATTTTTATTTTTTAAATGCTCTTACGGTTGAGTTTTATAGAACTATTGACCAAAATTCAAATTTAAAACAAAAAAATGAATAGAAATCGAAAAGCAATGGAAACAAAACATGAGACACCCTAGTAGTAACAATAGAATTCGGGTTTGACCAAAAAAAAAAAAAAACAATTTAAACCGGTGACAATGATGCAAAACTTGGAATTGAATTAGATTTTAAACAAAATTAGAAGATTCAAATGTAAAATTTGAAAGAATCAATCAATTAAGAATAAATGCATTTTTTTAAATCAAAATTGTACGTCGAAAAAACCAAATAAGAGAATAATTTCCCCTTAACCCTCATATAACTTCGTGGGTGGGTGTAGCACAATTTGGTGACATGCTCTAATTTGTACCAAAAATAAATAATCGTAATGATGGTCAACTAAAGTTCGACCAAATATGGAGTGCACAACCGTCCAAGCTAGCTAACCCCACCAGAACCAATTGCAGCTGACATTAACTAGGAAATTCCTCATATATAATTAATATTGTACAACGTCACCATATTTGGAGGTGCATGTTACTAATTAGTAACTTTTAGGGACCAGACATACATTTTATTCATATATTTTGTATGACCGGGTTATATATAATTATATATAGAGGTACTCCGTACTTGGAATGAAACTAAAAAATAAATAGAGGTACTTGGATCCGCGTTATGTTGATGTGGTTTGCACGTCTATACGTACACCTGTGTCGGATAAGAGAGTCGGTGCATATTATATTAGGGTTACGGTGGTCTAATTATGGACACAAAATATTCTTTTATATTTAACCACACCGACAGCATCAAATGGATATATAGTAAAATTAAGCCCACTATTGTCTAAATGAAGCCCACATTTTTGGGCCTGTTAATAGATGGGCTTTTGATGTATAAACTCTGTGTTTAAGGCTCAAATATCTTCCTTCGCTTCAGTCCCAAAAATCTATTCTTGTTGGGCCGAGCCTACATAAGTCGGTCCTTCATTTCAACCATACGAATAAAAGAAATCTTGGTTTCCTTTCATTGAAGAGCAAACTGTTGGAAATATTGGCTACGCTCTTGTTGGGACAAATCAAAAAATGTACTAAGCCCATAGGGGTGCTAGTTAAGTATGCAACAATACTCAAAAGTCTATCTCTACGCGCGTAGGTGTGCTCATTATCGAATTTATGTTTACTATTCAGATTCAATTCGGTTGAACGAGTTACGTGCTATGTTTGATTGGCTTAATAACAGTGTACTCAGTACAAAAATCATATTTGCGAATTGGGGTGAAATTGTTTTTAAGTAAAACCGTGATATTGTCTCAATAAATCCAAATTTGCTTTCAGTTATTATATTGCAGTTGCGATTTCAGTTTATGTATATTTGCATGTTAATTACCGAAATTTCAGTAATTACAGATTAGTTTCTGAAGTTTCTGAATATTACAATTTGGTCATTCGACTCTGTTAAATTTTATATTTACCTCTTGTTTTTCGAACATAAACATGTTCTATTACATGCCTATTTAAAGGAGCTTAAGCATATCGAATTGGATATTTAATCCCGACGAAGTTGAAGAACCGAATAAAAAAAACATTTGATTCAATGTACATGACTAAGGAGTTAGGTGACACTTAACACATCAAGTAGTTGTTCACAAACTATATCCATCATCAATTCATTAATGCCTCTATATATATATATATATATTATACGTATTGTCCTGTCTTGTTAATGCACGTATTTTTTGGGTGGTGTGAAAATACAGGCAACTACTACCTTCGACAAAAGAGAAACTCAACCAACCTCCATTAAAAATGCCAAGATCGCAACCACAATTTACACCATTATTCAACCAATATACAATTTTGAAGTAATATAATATGGTCGGTAAGAAACTTGATGTTCCGGGTTCGACAATTCATAGACGATTTTCCATATAAAAATCTAAAATATTTTCATAGGTAATATATAATAAAAAAAAGTATATCATTATGCTCGATTAATTAAATTAGATAATGGGTATATGAAAAAACTGACAAAGTTAAGGTTTAAACATAAATTTTAAAACTTCTAAACTCAAATATATATATATTCACCGAAATATTTATATTATCAAATAATATTATTTTAGTGTCGATATTATTTATGTACTTATTTTAATGTAATAATATTATATTATTCTAGTATATTTAGTTATATGTATGTATTTACTTTAATTTTTATTTTGAGTATTTATCAAACAGTAATAATTTTTATACGGTAAAATTAATTTACATACTACTTTTTCATATAATATATATGGAAAGAATTTTTAGAGCATATATTGGTATTATATATATTTATAATTTATTTATATTAATGTGAAAAATTAAAATAAAATAAAATTTTATTTTAAAATATCAACAAGCAAATTAAATATTATAGATGGTTAGCTCTTATTCACATAAAATATCACGCGATGAGTTTTTTTTTTTTTTTTTTTTAAAAAAATCATGTGATGCGTATAACTAATATAGTATAGATATAGATATATCTGTTAGCATTTTTAATCCATCTCTCTTACTAGGATTTTTAATTTTAATCCATCACTTAAAAGATAAATAATGTTGTGGAAATATATAGTGATAAACTTATATTAATATCAAGTTAAGAAAGAAAGCTGTCTTGATGAGAATTAATAGTTTCTTGCACATAAACATAGTAATACTTGGACAAAAAATTATACTGAAGTTTCCTACATCGTAAGTTCGTAATGTGGTAATTACTTTACTAACAAAATATAAAAGGAAAACTAGAAAAGATAGCATTAATCAGGAAATCATTCATTTTGGATGTAATAATAATAATAACCCTTTGTAGTTTTTTTTATGCAACCGATTTAATCCTTCAATTTCAAGTCGGAAGCATGAATATTAAAATTTTCTCAAAACGGCATTTCTTGAAAAATTCTTACTTTTTTTTTTTTTTTATAGAAAGACTACATATATATTCTACACAAACAAAGTCATTAAAACCTAAGAATACGAGGATAAAACCAAGATCCTACAACATCTGCATTAACTGCTATCGACACTAGATTATGCGAAATAGAAACAACCGTTCTAGTAGCGCAACAAAAGTCCAATAAAAGAACATCTCTTAAGAACGATCTCATATCGAAAACAACCCCAAATAAAGAATGTGGAAAATCTAGAGAATTGGATGTCACCGTTGTTAATAAGACCGATGAATCAGAGAATAACCAACGAACATCAACATTCAAAGAACTTACTAGCAACACTTCCATTCTACAAGTCAAACCTTCAGCCAAAAAGGGTCGTCTCCAAACGCCTTGCTAATTAACCGAAACTGCTATAACACTTCCTAAAGGATCCAAAAGACAAAACAACATCATAAATTCGAAACATGTCTTCTCTCACCGCCCATCAACAAGTATGATTCATGAATTTGTCAGGGTCGAAATCCAACAGGTTAATTTCTAAATTCCACGGTTAAACATGCTGGCACTGTAACAGTCAGATAACAACGTGAGAAATAAAAGATAGGTAACTGATATTTTACATTACCTACGGATAGACTCAATGATGTTGGATTTTAGTTACCTGTTCATAATGTAATTTTTTTTAGGGTCAATAATCTAGGAGAGTCTGAAGTTTGACCCTTGTTAATTTGAGAGGTCTGAAGATTGAAATGGTGATAACAAATGTCTGAAGTTTCGACTTGTAGATAATAGAGGTCTCCGTTAGTTTTTTCCGTTAAAACTGACGGAAGTTGGTCATGTGCATTGCATGTGACCAGAAATAAAATAAAATTCCAAAAATACCCTTCTTGCATCTCACATGTTTGAATGAAAAGACGAAAATGCCCTTAAGGCCACCACCCAACTCCGGCGACCACCACTCACAGCTCCAGCGACCGCCACCTAACTCTGGCGACCACAACCCGACTCCGACGACCATCGCCCAACTCCGGCGACCACAACCGCGGTCCCGATTGGACCCAATCGGGGCCGGTGGCTCCGATTTGGGACCAATTGGGGCCGTGGTGGCGGTCGTCGGAGTTGTGAGTGGTGGTCGCCGGAGTTGGGTGGTGGCCGGCCGGAGCCGTGGTGGTGGCCGGAGTTGGGTTAGGTTTAAATTATGGACAGGGGTATTTTTGTCATTTCATCTTTATATTAATTAAACTTTTTATTAATTCAAATATTACAAAATGGTATTTTTGACATTTTACGCGGTTCTGTTAAATTTGACAGAAAATTTGGACGGAAAACCTAAAAATCACAAAGTCCAAACTTCAGACTTCAGTTATCACCATTTTAATTTTCAGACCTCTCAAATTAACAAGGTCAAGCTTCAGACATTTCCCGGATTATTGACTTTTTTTTTTTAATTGATATAAATAAGATAGATAATTCAGATCCTAGATATGAGTCAATTGTCAACAAGAAATAAAGTCTATATCGTCAATTAATGAGGAGGCCAGATTTTTCCAACATCTCACATGGCATTTCACGCAGCCACATTAACTCATTAACCACGTACCGTTATAATTATGTGATTCATTCGACGTTGATACTCCTCTTAACTTCTAATTTTTTTTTTGGCCATGCTCTAACTTCTAACTAAACTTTAATTAATTATGATTTTTTTGGAATATTAATTAACCCGATTTCCTGGGGTCAAAGATTGTGTCATGACCCGAAGTCCTCGGTCACCGACATTAATTTAAAATAAATACATAATGAAAATAGAACCCCACGACGACTCAATTGGAAATAGCTTTTACTCCACATTTTTAATAATCATTATTAAAAAAAAAGTAATATAATTAATTAGCTGCATATTTCTATTTGATTGATGCTTCTCTAGGCGAAACTGATTTGGGCTCGGGTCGGGTTCGAATCCCAAATTTGAGTGTTTAGGTCAGTGTCGGTTTGACCCGAATCTGACCCGAGAAAAAACTGATCGGATTCGGATTTTAATATTGGACCTGAATCCGACCCGTCAGACCGGATATAATTAAATTATGAATATTAATATATAATATATAATAAAATAAAATATTAAAAGCAAAAGTAAAAGTAAAAGTAAAACAAATAAATAACAAAGTAGACCTAACGTCATCACTTTCTATCTTCTCTCATTTAGTTTTCTTCTCCTCAATTTTAAAAACTCGGTCGGTGCTTAGACATAGTCACAAGTCAACTCATCGTATCACAACTCATCGAATCACAGACCTCACACACGGGCACGAATCACAGACCTCACCCACGGGCACGAATCACGTAAGAGGAGACAACAAAACAAAAATCTCAGTCGCGTTCGACTCTTAGTCTCTCAGAAAAAATCATCGATTATAATTCCTAAATCGCATATTCTAATTCACGACTTGAACTGACGACTCGAAATAGACGATCGAATTCTCTACGGCGGGGACAAAATTACTGACAAAGACATGGAGATGGATTCTTTTAGGGTGAGCAGCAAATAACGAGTTAGGAGAAAGAGAAAGGAGGAGAAGTAAGCAGCGACCAGCGACCAATGAGAAACATATGAATTTATGAATGGGTTACAGGTTGACCTCGCTAGATCGGGTTCGAATTCTGAGGCCTGGCCCGTTATGAAGTTCAGTCGGGTTCAGATTGACTGCATATTGACCCACGGATCACGGGTTGACCCAATATGACAGGCCTATACTTCTCTTTTTAGTTCATTCAATAATTTCCAAGGATTTCATTAGTACGGATTTCAACAAAAAAAAGTTTATAATTTGATATTAAGTGAATTAATAAGATATCATCATCTTAAAATTTGGTATCTGTACAAATCTAAAGTTAATCCGAATTTTATCTTATCGGGCTTGACTTGTATAACTTATACAAGACCGAGCGATGCGCCGATGCCTATGAATGGAAATGAGAAAAAGAGAATGAATTGATTAAAAAATGGACAAAATTAATGCAATACAGTTATACAGGAATGCAACAGATAGGTAGATATGTGTGCATTATACCAATCACATATACGTGTCACGTCATGAACAGAATGATAATGGTTCAATCAAAACTATAAATAAGAAATCATTCAGTAATCTAAACAATTATAACTCTAGTTAAGTTAAGTTGTATGAAGGTTTAGTAAAATCGAAAAGTATAAACTTCAAAATACAGCTTAATAAACGTAGATGAAGATGATATATCAGTTTAATTTTTACATTATTGAATAATATTTTATAATTTCAGCTTTTTATAAAAAAAAAAAACTCATGTATTTCCTTTAATTTATTATTATAATATCTACTCTTAAATATCGTAACAAAAAATACAATTTTTTATACATTAATATAATTTTCGAACATTTTTTTCCATACGAAAATAGAGATGAAAACATGTTAAATGATATCATATTTTTCGAATTTACAGCGATACACCGCTGTAACAAATTAATTAATAATAAATAAATATATTCTTTTTATTTTATTAATTTTAAAAATGAGTTTACAATTTAATAATATTATAAATTTCAAGTATTGTTAATGAACATTGCTAGTAAAATTAACATTCCTCGAATATTAATCTTTTAAAGGGATTTTTATTCAATTGTATGGTAAAGTTTATCATCCACTGAGAAAATATTGTATGAAAGCTAACGGTCTTGGAGGAGGAAATTTCATATAAATAAAGTGAGAGGTATAAAGCATAAGATGACAACTTTATCAATATTTGTAAATCATTAGATATAAAAACATAGAGAGATGATGACTAATATCTACGCGTTACATTATTGTGTGACTATCGAACATGACAAAATTGATTATTCATCATTTTATCTCACTATCTTTCTAGACTTGTAGTCTGCTCTTTTTTTTTATAAGAAAAAGGAATGGGCTAGTAGTGGCGACCCTAGACCCATCCCGCTACGTAATGTCCGGACTTTCGTGTTCATTTGCGAGCATATCATACTTATGAACAAGTAGCGCAAGCACTGGTCCCTTCAACGTAGCACCACCAACAGCCTAGTATAGTCAAGAGGCCGGCCCGTAGGAACGAGTCCTCCTTTCCCCAGGAAATGATTTTAATCAAGTCGCTGGGGGGATTCGAACTCGTGACCTCGGAGCCAAACCACATGGGAGTCAGCGCTCTCAACCACTAGACCACAACTGCTGGTGGTGTAGTCTGCTCTGCTCTCTCATCTCCTGTAGAACAAATTACATTCCTTAGTTGTGTTTGCCCTCAAAGGATTCCAAATTACCCTTTCGGACGTTGATTTTGATTAATGAATTTGGATTAAAAACCTTTTTTGTCAATTATGTTTGACGATTTTTTAGTTTTGGTCTATTATTTTTTTTTTTTGCCTAATTTTGGCCTTGTATGTTTGCATATTTTTCTAGTTTTAGTGTCAACTCGCCCCCAGTTGGACATAGTCCAATTGGATTAGTCCTGGGCTAGCTCAGGGCTGGGTCGATCCCAGTTGGAGTCGCCTGGGTCCGGCGATCTCGACCGTGGTCGGACACAGCCCTGGGCTAGCCCATGGCTAGGTCAATTGGACTTAGTTGTCCAATTTGAAGTCAATTTTAAAGAGTTGGGACTAAATTGAACAAAAAAAGAGTTAGGGAAGTATTAGAGGACTAAAAATTGAACAAAATTAAAAGTTTAGGGTGGATCACGTGACTTGCACATGTTACTTAACGGAAAATATTGACGGAATGTAACAGAAAGACCAAAATTAGAAAATATGCAAACATAAGAGACCAAAACTAAGAAAAAAAAAATCATGGACCAAAACTCAAAAGTCGTCAAGCATCATGGATTAAAAGACCTGTTAACCCAATGAATTTTGTTGAGACGTGTAAATAGATTGACTAATTTAAAACATGTTGTCTTTTACTACTGCATATTATGTTCATGTTATGGAATTGTCTACTTATCGTCTATAGTGTACCTAAGTGTATTTATGGACTCAATGTAATTTTATTTTTGATTTCGTTATTAATGAAATACTTTCTTAAAGAAAAATACCACCCACAAGACACCACGTATCATTATTATTGGAAGAATAATTGTGTATATACTATATATGATGATGATGATAATGATAATAATGATTACGATAGGACCCAAACCCAACCCCAGGGTTTGTCCCAACAAATTAAATAGAAGCCTATAGAGAGACAAAGGGTGGCCTTCGTCTAAGATAAGGAAGGGATGATGGACTGACTAAGCCTAGCTACCCAACCCAATGGAATCTCCATCTCCCACCCTTCATTTTCTTTATTTTTATTTATTATTTCTCCATACCCTTTTCATTTTAATATATATCTATTTCATATTTGACTATATTCATCATTAAATAATAACCATCATGCATTAAGGTTATACTTATACTAGAATGACGACTTTATATTGCTTATTATATTACACAATTATATAAATACTAGAATAAAGCACTCACTAAGTTGGTATTATTTAATGAAAAAAGTTGGTTGAGTTAAATTTGAGTTTATTTCTAATCTGATTTTAAATTTAGAGTTAGAAAGAATCATATTTTAGGATGGAGGATAAATATATTACATAATATTTAATGATAATATGAATTTATTTTTAAGGTGAATTAAAATGAAATCGAGTTTATTTAATACGGTTTAGCAACGGTTAACATGACTACAAAATAACACTTTAAGAGTTTCAAATAGTGACATATAAGTTTTAGGAGTTTTAAATTTTTTTAATTTGTTTGAAGTCTCAATTATCTAAAGTGTGACTTATCAGTAAGTCATAAATCGATTCACCTAATTAGTTAGGACACTCATATTGACCCGAGTCCGTGAAATATGTTCACGAGCATGTCTAACATGAGTTTGTGTCAGTGCGCGCTTCCTAACTCGGTCAATTGAGTAACACACAATAACGATTTAGAATTTTGATCGGTTTAAAAAGTTCACCCATGCACGGACTCATCTCATATATGGTCACATAGACAATGTAAACATATTTGAGATGGACTTGAATCAACATGAGAACCCTTAACTAGGTAAATCTAGTCATAGCTAATTTCAGATAGTTAAGAATCCAAATAATAATAAAAAAAAATAATAAAAAATACACCAATAGTTGAGGCTTCTACACGCCATTTTTCATAATAAGACAATTGGTAAAGAAAAATCCCCGAATTATAACACCGTTAAGTAATTTACTGCATAAAGACATAAACTGCAAATTGGAATACTACGTATCATTTCCATTGTCAATTTTCATGTAAGAAAAACACATGCTTGCTTTCTACTCTTCCACTTGATATAGTTATGGCGCCATCGTGTATAGAAAGAGACTTCTGCTTCTTCCCTTCACTTCACTGTCTCTTTATCTAACCCTCACCTCTCTTCTTCTTCTTCCTCAATCTAGAGAGAGAAACAAAAAACAGAGCATGGGGAATTGCCAAGCCATAGATGCAGCAGCTTTGGTGATACAACACCCTTGTGGCAGACTAGAGAGGCTCTACTGGTCAATACCTGCAAGTGAAGTCATGAGATCGAACCCTGGCCACTACGTCTCCCTCATCATTCCTCTCCCTAACTCCGACGAAGATGATGACTGTAAAGATCCCAAGAAAGTGCGGTTCACTCGAGTCAAGCTACTCCGCCCAACCGAAACACTCACTCTTGGCCACGCCTACCGCCTCATCACTTCCCAAGGTCATCATCACTGTCATTACATCATATCCACCACTATTTTTTTTTTTTTTGGGTACTGATATCAGATTCATTGTGTTGATCTATTTTAGACGTGATGAAAGTGCTGAGGGCCAAGAAATCTGCAAAGATGAAGAAGCAGCACCAGAATCTGCAGATGCAACAAGAGGAGGAGAGTTCACAGATGGTGGTTTCTTTCAAGTTGCAGGAGGAGAGAACAGCAGGAGAGACATCTGACACAGAGAAGACCAACCAGGTAATTATCTAGTATATATTTAGGGTTAAGAACCTAAAAACAGTCACAACTATAGGTCATGTTGTTAATCGTTTTACCAGATTTAAAATATTGATATTCGGTGTCTCAACTATCAAATTTGTTGATTTCCACTTTTTTCTATTAAAATCGACGAAACAAAAACATTTATTTTAAGCATCAAACAAGCCTAAACCATGAGCAACAAATATAATATTTCGAAAAAGTGGTAAACAACATGTTTTGTAGCTTAAAACACCAATTTTATCGCCAAAATCAGTCGAAAACAACATATCTTATAGTTGAGACGCCGTATATCAACATGACTAATAGTTGTGGATGCTTTTAGGTTCTTAACCCATATATATAATCTAATATAAACCATTAAGAAACAGAACGTATATCCACCAAAAAAAAAAGAAACAGAACGTATGTTTCTGTCAGTTTACCTTAACATTATATGCATAGAAAAGTTGTATAAAGTCCAAATTTTAGAGCGAATTTAGTGTAAACGATTATCTTTTCAATAAAATAAAAAATGGGATTTGAGTGAGAGGGGCAGTTTCTTGAAATAGAAAATATTCATCTTTACATTAAGTTCCCCTCCAGATGTTAGACTTGGTAGAATTGATTTTATATATATGCAGACGAATATAAAATCAAGAACTAGCAATTCAAACGGCTTCTTTGTTATGCTACAGTCTTAGAACTAGAAATAACCGTGTAAATAATTGTAAAAAAATTCCAGGAGATAAGACACGAGAGAAACCAAGGAAGAACTGCACCTCTCAACTCCGCGCCAGCACGGACAAAATCATGGCGCCCCACCTTACAGAGCATTGATGAGATTGCAAGCTAACTTTGGTGGTCCAGTTATCAAACTTGCCCTGCCAGTCAATGAAAAACAAGTAAAGAACTCTTCTTGATTGAAGAATTCAACTCATTGTCGTGGAAATATGGAAGCCACAGCTTCCACTGCCTTGAGTGCAGCTGAGCTTCGACTGACAACCATTCCAAATCTTTTACATGTAATAAGCAATTCAATACAGTCACAAGAAGCAGTAAATGGATCAGAAAATTGTGTAACTGCAGTCTTCTCTAGAGTTGCTTCATAGTATTAGTTACCAGGAACCTACCGAACATAGCACCACGAACAACATAGCGGAATATTTTTCTTTTAAAATTGGAAGTGTACAAATCAGTTTCCTGGATTGCTGTTCCAAATTTCCCAGTCTCGATCGACATGGATTTGCGCCCACAAAAGTGAAGTTCGTGCAGCAAAAGCTGCTCCAGGTAGATTCCTATCCTTGAGAGCAACCATCATATCAGTGAAAGGCTCCACCAGTAAAGTTCTAGGCCCTCCATAGTGCTAGTGCAAAAACTCAGTAAATATCTGAAATGGAAACACTCCATCATTAAGGTGAATCTCAACAAAATTCTCATCAATATTTGAATACTCTGTCATGTGAATAAAGCAATTCATAAATTATTGAAAATCTATAAATTAATGACCCAGCACCGATTAAAGTAAGGACAAACTGATGGGCTGTGTCCAAAAAACAGTGGTTCACTTATTGTCAGACAGATTTTAGGTCTCAATTATTGATCTATTTGAAGTGTACCAGAACCTCTAAGAATCACAACTTTATATCTCTGACAGAATTCAAAATTCCTACAACGATCCAAAAAACTGTATACACATGAATTATTCAAGTTTTTTTTTTTTGCCACAATTGAATTATTCAAGTTTTTTTAGATTTATCCTTTTCCTTAGCCTATAATCCAATACATTTCCTCGAGGTCATTCCATTTTTTGCTTGAATGGTTTTCTTCCCAGTGATGCACTTTTTCGAACACCTTATGCTCATATTCAACCATACGACCATTTCAAACACATTTTTCTTTTTTTGGAAGAAACGGATATACAAATCTAGAAAATAAAGATTTTACCTGTGTACAGACAGACATATACGACATTCTCAAGATCATCTCCAAATGTATCCATGTCTCCACGGAGCTTCCTCCTGAGCTCAGTCTGGAACTTCCGAGTTTCCTTTTCCAAGCAATTCCACAAGAAATCATCACATACATGTCAATCGTGAAACGTATAAAATAGTATATGCAGTCAGAAACGTACATATTCTGCAAATTCTGGAATTGGGTCGGGGTTGACGTACTTCTGGGGCGGAAATTCCCTGACGGTGGGAGAAACCACGGCGGCGCCGATAAGAAAGGTAGTAGATTGGTAACCAGTAGGTCAACGCGGATGCGGGTTGCATTGGCGGGTCTTTTGGCGGGAAGAAGAGGAGTTGTTGCTCCGGCAGTAGAAATCTGCACTCTGCAGCCATGGACATACCGGAGGCGGAGACTGCTGGGGCCTCCGTCTTTTGGAGCCAACGTGTAAATCTACCGAAGAAGAGTCCGATCCACTTGATGGGGGCCTTTTTCTACTTTGTAGGCCCATAACGTTAGGCCGCTACATCATGTATAATAATAATAATAATAATAATATTGTATTTATTCTCTTTGTTATTTTGAGGTTCTTCGGTTTGGTCCTTAAATTTAATTTGGTTCTCATATTCTTAAATTTATTTTAATTCATCCTTAAATTGAATTACGTAACTAGGGTTTTTTTTGGACTTTTCTGGCATGCTTCTGGAGCAGCGTGCTTCTGGTGGCTTTTGGGGGTTAACTGACTACATTAAAAACTAGAGGGTTAGTTATGCAATTGGTTTGGTCTAAACTTAAACCGACTGTAATTGGTTCGGTCTAAACTTAAACCGGTTCAGATAGCAACTAAGGTTAACGCCGTAACGAAAAAAAGTATATTTTTTCATCACCGTGATTAAAGAAAAGGGTCAATAACCTGGGAGAGGTCTGAAGTTTGGCCCTTGTTAATTTGAGAGGTCTGAAGATTGAAATGGTGATAACTGAGGTCTGAAGTTTGGACTTTGTGATTTTTAGGTTTTCCGTCCAAATTTTCTGTCAAATTTAACAGAACCGTGTGAAATGTCAAAAATACCCTTTTGTAATATTTGAATTAATAAAAAGTTTAATTAATATAAAGATGAAATGACAAAAATACCCCTGTCCATAATTTAAACCTAACCCAACTCCGACCACCACCACGGCTCCGGCCGGCCACCACCCTCTCCGGCGACCACCACTCTCTCCGGCGACCACCACCCTCTCCGGCCGGCCACCACCCTCTCCGACGACCGCCACCACGGCCTCAATTGGGCCCAAATCGGGGCCGGTGGCTCCGATTTGGGCCCAATTGAGGCCGTGGTGGCGGTCGTCGGAGAGGGTGGTGGCCGGCCGGAGAGGGTGGTGGTCGCCGGAGAGAGTGGTGGTCGCCGGAGTTGGGTAGTGGCCGGCCGGAGCCGTGGTGGTGGCTGGAGTTGGGTGGTGGCCTTAAGGGCATTTTCGTCTTTTCATTGAATCATGTGAGATGCAAGAAGGGTATTTTTGGAATTTTTTTTTATTTCTGGTCACATGCAATGCACATGACCAACTTCCGTCAGTTTTAACGGAAAAAACTAACGGAGACCTCTATTATCTACAAGTCGAAACTTCAGACCTTTGTTATCACCATTTCAAACTTCAGACCTCTCAAATTCACAAGGGCCAAACTTCAGACCTCTCCCAGGTTATTGACCCTAAAGAAAATGGGTAGGGCAACCTTCATTCATCCCTCTGAGCCACTACTTTTATGATTTATCATCTTCTAATACCTTCTTCTTCTTCTTCTCGCGTTCATCCTACGCATTCATTCTTCTATCCACCTGAGGTCTGCGGCGCTCCCTCTTCCTCATCCCGACGCTCCCTGTCCCTCTAATTCGACGGCAACGACACAGATATGGCCACCACTATTGGAGGTATCTCCAGTGGCTGTACCGATTCCGGCAGCTCTGGTGGCCAATCCAGTGGCAGCTCTAGCGGCCTTGGTGGCTCCATTGAAGGCGGACCAAAGATTTTTGCACTGTGGATCATCGATCTCTGGACAGCAGCTCAATCCAGCAGCTCTGGCGACGATTGTTGGCTCATCTACAGGATGAATTTACGTTTTTCAAGTATATTTTGATATTTGCTTCCCAAAAAAAGTATATTTTGATAGATTATTTTATATAATAGTTGGATTCAGATGAAAAACCTCTTATCGTTGCAAAGAAATCTTTGTTTTGTGCTACTCCTGATGAAAATAAAGTTTATCTTTTAAAAAACAATTGTCCTGATTTTACCTTAATAAGTGTCCTGCAGGCATATTTTTGCAAATTCATCATTTGTAGCTGAGATCTTTAATTTCGTTTATGTCAGGATGAATGCATTGGATATCGACAAGTGGGGAATCGTCAGCAATAGGTAGGATTTGGAATCAACAACCATGCTATTTCAGTTTCTTGACGAACAAGGCAAACTTTGATAATATCTTATGATTCATCATTTCTGAAAGTTATGAGGTCTATACATTTTTGATGCAGATGGTGCAGAGATCGTTGCTTCGTACCTGACTGCTTCTCGCTCAATAAAGAAAGCGTACTTCGTTTCCTTGGACGAGCGGTGACTTCTTTTGTGTTTATGTCGGGATAGATGAATTGGATATGAACAAGTGGGGAATCCTCAGCAATGGGTATGATTTCTGAATCTTATTCTTCTGGCTTCAACTAGAATGTGAAGTTGTCTATCTTTACCACTACTACTACAGAATGTTAAATTAGTTAGGATTTTGTTGTAGTTTTGGTCATTTGACATTTTTGCCAATTTAGTAATAATAGTTAGGCCTGTCAAAACGGGTCAACCCGTGACCCGTGACCCGTAACTCGTGACCCGCGGGTCACCGACCACCCGAACCGTGATTGACCCGGGGGTCACCACGGGTCAGGGTTGCAAACCCGTACCCGTGATCCCGGGTCACGGGTTGACCCGGGTCTGACCCGTGACCCGGGTCAGCTCTGCGTAAAACCATTCAAGAAGCACATCAGACAGCATAGTGGGGTTATATAGCGTCGTTGCCTGTCCTCAAATCAAGCCACGTAAATAAATTAATAATCATATACAAATTTGAAAAAGAAAACTCTCCATTGTTAATTAACTAGTCTATCTACTAAACACATGGCGAGGTGGAAATGATAATCTATCCTACTAATCAAAGAAAACCCTCCATTATTAATTAACTAATCTATCTATTAAACTCTGGACTCTCTGCACGCTAAGGTTAGGATAAAAAAAACAAAAAACTTACCTGATTTCAACGGGTCACGGGCCGGGTACGGGTCCTAGCTATAAACCCGTACTCGGCCCGCCCTCAACGGGTCATTTACGGGTCAACCCGTAAATGACCCGTTAGTAAGACTAGGAGTACCCGGACCCGACCCGTGAACGGGTCATTTACGGGTCACGGGTAAAATTGACAGGCCTAATAATAGTTAAACTTCATCATCAGAATCTTGGTCACATGATTGTTATGTAAATTCAAGTTATTCCCTAAACTTTAATAGTGGCCCAATGGTGTGCTGAACCAAGGGTTGACCATTGGGCTGACTATGGTGGACTCGGGTCCGATGTTAAAGTCCTGGTATTGTATAATTTTTTTTTTTTTTTTTGCTCAAATCCAAGACCATAGCTCAGGCCACCTATTGTTGTGCCTAGGTCTTGAATTTTGGGATTGTGTCCAAATGTTAATAACCACGGTTGGACCGACTGGGGATGGTCGACCCAATCAAGGAGTCGAGTCCTGCTTCAGCGCACTCTTAGTCGACCAAGTCTGGAATTACTATTAAAGGTTGACGATTAATTTGAAGTGAGATGGCAACTATGTAAATATACTGTTGAAAATGATGGATTGACGAGCAGAGTAACATTCGTAGAAAATAGCAGAACTGTTTATGGATTATATTATATTGATTTTTTTTTGCCATGATAATAAAGTGAAGTTCAGTAAAAAAAAAAAATACAAAACTGGTTTAGAAGTTGATTAACCAAAATATGTAAATTACACTTGGATGCTGGTTGGTCTTTTCTATATGCATTTTGTAGTTAAACCTTGATTCCTTCTTTTCCATTTGAATTATATGAATTTGAACCTTTATTTGAAGGCCAGATACAATATTTTTTTGTTTCTTATTCTGCAGCTAGAAAGCAAGTTTGTTTTGTCAGCCACGTTATATGTAGAGGGACCCCTCCGGATGAAGGAAAAATATGTTGAAGGAACTCTTGAAACACCCACTGTTATGGAAGACACTGTTTCAGAACAACTAAAAGCTGCCCTCGGCCAGGCAACATCTACACCGCAGCAACTTCCGTTACCAGTTAGAGATGCCATTACCAGTGGGCTGAGAAAAAACGTTCATCTTTTGTGAGTTACTCCTCTTTTTGCTTGAATGAGTTTTTTCCATGTTCGACTGCTATGAATATAGTTATTTCTCCGTGTAACAAATAATGGTCTTTCTTTGTCTTTTACATGCCATAAATACTGGAGAAACCTCAAACTTAAACCTCTATTCAGCATCCACCTACAAAGTTGAAATCTTTGACACATCTCTTAGTGAAAGCATCATTTGCAATGGTCTATAGTTATAACCGGCACATACAATCACTTCAATGACCAACAAAAATTAAGCGGTCGTGACTTTGAAAAAAAATAAAACTGAATAATCCATTTAATTTGGTCAGCACATAGAGAAATTGTGGATCATACCGTGTTTGGTGTTACGTTCGAAATTTCAGAGGGATATATTATGAAGTGAATGAGATACATGTCACAGTTACTCCTGCAACACACAATCAACCTGGAATTAGACAAATCATTACATTCACCTAACTCTGGTGGACAATCCGACCATTATTGCTACATACCCATCACGCAATTGTTCTTGGTCGGGTACATGATCAGGGAATGTCAGCCCCCAAAGAACTAACTTTTACCTTTCCAAATTCTGAACATCTTATTCTCCATGTCCACTAATTCTTGGATAAAAGTTAACTGCTAAGCAAAAAAATTTACTCAACATCATAATTGTTTTTTGTAAATTGTATTTAAGAGTATGACTCAACTCAACACTCACCATCAATGACACTCAACCTTCTTTCTACATATCCATATTCGAGTGTATCCACGACATAGATTGAACGATAAGCAACATCTACTATAAGCAATTACTAATGTTTGTTGATGTCATTGAAATGTTTGTTGATGTCATTGATAGGAATGTATATCTGCTTGTAAAAAGAAGAAGAAAAAATAAATAAATCCTGATGTCAAATTTAAAACAATTTAATTAACAATTACTTCGAAAAAATATGTGACTAACCTTCCTTTTTTGTGACTAGTTTAACATGTGAGCAACACTATTTATCACCTGCGGTCCACACAAAAATTAATCTATAAAATATTTGTAATTCCATCTTTATTTTATTACACAACAATTACGCTTACATATGCACTCGATCAATTGATGTTTTGTCAGTTTTAACTAAGAGCTCCCTACTAAAAAAAAAAAAAAAATCACCCAAGCATTAGTTTATTTTAGAGATCATCTACTACCCATTAGCCATTTCATAAGTTACTCTACAAAAAAAAAATCATATGCACCTATCGATCAAATACTGTTTTCAAAACAACAATTGGCTATACACTAGGTTGTGTATAAAATTGAAATCCTTCCATTAGGTTATACACTAGGTTGTGTATATCAAATTCAGTAAATCGTCGAGACTAAGATTCACTACGTTGACGGATTCCTAGACGAAGAAATCATATACATTATCATCGTGATTAACCTAGAATTGGGATAGATTCAATCCCCGGTAGAGTGGTATGATTTGAGAATTTATTATATCATGTAACTAAGCGCTCTATATGACTGATTTGTTGAATAAAATGATTTGTGGAATTCAATCCAAACAATGTACTATACACACCCTTCAATAGTTCCACTCTACATGCTCATCTTAAATACAAAGTGATATAATATGATAATAAGCAATAGGAAATTTCATCAAATCGGCTGCGAAGTGAGATGGCATTTAGAACAAAATCATACTCCTTTTCCAAATCATCTTTAGTAGACAATCCTTGAAGAGAAGCAAAATACATGATTTTCTTATAGGCTACAATGTCTCACATGTGCATAAAAGGGTATACATATCTAACACCAGAAGATAAAACCAATAAAAAGTGCCATCTTGGATGATATGAATCACTGCAGAATACTTGGCATAAACCATTCACTGAACATTTACACATAGTATGTCAAAACTGGACTATAATATGCTTTTACGGAGCTAAATCTAAGAACACCCATTCCACAGTCATATGAGCCAAAATTAATAACGCAAACACCCATAAAACCACAACCCTTTATGTGAAAAGTTTAATCTTCATATGCACTTACCGGTCAAATACTATTTTCGCAACAACAATCGTCGTTTTGAAATGACATAATTAACAACTTCACGCTCATCATTATCCAGATCCGGTCCCTCTGAATTTAACTTATTCAAATGAATTAAGAATTGGAACATGTCATTAAACATCAACTTTAAAATATGAAGAACTTACTAATTAGCAACAATATTTTTCATCCAATTAAAAGGAAATTCATCATATCCTTCTCAAGCTAACCTATTCCATTGCTGTTATTGCTGTGAAAAATCAAGTACATGAACATCTTCTGTTGATAAATCAGCAAGTCCAACCCTGCACTATATTGTCAATCAGGAAATTAAAATAATAACCAAGAACTAGTAATATACACAGTGAAAGATATAATCCATAACTACCGAAGCTTTCCTCGACTCAGCCACTAGGCTCTGTTTCAGTTGTGCTGTGGCTTCTCCTTCTGGCATCATCGGTGATTTCATCTCCATCGGCGATTCCATCTCTATCTCTTCTCCAAGCAAACCCTAATTTAAGTGCAGTAGCGGGAACACAATCAGGGAGAGGGAGCGCCAGAATCAATGAGAGGAAGCGCCAGAATCAGGAGAGCCGGAGAGGGAGCGCTGCCAAACCGCACGGTGAGGAAAAAATAAACTTTCTTTGTTAAGGCGTTAACCTTAGTTGCTATCTGAACCGGTTTAAGTTTAGACCGAACCAATTACAACCGATTTAAGTTTAGACCAAACCAATTGCATAATTAACCATCTAGTTTTTAATGTAGTCAGTTAACCCCCAGAAGCCACCAGAAGCACGCTGCTCCAGAAGCATGCCAGAAAAGTCCGTTTTTTTGTTTTTTTTTTTTGCAAACAACTAGAAGGGTTTAACTACGCAGAAATACACACATTTGTGGGTGTAAAGTAAGGTCAAATCAAAATACCCAATAAATCTTAGGCCTCCTTGAAAAATAGGTGTTTCGGTCGCACCTTTCAGTACTATTGCCGGGATTTTTTAAAAGTTTCACAAATATATATATATATATATATATATATATATTACTATTAGGAAAAACTTAGTTGTAATATATGTAAAACTTTAAAATATGATTTTTTTTTAGCTACACTTAGAATTTGCATAACACCGTTGTTAATATATATTTCTCAATAGAGTTCACCTTTAAAGTAATAGATTAATAACAAAAATATACTACAATCATGGTGTTTGTACCCACCATTGCCTTTTACATTTTTTTTTTAAATATGTACTAAGTATCATCTCTTAACATAATTTTTGCTCACACTAGGTCAGTTTGTAACCAGTAAAATGTTAGTTATAAATATTTTTCATTTATAAGGCTCAAACCTGAGATATTTAATTAATGGATCAACATTCAACTGTTGGACCATATTACATGTTTATCTTGGTACAACTTCACTCCGGTGGTCATCCGTCCTTCTATCAACATCCTCCTCCTTGTAGTTAAAGGTACCGAACTTGAGCATGACACGGGGCTCATAGCCACCAAGGGACAATATAGAGGAACAATTGCCTCCTCAATTTTTTGTGCAATTTTTATTTTAAAATTTGTAATTATCATAAATTTGGTACTTTAAAATCTTACCTCCACTCCTAATTTTTTTATACTAGGCATTTTTCATTGACTCAATTATTATGCCCTAAACAGAATTTTTCCATGACCAACTCTACAAGCGATTCGTACAAGGCTTACAAACAAATTCACCTCCGTATGGTTTCCGCTTCGAGGCGCTTGGAATCATTGAATGGCATTGACTCACAAGACATATAAAATGATGTTTATTTAAAAAAAAATGAGAAATTTTTTTGAAGCATGCATGGAACCCAATCATGTGATATAAACTCAAATGCCGTACCCTAGTGTAATGAACAACATAAAATCATAAATAGACGACCGACAAACAAACCGACAGAGACAAGCATACAAATATAGCAATATAACAATCAGATATATAGTTAATTACTTGCCCTAAACTTCATTGCTTGGAAAACCCTAGCTAGGTAGGGTTTTACCATGAAGGAAGCAAATTAGGACAAATAATAATTAACTATATATAAGATCACTAAAGAATTACTTCCCCATCTTCACTGAATCCAGCTGAACTGCAAATTCTTCTTCTTCTTCATCAACAACATTATCATAAAAATCAACCCGAGCATCGAACACCGGTATGCTTCTTCGCGCACAAGAATCCATCAGGTTATCGTACTTGTTGTTAACAGCAACATACGTACCAACAACCGCATAAAATAGCGAAATAACCAGAAGAAACGTCGGGAGAATCGACTCGGGATAGTAATACCACGGCGAGTCGAGAAGCGACTTCTTACCCTTCCCTAACGATATCGACAGAAACACGGTGGACATGTAGTTGAACAACAGCACATACGTGGCTATCGTCAGCAGCACCGCCTGTTTAAGCTGAACAACGTTGAGCACAATCGCAGCCACGGCGAAGCAAAACGCCACCGCATTGGTGGCCGTGAAGCTGAAAAGAGTGAGGCCATTCATGATGAGCTGGCCTGCTGAGTGTGTAGGAGATGGTGATGGTGCAGATGGGGAGCTTACTGGTGCAGGGCTAGAATCGTCCTGCCAGTAACCTCCGGGAGGAGTGAGAATGGCTGTATACGTGGCGGTGGCTATAAGAGTGGCCACCAGTAATACCACGTCTCTCGATTTCATACCTATTAGAAAATAAAAATATAAACCACATTAATAAAATAGTGACAATTTATTAATTATATATTAGATATAAGTATTACAATGTAGAAGATAAAAATGATTATATTAATTCTTCTCTTTAAACATTAATTATCAAAGAATTATTATGTTAATGTATATATTAAAATATTCAAAATCAATTTCCATTATAGTCTACTCACCTTAGTTGCGCTCGTTATTGATGGAAATTGATAACACTCTTTTTTTTTTTATTAACGAAATTGATAACACTGTCTAGACTATACCATGAATATAGGTTTTTTTTTTTTTTAAATAATAAATATAAGTAAAAAATAATTTGTATATAAAATATAATACAAGTATTACTACTTTTATATTTTTTTTCTTCTAAAAATCTATTGAAGGTGGTGAACCATAAAGGGAACTGCCCTAGGGTTCACACACATTCCGTAGGTTTTTAGAAAAAAAATTCACAAGACTCGTAACAATTGTACTATATATTGTATATAAAAATTATTTTTATTTATTATTAATTATAAAATGCAATATTTATTATTAGATATACTTATTATGTAAAATTATTATTAATAAATAAAAATAATTCATTATGTAGTTAATGTTTTGTTTTTTTGCCGGTTAATGTTGTGAGATAAAAATTGATAGAATGTAACAATATATTATCCTCTACAATATTGTGATATTTATATCTAAATACATTAATGAATTGTCACTATTTTATTAATCTGGTTTACATTTTACGGGACGGATTATGTCAAAATAATAATTTCTTATTATATTTTGATAAAATTATAATATAAATAAATATTTATTGTTTAATAATACGTACCTTCTTCAGTATTGACCTGCGGGAAGCCAAGACTTCGGACCACGTGTTCTAACTTGCTCTTCTTTTTAAGGTTTTTGAGAATGGTGGATCCCATGAAGTGGGACTTGAGGGAATTCTGGAATTCGTATATAAGGTTGTGCATCTTCAACCTCTTGCTGAGTAGCTGCAGTGTGTCTTCCTTAATGTCACCTCCAAATCCATGCTGCGCTAACAAGAGTTGCTCAGCCGTCTGGCCTTTGAAGTTCTTTCTTTCTCTCGGAACGTATCGGATAACTATCTTCACCACCTATATATGTATTATATATTAATCATTTCAATTAACAGTAGCATCTTTTTTTTTATTTTTTTCAAAAGAAAATGAAGGGCTAGTACTAGCTAAACACCCTAAATTCATATCGATAAGTAATGTTCCGGCTCTCCTACTCACAAACTATACTTTTTTTCCGATCAGATTTAGTGAACATCTCTAGCACATGCTCTGACCCCATCAACGTGCCTCTACCACCCGTCTAGTTTAGTCAAGAGACTGGTTCATTAAGCTCAGTTTTACTCGTCTCCTCTTATATCTGGCGCGATATGTAGGTCAGACGTTATAACACTATATATTGTTCAGACATGATGTATTTTTAATCAGATCACCATAAGGAGGCGTTCCTGAGATGTTTCAAAACTTGGAATTTAAAACCAAACTATATAGAATTACGTGTTATGAACCACTAGACCAATCTTGTCGATCAGTGATATATCATGATTCTCTTTTACTACTATTTTGCATTAGTGTGCATGTGAGTTAACGCTTAATAACGCGTTATATATAGGGTTAACTTGCTACCTACGTGAACTTTTGGGATTCGAAAAGTTTGCTAACTAAACTTTGTTTTTCTAACGATTAAACTAAACATTCGCTAGCTAAATCCGTCCCCTTTCGATTTATTATAAGTTATTGATGGAAAATTGCACGTGCACCTGACTTGATGACGCCCGCATTCAACACCATTTTAATAAAAAATAGTTAAATAACAAATGGTTAGCTAAAATATTATAGTTGTTTATAGACTATTTATTAGTTGTGAGTTGTATAACATACCTCATTCCAGTTTTTGGCTGCGGCTAAATGCAAGGCAGTGTTACCATTGAAATCTTTCCATTCCAATATATATTCTTTCCGAGCCGTAACCATCCATCTGAACAACACCATAAAATTTCCAGAATTTCGCATCTTGAGAGCGCGGTGGACGGCGGTCTCCCACCGTGAGGTGATGTCTTCAAACGAGTCCGGACATGCATAAAGGAACTCGGCCAATAACTCCGGCGGTGCAATCTCCGCAGCAACATGGAGAGCCGTCTTTCCACCCGAACCCTTAGCCCGAATCAAGCCCACGTCTAGTGCCGCCAGAGCTTGCGCAGTTTTCCATTGTCGGGCATTTAGGGCTTCATGGAGCGGGGTGAGACCGCTAGGGTTTAGTTTGTTTTTGAGGCTTTGGTTGAAGATGGCTACTTCCACCGCGAATATGGCCTTCCCGTGTCGGGCCGCGATGTGAATAGCAGTGTCCGAAAATGTTTTGTACTTATCTAGGATGTCGGGCTGATTCTTAATCAGTTCATGAAGCCGCTCAATATTTCCGGTTTTAGCAGCTTCATGCAACTGCTACAAAATAAGAAGTATGCATTAATCAACTGTCTCGTAAATTCGAACTTAGGATAGTAAATGACATTATGTATATATTTTTAACCATGTGCTTTAGCCCGGCAACCTAGACTTTTTATGGGAGGTTTTTTCATCTAACAATTCTTTTAAAAAAACTCTGTTACCAGGATTTAAATATGTGTGCTCTGATATATCAAATGTAGACATGTAGTGAACAAAATGTACTACTTAATTAACTGTCACGTAAGCTCGAACGAAATCCTTAGATATATTTTATATATACTCTTAACATAATAAACTCAAGAAATAGTGAATCTACTGATATGATACCTCACATTCGGGTGCAGACATGGTGGAATGAAATCAAGTAGCTAGCTTTCTGGTACGTACCAGCTCCTTCCGTTGATGTTTGTCTTCGTATAACTTGAGGTTCTTTGTCGGGGTCCATTTATATCTACGTCAGGTCTCACCTTATCAGCAAAAATACTTTGCTGTGGCAGGAAGCTTATTATTTTATTTCTACTTTAACTAATAAAGGAATAAATTCGTATAATGTACGGATAAAGACACAGTGAAATTAATTCTTCGAGGATGAATGAAAAAGCGACTATTTGCATGCTAATAGTAATAATTACGTACACAAGATGACGGAAATAGTTTTATTTGTCACCATTTTTTTTTTAAATTTAAAAATCATGGTAAATCTTTTTGTCACGATTTTTCTTTTTCTTATAAAAAATTATTTATTCTTCACAATAAAGGTTTAGATGGTGACAAAATGATAGTGACAAAATAATATTCATCACAGCTGCATAATTTATAGATATTGCAACCATGATTAGCAAAGGGTAATGAGTAGTGGTATAAAAAAATTCTGACTGATGATCGTTCTTACTTGTGCTTTGAAATTGGGAAGGGGTGAGAAAAGCAAACGACTTAACTAAAAAAAATTAATAACTCACCGACTCACAATAACCCTTGTTACCCCATTATAAAATTATAGATTTACATGATGCAAATTTGAGATAATTTGAGATTGTGGTTAAGTTTTTAACCTATGAAACAATACAAAAACATATGACAGAGAGTTGAATTTGAGATGGCAGCTGACTGTGTGTACGTAGCTCAGGTGGTGATCGTAATGATTTGATCGTGTTTATGACCGATCGATAATGCTAATACCATTAGCACTACATGATCTACCCCCTTTAATGGCCAATAATATATACTAGTAGTAACAGTAAAGAAAAGATAAAGTCAAAAAGGAAAAGAGAATACAACACGTTACATAATTTGTCCTCGTACGGTCCTATGTTGTAACTGTTGTATCGTTTACGCCTTTTTTACAGTAAGCCAGATTATGGGCGAGTCACGTGCGTCATGCCCATGCATCGTGTTTTGAGTTATACGTTATAATCACGTGTATCATGCCTATTCATCGATATTTTTCTTTTTATTTTGAGAATAATATTATCAATAATCATACTCTCAACGGATTTTATTGTCTTTACTGTAATATTCATATTATTTAACTTTATCACTGTATATTTGACTGAATTGGACACTGGCTCTTTCGTTAATAAATCCGGTTATTTAAACTGATTAATTAAGTAAGTATTTGTGAGTCACTTGTTTAAAAATTTATTAAAAAAGCGCAGGAAGAATTTTTTATATGATCTCGATCGATACAAGTAGAAGATGAGCAGATTAAGGACGGAGAATGTGGATTAGGTGAAGGAACGGAAAGATAATCGGATACAGAGGAGAGCCTCAGCTCATGTTAACATATCAATTCATACTTGTAAACATAACTACTCCTCATACAATGTGAGCTATATATAATAAACTAGCTATCCAATTGTACTACTTATAAACCCCATCCAATTTTAATGCCAACATAAATGGTGGAGGTACATAGTTGTTCATTCACTAAACTATGTCCAGCTATTTAGTTTAAAAAAAATACTTCACTAAGCTAATTGGATTTTCAAGTAAAATTCAACTAGTTGTTTGCCTACTATATATATATATATATATATATATATATATAACAATAAAAATAAGATAGCTTCTACCTAATCCTATTTCAACTTAGACTTTTTAGAATTCTTGGTTGTATTTAAAATTAAATTATTTTAATATATATATATATGGATAGGGTTACAAATATAGTCATAGATACAGTAAAAAAAGCTTATAAATATGGCATATATGATTAACAAAAAAAAATGTATGATTATGATATTTGTTTATTATTACTGTACCGTAATCTGATAATTGAGACCTGAGAGCTCTCCATTACACACAAGCTTAGCTGGTGAGTTTGGGCGTGACGGGCATATCTTTTCTAGAAAAAAAAAGTATAATCCTTAAGGAATAAGATCGAGGTTCCGAAGTTGGCTCCATGTTCCAATTGTGAGTGCTTAATTATATGCCCCAGAAGCTGCTAAAAATTACATACATGCCATGTAGAGACAAATTGGAACATGGAGAACTGTCACTGTCGGCATGTGTATCAGAACTCAATCCTTAAATTTTGGGCTAATCATGTCCTGAGCCTAAGTCCGAATTCAATTTAGGGGAAAAAAACTGTCTCCCGCCTCGAGTTTTAACAATTCGAAACGATCTTTGACCAATCTAAATTAAAAAAAAAACAATAAAACATAAAAACAAACAAAAAGACATATCATTACCATTTTTTAAATTTCCCAGCATATATTAAGTTTTTATACACACATAAAATTCTTATACAAACATCAAGTTTTACAAGTTCAAATAACTAAAGTTGAGTTAAGATAAATAACAATAAAAAATAAGATTAGTTATAAATTCAAAACATAATGAGACGTAGCTTTCGGGACTTTGCTTAAGAAATCGGAGCCCGAATCTAAGTTTAGAAGAAAATTTCCTCCACTGGGGCTCGGGCACATTTTTGAGACGGACACCCTGGGCCGGCCTAAGAGAGACTGAGGTCTAAAGCTAAAATAAAATTTGGGGTCTTCACTTTTTTTTCTATTAGACATATTTTTAAAAAAACCTATTAAAAGTTGAACAGAGAGAATTGATTAAGTAGAAAAAATAATGAAAAGTCGCTTTTTATTTTTTTTATGAACTAATTTTTTTTTGGTTATATATTAAAGCAAATTTAATTATATAATAATATATATAATACCTTATTTCTTTAGGGGTTTAAAGCCCTAATTTTAGTGGCCTTACCCTTGGGCCGGCCCTACGGATACCTCCAAGAGCTCTTCAGAATATTTGATCACCTCTACCCAAGCCCTAGGTGAACTAGAATAGATGTTCTGGCCATCAATATGGGCTGAAATTGGTTCTCTCGAGTCTCGACCGTCATAAAAAAAGCCCAGATAATAAGTATTGGGTTTATTACTTGTTGGGTATAGCAAATACCATTTGCAACTTTGCATAGATAAGGTATTCGATGAAAGTGTTCGAGCGTGCTTGAAAACCTTTGCTCTAACTCTGTTATGTGTTCTCGCGCAAGTAAGGTGTTCGATGAAATGTCTGACAGTGCTAACCTTGTCCCCTGCACTGATTCTGTGTTCCAGTTCGTTACTCGTTAGGGTTTAAGCAAGACAGTCTCAACTCTCAGACACACCGTTGTGGGAGCTAGCAGCTGCTTCCCGCCATTAACAAAAGCTTTCAAAATGCTTATCCATCGCTCTGCATCAGTTCTCCATCTCTACAAGCTTTCTTCTCCACCTGAACTTCTCTCCCAACTCAAGCACTCTTGCCCCTCCCCGTTCCATTCCCGCCTCTGCTTTCCTCAACGCGCACCATCGGTTCGGCGGCTGATCAATCCGTCTTCTGTGCGGGCTGCCGGAAGCTTCTCAACGGTTGCATCTGTGGCCGACATTGAAAAGGAAACCTTTTTCGCTGAAGAGAACGTTTCCTGGTCATCTCTCGGTGTATGTGAAAAGGTTTCTCGAGCTCTCTCTAGCATCGGCATTAGCCGACCGTCTCTTATTCAGGTTTGGGCTAAATTAGTATTCTATTTTACTAAATTTCTTCAATTTTGTGCGAACTATAGAAAACTGAGGAGTGAATTTTGGTTGATATCAAAATTCTGCTTTACATGTTTGTGACATAGTTATGATCTTAATTGGTGCTTGGTGGTGCTCTTTGCTGTGTTCAGGCTGCTTGCATACCGTCTATACTTTCTGGGAAGGATGTCATTGTGGCTGCAGAGACCGGTAGTGGTAAAACACATAGCTACCTTGTCCCTCTGATTGATCGGCTGCTTACTGCACATCTAGATACATCAACTGCAGAAACTGAACAAATAACTGCATCCAAAAGGGTCTCTCTTGTGCTTTGTCCGAATATTATGTTATGTGAACAAGTAGCTCGAATGGCTAATGATCTCCGTGGTGATAATGGTGAACAACTTCTGGGTGTTGCTGCTGTATGTGGCCGTCAGGTAACTATTATTCATAGGTTTGATTTCATTTTACATAATTGTTGTGCAAATTTAGTTTCATAAGTTGAAATCATTAACTGCAGGGATGGCCATCGAGTGATCCGAATATTATTGTATCTACACCTGCAGCTTTGTTGAATAACCTTGATATGGACAAGTATCATCGAGCAGCATTCCTACGAGAAGTAAAATATGTGGTACTGCTTTATCTATGTCTATTATATTGGCGGAGTAAAATTTCTTTTGGCTGCATATAGTTGATGAATTTGTATCCTTTGATTGATAGGTATTTGATGAAGCTGATTTGCTTCTCTGCGGAAGTTTCCAAAACCAAGTGATACGCCTAATAAATATGCTGCGTTTTGATGAGAAACTACTCTCTCGGGGCAAAAAGTCCAACTTGGCATCACCAGTTGAAACGAACCTTGCTTCTGAAGTTCCCGTCGATGAGGAAGATGAAGAGGATTCCGATTCAGACATAAGTTTAGAGGATGAGGATGAGGATGAGGATGAGGATGAGGATGAGGATGATTTTCCTAATGCGGATGATGCTCTGGAAATGGAAGTAGACGTAGAAAATGAAGTTGTGACTCCAAAAAAAAGAGACTGGAGGAGAGTAAGAAAAGAATATGCCCGCAGTAAGCAGTACATCTTTGTTGCTGCTACGCTTCCGACAAATGGGAAGCAAACTGCAGGTGGATTGCTGAAGAAGATTTTTCCAGGCGCTGATTGGGTTAGTGGAAACTACCTTCACTATCACAACCCCAGGTATCTCCCAATTTTCTGAGAAATATTATGTCATCACAGTTTGGAATGGCTAATTACTGGATTGATGAGAGGAAATGAAGTAAATTTTGAAGTTTCTTCTGGTGTATCTATGTTTTTGTATAGAATAATGTAAGAGTTTGAGACCAAATTGCTAGTTGAACTAATACTAAAGTGCGACCAGCTAGTTTTTTCCATTTTTCTGTTAACTTTGGATGGAAATGTATTATGTGGCGTCTAGAATGGATGACACTGGATTTTCCATCCGTGACTTAAATACCGTATTGCCTACAAGCTCGTTTGATAAAAAAAATTAGAAGAAAGTTATATATAAATTGATGATCTTTTCCTGGCAGATTGGAGCATAGATGGGTAGAGGTGAATGTTGAGACACAAGTTGATACACTTATAGAGGCAGTCAAGAAAGACCCTAAATTGAATCAGGATTCTGGTATTAGCCGAACCATGGTTTTTGCAAACACGGTCGAGGGAGTTGAAGCAGTAGCCAATATTCTGGAGAGAGCTGGAATAGAATGTTACCGCTACCACAAGAATAGCTCTCTACAGCAACGAGCAGAGACCATAGTCAATTTTCGGGACAAAGGTGGGATCTTTGTCTGTACTGATGCTGCTGCTCGTGGTCTAGATGTTCCAAATATCTCGCATGTCATTCAGGTAAGTGTATTATCACATCAAGATATGTATAACTAAAATTCTTTTTTTGCTGAGTCAGAGATATTTGATTTCTACTGTAGGCCGATTTTGCTACATCAGCTGTAGATTTCTTGCATAGGGTAGGGAGAACTGCTCGAGCTGGTCAATTTGGAGTTATCACAAGCCTCTATACGGAAAGTAATCGCGATCTTGTTGATGCTGTTCGTCAAGCAGGGAAATTGGGTCAACCTCTGGTGCGTTTTTTAACGCCCAAGTAAAATTATCAGCTGTTTAATTACGGTAGTTAATGAGGTTTTTTTTTGTTCCGATCTTGATTTCGATATCATTTGTTGGTGGCTGCAGGAAACAGCATTTAGCAGGAAAAGAAGCTTCAGAAACAAGCTGAAGAAGAAAGGTAGGGTGGTCTATTAGACAGAGTCCTGCTTCCTTTATATGTAAGTACAATATATTTTTTAGTTGATGAAGCATTATTTGTGATATGCAGCAAGCCTGAAAAAGATGGAGATGGAGGTGAACCGATGATGGATGGTTTGAGCTTGTGGGTGCATTGATACGCGATATTGATGCTGTCGGAAAAAAAAGCTGTTGGATTGATTGTGCATTTTTTAGTGAAATTTAATTGGTTTTTTTTTTTTTTTTTTTTTTGTAAAAGTTAATTAAGCTATTGGGTAGGTCGGATTCAAACAAAATCGAACTCTAAGAATGGAAAAGTATTGATAAAAACACTTTAATTTTCACGGATTGACCTAATGCAATTAGTTCAAGTGAAACGAACATGTAAAGAATACTCTACTCTAGTAGAAGACTCATGAAAAATATGATAAAATCATCTAAATACCTACTGTTTGGAACTTAAACACAAAAAACAAGGAAAAACGAGTTTAGTGGACCAGAATACTTATTTGTGCATTTCCTTAAAGTGCTATGTCCATAGTGCATTAGGGAAGTGTGCTATGTAGTGTTAATTTACATAGCGCACTACCCTGATGCGCTATGTTGTAACAGTCAAATATTTGACCGTTACTGCAATTCGCGCATCATGGAAATGCACTATGGACATAGCGCCTTTGCCTGATGCGCTACAAGCGCTGTTTAAGCTGATATGCGTCATTGTGCTCTCATAGCGCATTTTCTTGATAGTTTTACCTGGAATTTTCTCTAAAAAATTATTAGATTGTCAGATTGTTGATATAGGTGAATCATCTGATCCGTCACTTCTTTACGACCATGATCGTCATATATCTCAATATACTGCTACTGATATGGTAACATTTACTACTGTTAATTTTAATTAATAAATTGTAGTTAGACTTACATGCTGATAGGAATTTACATACCGTTACTGCCTATAAGTGTAAATCAATTAATAAAACCGTTAAGTTGGCTGATTTGAAAATTTAATAGTTAATTGTATATTTTAATTTATAGTAATATTTACTACTGTTAATTTTAATTAGTAAATGTATTTAGACTTACATGTTGATAGGAATTTACATACCCGTTACTGCCTATAGGTGTAATCAAATAATAAAATTGTTAATTTGATTGATTTGAAAATTTAATAGTTAATTGTATATTTTAATCTATAGTAATATTTACTACTGTTAATTTTAATTAATAAATTGTATTTAGATTTACATGATGATAGGAATTTACATACCCGTTACTGCCTATAGGTGTAGATCAAATTAATAAAACTGTTAATTTGATTGATTTGGAAATTTAATAGTTAATTGTATATTTTAATTTATAGTCGCCACTTAGAATTGCCTGCTAAAAAGCATTAATTTACGTTTAAATTTGTTTAAATTTATAGGTCGTTCTCCCAAAAGATGAGATCAAGTTTAGAGGGGCCAAAATGTGAGAATTAGATGCCCGATCCCAACGGGTTGTTGATGATGCTAGGTTTGGATTTGCTGGAAAAGCCTCTCATATTTACTTCGATAAGACATTGATGCATTCACTTGCCGAGAGGTGGCGTAATGAGACCCACACATTTCACCTAGCTAAAGGTGAAATGACGGTGACGTTACTGGATGTTTCCGTCATATTGGGTCTACCAATTAGTGGGATGCCCATAACCGACTATTACAGGGATGGCTTAGCCAGTGATACTATACCCGGTAACACATTGGATCTATGCGACCGTCTCCTTAGAATACGACCGACCGCTGATCGATGTACAAGCAAGCATGGGACGATGGTCAACGCCAAATGGATGAGGGAGGAGATCAAGAATCTCCCGGTTACAAATGATGATGAAGCAGAATGAAAGGCACGAGGCTACATCTCCATCCTACTCGGTCAAGTGTTGTTCGCCAACAACAATGGAGCTCATATTCCACTTGAGTATCTATACTTCGTTGAAGACTTGGATAGGATTAGACAGTACAGTTGGGCATCAGCTGTATTAGCCTGGTTATACAGGGGCCTCTGCGATGTTGCGTCTGGGAAAACCAAAAACTGCCAAGGATGCGGTGCCCTTTTACATGTATTCAAATTAGATATTGAAACTATTTTTATTTTTAGCTATTTGTTTTTTATTTTGCACGTAGGCCTGGATTTGGGAGCATATCTCGTTTGGTAGGCGCTCACTGCGGGTCTTGCCTACCCATGGCGAGACTGTCGTATGTTGGTGGGCAGAGAAGAAGACAAACAAAAATAGGCCAAACACGTTTTGTCACCAAGTATACTGAGATATGCTGCTTGGCCCTGGTGCGCATTCTGTAAGATCAACTACCCAAACTTATTTGATTATGTTTAATTGTTTCACCATTTATTATAGTCTGATTATTTGTTAACATTATAGGTGGTGTGGGACGCATATACCAAAACTCGTCGACAATTGCTCCCTGCAGTATGTTTGCAAGATGAGGAACTGGCAAGGAGATGGCTGCCGTTGATCAACTTTCAAATAGTGGGTGATTCCCGGGACTGTTGGTGACATGCAAGAATGGACCCATCTCCATGGCAAGCGCGGCTGGAATAAGGTGCCGAAAATCCCTTATTACATTCAGCGTGAGGCGTATAACCAATAGTGGAACAACGACGACAACGTAGTGGTTCCAAATGACGTAGATGACGAAGATGATGCTTACATGGAGTGGTACAATCATCATACAGTTACGCTGGTGAATCCTCGTCAACCCGACCCCGAGGAACAGCCTGGACTGATACCACCAAGACACCACGAAAGAACTGAAAACAAGCTCCAGAATGTGGTAAGTCTCATCTCTGACTAGTTATGTCAATATTTTTTGGTCCAATAGATTTTCAAAGTTTGTACGTTTAACAGATGAGACATGTGAATGCTATGGTGAAGCAGGCGAAGAAGATGTCTCACAGAGCCACTACCGATGAGGACAGGAGACAAGCTGATGCACTTTTGGTGGAAGGGCGTGCAACCTATCATGAAGCCGACCTTATTCATGAGTTTGAGGCACTTATGGCTGCTCACATTTGTCCCCCGAGGTAGCTCCCGCTGACGTTGATGATCTGATGACGTTGATGCTGCCGTTGTCAATGCAGCTCTCTATGAAGCGGGATTCTATGATGATTTCGACCCTGCTGGGATGATAGATTATGACCCCATCACACAGATGTTGTGCGATGATGCACCTCCCCCTCCACCCAGTATACGCAGGACGATGATCAGGATCCCAGTGGGTGTAGGAACGTCCGGTCGAGACGCGATTAGGCGTCGATTTTGTAAATGCAATATAAAATTTTGTACTTGACTAAATGTCGTGAAACTTCAGTGTTAGTCTTCAAAATATGTAAGGAAACTATTTTAATTTTTTCATATTTTTTTGAGTATATTTAAAATTTATCCAAAAAACTTGATTTCAGGGTACCTAACATGCATGATTTGAGAAAACATCAGTTTTTAAAACTGTTTATAAAAAAAACAGAGTACATACATCATGAACATACAAATACAAAGCCGCAAACAGATCAGTTACAACTACTAACAAATAAAACTAATTCAACGAATACTACTCCTCTTGGGGCTGAGGGTTACAACTTTTTGCGTTGTGACCTTCTTGACGACATTCTACTACGCTTGGGTGCTTTACTTGTGTCCATTTCATTGGGAATTGTCTGTTTTTTTGGTACCCGGACAACAATCAACATCTTCGGATCAGAAATTACTGATGGCCCATCCCATGATGGTCAATCGGACTTCGGATGCAGTGTTTGGAACGACAGACTATAAGTATCAATACACATTTTGTTGGTGAACTAAGGACTAAAAAAATCACGAACACGCCCATTAGCATGACCGATGGCTGAAACGGCATGACAACATGGTCAACCAAATAGTCTCCATCTGTAGCAGTCACAATCCATATCCAATAAGTTGACGGTGTAGTCATCATCGCGTCTAGGAGCCGAAACATAGAACAGGACGCCCTGCTCATAACTTCTAACTCTACATGCCTTCGCATCATCCGCAACCTTCTTTAGGTGGTCTCTAATTTTTGGAGAAAACTTATGCTTTGCCTTCACCTCAACTTATGCATTGTTCTTCCGGTCAACTCAATAAGTGACCATCTTCGAGAATGTCCCATCGACTAATGCGGTCACCGGTAATAGGCGAGCATCTTTTAGGACCTTATTGAAACTCTCTGAATGATTTGTTGTCATTACACCTTACCTCAAACCGTCATCGAAGGCTAATGACCAAACTTCGAACTCACCACAACGGTCTATGAAACCTGCATACTTGCCACCATGTACAACCTTCCACATTGAAACGTCATCCTGGAACTTCTGCTTGTTTACCTCATAAATCATGTTCGAGAATCTCTCTTTCAGGTTTTTATTCTTGAAATGATGGTTGAAATTACTCGCAATATGTCGGGCACAAGACCTGTGTGTGTTCAGATATTGACACACTACGCTGAGAGGACGCAATATACCAGCGTGACAGTCAGAAATGATGCAGAACATACGGTTCTTACTCACATGCTCACGTAGATGGGACAAAAACCACGTCCAAGTATCCGTGCTCTTCCTATCACACAAACAGAACGACAATATGCAAATTTGATTGTCGGCATTGTATGCAACGACAATCAACAATTTTCCTGTGTACTTTCCATATAGAGGTGTGCCGTCAATGCTGATCAACGGTCGATTGTGCTGAAACCCGTGAATTGAAGGTGCGAACGCCCAGAAGCATTTATCGAACATCGCAATGTGCTCAAGAACGGGGTTTCTGAACTCGAAATCGAAAACTGATCCATGATTGAAATGCTTGATGACCAGTAACTGTTGTGAAAGTCTCCCAAATGCAAATTCATGAGTATCGTACATGTGTTCAATGACATTAAATTTCGCATACCACACCTTACGATAAGTTGGATACTCATGATATCTGGAATCTTTAACCTTATTATATAAAACTTTTATCTTCACGCTGATGTTTTCTCTCACCTAGTGGTAAATCACATCTTCAATCATCTTACCGTCAAGGTTTTTGTGATGTTTGATTGGCTCATGATTATTACATATGTGCGGAGGCCCAACTCTCACGATCGTCCACTCTCCGCAAAATCCTCATGTTGCGCGAAGGTCCCACGAACAACGTTTATTCGTGCATGTTTACAGAATTTCAGTTGTGCTTGATCTTAGGGTCTTACATTGTCGGGAATTCTCGATGTGCCAATCTTTAACATACTTCTGCAGTTCACTCTTGTTAGGAAACATTTTCTTCTTTTTAAAGTACTCTAACGTACTTGACGATGATGCAGTATGTATTTCTCAGTCGTTGCACTCTACCCTTCTTGCCATTCACATGAGATCTACTGTTCTGGCAACTGATAGTCCCCCTCCCGGTTCTCCTGGTTCACCAACTCTTCGTAAGGCTCTGATCCAGAGTCGAATGAATACACCTCGTCCCTCTCTCTTACATCTGGTAGAATCGTATCTAACCATTCTGCGTTGCTGCATTCAACTTCATCCGCATTCGCATTGCTGCTCTCCCCTTTAGGATTGCCTCCAAGTAGCCCTAAACCGGTCATATGATGTGTGAGGGCATACAAATCATTTTCCACGTACTGGACTTCTACATCTTGTTCGTAATCGTCATCGTCTTCAAGCTTCGTACCACCCCATTCTGGCATGAGAACCCGTTCAATTTGCTCGGTGCATATCGCTAAAATATCATCTCAATAACTTTGATCGGTGACTGTGCAAACTTCTTGATCGAGCATCCAAATAAATTCAAAATGTGGTGCTCGGCACCGGGTCATGTTCTTAGCCACAAATATCACCTCGTCAAGTGTAATGCATCTATGAGTTTCATGAAAAATCGATTTGTCATTGTTATACCTAACTTTAACGCCGTTAACATAGAACATTCAATCGTATCGAAACCATATGGTCACCGTTTTGTCCTACATGATTATTACAAAGTGTATTACCACATCACTACATGCATACTTACACTATATATATTGGCAAGCATAAAAATCTAAATTGTGTAACCGGCAATACTAGTCTATGTTAGGGCTGAGCAGGAAAACCCGAAATCCCGAAAGCCCGAAAAACCCGTCCCGAGCCCGTCCCGAAAAACCCGGTCCCGAATAGACCCGAGCCCGAGCGGGCGGGACTTTTATTTTCAATTCGGGCTCGGGCTCGGGCTTTTGTGCCAAAATCCCGAAAAGCCCGAGCCCATCCCGAATTTTTTTTAATACTATATAATTATATATATTCCCCACTAACTATAGTTAGTATCTAACCATCTTCCTCCATGTTTGAATTTTTATTTATTTTTTTTATTTTTTTTTATTTTTTTTTTATTTTTTTCAGATTTTTTGTTAAAATTCGGGCTAGCCCGAGCCCGAGTCCCGAAGTCCCGGCTCGGGCGGGCCATTTTCCTTATTTTCGGGCTCGGGCTCGGGCTCGGGCTAAAAATAAGTGTCCCGAAAATTTCGGGCTCGGGCTCGGGCTCAGGTAAAAGCCCGCCCGTCCCGGCCCGAGCTCACCCCTAGTCTATGTCATCATTGAAATAACTATGTACAACTAAAATATTTATGCTAAAATATGAACTGTAATTCAGATATATTACCTTAGTATAGATGTGGTGGTGCAATTTGTGTACAGATTTTTCAACTCTTCTTCAAAAAAAAAAAAAAAGTCAGTTGCAGAGGATTGCTATATAGGGCACATAGCGCATCAGGCTGATGTGCAATGTTCTTTGCACATTTCCGTGATGCGCTATGTAAAGTGATGGTCAAATATTTGACCGTTGCTACGTAGCGCATCAGCCTGATGCGCTATGTAAATTAACGTTACATAGCGCACTTCCCTGATGCGCTATGGACATAGCGCATTAGGGAAATGCGCAAGTAGGTATTCTGGTCCATTGAACTCGTTTTTCATTATTTTTGTGTTTGAGTTCCAAATATTAGGTATTTAGGTGATTTTTCCTGAAAAATATAGTGTATACATGAACCGACGTAGTACATAACAAATCAAGTTCGTTCCAATTTATGTGTGCGACTGTTTTCGCTTTCATTATAATTTCATTAAGGCTTTGATATAGGTGCTTTTAGAAGTGATAGCTCTAAACATTACAATGCACATTACAATGTATCCCAAACACTGAATTTAACATTGCAGTCCACGTTAAAGAACCAAACACCGCAATTTAACATTACATTATGCAGTTCACATTATTTGTAATCTCACATTTAAGTAATCTGACATTTCATTCATCCAAATACCCCTAAAGGTAACACTAAATATGGGCCTTTTTTTGTTAAAAATAAAATAAAATTATTTTCCCTTAGAACCAGACATTTTTTTTTAGAAAGACTAATGTCATTAATAAAACTAAAACAAGTCTAGTCGTATATCTTTCCTCTCGAAATGCCTACAATCCTTTCAAAGTAGTGGTGCTTTTTTTAATGGGACCCACCAACTTGGAGAGAGATAGAAATAAGCACAACTTTTTAGGAGAGACTAAATTGCAAATTCATTTTTATTCCTAAAAAGGAGTGGCTAAATTACTATCCAACTTATTTACATTTGAATTGTGAACTACTGATATTTTTAATTGATACAATCTCTTACTTTTTTCAATTTTAACTTTTTAATTAAATAATTATATATATATATATATATATATGTATAACATTGATTTATGACAATTAATGTATATAATTTTTTTTATTTCTTACTTATTATTGTTTTTTAAATTTAAATTATTATTAAGTTTGTTCCTATTTTATTTCTTTTTTTATGGTTGTTATTATTTACATGTTCTTATATTTTTTTATTAATTAATTATTGTATGTCATGTTATCGATCTATTCTTATATATATATATATAATTTACATAAATAAATATGTTCATCAAACCTCTAAACTTGTTCTTTTATATTATAGTTAATTCAAACTAATTCAATTTTTTCAATTAATTAATTTAAAATTACCTTCAAAATTATTTTAATCTTATATATTTGAATTTTTTTCATATATATAATAATTTACTATTTTCCATGATATAATAATGATTTAATAATAGAGACGGATTTGGCAAAAAAAAAAATCAATAGAGATGGAGATATGTAAGATGTAAGGAGAGAGTAGACAATTTAATCTAACGGTTTTAATTTTGGGTTGAAAACACTATACTCTAAAATAGCCAACTCTCTATTGTTTGCAAAAGCATGGCAACTTTGAAAGTGTGGTAGCAAGCCCCTTTTCTCTATATAAAAACTAAAGTCATCCACAGCTGGTTCCAACTTTTACATCTTTATTATTCCAAAATTACCATTTTATCATCTTTTTTGTACCCAAATTACCCTCAGGAAAAAAAACCCTAAAAAGACCCACACAACCACATCTAGCAAACCCCTGTCATAACTACTACTCATCTCCTTCTTTGCCCACAACCTCAAAACTCCATTTCTCATCAACTCATTGTAAACCACCACAGTACCTACCACGTAAGTCAACTCATCCAATTTCTTCTCATTTGTCTCACTCCAACAACTCATCGACAACCCCAGCTAGTCTATTCGCCAAATCTGTTCTCCCATGACCTACCGCTATAATGTATGTTGTGCGGCCACTCATCCAAAACCCACGGCCACAACTCCGGGTTAGTCAATTCGTCAATTACGTCCACGACCACTGCTCTGGATTAGTCAATTCACTAACTGGCAGTAAGGAACTTTGGTTTTTTTTTTTTTTTAATTCGTTCTGATTTTGAATGTGAATGATAATATATTAAATGGACTCATGGAGTGATAAAATCATTGGTAGTCAAACAATTACCGCAAGCAATGAGTTGTTTAATCAAATCCAACCTTGAAAGGATGTTTGAATTGCTCTATGAGAAGATGTAGAGACTCACATCTGCAACAACACTTACCCAAGAAAATGACGAAGTATTATTCTCTATATGCTCGTCGATTTGAGAAACTTGATGAGAAGTTTGTAATAGTCTTTGTTATTTCCTTTCCGGATGCGACATAACAACGATATTATAGAAGAACTAAGTATGGAGACAAGAATGAACACTTGTACATGGGGAAAAACAGTTCGTATATAAATTACTAAGTGTTGGACATAAATATGGAGAGTTATCTCTGCAATAAAAAAAAAACTAAAATATGAAACTGTTTATATCGATGGATGTTAAGCTTGTGGATGAAACAGAACTCTTGTTACAATTCATTTCAAATACACGAGTATTTACATAAAAACATATTAAATGGTTCGCATGCCGCACGTGCAATGCACGTGTATATTCTCTAGCAAATTAAAAATTCGATGCTCGCTTGTAGAGACGGGGTGCTCAATTAACAAAAGACCTAGTAGCAAAATAAACATTAAGGTTTGGAAAAATTGCAAGCAAAAACCTAATGTCGTCAAGAAGTCCAAAAAAAAGCACCCAAACAGAAGATCGGAAAAAAGAGACAACGTCAAAGGGACATGGATCTCTTACCCTACTCTTCCTGTCCCAGATCGTGCATTAAGATCTTAATACATGTCCTGTGTGTAATTAATTTTGTGGTTTTTTTTCTTTCTATAACCATATTGGGATTGGTGAACCTTGAGAAATTATTATATGGACTAAGTCCGCCACCTCATCTATAGACTAACTAATTAAAATGTAACAACTCATCATTAATACAATAAACATTGAAAACATGATGTATAATAGTGAATCTCTCACCATCCTTAATAAGAATGTTTACTCTTAGTTTTCTTCCATATATATTGAAAATAAATTATTTATTTATGAAAATTTCTCTAACAATATTTTACAACAATTGTAATCACTGATTTAATAATAATTCGATGAGTGTCTTATTGTCCTTTAAGGTTCACCCTGTCCTATAGGGTTTTAGAAGAAAACCACAAAATTATCGTACAGTTGTTAAATATTAATTAGTAACATATTGAAAAAAAAAAAACGTTTCTGATCAATATTTGACAATTGTCTGATAATTTTTGTGGTTTTCTTCTAAAACCCTATAAGACATGGTGAACCCCATAGGGCAAATGAGACACATCTCAGATTGTGATTAAATTAGTGTTAATACTGAAATCATTTATATTTTTTTATTTATAAAAGTTTGTTAAAGAAATTTTAATAGATATATAATTTATTTGTAATATGAAAAAATAACTAAGAATAACAATGAATTAACATACCTAATAATGATGATAATGTTATACTATTGTACATCTTGTTTTTAATACTTATTGTATTAATGTTGAGTTATTGAATTTTTATTGGCTTGGTCTATAGATGAGGTGGTGGACTTAGTTCGTGTAATAATTTCTCGTGAACCTTAGAAAGAAAATATTAAATATTAGAACATGTGTCAAAATCTTAACGATGAGGCATAATCAGAAACAAAAAGAGTGAGGCACAAGATCTGAATCCACTGTAGATAATATACCCGTAACTAACATCATAAGTGACTTGATCTGCGAGCTAAAGTCGCAACCAAAAGTAGAGAATTCCTTTCAAAGGGAAACAGAAACGGCTAAGTTACCAAACAAATCCCAAAACAAAGCAGCACTGCCTAACTAACAAGTTAACAACAAACTATTTACAGAACCATCAACAAGTACAAAGAAGACTTAAAAAATGGATTTACTCAATCTTAAAACCATGTAATATAATGTAACGGTTCAATGCTTTATCCCTTAAACTAGATGTCAGAGATATTTACCAAAAATAAAAACTATATGTCAGAGATTCAAACTCTGCCGGTGACCAGCATCTTACCCCTTACGGACTGACCCTGATGCGAGTGGGGATAAGTCTAGGTATGGAGCAAGCATGCTACGGGTGTTGTCCTCTGATGGAGGTCTGCCAGTGACCATAAGAATAAAAAGATATTCATGGCAGCACCTAACCCCTTAGAACCAGATATTAGTCTAGGTTTGAAATAAGTATACTACGCGTGCTGCGATCCTAATGGAGCCCTGCCTAGAATCACCCCTAAGAAACAAAAAGGAAAACAGTAGGTAAAAGAGGTCCTGGTGGATCAAGTGGAGTCACCGACAAACTAGTATAGTTAAGAAGTAAGAACATTATGTCTACTTTTACTCGCCTCCTCTTATGTCTGGCGTAGTATACAGGCACGAAGGTAGGAAAAATAGTCAGAGGGGGCAAAATTTAAATTAACTATGCTATAAATACATGGCAAAGAAAAAAAACTATGCAATTAAATACAAAAAAGTTGGGATTTTTTTACTGCTTCATAATCACCATATTTGTGCTCTTTGTTTTCAGTATTAGAGCGAGCTTAATTGTAACATAGCTAACACTTTAAAAGTATGAATGATTTTAGCTACACCTAAATTTGCATTATATCAATAGTAATATCAATTTTCCAATGAAGTTCACCTTTAGGGTAATAAACAAATGCAAAACAAACAAAAAATGACTGATTGTGAAGCATAGTAGAAAGATCCAAAGAAGTTATACACTTTATATTATATTGATCAACAATACTTGTCAAGTGCTTTACAATCGCTCTCTTCAGACTTTATCAAGATCATTAGGAGGGAAACTAGTGAATCTTTTTCTTAAATCAGGATCCAATGAAAAATCATCTAAATTAATTCTTCATGTTTTTATTTCGAGCGATTCACATTAGTTTTAACTGAAATCTCTTATTTGTGTACTATTTTTATGACAAACTTATCGATATTTATTAAAATCACAACAAAGTTTTAGTTTTAAAACATATAAAATAATTAAAACATAAAAATAATTTAAGTATGATTAAAAACTATTTAAAAGAAGAAAACTAAAATTATTAATTACTAATAGTCTAGCTAGTATCAATCGGTCCTAAGAAAAAAAATTACTAAAATTTATAATCTTAAATAATTTCAATATTCATTAACAATCTAGGCCACATCAATTCTCCTCAAGCTATTACATTAGCTCATTTAATTTTATTCTTTAGTTAATAAATATATAGTAATAATAATTAGAAGAACAATAACATACAAATCCTCATATTCTAATTTATCTAAGGCCGTTTTTTTCCTATTAGTTGGAGTTGGGAAATCTAAATTAATAATATATATTCTATCTCTAATTTTTTTTTGTGAAATCATCTATAATTTAGAGAGGGCAAAAGTGCACTCTTTCTAATTTTTTTGATCACTCTTTTCTATTCTTTTTTTTGGCCAAGGTTCCAGTTAAGTTAAATTTCATTGAAGCCAAAGATTCAGAGGGGGCAATGCCCCCTCTCGTCATGACGTGGCCTCGTGCCAGGCAGTATATGAACTTGACGTTTAATCAGGTCATCGCAATGTGACTCTCCAAGGTGGTTTCAAACATAAAGACTTTAAAAAAAAAAAAAATATGAAAGTAAACCTTATTAATCACTAAATCACGATTGGTGGTAGCTAAATAGAATTAAGTTGAGAAAAAGAGAGCCATAAATAGTAAAAGAAATGATCGGAATGCATGGGAGACAAGGTAGGTCATAACCACGAATATTTTGTCAAAAAACAGTTGGGTCTTAGGAAAGTTGGTTGATGCATGTCTCTTTCTCCACCATTTTAGTCCCTCCCTCCATCCATGCGGTTAATATATTCCTCCAAACACTCCCTTCCACAACAACACACTAACCCAATAATGGCTTCTTTACACCATTTCATTTCATTTCATCCCTACTAATAATTAATAATTAACTATTTATCTCCCTTCCTCCTCCCACTGCCTCTCCCTTCTCTTTGCCTCCACCAAAGTAAAGAGAAGCAACCCTCTTCCAACCCAACCAAGCCATGCCTCTCCTCCTCTTCCTCTCCTTCTTCCTCCTTCCATACTCCCTCACCCCCTCTTCCGCCGCCAATGCCGAACTCGCTCCCGAACCCAATCTCACTCCCGACTACTACAACAAAACCTGCCCTCAGTTCCACGATATTGTCCGGCGAGTGGTTATCGAGAAGCAGATGGCCGCCTCCACCACTGCCGCCGCCATGCTCCGCATGTTCTTCCACGACTGCATGGTCGAGGGTTGTGACAGCTCCGTCCTAATTTCCTCCAACGCCTTCAATAAGGCAGAGCGTGACGCCGATATCAACTTATCACTTCCTGGAGATGGGTTCGATCTCGTCACGAGAATCAAGACAGTGCTCGAGATCGAGTGCCCCGGAATCGTGTCGTGTACCGACATCATGGCCGTCGCGACACGTGACCTCATCTCTATGGTCGGCGGCCCATTTTACAAAATTAGGTTAGTATACCATATGACATGTTGCTAATCAATGTCTCAGATTTAAAATGTTGATATTTGGTAGGGTATGAAAAAAAATGTATGCTTGGACCTGGTTCGAAACCGAACCGTTTAGAACTAGTTCAGTGCATACCATGTTTTTAAAGGGTGAACCAAACTAATAGCTGTTAGTATACTTCTGTAGTAACTAATTTTGAACTAGACTGGTTTTTTTATTTTTTGTTTTTTAATGTTAATGTAAATCTTTATAGAAAAACAATCAGAACAGGTTCGAAGCAGACTGTTTTTGACAAAACAGACTAAAACTAGTTCAAAACCAAATCAATTTTTCTTCACTAAACCATAGCCAATAAAAAAATCGGACCAGTTCCAGCCCGAACCGGACCCAGTCCAGACCGATTCCAAGCGTAACCATAATTTTTAGTATCCCAACTATCAGATTTGTTGATTTCCTTTTTTTTTTTTTGAACTTCAGATTAGGGAGGAAGGACGGGTTCAGCTCCAAGGCGGCCGGAGTGGAGTACCACCTGGCGGAGCCGACGCTGTCGCTGAACGAGATCATCTCCATGTTCGAGAAGAAGGGCTTGTCGATCCAGGAGATGGTGGCGCTCACCGGGGCCCACACCATCGGGTTCGCACACTGCAAGGAGTTCGCCAAGCGGTTGTACAACTTCAGCGACAGTGTGAAGACCGACCCGGAGATCAACTCAAAGTACGCTGAGAGGTTGAAGCAGCTCTGCCATAACTACACTGTGGACTCCACCATGTCGGCCTTTAACGACGTCATGACTCCGAACAAATTCGACAACATGTATTATCTTAACCTCCAGAAGGGGCTAGGGCTCATGGCATCGGACCAGGCCATAGCCGATGACAAGCGGACCCGGCCCCTCGTGGACCATTACGCGGCTAACCAGACCGCCTTCTTCGACGACTTTGGTCGAGCCATGGAGAAGGTGAGCGAGTACCTGGTCAAGACTGGAACCGAAGGAGAAGTTCGCAACCGGTGCGATGCTTTCAACACACTCCAGACTTGAGTAATCCACAAACAAAAAAACAGCAAAAAAAAAAAGATTCTATTTATTTGGTATTTTTTTTTAAGAAAAAAAATTTGATTAATTCTTTTTTTGTAAAATTATTTTAATAATTATTTTATACTACAGAGTTGTGTATGTCTGGCTGGGGCTTCAAATGGTATTGACCCCCTTTATGAATTCATATTTCTCAAACTTTTTGTATACAAACTAATTAATACATAGAGACAGAGTAGTTGGTCTGGTATTAAAGGGCTTCCCTTTCCTTCTTTCACACCAATGACCGGCCATACGATAAGATATTGATCTTTTACACGTGATGAACAATGCAAAATTATAGCTGTAATGCTGTATTGGGTAAGATATGCTTACTTGGTTAGCAAGGTTTCTTTCGCTTATCGACCTTTAGAGGAATACTGTACCATTTCTTCTTCTTCTTCATGGAAGCTTTCTTTTTCCTTGTTTCTCCAACTTCCCTACTATCCTTAGGAGAGGACCTGATCTTGGTTTTACTTTTACTTTTACTCTTGCTGTGCTTTAGCGGTCCACCGATACTTTATGCTGCGTGAATTTCATCTCGCTGCTCTAGAAGCTCACCAATCTACATACAGTAAAAAGAATGAAGCACGTCCAGTTAACCATGGAAACAAAAACTCAAATGGGCATTTTTACTGTATATATATCAAAAACCAGAACTGGAATTGACCGATTGCATCTCTTGTGTGTATCTGCTAGTCATCTCTGTAAATTGTGCTAGCACATCTCGATATTGACTTTCAAACTTTGATATTTCTGCCCTTTTTGTGAGAATATGAGCTTCTACGGCTCTGAGCATTTGCTTTTCGTCTGCAAAGGATGCAGCAGAAAGAGCTTCTATCGTGCAGCTCGCATTCTTGAAGAAGTTGTCACCTAAAAATTGGGAAAATGGCACTATCAGGTTAAGAGGCGTGATGGAACAGTAAATTTGTAATAATTAACTTACCATAGACTGCAAATACATGCATCCCAGCCTTCAGTTCTGTAATTTCACATTGTTGAAATCCATCCAATTTTCTGAAGAAGGTAGCATCTGGATCTTTTGCAGCAGCCACCTACATAAGTTAGGAACTGTATGTTCAGCGATTTAGGAAGAGCCAACTCAAATATGGACTTGCCAGCTAGCATTCTATCATTGGCTCACCGAATTGACTGTTTGGTCTAACTGGTACACGGGAAAACCAAGGAAATACATGCCTGCAAATGTAATCTTTCCGCACTTTGCACTATTCTCCTACAATTATATTAAAAGAAACACACACATAATCACTCATCTAAACCCAGTAATTTCATTTGCTTAAATAAACAATATTACAGACGACCAAAAAAAAAGAAGTAAACAATACTACACACTTCAAATTTATTCTCGAAAGAGTGATAGAAGTTTTGAATTTTGAGTCTTGCAATATTTGAAGCACAACTATCCCCACGTATAATCATCAAAATCAAAAGATAATCATGCTGAAAGACAAAGAAACTCAGAGATCTGCAAATTTCGATTTGTTTATTATGACAGTAAAACGAAGGTGAAATGTAGAAGTATGATTACTTCCATAATGCAGCTCAAGGTTATTCCTCTTCTAAGTAATATTATCGAGAATTTACAAGTTTGTGATGTCTAGAGCCTTCCAGCATGTATTGGCAAATCTTCCCTGCTTATTCTGGTGCCAATAACATAAAATTAAGCACAAAAGAAAGAAAAATAATACCTCAAGCCACCATTTTCGGCTTGGTCGAAGTATAGCGACTGCTTAAAAGACCACTTGTTAGCAGCACAGCACATAAATATGCACAAATTAGCACATTTATTACCTAAGCTAATGATATGAACACAACCAGACTTAGTAAAAGGTTGACATATTTCTTGGCGGGGCATAACAGTGGAACTAAAATATAGCATTTGTTCTCAATTGATGAATCTAATAACCTTGAATTTGCTTTTATCCGTTGAGTACACTCGACATACAAATCCAGTCTGTGCATCCTCCTCTGTTATTGTGACGGAATAGAAGTGAGCACATTGCTTTTCAACCTGTTGAAACAAGGCACAGATTTTGAAACACACAATAAAAATAAGTGAAATAGACCAAGGAGACTAACACAGATGAGCTTATTTGAGTTACCTTCTTACAAACAGGTTGCCCAAGTGGAAGCGAACGAATTGTCACAACTCCATTGAGCGCCTCCTCCAAGATTGTTGCAGACACGGTTGTCTTAATGGGAACACCGAGTTTACTAGAATTCACGAAATACAGAAACTACAATACAACATAAACAGCATTACCTAAAAAGTGCAGCAAAGATGGTATTCACTGCTCCCAAATTTGAAAGATCCAACTTTAATTCGAGAAATTCTTACCTACAGCCGAGCCAACACGAGGAGCTCACGTGTTGGCCCAGCAACCAATCAACATTATGTGTCGGGTAATAACTGACACGTGTCAGGCGTTGATTGGGTGCCGGGATAACATGTGGGCTCCACGTGTTGGCTCGGCTGTAGTTAATAATATCTCCTCTAATTCTTGGCTTTTGGATTCCACAGGGCACAGCCTACAGACAGTACCAAAATTAATCATTATTTTCTCTCTTCTGGTATATGTTAAAAGTGAAAAGGATAGCATAATCTGTTCTATTCAATCAATAAATTTAAGCTAATTGCTCGGAATACCCCTACTAGAGAAGCAAAGGACACATAAAAAATAGCATTAAAGTAAAGTTGTTTATATAAAATTACGCCAATGGAGCTCATCTCAAAGCCAGCACTGTCGTATTGGCGTTGCTTTCCAGGATCAGATAAGATATTGTAGGCAAAAGTAACTTCCTTAAACATGTCAGCAGCTTTAGGATCATTTGCATTCTTATCAGGGTGGTACATGAGGATTCACCGTTATAATAGTGTATATATGTTTAACATTGCATGATAACAATCTATTCTTTAAAATCGAAGAATATCGGAAATAAGATGCAGACAGAGATTAACTTAAAATCATACTAGTGATTGATCAATTTCTGATATAAATCAGTAGAAAAAAGTAATTATTCATCAGCATGAACAGTCGAAACTCTACTTCGCCACACCAGAAAATCAAATCTTGCTCACTAAAGCTAAAGCTAGGGTTTTAGGTTTCTACTTATTGAGGGTCTTATATTCATAGGTATTTCAATAGAGCGGACCTAGTGATGACAAAAAAAAATATTAACGGACCTCTATGTCATTTAAAATTGTAATGGATGAACTAATAAAATAACGATTACCCAATAATTAAAATCTTTAATGTTGACCTCAGATTCATAGGTATATTTCAATGGTGGGCCTAATGATATAAAAAAAAGGACTTCTATAGCATTTTAGGTTGTAATAAAAAAATAAAGATTACTAAAAAACTAATAATCGTTAATGTTGGCTATCACTTTTTTTGTCATTTCCAAATTTATATTGAAATGGAAAATATATATTTTCTATGCTAATTTAATAAATTCTTGGAAAAAATTTTAATCAACCACCTAAATATTAAACAAAAAATTCATCTAATTAATTAGGGATAGTATTAATTTAAAATAGCGTAAAATCTTAAACTAGATAGTATTTATACATTTTAATTTCTTTTTCTCTTCTAATTATTCTTCTTATAAAGTATTGGCTCACTCCATTATCAATATTATATGATCTTTAAACGTATAATTCTTTCCAGTTTGCAAATGAATTATTTATATTATCAATTGAAAACGTAATCTTAAAAAATCGAACATAAAAATTTCATTAGTGATTTTGTTTATATAAAAGTTTAAAGAATAGATTTTAAATAAAAATGTACTATTAGTCAATTTATTTATTTTTCATATTTAGCAAAAAAAAAAAAAAATCAATTTTAGGCCCCAAATCAAAATATGGCTTTAGGCCCCGACTTCGCTAGGGTCGGCACTGGTTTTTAGTAACTGAACTATTTTGGATAAAGGTAAAATAGATACCTAAACTTAAAGTAGTGGAAGAGAAGAATAATATAGAAGAAATAACAAGTAAAATGAAGTATTCTTTTAAAAGGAAATGAATGGGATAGTAGTGACGAACTTACGTTAATCCCATTACGTAATATTCAGATTCTCCTGTTTAATTGCAAACATATCAAATATTTAAACAATTACCGCATGCACTCGCTCCGTCAATATAGCACCACAAACAGCATAGTATAGTAAGAGATCATCATGTTAGATTTATTGTCTTCATTTTTCTAAGGAAATGAAACTCTCAGGAGATTCGAACTCATAACTCTAATACCAAAATGGATAGGAGCGAGCACTCATAATAATTATTAGTATTTTAATTATATATGATATGAAATATGTTATCTGACTATTTTGACTAAATTCAAGTCAATACTTCCAGTGAATGCTAAGTGATGTGGCATTTATAGACAAATTGAACATTTTTAGCATAATTGACTACACTAAGATAGTTTTTGGGATTCAACTTATTAATATATTATTATCACTTGATATATATATATAACAAAAAAAGTTGACACGTCAAAATTAAAGAAGTGCTGGTATAACATGAACATTTTTTGCTGAGTGGTGGTGAACAAGAAGGGGACTTGCCACCTCATGAGACAACAAGTGTTTGCTGCTGTCTTTGTTTCTTGGAGATCTGCTATTCTTTGGTCGGGAAAATACTTGCTATTTGCTAACTACTATGAATGTTGGGTCATTATTATTGTTGGGCCACAGTCCAACTAAATTTCGACTGGCCCAAATCTAAATATTACTAGTTATTATTATAGTTATAGACTTATAGTATTAGCAATATAATAATGCGCGAGGCCTATACATTTGAATTTTATTATTCGATTTGGTACCCTCTTTTTTCGAGTAATTTTTTTTGGTATTTCGTATATATACACATGGTTTTTTTGTGTATTGATTCTTGTTGGAACTCAATAAGAACTCTTAAGATAATTCTTATTGAAACAAATTGAGTAACTAATACAAGTTTAATATATAGGTATATAATCTAAGTAACATATCATCTAAATGATTGTTTCTAATTATATGTCTTTAACTCAAGATGAGTTATACAATTTATTCTAATAATTATAACAAACTAATGATAGATATAAGAGCTTAGGTTTAATCTAGGAAGATGTTACTTCCTTCAGCCTCCCTTAAACCAAGCTCGCACTGATCATACTAATCAACTACTTGTCTCCTCCAAAGGTTAATTCGTATGTCGAGTCGTATCATCATTGTGCCTAGGTAGGGTTTCACTGGAGTTCGTTTCATGAGCCATCTTGCTTGCTTCTCCATCCCAAATCTCATTTCTGACGGGAACTTGAATGCACAATTTAAGGCACCAAACTCCCACTCGGATTCACGCTGTAAGTCGTGTTTACTATCCTGGCCATGGGGTTTCTCTCGAACTACCAAAGAGCTACACTTCGCCACTGAGTCATACGCTAATCCAACACATGGCTTCACCGAACATATGGATCCATCACATGTATGCTTTACACAAGCGTCTTTGTGCATCACTAGCTCATCCATGGTGTTCACAAAACTGTGCCTTATCCCAGCTGAACAATCGGCTCTGATACCACTTGTTGGAACTCAATAAGAACTCTTAAGATAATTCTTATTGAGACAAATTGAATAACTAATACAAGTTTAATATATAGGCATATAATCTAAGTAACCTATCATCTAAATGATTGTTCCAATTATATGTCTTTAACTCAAGATGGGTTATACATTTTATTCTAATAATTATAACAAACTAAAGATAGATATAAGAGCTTGGTTTAATTTAGGAAAATGTTACTTCCTTCGATTGTATTGAATATATGTATTGACTGTTGGCCAAATTTTTTTTTATGTATTGACTATTGAATATTATGTGTATATATATACAATAGTCATCAATACGCAAAAAGACCGAACACCACATTCAGGATATACAGTTTCTTCATAAGTCAAATAGGTAGTTTCATATAAAAAATAAAAAGGTAGTTTTGTTCATGTTTGGGGGGGGGAATAATTTTCATGTTGAGTCGTAATTTGTAGTTTGAATTTATTTTGGATAGGTAATTGGTTTTTCATTTCTTATTTAAAGACTGCTGCTATCTAACAATATCTGTGTAATGAACATTTCATATACTAATTCAAGTTTAATCTAACTAATCAAAGCAAATTATTGTGTTAATCTAGAGAAGGTAGATTAACACATCAATTTTCAAACCAATATTTTAAAATTTAATTTCTACCTTTAATTATCCGTGACTAATTCCGCTTATATCTTACATAATTTCATTTAAAACAAAATATTATCTACATATACTTGGTTTTATCATATGTATGTATTTCTCAAATTATATATTTTAATAATAATATATATTTAATCGTCCAATAAGCATATATGGTGACTTTAATTTTTTGCACAAATGAATAAAATATATTATAAAACACGGCTAAAATAAGATCAAACCTTTTATATTTTAATTTTTCAACTTTTAAATCTGATAATAGAACTTTACTGAGGATGGAAAATTAAAATTATTAACTAGGTAACCATTGGTTTAGGCGTTTAAAAAACTTAAGAAATAAAAGTAAATGATATCTTTGTTTAAAATGCAATGTCCCTTTTTATTATGACATGACAATGGAATATAATAATAATGTTACTAGCTAATGCATGTTCGGCAGATGCTTGATTTTAAATCTAAACACATAGTCCACTCCATTATTTTTATGCAAAACGTATATATAATTCAATTCGTGATCACACATCATCATCAAAGTTTGAACATTTTGATTGGTCGCACCCAAATAAAGAGTCCACAAAGATCAATTTTGATTCGTGCTACGAGTTATTGAATCATTCCCCTGATACATGACAATATTAATACAAAACAAATCAAACGGTGGACAGAATAATGCCACAATATTTCAAGACATAATTGTCTTGGAAGTTGATAATAAAATAAACATGACATATACTCATATACAAATACATACCATAAAAAGGTATAGCTTTAATCATTCTTGTTGAAAATATTTTTTAAATATAAAAACGTAATATTAAAACCTAATGGAAATTGCATATTTGAAAGTCACTTATGATGTAAATCATCAATTAATCTACTACCTATATTAAAAGTATCACCTGTCCTCACACTCAAACGCCGCCGCAACCACCTAGCAAGCAGTAGCACCTCTTCGGCTACCAAATCAGTTACCAAGGAGCGTGTTCGCTTTCTGCCCAACGCATTTCTTTATTCAGATTCAGCCCATCCCTTTCACCCAATCTATCCAATCTATCCAATCTGTATGTATCAATTTCTATATATGTGATGTTGATCGATCTATTTTCATCCTTGTGATCAGGTTCCTCAAACCCGCCCAATTAGCATGGATATCGTCGACCTCCGAATATTGAGCCCAGTGACAACCACGTCGAATTTCAAGGTACCTTGAACCCATCTCATTCTCAGTGTCATTATGTCGTCCTAATTTCTTTTTTCTTTTGATTGACGAACCGATTTAGTTTTGGTGTTTATGGATTGATATTTGATTTGGTAATATGTAACTGTTGGAAATCAACTTGACCAATTGGCTCTTGCGATACCCATGCACCATGGTCATTTCATTACTGTAATGCTCAATTCATAGTTACTGTAATTTAGTTTCTGTCTAAATCTAACTAGGCTGGGCAATATGTATACTCACTAAGCTTGCTAACATATATGATTGGTTTGGGTAACTAAGAGTGTTTTCTATTGACACGGAGCGAGGGCAATCAAGTCCTTCAGCAACATAAAATAGTTTCAGCACTTATGGAAGCAAGGCAAGTTTGGTTCTTTTAGTATTTGGTGTCTTTGTTTGATCATCAAACAATCTAATTTTGTTTGGTTCTCTTCGAATATTTGACTGTGTTACACACATCTTAGTTGTTTAGTTTTTTATTTAGAAAATTACGATTGCCAAGATGTGAAAATAATGCCACATCATGGTTGTTTGGTAAACTTCTGATGTCATACTTTCGGGGCTGGAATTCTAGCAATTATAAATTAGCTTGTCAATATTCAATCACGATATCATTTCAGTATTTTCAGGCTGGGGCCATAAATCTGTTTGCAAACACTATCTCTTACTAATATGAGATTGTAGATCTTATTAATTTCGTTTCAACTTTCGACAACCAAAACTAGGTACCTTTTTTTTTTCGATTTCTAGAGTAATGTGAGCTATAATGTCAGCTTTAGCCCCAAAAAATTATGTTATTTTGACATTGCTCTTTATGATGGTTATCGATAAGGTATGAACTGCATTTGAACGTGCTCACAACTTGATATTTAACATGCTTATGTTGATACTTTCCTTTCCTTATTTGTTTTTTTTCTTTTGTTTTATTTTATAAATGCATTTTGAACATAAAGCGTCTTCTAATTATGTTTCTAAAATTATATATGTTTCTAGAAAGCTTTAAAAAGTAGTGGAACTCATAACCTCGTGTCTGGAAATTTGAACTTTATTTTAGCTCGGCCGGTTTGGCTGATTCTTGACTTCGGTAAGTGTTATAGAGGCGGTGTTGTAAGTCTGTCTCCCCAGTGATGTAAACGACTATGATTGCCTATGGGTTCAACTCTAGACAGTAAAACATATACAAAAGCAATGCAGGTGACGATCAACGTGAATTTATTATTCTGCTGGCTAACCTTCTAACTCTTTTGTCTTCTTTATTGTTTTTCAACTTAATATATTCGGAAGTTAACTTGCAGTCTCAGTTATCTCGCTTTTCGGCTGCTCAAATAAGTTTGTTTCGTTGATTGATGCTTTTAGAAATCCAGTTTTATGTTAATATTCCCAACATAAGTTTTTTTTTTTTTTTTTTAATGTTTTGGTCTTACTCTCTATATTATTGATGTATTTTAGTTTATTTGTTGCATTTTCAGTTGTGTGTAACTCAGCCTTTAGGCTTACTGTAAACAATAGTAAGTTGTTCATGATGGTTTAATGTCAATAGTGGGATACAAATGGTTTGAAAGGGGGTTTAGAAGTATTTGCGAGTTAAGAAATATTATTTTAAAATAATTACTTCCTCTCGATACCAGTCGGTTTCATTTTCAGGTCATTTACATGTTCGGTATAAGGCAGTCCACATTTAATTTACTTTTTCTGGATCATATTATTTTCTCAGACGAGGCAGTATGTGAGAATGTGTTTATGGCTTGTTTTCTTAAGGATTGCTTCTCTCCAGTAATGTGACTGCTTTATTCTTAGCTATAGATGTTTAGAAGCTTGTTTTGTATCAATAGATATATAGTTGAATAGATTGTTGAAGTTTGATTTTTGTTTGTTACAGCTTTACATAGTTCATAAAGGCCTAATGTTGAAGGTGATGGGCAAATATGTAGCACTGTAAAAAATTACTCAATCAACCATTACATTAGTGGAGCTTTGACTTTATTTTATGGTTTCAGTTAGTTAAGCTTCTCCCTTTTCCACCATGTTAGATTTCCTTTTCAACGTCTACAATTATGAATAATTTTCATGGTGAATTGACCAGATAAACGAAATCCTGATGTTTATTTTGAACTTGATATTCTAATTACAGTTTGTGTGTTTGATGATTTATTTCTCGAAATTGAAATGACTCATCTTTTCTTCCCAGGTTGATTGCCTTTGGTATCGACATATGGTGTGCAGTAGCAGATTATGTAAATTCAGGACTTTTTAGGTGCCAAAAAGTATCTACAACTTCCCTAATCCGATAAGTATCCATTTCATCTATACATGGTGCAAATGACGTGGCAAATTCAGTGACCTTGGATAAAATAGGAGCCGATATCAAGACTGTTAAAGAAAATGCAGCAACTGAGAACTATTCACTGATTTCATGGATTTGTGGTACATATTATTACAACTGAAAATGTTGTATGTAATAGGGAGTCTTACAAGAAACATATCATTGAAGATGGACGTTCTACTACAAATTGTATGAAAATATTGCATTTTCTTAAATGAGTTCGGCTAAAATAAACTCGAGTTTATTTTAACTCGATTTCTCAGCCATCAAATTATGCATGTGTAAGAAACATTTTTTTATCTCTACTCAATTATGATTGATTCTCTCTCATGATCTAACGGATGAGAAATCAAATTTAAATTAACTCAACTGCATTTTAGTCAGCCCCTTGATTTCACATACAGGTTGCTTAACAAGACCGACTCATACTTGTTGATGTTTGAAACTGCTTACTTATATGTTTTACTTTCCTACTTTTAAGATTACCGTATGTTAAAATGATAGTTGCTCTCGGTGAATGATATATAGGTGTTGATCCTATTATAGTTAGCTTGCTAGATAGAAACTGAACTGCTTAATTGATGTAATTATATAATATAGTATGTTGGTTGTGGATGATTTACTGTGAAATTGTTTCCAATGATTTTGTAGTATACATATTTATGAGATTAGAAATCAGAGTCTTCCGCCAGTACAACTATACTTACTTTTATTTAGTAGCATTCAAATGTTTTCGAACTTTTTCCGGTTTTGATTATATTTTAAAAATTATTTAAAAAACATAAATGATTGCCGCGCGTGCATCGCATGCGCCGATCCCTAGTATAAAAAAACATATCACATGCAATCTCAATCCCTTTCGACATAAAAATTACAAAGTCTGCATTCCTAAAGCAGTTAAAATAGTTCAATTTACTTTTTTACAAGAACAAAACTTCATTTTTTTACGAAATGCTTAATAAGGTTCGGTTCTCTGTCTTTTTTGGTAACTGGCCTAAAAATACTAAAATAGAATATAAATCCGTACATATTAATCAATCAATCCCTCGACAAAACAAAAAGGAAACTCGGATCTTATTTTGCTCCTCGTTCCGTGTTCTTGAATCCTTAAACGACAAGGTACTACAAATCGTTAAAATATATATACCCTCAAAAACGATAACTTCAGCAGCTATATATCTCTAACAATTTCCAAATTTCCGTAGTACAATTAATATATAAATTATTTGTTTAGATCAAGATTAACTATACATGCTAAAATTAAGGAACCCATATTAATAATTTTTTTTTTTAAATCTCATATATTGGTCTGCAGAGAAAGCCCTAACTGAAGATCCAAAGCTTTACAACTCTCCTTTGGACACAAAACAGGCCTTTCACCCTCCGTTAACGTAAAAACATTACACCCATCACCTTCAAAGGATATACTATTCGGATCGTGATCCGAATCGAAGCTGATCCGCGAAGAATACTCAGAATTTGAACAAGTCGACAACCCATCGTAAACCATGAACTCCTCAGGAACACGACAACCATTGACCTGGAAATTAAGGTGGTTCTGTTGGTAGTAGGGTTCCAGGTAGTAATAGCTCAAACTCGCTTTCCTCGCCTGAATCTGCAGTCTCTTCTTCTTCATCCTCTCCTTTTTATGCGCATTTTGGTGACCGCCTAGCGCCTGAGAATTCGTGAACTCCTTGTAACAGTACTGACACTCGAACTTCTTGTTGTCGGGGCTCAGGCTCGACGATTTTATGACACGGTCGGGTTGATTAGGGTTTTTCAGGTCGAACCCGAACAGCTTGATGAGGTTGTCTCCTGGCATGAATATGTGGAGATTCAAGTGTTTTTTTCTTCCTAGGGTTTGATAGTGATGATATATAATGTAATATTGTGGCAGATTGTCTTCCTTTTATAGCAACCATACCACCATATGGTTTAATTTATTATTTATTAGGAGGGTGCATTGCGTTTTATAAACATTAAGTTTTTTAATCCACCAATGGTAGGGAACCGTACCAAATGGTAGATAAACAACAATAAAAGTCAGATTGGAGAGGCTGCATAAACAAGATACTTAAATTGATCAGCAAGGTACGTACAGTCATAATGTAATAAGATATTAAATTAATCAGTATGGTGCATATATAATAATTTATTTAATAATTAAGTTTCAGAGTACTCTAACACGTACACGTTGTGTATTATATTTCTGATTTTTTTTTGATATAACTAACTTCAACTGTGCACTATCATATATAACTAATATTAATATCGTTTATTGGTTAAACACGTCATCATTTATACAAGAGTTTAGGGGTTAAATTTCGTTGAGATTCTAGAAATGGAAAAAGAATACGTATAACTAGCACTTTACCCCTAATTAGTTGATCTGATGCAAATGAGGATTAGTTTAAGTGTTGAGTAAGCATGTTATGCGAGTGCCGCACTCCTGATAAGAGTCCCAATACCACCCAAGGGAAAAAAAACTTCAACTGTGTACACACAAAAAAAAATGTTGTTTAATTAATCATATGTAGTGTGAAATAATGAACAAAAAACTTATATATTTCATATAATTATTGATTATTTCAGATATTTAACTAGGATTTGGCTAAGATAAAATCATATTAGGATTGAGAATGAATTAGATTTTATGAGATATTAAATTAAAATTACAGGAGATAAAATATATCTTTTATACAAATCACGATGTAGCTAATTTTAACTGTTAGAAAATTAAGTTGAAATAAAATCGACTTCATCCTCATTATTAATAATTATTAATAATAATATTATTATTAAGTTTTTCCCCAAGTTTCATATTTATATAACTAATTATTATATAATTTTTCTCTGCGTGAAATGCCTTTTTCCATCCCCACTTGGATATTTTTTTTTCCATCTAATAGGCGTTAGTTAGTTTGATTGACTATATTATAATGGATTAATTAATTCAGAGAAGTACTATACAAGTAGTCAAATAATTAAAACATGCCATGCCCAACTTGCACACATAAACTACATATATTTTCTAATCTAATATAATCACCAAAAGAAAAAGGTGGCAAAATAAGTCAAAAGACTAACGATTTGTTTATTATTAATAACCACAAGGAAGATCATAATTTGATGATAAATTAATAGTTAGCCCTATTATTACGTTAGTCATGCTATGTATTTATTAATTGTTTGAAAATTAATGAATTAATTAGTATTATTATTTCTTTTCCAACACGTGAAGCTTAAAAAGTTCTTGTTTTTACTAATTTTATTTTCGAAATTTAATTCATTATCTCTTGAAAAATAAAATTCAAATAATCTCTTGAAAAATAAAATTCAAATAATCTCAATCTCATTTTAATTAATTATATTATATAAAATAGTAAAAAAAAAATATTATTGTGGGTATCCAGCCCCATCCACTCAATTACAAAAATGGAAGATACAATCTTGGAAAATTCTCTTCATGAAGCTTCCCTCCACCCAAACACCATATTAATTAATTAAAAAGGCCTTAGTTATTTAGGTAGTATAATTAATATATAATTGTTGCTAAACTAAGGAATAAAAGAAGTGGACTATGATGTAAGCAAAATATATATACTAAATAAAAAGTCTTGACAAGATCTTGGGCAAATCTTCTTAAAGCTAAATATATAATATATATGTTCTCCAATACATTTGTTACCAGGTGAATCAAACCCAAACATATATACTTTAATTTATGCTAAAACCATGTATTTCTCACAGATTATTGCTCTATTGGGTCCCATGTTTGAACCTTTATGGGCATACATGAAAATTTAATCACTTAATTAATTATCTCTAAACAAATCCTTCCTATTGCCATCCATTAAGACTAATATATATAATATATAATAAGGAGAAGAGGTCTAACTGGGTATGCTGTCATCCAAAGAAATTTAATTTTCTCAATACTTATTAATTAAGTTGTGGAAAATGTACTTGTTATGAATTAATTTGCAATAATTGTTTTTGGAACTCTTATGATCCAAAAGAAGTTAGATAATCATCCAACTTCTAGAAATGTTTAAGAAATTAAAAATTATAGTATATATATATAACTTTGATAACATGTATTGCATTGATTCTTTATCCATCAAGTCTAAATCAAGCAAGTACTTAAAGTGATCAAATAAAACACCAAAGTTGACTTAGAGCGAAGGAGGAAAAGGGCTATATATCTTACATATGGAGATTATGCTTTTGAGTATAAATCATCTATCTAAAATTTAAAAAATAATAATAATTATGGTGTGTGTGATCATATATCAATATATATATATATATGGAGGAAATATGAAGCTTCCTTAACTAAATACTTCTTTCAAGGTTTCTTCACCAACTACCAACATTTGTCCTTATATATAATAGTAAGTACAAAAATATGAATGCCATGTTGGAGTTTGTTAGTATTGTGTTCAAAATTCATTCGGCTGCAATTTTTTTCGTCTTTGAATTAGAGTGTGTTATTCGGCCAAGACAAAATTTGAAAAACAATATTAGAATGTGTTACATAATATATAAAACTATTAATTGTGTATTCACCTGAATACCTTAATGTTTTACTAGCTACATGGATACAAAAACATTACTATATATCACTGTGATGCACCTAATTAATTAGGCACGTTATAAGGCTGTTACGTACGAATCAAAGATTGATGATTCGAGTTCGTATCTGATCTATAGCTCTAATGACATAATTCAGAAAGGATGTGATGCATCATGATGGGATAGATGAGACAAAAACTTGTTAATTTAAGGGAATGCTGAGAGTTTGATGGGATAGAAGACACAATAACTCGTTGGCTCAAGAGAATGCTGAGAATTTGACGCAAGATTGAGGAAAACCTCAATTTTTCATTAATCAATCAATAACTTAATAACTGAATGTCAACGACGGCTAAACATATCTTAAATACTGGAAAAAAAAAACATAACCCTAGCACAAATTCAAAATTAACAACTAAGTCCAAACAAAATCGACAAATTGCAAAAAATACCCAAAAAACATAAAATTGCAATTTTGACCCCCTAAATGAAGGAAATTGGCCGAAAAATGTCAAACTCCAGAAGTAATGGATATTGCTCGTATTGTCGTTTCCGCACGAAAAACTATATCCGCACGCCAGAATCTGATATTTCACCCGTATCAGGAAGTGGGTAAGCCAATAACATTGATAATTTTTTTGTAAGAAAATAGTTTGCTGCCTATATATGTTCCATAATGTGGTCCTAGAATGAGCGGCAAAAGCATCACAAGGGGAGTGGATAAAACAATTAGCATTGGTATAATATGTACCACCAAAGAAACTACTCATAGGCTAATTAACTTGGTATAATTAGTGTTGGACTTGGGTTTAACATCGGCTGCAGTGGGCCAAGTCTCTAAGCCTAAGTGTGGATGTGAATGGCAAGTGGAATGTGTAAGTGTAACTTACAAGTTCCACACCGAAAATACTAAGTTTATATATATACTAGTTATTAACGCGTACGTTGCACGCGTATCGATCGTCTAAATTTCAAGATACATAATTTTATCTTAAATTTTCTAAAGTGGTAATATTTAGGTAATACGTGGACAAGTTGAGTGGTTGCGAGAAATGAATCTGTGTGATTGAGAAGAATGACACAATATAATTAAAAAATAAAGAAAATAGAAGATGATAATTAGGTACAAAATTAACTATCGTTTTCAATTACGGTACTAAATTAGCCTTACATGTATATATTTTTACGGATAGAACTAATAATTAGTTGGATCGTGCATGACGTGGGTTATAACAACAAAGTTGTATCTAACTCCTCAACTTGAGAAGTGAAGAATGTAAACTTGTACATAGCCACTTAGAGTCATCGGTGGAGCAGTTTGACCTATACAAACGTAACTATACACTTTTCATGCAATTTTATTCCATAATACCAACAAAAGTTGACTTAACGCTAGGAAAATTCAATTCATTAAAATATAAAGTTTATACTTGACTTTACGTCAATTACTTATTTAACTACTAATTAGGTTGCACACGATTTGATTAATTTGACAGACGAAAGAACTAAATTAATAGTTCGAGACCTTAAATGTTGGACGATGAGTAACATGTTATCCGTAAAATGTCAAAATTCAAGAACCGTGGTTGACCCATATTTTGACACTTTATATGATTTGAAAAGTGACTGATCTATGTGATACGAAAAACCTCAACATGTACTCGAAGTTTGTACGAGTTGCGTACCTATCATACTTTGTGGGCGACTCAAATTTATAGGTATATATTGCATTAAGAAGTTAGTGATAATTAATGTAACATGTAAGTTAAGCGACCTTAGTAAAAAAATTAATGTAATTTAACTAATGATTTTTTTAGCAATACCCAAATATAGTAGGGATTAAATCATCAATTTTTTAAATCACTAATGTCTGAAGATTATACATGAAATCACCTTAACTAATTATTCTACTACTAATTAGGATATACCTAATATGATTAAATTTACAAACACAAGAACTAAATCAATAGTTCGTGTCAATAAATATTGAACATTGAGTAACATGTTATATATAAAGTCAAACTTAAAGAACCACATTTGATCCATATTTTGATATGTTATATGAGTTGGCAAGTGACTGATGATTTATATAATACAAAAATGTCAACAGGCGGAACACCCATAAATCTGTGATATGGTGAATGGAAAAATGCATGCCCCAACATGTGCACATATTGAATGAATATCATATGTTAAGGCCGACTCTAATTGATAAGTATATTGAATTGAGAAGTTAATAATAAATACAGTGACCTGCCAATTAAGCGAAATTAAAAATAAAAATAACAAAATTTAACTAAATGATTGTTTCAGTAAAGATTAATAGATGGGTCTCAAAGATAATAACGAATAAATCATCAATTTTATAAAAATATAGGAAATAAATATTATATATAATATTAATAATAAAAATAAAAAATGTTCAAAAGGTACCTATTGGGGTGAGGACAACTCTCACATTTTATATTGGTATAAAGATATATATATTGGAAAGCATTTTTAAAGTGATAACTAATTATTAGATGAAAGACTTTCTTTACGTGCGTGCGTCTATGCAGAAGAGGTGCAAATCATAGGATTCGAAACACACCCCGACAGGCTTGGCGTGTGCGCGTGTCTGTGACGTACGTACACGATTGTCGGCCTGAAAAGCTTATCTCGTGCCACCCCAAATTATACGCGGCATAATTTTTGCTATCTATTTTTGGTTTTGAGCAATCCCCGCACTATAAATAAGGTGGTACTCCATTCAGAAAATTTACACTAAAAAAATCTAAAAATTTCATCTAAAAATTCGAAATACCTAGACAGTGTAGTGCTTCAGTTTCTCACCTCCACTTTTGTGACCTACTACTGCTCATGTTTTTTTTCTTGTTCCGAGATTCATTCTCTTATTATTTTTCTATCTGAATATCAGATTGTTTGAGTTCAGGTATTGTTCGATTCGGTTGAACGAATTATGTGCACGATTAGGGTCAACCATAATGTTGTATCTTGGGAGGTGATTGTCCCTTATTAAATCTGGTTGCATAAGTTGAGGGTGAAGTGGAGCGAAATTGCCTTAAGGAGACCATGATCAGCATGGGCCTTAGTTAAAATTATGTCTTTCCCATTCAGTATTCGGATTGAAATTTCGGTTTTTCATTCACATACAGATTACTCGTTAATTGTATGTTGATTACCGAATAATAAATAACTGAACGTTGTCCTACGTATTTCAGAATTATTGGTTTTAACCCTGTATCGAAACAATCTTAAGGCAGTTTCTTGTTCGTATACAGTATGGTTTATTCCTAAATATTTGTGTGTTGTTGAGCTCAGGTATTATGGAAAACAACAATAATGATGTTGTTCCGACCACAAGTGATGTCGCTCCACTGATGAGTGTGATAAGTGTGGGGGCTGGACAAGGAACATCGACTGTTTCTGTACCTGCAACTGCAATTTATGTTGTCGTAATTTCTGCTGTTGTTGTGACTACTGGAGTCTCATTTGTTCCGGGTGGAGGTTTTAACTTTTTTGCAGGTACAATTTCGAACATGAGTTTTAGAAATTTTGTTGCTTCTATGACATGGATTGGAAACAAAACTGGATGTCTGCACATTCCTTGACCTTTTGGAGCTTTGCATGGGGCCAACTTCAAGAGGTGGAAGGAGATGACGATATTCTACCCGACTGATGTGGGACTTGACAGGTTCTTCGTCGGATATAACCGTCAATGATGCGCAATCTTTCATAACTATGGAGGCATGGAAGCAGTCAGAGCACATATGCAGGAACGCTGTTCTAAACGCACTGACTGATCCGTTGTAAGATGTCTACAAAACGAAAACAACTGTAAGGGAAATCTGAGCTATCTTGAATCAAAATTTTAAAGCTGAGGATGCTGGAAAGAAGAAATTTCTTGTCGGCCAGTTGTGTGATTTTAAGATGGTTGATAACCAGTCTTGTGTTTTTCAGGTGAATGCACTAATTGTGCTGATGCATGTTATCCATGAAGCAGATATGGCTTTCACCGAGTCATTCAAAGCAGCCAGCATAATTGATAAGATACCCCCGAGTTGGGACAAATTCAAAGGCTACTTGAAGCACAAGCGAATGGAGATGACCATGGCTGAGGTGGTACAGAGAATAACCACTCAAGAGAATCTTACAGAAGTCCTCGATAACCTAAATCTGGTAGTTGTCGTGTCGGAGGTGAACATGATTGACTCCAACCTGAAGGAGTGGTGTCTTGACACCGGCTCCACTAAACATGTTTGTTCGAACAAGGATATGTTCTTTAACTTTGAGGAAGCAGAGTCCAAAGAGTTCATGGGGAATTCGAGTTCGTCATCCATCAAGTGGAAATGCATTGTGAAACTGAAGATGACTTCCGGGAAAAAAATGTTACTCTGACTAACGTGTTATATGTTCCGGACATTCGGAAAAATTTAGTGTCAGGGGTCTTACTTGATAAGCATGGATTTCGAATTTTTTTTTTTCAATCTGGTCAGTTTATACTCTCTAAGAATAATGTCTATGTTGGGAAAGGCTATAAGAGTGAGGGTATATATAAGATGTCTGTAATGGTCTTAGCGCCTAAAAATAAGATTATGAATAAGAATGCTTCTTTTGCTTATATGCTAGAATCTCCTAATTTATGGCACGGTAGATTAAGACATGTTAATTACGAATCTTTGAGAAGATTGGTTAGCATGGATCATATCCCTAAATTCGAAACTGACAAAACACATAAGTGTGAAATATGTGTGGAAGTTAAACTTATAAAAACATCTTTTCCTGTAGTTACAAGGAACACAAAACCTCTTAATTTAATACATAGAGATGTTTGCGACCTGAAATATGTCCAAACTCGAGGAGGCAATCAGTACTTTATCACGTATGTGGATGATAGTACAAAATACTGCTATGCCTATCTAATGAAAAGCAAATACGAAGTTATATATACAAAAATTCATGCAGTATAAAACAAAAGTTGAGAATCAACTTGACAAGAAATTCAAAGTACTGCGCAGTGATAGAGGAGGCGAGTACGAATCACCATTTCGTGATTTTTGCGTTGAACATGGCATTATTCATGAAGTTATGGCATCTTACTCACCCCAATCGAACGGGGTTGCAGAAAGGAAGAATCGAACATTGAAAGACATGATGAATTCATTGTTGATTAGTTCTGGGTTACCACAGAATATATGGGGCGAAGTTATTTTAACTAGTAATTACCTTTATAATAAGGTGCCCCGTAAGAAGGAAGACATAACTCCTTTTGAGCTATGGAAAGGAATAATACATTCTTACAAACACATTCGAATGTGTGGAGTGTCTTGCTAAGGTAATGATATCTCTACCGAAAAAGGTGAAAATCGGTCCTGAACCTGTTGATAGCATTTTTATAAGATACGCTCAGAACAGTAATTCTTATCGGTTTCTTGTGTACGAATCGAATATATCATATATACACAAAGATACGATAATTGAATCAAGAAACGCGTATTTCTTTGAAGATAATTTTCTGGCTAAGTCAAAGGGGGAAGCGAGCTCCACGAGACAACTTATGAGACTATAGATGGAAATAGTCAAGACCAAGAACATGATGAGAATGTTGAAGTTGAGACAATTCAAAACTGAGTCCGAGCCCAGAAGAAGTAAAGGGCTAGGATTGAAAAATCCTATGGTGCAGATTTTCTAATCTATATGCTTGATGCCAAACCTCAGACTTACCAGGAAGGTGTGAACTCTTCTGAGGGATATCTATGGAAATAGAAAATCAATATTGACACTGAATCCATCTTGCAAAATCATGCTCGGGAGTTAGTGGATCTACCAACCGGAAGCAAACCACTAGGCTACAAATGGATTTTTAAACGAAAGATGAAAGCGGATGGTTTAAAATAAATATAAAGTCTGACTAGTAATCAAAGGTTATAGACAGAAGGAAGGTCTTGATTACTTTGATACTTATTCTCCCATGACGAGAATCACGTCCATTATAATGGTACTTGCAATTGCGGCCCTCCGAAATCTCGCAGTACATCAAATGGATGTAAATACAACTTTCTTTAACGGAGACTTGGAAGAAGAGATTTATATGGAACAACCCGATGGTTTCTCAGGTCCAGGAAAAGAAAAAAAGTCTGTAAACTCGTCAAATCATTATACGGTCTTAAATAAGCACCGAAATAATGGCATAATTTTTTTTGATAGTGTCATGATGGAGAAGGACTTTAGAATTAATGAATGTGACAAGTGCATCTACGTTAAAGACACTGTTAAAGGTTATGTAATATTATGTCTTTAAGTCGATGACATGCTCATCATCGGGAGTAAAGATGACATTGTTCGCTCTACGAAGCATATATTGAATTCAAGATTTGACATGAAAGATATGGGCCTTGCTGATGTGATTCTCGGTATAAAAATCACTAGAACATCATAATGAACTCTAAGTCAATCTCATTATATCGATAAAATATTAGAAAAATTTAACAATGACGATATGAGAGAGGTCAGTACTCAAATGGATCCGAGCAAGTATTTTTCAAAAACAAAGGAGATGGGGAGTCTCAAATTGAACACGCTATATAATTGGAAGTGTAATGTACTTAATGACATGTACAAGACCTGATATTGCACACGATGTGGGCTTGCTTAGCAGATACACGAGTAACCCTAGTACAGATCACTGAGATAGAATCATCAGGCTACTTAGGTACCTGAGACATACTCGTAGTTATAGACTGCACAACATTTAAGTATAATTGAAGGCTATAGCGATACAAATTGGATATCTGATTCGAATGAATCGAACTCCACGAGTGGGTATGCGTTTACCCTAGGAAGTGCAGCTGTGTCATGGAAATCCTTGAAACAAATAGTTATAGCCATATCCACTATGGATTATGAGTTTATTGCACTTGACAAGTGTGCTGAAGAGGCGGAATGGTTACGTCGATTTTTAGAGGATATTTTGTGGTGGCCAAAACCCGTGCTAGCAATCTGCATACATTGCGATAGTAAATCGGCAATAAGCATGGCACATAGTAGCATGTATAATGGAAAGTCTAGACATATCCATCGAAGACATAACTCCATTAGAAAATTGCTCTCGACTGGAATTATTACGCTCGATTATGTAAGATCGACTGATAATATTGCGGATCCGCTAACCAAAGGTTTAAACAGATATTTTTTTGGCCAAACATCGAGAGGAATGAGATTAAAGCCTGTGAAGAACACTTTTGAGAAGGAAAACCCAACCTAGTTGACTGAAGATCCCAAGATCTAGGTTCAAAGGGACAACCTAATCACAATAGTGAGTGAGATCACTGTGGGGGTCAAACTCCCAAACCTATGATGTGAAACAGTGATAGAGTGGGATAAGGTTAGGTGTAAACTTGTAATGATTCGTGAGAAATCTCAAATACACTGTGAAACTCTTGAGTTAAGTCAGAGTCGTGATGAATCTGTAGAGATAAGAATCAACTTTGTGAGTGAGAAGACGGGCATCTTCGAAACGAATTGTTGATGGTGTAATTCTTAGAAACGCTTGCAGAACCAGGCAAATGTCCAGGGCCATAACAGACATTGAGGCGTGAACTGAACAATACTAGGAAGATATATGTGTGAGTTATATCATCATTTACACCAACGACAGTTAGTCCAAGGACATCACGTCTACTAACCAGCCATTAAAGTCAATATAATTTCACAAGGGAAGGTTCAAAGGGCAGACCCCATACCTATCCTATGCAGGTATTGATCGTTGAACTCAAATTATCGAGTCTAGAGTTCACTTAGGTTTCCAATACCATTCACGTGGGGGGGTTTTTGGACTTTGGTTTAAGATTGGCTGCAGTGTGCCAAGTCTCTAAACCCAAGTATGGATGTGAATGGAAAGTGGAATGTGTAAGTGTAACTTACAAGTCCCACACCGAAAATACTATGGCTATTAGTCTAGTAATATAGTGGAAAACATCTTAAAATGGTAACTAATTACTAGATGAAAGTCTCTTTCTACGCGCGACTGCGCATGGAGGTGCAAATCACCGGATCCGAAGCACACCCCGACAGGCTTGGCTTGTGTGCGTGCCTGCGACGTACGTACACGATTGTCGGCCTGAAAAGCCTATCTCGCGCGAGCTCGGTTTACTAAACAGAATTTTTTGTTTATTGCCATAAATCGAATTTGGAGACATAATATTATGTCAATATTGCAAACCTAAATTTCCTACTTTAATGTTGTCCAGGTACATTGAACACGGCTAATATAGCAAGTGTATACCGAATATACGCGCATAATATATTTTATACACGGCACAATATTTGCTTTCTATTTTTGGTTTTGAGGAATCATCGCACTATAAATAATGTGGTATTCCATTCATAAAATTTACACTAAAAAATTCGAATTTTTCTCTAAAAATTCGAAATACCTAGGCAGCATAGTGCTTCAATTTCCTCACTTTCACTTTCGTGGCCTACTAGTGCTCACGTTTTGTTCTTGTTCCAGGATTCATTCTCTTATTATTTTCTATGTGAATCTCACATTATTGTTTGAGTTCAGGTACTTTTAGGTTTGGTTGAACGAATTGTGTGCACGATTCGGGTCAACGACAGTGTTGTATCTTGAGAGGTGAATGTCCCTTGTTAAACCTCGTTGCATAACTTGAGGGTGATGTGGGGCGAAATTGCCTTAAGGAGACCGTGATCAGTACGAGCCTTAGTTAAAACTCCGTCTTTCCCATTCGGTCTTCGGATCGCAATTTCGGTTTTTCGTACACATAGCAATAACTCGTTAATTGTATGTTGATTACCGAATAGTAAATAATTGAACTTTGTCTTACATATTTCAAAATTATTGATTTTACCCCTATTTCGACCAATTAGTTGAAAGGCATTATATAAACAGAAGCTTTACTTAAAAACCCTACTTACAAATTCAAGGAAAATATGTCTTTAACGCTTCATAACACATATATAGAAAAAAAAAAACGCTTCATAACATTAGTAAGAAGTTTATGGGCACTAGAGATAATATACTTAGGTAAGAGCATCCACAATGGTTTTACATAAAATGTATTCTTTAAAGTTGCCACGTAGACATTTATGTATACTTTAAGTAATACGTAAATTTAAGACACACGTAAAAAATATTTTCTCTGCAATCGTATTACGTAAACATATTCCTTAAATATATTTTATTATTAGATTTTCCAACAACCACCAATAAGATATTAGCATTAATTATAAAATGAATTAATTTATAATAAAAAATTGGTTACGTAATACATAGTGCATTACTTAAATTTAAGGAATGCTTTATGTAAAAACATAAATTTACGTGTGGGTCCCATCTTTAAGGAATGCTATGTAAAACCACTGTAGATAGTTTTTGTTGATTTACTTAAATAAACATGTAAGAGCCACGTTTACGTAATCTTTACGTAATACCATTGTGGATGCTCTAATAACCAAGTTCCCTAAACAAAAACAAAAAGTACAAAATTACAAATGTTACAATACGAGGCAAAAAACCGGGTGGACATAAATTTAAGCTCTAACTAACTACTTGGTTAATATGTCTTTATGTATAAAATATGTTTGAGACATTATTTTTTGAAGTAATAATTTTTTTTAGTTCAGTCTCAAAATAAATGGTCAATTGGGTCATTGTCGACGACCCTAACCAGGGTGGGATACAACTAGGACCCGACCCTAGTGCTAGGTCAATAAAACTTAGGGTCGGACCCAGCCCATATGACTCGACTTGGGCTAGGTTCATTGAGCTAAGGGTCTGATTGGAAAAAATTTAGAGAGTAAGTTATACAAAAAAAAAAGTTAGAGATATACTAAAGAGATTAAACTGTACAAAATAAAAATTAAATGACTAATCATATGTGTACTTAACATAAAAATTAACAACTCACTAACATATGCATAAAAAATAATATATGTCCCAAAAGTGTTGCAAAATAAATATATAAAACTTGTACCAAAAATAATATGGCCAAAATATCTTGTAAAAACAACATATTAAATTAAAGGTTAAGAATCTAAAAACAGTCTTAGATTTCATCCATGTTGAAATTTGGTGTCTCAAGATTAAAATGTTAATATGGACCGTCTCAGACTTCATTTTGGCTGATTTTCGGTGTCTCAGTGTGATTAATTTAGAGAAGCCACTGGACGAAAGCAACTGTCAAATTCGAGCTCTCATGCATAGGGGTGTAAACGAGTCAACCTACGTGAGCTACTCGAGATCGGCACACTCGATATTCGAATTTGACTCGGTAAATTTCGATTCGAGTCCAGCTTTTCTGAAGTCGAGTCGAGTATGAGTTCAGTGGTACTCGACTCGAGAGGCTCGCGAGCCTATTCGAGCTTTTTTGTTTTGCATATTCGAGTCGAGTTCGAGTATATTCGAGCTTTACATAATATTATATATATGTATATTCAATTCAAGTCGAGTTCGAGCCAAAAGATTAATCGAGTCGAGCTCGAACTCGAACAAAGGTGCACCATTTATGATTTAATTGAATTTTAAACTTGTCGAGCCGTGCTCGAACTCGTTGAGTAACGAATCGAGTCAAGTTCGAGCTTGAAAAATTTAAGCTTGGTCGAGTTCGAGCTCAAGGAAAGTGAGTCAAGTCGAGCTTGCCAGATACTCGGCTCGACTCGGCTCGTTTACACCCCTACGATGCACGCTCCCTTCCCGTCACCTTGCCGGGACCATTTCTTTCGGATGTTCAAGTTTGTGAAGAAATTGAGCGATTTTGTGAAAAGTAAAGAGTGATAGATTATGAGTGAGCATGTTGGTTGATGGAAATGATTGAAGAAAAAGAAAAGACGCGTGGAGACACCGACTTTCGATAAAAATAAAATGTCAATCTGTCTATATTAATATTTTAATCATGATACACCAAATTTCAACATCTATAAAATCTGAGACCGTTTTAAGGTTCTTAACCGTTAAATTAAACCAAAGTAAAAAGATGTAATGAAATGGTGGGTAAATTCTTCATTTAATTTTCAACCAAACTAGCTTTTGCAAGGGTGCAGGCATTGGATGAGCTCATAAGAGACTTTTCAAATGGGTTCCACCACTATCTATATTCATGTACGTCTAAATTAACTTCCCTGCCTTCTTTAAGCGAACCATTGATTCTTCTACCAGACTACCACGACAATAAACTTTCAGAAAAATTCTATCGCTTTAATTTGCTACCTGCTCAAACTTTCAGCAACTTTCACCCATACAAACAAACCACCAACTTGACAGGACGTACGAGAACAGCATGAAACCCAGAAAATGCAACAAGAGTACGTAGTATATACAGATCAGCAGTGAAAGCAACGCACTTAATTGCATGCAATCATTGCAACTTCAAACAAAAAAATCCATTCAAGTATAAAGACTAAACTATACATTCTAGGATAGTGTTGAACTCTTACTAGTGGTATTAAAGCGTGTAGTTCAAATTTCTGCAGCAACAAGTTAAACTCCGATTTAATTTAAATTCCGGATCTTCCAGGTTTAGGTGTTAATTTCGAGCTAGCCTAAGCCCGCCTCTAACTACAATTGGATCGGATTCGAGCCATGATTTAGGAAGCTCGAAAACTCGGGCTCAGACCGTTTTCAGAAAAGGCCCGCCTGTCCCGAGCTCAGCCCTAGCTAGCTACAATTACTGGTTATAAGTAAAATTGAACGAAAACATGCACAACAGTCTATATGTAGTTTTTTTAATAGAAAATATAAATACCTTGTTGTTAAATGGTTCTAATATAACTAACTTGCCTATGCATCCAAAATGGACATCTTCAATGCACAAACCTAATAGGAAAAAAAAAAACACAATTTATTCTTCATTAAATTTGAACAGCATGAACAAGGATCAGCTACAACCAAAACAACCTTAATTATAGCAATACAGACAAAGTAATAAGCAGACAGATATACTTTCACCCGAATTAATGACAGACATGATGAAATAAAAAATAATAATTATCAAGCAATTTTACAAAGAGAAACTTACATGTTTAATTATAATATATATATATATATATATATATATAATAATATTATTGGTGGATGTGGATCGGACCGTGCTGCTTCGATTCCCCAGAAGAAGAGAGAGATCAGATGATGATGCGTGGTGATAATGGAAAGTAGGGTTTTATCTTCATCTTGAAACCTATCATCATCTTCATCTTCTTCATATTGATATAGTCAGATTTGCAGGCCTGTTGAGAGTAAAGCTGCGGCGATAATGGTATCGGAGTGGTGAATTAGGACTGATGATGATAATAATGATGAGGGAGCGGACATTATATGATGATTGCTTCATCTCTCTCTCTCTCTTAGCTTCATTTCGGCTACCTTTCTTTCTAGAGTGAGAAACCGAAAAGATACAGCCGAATACCTACAATTTTGATTAGGTGATTCTGACAAAAATCGAAGATTATCGTGAGATCCCAGCTAGCTAGGGCATATCTGTCTCTTTATCTACATCTTATCTTAAGCTGGATTAGAAAGAATAAAATAAAAATTTATATAATTAGCCAACGCGAGTGAATATTATTTTAAGTGTGAAGTAGATAATACGGGTTGCACTTTTTATGAACCCAATAGCATTCACCCGGAAAAACAGAAATTATTATATCTAAAGGCAAATGTATGTCATAATAATACGTAGTTAATTATAATATAAACTTTAAAATTAATTTTAAACATTAAAATTGTTGGTTTCGTCAGTGTTATTATCTTATTTACTCTTGTATAATTATAATTTTATAGATAAAATAAAAAAAATAATATATTTTAGGAAAAATGATTTGTGTATAGGCTAATGACTTAATTGGGTATTTTATTACTTACAAATACATACTGCTTTAGGGTGAGTTTGACGGTGCTTTTACTTTAGAAAAGTACTTTCATTAAAAGTAGATTATGAAAAAGTGGATTAAGATAATGCAATCAATGTTTGGAAGAGTAAAATTTTAAATTTGCATTAGAAAGTGTTTTTCCTAAATATGCGTTTGGTAACATATTTAGCTTAAAAATAATTTGACTATATATTTAATTATTAATTATATGTTAATTAAATTATTACATTGTATTATATATTATTTTACGGTTAACACAAAATATGTTATTTTTTTTAATATTTGTACAATACAGTATATTCATCTTATATACATAATTAAAAAAAAAACCTTTCATAATTAAATTGCAAGAAAGAAAGTGTACTAATAAGCATAAAATTTAGGAGTCAAGCCTACCTTGGAATCGACTTGGTCAAAACTTGAATTATGACTCGAAATATTTCGAGTCGGGAGGAGCTCGAGTTGAGTTGTTTAGTATGTCAAGTCGAGCCCAAGCTTGATAATACTCGACATACTTGCGAGTCTAATCAAGTTTTATAATATAGATAATTTATCTGAGTCCTTGAAGAGTTGAGCTCGAGTATCTTATTGAGATGTATAATGAACTACTGAGTCGGTCGAGTAGTACTCATGAGAAATGTTAACTTATTGTGATGTATAATGAGATTACCATTTGATTCGAGACGAGTTCGATTATGTCAAGTTTGGATGTGAGTCGAACTCGAGTTTTTTAAATTTGAGCTCAACCATTTTCGAGATCGCTACTTTTTAATCAAGTCGAGTTTGAAAAATACTCGGCTCGTTTACACCCCTAGCAGAGTGTTGCCGAATATATTTATCCAAACTATTTATTTACTAATTCAATATTAGTGGTTATGTATTGTCTTATATATTAATATGCATATATATGAATAAAGAATTTTTAATCAATATACTTGATATACATATTATATAAGATATATATATATAAAAAATCAATAATACATATTTTTCTAATATTTCTACATTAATATATTTATTATTATATTATAATAGCAAATATATATAAATATTGAAGTATATAATAATAATGTAAGTTTTTAATTTATTAAACGTTTATTTATATATACAATTATTTTTTTTAAGAAAAAATAATGTTAATTGTTACTTTTTTTAAAGTAAAATTTATTTAATGATAGTTTAGGATTTATAAAATGTTTTTAAGAGTAAAAATGAAATATCAAAACATGGCAAAAGTGTTTTTTTTTTTTTTCAGAAAGTGGATTTTAGAAAGCAGTACCCTAGCTGCTTTGAAAAAAAAATGGCTTTCAGAAAGCAGGACTTTAAAAGAAAAATACTTTGAACGTGTTATAATCAAACATTCCAACTTTCACCAAAGTGCTTTTAAATGTAAAAACACTTTGGGAATGCTCTCAAACGAACTAGAAGAACGTTTGTATAGCTAGAACTAGAAGTTTCTTTCATTAATAATAATTATACATGAACAAACTTGTTGAGGGAGAACAACAAAAGGTAAAAAAATGTCAACGGGTAAAAATTGTATTGCTGTTTAACTCATGCGATCGAGTTCAAAATTCATCATATATATTATATTGGAAAAAGTCATGATTGTGCCTCCATTTATAAGCTAGCAAGGGCACACACAAAAGTTATTCCAATCTCAGATGGTCATATAATGAAAATTGATTTTCCTTTTTACCTATAGCCAGCTCATCATTTTTGTGCCATTAGTTATCCCAAAAGGGTGAACATGGTACCCTTACTATGTAAGGACCCTAAACTATATCATATATCGACAACTATTATATATGTTAAGACGTGTGCCTTGGGTTGATGGGTCTCTGATCCGAGTGACACCTCTCACGGGTATTTCGCTCTTCTTCCTGATCCGCTTAGCTTGTCGGTGTGATCCGTTCCTCTGCTCCTCGCAAACCTGCAAAATGGGCAGTACCGAGCACGGAGAGGGGGAGGGGGTGGTGCTCGGTGAACCCTCTCTGATGCCTAAATAAGTTCGGGTTCTTTAGAGAGAGAAAATCCTAGAGAGAAGACAGAGCTAAAAAGTACAAAGATGTAAACTTGTCCAAATGAATAGAACTTGCGAAGTATATATAGGCTATGGGGGGTTTAAGGTGGCTTAACGACACCGTTAATCCCTAAACGTACTTTATTAACACATAACAGCAGGATTAAAACCTTTAAAGACACGGAGAGGTGGGTGAAAAGTCTAAGTATGAGTCGGGTAAAATGGATGTCGGGACCCTTGGGGTCGGACAGAAAATTCGACCCCTAAGGCCTAGGATCGGGTCAGCTTGCCCGACCTCTCTTGGGAGGGGCTGGGTCAGCTGACCCGATCCCTCCTAGGAGAGATCAGGCCGGCTAGCCCGATCTCACCTAGGTGAGACCAACGAACCGGTCCGGACGAATATCTTGGCTCGTCCGGGCCGTTCGCGTTGCGAGTGAAGTGCTCGGGTCTAAGTTTTGATTTATAATCGTAAGTGGGGCGATTAAAATAAGGCACTTCGAAGGGAGACGGGTTCAAATTGGGCGTATATCCATAACGTGCCCCCGAGTCAACCAATGACTTAACCCTTGATTGACTCTATTTTACGATGGGATGACAGGCGCAATTTGAAACCGTGATTTTACCTCTTGATGAATCCTTCGCTTGTTCGTAGGCGCCTTTTCCGGACCCTATCCTCAGTTTCTTAAAATATAAGAAATATAATCATTAGAGCAAACGTGCACGCGACTAGGCCCGTGTCCGAAAAATGTGGATATAAAAATCTGATCTTCTCTTTTATACGTTTTAAAAACATGTACATGTGTGGGGATGTAATGCAACCATAAGTATGGACCAATGCAATCTAACTTCGTGTCATCATAATAAATACGTGAGGATGCAGGGGTGAATCCTATCCGTGAAAAAATATCTAAAACGACCCCAAAAAATTTCTAAGTATGGGAAAGTGAGATATATGCCTAGGGGGTGTTAACTTGAGTAAGGGATTTTCTTCGCCCTAGTTAAGGAAATGTAAAGTTTTTAATCCTTAATTTCGACCCTTGGATTTTTTCATCTTAGATTTGAACGGTGCGGATTCAGAGGTTCTGAAAACTTTAATTTCCTCTACTATAAAAAGAGAATAGGTGTTTACCTCATTTTCATTGTCTTTATCCTTCATTCTTTCGGTGGTCGGACTTTTCGGTTGGTTCTACTTTTCTGGGTGCGTGCCACGGCAAGGTACGTAGATTGCTTTTTATTGTAGGTGTCATTCCTTAGAAGAATGGCTTTATTTCTTTTTATCTGTTCTGGGTTCTCATCTTTCTCTTGATTGCCTCGTTTGTGATTTTCATCCCTCGACTTTTGTGATCTCATAGTGATGAGACCATGATTAGCCTTCTTCCCTGTCGATTTGTTTTCGCCTCTTTGATGTTTGAGTGTCTTGCTTAAGTGTGATAGGGTTTCCTTCTTGGATTCCTGCCCCCTGCTCTTGGCCGTCTTCTCATTGTTTTTAAAGGAAATGAGTGAATTGCTTTTTTTATCTTACTCATATGACACCCTTCTCATCATTTTGAGCTAAGGTGTATTCTTGCAGCTGGTAAATCTTCTAAGCCTTTGATGAGGAGTAAGAGGCCGATGCGGGTGGGGGTACCTGATTCCGGGACCAGACCCTCGATTTTCAAAAAATATCCTTCTTGCAGTGTGATGGATCGGTCTGTGAATGAAAGTGGGGTTAGTGCTGGCATTGTAGTATCGTCCTATCTCCCTGTCCATGCCCCCGAATCGAGGGTTCGGGTACAGGTCGTCCCATGTTCTTCTTTTGGTAAGTTTTAGGACGTGTGTATATCTCATTAATATGTGTCTTGATTAACTTAGTATTATTCCTTGTAGGTAGAATCCGACTTCCATTGCTAAGCCGGAAAGTCCTTCCTGTGATGGGATTGTTGGCTCCGAATGGGCTCTTTATTATGAGCGTGGGTGTCGTTTTGGTAATCAATCGCCTTTGCTTACTCCTGAAGTTGGAGTTCGGGTTTTGCAGTCTGTTGTTCCTCCCAGTGATCGTGTGTCCTCCACCGATGGGCCGGAGGGGTTCGAAATTTAGTACAAGAAGCATTGTCTCGTTATGCTCCCGTATTCCTCTTCTATCCTTGTTTTCTTTTTATATTCTGTCTTTCATCTTTGTTATCCTTACCCCTAGTCTTTGTACGAGGGTATTGCTGATATCATTAACTTGTGCTCACTTGTTGTTGGCCTTGCGGAAGAGAGGAAGGCTCATGAAGATGCCTATGTTTCTCTTAGTTCTGAGCTCATCAGTTGTTTGGAGCACGGTCGTATCTCGGATTTGGAGTGTCGTGACCTACAGGATCGCATTGCTCTTCTTGAAGCTAAGGTTGCCACTTTGCAACAGAAAGCTGCGCGTGATAGGGTGTTGCGGGTTGCTGAGTTGGCTTCACTTGAGGAAGTGTTTCGTATGGAAGAAAAAGAGCACGCTATTGTTGAATATAAGAGTTCGTTCTCCTACCAGGCTGCTATTGATGTTCAGTGTTCTGTGGTTAAGCGTCTTTCCCTAAAGATGATCCTTGAGCGGATGTATGCGGTTGCTCCTGATTTCCCGTTTTCTCAGCTTGGTGATATGTCCGACTTTGCGGTTAGGTATGTTGTTAAGTTGAAGAAATAGTGTACTTATCTTTGTGGTGGTGTTTATGGTTGTGCAACATATTTGTTGTTTCGCCCAGCGCATGTGCCCCGTTTTTGCTATCCAGTTTCCATTTTGTAGATGCCTTCCTCTTTTGTTTCTTTCATTAGCTACCTCTCATATTAGGTGGTCGAATTCAGCCGGTTGTTTACCTTTCTATTTTGTAGAATTGCCATATGTTTATCCTTAATGGTGTTCTTTGAATATGGTTGTATCGCCTTTACATGGTGTTGGGTACTTTGTCTGTCTAGTTCTTCTATATCATATTGTTGAGGCGCTAGACTGCGGGGGTCAGCTATAGGGTGTTGTAGTGTGGTCTTGATTGCCCATTAAAGCTGTTAAGTGTCTCGGATATTCCTTATGGTGTCTGCACACCTCTTGCTTTTTATGTGTGCCCCTTTTGATATATGTAGTCTTTTCCCTCTTGTCGTGGCCTCTTATGCCAGGGACGTCGTAACATTAGCTCTTCCGCCTACTTGGTTTTATGTATTTTGCTTTTCTTTCTCCTTTGGATTGAGTTTGTTTTAGAAATCTCATACTTAGGCGTATTTATAGCCTTGCTTCTTGACTTGGTTGAGTTGGCTCTTTGTGAGATGTCTACCTTAATCTTGGATGGTAGGATGACCTATTACTTGGCTGTGATGGCCTTTTGTTGTTGTTTGTATGGTTCCTTCTTTGCATGCTCATTTCTTTTGCTTGCATCTATTGCTTGATGTCTTTTTAGCTTTCCATTGTGTCATGAATCATGTAATATCATCATGAACGAACGTGTATATTTCTCATATCATTTCTTTGCAAAGGAAGAAGGTTCTTTAAGATACATTCTTGGTGTTGTTGTAAAAATTTCACGAGATAAGCTCTTGGATGGCGCGGAATTAGTTCGCGAGATAGGCTCTCGGAGGGCACAAATGTGTTCACGAGATAGGCTCTCGGAAGGCGCGGATTTAATTCGCGAGCTAGGCTCTCGGATGACGCGTAATTAGTTCGCGAGATAGACTCTCAGAGGGCACATAATTTTTCACGACATAGGCTCTCAGAGGGCACATAATTTTTCAAGATATAGGCTCTCGGAAGGCACAAAATTAGTTCGCGAGATAGGCTCTCGGAGGGCACGGAATTAGTTCGCGAGATAGGCTTTCGGAAGGCTCAAAGTTAGTTTGCGAGATAGGCTCTCGGATGGCACATAATTTTTCGCGAGATAGGCTCTCGGAGGGCGCATAAAGTGTCATGCACTTAGTTGTCATATCTAAGTAAGGAGTTTGTGGAGATATTGTTATCTCAGACTTAGGAAATATTTTGATAAACTTCTATTTCATTGAAAGCATTCATGCCTTATATATATGAGGGGTGTCATGGGCTGTCCGTGGCATCCTTTAGGGAAAGAAAAGATAGCCGAAGGATTGGTGAAACTTCGTGAGTTTTCCGCCTCAGGACTTGTTTCAGAAAAATTAAGAACGGAAACATGAATTAAACGAAAAGTAAACCCAAGGATGTGGTGTTTCACTTGTGTCGTTTCCTTAGACATAGAACTTCTTGAAGTGCCCCCCGCTGAAAGTGTTTGTGGAGATATATCCATCTCCGTCTTACAGGCGGTATGCATTCGCATATGATACTGACGCTATTTTGTATGGTCTTTCCCACTTTGGAGATAGATTTCTGATTTGATCTAAGTGTGAGAACTCGTTTTTTCTTACCAATTCTCCTACATGAAATTGTCTTTCTCTGACTTATCGATTGTAGTACCTGGCGGATACCAGTCGCATTCGTGCTTGTGCTTCCTCTGAATTTCATCTCTTGTCGTCTACTAGATCTAAATCTAAGAGCCCTGCCTTGTTGTTTTCATGCTCCTCGAAGTATGTGGTTCTTAGTGATGACACTGCCATTTCTACTGATGCTACTGCCTCGGTCCCATATACTAGACCGAATGGTGTTTCTCATGTGGCTATTTTTGGTGTTGTTCGCACTGCCCATAAGACGTTTTCTAACTCATCTACCCAGCTTCCCTTGGTAGCATGAATTCTCTTCTTCAAGCCATCTAGTACTATCTTGTTTGCCGATTCCACATGTCTGTTTGTTTGGGGGTGCTTCACTGATGCAAAACGTTGCTCTATGTTCAACCACTCACAATACCATTGCAGCATCTTGCTCTTGAATTTTGGTCCGTTGTCACTTATTATGACTTTTGGAACTTCGTATCTTGAGACGATGTGTGATTGAATGAAGCTGATAATTTGTTCGCCTGTTGTCTTTCCCATCGGTTTTGCTTCTTGGAGAAGTAATCTATTGCCACTAATATGCAAGTTTTTTTGCTTTTTTGTTCTTGGTAGGGGGCCTATCAGGTCAATCCCCCATTGTGCGAATGGCCATGCTCCCGGTGTTGAACTTAAATTGGCTGCTGGGGATGTTATATTTCTAGAGTATCTTCGGCAATGTTCACATTTTTGCACCATGTATGTTGCCTCCTTGTTCATTGTTGGCCAATAGTACCCCAGATTTTAGACCTTTCGAACTATCGATCTTGCCCCTTCATGACATCCGGCGTCGCCCTCATGTAGCTCTGCCAATATTCTTTCAGTCTCCGGATATGTTATGTATTTGAGGAATGGTGTAGAGTATCCCTTCTTGTAGAGCTCATTGTCCATCATTGCGTAATTCCTGGCCATCGCCTCCACCTTGTCTTCTGGTAGCTTTTCCTCGGTAATATATTGACGCATTGGTGTCATCCATGCCTCACCTTCATCTATTGCTAGGGCTTCCATCATCTCTATCACTGATCGTGTTCATTGTTCTACAAAATGGACTTCTTTGCCTGCTTCTGAGCCTAAGGCTAGCTTGCTCAGGGCATCTGCCTCCTAATTTTGTTCTCTTGGGACTGATTCAATGTCGAAGCTTTGAAAACTTGTTATCAAGTCTTTGGCCTGTTGTAGATATTTTTGAATATTCTCAGACTTTGCAGTGTAACTCCCCTCTACTTGGTTGACGACCAACTTGGAGTCACATTCAACCCTTAGGTGTTTCGCTCCTACTCTTTTGGCTATTCTCAAGCCTGTTATCAATGCCTCGTATTCTGCTTCATTATTAGTTGTCTTGAATGTAAGTGTCATGGCATAACGGAGTGGCGTGCCCTAATCTGGCGGGTATAATAGAAGGCATGCGCCTGACCCTCCTGCATTGGATGATCCATCAGTATGCATCTCCCACATGTCCTCTGACTATGTCTCCTGACTGGCGCTTGTTTCAAATATGCTTGTTATTTCCCCTAAGTCCCCCTCGGGGCTGATTCCGGTGAATTCTGCGATAAAATCTGTTAGGGCTTGTCGTTTGATGACCGTTCTTAGGGAAAAAATGAATGCGGAACTCACTTAGCTCAATTGCCCATTTGGTCAGCCTCCCTGATGTGTCTGGTTTTTGCAAAATATGTTTCAGAGGTTGGTTTGTAAGCACTGTTATCTCATGCCCATGGAAATATGGTCTCAACTTTCTTGCTGATATGATCAATGCGTAGAGGTAATTTTCGATTGCCAGGTAATTGATCTCGTACTTTGCCAATGTTTTGCTTACGAAATACACTGGAAAATGTGCGTTGTCTTCCTCTCTCGCTAGTACTGAACTTACCGCGACATTACTTACGTAGATGTAAAGGAAAATAGGCTCTCCTGGGTTTGGCTTTGCTAGAGGGGGTAGGGTCTTTAGGTGTTGTTTCGGTTGTTGGAAGGCTTCCTCACACCTTGGTGTCCATTCAAACTTCTTGTTTGTCCGTAGCACCTCAAAGAAAGGTAGTGCCTTGTCTCCTATTTTGGACAAGAACCTGTTGAGAGCTGCCAACTTTTCGTTTAATCGCTGAACTTCTTTGTGCTTCGTAGGGGAGTGCATTTCTTCAATTGATTGCAGTTTTTAAGGATTCACTTCTATTCCTCGTTGACTTACCATGAAACCCAAGTATTTCCCTGATTGTACTCCAAATGCGTATTTTTTCAGGTTCAGGCGGACTTGATGCTGACGCAACTTTTGAAAGGTCATTCGAAGGTTCTCGACGTGGTCACTTTTCTTCTTGGACTTGACAATCATGCCGTCCACATATGCTTCCATTGTCTTCTCTATCATGTCCCCGAAGATTTTATTGACCATGCGCTGATATGTTGCCCTGCGTTTATGAGCCCGAATGGCATCACAGTGTAGTGATATATTTCACTGTCGGCATAAAATGTCGTGTGAGAGGCGTCTTCAGCGGACATTTTAATTTGATTGTACCCTGAGCATGCATCCATGAAGCTCATTAATTCGTGAACTGACGTTGCATCGACTAACTGATCTATCCTTGTGAGTGGGTATGAATCTTTAGGGCATGCCTTGTTGAGGTCGCAATAGTAGATGCACATTCTCCAACTTCCACCCGACTTTTTTTACCAGCACTGGGTTTGCAACCCATGTTTGAAACCTGATTTCTTTGATGAAATTTGCTTTTAGTAGCTTGTCCACCTCTTCTTGGATATCTATCTTTTTGCTACCCCCCCCCATTGGCCTTATTTTCTGTGTTATTGGACGTGTTGCCGGGTCTATGTTGAGCTTGTGGGAAATTACATCCTCGGATATCCCAGGAATATCACTTAGTGACCAAGCGAACAGATCTTTATATTCCCTTAGCAATGCTACTATTTTTGCTTCTTCTTCTTCAGCCAAGGTTGTCCCGATTTTCACTTTTCTTTCGCGTTCCTCTATCAGTATCTCCTTAAGTTCCTCCATAGGTGCAGGTCTTCCGTGATCCTCTCTGGGATCCTCATATATCAATAGGACCTCTTTTTTTTCGTTTTCTTGCTGAGTGCAATCCTTTCACATTTTCTTGCCACCTTCTGATTTTCTTTTACCTCCCTGATTCCTTCACTTGTGGGGAACTTCATTTTCTGATGTGGTGTTGATGGCACTATGCCCCATTTGTTGATTGTGGTGGTACCTAGAACTCCATTGTACTCATCCATTCTTTTAATAATAAGGAAAGGAACATCGATCTTCAACTGCCTCTGGCCTGTGCCTAGTGTCACAGGTAGTGTAATTGCCCCCAGTGGGTAGGTTGGCTCTCCTGAAAATCCTATGAATGGGGAGTGCACTTGTTTTATGCTACTTGGTCTCACGCCTAATATGTCAATCACTTTCTTGCTGAGGATGCTTGGCGAGCTTCCACCATCTACTAGGATTCTACCTATGTCCATGTCAGTGATTTTCATTGTTATGACTAAGGCGTCGTTGTTCTTTTGTAATACATGCTCCATGTCCTTCTTTGAGAACTGAATTGTATCTTCTCTTTTCTCATTTACTTTATTTTCTTTGATTGTGCTATCTCCTTCTTGTGTCATATATGCCTCTCTTGCATTTGCTGATTCATCACATGCTCCAAATCCTCCGTGAATAACGTATATGCTTGCCATCTGACTCGTGATAGGTAGACTTTTTATTCAAAACCTACGGACAGCGCCAAGTGTTAAGACGTGTGCCTCGGGTTGATGGGCCTCTGATCCGAATGACACCTCTCACGGGTATTTCGCTCTTCTTCCTGATCCGCTTAGCTTGTCGGTGTGATCCGTTCCTCTGCTCCTCGCAAACCTGCACAATGGGCAGTACCGAGCACGGAGAGGGGGGTGGTGCTCGGTGAACCCTCTCCGATGCCTAAATAAGTTCGGGCTCTTTAGAGAGAGAAAATCCTAAAGAGAAGGCAGAGCTAAAAAGTGCGAAGATGTAAACTTGTCCAAATGAATAGAACTTGCGAAGTATATATAGGCTATGGGAGGATTAAGGTGGCTTAACGACACTGTTAATCCCTAAACGTACTTTATTAACACATAATAGCAGGATTAAAACATTTAAAGACACGGAGAGGTGGGTGAAAAAGTCTAAGTATGAGTCGGGTAAAATGGATGTCGGGACCCTTGGGGTCGGACGGAAAATTCGACCCCTAAGGCCTAAGATCGGGTCAGCTTGCTCGACCTCTCTTGGGAGGGGCTGGGTCAGCTGACCCGATCCCTCCTAGGAGAGATCGAGCCGGCTAGCCCGATCTCACATAGGTGAGACCAACAGACCGGTCCGGACGAATAACTTGGCTCGTCCGGGCCGTTCGCGTTGCGAGTGAAGTGCTTGGGTCCAAGTTTTGATTTATAATCATAAGTGGGGCGATTAAAATAAGACACTTCGAAGAGAGACGTGTTCAAATTAGGCGTATATCCATCAATATATATATGGATTTTTTTTAAAATCGGATCGAATCGGCGGTCGGACTGAAATGAGCCACGAACTAGCTATATCATCAGGCTGATTCAAATAATAAATACCGAAAATGCACACATTAAACTTGATGTAAAGTGTGAACCAGTGGTCAAACCGTGTTGGCATGTACAAACCAAAGCCGTTTCACCAGTTAGAATGGAAAGAAAAAAACTACCATTGAGATGAGCTTGAAATTTAAAAATGTAAATTGAATTACAATATTGTACTGTTTATTGTTGAAACCGGTCGAATTGGTCATAACTTGGTCGGCTCATAAACCGGCCACCAAGCTAATGATTGGACCGATTTTCAAAACACATTTTATATATCAACATAAAAACACTTCTATATGGCCCATCCACTTAAAAGATGTCAGTACGACATTTAAATATTTATTATTACTGGCTGGAATTAAGTTTTTCTTGTATATTAAATAGTTTTTCTTGTCGGATTATTTACCGTTATATATCTCATTTTAACCCATATATATGTATATACTCATATATACTCCTCCACTGCGCTGGCTACTCTACAATGTGTATATAATTGCTCTCGGTTAGCTAGGCCGTTATGTAGTCTCTATCTATCATCTAATGATCAAGGGATTTTAATTAGGGTTTGCCGCCATATTTAATTAGGTCAGCGTGAAAGATGATTGCTGAATAAGAGCATTAATTAGGTCAACTTCAAAACCCTTTAATGGAGTTGATAATCATTTTACCCAATACCGCTAGCTGTCGAGAAAGTACATCTTTAAATTAAATCCGAGGAAATTTCGTGAAATTCTTCCTGTAGGTACGTACGTACTTGCTAGGAATGGTGAATATATGCACTTCATACTTCATACAGTACAGTACCATTAATGTACACATAATAATTTTCACTTACACAGTACCATTCATATACTTATTTCACATATATATATATATATATAATAATAATTCTCACTTCCACAAGAACATTTCTTAATGCTCGTGTTACACACTTTTAGAATTCTGAATTCAACGCAAAATAACTTTTTTTTAGTATTCTATGCTCTGTAGTAGTGTTTAAGGCCCATATTTTTATTTAGTATATATATTGTGGCCTATTTTAATATTTAGAGAAGCAATAAGGCCTATCAGAAGAAATAGGATGGTGGTTTTACTTTTCGGCAGTACGTGGTTTCTATTGGGCCGAAAGGCCGTACGCGGTTAGGAACATTTATTTTGAACATACAACAACCGATGCCCATTTAGGAAAGGCCTAGTCTCCTCTAACACTGGCATTTAAATTAGGTAGAACTTTTTTTTTTTTTTTTACAAGAAAACTAAGTTACATCAATCAACTACTACAATAACGTTTTTTAATATGTAGTTTGGCTCCAAGGTATAGTGTGTAAAACATCTTAGGGGCGTAACTTCGCGGTAACTAGATTAAAAAATCAGGTACTGCCGACCCATATACCACATTAGGCGTATAAGGAGACGAGTACAATTGGACTTAACGGACCGATTTCTTGACTATACCAGGTTGTTGGTGGGGCTACACTGATGGGGCCAATGCATGAGATGGTTGTTTACTAAATCTGGTAGGAAAAAATTTCAGACCATATATGAGCAGAATAGCTCGAACGTTACATAACGGGAATATGTCTAAATTTGCAACTTATCATTCATTTTTGTGGGGAAAAAAACTAATACCCTATCTTGGAATTAGCATATACAATCATACAACACAAGTTTAAAAAAATACTATTAAATTAAACTATTATTAATAATTAAAATTAAAATTATGTGGAGATCTTAGATGCCATTTATAGTCCAATTTATACTTAACTAGTACTGACACATCATTGATTAACAACCAAACTAACGAAATTTTTAAAAAAAAGTTGCTAAATCTGAAATAAGTTTAAAATATTTCACTATTTTCATAATTGATTTTGTTTTTGGCTAAATATGGAACAAATAATAAATACATGTTTTTTTTATGTAATTTACCTTAATAATAATAATAATAATAATAATAATTATATAAAAGTCAATATTTTTTTATGGCCAAAAATATAAAAGTCAATTGTTTTTGGAAATCCTAGCCTATAATTTGGGATGATCCCTATGATATTTTCCACCTTTTTCAAGCTAGGAATTGGATTCAGGTAGTGGCTGTACTAATCTTGACTATCTATCATACAAGATTTATTCCCACTATACATATATATAAGCATATCCTAATAACTTATAAGTCTTCCCAATACCTATATTTGTCCTTTTAAGATGCACGAACATAAATACGGTAAACAAATCTCTTCTCTCTTTTTTTAGTGGGTAAACGGCAAACAAATCTTCATTAATGGATTATTGACATCAACATTTATTATTGGTTCCATTATTATTTTTTTATTTCGCTTTTCTCACTTTTATTAAATGGGGTTGCCTCTTCTAATTTTTAATCCCCCGACCCAACCAACTTAAGTGTATACATACATTGTATAGGGTTCGTCACCCTCTAATAGGATTAGATATAATGGTAGTTTAGCTTTGCCTTTCAAGTGATATAAAGTCAACTGCTTCTTTTATGTAAAATATTAATAATTAATAATAATAATTTCCTTTTGATAATCTTATGAGTTTTTATTTTTAGAGTCGAACCTAGTAAGAGCATTTCCAATACTAGCCGGTTTGTGACCTGGTCCTCCACATGGGAGGAACAAGGTTGTCCGGTTCAATCTCCATAATGCAACCGAATAGTAAGGGTGACAATTCGTGCATTCGTACATGTTAATAACCGTGTTGTGTTAAACTTAACGATTATGAACACGCGCGGCAAGCTTATCGTGCCAATTTTACCAACAGGAACACATTACAAATTTCTTCGTGCGTGCTCGTGTCGTGCTATCATGTTATGTTAAGTTATTTATCTGTACATTTATATTCGTGATTTTTAAACAAAAATCAAAATAAGAAACTGTTAGATTGAGTAATCACTACGGATACTTAAAACAAGGTACATGCTAGTAATCGGAATTACACGGCGGAAGATTCACATATACCTTTATGATGATCCGTAGACCCAAGATCTTCGAAGGAGGGAGTTCACGATCCTCCGGTCGGGACCCGTAGAAGTTCTTGTTAGAGAAGCCCTACGTGGTATAAGCTCTACAGCAAAGCCTCTGATCGATTCTTGGCACGGGGACAAATCTCTGGAGTGTTTGCTTAGAAAGCAAATTGGCACACCTTGGGTGACTATAGGTTCGGCCGAAATACCTAGGTGTGGGGTGGAGGGTTTTTCTCTCTAAAACACTCTAATGAGGGAATATTGATTAACCCTAAAAATCTCCTAGCACCATGTATTTATAGGAGGATCAAAGTGGACAAAGGTCCACTTTGCCCACACAATTATTTCGGCCGGCCATGCATAGGGAAGACCCATAATTTGGGCATCTCATGTCAATTGGGATTTGGGTCTAGCCCAATTACCCTAATGTGACATTTACCTAATTTCCTTAAGCAAACTATACATATTATGGGCTACCAATTACGGCGCCAATCACCATATGCATATAGCTCTCACTCGCCGGAATGGGAGGGTGCATGTTAATGTATTGTCGTCCAAATCTGCATCAATATTTCACTCATTCGATCTGCTCCTTGCTTCCGAATAGTTCATACGAGGTTTTCCGTGCGACCGGCGGATACGACGGGCATCGTGCTACTCATTTGTTAGGAGTTTTGCAGCACCCGCGGAACGTTGATTCCCTTTTCTCCAATCAACCTGTTATAAACAACATTTATATTGTACCGCGTTGTACCTAGGTCAACTGTTAATTCTCCTTTTGCCTAGTTTCCACATAGGAATACTTCTCCAAGGCATCCGTACAAGTATTCACAACCTTCAACTAATATCCGGTTGGTGGCCACCTAGTGAATACAAGAGTCGGTGAATTACAGGTGAACTTGACCATCCCCATAGCTTATATCCTTAGTCAGACCCAACTGGTTTCCACATACGTAGTCACTAGGCCTTTTTGTTCAGCACTAGGCTCGTACGCCGGGAAGCGAGCATTGAGCCTGACCTTAGATATGAGTTCTGAGTCCGTGAGGATACTTTAGGTGCCTCTTCATAAGGCTCCTGGGATCAATCACACGCTCGAGGTGAAGAAGTTTGCGCCCGCCAGAATCGCGAGGATTCCTTCCTAGCACAGCCGAGTTGTGACCCCTTAGTCGAACGTGGCACGCGCAGTATGAAGCACGCGTTGATAGCATACCTGAACCTTGTGAGTTGACAGGAAAGGGATATGTCAGTCATGTTATCACTGACTCTCATCTAGCCTCGAATGTGGTATGATGATGAACAAAGTTCATCACGACGATATGCAAAACGAAGATCATGTCGAGTTACTTCGAAACTAGATAATCGTCTTGCTTAATCGGGTTTATCCCCTAACTCTTAGCCAGTCTTGCTTGGTAGAGGCCTCCCTCCACCGCAAGACTACCATACATGTGTGACTAGGTAAGGCCTACATTCGACATAGTTTGGCAGATGATTGCGTCCTCCTACGACTTAGTTTATAGATCGTAAATCTGATGTAATCAAAAACACTATGACGTCGATTGATCATAAACTCAGTTGCAACTCTTTCGCTTACAAAACGTAATTTTATAATATCAAAATGTTATCATAGATACATGTCATTTCTAAACCCTACGCAATCCAAGCAGTTTTACGTACTTTTCGAACATCTCCCTGCGTAGTGGTTTAGTTAAAGGGTCTGCAATCATATTATCAGTGGACAAGTATTCCATAGTGATTATATTGTCTACTACCATTAAAATTTTAGCATGAAATTATTTCTCATCAATGTGTTTGGTCCTACTATGGTACCAGATTCTTAACTGCCGAAATGGCTGCTTGACTGTCAGAGAAGACCTTCACGGATTTATTCTCAACACCACACCAAGCAGTGTAGTTAGAAGCCTTTTGAGCCAGACCGCTTCCTGTGCATTCTTTGAGAGAGCTACGAATTCTGATTCCATCGTGGACAGCGCGACTTAGGTTTGCTTCTTGCTCGTCCATGAAATTGAGGCATTAGCATGGAGGAATGCTCCTCCAGTGGTGGACTTACGGTCATCCGGATTGCCACCACGGTCGGCGTCAATGTAATCATTCAATTCTAACTTCCTGCCCTCATAGCACAGTTCGTAGTCGGGAGTACCTTTTCAGATAACGAGTTGCTCGTTTTATAGTCTTTAAATGTTGATGGCCAGGATCTGATAGGAAACGTGCTACTAGGCCTACGGCGTAACAAATATCTGGACGGGTGCATTGCATGGCGTACGTCAAACTACAGACCATGCTCAAATAATCTGTACCCTTCATCCGTTCTTGCTCGTCCATGAAATGACGGCATTAGCAAGGAGGAATGCTCCTCCAGTGGTGGACTTACGATCATCCAGATTGCCACCACGGTCGGCGTCAACGTAATCGTTCAATTCTAACTTCCTGCCCTCATAGCACAGTTCGTAGTCGGCAGTACCTTTTCAGATAACGAGTTGCTCGTTTTATAGTCTTTAAAAGTTGATGGCCAGGATCTGATAGGAAACGTGCTACTAGGCCTACGACGTAACAGACATCCGGACGGGTACATTGCATGGCGTACATCAAACTACAGACCATGCTCAAATAATCCGCACCCTTCATCCGTTCTTGCTCGTCCATGAAATGACGGCATTAGCAAGGAGTAATGCTCCTCCAGTGGTGGACTTACAATCATCCAAATTGCCACCACGGTCGGCGTCAATGTAATCGTTCAATTCTAACTTCCTGCCCTCATAGCACAGTTCGTAGTAGGCAGTACCTTTTCAGATAACGAGTTGCTCGTTTTATAGTCTTTACAAGTTGAAGGCCAGGATCTGATAGGAAACGTGCTACTAGGCCTACGGCGTAACAGATATCCGGAAGGGTGCATTGCATGGCGTACATCAAACTACAGACCATGCTCAAATAATCCGCACCCTTCATCCGTTCTTGCTCGTCCATGAAATTACGGCATTAGCAAGGAGGAATGCTCCTCCAGTGGTGGACTTACGATCATCCAGATTGCCACCACGGTCGGCGTCAATGTAATCGTTCATTTCTAACTTCCTGCCCTCATAGCACAGTTCGTAGTCGGCAGTACCTTTTCAGATAACGAGTTGCTCGTTTTATAGTCTTTACAAGTTGATGGCCAGGATCTGATAGGAAACGTGCTACTAGGCCTACGGCGTAACAGATATCCGGACGGGTGCATTGCATGGCGTACATCAAACTACAGACCATGCTCAAATAATCTGCACCCTTCATCCGTTCTTGCTCGTCCATGAAATGACGGCATTAGCAAGGAGGAATGCTCCTCCAGTGGTGGACTTACGATCATCCAGATTGCCACCACGGTCGGCGTCAATGTAATCGTTCAATTCTAACTTCCTGCCCTCATAGCACAGTTCGTAGTCGGCAGTACCTTTTCAGATAACGAGTTGCTCGTTTTATAGTCTTTACAAGTTGATGGCCAGGATCTGATAGGAAACGTGCTACTAGGCCTACGGCGTAACAGATATCCGGACGGGTGCATTGCATGGCGTACATCAAACTACAGACCATGCTCAAATAATCCGCACCCTTCATCCGTTCTTGCTCGTCCATGAAATGGCGGCATTAGCAAGGAGGAATGCTCCTCCAGTGGTGGACTTACGATCATCCGGATTGCCACCACGGTCGGCGTCAATGTAGTTGTTCAATTCTAACTTCCTGCCCTCATAGCACAGTTTGTAGTCGGCAGTACCTTTTCAGATAACGAGTTGCTCGTTTTATAGTCTTTAAATGTTGATGGCCAGGATCTGATAGGAAACGTGCTACTAGGCCTACGGCGTAACAGATATCCGGACGGGTGCATTGCATGGCATACATCAAACTACAGACCATGCTCAAATAATCCACACCCTTCATCCGTTCACGCTCTGCCAAGTTCTTGGGGCCGTCACGTTTTGACAGTGCGCACCCAAACACTACCGGCGTATCCACGGGTTTAGTATCCTGTAATCTGAATCTTTTCAACAGTTTGTTGATATAAGCTTCTTGAGACAGACACAATTTCCGGGTAGCCCAATCTCTGGCAATTTTAATGCCTAAGATGTACGTGGCCTCTCCTATGTCTTTCATCTCAAATACAGATGCCAACCGGGACTTTGACTTATTCGTAGATCTCATTTCGTTTACAACAATAAGTATGTTGTCCACGCATAAATTTAAGATGACATACTTAGACCTGGAGGTCTTATAGTACACGCATGGATCCTTGTGATAAACTCACATATCCATTTCCTACGATTTCCTCGTGGAATCTGCGGTACCATTGCCGTGGCGACCATTTAAGACCGTAGATGGATCTTTGGAGTTTACAAATTTTACGTTTGTTACCTGGAGTAATGAAACCCTCGGGTTGCTCCATGTAGATCTCTTCCTCCAGGTTTCTGAGGAGGAATGTGGTCTTAATACTCATTTGGTGAGGTTCGTAACCGAAACCTACGACCAGGACCATGAATGGCCCTGCACCGTGGTTTTACGCATAGGTGGTGATTATGTTTTGTCAAAGTCCACTCCGTGAAGTTAGGTATAGCCTTTCACAACGAGTCGAGCTTTGTATCTTCGACCTTTTTCCATCAGTGGTGAGCCTTCTTTCAAGACTCACCCTATCCTTATGCCCCAGTGGTTAGCAGGTAAATCAACAATTGACTTTAATGGATTTCATTCAAGCAATCTCTCTCATTTATTATTTTTTCCATTTCTCCAATTGAGGTCTTTCCAATGCATGTCGACAGCCGATAGAGTGAGGTTATCACTCATCCAGATGTGATAATTTTTTGGAGAAGTTTGACGCCTTTGACTTTCTTCTAGGCTTGATTATCCCGTCTTTGAGTCTTAACGTGTCTCTCACTCGGAATAATGCCTCTTATCGGAGCATTTTCTTCCAATTGGGATCAATTATCCCACTCGAGATGATGCTTCTTATCGGAGCATCACTTCTATTGGGTACAAAAGGAGTGCTTTAACCATAACCGACAACTTTCCTTATACGACTTCTCGGTCTTAAAATTGTACTTCCAATATGAATTCCTTGATCACTAGGATCTGGAACCAAGTTTGTCGGATCACTCCCACTGGGAACAATGGGTAGTAAAGGTAGATGTGGCAATCCTGGTTCAGCATTATGGTAATCAGGTTCAACTTGATTCGTCTCAACAGCAACAGTGATTTCGTGTAAAAGGAGTTTATTCCTCCCACTGGATTTATAATGAAAATGTTCGCATTATCATTTACCATGTCATTCACTTGAGTTCCTTGCTCAAATCTCTCCCACTCGAATTAAGTGGGACCTGATGTCAGTAATATCCTCTTTTGTCTGATCAAGACTCATTGTATTGAAAAACGCCAATGCATCAGAAAATTCATCCTCAAGTATGTAACGTCTCATGTTCGACCACGACACCATTTTTCTAGCTGTAAACATGTACTTTTAGAGAGTAGTTCGCACACTCTTGTCCTAGATACGTATTTAATGCACAAATTAATGTCGCATGCTGATATGATTTATCTCATTATCACTCTTCAGCTTTCATGGTGGCGTGATTTTACCGATTTCGGTGGAACATAGTTTTACATGAATGTGAATCACTTCTCATCACCCCTTAGGGATCAGCTGATTTAAATGACTCTAACATTATGTTTTTAAACCATGTCTTTAGAAGTGTGTTATTTGATTTGAATGCTTGGTCTGACTTATCGGTCAAGGCGTACAGAAGGAAAATTGTTTAACCGACTTCATCCTTCTTCGTTTGCTAACTTATTTTAGAGATTTTATCACATCTCCGAACTGAGCATTTCAGTTTTCACCTTATGCGTCAGTCGATACTTTTACAAGGTCGTAGTAGCTCTCGAAGCCTACTTCCTACCGATATAAATGTTATCAATAAGTTATTCGAAGGAATGCAAACGAAAATTCAGCACATCATCATTTAAATACTTCATTATTAAACTCATACTTTGAAACGATGTGTTCCTCTTTCGAGGTCCACTTGCGCGATGCGCAACTTACCTCAGTTTAACATTTGGTTAAATCGTTTCATTTCTGAATTTAATATAATTTAATCCAATCGGTTTCGCACATGATTATCATTCTAATTTATTTCATTCAATGGAGTAATAATAATAAAGAAAGAGTTTTAATCGGTTATTTCTTAGAGTTACGCAATCGATGGATTTTAATGGCATGATCTAATCCATAGATTTAGATGTAGAAGAAAATGTATGAATTTGCTTGATTCTGTCCTTTATGATGTCATTTTCATTTTGGTTATTTACTTATTTCGGATCGATCCCGTTTTTAACCGAGTCGATTAATCTTGATAAGCAGAACAGTTTTCGAATCGAAAGGTAACCTCTTTATCCAATTAAACTGAAACAATGTATTCCAAAATCATAAATTAAACAAATAGAAAAACCAACACTGAACAATACTGGGGTCTCAGATCTCAAACTTGAAGCAATCATGAAGAAGTTTGATGGACTAGTTGTCTTAACCGAAATATACCTAAAAGGCACTGATATCATGGTGAGTAAAGCACTAGATCATCGTTTAGACTTCTTTTTGCTGGGGGTTGCCAAGAATTTCAATATATCGATGAATCTCTCATCAAATGCCTCGTGCTCCTTTGGAAAATTTCCTTCTTTATTATCTGTTTTGAATAGGTCTATCATCGTTTTAATCATTTTGATCAAACGCGTTAGGCATTTCTCGTTAACAAACCATGAAAGAGGAAACATTCTCATACCTTCTGAGCCCGAGTCCATACGTCTAACTCATTATCGGGATCATGATAGGCTATTATGTCGTCATCACTGCATAGAATACTGAAGTATTTCGCCATTAAGGCTCTAGCTTCAACGGCCTTACCCTTACCGAAGCGAAGGTATATGGCACACCGAAGATGCAATGCGCTGAGTTGTGTAAACTCTTCTTCTACTTCTGTTGACAGCTGCGAGAGAATCAACTCTAGTGCATTACGATCCTACCTCAACCTTTTATTGTCGTTGCTTTCATGTGGTTTTTGTATTCGTCTAAGCTCAACCTATTCGTCGTCGGATTGACCTGATCGTCAACCGCAGCGATCAGAAGATCCATAACATTATCTCTCCATGCATCGTAATCCATGTCGTCCAGATTGCGTGGTTCGTAGAACTGTACCGGGTTACATGAAATCTAGCACATTGATGGTTATTCAAAATTAGGTAGACAATAACATTTAGAGACATAATTGCATACATCAGATATCTATTAAGATTGAATACGACAGAAACGATTCATCAGTCATCTAAACCAACCGACCACCAGTAAACCAATGAAAGATGGTTGTGAAAGAGTTCACATTATCGCTGTTTTCAATCTAATAGATCAGTCTTTTAAAACGGTTTTAATCGTAAATTACCGGAACGAGAATTTTAAAACAAGCATACCCGATCTTGGCTTTCCCAATGCTCTTTGTATTTTGAAAAATATTCCGATGAATTCACTCATTACACAAGAAATTCTTTCAACAAAGATGCGAATTGAACCTGAGTATCCGGGAAAAAGTAGAATATTTGATGGAAGAACGGGGGATCCCTTTGAACAACCTGTTATAATAGGAAAGCCTTATATCTTGAAATTAATTCATCAAGTTGATGATAAAATACACGGGCGTTCCAGTGGACATTATGCACTTGCTTCTTCATCAAATCCGCTGGATTGATCTAGCAATGCTGGAAAGCCCACTTGTTTCAAAGAGAGGAGGACGGGTTATTCACATTTCATTTGATGGTCAGAGGCTGAAAATGAATCGAATTATTGATTGTGTCATAAAGACCCTTATGTCCACGCCCCAATCGCCCCCCGGAGGGATATGTGCTTCTAAAAGATCTTTTATACTGTGCCCACATATATAATTCTACTAACCATGTAAATTATCATACACAAGTAACATTCATCAAACAAACCATACTCATGCTTATGCGTCATGCGTCTAATGTTCCGAGGAACTCATTGCATACATAATTCTACTTCCAAGTAAATTATCAAATGCGTCTATCCTCAACATTCTAGCATACGTGTCAAGCATGAATCATTCACATCCATCATACATATTTGGTGACTGGTTTTCGATTTTAAAACAATTTTAAACATTAGGGGTTGATTTGCAATTCATGCTTATATTTAATTACGCAACATTCTAGACATGAATCCTAGGCATTTCCAACCATCACAACATGTCTATCCTAGTGTGCATTCCATATATTTAACCAGGGCTCCGCCCACAACATGCAATATCCAGCTAGCTTGACTAAGTCAAGACAACATTTCTAATCATGCATTAACATATATGTTGAATAATAAACAATTGCAATTCAGCCATCTAATTAATCCAGTCCCAAAACATGTATCTCCGAGATCCATTCCCTTAATCGAAACAAGGCATAAAGGTTAGCAACCCTTTGAGCACTGTGTAGTCCATTTAGAGGCTCAAAAACATTTGGATTTTAGAACTTGATCACCCTATTTTATTTAATTGACTTGAATTCAGTTTTGAAAATGATTTTTGTTCCGGGAACTCGTTTCCCTTTATAATAAAAATAACTTTGGAACCGGGTCTGATCGGTCGGACCGGAAATCGGACGCCTCCCCGGTTCAAGCTCCGGTCCGGTTTTCAAAACACTGATTAAAATATCATGGAAAAAATACGATATTTTAAATACAATACATACAATTATAAAATATGATAGTAAATAAAAAGAAACAAATATATAGAGATATTAAAATAACATAATTTCTATTTACTATATTAAATTTCTTAGTGAATTTTAAAGCTTAGAATAGATAGTTGTACTATGCACAAAATATAAAAAATTAGAATAAAGATTTTAATAAATTAATTTTAAACATTAGAATAACTAATTATTTGATTTAGATATATATAATTAATAATTATATATCTTTAATATGATTTTGGTCTTCTTATGATTTAGTATTTTATTTATGTTAAAGAATAAATTTAAAATTGGAGCCAGCAAAAGTCCAACTCAATAAATCAAGGAGATATATGATTTCTTTTAGCCTTTTATATATGAAATAATAATCATAGTAATTAATTAATAAATGTCAAATAGGGCCCACTCGAGATTCCCACAGGACTTCCAAATCTCAGTAGGTTTGAAAATTAATTTCATAATATAAAATTACAAAGAATTAAAGGTCAAAAGGTGTAAGTTATTAATTATACTGAATAAACAAACTAATAATTATAATTTTTACCAGGTGCATTCTTTTGATTGACTGATAAAGTTTACCAGATTAATGGAGGAGTAAAAAACACTATTTTAATCATTTAATAACTTATTATTAATAATTTCGAATTAGTGTTCACTACGTAAGCTCATGAGGTGAGATGCATATATATACTTGACTAAATCTTTGAGAGAGTTAACAAAAAGATTTTGTGGTGAATGCACGCGGATCATCAGCATCCCTATGACAACGTAAGGTGACCTAACTAATTAACACGTCCCCATTTTTTTTAAGTAATGTCCTTAATTAATTAGTTGTAACATATTGAGTGCTTAACCACCAAATTAATGATGTTAATATCTTTGCATGAAAATTAAAGCAAACCCCGACTCCTTAACTAATTACCTCTCAAAGTCACATTTAATTGTTGAAGTTTCTTGAAGATGAAGAATTATAATGGGAGATTACTTAGTTAAGTTTGTTGTTTGTTATTGAAGGCGTGTAATCTCATATTCTTACCATCCAAGTAATACAATCTGTATTTATCTAATACAACTTCTCCACCAAGTTTTCGCATTTCTATTTAATGTTCTTTCAATTCCATTCGAATCCCACTACGGGTTGAGTGTTCGTGAGTAAACTTAAGAAAACCAATTCTAAGCATTTTTTTTTTGTGAAAATATTCTAAGCATTAATTACTACTATTGCAATATATATATATCGACTGAAAGAAATATAGAGAGTTCTTCATTTTGTGGTAAAAATGTATGTGTTCAAATTGATTCAATAATGGCAAAAATAATTATTAATAATAGTTTCAATAATGTTTTTATTTAACAAACAACGTACATTCCCAGCTATCCCTTAATACACCATATAATATGGTTTAACGATTCAGTGATTCATTTATTAATTAAAAGTGAAAGTTTTAATCTCCATTAGTAATTATAAGAATGCAATATATATTTATGGTCATCACTTTACACATTAATAATTGAACCAGTGCGTTTGAAAATAATCTAGACGTAAAGTAAGAATATTATAAATGGATGCTATCTCCGGATGAAATTTTTCCTAAAATTAGTCCGCGAAAAAAAAGCTACAATTTTAATAGGTTGAAATAAATTTGGTCAAAAGAAAATAAATAAATAAATAAATTTTATGGAAAGACAAACTCGGGTTCCACGCAGCTAAAGAAAGTCAAAAGATGAAAAATAATTATAGTGTTAATTAATTATTATTATTATAATAATAATAATAAATAAAATAATCAGGGAGCACGTGTCAGTTACTTGGGGTAGGCAAAGCAAAAGTGTGGGATTAAAGAATACGGACGGACACGGTGGGCATAGGATAATAAGATGAGATAGGGCGGTACTGTTCGTTGAAGATCAGCAAGGATACTGTCCCCCCTTCTTTTTTCTGCCTTTTTTTTTTAAATTATTAATTAAGTCAATCTATTTATTTATTATTATTATTATTATCTTAGTATTTGAAATGGGAAGGTAGACAACATTTTCCAAACTATTTGATCATTCAAAGTTGGAGCCGCCCCAAGATCTTAAGATCAAAACAAAATTTTATTTGAGTTTTTTATTAATTAAGAATTTATTAGTCGACACTTTATTTAATAATTTAAAAATAAATTTCTACATTTATTTGAAAAAAAATATATTAATTAAATATTATAATAAATTTATTTTTCATTTAATATTAATGTAATTTATTAGTTTCAATTTTGAATTACTCCACTCACTTAAAGAGTAAATATCATTATTCTATACGAATGAGATTTAAAGATTAGAATTTAAGATTATTTAATAATAACGGATAGCTTGCCCCTGTGATTTTTAATGGATTTTTATTATCCTAATTTCAAAACTATTTCCATTAAAATACTGTATATAATAATTAATAAAAGCCTTAAAATTCTAATTAAAATGTTATTAATAATACAAAATTAAATTTTCTCAACTTTAAAACTGATGTTTTTTTAAAAATTTCACGGGGCAAGGTATCTGTCATCTCCTAGCTAACAGATTCTTCAATATTGATATCGTTTGTTGGAATAGAGAAACATTCTGATTTAGAGTAGTAAGTTATAACTATTCATAATCATTTATAACGTTAAGTATTACACACTTTAAGGTCTTATATTTGATAAAATAATTTAATATTTTATGTTTCGACCAAGTTAACGCGGGCGGTCCGCTGAGTAACTTGTCGATGTCTTCGGGTTGGGTGCGAGCCGAGTCCGTTTCCTAAGGTCGTGCACGGGCCTTCAGCTTCGTCTTCAGAATAGCGGTAAGTCCTTCGGGCTCTCTTACGGACCGTCTGTCTGCACCTGCGAGAGGAGCATTACCAAGCAATCCCCGTGGAGAGGGGGGGGGTGCTTGGTGCGCTCGCTCCGACGATCAACATTAGACAGTTTCTAGAGAGAGAGAGAGAGTTTAGAGAGAGGTCAGAGCTTTTCCAATTCTCACCCAAAGTGACTTGAAAATGTTTACCCCCAAGGTGGCTATTTATAGGCAACCTTGGACCATAAACCGGTTTTGACCCGGTTCAATGTGGAAATGTGAACCGGGATGCAGGGGAGAGCTTTGGGAAAAGGACTCTGACGTGCGTCTCAGGCGGCTGTCACGAGCGGGACGCGCGCGCCTTTGAAACATAGGTCTCGTACACATAGGAGTTAGTTAAAAATCGGGTATCCTATACATTCGGGACGAAATGGGGGGTGTGCGCGACACCCCCCCGGGTATTAAACTTACCCGGAAATTCCGGGTGAGCTAAGCTTACCCGGAAATTCCGGGTAAGCCCCCCGGGGGTGCCGGGCAAGTTCGCGACTTGCCCGGTTTCCCCCGGTTAGCTCAAAATTGGGTTTTATGCGCGTGTATGAGGTCCGAATAATTAAAACCGAGCCCGAATCATGCGTATATCCATCACTTTCCCCCGAGTTAAATAATGGTCAGACCTTTGTTTAACTCTATTCTAAGATAGGGTATACGCGTGATTCGGGTCGTCTGCTCACCTTGAGTTTCGACCTATCAATGGTGGATACGCGCGGCTCAGACGAGCTCCTTGCCTTAGTTTTTTGAGATGGTCATGCTTGATAACTGCGCAAAGGGTTAGTAGCACAACGGACTACGAGTAATATGATAAATGTGATTTTGGGAGAAGTAAGGCGCGAGCGCACATGAAATTTTTCGGGTTTGTAAGATGATCAAATAAATATGGAACGTTCATGCCACGACTAATTGTATCAAAATGATAATAAATCATGAAAGTTTTGATAAAACGTTTTTCATGCAATATGATGGTTTCCGGGAGCCCGTCGTCCGAGACGGCCGTCTTGACGGCGAGACGACGGTTTTAGTAAATGAAATAATGCCGGGTTTGGAAAATCACATGTGACGGACGTGATACGAAAAATCATAAACATAATGTTTTCAAGTAGTTGAGACCATTTGAAGTGACTTAGTTAAATTTGGCTAAGTCACTTGATGGTGAAAATCCAAGTTATCACCAACTTTAAAAAATGGAGGGTGGATGTGAGTGTACCTCTTGGATGTATGGTGCTTGCTAGGTTGTGTAGTCCACCTCCTTTGTGATAGTTTATAAAACTATCAACATTTGAATAGGTTGTTGAGAGGGTTTTGGAGAGGCTAAGGTAGTGATTTAGGAATTCACTTTAGGGTATTAGTGTGACCCCATTTCGGCCGGCCACCACCAGGACTATCACCGGCGAGGTCACGGCGGCCCGGCAGCGGCGAGGCGGCGGCAGGAGCGGCGGCGCTAGGCGGGCGGCGGCTGCACTGTTCACGGGTCGATTTCGGGCTCAATTCGACCCGTTTTCGAGTCCTTCTTGTCGGGTATTGATCGGTAATGTCCTCTCCTTCCTTTTCTTGATGTTAATTGGACCTTTAGTGCTGCACATTTCGAATTTCAATAAGGTGCATGATAGGTGTTCGATGAAATGCCTAAGTGAAATTTTGGCTTGATTTTTCAAAATTCGTTTTTGGCCAAACTCTAAATGTATATAGATAGAGTTATGGATAGTGAACTCCCTTTGTGAAGAGGCCCTTAGGTTTCGGTCAACCGAGGGGGAATCGTGGGGGTTCAAAATCGGACTTATTCGAGCAAAAAGTTCGACCCTTTGTATCTTGATGTGGGTGACTTGATATGATGCCCCCAATTGTGATAATGACTCCTTGATTGTTTGTGAGTGGATAGTCATGCCCCCGGAGTTTAGGTGATTGCTTGGTAGCTCGCGCTTATCGGTGGCTTAGTTGACCCGAGTGTTCTTTGAATTGTTCGGGTAGGGGTAAGTCTCCCCGTGACATGAAATGGTCTTGCTTAGGTGCATTTGAGCTGCTTGTACGTGCCCCCGGAGCCTTAAGCCGTTTTGGGGATAAAATTTGATCGAAATGTGGTCGGATGGCATTTTGGTAATTATAACCAACTTTGCATGTCTTCGATTTCTTTAGCTCTTGAATTTATCGCTTTGTGGAGTGCTTGAATACCTGTGTCACATTGCACAAATATATGAAAATTTGATTAGTAGGTGGCCTAGGCCTTTGGTGAGCGTAGGGATTTTTGACTCCCGAGCGGGAGGGTCCCTAGCTGTTTGCTCGCGGACAGTTGGTCCGTTGGGTTGAATGCCCTCGCAAAGGGCTTGGTGAATGGTGTTGATACGTGGCCCTGGTTTTTGATTGAGTTGTGTATGGTTTTTGCAGGGTTTGATTGACGGGCTTGCAAGCGCGCGTCTCTGATACTTAGAGTGTTCCTGGTAGGAAACGGTTTTTGCTTCTTCACGTAATGAGTAAGTCTCATCACTCTGTTTCGGATAACTTTGATGGGGAGGTTGATGAGGGCACCATGGATTCCGACTCTGGGTCTCGAAGCGGTGTGCTTTTGGGACCGTCGGGTAACCGCGTGATACTGGAGAAGATCCAAATGTTTTTTCCCAACAAGCTCCCACGTTCCAAGTTTGATCTCTATGTGTCGACCCGGGGCTGGTGTCCCGGCATGGAGGTCTCGTATCCTTGGGACGTTGTGAAGGGGGTCGAATTTGGTCGGCCCACCGTTCCTCCGGCTGAATATGAGGCTGTTTATCTTTCACAGTTTCGAGAAGGGTTGCGGTCTCCTTATTGTCAGGATTTGGTCCGCCTTTGTCGACATTACAGGATTTCTCCCGCCTCTATCACTCCACCGGGGTTTAGAGCTTGGACATGTTTCCGGGTGCAATGTAATCTAAACTCTTGGGATTATTCGGTAGTGCTTTTTCGAGCCTTCTATCGCCTGAGCAAGGCAGATGAGTCTGGGATGTGTACTTTCACCTTGCGTTGGCCTCACATGACCGAGAAGGGATTCTCCTCCCTTGGCTTGCGCAGGGCGGGGTGGAATACTGAGGCGCGGTTCTGCGAAAGATCGGACACTTCCCAGAACAAATGGAAGTGTCAGTACTTTTTTATAAAAGATGCGGGAAAGACTTGGACAACTTCTCACATAGTGGATTCCGACCCCGTTCCGCGTTTTCAAGAGTTCTCAGATGCAGACAAGGTTGCTTTGAAGAAGATTCATACGGCGAATAGGGCAGGGGAGTATAGCCCCCTTTATCGTGCTTCCGACGCCGAGCTGCTCGCGGCGGGCATTCATGTACGTCCTTCGGGGGATGAGTTGGTATGTTTTGAAGTTTCGTAACATTTGTTCCTGTTTCCTTGTAGGTTGGTTTCTTAACAGACGCCCCTGTTTACAGGGCGGAGTCGCAGGCGGATCTCCTCAGACTGTTCTTGGCGATACTCCTCATGTTGGCCCGGGTATGGGACTTGTGCCTTTAAAGGTTTCGTTGAGATCTATCCCCATGCTAACATGCTAATGGTCTTTTTGTGGTTGTCTTTGCAGGCTTGGTATTCCCGACGGCGGGGGGAGTTGCGCCTGTCCGAGAGCATGATGCTGACGTCCGTTCCCCGAGCGATCCTAGGAGGTCGTCGTCTGCTGGCATGCCTCTTGCTCCTTCCTGCGATAAAGGGAAGGGGCCAATGTATGCGGATTCGACCATGCCTGTCCCCCGGTCGGGGAGCGGGCGTTCAGTGGAGGTGTCTCCCTTGGCAGGTAACTGTGGTTGACTTCTTGTTATATTGGTATAGTTTGCCTTCTCCTAATGTGTTTGCTTTTGATGTGTAGTTGTTCCTACTCCTCCAGCTCTTCGCAAGTCTGATCTGATGTGTCGGTTTGATCGGGATGTGTCTGGGAACGAGTGGACTCCCTACTCTCAGTCTGCTATTCGCTTTCCCAAGGATGTTTCCTTGAGCACACCTGCTGTCGGTGTGCGTGTGGTTCAGCGGTCTGTTCCACCGGCTGACCGCAAGAAGTGCCCCCGGGACCCTGAGGCTGCTTTGAAGTGTGTTGAGGAGTCGCTCGCGCGCTTTGCTCCTGTACGTTGTTTTCTTTTTATGTTGGATCTATCATGTTTGTCTGGCTTCTTTGTGTGTGATGTGCTTGTGTTGTTGTTGCAGGTGAATGCAGTGATGACCAACCTTTCCTCCTTTGTTGTTGAGCTTGTTGATGAGACGAGGAGTCTGCAGGGTCGTCATGAGCACTTGTCTCAGGGTGTCGTTGTGTTAAGGGAGAAGGCGGGCGCACATTCAGATGCTTCTTCCAAGGCTTCCGCTGATCTCAAGGGAAGTCAGGATTGTGCGTCTCAGCTGGAGGCGGAGCTGTTTGCCTTATTGCGCCAGGAGAAGGTCGACGAGGAGGCACATGCTGTGGCGCTGAAGGAGACTAAGGAGTCTCATGTTGCCCTGGGTGATCAGCTTGGGATGATTGAGTTTCCTACTACAGCTGACTACTCCAAACTTCTTGAGAAGGCACGTGATGATCGTATGGAGTCTTTCTCTGTGGACTACTTCAGGAGGATATACTCTCTTGCCCCCGATTTTCCTTTCCAGAGTACTGGGCCATATACTGGCTATGCCCTTGGGGCTATTGCGGGGATCCGAGCGGGCGATGTGGGCGGAGCGGGTGGTTTGACGGGACAGGTGTCCGTCCCGGATGGTGACGATCGCCGTGTTGTTTTTAGCAGCCCTGCGCATGATGTTTTTATGGCTGACGCCTTTGGCTCTGGTGCTCCTGACGTTGGGTCAGGTTGATCTTTCTTTGCTTTATACGACTCTCTTGTGTATATATGGTTGCTCCCCTTGCATGGGTGAGATTTTGGCGGGGTGTGTCCAGGGCTTGACTTTTTATGTTGGCTGGATGTCTTTACTTTTCAGACCTGCTATATTATATATATATGCCTGACATGAGATGTTAGAAAGATATAATACTTAGTATTATTTTGCATCTTCCTTTATTGCTGTCTCTATAACTTGTTCTCTTTTGGAAGAGTGTAGCTCTGTTGACAGGTCGATTTCCTTAATCTGATGGTTTTCCTTAGGAAATTGCATCTCTGTTGGTGGCGGGGTGCGGATGAATCAGTATTACCGGCATCTGTGGCTTTGTAAGGAGGAGGATCCATGTTGAACTGCTTGTCTCCCTATTTGTTTGCGAGGGAGGATTCCTAAGGAACCGTTTGTTCCCCGACTTTTGCAAGGATGTGAATAGATTAGTACGTTCACATCCTTGTTTTGTGGCGAAGTGTGGATAGATTAGTACGTCCGACACTTGCATTTGTTTGCGAGGGCGGATTCCTAAGGAACCGTTTGTCCCCCGACTTTTGCAAGGATGTGAATAGATTAGTACGTTCACATCCTTGTTTTGTGGCGAAGTGTGGATAGATTAGTACGTCCGACACTTGCATTTGTTTGCGAGGGCGGATTCCTAAGGAACCGCTTGTCCCCCGACTTTTGCAAGGATGTGAATAGATTAGTACGTTCACATCCTTGTATTGTGGCGAAGTGTGGATAGATTAGTACGTCCGACACTTGCATTTGTTTGCGAGAGCGGATTCCTAAGGAACCGCTTGTCCCCCGACTTTTGCAAGGATGTGAATAGATTAGTACGTTCACATCCTTGTTTTGTGGCGAAGTGTGGATAGATTAGTACGTCCGACACTTGCATTTGTTTGCGAGGGCGGATTCCTAAGGAACCGCTTGTCCCCCGACTTTTGCAAGGATGTGAATAGATTAGTACGTTCACATCCTTGTATTGTGGCGAAGTGTGGATAGATTAGTACGTCCGACACTTGCACTTGTTTGCGAGGGAGGATTCCTAAGGAACCGCTTGTCCCCCGACTTTTGCAAGGATGTGAATAGATTAGTACGTTCACATCCTTGTATTGTGGCGAAGTGTGGATAGATTAGTACGTCCGACACTTGCATTTGTTTGCGAGAGCGGATTCCTAAGGAACCGCTTGTCCCCCGACTTTTGCAAGGATGTGAATAGATTAGTACGTTCACATCCTTGTTTTGTGGCGAAGTGTGGATAGATTAGTACGTCCGACACTTGCATTTGTTTGCGAGGGCGGATTCCTAAGGAACCGCTTGTCCCCCGACTTTTGCAAGGATGTGAATAGATTAGTACGTTCACATCCTTGTATTGTGGCGAAGTGTGGATAGATTAGTACGTCCGACACTTGCACTTGTTTGCGAGGGAGGATTCCTAAGGAACCGCTTGTCCCCCGACTTTTGGCAATGATGTGAATAGATTAGTACGTCCACATCCTTGATGAAATTATTTTGTCTCCTTGCATGCGTCGCGCTCCCTCTGTTTTGAATACAGGCATGAGCTTTGCTTGGTCTTGCTTTGACATCTTTTTGATGACTTTTCTTGTTTTTTGCCCTTTCTGCGTGTAGAGTTAGGGCCTTTGTTGATGATGTATGTGGCTTGTTCCTGGTTTTGGACCGGGGTAGCTTGCCATTACATAGTGATTTTTCCTACGCAAGGAGTGAACTTCATTAGTCTTCTTGTTTATTTACAAGGGATGTGCATGGATGGAGTCAACTGATCTCCCATCCTAAACGTTCTACTTAGTACTTGAAAAGTAAAGATAGAGTATGTGCATGTCATAGGGGAAGGATTATTCCCTTAGTGACGGTTTGATAAAGCTGGCTTCCTGCATGCAATGTAGGAGCGCAGAGCTCCTTGTTTGATCAGTTCCTCGATTCTGTTGCGAAGAGAGGGGCACCCATTCGTGCTGTGACCCCATTTGTTGTGGTAGTGGCACCACATTTCTGGATTCTTCCCGAGGAAGGCGATCCGGATCTCGCTTGGAGGAGGTAAAACATCCTTCAGGATGGTCTTGAACAACTCCTCCACCTCTATGTTTAGAGGTGTATATTCGCCATCTTGGTTGTTGTTCAAGTCTTGTCTTGCACGCTTGTGTTCGCGCGCCTCCTCTTGTTCTGCAGGTGGGATGGACCACCCCAGCTCGTTTGTGACCTCGATTGCTGTCTCCATCTTTTCTTTTAAGTCAGCCATAGATTTGGTTGTTCTCCACCCTTGTGTTCGTCCAAATAGGAGGAATGTAGGTGAGTTCATGTTCAGGAAAAAGGCATTGATCACGGCTGACTTCTCTGCCAAACTTGAAGTTGCGTTTATGGCGAATCGCTTGAAGTAACTTTGGATGGATTCCGACTCCCCTTGTTTGATGTCCCATATGCTTGGGAGCATTGGGGTTTGAGGTGCTGGGAATCTTTCTCCTTTGCTCATCATTTCGTCAAATCGCATTTCAACTTCAGACTTGGAACATTGTCCCCTTTCAATGACTGCTATGTCCAGACGGTTCTTGCATCTTAGGGCGTTGACATAGCACTTTCGTGCTGTCGTCTGATCGCCCAAGACTTCACCAACTCCTCCCCTTAAGCGGTACTTCAGCTTTTGGTGTGCCGTTGAAGGCACCATCTCGTAGGGGTTTATCGTTGTTCTTCCGAGAATTCCGTTGTAAGCGCCAAGGCTCTCGACGATCACGAAAGTGATGTCGACTTTCATTGCGTTCCATCATTCTCCTATCACAGTGGGAAGGGTAATTATCCCCAGTGGATACGTAGCAGCTCCTGCGAAGCTTACTAATGGGAAATTTCCCGGCTTGAGGTCCTCTCTCTTCATTCCAAGCTGTTCAAGGACATTGACATGGAGGATGTCCGCCGAGCTTCCACCGTCGACCAGGATTCTTTTTACATCGAACCCGTTGATTTCCATTATTATTACTAACGCGTCATCATGCGGGTAGACGATGTGTGCCATGTCCTTTCTCGAGAATCCTATCACGGGGTCCTCCTCTTCCGGTTTCTTTCTTTTCCCATACTTGGGGAGTGTGCTTGCCTGTGCAGCGTATACGTCTCTTGTGTTGGAGACTTGTCCTCCTGCAGCTGGACCACCATGAATGACATTGATAACTCCCCTCTTTTTAGGAGGGGGGTTGTCATTGGTCTTCTCTTTTCCTTTCTCCTTTGGCGTGAATTTTCTTTTCACCTTCTCAATCTTTCCCCCTTGATCGACGTAGTGCTTAAGTCCGCCTTCTTGTATGATTCGATTGATTTGGAACTTAAGACTTCTACAGTCGTCAGTTTCATGGCCGTTGACTTCGTGGCTTTCACACCACTTGTCTTGCTCTTTCCCTAGCTGGCCCTTTCTGAAACCGAATGGCTCTTTCCAGAGGTTTTGCTCTTTCATTTCTTTCAGTATGACACTCAGGGGAGCGTTCAAAGGGATTAGCTCAATGGTGTTGACGTCTGGATTCTTGTCTTCTTCAATGTTGAATGTTCTCTTCTGAGGCGGAGTCCACTGTTTTTGTTGGGGGGTTTGGTTCTGCTTCAGGGGGCCTGGCTTACTCTCATCTTTCTTGTTGCCGGGTTTAACCCACTTGTCCCGGGCTGTCATCTTGTAATGCTCAGCATCAATGTACTCTTTTACCCTTGCCACGAGTTCTTCCATTGTTTCCACCGGCCTTGTAGAAAGCTTTTGGCCCAAGTCGTACCCGTGCCTACCCAGGTTTCTGACAAAGGCATGGATGATTTCTATCTCTGCGATGTTCGTTTGAATTTCCGAGATGTTTTGATTAAACCGGATGTAGTAGCTTGCGAGGGACTCATTCCACTCCTGCTTGACATCATCTAAGGCATTTGATCCTTTGACGATCGAACGTTCTCCCATGTAACGGTGGATGAACTTTTCATTGAGAGATTGCCACGAGTCTATGCTCTTCTTTGGCAGGGAGAAGAGCCAGTCTGCAGCTGGTCCGCCTAGTGTTTGGGGGAATGTCATGGCTATGTGGTGAGGATTGTATGTCCTCCCCAAAAGCATTGCTTCATGCTGCTGCACATGCTCTATCGGGTCTCCCTTGCCTCGGTACTTTTCCGGCCTTAGATTATACAGTGCGTCTGGGACGCGACTGTACACCAGCTCGTCAGTGAAAGGGTGGGACGTGGTGTCTACCAATGTGTTCATCCCTCTCATTTTCCTTTGCCTTATCTTCTTTTCAATGAGCTTTTCAAGCATCTCCTCCGTCAACCCGGTGACTGGGTTACCCTGATTTGGGAGGTATGCTTCTTGTCCCATGCTTGCGCCTTGTTGGGGAAATTGCGCCTGCGTCGGGTTGTATTGAGAATATCCACCTTGATATCCCTGGAATGTCTGAGACGGCTGCCTCCAGGCTCCTTCATTGAATGGCCCTGCTCGGTAGGGTGTTTGGGAGTGCGAGAGCTCCTGTCTTGTCCCTTGTTGGGGGAACTGCCTGCTTTGCTGTGCATAGGTCGGTGTTTTTGAGATTGTAGGGCCTCTCTGTTGAGGTGTATTCATTGGAGGGGCCTGCCTTGGTGGCGGGGGCATATTTTCTTGTTGCGCGGGAGGGGTTGGTGGCGCCCCGTATCCTTGGTTGCGCAAGGCCTCTCTTAGATGAAGCAGCTGTTCGAGTGCCGCCATCATTTCTGGGGTGACTGCGGGCGCAGACTGTGCCCCTGGAGCCTGGTTGTATGCTCCAGCATTTGGCATTCCGTATGGTTGCTCCTGTGTGTTGAAGGTTTGATGGGCAAAGCCTGGAGGAGCGTTGGTTTGCTGTGTGCCTCCTTGCGCGTTACTCCGAGAGTGTACGCTTCTTGTTGGCATAGACGAGGCGACTGAGGTCTCGCTTTGACTCTGTGGGGGGTCTCTCTGCGGAGGAGATCTCATGCTTGACTCCGGGGCCGGAGTTTTCCTTGGACGTCCTGGTCCTCTTTTCTTCGTCTTAGTCGGCGGTGGCTGCTCGTTGCTTGCCATGTTCTTGGTTTTGTGGGTGATCCGCAGACGGCGCCAAGTGTTTCGACCAAGTTAACGCGGGCGGTCCGCTGAGTAACTTGTCGATGTCTTCGGGTTGGGTGCGAGCCGAGTCCGTTTCCTAAGGTCGTGCACGGGCCTTCAGCTTCGTCTTCAGAATAGCGGTAAGTCCTTCGGGCTCTCTTACGGACCGTCTGTCTGCACCTGCGAGAGGAGCATTACCAAGCAATCCCCGTGGAGGGGGGGGGGTGCTTGGTGCGCTCGCTCCGACGATCAACATTAGACAGTTTCTAGAGAGAGAGAGTTTAGAGAGAGGTCAGAGCTTTTCCAATTCTCACCCAAAGTGACTTGAAAATGTTTACACCCAAGGTGGCTATTTATAGGCAACCTTGGACCATAAACCGGTTTTGACCCGGTTCAATGTGGAAATGTGAACCGGGATGCAGGGGAGAGCTTTGGGAAAAGGACTCTGACGTGCGTCTCAGGCGGCTGTCACGAGCGGGACGCGCGCGCCTTTGAAACATAGGTCTCGTACACATAGGAGTTAGTTAAAAATCGGGTCTCCTATACATTCGGGACGAAATGGGGGGTGTGCGCGACACCCCCCGGGTATTAAACTTACCCGGAATTCCGGGTGAGCTAAGCTTACCCGGAAATTCCGGGTAAGCTAGGCTTACCCGGAATTTTCCGGGTAAGCCCCCCGGGGGTGCCGGGCAAGTTCGCGACTTGCCCGGTTTCCCCCGGTTAGCTCAAAATTGGGTTTTATGCGCGTGTATGAGGTCCGAATAATTAAAACCGAGCCCGAATCATGCATATATCCATCATTTTATATCGAAGATCATTCTGATAAGGCTAAGGCGGTACATGTATAATGTATTAAAGGATTCTTTTGTGGTTATTATTTATTTACTTGATAGATAGTAATTCATATACACTAATCTATATAGTATAATATGTCATATAAAATTATCAATATTTCATGTGTTAATTTAAAATTATTATAGAATCTTACAATTCACGATTCAATCCTATAAAAGATCTGATCCTAACAACCATGATTATTTGATTAAAAACAAGATATAATAAAAGCAAGTTTCAGAAAATTATTACTCATTAATAACCCTAAATTGAGGCCTATCATTTCGAGAGGCTTAAATCCCAAGCTTAAGTTGTTTGGGTCTTATGCCGAATTTGGTTGGATCAATTGGTAAAATGAGTTGTGTTTCCACAAGCAACCTGAGTTCGAATCTCATTGGAAACACCTCATTAGAAAAGACTTTAATATTAACGTTGCTGACCCGAAATTGTGAAAGTAGTCTTGTGAATAAAAAAAATTGTTTGATTACATTAGTTGATGGGGGCAATTCCCTCTCGCCTTGTTTCGTGACCTGGATGTTATTCCAAAAACGGATAACGAATGTGCTAAATGAATTATGAAATAGTTAAGAACGATGATTCTCTGTATTTATATTTGATATAAATGTTTGATCGCTAAATAACCTAGCTATTCTATTTGAAAAAAAAAACAATATATTTCATATTGTTTATGGTTATATAATTTTACATAAATTACATTTTGAAGGTTAAAACCCAATTTCTATTCAAGATCCATCTGGTGTTAAACTGTGAATTTGAACCATCTTTCCTTAAATTAAGATGCTAATCACCGAGCATTTTAAGGGAAAAATAAAGTAGAATATTCATAATGAAAAATTAAAAGCACTGAACTGTAGAATTAGGGAAATTGAAAACAATAAATTAGCAATCAGGGGTTGGCCAAAAAAAAAAAAAATTAGCAATCAGGGAACAATCTTTGCCGCCGATTGGGAAACCGTGTCAGTAATTAATTTTTCCCGATACCCAAATTTGATTTGACGGCGCTAGTCCTTCCTTTGACCTTCAGTCAACACCTCTCGTCCGACCCTTCACTGAATTGTCTCTTTCCTATTTCACCCCTTAGATAGAAGAACTCTATATATAATTATATATATATATATATATAGTTTTGACTTTTTTTTTTGGCCAAGTAGTTTTGACCTTTCAATACGCCGATTTATATCACGATTTTCTAATTAATAATTAGATTATATTTCGCGAAATGTTCATTGCATAAAAATTTATGTGGTGGTTTGTATCTATATTATTGATTTATTTGTTACAGTAGTGTTTCATTTTTAATGTGCACATACATGTTAGAGCATCCACAATGGTATTACGTAAAGATTACGTAAACGTGGGTCCTACATGTTTATTTAAGTAAAGCAACAAAAACTATCTACAGTGGTTTTACATAGCATTCCTTAAAGATGGGACCCACACGTAAATTTATGTTTTTACATAAAGCATTCCTTAAATTTAAGTAATGCACTATGTATTACGTAACCAATTTTTTATTATAAATTAATTCATTTTATAATTAATGCTAATATCTTATTGGTGATTGTTGGAAAATTTAATAATAAATTATATTTAAGGAATATGTTTAAGTAATACGATTGCAGAGAAAATATTTTTTACGTGTGTCTTAAATTTACGTATTACTTAAAGTGTACATAAATGTCTACGTGGCAACTTTAAAGAATACAATTTATGTAAAACCATTGTGGATGCTCTTAGGTTTGTGTATTTATCACCACATATAGCATCATGAAAAAAGTAAGAAAAATTCTTTCATTAACAAACAAAAATTGTTGTACAAATAATAGCATTCGCGTCCAAAAATATGTTTCTTTTAAAAACTAGTTCTTAAAATATGTTTGTTAAATTTTTAGGGTATAATTCTTCTATCTTACATGGCATTAGGAAGAAGCCATAATTCTGTTCGGATGCAATATTTGAATTATGACTAAATAATGAGAATACAAATTTAGGGGACAAATATAAGATTTTAAAGGATCCAATTGACAATAAATTTAAATTTTAGGATACAAATTGCACGTTATAAAAAGTTGATGAGCACCCCCTAGTCCCCTAGAACATTTGTCCTTGTATGGCAATATGGCAACCATGTCGTCTTAAAAATAATTTGTAATTCAGTATAATTTCACTCCACATTCTAAAATTTTATATTATGTTATATAGGAATGAATCTACCAAAAACATAAAAAAAAAATTATGGAGTTTTTTTAATAAATATTTTGGAGGTTAGATTAAAAAATATAAATAGAAAACTGAGGAAATGATATTTGAAAATAAAAACCGACAAAAATAAATTATAAGAAATGACCACATAAAATGTAAGATAAGAAAAAAATTCTCCCAATACCTTTTTAATGCATGAAATATATAGAGAGTGTATATGAATCTTAAATAAAAAATCTAAAATTTTGAAAAAAGTCTTATAAAGTTGGCGATTAGGAACACATATAGAATTAACTAAGATTAAAAAAAAAGTTAAAAAGTTAAATGGATTAAATTTAAAAATGGATTTTATTATTTTTTTTAAAATAAAAATGGATTTTATTTAGATTTCCCTTCTCTTTGATACTCTTAAAATTAATGACTAATTTTTATATATACTTTATATGATTCGGGCTTTAATTCTTATAATTTTATCTTTTAATTTTAGTAAATCCATTTTTATTTATTTTATTAAGAATTAAAATCTGCAAGTATAAGGGGTCACCGCGAGACGACGCCCCTGAAGAGTTTCGATCTGATACCTAAAAGTCAAACCACATGTGAATAAATATTCTCGACCACTATATCACGACTACTATTCATATATTTTTGTATCTTTATATATTTGTCAGCCTGATTTGAGGTGATGGGATGCCATGTATAATAATAATAGATCAGCCTAATTTGAAAATAGTTTTATAAATTCGTAAGATTTGGAAATCCACTCTCCAAAACTTTCCCTATTTTTTATGCTTATTAAAAGAAAATTACTTCTTAAATAAGTTATTTCAGGAAAAAAGAAAGAGATTTTCATTTTTGAGATTTCTTGGAAGCAGAAAGATTTGGTTTTCATTTTCAGAGTTTATTATATTAAAATTATGAAAGAGAAGAAAGAGAGTATCATTTACGCTGACACTGACAGTCTAATAGTACATTAACTATTCATAATTAACCAACCGATTTTCCCCTCTCTTAATAACTTCTGATTAATTTACAATCAAATCATTTCCTTGAATATATATATTAATGATCATCTAAGAACTTACAGAAGAGAGAACCCTGTCTTTTCATTTCTTGCCTTCGTCTCTATCACTATTCTCCACCACTCCATCCATGGCAAGAAACAGCGTCGCCTCGTGGCGGATGAGATCGGAGAGTATGGATTTGTCACGGTCGGATTCCACGGAGGCCCACGTCCTCGCCGTCGATGACAGCCTCCTCGACCGCAAAGTCATCGAGCGGCTGCTCAAGATTTCATCTTGCAAAGGTACTTAACTTTCACCTTTCCGTCGCCGGAAAGTTGCCATTTAATTGCCGCCACCGCCGGAGCTGAATTTTTCTGTTTTTGTGGGTTTCCTAAAATGGGTATTGTCTATTGGGTTCAGTGACTGCGGTCGATAGTGGAGTCAGAGCTCTTGAATTTCTGGGTTTGGATGAACAGAAGTGCCCTGCAAATTTCGATGTGAGCTCAAACCTAATTTTTTTTTTTTTTTTTTTTTTTGAGCGACATTGAAAGTCTCTTGTTGGATTCATCCTTAAACATCAAGAAACTGAGTTGAATTTCTTCGTCGCGACAGAACTTGAAGGTCGATTTGATAATCACAGATTACTGTATGCCCGGAATGAATGGATACGAGCTCCTCAAGAAAATCAAGGTGATTTTTTTATTCTTCGGATGAATTTTTCGTGCTTTGTTTCGTAAATCAGCGACTTTATTTTTAGTAATGTTTTTGCTGAGCAGGAGTCTGCTGTTTTGAGACAAATCCCGGTGGTAATCATGTCGTCCGAGAATGTGATGGCGCGAATCGACCGGTAACTTCGATCGTTTCATCTTTTCCGATCATCATTTTTTTTGTATTTTGCTTTTGTTTTTTCTGTTTTTTCATTTCTGAGATTAACTGAGCGAAGTTTGATTTCCAGATGTTTGGAGGAAGGAGCGGAGGATTTCATAGTGAAGCCAGTGAAGCTGTCGGACGTGAAACGACTGAAAGACTTCATGTCGAGAGATTCGAGGGTGAAGTCGGCAGCCACGACCGCCGCCGCAACTGACTGCGATAAAGAATCATACAATAATCACAAGAGGAAGCTCCGGGAAAGCTCCGACGACCAGTTTTCATCTCTGCCGTCCACCTCTCCTTCATCCTCCCCGCCTCTGTCTCCCTCACCAGAGTCGCAGTCCATGTCATCACCTTCTCAGTCGGCGGCGTCATCACCGTTGTCCTCGCCGCCGTCATCAGCACCTGATTCACCCTCACCATTGGAGTCTCCGACGAGGCGGCTCAGGATAGCCAACAGTTATTAGCGTGGATCGGATTTGGATTTGTTGGCCTGGCAGTTAAACCTATGTAGTATTATTAATTAATATTTTGTTGATGATGATTTTTCACTCTCCTTTTGTTATTATTATTGGGAGTATTAGCCATGATGATGAAGAAAAAGACACTGACTTGTTTAAATCCGAATATGAATTTTAGAGTATTAACGGTTATATTATTATATAGATATAGTTTATTATCCGAACTTAAACATCTAGTATAGTCATATATAATACCTTGTTAATTAGATTGTATAGTTTTTTTTTTATTCAAATGAGATTTTAAAGTGAATTGTGGCAAAAAAAAATATAGTGATTAATAACTACTCGCACTGGATATCCTTTAATGGGTAAAGTGCTGGACATGAATATCTTTGAATTCCATGGTCCCTAGTGTGGATTGAATCATGACTTCTGGTTAATAGATAAAGTGCTGAACCGCTATATAATATTACATAGTTATGTTTCAAGCTTATCTGATGCATTATTATTTCGTCAGATTTAAAAGAAAAAAATGAAAATCAATCAATATGAAATATTTTTTTTACCAAAACCAATTAGATAATTAGAATATAGAAATAGAATATCAACATTATAAATGTGATAAAGCGAATATTCAGACAATATTTAGTTGAGCCTGATTTTAGATATTTTAACTCTATATAGTTGACATTCGTTAATTTTTTTTGGCAAAGACATTGGTTAATTAATATGGTAAATGGTATGTGGTGATGGAGTTAGTATTCAAGTTTGGTAAAGTGGCATAATAATATAAATAAAGTATTAAAAGGAAAGGAAAGGAAAAGAAAGGTGTGGATGAGACTACTGCTGAAGGGGGAAGGGGAAGTGAAGAGATTGATTATATTGGGAGGGAGATATGGTGGGTATCTGTGCATGATATTGTCTGGACGGACAGAATATTTGGTGTGGGTGTTGGGATATGAATCGGACATGTTTTTGGTGTCCCACTTACTCCTCTCTACTAGTGTTTCTCCATTTCCAGTGTCCCACGTTAACATTAGTTATAAGTTTGTAGCGTATATTTTTTACATACGATACTACGTGCTTAATAATTGAGGGTTGCGAGATGATCACCTTTGACATCTTATGCCTATATAGATTTCTGGGTCAATAGTCCGGGAGAGTTCTGGAGATTGACCCTTGTGAATTTGAGATGTCTGAAGATTGAAATGGTAATAACTGAGATATGAAGTTTGGACTTTGTGATTTTTAGGTTTTCCGTCAAAATTTTCTGTCAAATTTAACAAAACCGCATGAAATGTCAAAAAATACCATTTTGCAATATTTGAATTAATAAAAAGTTTAATTAATATAAAGATGAAATGACAAAAATACCCCTGTCCAAAATTTAAATATAACCCAACTCCAACCACCACCACGGCTCCGGCCGGCCACCACCCAACTCCGGCGACCACCACTCACAACTCCGGCGACCGCCACCCAACTCCGACGACCGCCACCACGGCCCAATTGGGCCCAAATCGGAGTCACATAGCTCCGATCGGAGCTCTGTGGCTCCGATATGGGGCCATAGAGCTCCAGATCGGAGCCACCGGCCCCGATTGGGCCCAATCGGGACCGCGGTTGTGGTCGCCAGAGTTAGGTGGTGGTCGTCGGAGTCGGTGGTGGTCGCCAGAGTTGGGTGGCAGTCGCCGGAGCTATGAGTGGTGGTTGCCGGAGCTGTGAGTAGTGGCCGTCGGAGCTGTGAGTGGTGGTCGTCGGAGTTGGGTGGTGGCCTTAAGGGCATTTTCGTCTTTTCATTCAAGCATGTGAGATGCAAGAAGGGTATTTTTGGAATTTAATTTTATTTCTGGTCACATGCCATGCACATGACCAACTTCCGTCAGTATTAACGGAAAAAACTAACGGAAATCTCTATTATCTACAAGTCGAAACTTCAGACCTCTATTATCACCATTTCAATCTTCAGACCTCTCAAATTCACAATGGCCAATCTTTAGACCTCTCACAGGTTATTGACCCTAGATTTTTATACCATAATGTAAAAAAAAAATCCTAAAACTTCATATAATAATACCCTCTTTGTAAATGAGGTCAAATGTTTTTTTTTTTTTGCCGGCAATAGAATGTTATGCTGAAGACTCAATTGCTATTAGTAAACTTCATTTTTGCTTTTTTTTTTTTTTTTACTTATTACCAATTGAAAGTTCATTTTTGTTGAGTTCACATATGTAATGTGTGCGTGTCAGGGGCGGATCCACAATACTCTAAGCGGAATCTTTAGAGACCTATTGGCTCACGATTTTTTTTAAATATATAGTGTATATTTTCGAGTGATATATTTTATGAACTTTATTAAATATTTAGAAGGACGCCACTTAATTTAATAACCATGTTAGCTATGCTCGTATGGTGAGAAGTTTACTTGCCTCTGTTCGTGGGTTTGATTTGATCCCTGGCTTGTGCATTTTTTCTCTAACTTTCTTCTTTACGAAATATTTTTCAACTTATTAAAATGGAAAATATGCTAAATTTTTTATTTTTCTAAACTTTTTAGAAGACTAAAAAATGATACTTTTTTTTTCCTAACTTTTTAGAAGGGCAAAGATGCTGCATTTTTATTATCTAACTTTATGAAATGCCAAAGAATGCCTACTTTTTCCCCAAATTTTTAGAAGGTTAAAAAATGCTATATTTTTAAAAGAATTTAATGCGCAGAAAATAGTTTTTATCAATAATTTTTCTAACTCTTTAGAATGCCAAAGAATACAACATTTTTTTTTTACAGAACATAAGACGGTATTTACTATAAAAGCACTTTTTACATAGTAATCCATGACCAAAAATAATTTTTATTCAGTAAGAGGACATCTTCTTTCTCGTACGAATTTTTTTTATTTCTTCTACACACAAATTAATTGATTCTCCCAGGTTAACAACTCGAGCTAATTTCATTTATTATTCTTCATCAATTATACTGATTGATTAGTATAATTGGCATTTATTCTAATTTTTTTTATTAAGAATATATATTTTATTTATAAAAAACCCGACCCAAGTTGATATCGATATGATTCATTTTTATGTTACAAAGACTGTAGCAGGAACCCACTTAGCTGGGTTCATGGATCCGCCAATAAACTGGGTGTGTGCAATTATTGCTTCTTCTTTGGGGGCGTTTGGATGGATGTAATGTGAGATTACTTTAAATGTGACATTACAAGTCACGTGAGTTACCAAATGTAATGTTAGATTGCAGTGTTTGGTTGTGCTGTAATATAGAGTGTAATGTTAGATTACAGTGTTTGATATGTGTTGTGATGTGCATTGTAATGTGACTTTATTAATATTATATTAATCTATATGAGAGTATATTATATATTAATTTGATAAGACTTAAAAGAATATATATTTTGATAACAACTAACTTCTTAAAGTTTATATTTGTGGTTAATACTATTGTCATTTATGAACTCCAAAAACTAAATATTTAAACTTAATACGCATAACTATTAAAATTATATTAATTAAAAAAATATAGTTTTATAAAATAATTTTCATAAAAATATACGAAATAAAACTTTACTCGTTTTATACAAATATTATGTGCATTATTCTTTATTATAATAATAAGTTATAAAGTAGATATAAAATAAATTTCTAATAATAATAATAATATCATAATAAACTATAAATATACCATAAAGTATTTTATTTATTTAATAAATAATAATAAAATAATAACACTCCGTAATGTTGGACGTAATCTTACATTACATCAATTTTTTGATGTAATCTCACATTAAAGTGAATGTAGTTTAAACGTAATTTCATATTACAATGCATATTACATTGTTTGGCGAACCAAGCAAGATAATGTAGATGTAATGTGGGACGTAATGTGATATTACATTTCACATTACATCCATCCAAACACCCCTTACATCGATATGTAGGACCTTACCTTGTATTATTATTAAAGTTAAGAATTTAAAAAGTCTTAACTATAAGCTATATTATTAATTGTTGTCCTTTATTTAAAATTAAGATATTTGGCATCCCAACTATTAAATTAGTTGAAGTCACTTTTTTTTTACCTTAGAATTAATAAAACAAAAATATGAGTTTTAAGTATCAAATAAGTATAAATCATGACAATTTTATTGATACTTTAGAAAACTAGAACATATATTTTTGTTGGTTAAACACTAATTTTAACGTTAAACTTAACCAAACAAATTTGACGGTTAGAACACGTAATATTAACATTTGAATCTTGGACAAAATGATTAACAGTATAATCCATAATTTAACCTGTATTTTTTTCTAAAGCACGCACGGTTGCGGAGGTAACATTTTGGAAGTAACTAATAATTAATTTCACATGTAAAATGTAATGAAATTTTAGGGAGAGACGAGAGAAGCATGGAAAAGGAAAGGAATATATTGTTTGGTTTATTTATCCCAAAAATAACGAAAGGAATAGTTAGCTAGGATGTGGTGTCTTGTTGAAACCACAGCTCATGGATGATTGACACATATCTAAGAAGCTTCCGGTGTGCTTGCTTGCACAAAAAAAACATTTAACTCAGAAAAAGATTGAATCGTTCCAAAGAATTAAGAACTTGGAAGACTCATTCGCATTGTGTTCATGAAGACCGTTCAGCGGCTAGCATGAGAAATGACAGAGCATAGAAGATGACGTGCATTCGAAGGGAGTATGATCCCGAGTTGAAGAGTGCCTCAAATCTGTGTCGACTTTGAGTGATGGGGGTGAACTTTATCACACTCCAGAAGGCTCAGGAATGGTCCGTGTGAAGCTCGTGCACTATAGGTGCATCACATGTGCATTGCAAGTGTAAAGCAAGTGTCTAAGCGAAGCCCATTGCGGTAAGTGCATTGCAAGATCCCTAGTATGTCTATTAAGTGCATGGCGTCAAATGAAGGCAGAATGGCCCAAGGAAGGTGTTGAAGTCCAACTATGGGTGAAGAGCAAGCCTAGGCCCGCGACTAATGAAGGAAAACGAATTTGGGTTCTAGGCAAGTGTTACTTCACCTCTGCAAGTAAAGTCAATCAGTCCAAGATTGTGAAAGATCCTATTAATATATATTTAGGGGAACTTATATATATTTGTTTGCTTTTTAATTAGATATAGATACATATTTTATATATATATAAATATAAGCTAATATGATAGGATCAAGATATAAATAAAGTTTTGGTAAAGTTTTAGGTGGCGGCGAAAATAGCAAACCCTAGCAGACGAAGTAAGAAGAGAGCAATGAAGGGGTCACCGAATATCAATCATTCACCTCGGATATTCTCACCCTTAAATAGACCAAACAAACAAAGTATTTACAATTTGGTCCAAAGAAAATAAAAGAAGAAAAAAAGAGCTTAAACAAGCTAGGAAGTTCAGAATGCACACAAAGCCCATAACAACCCAACTTAATACAAATAAACTTGGCTGGGCCAACTAGGCTTTAACACTCCCCCTCAAGCTGAACTTCCTTCATAAATGTTGATCATCTTCAATTTAGCCAACAAATGTCGATGATGACCCTTTGGAAGCGGTTTCATGAAAATATCAGCAATCTGGTCCTTAGTCTTCAAATGTTTCAGCTTGATGAAACCTGCAGTAACCTGATCTCTGACAAAGTGGCAGTCAACCTCAATGTGTTTAGTTCGTTCGTGAAAAACATGATTATTACCTATCTGAATTGCCGCCTTATTATCACAATAAAGTAAAATAGGCTTACCAGAATAAAAACCCAACTCGGAAAGTAAACATTTAAGCCAAATAAGCTCACCTACTTTGGAAGCGGTTTCATGAAAATATCAGCAATCTGGTCCTTAGTCTTCAAATGTTTCAGCTTGATGAAACCTGCAGTAACCTGATCTCTGACAAAGTGGCAGTCAACCTCAATGTGTTTAGTTCGTTCGTGAAAAACATGATTATTACCTATCTGAATTGCCGCCTTATTATCACAATAAAGTAAAATAGGCTTACCAGAATAAAAACCCAACTCGGAAAGTAAACATTTAAGCCAAATAAGCTCACCTACTGTGTCACGCATACTTCTATACTCGGCTTCAGCCGATGAACACGAAACAGTTCGCTGCTTTTTTACTTTCCAAGAAATTAAAGAATCACCAACGAAAACACAATAGCCAGTAACTGACCTCCTAGACTCAACACACATTGCATAATCAGAGTCACAATAAGCAGTAATATCCAACCTACCATTCGCAGATAACAAAATTCCCAAACCAGGTTGTAACTTTAAATATCTCAAAACACAGAAAACAGCATCAAAATGCGACTTCTTAGGACTTTGCATATATTGGCTAAGGTATTGATCTGAATAGGTGTCAGGGCGAGTAATCCCCAAATAAAGAAGCTTTCCAATCAATTTCCTGTAAATACTTGAATCAGAAAGAGCTTTATCATCTTTGTTCAAATTAAGACTTTCATCATATCCAATCGATGTGAACCTAGCATTTTGCTCCATAGGAGTACTGCTAGATTTATAAGTCCCCTGATTGCCAAATCCAGGAGGTAAATCCATATAAACTTCTTCAAATAAGTCCCCTTGCAAAAAAGCATTATAAACATCCATTTGATATAAATGCCAATTATAAATAGCAGCCAAAGATAACACATTTCTGACAGTCCCAATCTTAGCAACTAGGGAAAATGTTTCACCATAATCAATGCCTTCCTTTTGTCTAAAACTTTTAGCAACAAGTCTGGCTTTATAACGCTCTAAAGAACCATCCAAAATGTATTTTACTTTAAAAACCCATTTACACGCAACAGATTTTCGTCCAGGAGGAAGAGATACAAGTGACCAGGTTTTATTAGATTCCAAAGCATTAATTTCTTCCTTCACTGCCTTAATCCAATTAGGGTTATTGCAAGCATCAGAAAAATGTAAAGGCTCAGGAATTTTATCAAGAATACTTAAAAAAAGACTAGTAATCACTTGTAACTCTATCATAACACAAATGACTAGAAATGGGGTGCAAAGTAAAACAGTGAGTAGACATATCATAGTCACGAGTCCAAATAGGAGGCTTAACTGTTCTAATAAGCCTAGTAGCAGGTTCAGAAGCAACCAAAGTATCATCATGATCATCCAACATATTGCCATCATCATTACATGTTTCATTACCTGACTCAGAAAATGGTTCTGCAACAGAAGCATCAGCACTATCAATGGAATCCAAAGATCGCGGGGTTGCAGCACCACTTGAATCAGATGGTATATTATCCCCAAAGACATCAGTTTGAGGCAAATCTGGAACACAAACAGGAACGAGATTAGGGGAAAAAACAGGCAAATTGTCTGATTTATCAGAACTGAAAGGAAAAGAAGATTCAATGAACTTAACTTCTCTGCTGACGAAGAAGGCTTTTGTACTCAAGTTGTAAAGCCTATAACCCTTTTGGGTCAAAGAATAACCCATCATAACACAGGCAATCGCCCTAGGTGAAAATTTATCAGGGATGGGTAAGACCTTTGCATAACAGAGGCATCCAAAAATTCTCAAATGTTCCAAATTTGGAACTTTACCATATAACATCTCAAAAGGTGATTTTCCATGTAAAACGTCCGATGAAATCAAGTTAATCAGATAACAAGCAGTTAAAATTGCTTCACCCCAGAACCTATCAGGTAAAAAACTTTGTAACTTTAAAGATCTTGCAACTTCGAGTAAATGTCTGTGTTTACGTTCAACAATTCCATTCTGTTGAGGTGTGTATGCACAAGCATGCTCATGAATAACTTCATGATTAGAAAACAATGAAGAACAATGTTCATTTAAAAATTCCCCATCATTATCAGAACGGATGCGTTTGATCTTTTTATTAAACTGAGTATTAACCATTAAGAAAAAATGCTTCAAGATCACAATCACATCAGACTTTAATGCAAGTAAATAAACCCAAGTTGCTCTGGAAAAATCATCAACAATAGTAAGGAAATATTTCTTATTGTCATGGGTGGGCCTCTGATAGGGACCCCAAACATCAACACGTAGTAAATAAAAAATCCCATGGCTAGCAGAAGTACTAACAGGAAAGGGTAACCTACTCTGTTTAGCCATTGGACAAATGCTACAATCAGAAATGCCTTTATTTTTTAAACCAACAGAACGCAAGGAAGTAATCCTACTCATAGTTTTGAAAGGGACATGTCCTAAACGTTTGTGCCATAGAATGGTTTGAGGGTGATCAGCTAATGAGTGAAGTGCAAGAGGGGCGAAAGATTCTGGTTTGAAAAAATAAAGCCCTGCAGCTTCATGACCATTCCCCAACACCATTCCATTGCAAGGATCCTGCAAAGTCACATAACTGGAATGAAATGTTACAGAACATGAAATGTCTTTGGTTAACTTGGCAACTGAAATCAGATTGAATTTGAAATATGGAACATATAAGACATCATTCAAAATTTTATATTTTCCAAAGATATAATTTCCAATGCCAAGAACTTTAAAACATAAACCATTAGGTAATTGAACATTACTATTTCCAGATTTCAGATTATAAAGCCAATCAGCTCTACATGATATATGATGAGTGGCACCAGTGTCCAGAATCCAAAGAGAGTTAGAAGTTGGTATACCTGAGGAAGTAGCATTTACACGAGTTTCAGCAGCCTCAGATTCAGTATGTGACTTAGCCATTGAACGAGCAATACGCTCCAGCTGTTCTGTTGTGACCATCATCGGCTGATTCTTTGGCAAATCCAGAGGGGTGGATGCAGCAGTACCGCCAACCTCTGAACCTGTAGCAGCATTGTCAATAACAGATATGGCTTAGGGAGTTCTGCACTGGTTCGAGCGAAACTTCCAATTAGGAGGGTAACCCTTCCGTTTGAAACAGTGGTCATAGTCGTGGCCCTTGGTTTTACAAAAGTCACAAAATAAATTCAAATTCCTTTTTTGTCCACGGGCCTTTGAAGAATCAGAAGGTTTAATATCAGAAACAGTGTTGACCATGGAGTTTCCAGAAAGATTCATTTGATTCTCTTCCTGAATTAGGACAGAATAAGCTTGAGATACGGAAGGTAATGACTCTCTCATAAAGATTGGTCCTCACATTCGAGTAGGAATCATTAAGTCCATTCAGGAATTGAAAAAGCCTAAGACTGCTTGCATGGATAACATATTTTTGGAATTCAGGACATCCACAATTGGGCAGATTGCATATAGCATCAAATTCTTCCCACATAGTCCTGAGCCTAGCAAAATAGGTCGAAACAGAGTCAACCCCTTGCTGAGCTAAACAGATATCGCGATGCAGTTGAAAAATTCTGGATCTATTGACTTTATGTAGTCGTTCTTTCAAATCATTCCAGACGCGCTTTCAGTGTAAATGTTACCAAACATAAGTTCTCTAGAAACAGAGTTCATGATCCAAGCAAGCACCAACGCATTACAGCGATCCCAAAGATGGTGCAGGCTTGGTTCGAAACTTTCCTTTTTGCACGCACCGGCAACAAAACCAAGTTTGTTTTTCGATATAAGGCAAATCCTCATGGCTTTACTCCAGAAGCCATAATCATCGGAACAGGTTAGGTTCTAAACCAGAGAGAGACCAGCAGAATCCGAATGTTGTAAAAAAATAGGATGATTATGATCAATCTTAGGCGTAGGTTCAGCAACATATTTCAATGGAGTAACCTCTGATGCCTTGGTCAGATCATCTTCATGATTCTTACTTCCCTCAGGATCCATCGCAAAAGACGATAAGAAATCGCTTAAGAAGAAACCGACGGATCTACAGAGAACAAGCAGAATCTGAGAAGATCTGAAAGAAAAAAAAAACTGCCTCAAAGAAATATCGGATTCAAACAAGCCTATGATTCAAAGAATCATCATCGGAAGTGACATGCATGCAAGGAGAATATATCAATATCACAACAAATCGATCGATCTGCAACCATCATTGAAGGATTGCGAGATTTCTCAGTATATCAGGTTTGTAAGAGTGAATATCAACCTGACTTGAACGAAGTCATCGAAATAAAACGAATCGATGGTTGTGAAATGTCAAAGAATCCACATATCTGGAGCAATCATATAAAGATTCGGAGATTTCAAAGATCTGAACCAGAAAAAGATTCGGTTTGTTCAAAAGAAAGTTATGAAAGAAACGAATCGTCACGAGTGGATTCTTTCTAAAGAAAATCTTATCAAGAACAGCAGATCTGAAAAAGTCGTAACGAATCCGCAACAACCAACCAATAGTTTCAGGATTATCTTCAGTAAATCTCAAAAACTTTGTCAAGAAAAAAACAGATCTGAAAAAATTGTAACGAATCTGTAGCATGCAACCAACAGAAAGTGCGATTCAACAGAAAACAAAAATCGCTTCACAGAGTAACCAGATACAGATGAGAAAGAGATCGAGAATACCACAGCGGAACAAGATCGAACTTATCGGAGCGATTAGAGCTTCGAATCGCTCTGATACCATGTAAAGTTTTAGGTGGCGGCGAAAATAACAAACCCTAGCAGACGAAGTAAGAAGAGAGCAATTAAGGGGTCACCGAATATCAATCATTCACCTCGGATATTCTTGTTGGATCACGGGCGAAGCTCCGTTACGTTCTTGACGGAAAGGCTTGAACTCCTGGGCTCCGCGTAATCCTGCAAAAGGGGATGACCTGGGTGGTGACCCAGAATCCCTCTCCGATGCCTAAATGAGTGTATGAACGATGGGGTGGTAAGCAGTAATCTAAGTTCGTATTAGAATATGTGTTTTCTGAGGTAACTTCCTCCTTTATATAGGAGGGGAAGTAACTCAGTTACCTGTAACTGCGCCTGGCAATTTTACCCACGATTCCGTATATCTCGTTCGGGTTCAGCAACATATTTCAATGGAGTAACCTCTGATGCCTTGGTCAGATCATCTTCATGATTCTTACTTCCCTCAGGATCCATCGCAAAAGACGATAAGAAATCGCTTAAGAAGAAACCGACGGATCTACAGAGAACAAGCAGAATCTGAGAAGATCTGAAAGAAAAAAAAAAACTGCCTCAAAGAAATATCGGATTCAAACAAGCCTATGATTCAAAGAATCATCATCGGAAGTGACATGCATGCAAGGAGAATATATCAATATCACAACAAATCGATCGATCTGCAACAATCATTGAAGGATTGCGAGATTTCTCAGTATATCAGGTTTGTAAGAGTGAATATCAACCTGACTTGAACGAAGTCATCGAAATAAAACGAATCGATGGTTGTGAAATGTCAAAGAATCCACATATCTGGAGCAATCATATAAAGATTCGGAGATTTCAAAGATCTGAACCAGAAAAAGATTCGGTTTGTTCAAAAGAAAGTTATGAAAGAAACGAATCGTCACGAGTGGATTCTTTCTAAAGAAAATCTTATCAAGAACAGCAGATCTGAAAAAGTCGTAACGAATCCGCAACAACCAACCAATAGTTTCAGGATTATCTTCAGTAAATCTCAAAAACTTTGTCAAGAAAAAAACAGATCTGAAAAAATTGTAACGAATCTGTAACATGCAACCAACAGAAAGTGCGATTCAACAGAAAACAAAAATCGCTTCACAGAGTAACCAGATACAGATGAGAAAGAGATCGAGAATACCACAGCGGAACAAGATCGAACTTATCGGAGCGATTAGAGCTTCGAATCGCTCTGATACCATGTAAAGTTTTAGGTGGCGGCGAAAATAACAAACCCTAGCAGACGAAGTAAGAAGAGAGCAATTAAGGGGTCACCGAGTATCAATCATTCACCTCGGATATTCTTGTTGGATCACGGGCGAAGCTCCGTTACGTTCTTGACGGAAAGGCTTGAACTCCTGGGCTCCGCGTAATCCTGCAAAAGGGGATGACCTGGGTGGTGACCCAGAATCCCTTTCCGATGACTAAATGAGTGTATGAACGATGGGGTGGTAAGCAGTAATCTAAGTTCGTATTAGAATATGTGTTTTCTGAGGTAACTTCCTCCTTTATATAGGAGGGGAAGTAACTCAGTTACCTGTAACTGCGCCTGGCAGTTTTACCCACGATTCTGTATATCTCGTTCGGGATTCCGTGTATCTCGCCCCACGCTCCGCGTATCTCGCCCACGTTCCGCGTATCTCGGGCACGCCCTGCGTATCTCGGGGGAGGTTATCTGTATCTCAACCGTTTCCCCACTACTCTATCTAGTAGGCGGGTTTCTTGGTCTTATCCTCTGATCACAAGTCCCAATTCATATCGGGGACTCCAGAGTTATCTTATTCCAGGTCACCACCCAGGACCCCTTGTCTCACGAGACAGGTCCAGCTTCCTCGGGGCTTTATTATCGGGGCCTTCTCAAAGGCATATCGGGGCCTCCTCAGAGGCTTCTCCTCGGGAGCGCTCAGCTCCTATATCGGGACCGATCTCGTCGGGACCCTTCATACTGGGCCTCTGGACCTTCCAGGTCTTTTACAAGGCCCATTGGGCTTACTCGCCGTCTAGTGACTGTTAACGGGACTAACGATTACATCGGAACCCATCATTTGCCCCCAAGACATGGGGGACTTGCAGTCCGTCGTGTCTTCCAATTCCAGACCTCCCGACCTCATCGTCGAAGGCTTTTATCTTCAGACCTCCCGATATCACCATCGGAGGCTTTTATCTTCAGACCTCCCGATGTCACCATCGGAGGCTTTTACCTTAGGCACAATTCTTGAATAACAGAGCTTCTCACTCATAACTCCTCAGACTCTAAGGACAGTTGCGAAATCCGAGGAGACTCCTCGGTTACTGCAGCATTAAATGCTAGGGATAATGAAACGACGCCTAAACCGGCGTGACTGCTACTTTCTGAAAAAGCAATATTACGTCATAAACGTCTCTTCCGTACTGTCCCCTATAATCTCGGCGATCAAGATCAAGTCGTTTCATCTTCAACGGCCCAGATTTGAGTCTGTCCAGCTGTCCTTTTGCCTATAAAATCCAAAACCCAGGCACTATTCACTCCTTCCCTCCGTTTTGATTTCTGGAAATTCTGCCATTTTCAAACCTCGAAGCTTCTTCTCCAAGTTTCGTTTGCTCTTCCAGTGATCCAAGGCCTCCAGCCCTCCAGATCTTTCTTCGTCTTTTCCAAGCGACCATCAACTATGTCTGGTAAGGTTTTCCTTCTTTGCTTCTATGATTTACTGACATTACCTTCTCTTCCTTTCCTAAGTTTTCCTGTTTGTGGCCGTTTTTAGACGAGGCCAGTTCCGGGGAAAGGAACCCTTTTATCTTTGAACTTGCTATTAACGAAATCTCTGAGACCTCGTACGAGGCTGCTCTTCGAGAAGGCTGCATCACTTCGGCCTGGGAACCCCGCTTCCCCTACGAGTCTCATCCAACCACCAGGAGAAAGCATATTGTCACGCGTCCTCGGGAAGGAGAGGTGTTCGTCTCCACCGGACAGATAAACGCTGGGATTCGATTCCCTTTTTGCGGGAATCTGCTCCTTCACTCCCCGACTCCCCAAATGGACCAAGGAGCAGCTTTCTCGGTTCGGCTGGGATGGTGAGACCTGGAAGTTTAACAAGGATCGGGTGCTCATTCGTGACTCAAGGTCCGACAATAGCGGATGGAAGAAGTATTACTTCTTCGTCCAGAATAGCTCTATCCCATGGCCCCGATGGGAGGTTGTGGCGGACCCTACCCCCAAGCTCGAAGTCTACACCGAAGATGACTTCAACACTCTTCAGCTGGTCCAGCTTTACCGTTGGGGGGAATCCTTCGTTCCCCTCGACGCCAACAATCTTGTGGAGGGGGACTTGATCCAGATCGGAGTCCAACTCCTCGATTCCGTTTCCGAGAATTTGGTTATCTGGGTAACACTTCTAACTGCCTTTTATTTTGATTTTGCAGCCAAGAAGGCATCTCTGCTGACTCATCTCGTGTTGAAGCAGGGGGAGACTGATGCTGTTCAAGGCACCTCCAAGCGAAGGCGGAAGTCCTTGAAGAGGGGAGCCTCTTCTTCTGCAGCTCCTCCGACCGAGGAACAGGTCGGGTTGGCCAAGCGGGCCAGAAGGCAGGAGATAGACCAAGCCTTCGGTGTCACCACTGCTGAGGAAGGTAAGCGCGTTCGCCACGCTATTAAGAAATATAGAAGGTTGGTTCCCGAGGAGTTTATCCCCGCTGATCGGGAGTCGCGGGTCCGAGAAATTAAATATATACTTCGAGGAGAAACCCCCCGCGTCCTCAAGGCGGGATACTACAACTTCTTCGGAAAGGATCAACACGTCGCGCGCCAAATCATCTGGTGCCCCAATAATATTCTGCCTGAATTCATTCGTCCCGCAACCGCAGGTCCATCGGAGGCTCTTACTCCGAAGAAGGCTGGCACTCCAGCAAGGGCTGCGACTCCACAGGAGCCGATGACTGAGGACGCCCCGACGGAAGCTCAGTTCCGTCGGGTGACCAACTTGGAGGCTTCCCCCTCCTCCGCGGAGCCAAATGAAGGCAGCTTGCTACCCCGCCAAAGGCCAGGTCGAAGCATCCTGAGGCCAACTGTGGAGGAGGACGTGTCTCGGAGTCCTCCCCTGGATCTGCGTTCTCCAACTCCGGAGCCCCCGACCGAGGCTCCTCCGACTGAGGCTTCCAAGGTCATCCCTCATCTCCCCGTGGATGGGAACCTCTACCCGGTTTACACCCCCGATCAAGAGACGGTTCCCTGGAACCCGATCGAGTCTCTTCAAGGGGTCCCACTCCATCGGGGAGTCCTTCAGCCAGAACTGGCCGTGCATCTGCTGGCAGGGTCAGTTCCACCAGCCTTGAGACGCCCCATCTCCTTGGCGCGGGAGGATATCGAGGAAGACCTTCGCGATATGGCTATTCGTCGGATGGAGGTAAAACTTTACTCTCGCTTTTGTTCTTTCCTTTGTTGTCCTTGCCTTCAATTGTCGAGTCTTAACTTCTTTTCCTTCTGCCTTAGGAAACGGCGAACCAGCAGCGCTGCTTTGGTTACATCCTGGCTCTGAAGGGTGCTTTGGAGGAAGATCAAGCCAGGTCGGACCCTAGGGCCTTGGCCAAACTCCAGGAGGACCTTGCCAGCGCTGTGGCGGCAAGGGAGAAGATAGCCAAGGAACAGACCCTCCTTGGCGAGAAGGCTATGAGCCTGCACAAGCAGGTTCAAGATCATGAAGCCGTGCTACGTCGGGAGCGGAGGACACTCAAGGAGGAACAGCAGCGGCACGAGGCGGAGAAGAGGCAGCTCATCTTCGAGAAGGACATTCTCACGGAAGCCAATGCGGGACTTGAAGCCGAGAAGGCTGAATTTCCTGCCAAGCTGGCTGAGGCAAAGGCTCAAGGCCACGAGGAGGGTCACCAAAAGGGTCGCGAGGAGTATCGGAACTCCGATGACTTCAAGGCGGATGCCGTAGGGTTCTGCAAAACCGAGGTGGAGAACGTTCTGTTCAATGCCGTCGAGGAACTTTACACGGCATACGAGGATTCCATCGACTTCAAGAAGTCCGAGACCCTCGCCCCCTTCGCGGAGAAATACTTCAGCCTCCCCGCGGAGAGTGATGAGGTCGATGCCGCGGACCCGACTCCACAGACTGCGGAGCCTTCTGCCCAGGACCCCTCGATTCCTGCTCCTTCCAAAGCTGCTGAGGACCCAACTTCCAACAAGGACCAAGCTTAATGCTTTATTCTTTAAGTCCTTGTAATTTTTCTCGTTGTATCCTCCTTGTCTCTTTGTATCGGAACCCTTAGGCCTTCGAGCCCTTATAAGAAATTCCTTTCATCTATTTTGGTCTCGATAATCATTGCACTACTCAAAGCGACTTTAGATTCGTTACTTAAAACGTTCCAACGCATCTTCCCGATACTTTATTCGGGACTTCATCACTTAAGGTTTCTCATCCATATCATTTAATGTAATTTCGTATGTCCTTCGCGACATTTTTCTCGGGACTTTACCACTTAAGGTTTCTCATCCATATCATTTAATGTAATTTCGTATGTCCTTCGCGACATTTTTCTCGGGACTTTACCACTTAAGGTTTCTCATCCATGCCATTCAAGGCAATTTCACACATCACTTAAGATGATTTTTTCGCACCTTTTATGGCTTTTATCACGACTTAATCGTACCCCTTAGGGCTTTTATCGCGTCATTCCAGACGACTTAATCGTACCCCTTAGGGCTTTTATCACGTCATTCCAGACGACTTAATCGTACCCCTTAGGGCTTTTATCGCGTCATTCCAGACGACTTAATCGTACCCCTTAAGGCTTTTTGCTGCATCATATAGACGACTTATGCGGACCCGTTAGGGCTTTTTCATACCTAGGCTTTTGGTTGCATCATAAAGACGACTTACTCATACCCCGTAAGACTTTTGTCCGTACCTCGAAAGGCTTTTTATCGCGCCATAAAGGCGACTTACTTGTACCTCGTAAGGCTTTTAATCGTACCTCGAAAGGCTTTTATCGTACCTCGGAAGGCTTTTATCGTACCTCGGAAGGCTTTTTATCGCGTCCTTCAGGACGACTTACTAACAGTTAGAATAAATCTAAAAGCAATTTGATCGGAAGCAACCTCTTTTATTCATTAATAACTCAAAGCTGGCTTACATCGGATCAATCGATAGACAACTCGCGCCATTCGCGGCGACTTAACATCATGCACCTCTTAAGGCGACTTAATATCAAACATGATACTTCTTCAAGTGTGCGCCACTGAAGGAATGTTTCAACGTCTTGCCATCAAGGTCTTCTAGCTTGTACGCATTCGGGGCTGGAATCCCTACGATCTTGTAAGGTCCCTCCCATTTCGGTGATAGCTTGTTGATTCGGTCTAAATGGACGAACTCATTCCTCCGCCAAACAAGTTCTCCCACGAAGAATTGTCGGGACTTGACCCGCCGATTATAGTACCTGGCTGTCGCCAGACGCATCCGAGCCTGAACTTCATCAGCCTTCCACCTTTTCTCTTCGAGCAAGTCCAAGTCCAGACGTCTCATTTCCTCGTTCGTCAGAGGCTCATAATACCTCCTGCGATGGGACGCCACCGCTATCTCCACGGGAGCAACTGCCTCCGTGCCATAAACAAGGCCAAACGGAGTTTCCCCCGTCGATTGCTTGGGTGTTGTTCTAACAGCCCACAGCACGTTTTCAAGCTCATCTAGCCAATGACCCTGCAAGGCATAGACCCTCTTCTTCAAGCCATCCATCACGATCTTATTGGCTGACTCGACTTGGCCATTGGTCTGAGCATGGTGGACGGAAGTTGTCCGATGCTCGATGTTCAATTCCTCCAGATACTCCTTCAATTGAGCCCCATTAAACGGAGGGCCATTATCGCTGATCAACACTCGAGGAACCCCATACCGAGATACGATCTGAGTTTGGAGGAACTTGAGGATCTGCTGCCCCGTCGTCTTGGCCAACGCCTTAGCCTCTATCCACTTTGAGAAGTAATCAATGGCTACGAGCAAATACTTGCACTGACCTTTTGCTTGTGGAAGAGGTCCCACCAAGTCAATGCCCCACTGCGCGAAGGGCCAAGCACTTCTGATGGACATCAAGCCCGCGGCAGGAGCCACGATATTCGGAGCGTACCTCTGGCATGCATCGCAGGATTGGACCATCGCTGTCGTTTCCTTGTTCATCGAAGGCCAATAGTAGCCTAGATTCAACGCTTTCCTCACAATGGATCGGGCCCCTTCATGACAAGCCGCGACTCCCTCGTGCAACTCTCTCAGGATCCGATTCGTATCAGGCTCCGCCACACATTTCAGAAAAGGCTTTACATGCCCCCTCTTGTATAACTGGTTGTCCACCATCACGTAGTTGCTCACGATTCGACGCAACCTAACAGCTGCCACTTCATCATCGGGGAGTGCCCCCGTAGTCAGGTATGTGACTATCGGGGTCATCCAGGTGGGTTTCTCTTCTTCCTCCGATCCTGCTTCAATAGCGCATACCTCCGACGGATCGATGGTTGAGATAATCACGCTCTCCAGAAAGTGCACCTTCCGATTCTCCTCGGGGGCTACACCTAGAGCAAACTTGCTTAAAGCGTCTGCTTCCACGTTTTCCTCCCTCGGGATTGCCTCAATGTCGAAGCTGTTGAAGCTTCCCTTCAAAGTCTACACCTCGTGTAAATACTTCCTCATTGTCGGGCTCTTGGCTTCATAATTCCCCTGGACTTGATTCACGATCAAGCTGGCATCACACTTCACTTTTAAATGACCGACTCCCGTACCTTTGGCGAATTTAAGGCCCGTGATGAGAGCCTCATACTCAGCTTCATTGTTGGTGGCCTTAAACGTAAGGGCCAAGGCGTATCGCAGGGGCTCGCCTCCACCGGACGGTATCAATACAAATCCTGCGCCCGATCCTTCTACACTTGATGAACCATCAGTGTACATCTCCCAGGTGTTCTCCTCATTTGGCTGTTCTGGCTGTTCTGCTATCGGGACCTCCATGGTTGCCCCCTCTACAGGACCTGCTTCTTCCAGATCGGGTGCTGTAGACTCTGCTATAAAATCTGCCAATGCCTGGCCCTTAATAGCTGTCCTTGGAGCAAAGTGGATACGGAACTCCGTAAGCTCGATGGCCCATTTTACCAATCTCCCCGACGCCTCTGGTCGGTTCAAAAAGTGCTTCAAGGGCTGATTAGTTAACACCGTAACTTCTTGGGCATGGAAGTAAGGCCGTAGCTTTCGAGCAGCAACAATCAACGCAAAGAGATACTTCTCAATAGCGGGATAATTCATTTCAGATTTGGCAAACGCCTTGCTTACATAATAAACAGGAACTTGGTTGCCCTTGACAATCTTTATTAAAACAGAGCTAACAGCGACTTCAGAAACAGCCAAATAGAGATAAAGCGGCTCGCCTGGAACCGGTTTCGCCAACAGCGGGAGGGTACGGAGGTGTTGTTTGAGTGCTTGGAATGCCTCATCGCACTTGTCGGACCATTCGAACTTCTTGTGGGCCCTTAGCACATCAAAAAATGGCATGGCTCGATCACTCGCCTTAGACAGGAAACGATTCATCGCGGCTAATCGTCCATTCAGCACCTGGACCTCCCGATGGGTTTTCGGAGACTGCATCTCCTCGATTGCTCTCAGCTTCTCAGGGTTCACCTCGATTCCTCTCTGGCTCACCATAAATCCCAGGAATTTTCCCGAGTTCACCCCGAAAGCGCACTTGTCTAGGTTCAAACGAACCTGATGAAACTTCATCCGCTCAAACACCGCCGCCAAGTTTTGGACATGGTCTCCTGCCTGTCGGGACTTTACCAGCATGTAATCCACATAAGCCTCCATGGTCTTTCCCAGCATGTCTCCGAACAACTTGTTTACCATCCTCTGGTAAGTTGCTCCAGCATTGATCAGTCCGAAGGGCATAACGTCGTAGTGATAAACATCACTATCATCATAGAAGGCTGTGTGAGGGGCATCTTCCTTCGCCATCTTGATCTGGTTATAACCAGAATAAGCGTCCATGAAGCTTAGCAGCTCGTGTCCCGATGTGGAATCCACCAACTGATCAATCCTCGGGAGCGGATAACAATCCTTCGGGCAGGCCTTGTTCAAGTCGCGGAAATCGACACACATCCGCCACTTCCCATTACTCTTTCTCACCAGGACCGGGTTAGCGACCCAAGTCTGGAATCGGAGCTCCTTGATGAATCCATCGTCAAGCAACCTGCCCACCTCCTGCTGGATCGCGACCCTCTTATCCGCGCCCATCGGACGCCTCTTCTGCGCGATAGGCTTGATCGCGGGATCAATCTTCAGCTCGTGCACTATCACGTCGGGGCTGATTCCTGGCATATCGCTCGGGGACCAGGCAAACAGCTCCTTAAACTCCTTCAGGAGCTCGATCAATTCTCGGGCTCTTTCCTCCGACAAAGCAGACCCGATCTTCATCTTCCTTTGAGGTCCGTCGATCTCGACCTCTTTCAGATCCTCCATGGGGGCGGGACGCCCAAACTCCTCTCGAGGATCGGCATCAGTCTGAAGGACAGCCATGGCTTCCCTTCTTCTCCGTCGGGTAGCGTTAACATAACACCTTCTTGACGCCACCTGGTCACCCTTGACTTCTCCAACCCCATTGTCAGTCGGGAACTTCATCTTCTGGTGGACGGTCGAGGCGACTGCCATGAGTGGGTTGATAGTGGTCCTCCCGATAATAGCGTTATACGTCCCCGCGGACTCTACCACGACGAAATCCACGTTCCGCCGTTCCACTTTCCAGCCACTACCGAATTCCACCGGTAAGGTAATCATACCCAACGGATAGGAAGTAGGGCCAGAGAATCCTACCATCGGGAAGTTCACCTGCGTCAGGTCTTTCTTCGTCTTTCCCATGGCCTCTAGGGCGTCCATGAAAAGAATGTCGGAGGAGCTCCCTCCGTCTATCAGGATCCGCTTCATCTCGAATCCATCCACATCCAAGGTCACGACCAAGGCGTCATCATGGGGGGTCTCCACGCCTATCAAATCCTCCGCTGAGAAAGAAATTACCATTTCTTCCTTTACAGTCCACGACCGGGACCTCTTTCCTAACACCACAGCAGCAGAAATTCGGGAAGCATAATTCTCCTGAGAAGCGGAGGTATCACCTCCCGCCGCCATTCCTCCGTGAATGAGGTTAATGGTTCCCCGCCTCTCCTTACGGGCACCGGAGGATTCCGGCTCAACCTTCTTCTTCTTTGGGGACCGGTCGCGGGACTTGGAATGAGACCGTGACCGAGTTTTGGAACGGGATCAGCACCGTCCCCTTCCGACGAACTCCTTAAGCTTCCCCTTCTGGATCAGCTTCTCTATCTCCTTCTTTAACTCCCGACAGTTATCTGTATCGTGACCATTGGCTCGATGGTACCAACAATAACGATCAGAGCGACCTCCCAAGAACTCACCTTCCTTCCTCGGGGGGTATCGGGCGAGACCTTGCCGGTCCATCACGGCTAGTACGGAGGTCATCGAACTGTTGAGGGAAACATTACGACCCTCGCGGTTATCCTTCCTCGGAGGACGCTTGTCCTCCCTTCTATCGGGGCGACCACGGCTCCTGCTTCCCTCCGATTTGTCGCTCCCTTTGCGATCATCCGACAGCTTGGACGATGGCTTTCCTCTTCCCGACTTCGGAGGATCAAGCTCTCCGGCGGCGAACTTCGACTCCTGTACGTCGATTTGCTGCTTCACCCTTGCCTGCAAGGCCTCCATACTCCACACAGCCTTCGCGGCTACACTGTGCATCAGTTCGGAACCATACGGAGCAGTCAGGTTCCGAAGGTAAGTGCGGATGGTCTCTCCTTCCGATATCTCTTCATCGATCTTCGCGGCACTAGCAGGGAACCGTTGGTAGTAGTATGCCAACGATTCGTCAGATCTCTGCACCACCTGGGTCAAAGACGTCACGCTCTTCAAGAGACGCCTACGACCTTGATATTGCTTGATGAAGCGGTCATGCATATCAGCCCAGCAAGTAATACTTCCCGGCGGTAGGCTGAAAAACCATGTCATGGCTCTTTCTCCCAAGGTGATCGAGAACAGCGAACACACGAGGTCATCATTCGAGGTCCTACCCATACAGGCCTGAACATGCCTCTGAACATGGCGGACCGGGTCTCCTTCAACATCGTACTCCTTGATGGTCAGGATGCCTAGCCCTGGCGGGGCGACAGTATCCAACAGCCGTGGAACAAAAGGATGAGTGGATCGGTCCCTCAGCTCCGATGTCATATGCTTCTGGTCGCCCATGCAGATGTTGACAATTTTCACCACCTGGTCGGGGGTGATGGGGCCATTCAGGGGAATGGTCCTGTGTTGCACTGGTCTGGGACCATCGACCACGAACTTCTCCGAGTGCGCGGGCTCCTTACCCCTATTCCTGGGCTGAACCTCCTGTTCTTCTTGAACCTCCCTTGGAGGAGGTGGGGGCAACTCCTCTCTTGGAGGTAACTCTTCTCCCCTCCTAGCAGCCTCTCTCTTGTCCAGCAGAGCCTCCATGGCCGCCAAAAACATGGGCATAGCATCGGCTACTGCCTTAGCCAACTCCGAGTTTGAGGAAGCACCTACCTCCCTCCGCGGGATTTCTTCTCTGTGCACCACCGGATTTGGAGGAGCATCCACCTCTCTTCTCGGGATATCCTCCATGTTCACCGCCGTGTCTCGGACTGAGACCTCATAATCTCCACCATGCCCCCCTGTCTGAGAAACAGCAGGGTGCTCACCTTGTTCAGTAGCATGCTCCGGCAACGGGGAATTCACAGTTCCAGTAGGGCGAGAACTGCCGGCCTGGACTTGCTTCTTCTTGCCACCACCAGCCATCGATCTAGTATAAACTATTTTGGCTTTTCGTAAGTTTCCCACAGATGGCGCCAATGTTGGATCACGGACGAAGCTCCGTTACGTTCTTGACGGAAAGGCTTGAACTCCTGGGCTCCGCGTAATCCTGCAAAAGGGGATGACCTGGGTGGTGACCCAGAATCCCTCTCCGATGCCTAAATGAGTGTATGAACGATGGGGTGGTAAGCAGTAATCTAAGTTCGTATTAGAATATGTGTTTTCTGAGGTAACTTCCTCCTTTATATAGGAGGGGAAGTTACTCTGTTACCTGTAACTGCGCCTGGCAGTTTTACCCACGATTCTGTATATCTCGTTCGGGATTCCGTGTATCTCGCCCCACGCTCCGCGTATCTCGGGCACGCCCTGCGTATCTCGGGGGAGGTTATCTGTATCTCAACCGTTTCCCCACTACTCTATCTAGTAGGCGGGTTTCTTGGTCTTATCCTCTGATCACAAGTCCCAATTCATATCGGGGACTCCAGAGTTATCTTATTCCAGGTCACCACCCAGGACCCCTTGTCTCACGAGACAGGTCCAGCTTCCTCGGGGCTTTATTATCGGGGCCTTCTCAAAGGCATATCGGGGCCTCCTCAGAGGCTTCTCGTCGGGAGCGCTCAGCTCCTATATCGGGACCGATCTCGTCGGGACCCTTCATACTGGGCCTCTGGACCTTCCAGGTCTTTTACAAAGCCCATTGGACTTACTCGCCGTCTAGTGACTGTTAACGGGGCTAACGATTACATCGGAACCCATCAATTCTCACCCTTAAATAGACCAAACAAACAAAGTATTTACAATTTGGTCCAAAGAAAATAAAAGAAGAAGAAAAGAGCTTAAACAAGCTAGTAAGTTCAGAATGCACACAAAGCCCATAACAACCCAACTTAATACAAATAAACTTGGGTTGGACCAACTGGGTTTTAACAGTTTTCTCCTAGAAACCCTTCGTGGCTATATACAGGGGAGTGTCCCTTGTATTATAATCAGATATTGCTCACCGAACAATGACAAAACTGAAAAGTGAAAGTGAAGCGTCTTTTGGCAAAAATAGAAAGAAAGAAAAAAAAAAGGTAAGCGTTTAATTGTGTGGGTGTAATCAGGCGTCGAGCCTTTGTTATTGAATAAATGCAAGTTTTCCACATATGTATATGCTCAGTTGTTGATTTTCTTGTTCTCGTGATCCTTTGATTTCGTTCGGTTAATGAATTGGCTAGTGATTAGTGGTGAATCACGCCAGTAAGTGCTATACTTAGAAATTTTAAGTCGAAATTTAACATTTATGACAGCTCCCATGGTGATGGAGTTGTAGGTGGCTAATCCGATAGGGTTGAAGTCGCGCTTGAGAATGTCGTTTTCTAGAAGATGCTCCAGAGGAGGAGAAGGAGGGCTTGAAACGGTTGTTGGTCTAGATGGAAGAGTATAAAAAGAAGAACAGAGATGATCTCACTAATAGAGAACGATTGAACAGAGATGATAATATGGAGGCAACTCTGGAGATGATCTCACTAATAGAGATTGAATGCAACTCTGGAGATGATCTCACTAATGGGTGGTCAAAATTTCACCGACTTCTGGGCGAACAAATTATACAATTTGGGCCGAGATTATATTGTTAATACAATCGGGGCCTGGTTCAGTGAACTAACTTTATGATTTATATGCACATATTTCCGGCCCCGGTTAGGCCCACCCATATTATTATATAGCAAAATGAAGGGATACAGTTTGGGCTAGAATGCACCTAAATGAAAATGTATAGCTCTCATTTAGATGTTTGCTTTGGATCTATCTTAAAGGAGATTTGATCAATTTTTTTTTTAGGAGATGTGTCATGTGTGCCTTGTGAAATATCAAAATGGGATATATATATATATATATATATATATATATATATATATATATATATATTATATTCTATTTTGCCTTGGTCAACGAAGAAGTCAAACAAGTCCCCATTGACCCGTTCACCAAAGAATCAACCCAAAGAAAAAATTTATAAAAAAAGGCTGTGTGCCAATGTGGGGTTGACCCACCGGAATCAGACTAGGCATTTTCGGTTTTTCGTTCGTTCGGTCCTAACTGATTCGAACTGATGATGTCATTTGTCAACTAAATACATTATATATATAATATAATATATAGGGTTAAGAACCTAAAAACAGTCTGAATTTTACACCATGTGTCAGTTTGGTGTCTGAGGTTTAGAATGACTGTCTGAATTTTCATATATGTTTCTATTTGGTGTCTCCGTCTATTTTTGGGGGTTAAATTGGACGGAATCTGGTCACGTGAGTGGCCAATTTTCAAAATTCCAAGAGTACCCCGACCAGCCAATTCCGACCGATTTAGGGCTTAGGGTTCCGGCCGATTTCCGGCCAATTCTCGGCCGATTTAAGGCTAAGCATCTCCGATTTTGGCCTACTGCGGCCAAACCCAGCTCGATTCCGACCGATTACGGCCAAACCCACCCCGATTTCGGTCGCTTACGACCAACCCACCCCGATTCCGGCCAACCCACCTCGATTCAGGACGATTCGGGTCAAACCCACCCCGATTCCGGCCGATTACGGCCAAACCGGTCCCGATTCCGACAGATTACGGCCTATTACAGCCGGTTTTGGCCGATTTCCGGCCAATTCCAGCCAATTCCGACCGATTGGAGGTGGGTGGCTGAAGGTGGGTGGCAGGAGTCGAAGGTGGGTGGCCGAAGTCGGGGTGGGTGGCCGGATTGTCAGTTGTTTTTTTTTTTTTTTTTAAAGAAAAAATTGTCTTTTCAAGTAAGTCTGTTAAATTTAACCCCAAGAACTAACGGAAAACCAAATAGGCACAAAATTGAAAATTGGGACACCAAATATCAACAATTTAAAATTAAGACACCAAACTGACACTCACGTCAAAATCCAAACAGTTTTTAGGTTCTATCTATATCTATCTATATCTATATATAATATAATTTAGATGTTTTTAATACAGTGTTGACAAGTAATCTTTTTTAGCATTGATGTGTCAAAATAATGCATTTTAGTTGGACCATGTCATTCATTCCCTCTCCTTGATGATGTGTCTTTGTCCAAATAGGCTCACTCATTACTTGGATAAGCTCCAAGCTTCCACATTCACCCACAATGGACGTTACTTATCTTACATACGTTACTTTTGACCCATTTATATTTTATAGTTATATGAAAAATCTTCATGTAGAGGATGCATGCACAATTATTTTATAAAAATCAAACTCTAAAAAAGTACTCCTAATTTACAAATTATCTTAGTCATAGCCAATTACTTCTGTTATTGCATTTAATTATTATAAATACTACTATTATGTTATAAAAAATTATTTGGATTAATTTGTTAGTGTTTAACTTCAATTATATTATTTTTCTCCAAAATTATAAAATAAAATTAATACATTCTACATTTAACAATTAAATTAATTTCTTTCATGAATTATGTCAATTTTTCACTTTATTTTGAAATTAGCTTGATTTATTTAATTTTATATTACAATAATTTATCTAATTTGTAAATCACCTTATTCATAGAAAGTGTACATATTTTATTTGTTACTATTTTGCAATTACAAATAGTTGTTTATATTAATTCATTATTACTTTGAAAAAATGTATTGCATTTTCTTTATTCACGTTTCTTTAGTCTTTATCACTTTATAATAATTTATTACATTTTCGTATTCACGCTTTTATGTATTCCGGTGTAACGTATTTATTATAAATTAAATTGAAAGATAATGTTATTTTAATTGATACTATTTTGTTATTACAAACAATTGCTTAGACTAATTCTTTATCGCTTGAACTTATGTATTACATTTTTTTGTTCACATTTCTTTATTATCATTGATTTATAATAATGTATTTCATTATTTATTCACATTTTTATTTATTTTAGTGTAGTGTATTTATTATAAATAAAATTGAAAGATAAATACATAACTAGGATTTAGCGGTACATTATGATAATTTAGTACGTTAAATTCATTTAGTACCTTATATATATATATATATATATATATATATATATATATATATATATATATTATATAATGGCAATCGAGAAGTTTAGCTCTAAAGTATGCGTTATATTTTCTATAACAATACTTTTATGACCAAACAAAATTATCGTACTTGCTACACTCATATTTTGGTACTATTAAATATTGATTTTGATCATTTATTTAATTAACAATATAAATGACTTAATTTTCTTGATGCTTCTTTCTAACATTGACAACCAGTTTTTAATCAAGTGATTCAAGCCTCATACAAAAGTTTACATATAATATTTAACTTAACTACTATCAGTTTTCATATTCGATCATGACGACCAATTACTAAATTAAAACATATAGTTAATTTTATCGTATTAAATTAAATATATTATTTATTCTTATTTTGGTTGAATATATTATTTATTCTCAATTTAAAATATTAATATTTATTATATGCTATACATTTTTCAATGTTTTTAATTTTTTTTTAATATACTCTTGGTCAGTTCAATTATTGATTAAATCATTCTGCTTTCATTTAAACAAATTAAAAATATCAAAACAATATATAATACTTTTTTTTATATAATAATATTAATTAAAGTTTTACAAATCAATTAAACATTAAACGTAAAAGTTACTATTAATGATATCTAAAAATATATAATATATATATATATATATATATATATATATATTATTGGATAAAACAATTAAGATTAACATTTATTAAGTATTTTTTTAATATGTTGATAGTTTGTAATAATATACTCGAAAAATTGTAATATTATTGTATGCCACTCATTAACTAAGCAAGTATTATATACGTTAAAGGTGTATGTAAGTGTTCCATTTGTCTATTATTTAAAATAAAGACCATAAAATACTTATTTATGTAAAATTTGAATTTTCGTAATGTCCCCAACAATTCTATCAATAAATTACTTACCGCGCAACGCGCGGGTTCTGCCATCTAGGTATATATAATATTAATTAAGTCACCCAACAATTGACAAAAAAAAAAAAAAAAAAGCCCATGTGCCCATATCACAATCCACACCCAATTTATCTTCACACCTCCAACCCATCCGTCTTCATACATCTCCTCACCCTTCCTCACCCCTCCATCGATATCCCCCCTCAGACCCGAACTTCCCAATCCTCTTCAACCCGTTCAAGCCTGATGATCAAAGGTTTAGACGGCTCCAACTGACCACCATCCCAAAATGTACCACTCGACGTTGATTATCCTTCCAAATGGTCGGGTTCTAGTCGGCGGAAGCAACACTAACAGCTAGTATTGAGTCTAAGACATGCCGCCTCAGTTGAATAAGAATTGCGTCTCTATAATATGTATTCGATGTAGGGTTTTTTGAAGTTGAACCGATTTAACTTTTAGGTTGATTTAAGTTTTTTTTTTCTTCTTTGTCATGGAGTCCGAACCGGCGGTCCGTTCAGAACCGATCGGTTCACAGAAAATCGGAATGTCGAACCGAGTTCGCTTACATCCCCATCTTTTGTTCGAACCAGATCGTTAGAAGCATCAGTTTCAGTTAGTACCCGAGCCACCGGTTCGATCCTGATTACAGTTTCACCGTTTGAATAATTTATTACAATTCAATTTTTTTTTCTGAATAATTTACTAGCCCAAGTTTTATAAATGGAGGAATCTTACATCAATTAAAATTTTGACCATCTTTAGACGTTTTAGTACGCAATTTGCTAACTAATGTATGTTATTATATAATTTTGCTAGTTGATATATAAAATAATTTTCAAGGCTTCTTGTTAAAAAAGTTATGCATATTATCAAGATTGGCTTCTTGTTATAATGAAGATTGATATTTGTTTGTTTGAAAACTGTGTTGTTTTGGATGATTCAAAGATATGCTTAGACATGTTGGCTGCCTGTAAGCAATCTAGCCTGACTATTTTAAGCATAATGAGTAATCCAACACACAAAGCCCCTACCTTTATTATCTCTACAGATGACAAACGTTCATAAGAAGAGACATAATTTTTGTAATATTTGTGTACAGGGTTCAAATAACCACGTGTTGTTCTTATTTAGTTCCAATATATCTTGCAGTATGTTTGACATGATGAGTTTATCATATAGTATTATTGTTTGAAATCTAAATCTAGTATTATGTGATTTATAATTTAGTATTCTTATATTAAATTAAAGCATATCAAGATAATATTAAACAATATAGCTAACTAACATCTGTATTACAAAAAAAAAAAAAATGTAATTTTAAATATTTAAAAGAATTTCTCTTTTGAAGGTTGAATGCTAGGATGATGGAGCTTGTGAATCTAAAGTTTCATGTTGGAGGTACTTTTGTCGGAAAAAATGCAGAATTAAAGTGTATTGGTGGGATCGTTAAAGAAATAGATGTGGACCCTGACCTGATATTTGTAACCGGCTTGAAGTCACTAATTGAGAAGCGTTTTGAATGTCTTAAGGTGGCTAAACTTTATTATAGCGTATCAGAGTTACCATTAGTCAGTGAACTCAAGGTGTTGGATGATGACGAGTCAATTAGAAATCTGAGTGCTATATTAGTAAGAGCCGAAAAGGTTGATATATACTCGGAGCATGTTATAGATTTGGATAGTGATGACAATCTTGAAGTTGATCCACTAAATGTATTAAAATCAACAAAGGTTGAGTTAGATGCTGTTTTGGAAGCGATAACTGCTGATATAGAAGCTGAAGAAGCTGAGCAATCAAATATGCCATATGTGCTACCGTCTTTAATAAATGAAGATAGTAACTTGGTTACGGTTCCTGTACACGGGGAGAGTGTTAGATGCATCAACAATGATTTCTCTATAAATGTATCTGTTTTGGGTAGACACGATAGGTACAAAGATATTAGTGAGGGTATGGCATATAGTAGCAGTGAAGATAAGGACAAAGATGGTGATGAAGAAGATGATTTCATGAATGATAATGAATGGCTTAGTGATAATGATAATTGTGAGGTGCAAGAAGCTAGAAATTTGATCAGAGCAACAAAGACAAGAAAGGCAACATGTCAACCATTAGAATTACATTCGACATCTGTTACGGAAAGTAATGGTTGGTTTCACAATGAAGCATTGAGTGGAACTATTGCAAACAGTGATGGTAGTGGGTACTTTAGTTCAGAGGAAGATGGTAGTTATGTGGATGATAGTGATGAAGAAACTGATCAAGCTCTTAGAGTGAAAAGTAATGCAGTATATTATCAGGTAACCGATGACCCTAAATTTGAGTTGGGTCTGATATTTGAGAACAGAGACCAGGTTAAGAAAGCCATGACTGCATATGCTGTGAAGAATGGGAAAAAATTGAGAACAATAAAGAATGATAAGGCCAGAGTCCGATATGCTTGTAAACATGACTCGTGTTCTTGGAAGATTTCCATTATGTACGATAAGAATTCATATAATTGGATAGTGAGGACACTTGTGGATAAACATGATTGCAACTGGTCATTCACTAATAATAGGGTCACGGCCAAGTGGCTTGCAGAGAAGTATGCTGGTAGAATAACATACATTAAAGAATATTAACATAAAATAAAGATAATATAATTATTTTATATAATTACAAATAAAATATATTAATATTTAGTCTATTAAATTGATTTAACAAAAGATTGCTTCGATTTGTGGCAAAATTTTGCTTCAATTAAAAAATATAATATATATATATATATATATATATATATATATATAATGTGAATGGCTAATTAAATAATATGATACTCTTTTATTTACTATAATAAAATGTTACATAATGTGGAAAAAAAGTAAAATGTTACACAATTCCTTTATTTTTAATTATTATGGTGTTTATATAATGATTGCGAAATAAAAATTATATTTTTATTGGAAGTTTTAACTATTTTTTGCAGTAATTATTACTTTCATTGAATTTTAGAATCATTTTACCAATATATTAATTGGCTTGGGTCCTCACCTCCAAAAGCCATCATTCCATCAACAGATACCAACCCGACCCGACCCAACTGCAGCAACACGACCCGACCCAAATGCTTCACACCCTCGCGCTATCTCTAATCAACTGAACTTCCTTCAACCCCGGTACACAGAAACCACCACTAACCACCAAGCACCGCTGCACAGAAACGCCAGCAACAGGCCAAACGAATGGACTTACACCTGCCCACGAAGGATCCTGCTGATTCTGTTGTCTTGCCACTCGCCTCCGCCTCCACCTTCATTCGTCTCCCCAACCATCACTAGAACGCTACCCTTTTCTCGATCACTCTAAGTCGGTCCTTGTCGTTTCCAATTCGGGCGAGTCATGGTGCCTCTCTACAAATTCATGCTACGTGGAGAGGTAATCATTTACTTATGTTTGATTATGGTGTTTAATACTATTCAATCTTCACAATCAATCTTTTATACTCATTGGATTATGCAGTTCAGGTTTCTGGTGCTGGATTTTATGAACATGGAATTTATATAGGTGAAGGTAGTCTAATTGTTCTCTATATATCATCTAATTACTTTTTCGAAACGTAATTTGTAATTCATAATTGGGTTAAAGGTACTTTTGATACCACATGTTTGACCGAATGTGGCTTTTAGTACTGGATGTTTAGTTTTGTATACTTTTGATACCAAACGTTTGAAAAAATGTGGTTTTTGGTACATCCGTTAGTTGGCCGTTAGTTTTGGCCGTTAAATGACATGTGCAAGTCACGTGATCAACTCTAAACTTTTAATTTTGTTCAGTTTAGTCCCTCAAATATATTCCTAACTTTTATTTTGTTTAACTTAGTCATAACACTTCAAAATCGGACCCAATTAAACCAATCGAATTCAATTGACATAGCCCCATTTGGGTCAAATTTACCCAATTGGAGATAGGTCCCAATTGGGTTCGATTTTGAAGTTTTAGGACTAAACTAAACAAAATAAAAGTTATGAATATATTTGAGGGACTAAATTGAACAAAATTAAAAGTTTAGAGTCGATTACGTGACTTGCACATGTCATTTAACGGCCAAAACTAACGGCCAACCAACGTATGTACCAAAAGCCACATTTTTCAAACGTCTGGTACCAAAAGTATACAAAACTAAACATCCAGTACTAAAAGCCACATTCGGTCAAACATGTGGTATGAAAAGTACCTTTAACCCTTCATAATTTATTTGTGGTTGACACAGATCACTCTCCGCCTCCTTGATCTCTCGCTCTGCAACCAGTCCAATGGCTGCCTTCGCCTCTTGCCCCAAGACAGTCCAAATCCAGAGAGAATATACTGTAAGATCTTTGTTTAATTCCTTTTATTACTTGCATGCCCTTTGATCTCAACTTTTTTATGGTGGGTTTAGGCAAAATCTGTGTTTTCTGTTTTGAATCATCAGACAAATAGAAATGCCCTTAATACTGACCACTATCCATTTTTACACTCTCCAACTCATGTATGTATGTACCTGGCTTCACCGTTCTTGTTGATAAACGATCAATTTCAAATATTTTTATGAAAACTTTCAATGTGACTGGATTTAATCGAAGAAGGTTCAGAGACCACTTCCGTTGGATGTTTGCCCTAACAATTGATTCTCTTCGGCCGCTCGTCACCTGTGCGTATGTCAACCTCCATATACCTCCAACCTGCTATGACAACAATTTTCCTCCTAAGCATACTTTCCCAGGCTAACCTAATTCTGTAATATTCAGTTGAAAATGATCAAAACGCATAGACCGTGGTGATTGAAACCTTCTACTACATGTTTGTGAAAAAACTTGTGAGAAAACTTCTACCTTAGCGGCTTAAATCTGTCCACCTACCTTGACGTACTAACAACCTAATCTGACACAGAGAAAAAAAATAACCAACAATCATGTTTTCCTGCTGCAGCTTACTACCTGATGTTCATTCTTTGCTGCAGAAACAAAAACTTAAATACCGTCAAACAAGTACAATAGAGCCTTCTGCAGCATAGAACAAACATTCATCTATTTCTGCTGCTGTGCTCAACATGGTGCCTTTTGTTTATTCCTACCGACAGCAAAAAAAAATTGGTCAAACAAGTAAAACACAGCATTTTGTAGAATAGATATCCTTCTATTGAACATACAGAAAAGGGGATCATTAGAGCTGAGAGGAATGCTGGATGTATCAGCGCCAGAGTGAGAAAAATCCAAGTGAGTACATGAAGAATGTTTATTGTTATGCTCAATGTAGATTTTTACATGAAGAATGTTCTAAGGGTGATCAGTGTTGATAAATGGGTTAAAGAAGCATGTGAGTATCCATTTAGGGTTATTTGTCAAAGGATGATGTGATTGAGAAGGAAAATTAGGTTTCCTAGGAGCTAACTATTGATTAATATCTGCTTGGCCATTTGGGGTTGTTCTTCATGCATTCGGAATTGAATAGTGTGAAATGATTGCAAAAATATGTAGGTATCCAATACTTTGCTTCCATGTCACCTAGATTTTAATGCACTTATGGAGTACTTCAAGATGGTACTGGATTACTTATTTGCAGTTTGGATTGTTGTGGGCAATATATCGATCTGTGGAGGCCATGCCTCTGCTATCAAGGCTCCAAATATGTAAAGGTGAGTGTCTCTAAGCACTTGCTCTCTGTTATCCTTTTGTTTTTTCATTTAATCAATGCGATGGCTGTGAGCATGTTTTCGTGTGCAGACTTTGCATCGTATTTGTTACCTTCAATTGTATTGGATATGTCATGCCCTTCATCCTGTGTGTTGTAGCTCGAAAATACTTTTCATGTTCATTCATGCTTGAATTCATCTTGAAAAATGGAGATTTCTTCTGCTACTTGTGAAGTGAAATGTGTGATTCTTGAGCTTGTGTAGCCATAGTTATTTTTATTTTTCTAATTGAATCTTCTTTAAAAATTTGGGTTTCATTTATATACAGTGTATATTGATCCCATACTCATTATTTGATTGTTCAAATTGATGCCAATTCAAACATATGTTAATTCCTCTTCAATTTAATAACAAATCAGGTTTGAATTGGAGTTCTTATGAAGCTGGGGTAATCGTGAAATTGACAAGTATTATTTTATTTCAATCTCCATATGAACCAAAATGAAAGTTTGGAGCATATTCAAAGGGAACCGATCAGATTTGTGTTTGAGAAACCAACATCCTAACCTTAAAACTAAAAAACATTCAGAACAAAAAGTCCTAACATTCATTACATATTGATATTTTTTTATTGGTTTGCTTTTAATTGCAGATAAGATTGACACTGGAGGTGAACTTACAGAAATGGAGATCAAGATTGACACCGTAGGTGAACTTACAGAAAGGGATATCATTAGACCTGAGAGGAATGCTAGATTTATCAAACTTGCAGGTAAGACTTTCATCTTATGTTCATGAAATTTGAATAATGCATGACTAATAGTTCTGTTTTGCTCTATGCTTATTACTATAGACTATTTTATTTTAAACGTTGCCTTCTAATTTACTAATGGATTTTATTAATGGATCAATAGTATTTTTAGTATAATATATTTGACTAACGTTGTCTTTTGGTGCAACAAATTTTTTTTCTTCATACTTTGGGTGCAATATGTTTGGAACTTGTATATTTATGGTGCATCTATTAGTCAACTATTAATGTTGACCGATGTTCAACTTCAAAACTTTATCTTCTATATTGTTGCGCGTATCCATTTACAATTCGATGTTGCAGGTACTATATTTCATTCACTTAAATAAATTTAAAAAAAATGATAAGCACGCACGTGCAACGCAGGCGCGAAAACAACTAGTATATACATAACTATATTAAAACCATTTATAATCTTCATGGTAGTTTTGATTTATAAAAAAAACATTATTTATTCTAATTATATATGATAACATCATAACATTTATTCTAATTATTCTATTTATTTTAAATATTTATTATAATAATTCCCTTAAATATTTTTTCTAATTATATATGACAATATCATAATATTTATTTGAATTATTCTATTTATTTTAAATATTTATCATAATAATCTCCTTATAATACAATCTATTAAACTATATTTAGGTATATGATAATTATTTTCTATTAGTATTTATACAATATACATAAAGTATGATTAATATATAGTTATATGATAATTATTTTCTAATAGTATTTATACAATATACATAAATTATGATTAATGTATTTTTATATGCTCATATTACTATTTATAAATGCAAATTTTTACAAATCAAACCTATTATTTTATATATAGAATATTACTTATATTGTAATACTATTATAAATAAAAATCTATATTAAATATAATTATATTATATTATATTATATATACTAATAAATGTACCAATAAAATGTCATGTTCTAATTGTAATCTTATTTTATAAAATAGTTATTTTTTTTAGCCAAGCTATAAAATATTTGATAAAAAAATTAATAAGTAAAAAGATATTAAATAAGGATGTGAGAGGAATACGTAACGGACCGTGAGGATCGACTATAGAGTTTGGAAGAAATCTAGAGGTTCTAGAGATATATGTGGCAAATCCATGTTATCAAGCGTTACATAAGAAATTGATTAACCAATTAAAAAAATTATTTTAGACAACTAAGCGGAGCAAAATCTTATGTGTCAACATTATAGGAGTTTCATCCAAATTATATTATATATATATATAGATAGATATAGATATATATATATATATTTTTCTCAATATAGAAATGATTTTAGTTGAATCTAATGAAAAGCCAAAAGGATATTGATTATTATTGACAATCAATGTGATTTTCTGACAACAACTTCGCGAAAATATTCTCTATAAAAAGAAGATTTTTTTTAGTTAACTAGTAATGAGATTAACTATTTTCTAGACAGAATTGTTTCTTTAAAATCATGTACTTCAAATGATATCTGGGAAAGGGAATAGCTTTGTTTTGATGGTTTCGACATCCAACAACATTTAGCATTTGGAGAAGGTCCGAAACGGCGAAACCTAATTGATCGAAAAAAAAAACATAGGAGAAGCATTATTAATTAGGAGGTTGTTTATCATTAATTATTAATAAATAATAATATTGACATATATTTATCCAAATTTAAAGTTACCACCCTGCCCTTTTTGTCAAGCCCGGTTGGTTTTCATTACGTCTTAAACACTATAACCCTTTTTCCCTTCCATTGCTTCTCTTCAATTCCTCATCTCTTCCCCCACCAAAATACATCCAAGCCTTCTTAATCTTCTTTCTCGTCGCCAGAACCAGCGCCGGGGGCTTTTCCGATGAGGCGCAGCGACTTTGCGAGGCACGATAGAGTTATGAACGGGCTGATTGTGGACGAGGATGGCCTCGATGTTCTTTACTGGAAAAAGTTAACGGACGGCGAGGCGACCACCAAGTCCGGCACCGTCAAGAAGAGTGGTATTAGGGTTCCGGTAGCGGTCAGTTCCTCTTATTATTCTTCTTCTATTAATTCAAGTAGTGGCCGAAATTTCGAGAAATACAGCCGCCGTACTCGGCGGAGCCGAGTTGGATCTGTGGAAATGACGACGGAGGAAATTGCTGAAGTGATCTCAGTACCAGAAGTAATTTCGTTGATTAGAGGCAACTCCTCGTCCTCGAGTTCTAACGAAGAACGATCTGAATATCGCGGTTTTTCACCTCCATCGCCGCCGCCTCGAGAATCGCCGCATGTCCTTCCGCCGTCGACGTTAGTGGAGCTTCCAGCGGCTCTGACATGTCAGAAACAAGCTAGCAAAGTCAGTGGGATGACTAATTCTAATTCGAGAGGTCGACGCTTACAACGGTCACTCCCGGCGAGAGATCTGTCACAGGAATCGACTGCGGAGCCACCACAGGTTCCGCCACCTCTGCAGTTGCAGGAGCGATCAGCAGCCCCGGTAGGTCAAAATCAAGGTAGCGAAGTTACTGGATTGACTAATTCAAGATCTCGTCTCCTACGTTCCCCTAGGGTAAGAGAGCCGCCACCACAAGAGGAACCGCAGGTCCCTGCACCACCGTGGTTGCAGACGGCGGCTCTGACCGGTCAAATTCAACATATTAAGGTTAGTGGATTAACTAATTCAAATGCTCCTCATCCAATTTGGCGACCTGCGGCAACAGATCTACCGAAGGCATCAACTGCGCCTCCGCAGGAGAATACACCGGCGTCCATACCAATTCAAAGCCAGACTGAAAAGGTTGGTCCCCCCAAAACGCCGTTACCACCGCCGCCACCGAAGGCCGCACCCCCACCACCGCCGCCACAGAAGACATTGATTAGTTCAAAGGCTCCTCCTCCTCCCCCACCACTACTGCCCCGGCGGCCCCCTAAGGTAGCCGATTCAGCCTCAGGTTTGAAACCACCGCCGCCTCCTCTGCCACTAAGACCGGCGAAGAGAGACGCCAAAGCTGGAGAAAATCCATCTGTATCTAGTGGAGGAGGAAGCAGCCAACCTGGACTTGCTGGAGCCGTCACCGATGACCATGTCAAACTGAAACCTCTACACTGGGAGAAGGTTAACGTCGACACTGAACACTCCATGGTGTGGAACCAGATCGATCGTGGTTCCTTCAGAGTCGACAGTGAGCTGATGGAAGCTCTGTTTGGCTCCGGCGCTACGAATCAGAAACCAGTCGTCGAAGCCAAGACGAACCGACCAAAACTAGATCCCCCGTCTACAAAAATCTTCATCCTCGAAATCCGCAAGTCTCAGAACATTGCCATCATCCTCAGATCCCTCGGCGTGTCTCACAGTGAGATTCTCCAGTCCCTTGATGAAGGCCATGGCTTAATGGCCGAAACCCTAGAGAGGCTGAACCAAATCGTCCTGTCAAAAGACGAGCAGTCCCGAATCCTCCGATTCGACGGCGATGTTTCACGCCTGGCAGACGCTGAATCTTTCCTCTTCAAAGTCCTGAAGGCATTTCCTTCGGCATTCACACGCTTCCAAGCAATGCTGTTTAAGCTCACCTTCGATTCTGAGATCACGCATCTGAGAGAATCGATGAAGGTGATGGAGGCGGGGTGCAAGGAGCTCCGAGATGGCGGCATATTCGTCAAGCTTCTCGAAGCTATTCTCAAGGCAGGGAACCGAATGAACGCTGGGACCGCTAGAGGTGACGCTGCGGCTTTTAACCTAAACTCGTTGAGAAAACTCGCCGACGTGAAAAGCGTCGATGGCAAGACGACCCTCCTCCACTTCGTTGTTGAGGAGGTCGTCCGGTCGGAGGGGAAACGCCGTGTCCTTAATCGAGCCAGACATACCGATCAATCAAACTCCGACCAATCAAAAGATGAGAGAGAAAAGGCCAACTCCGACCAATCAAAAGAGGAAAGAGAAAAGGAGTTCACGGTGCTAGGGTTATCGGTGGTCGGAGCTCTCAGTGTGGAGCTCTCCAACGTAAAGAAAGCCGCATCCATTGACTCGAAGTCGTTATCCGCTTCTGCTTCGTCTCTTTCCTCTCGTTTAATTGGATACCAGAAGGAGATGACGGGATTCATAACCGGAGCGGAGAAGGAGCTAGAATCTGTACGGAAAATGCAGATGGAAACCCTAGAGCTCGTGAAGAAGACGACCGAGTATTATGGGTTGAAGGACGACGGTGGAATTAACCCACTTCAGATATTCGTAGTGGTTAAGGATTTCCTAGCCATGGTCGATAAGGTCTGTGCTGAGATCGGTCGGAATTTGCAGAGGAAGAAGGCAATGCCGAGGCCAACCACCACAACAACTACCACCACCAGCACCACAGAGAGTTCAACTCCGGCAGCTTTAGCATTACCTCCGGCAAAGTTCATCAACTTGCCGGCACATTTTGTGTCCGGCAACAGTACTTCCGAGGACTCCGACACGGAGTTCTGAATGTTGTAAATCTTAAGACAGATGTTCTGATTGGTGCTGTACAATACATAGATTTAGGAAATTCTTAGCAATTTTTGAGGTTTTGCAGGTAGTTGTTTTCCGACAGTTTTGGAAGGATTGAATTTCTTTTTGAACGTCATTACATAAACATAGATACAGCAATGACATTTGCACATATATATATATATATACAGCTCATATTTATATTTATTCCTCATCTTCATCATAAGAACGAAAGTATTGGCATTTGATCCTTCATAGCACAAATCCTGCAGTTCAAATTCAAAATAGACTCTACCATTTGCATCTTTGTCCTCGTTGGAAGAGATTGAAATCATTTACGGGTTTCACATTTACAATCCTCCTGCCAATAGAAACGGCATCAAAGGCGAACTTCATACAGTAGGCATCAAATTACTTGTTAAACTTCCGGCTGCAATTTTATAGCTCCGTCCATTTTTAATTAAACATTGTTATGAAAATGTAAAGATGTGAACTAGCTCATCAACTACAAGTTCAACCAGTAATTTGGCATTTAACCCAGCAGTAAATTTTATAAAAAAAAAAATCCTACGATACCTGTTCCTTGTTGCTCTGGGATTTATTTGGTATGCCGTAAAAGCTCGGTAGAGGCTTTGCTTTGAAGTTGAGGTTCTTCCTCTGTTTTTGGATCTCTGCCTGCATCAAATTCCCATCACAATTCATTTTCAAGCAAATGCAGAGATACACCATGATTCATCTATTAACCTTAGATTTTGATTCTACTTGTGCTTTCTCCACCTCTTTGGCAGTCAATTTTCCCTCCACATTGTTGTGAAACTAAATTTAGTTGAAGTATTAAGCAGAACTGTTAAAAACATGATCAAGCATATGAAAAAGAAGAACTTCTGTGTCTTATACCGCTGCTCTCTTCGATGTCCTTTCGATGATTCTCACCCTAAAGGAAGATTGATCGGCATCATGAGTAGCCAAAGGTGCCTTCTGTGTTGCAGTTGCTGATTTCACAGACCTGCTATAAACAAGTATATTTTTATCTAATAAGGGAATAATCGTCCATTAGAAGTGCTAAAATCCTCAACCATATCCAATATTAACTCTTGAACATCAGTATCATTTCAACACTAATACCGTTGAACCTCAAATTTATCGGTTTACCTTCCACTGTCATATTTCCTCGTCGAAGCAGAAGAAGCTCTCTGTTCTGTCACCAGAGAAGGAGCCTGCCAAAGTTCGATTTTTCCTCCCTTATGTTAAAAAGGTTGCGGCTTTAAATAGTAAAAAAAACAATGGAAACTAAAGATGAATTACTGGCTTATGTGACGAAGATCTCTCTTCACTAAATGATTTCGAATGTGCAGCATTGCTGTGCGAAGTCTTAAATGCCCGCTTCACGATCTCCTTTTCGCCCATTGTTTCCATTATAAGAGATCTCCTTGATGTGTTCAATGAAGCTGTTGATGAACTTAAGTTAATGGACGGGTCAATAACCTGGGAGAGGTCTGAAGTTTGGCCCTTGTGAATTTGAGAGGTCTGAAGATTGAAATGGTGATAACAAAAGTCTGAAGTTTCGACTTGTAGATAATAGAGGTCTCCGTTAAAACTGACGGAAGTTGGTCATGTGCATTGCATGTGACCCGAAATAAAATAAAATTCCAAAAATACCCTTCTTGCATCTCACATGATTGAATGAAAAGACGAAAATGCCCTTAAGGCCACCACCCAACTCCAGCCACCACCACGGCTCCGGCCGGCCACCACCCAACTCCGGCGACCACCACTCACAACTCCGACGACCGCCACCCAACTACGACGACTGCCACTACGGCCCAAATCGGAGCCACCGGCCCCGATTGGGCCCAAAAAGTAGCCACAAAGCTCCGATTTGGGGGCACAAAGCTCCAAATCGGAGCTCTGTGGCCCCAAATCGGAGCTCTGTGGCTCCGATCTGGGGCCACAGAGCTCCAATTTGGGGCCACAGAGCTCCGATCGGAGCCACCGAGCTCCGATCGGAGCTTTGTGGCTCCGATTTGGGCCCAATTAGGGCCGTGGTGGCGGTCGTCGGAGAAGGTGGTGGCCGGCCGGAGAGGGTGGTGGTCGCCGGAGAGGGTGGTGGCCGGCCGGAGCCGTGGTGGTGGTCGGAGTTGGGTTAGGTTTAAATTATGGACATGGGTATTTTTGTCATTTCATCTTTATATTAATTAAACTTTTTATTAATTCAAATATTACAAAAGGGTATTTTTTACATTTTATACGAATCTGTTAAATTTGACAGAAAATTTGGACGGAAAACCTAAAAATCACAAAGTCCAAACTTCAGACCTCAGTTATCACCATTTCAATCTTCAGACCTCTCAAATTAACAAGGGCCAAACTTCAGACCTCTCCCAGGTTATTGACCCTTAATGGACATGTGTAAGGATCTAGGCATTGGTTTCTTGCTCTCAGCAGTTGCTGGATTCCTGCTCCACACTATAGTAGAAGCTCTTTGTTTCACTGCAGAAGAAGACTTCACTGTAGGTGCTGCTTTGGCAGCTCCAATTGGTTTTGGGACTTTCGGGGTTGAAATCTGGGTCGATTTCACAATTGGAGATCCCAGTGATTTTAGTAATTTGGTTGTATCATTCTCAACATTCACTGGCTTAGTCTAGAACAGAAAAAAAAAAAAAAACGAACTTAAGTAACAGTTCATAGTTTTTTAAAAAAAAAACAGAATTTTACAGGAAGAAGATTTTTTTTCTTCATCTTTTTTCGGTTTCTGCAGATTGAGATCGGGGTTCTTCGGTTGAGCCAATGGACGTGGAGAATCACCCTTCTCAGTCTCACTGTTTTGCTTAAGCTCCACCAAATCTGGAGATTCAGCAGCAATTCTTTCCTTTACTTGTCCATCTTGCAGATCATCACCATCATCACAGCTGGCCCTAATTGCTGCTTCTATTTTTTCATCCATAGAAAGCTTATAATCCGTTAATGGGACCACACTGAGTTCCTTTTCATCATTCTTAACTTCTTCAGCAGAATTTTGGTCCTCATACATAAAAATATCACGATTAACCCTGTTTGAGTTGCCAGTTGCATCTCCATAATTGGGATTCTCTGATACAGTGGATTCATTTTCGATAAGTTTCTGCTGATCTAAGAGCTCGGCCTTTCGAGCAGCGATCTTCTTGTAATGAGCTTCGAAGTAAGCTTTCTTCTGAGCAACTGATCCGGGAGTTTTACATTTCTCCACTTCTTCCAAGTACTTGTTTGGAGAAAAATTCGACCATTTCTCCCACGACAAGGAATCTTTCTCAAACCTACCAAATGACACCGACGCTTCGAACTCGTTACTGGAACTACAGTCTCAGCCATCTGTTCAGAAACCCAATTCTGCTCAACCCTAAAATCTTCAGCATATTCAGAAAATCGAATGTTTAGATATAACAAAGATACCTCTTCCAACTCTTGAGAACAAACAATATATCTCACCAACAAACAAGGATTTTCACTGCAGAACCAGATAAGTTCAAGATGAGTTGCCAAATGGCTTACCTTATCGTGTATTCAATCAGTGAGGCATTAAATCGAACACTAGATGTGCACTCTGAAAGCTGTCAATGTTTCGACCAAATTCTCTTCAATTAGTTAGAGAACAGTAAGAAGAGAGTACTCAACATCCATTTCCAGATTAAAACATGATGGAACAACCATGTTACGTGTTTATCTATGTCAATTATTCCCTCTAATAGAATTGGCATTAGCCACCATGGAATCTCTCTCTAACCTTTATCGCAGATAGGAAGCCATTGTCTTGTCGGCTTCTGGAAACACCCACATGACAAAACACCACTTTCATGGCACAGAAGCAAAGTTACGATGTTTATGCTGTTGTCATCGTCAAGATTCGATATGTACGGTGAGTGAAGTGTATTCCTCATATTCATTTCCAATGCAGAGTTGAAATTCTTCAAGGAATGATGTCGGCAGTAAATGAGATTTGCTACGATCATTAAAGTAGTTCGGTTGAAGCTCAACTATCATAGCGCTATCTATTAATTAAATTTAATGATAGTAAAAGTACAGGTTTGGCCCCACCCTAAACTGAAATGGTCAATTAAATCAAAAGCTTTGACAGAAAAAAAAAAAATAATAATAATAATAATAATAATCAAATGCTCGTATTGATTGCATTAAAGTCACTAAACTTTAAATCTAAGGCGGAAGGTCAATTAAGTCTTGTAGTTACCCAAGGTTGGTTGGACCAACTGGTAAAGCGAGTTGTGTTTCCCGTGGGCGACCTGAGGTCGAAACCCTTTGGGGAGGACTTTAACCTTAACGCTCCCGGTCCGAACTTGCGAAAGCAATGTAAATGTATAAAAAAAAAAAAAGGTCTTGTAGTTGATTTTTTTAAGTTTTAAGAAACTAATTATTGATAATAATTGTCTCAGGTTCCGTTTAGTTTTTTATTTTTTCCATCTTTATGTTCTATTAAATTTGACCGATTTTGATCTAATGACTCAATAAAATTCTAGAACAAGAACATTTAAAAGAAGAAAAAAAAAGAATAAAATGACATATAGTGAAATTGAATAAATTATGCAACATTGAAGTTCTATTTAACTTAACTAGCATATATGTATACATGAATTGAATAAAATCTATATCAAATCCGTTAAATTTAACAGAAAAAACGGGAAAAAAAGGGTAAAGAAAACGAAACATGAAATGCTATTTGTAATAATTAAACATGTAACACCTAAAAGTAACATGATGCAAACTTAAGGTGATAAGGTTCTTAGCCATTTTTTTCAACAAAAAAGACTGAAGTTGAATTTTTTTTAAGTGTAAATGAATTAATCAACCCATTTTGAGGAGAAAAAATCTTGTACTAATTAATTTTCCTTTTTTTTTTGTTAATAGGTCTTGTAGTACAACATGTTTGACCACTTTTGGTTTTTTGTGCAACATTTTTTTGTATACTTTTAGTGCAATAGGTTTGCAACTTGTACACTTTTGGTACATCTGTTAGTTGACCGTCAATGTTAACTTTTAAATAGTCATATGACTTGCACATGATTAGCCCCCAATTTTTATTTTGTTCAGTTTAGGCCTCAATTTATCATCCAAATTTTTTATTCTGCAATTTAATCCTTATACATTTTTAATAACACCCTAGGGCTAAATTGCCCTAGCCATGGTCCAACCGATGACTAGGTCAATTTAGTCTTAGAGTGCGGTTGAAAATGTTTAGGGCTAAATTGCGAAAATAAAAAGTTAGGACAATAACTTTGAGGACTAAACATAACAAAATAAAAATTTAGGGCTGGTCATGTGCAAGTCACGTGACTATTTAACGGTCAACACTGACAGTCAACTAACAGATGCACCAAAAGTGTACAAGTTGCAATCATATTGCACTAAAAGTATACAAAAAAATATATATATATTGCACCAAAAGTGGTTAAACATGTTGTACTAAAACGCATATTAATTTTTTTATTTTTTTTTACGTCCAAGCAGTTTTTATACCCTGATTAATCCATCTCCAAAAGATTAACAAAAATAAATTTATCCTAACAACCAGCTGATGTTGAGATTTAGTCCACCTAGATAGGGGGGGGGGGTTCTAGGCAATGCGTATCCATAACAAACGTCAGTTTATTATCGAATACTTTTATTGGGACTCTAGGTTTTATCCTGAAAGAAAATATATCTCAATCCCTATGATTTTTTAGGTAGAACCCTCATTATTTTGTGTATGACACTAAGACCCTCAATATTATTTTATAAGGCGTCATTGTTATTTTGTAATACCTCATTCAATCCATTAACTTTCGACTTGAAGAATAGGGTTAATAACCAAATTGCTACCTGAACTTTGGCCCGCTTACAAATCGCTACCTCAACTTTTGATTTTGAAAATTAGCTACCTCAACTTTGAAATTCAGATCAAATCGCTACCTCAGTCAATTTTTTTTTTTTTATCAATTTAGACAGAATTGAACCACGTGTGTTTTTTCAAATATTTTTCCTCCAAAAATGCCCTTATCTTTATTCCTTCCCTTCTTGCGTGAACATACTTCACCATATTCTCTCTATTATCATCTTTGCTTTAATATTTTCTTCTATGTCGTATATATATCTTTAATTCCAAGAGTTCAGACAAACTTCTATATTACTAATTAACAATTCCCACATAAAAAAAAAATGTTAACTTCGCCGCTCTACTTGCTCTGTTCACCTGAAAATTATGTTTGGAATTTGCAAATGTCATATATATCCTAATGAAAATATAACAGAATTCAAATTTTTTTGATGTTAGTTCCAAGTATACCATACATAGATACGGATTTAAAGTTGTCTCTTTCAAGTGTTTCAACTTCTCTTTTATCTCTTATTATTTTTTTCTCTTTTATATTTCAATTGCTGAAAATGCTAGTAGATGGAGTGAATTTAATTTAATTTGTATTATATTTTAAGGACGTATAACTTTTTTATGACTTTGATCCATAAATACCAAGACCCCTTTCGTTGGAAGCAATTGAACAACAGAATAACGAAAAATATTCGCTACGATTCAACAACAAAATAAAAAAAAGTAAACGTCGTAATAGTGAAAATTGCAGCAGGAAAAAAAAAAAGCAATGATATAACATAATTACTGCAGCAAAATAACACATAACCTAAATTTAATATAATTAAAACCGAACTAAAAATTGCATAAGCAAAAGCAGAAAAAAAAAAAAAAACAAACAACAATGAAACAACACCATTACTGCATCAAAACAACAGATTCTGCAGCGTGTTTTGATGGAGGTATTGTTAATTAGTAATGTAAAAGTTTGTCTGAACTGTTGGAATTGAAGATATACATACGACATAGAAGAGAATAATGAAGCAATGATGATAATAGACACTACAAGAAAAAACACATTTACACACCACATATGTCCACACAGGATGTGAGGTATGTAATTGTAGACAGTTTGCACACTATATGCAGACATATCAGGTGAAAACTATAAATTTTTTATTACATTCAGATTATATACCGAATTCCACACCGAAATAATTCAGTGTGTTAGTCGAATGGACATTATTTCGTTTACACACAGAGTGCACACATATATTTATGTGTGTAATGTATCAGTGTGTAACTAATTGAATTTGTTATTCATGTGTGTTTAATTACAGTGGTATGTGTTGCACATATAAGAACTCATGTAGACATATCTACTACATGTGTTCACATAAAAAAAGTAATTGTGAAAGTAAACATTACTTGTATATAAAAGTAAAACTATGGTGATATGTCTTCCACATATATCACACACGCTGACAAATCTAATAAAGTTGTGTTAACATAATCAAATTATTGCATCTTTACCTCTCTAATATTGGAATATTAAACATCAAAAAGCTAAAATTTACCGTGGAGTGAAAAAAATGGTTTTAAATATCAACACTTCTTACTAGGGGTGTAAACAAGTCGAGTCGGCGAGTATGTGGCAAGCTCGACTCACCTAACTCGATGCCGAACTCGTCCGAGCCTAAATTTTTCAAGCTCGACTTGATTCTATACTCGACGAGTTCGAGCTCGGCTTGACTCGGCTCAATAAGTTTAAAATTCAATTAAATCGTAAATGATGCACATTAGCTCGAGCTCGAACTCTACTCGATTAGGATTTTGGCTCAAGCTCAAGCTCGAACTCGACTTGAATTGATTATATATAGATATATAATATTATGTAAAGCTCGAATAAACTCAAGCTCGAACTCGAACTCGACTTAAATAGGCAAAACAAAAAAGCTCGAATAGGCTCACGAGCATCTCGAGTCGAGTATCGCTGAACTCGTACTCGACTCGGCTTAAAAAAAAAGCTCAACTCAAAATTTACCGAGTCGAATTCGAATATCAACCGAGTCAATCTCGAGTATCTCACGAGTAGCTTGACTCGTTTACACCCCTACTTCTTACCATACCAATTGATTAAAAAAAAAAAGTTTTAACAATCTCGATATGCAAAACTATAAGAGTTTAAACCATACAAATGTTTGACACATTAAAGCTTCATTAGTATCAAATTCATGCGAAATATAATATATATATGATAATAGAGTTATAATGATTGGTACTAATTTTTCAATTTAGCATCTATTCAAGCGACACTAAAAGTCTATTTTTCAATCTGGCATCCATTGTCCAAGTTTGTTCGTAAATACATAAAGATACAATTAAAGTAATTTGTTACAGACATCGTAGTCTTCTCTACATTAAGATTTTCTTATCCGTTCACCATCAATAATAATAATAATAATTTAATTTTAAAAATATTTAATTATAACTAATAGTTTCTAATCATTTATTACTTCTTAGTTCTTACCATACAAGCTATGTTGTAGTTATTACACCAAATGTAACTTTATTATTTACAAAAAATGCAATATATATATATATATATATATATATAACACAAGTTAATAATTAATTTTTAAGTTAATTAGAATATGTGCAGTAGTGAGTTATAAATATATTATTAATGTGGACATTATACAAATATTTGATTTGATTTGAAACAAAATATTTTCTTTAAATTGCTTAAACTAATAGTGGGCCATGTACAAATATTTGTTTTAATTTGAACAAACTACAATTCCCACTTGAAATAGAAGGGAGGGAAGTCCTTATCCATTCATTCACTTTATAAGGATAAGAGAACAGAAGAACGGAAAGTTCTTATCCATTCATTCACTTTATAGAGGATAAGATAACTTAGAAAAAATATCACAGAGAAGGAAAGGATGAGAGCTAAGAAACTCATCTAAATACTGCTATCATGGTTTCAATATTCTATATCAAGAACACCATTATCTCATCAACGGTAAGCGTTTTCTGACTCACCTTTGATATACATGTAGAAATCTTTTCGTTCATTCATGTTGTTACTACAGTTTATATGTTCTTCACTGCAGTCATTATATGAGTTGCAATCGAGCTACCTCTTTCCTTATATATTTTTTTTTCATGGATGATTTGAAACTATTTCTTCAAACACAACATGATCTTACAACAAAAAAGAAGAAAACTATGAAGAAGAAGAGTGGGCCAAAGATTTTTACTAGTTCCGTAAATGTAGCGCACAAACTAAAGCCCCCAACCACATATACTCCTCTTGTTATGTTCTAGATGTCAACACTAATTTTGTTGTGGTAACATTGGTCTCAATACAGACTTTGTTGTGTTAGGATAGCTTTTCAATAAAAAAGCTTACAAAAAATTGTCATGATCAATGTGGCTTCTACACTTATTTGAAATATATGCAATACTTTATTGAAGTTGTGGTGTTGATAGAAAGTCTCTTATGTAAATATAGTTTTTCTATGTGTCAACACAGTTTCCTCTGTTTCAACACAACTTTCTCTGTTTGAATATAGTTTTTCACTATGTGAACATAATTTTCTATGTCAATATAGATTTTGTCATGTTAACACAATTTTTTATATGTCAACACAATTTCCTTTTTGGTTTCCAGTGATTCGAGTTTGTGTTGGAAATATGAGGAATGTTAAATTGTTTTTCGATTATGTGATTTATAGTTTAGAGTTTCTATAGATGTTATATAATTAAGTATTGTTTGCATATATGTTGACAAAAATTTCACCTCACTCAAGATCAACTTATAACGTACTTAATAGGATGCTCTGAACTCTTTATCTATATGTTAACAAGTATTCAGCTTATGCTAACATAATAGGTATCCATGTTGAAAGTATCAAGCATATTCTAACACAAGGTTATTTGACAACTGACGCTTTTTTTCCCTTTTAATAAATTTCAATCTCACACTCTTTTATTGTTGGTTTACTATACAAATTATGTTTCTTATTACAGTACACTGTACCACCTGTTATGGCTCTTGGGATGTTAGAAAGTTGTTTTTGGACTAGTTCTTGATAAGATAAGTTGCTATTTTTACATGTAAGTTCTTTTCCACTAAATCATTATAACAGGCTAACTAATTGTTGTAACACACTATGTTACAGTGTTTTATATATTCCATTAACTGTCCTAACACTAACTAATTGTATTAACACACTCTATGTTTAATGAGCTATTAAGAGGTTCAAGTTATGCTTCTAGACCCTTCAAAATCCCTCATTTCAGGAAAATAAGTTTGGAGGAGTGATTAGAACATGTTTCAAAATATAGCCAATCTAATGCAATAACAGATTAGAGTAAGAATTTATATACTGAATGCAAACATGTTACTATGTTATGTAAGCATAAGAATTTTATATACATTTCATTTGTGATAATAAATATAACGAAATAGAGGTGGTATATGATGATAGCTTACCGGCTAAATAATTTACATGGAGGTTACATTCTCATAAATTTTATACGTCATTTTCTATGTGATATGATTTAATTATTTGTGTTTTATTTTTTATTTTACAGGTGCTACGCATAAAACACAAGAAGAAAATGCATGATGAGCAAGATGGTTGACACTTTAGTTTGGGTTACTGTTTCATTCATCGAGTCATCAAAATATTTAATTTAACATGTATTGTGGTTATTGATATTAGTATTGTCAAATACATATGAAAAATGAACTTTGTAATGAGATCATTAACTACGTTTTTGTACAATCTTTCCCCTACTAAATGAGTTCTAAAACATAGTATATGAAAGCGTTATATTAATGTTACAAGTCTAAATGATTGTTTCTAAAACTGCAAATGCAATACTAAAGATCTACTATTGAAATAAAACTTTGAAACTAAAATTAATAAATTGTATGATATTTGTACAAATCTAAAAATTACATTTAGCAACTGCAAAATTGTTCATATTCATTGTCAACATGTCATTTTTTATGCTAACATTGTACTCCTAAAAATATAGTTTAGTATTGATATACGTGTATCTAGACAAAATGTACATGATTAACTTTTTGTATTGCTACCAATTTCAACAAATTTTGATAGTTGCAATACTAAAGAGCCATATTTGAAATAAAATTAGTGAATCTAAAATTAATAAACTGTATGAAATATTATCATTTCTAATTATTACTTTTAGCAACTGTAAAGTTGTTCTTGTAATTTGTCAACACAACATCTTTGATGCTAACAACTAAGCCCTAACAGACTACTTTAGTATTGAAATAATTGTATCTACAAAACCTATATGATTAAGTTTAGGGTTTATAAGTCATTTGGTACCCTATGTTTGTCCACTTTTGGCTTTTGGTACCACATGTTTGATTTTGCCTATTTTTGGTACCATACGTTTGCCAATTGTATACTTTTGGTCCGACCGTTAGTTGACCGTCAGTTTGACCGTTAAATAGTCACATGACTTGCACATGCCTAGCCCCAAATTTTGATTTTGTTCAATTTAGTCCTCAAATTTTTTGTCGTAACTTTTTATTTTCGCAATTTAGCCCCTAAACATTTCAACCGCACCCTAGGACTAAATTGACATAGCCATGGTTCGACCCATGGCTAGGTCGGACCATGGCTAGGGTCGCCGGACCGGGGCAACCCTAACCATGGTCCGACCTAAACATGGGTCGAACCATGGCTAAGTCAATTTAGCAATTGGGTCAAATTGACCTAGCCATGGTTCGACCCATGTTTAGGTCGGACCATGGTTAGGGTTGCCCCGATCCGGCGACCCTAGCCATGGTCCGACCTAGCCATGGGTCGAACCATGGCTATGTCAATTTAGCCCTAGGGTGCGGTTGAAATGTTTAGGGGCTAAATTGCGAAAATAAAAAGTTACGACAAAAAATTTGAGGACTAAATTGAACAAAATCAAAATTTGGGGCTAGGCATGTGCAAGTCATGTGACTATTTAACGGTCAAACTGACGGTCAACTAACGGTCGGACCAAAAGTATACAATTGGCAAACGTATGGTACCAAAAATAGGCAAAATCAAACATGTGGTACGAAAAGCCAAAAGTAGGCAAACATAGGGTACCAAAAGACCTATAAACCCTTAAGTTTATGTATTGCTATCAAGTTTCAACAAAAATTGTTAATTGCAATACTAAACACTGAAACTTACCATTCAATTTATGAATCTGGCTAGGTCCGGCTAGGTCAATTTAGGTTAGGGTTTGGTTTTCAAACTTTAGGACTAAATTGAACAAATTAAAAGTTAATGAAGTATTAGATGGACTGAAATGGAACAAAAACAGAAGTTTATGGTGAATCATGTGACACTTAACGATCAAATTGGACGGAAAGTTAATGGTGGTACCAAAATGTTACAATGGTGAAATGGTTGGTACCAAAAGTATATAAAAAAAATGAAGTGGTACCAAAAGTCAATTCCTGTCAAAGAAGTGGTACCAAAAATACATTTAACCCAATATACTATAGTGCCCTTTGAGAATAAGTGTCTATTGGGGTGAGGGTCATTCTCATTTTATATATTGGTAAAAGATATATATATATATATATATCTTTATACCAATATAAAATGTGAGGGTTGTCCTCACCCCAATAGGTACCTTTTGAACATTATTATTATTATTATTATTATTATTATTATTATTATTATTATATATATTATTTTTAGTTTCCATATTTTTATAAAATTGGTGATTTTGTCCTTATTATCTCTAAAACTCATATATTTTTATCTTTACTATTACTAAAAAAATCATTTAGTTAAATTTGATTATTTTTATTTTTTAAGCTCGCTTAATTGACAGGTCACCGTAGTTACTATTAACTTCTAAATCTAATATATTTATCAATTAGAGTCAGCATTGACATATGATATACATTAAGTATGTTAAAATGTCGGGTGCATGCATTTTTCTATTCACCGTATCCCAGATTTGGGGATGTTCCTCATGTTGACATTTTGTATCACATAAATCAGTCACTTGTCAACTCATATAATAACATATCAAGATATAAATCAAATGTGGTTCTTGAAGTTTGACTACTTTACATATAACATGTTACGTTACTTAATGTTTAATACTTAATTGCTTGAATTATTAATTTAGTTCTTGTGTTTGTAAATTCAATCATATTAGGTATATCCTAATTAGTAGTTGAATAGATAGTTATGGCGAATTCAAGTATAAACTTCTGACATTTGTGATTTAAAAAATTGATGATTTAGTCTCTACTATATTTGAGAATTACTAAAATTTTCATTAGTTAAATTGCATTAATTTTTTTAGTTAAGGTCGCTTAACTGATATCCTACATTAATTATCATTAACTTCTTAATACAATATACCTATAAATTTGAGTCACCTTGAAAGTAGGATATGTACTCAACTCGTGCAAACTTCGAGTACATGTTGAGATTTTTTGTATAACATATATCAGTCAATTGTCAAATCATATAAAGTGTCAAAATATGGGTCAACCACAGTTCTTGAAATTTGACCTTACAGATAAATTATTCATCGTCCAACATTTAGGGTCTCGAGCTATTAATTTAGTTCTTTCGCCTATCAGTTCAAACAAATTGTGTACAATCTAATTAGTAGTTAAATAAGTAATTGACATAAAGTTAAGTATAAACTTTATATTTTAATGAATTGAATTTCATTTAGCGTTAAATCAATTTTTGTTGGTATTATGGTATAAAATTGCAAGGAAATTATATAGTTACGTTTGTATAGGTTAAACTGCTTCACCGATCACCGATGACTCTAAGTAGTTAAGTACTGGTTTACAATCTTCACTCCTCAAGTTGATGAGTTAAATACAAATTTGTCGTTAATAACCCATGTCATTCGCAACCCAACTCAGTATTAGTTCTAACCGTAAATATATATACTTGTAAGGTTAATTTAGTACCATAACTGAAACAATAGTTAATTTTGTACCTAATTAACTTATTCTATTTTTCCTATTTTTGAATTATATTGTGTCGTTCTTTTTTATCATACATATTCATTTCTCACAACCCATTAACTTGACCATGTATTAATTAAATATTATCATATTAGAAAACTTAAGATAAATTATATAATTTGAAACTTAGACAATCGATACGCGTGCAACGCACGCGTTAATAACTAGTATATATATATATATTCTTTAGAAACTCCTCGTCTAATTACACATCATTTTATCGTTCAAAAAAAATTTACATATGTGTTTCACATCCTCCCACTTCTCATTTATTGGCATTATTTTTTTTCATAATTATATTACTACTTATGGTTGACGGAAAAAAGATGCTCATAATAACACCATTATGGTCGTGCATTATGGTCGTGGCTGAGGCTTGATGGTTTGAATTTCCTAATTGCCATATAGAGCTAAGGTGCTACAGTCTATTCCGAAAACCTAACTCTGGTAGAAAAATTATAAAAAGTAGGGAAGTCGAAAAAAAGTTAGGAATGATAAGAATATTGTGAAATCGATAAAGCTTCTTGACGAAAGAAGACTGAAATGTTACAGCTGGATGAGCAGAGTGTACAACAAGGCCGTCTTGTTTGTGAAATAATGAAGGGGGCCACAAAATATTGTCTTACATAGTACAAGAGGGTGTATGGGAAATGTGACACTCCTATGTCCGAGTATTTTAGGCAGTTGATTAAGAAAAGCACTGAGGCTAAAGAAATGGGCCTCGAACATATGAGGTTCAATTTCGTTAGGTTAAAAGACGAATGGTGAAGAAGGAGAACGGAGAAGTAAAGCGGGAAAAACTATTTCATTGATTAAACTTGATTACAATATAATAGACAAATGTTTATATAGAGTTCTAATATTATGTAATTACAGACAAGCCCTAAACTTCTATACAAGATGATTTTCATCATCATATTTTGTAAATTCTTGCATTACTATCTCTATCTTATGTATCTACTCTAAGGAGAGTGCTTTTTTTGGTTGGTTAGAAATAGACATGTTGGATTGGTCAGAATGTGGATCTTTATTTGTACCTGCTTTCGGTTCAGATGAATGAAGTGAGTCATGTGTGGCATGTTGTATTTACAATTGTTCTTTCAGTTAATTCGTTTTTCGTGTTAGTAAGAGATCACAATACTTGGTGAAAGTGAGTTAATCAAGAATACTCAGATGAATATATGTTTACATGTATAGATTCGATTATTAATCAATATATATATATATATATATATATATATATATATATATATATATATATATATGTTGCGTCCGGGGTGAACAAGGTCGTGGGGACGCGTCTGTTTGCGTAGTTGTGCGGGCTTTTGCAACCCTTCCGTCAGTAGGAGGTTGGGCCACTGACGAGTGTTCGGACTTGCTCCCGTATGAGGTCTGTGTGTCGGTACGGCTGTGACTCGATAAGGTTGTGACTCGGTAAGGTTGTGACTCGGTAAGGTTGTGACTCGGTAAGGTTGTGTCTCAAGGAAATGTCTGAGTCTCGGAAGGCGGTGGACTGTGCGCAAATGTGGATGTCTGGGCAACGGTTCCTGCACGAAGGACCAATGCTAGCACGGAGAGGGGGGGGGGGGGTGCTAGCGGAGCCCTCTCCGATGCTTAAGTCACTATAGTGACAAAAAGGTAATTTCTAGAGAGAAGTCAGAGCTCAAAATACCAAAGTTGGGCAAATGAGAGAATGTGTGAAAATGGGTGGCCAAGACCTCCTATTTATAGGCTTTCTTGGGACCGGACCCGGTTTTAGAGCGGTTTGATGACGGTTCAAGATCATGCGGTAACCGTCATCCATATTGGTAATGTGCGAACTTGACTTCTCTACACGCAACGGTAATCGCGGATACGGTAGTCGCGCGATACCCGTAAGGCAATCCGGACCTCGTCGAATTTGGGCAATTCCGCGAGGTCCGGATTGCAAGCAACCCGGACGTCCGGGTTGCTTTGCGCAACCCGGAGGTCCGGTCCGGACGCGCGTAAATGCGCTTCCGGACCGTTTTGATACCGTGGGAGATGTTTTTAAACCGAGATGTAATTTTCGACACGTTTACGAGGCCCGAAATGTAAATACGAACCCGAATTGGACATTTATCCATCACTTGCCCCCGAGTCAAGTAACGGTTCAGAACCTTTCTTGACTCTATTTTAAGTTAGGGTATTTGTCCAATTTGAGTTTGACGCTAACCTTTCGGTTTTGATCGTTGGTCGGACGCAAGCATCTTGATTTCGTCCGTCGCTTGATTTTCCGACCGAATGACTTTGTTTCCTATCATCATGGTTAGTGCAATAGGAAATGTATATGCGCAAGTATGATTATCGTTGGAGACATGAGCAATCGGTAATACGCTATGCGAACATGTCTCTATCCACATGCATACATAAGTAATAGTCATGGCAAGATTGTAATTACGCAATGCAAGAAATAGAAATCGTACGTTTCTAAAATGACTAAGTGATTACCGAACCATGAATCATGTGATTGCAACATACGTGTATAGTAATGGATTTGATACGTGCAATGTCAAGACATGCATAGGAGTAGATATTTTAAGAGGAGAGGGTAGAGTATACCGTAGGGGTTTAGTCTTGAGTGTAGGTAAACTAATCATTTGATCCTTATCCACAAAGCATCTCTTTGGGATTAGTAAATACACACATCCCCATTTATCCTTCCAGCATCTTGGGAGTTCACCATTCCATTCCCTTTGCAGGTAATTCATTCTCCCTTTCCCGAAATTGCTTTTGTGTTCAAAATTTCTTCGCCGTCGTGGAGCTTAGATACGTTCTGACAGTTTCGAGTCTGATTTTTGGCTTGTTTTTGGAAGTTGACACCATCATTCGACTCGGTTCGTCCCAAGGATTCCAGCGCCACCTTCGGAGCCGCCAGAAGACCCCGCACGCGCCCTCACGCGCCGCCGCGTGAGAGGCACCTCCGCCGGAGCGTGTGGCCCACGCGCCGCCTTCCCGGCCTCGTCTCGTCGCGGTCCTTACCTTTCCGGAATCGTTTCGACGAGGGGAGTCCATTGGGATACTTTTCGTCACGTTTTGAGGTAGTTTGGAAACTCGAATTCTTAGGACAGCTTCGACTTGAATGCCGATGTCACCGTGTTGTTGTTTGTTTAAGTCATTTTTCGTTGTCGACATGTGGGACTGCTTGTTGATGTTTATACGTCGAGTAATTGCTGATTGATTGCCATCATTATCGTCGTTTGTCCATAATTTAGGCGATTTTCCACTTCCGTGGGTATTTGATGTAGAATTTCCCGTATCTTCGCGTAGAAGCTTTTTTGGTCGATATGCATGATTTTCCTTCTTGGCGGGTTTTTTGGTTGACGGGGATTGCCCAATAACTTTAGGCATAGTCACTTGTCGTCTTGATGCCTTAGAGAAAAATTTTCCTTAAGCGTTGCTGCGTTTGATTCTTACGGTTTGTCGCGTTAATCCCCCATTTGCATGATAGCCCCCTAGGACGTTAGTTCCTTCCATGGTACATATCAACTTTACTATGTGTGTGGAACTTGGTCACGTGCGTTGACTTTTTGATACGCGCGTTGACTTTTGATACGTGCGTTGACTTTTGATACGCGCGTTGACTTTGATACGCGCATTGATGTTGATACGCACGTTAACTTTGATACGCGCGTTGATGTTGATACGCGCGTTAACTCTGATACGCGCATTGATGTTGATACGCGCATTGATGTTGATACGCGCGTTAACCTTGATACGCGCATTGATGTTGATACGCGCGTTAACCTTGATACGCACATTGATGTTGATACGCGCGTTAACCTTGATACTCGCATTGATGTTGATACGCGCGTTAACCTTGATACGCGCATTGATGTTGATACGCGCGTTAACCTTGATACGCGCATTGATGTTGATACGCGCGTTGACCTTGATACGCGCATTGATGTTGATACGCGCGTTGACCTTGATACGCGCATTGATGTTGATACGCGCGTTGACCTTGATACGCGCATTGATGTTGATACGCGCGTTGACCTTGATACGCGCATTGATGTTGATACGCGCGTTGACCTTGATACGCGCATTGATGTTGATACGCGCGTTAACCTTGATACGCGCATTGATGTTGATACGCGCGTTAACCTTGATACGCGCATTGATGTTGATACGCGCGTTAACCTTGATACGCGCATTGATGTTGATACGCGCGTTAACCTTGATACGCGCATTGATGTTGATACGCGCGTTGACTTTGATACGCGCGTTGGCTTTGATACGCGCGTTGACTTTGTCGACGAGCATTGTAGGTGTGATTAGGAGGCATAGCTACTCGCTGTGCGCAATCCATCTTTGTCGACACGTACGTACGTTCATGGAAATACTTAGAGAATATTTTTCTCCTTGTCGACATGCATTCTTGTCGACATGTATGCACGTACATGGAAACACTTAGAAAATAATCCACCATTGTAATCTTGTATGCTGCGACTATGCGCTCGGTGTTGTCATGCAAGGTTAATGTGTTGAAGAGGTTGCCCCCCTTGCGCGATGCTTGTTACTTGTTGCACGAAGACTAATAAGTCTTGTACGTACGCGATTGTCTCGCATGGAGCGTCTGTTGCATAAGTGCTTAAATAAGTGTTGGTGCGTGTTTGCGCACTGACTGGATTGTTGATAGCATTTTCCAGGATATCGTTGTCTTGCAGTTTCTGTTCTTAGCATAATTCTCGAAAGATCCGACGCAGGGGCGCGTTCCTCGAGCGATTCTTAGTTCTTTATGCTGAGTATGACCGTGCTAATTCCTTCCTGTAATAAAGGAAATAGAGTTGAGGGTTGTGCAGAGGTGTCTTCTGCCCCCCGGTCGAGGGACCGGCCCAAGGAGGAGCGTTACTCCTACTGAGATAAGTGTTTGTTGATTGCTGATTGTCGCCCTTATGTTGAAGAGCTATGTTGTGCTGAATGTTGAAACAATCATTCTTGCATTTGTTGTTGACATTATGAACTCTTTGCCATAAGTCCTTAGAGATGACGTAGGCTCTTGGTTGCTGTTGGGCTATCTGCTTCCAGCATGTTGAACTTGTTTTCCATAGTAATTATGTGATAACTTGTTAGTAATATTTCATACCTTGAGTTATCTATGTTGTCCATATGCTTTGGACTTGAGAGATAGGATATATATCCTTAAACGATGAACATGATGTCCGTAGTTGCGACTGTACGTCGCGCATTGTTTAATGTTGTGATCGCCCCTCTTGGCTAGACTCCAAGGCATGGCGAGATGGGTAGAGCATAGGATGTTGCGACTTGCGCACTATATGTTTTGTTTGGAGATGACGGTGGCAACTTCTGCTTGTTCCGCCGAGTCTGTGTTTATTGAATGTGGATGACTAGTATCGTAGACATAGTCCCTGCAGTCGTGACCGATAGCCACTTCCTGATTGATAAGTTGAGAAGTTCTCCTGATTGTTTGCATGATGCATTATGCATATTGCCCTTCTTTCCTGAATAGCTTGCCGCTATATGTGTTGCAACCTGCCAAGTATTTTTGCGTATAGCAATATTTCTCAACAAGTGTGTGTTTGAAAGGTGTTATCTTGGCTAAGCAAGATAGTTAGTTTATACCGTCTCTTAGTTCCACTCTAAGGCGACGTTGTACAAGACCCGACTTGTAAATTTTATGAGTTTTAAACAGGGTGCGCACCTGCCAGCGTGTATCAACCCGCGTTGGGGAAGCATACGTAAAAGTATTATTTGAGAGGTGTTATCTTAGCTAAGCAAGATACTAGTTTATACCGTCTCTTAGTTCCACTCTAAGGCGACGTTGTACAAGACTAGACTTGTAAATTTTATGAGTTTTAAACAGGGTGCGCACCTGCCAGCGTGTATCAACCCGCGTTGGGGAAGCATACGTAAAAACATTTTAGTTTTTGAAGAAGCATTTTGTGAACCCTAAAAAGGTTGTTGGTAAAATGTTTGAAAAAATATTTTGACATTGAATGAGATACATCCAAAAAACCGTGTTGATAAAATTTTTGGAAAGGTGTTTGATACATAACATACTTGATAAAATATTTGACAAAATACTTGGTAAAATATTTGTGATACATGATGGGATCATGTAACACTTTTTTGAGAATATGAATTGTGATGCATGCTTTCTGCGTCCAGGAACCATGCAACACGGTTTGAAAATCTGTAGTACGGAATTGTCATCTTAACAAGAGGACTTTTGCCGTATAAAACGAACCCTGATGGCGTTCGTAATATGGGAGTGTCGTCTAGATAGAGGACATTCGCCATGAAGAGTGCACCCTAAACAGGATATACGCACTTATTATAGAGTGGGGTCGTTGTCTAAACAGAGAACTTCCGTCACTTAAGGGGTGATCAGCCCCGTATGCCCATCCTGTTCTGAATCCAGGGAATGGCTATGAACATGAGGATTTACCTCTAACCAGAGATGTCACAGCATGTCATTTTTTAGAAGTAAACATGGGGCTTGTCTTTTTTTAAAAAAGAGGATACCACAACATGCTATTTTGATAGTAGGCCTTAGCGTTATTCCAAGGTATTTTGGTAGTAGGTCTTGGTGTTAATCCAAGATATTGTTTGTAGCTGACGCCCTGAATAACCGTCGTTTTGATAGTAGGTCTTGGTGTTAATCCAAGATATTGCTTGTAGTTGACGCCCTGAATAGTCGTCGTTTTGATAGTAGGTCTTGGTGTTAATCCAAGATATTGCTTGTAGTTGACGCCCTGAATAGTCGTCGTTTTGATAGTAGGTCTTGGTGTTAATCCAAGATATTGCTTGTAGTTGACGCCCTGAATAGTCGTCGTTTTGATAGTAGGTCTTGGTGTTAATCCAAGATATTGCTTGTAGTTGACGCCCTGAATAGCCGTCGTTTTGATAGTAAATCCGCAGGTTGTCATTGCGGTATATAAGTTGATTGTGCACATAGTTTGATGGTTTTGTGTTGCCGGCATCTTCTTGAGATAGAGGCCTATGTTGTGAATGGAGAAATAAACTCCTTGTTGGTGTAGATATATATATGCTGGTGTTGTATACCATAAGGCCCTCCTTGAACACAATGCGTATCTTGTATTGTTAAAGTAGATTTTTGTTCATAGGTTACTACTTGGTGTAATTCCTGAGTAGTAATCGTAGTGTAGCATGTACTTCCAAGTTTTTGATTCCATGATGACGCCTTTCGATGTAGTCGTCAATATGAGTAGGTTGTTGTTGATGGGAAGCGTTGACATAACGCGTAATAGATTTTGCTTGCACATGTCATAATTTCTTGGATTATTGAAGTAGATAATAGGCGCGTAGTTTTGTTGCTTCGCGTTTAATCCAAAAAATAGCATGCAAGAGATAAGTGTGTACCTACAAACGTAGATTGACTTTATTAGATACTTGCGTGTATTTACATTGATTATACTAGAAATAGTATGAATGCGCAAAGTAATCTAAAAGATAGTTGTTTCTCCCGTTTCATTATAGCTGGTTTGATGACGATGTCACGGAGCCGGTTGCAACAAATCGCCTTAATGCCCCTAGTGCGATGCACTCTTCAATTTCCTGCCTTAGTGGTAGACACATGTTTGTGTTGTGCCCCCAAGTTTTATGGTACTTGCACCAATCTCTAATGTTGCTGCCCAAGAAAGCTGTCTTTGGGACAAGTGGACTTGGGAGCTTGTTTTCCAGCAGGTTGACGTAAATGTCTTCGGCCACCGTGTTTAGCGGTGTGAAGATGTTGTCGATTTTGATGCTTGCGCCTTCCTGTTTGTTCATATTTGTTCGAACTCCTTTGTCCCAACTGAGGGGTGTACCCCACCTCAGTTCTTGTTCGCATGAGACTGCTGTCTCGAGCTTATCCTTTAAATCTGCCATGGTTTTTGTTGTTCGCCATCCATGAGTTCGTCCAAAGAGAAGGAAAGATTTGGCGTTCATGTTTGCATAGAACACGCTTATCACTTCTTCTCTTGTTGCTTTCACGGTTGAGGCGTTGGAGGCAAATCTGATGAAGTATTCCATGATTGGCTCGTCTTCTCTCTGCTTAACGAGCCAAATCTGGTGCCATGGTGAGAACTGGATGTTTTCTTGCGGGTTCCAAACTGTAATGGCTTGTTCCATTAGTTGCTTCTTTCTTTCATCGACAACTTTCTGCCTCTTGAAGGAATTTATCATGGCCACATGGTATTGGTGTTTTGCTCTCAAGGCATTGACGTAACAACGCCTTGCGGTTATCTGATCGCCAAGCACTTCCCCAATCCCATGTTCTGTCGGGAACTTCATCTTTTGGTGGACGGTGGAGGGCACGATCACATAGGGATTGATCGTTGTTCGTCCCAAGATTCCGTTGTAGGCTCCGAGAGATTCTACAACTACGAAGGTGACGTTGATATGCAATGCTCTCCACCCCTGGCCAAGGATGACAGGAAGTGTGATTGTACCCAGGGGTTGTGTAGCTGCTCCTGCGAAGCTGACTAATGAGAAGGTTCTTGGGGACAAGTCCTTGACAGATTTTCCTAGTTGCTCCAGGACTCTGACATGTAGAATGTCAGTGGAACTTCCGCCATCCACAAGAATTCTTTTCACATCGTACCCGTCAATGTCCATAGTAATGACTAAAGCATCATCGTGGGGGTAAACGATATGCTTTAAGTCTTCCCTGGAGAATTGGATGACTGCGTCTTCTTGCTCGGGTTGTTTGCGCTTTCCGTACTTCGGCAGTGTTGCTGCTTGGGATGCATAAATGTCCCGAGCATTAGATACGTGTCCTCCGGCGGCAGGCCCTCCGTGTATGACGTTGATTACTCCTCGCTTGGCTAGCGGAGGGTTGCCATTGACCTTCTCTTTTCCCTTGTTTCCTCTTTTTGACGACTCTGGTTGAGCCTTTCTCGGGGGGTTGTTGCCCTGATCAACAAATTGCTTCAATTCGCCCTTGAGGACGAAGTTGTTGATTCGGAAGCGTAGACTGACGCAGCTATCGGTCTCGTGGCCGAAGACTTCATGGTTTTCACACCACTTGTCCTTGTCTCTTCCCAATGGGCCAATCCTGAAGTTGTTTGGTTCCCTCCACATATTCGCGTCCTTCATCTCTTTCAAAATTACAGACAGCGGGGCATTCAAGGGAATGCAGTCGGCAAGATTTACTTCCTTTGGCTTCTGAAAATCTCCTTGAAAGGGTCTTTTCGGCTGAGGTTGCCAATGTCTTCCTTGTTGACCACTTGAGTGTGGTTTTGGTTGGTTCTGCTTTGGATTATCTTTTGCCTTTGCTGCAGCGATTTTTGACTTGTTCTGGCTTCTGAACCTTTCGAGATCTATGTATTCCTTGACTCTTGCGGCTAACTCCTCCATGGATTCCGCTGGGCGCTTTGCCATTTTTTCAGCTAGGGCATTGCCTCTTCGTCCGAGGTTTCGAATGGAGAACCCGTTAGAAATGGAGAACCCGTTAGAAATATTGGATATAATAGGCGACTCATTCGCGCTTTGCGCGATATGTAATTTATTTATATAATTGTTAAAACAATATAAAATTTCAATTTAATATTGATAATTAATTTAAATCGTCTTTGTTATTAGAAATATTTTATTCAATGCAAATAAAACAATAATACACATTTAAGTTGTATATAGAAGTTTATATAATTTTATTTATTAATTATGCATATAATATTATGCTTTTTTGGGCATACCCATTAAAAATAATCAAAGTATTAAAATAAATAAATACGTACTTACTAAATATTACTATAAGTATAGTATCTAAAAGATCATATTTAGTAAGTACATATTTATTTTAATTTTTTGTTTATTTGTAATGGGTATGCCCAAAAAATCATAATATCATGTTCACAATTATATATCTAAGGAAGCTGTTGATAATGAATTACAAACATTAGAAGTAAACAACCATCTGTTGCAATGGATGCAACATTATACATGAGTACTATAGGAGATCTTCAACACATCTGTTGCACTCAACCAGAAATAAGCTTTGTTGTGAACAAACTGAGCCAATTTGCTCAGAATCCAACCCAGATCCATTGGACATCGGTTAAGAGGGTCCTAAAGTATCTTAAGGGGACACTTGATCATTGTTTGGTATTCAAGAGTTCCCCTAATCTCTCAATTACACGCTTCTCTAATTCTGATTTAGGTTGAAATTTAGATGATAGAAAGTCCACTAATGGTCATTGTATTTTCTTAGGAGAGAATTTGATCACTTGATGCTCAAGGAAGAAAAAAGTGGTAGCTAGATCAACTGCTAATGCAGAATATAGAGGGTTACCAGAGTGTATATGTGATGTTAATTTGGTCACATCATTACTCACTGAAATTGGTATACAGGTTGCAGGTAAACCTACTGTTTGGTGTGATAACATTAGTGTAGTGTCTATCTCATCTAACCCAACACATCACTCGAAGATGAAACGTGTTGAGCTGGATCTTTTCTTTGTGAAAGACAATGTTTCTCAAGGGGTGGTCTTGGTAAACTATGTACCAGCTAGTGATCAACTAGCATATATTTTTACAAAACCTCTCACAGATAAGCACTTTGTCCACTGATGAGACAGAAATTAGGGATATCATCACTTGAGGAATTAGAACATGATGGCAATATTCATATGCCTATTCAAGTGTTTAACACCTCTCTAAGTCTTTCTCCCGTGTGTTACTTTGCAGATGTGTGTCATACACTATCATTGGAAGAAGCTCAGCATAAGATGGACAAGTTAGCAAGTTTTGAGACAGCTTATAATGTTGTAGTTCATGACACTTTAGGAATGTTACCAGCTCTTGTAAATGACAACATGATACCATGATAGTGTTGAAACTCCTCAAATTACACATACATTTTATCGTTCAAAACAAATTTACATATGTGTTTCACATCCTCCCACTTCTCATTTATTAACTTATTTTTTTCATAATTATATTACTATTTATAGTTGACGGAAAAAGATACTCATGGTAACACCATTAGGGTCTTGCAGTGGTGCTTTATAGCACATTACAGAGAAGTAAAGCCAAACGTGGCTGAGGCTAAAACACTCGTTGATGGTTTGAATATCCTAATTGACATAGAGAGCCGGGGTGCTACAATCTATTTTGACAACCTAACGCAGAAAAAGTATAAGAATTAGGCAAGTCGAAAAAAATTAGAAATTATAAGAATATTGTGAAATCGATAAAGCTTATTGACGAGAGCAGACTGGAATGACGAGAGCAGACTGAATTGTTACAACTGGATAAGCAGAGTGTACAACATAGCCGACCTGTTTGCGAAGTAAGGAAGGGGCCAAAAAATATTGCCTTTCAGGAGTACAAGAGAGTATATGGAAAATGTGGTACTCCTATGCCCGAGTATTTTAGTCAGCTGATTAAGAAAATCACTAAGGCTAAGGAATCACTTGAAGTTAAGTACTTAGTTTTGTCATTATAATATTTTTTCAAAAAAAATAATTTTCATTTCTCTGCATTTTACATATAATAATTTTATTAGTATGATTTAAACAAATAATAGTATATTAATTATATTCACATACAAATTCACCTCGCGCAATGCACGGGGAATGCACCATAATTGGTCTAAAATTGTCGTCAAATACATTTTAAATTTAAAAAATTAATTGAATATTTTTCTAAAAAAAAAAAGACTTAATAACTTATATTAGTGCTACAATAGTGCCCGCCTGGATTTAGACTCAATTGATCATTAGTCGGTTATTGTCCAATTTGACTCAATTGTAACATTTGTATACATCATTTTGCTTCACTTGTGATACTTTAAAAATTATTCAGTTAACTTTGTACATTATTTAATGACAATTTTGGAGAGATGGTTGAATAAAATAATAAGTATTATCATTTTGAAATAAGTTGTACATTTTAAAACATGTTAGTACCAAAATTCATTTTTTTTTCAAACATATTGTATCGTTTATATAATTTTCCCAATGAAATAAAGTTATATATTAAATCTTTGCAATTTTTTTTTACTAAACATACTCTCATTATAAATATCCTGGATATGCCATTAGTTCCCCTTGTTCTAGGGGAAAAAAAGATAACTCTATATTGATTTATGTAAGGTGCGTTTAACCATGCATCCCCAAAATGCTTTTGCACTTAAAATAAATTTGGGACCTGGAGCGTTTGGTAACACTTGTACAATTTTTTTTAAAGCACTGCTTTCTAAAATGCATTTTTTTTTCAAAGTAGGTGGGGTGTCGCTTTCTAAAAAATACTCTCTGAAAAAGAAAAGTTTTTTTTCTCATATTATTATATTTCAGTTTTACTCTTAGAAATATTTTATAAATCCTAAACTACCCTTAAATAAAATTTACATTTTTATAAAACTTAACTATTAACATTACTTTTTCTTAAAAAAATTAAATGATTTATTTATAAATAAAACGTAAAATGAAAATATTACGTTATTATTATATACTATAATAACTATATATTTTTTATTAAAATATAATAATTTTATAATAACTATAACCCTAAACCCTAAATCTCTAACTATTATTGTTTCGATAGGTACATTATTAGATTGTTTTTTCAAAAATAAATATTTTTGCTGTAGGTCCAAGACGACTTCATTAAAAAGTAAATATTTTTGTAGTAGGCACATTGAGTGAGAGCATACCCTTGCTTGCCTTGCTCTTCATGTATTGCCCCTAAGCTACTCATCAATGTTCACTTAGCCTTACCAAAATTGCCAACTTCCCAAAAATGTTTTGTATATATGTTAACAACTTTTATCTTCATGATCATTTAAATTTTCCACACACCATCATGATCAGATTATTATCAATACTATATTTCTTCATTCACTTCTTCCTTGCCCTAACTCTCCTATTCGACCGGTCCAAATCCGACCCAGACGCTTTACAAGACTACTGCATTGCCGATACGAAATCGTCACGTCACATTTTCATAAACGGCGTGCCATGCATCAACCCCGCCCTAGCAACCACATCTCATTTCGCCACGTCAGCACTATCCAACCCCGGCAATGCAGAAGATAACCAGTTTGGGTTCAATGTCACGATCGCGAATACAGTTAACCTACCCGGGCTCAACACCTTGGGCTTGACCATGGCTCGGGTGGACATTGCAGCCAATGGGGTCGTGCCACCTCACTCGCACCCGAGAGCATCAGAGGTGGTCATCTGCCTTGAGGGTTTTATACTCGTAGGGTTTGTCGACACGTCGAATAGTCTATACACTCAGATGCTTAGACCTGGGGAGTCATTTGTGTTTCCTAAGGGTCTAGTTCATTACTTATACAACCTTGAGAGCGGGCACCGAGCCGTGGCTCTGTCGGGGTTCAATAGCCAGAACCCGGGTGCTCAGGTTGTGTCCACGGCTTCGTTTTTGTCGGACCCGGAAATACCTGATGAAGTGTTGAGGAAAGGGTTCAAGATTACTGGCCAGGACATAGCTAGGATACGCGACAATCTTGGGGGATCAAGTACAGTTTAATTAAAGTATGTGTTGTAATTGATAAATATATCAAATAATTCACTTAATTATAAACAAGACATTGTAAAATTTGATTAGGAGTTGCTTCTAAGCTTGATTTCTCAAGCCAATGATGGCTTATATGCTTAGCATTGTTTTTGTTTTTGTTATACTTATAGTAGTTAGATAAAAAGAGGAAAGAATAAAAATAAAAGAGAAAAAGGCCCAAAAGCCTAAAGTACACCACTTTGAGCGTGGAGTGCAACCAATTCCATGGGGAATATCATGTAAATACCTAACCCCAAAAAAATGAAAGGGAATCGTAGAAAAAGATTAAATTAAACACAACTATGATCAATTTATTGAACATATATTTATTTTATATTAGATCTATTTTTAGTAATGTTCTAATAATATCAATTCAAAGTGGGACGTACTTACACTTTTACTACAGCCTTGTTAAATTTAAAAGAATTAATACACCGTTATATGTTATATGAACACGTTAAAGACACAAATTTGAAACGTATTGTGAATGAATAGTTAACTCTTAACATAAAGTCCTCTCTCATAAAAGAGGTAATCACTACTATATGTAGAGAACGTACCGGTGCACACTATTTACGGCAAATGATAATAGAGTATGATTTTTTTTTTCAAAATAATAGAGTATGATTCAAATTTAGTAATAATGTCTTTTAATGGGATAAACTTGTCCCCCGAGAAAATTTAAATGAACCTGATCGATCTAACTTCGAATCTGTACAAAAGAACCATCGAATCGGATCTCAAAAGATCAATTCCAAAATAATATTTGAAAAAAAAAAAACTCATCAGATGAATTTATCCTAAAAATCAAAGTAGGTTGAATATGCAATCAGTGTCTCTGTTACTGACGAACCCGGACCCAAATGTGGGTTCGTGGCGGTCGGCTTGTAGAGGTCATAAGGGTGCCAGAGATGGTCAAGTGGGCACGGGTTGTCCGAGTCGAGTCTGACCCACGGCTTGCCTTTGCCGCTCCAATGGAGGAGGCTCACCGGACCGGGGTGCAGCGGTCGGCAGCTTCCTTTGACATTGTCGCCTCCGAGGCCATGTTGGTTCCACCGGTGGTCGATTGCCTCCACATTGCCACCGAACACTAGAAGGAATGGGGGCAAGGACCCTAGCTCATAGATTCTTTTCTTCTTTTGTACCTTCATCCAATTCTCAATTTTCTGAAAAATAAAATACAGTTAATATTATTACGATTTTTGCAATTTTCTTTTATATAAATAAATATTACGTTTTATTTTAACGGAAATTGTAGCATTTTTTTTTAGAAAAATCGATATTATTAGAAATCAAATTAGTTAAAAAAGACTATTTTTTCCCCTTTCATAAGGCTTTTTTATTAAAAAAATAGGGTTAAGAACATAAAAACAATAATAATTATAGGTCATGTTGATATTCTCTGTTCAAAATTGAAAATTATACTCGTGTTCAAATTATTAGATTTGCCGCTTCCACTTTTTTTTTATTACTGGTTTTGACTTTAAAATTGGAGTTTTAAGCAACAAAACATTTTCACTTTTTAAAGTATTATAGTTGTTGTTGATGATTTAAGCTGATTTAATGGTGTAAAAACATATTTTTGTTACTTTTTTTTTCATTAAAGATTTAGTTTTTCCTTTTTGACAAGTATTTTTTCGATTTATTAAACAATTATTTAGGTACAATAGTTTCTAAAAAAATCAATCACTCATGCCCCTATGACTTGAGAAGATGCTTAAAAAAAAATCAGAAGATGCTTAAAAAACAAGATTTTGTTTGTTAATTTTAATTATTTTTTTGGAAATTCTGGAACTCAGAAACCCTAACCCTAGACCAGGGCAACGAAGGGAAAAAGAAGACGAAGCATCAGAGAAAAATGATACAAAGCAATTGCGGATCATTTGGGCAAATTCCTTCATCTGGTCACCCATCACCTTTAAATCACTAAAGGGAACCCTGAGCGAATCAAGGTTCAACCCCACACAAAATAAGTCTTACAAATCAGTCCTTAAAATAAAAAAGCTATTACAAATAAGCCACACGGGCCAAACTAACAATATCAAGGCCCAAACAATACAAAGCCCAAAACACCATAGGAAGGCCCTGACTTGCATACATCCAACACTCCCCTTCAAGGAAGGACTTCCTGTATACTGTCAAGAAGCTATCCATGATCTTCATACTTCCCATTATCCTGCTCCCCTTCAATTTGGAACACATTTTTCATACCTATCTTTGAACACAAATACTTGAGCTGCTTCTTGGGAAGGGACTTTGTGAACAAATCAGCTTCCTGTTCTTCACTCTGTAAATGACTAAGCTGCAAAACATTTTTCAATAACAAATCCCTAACATAATGACAGTCAATTTCTATGTGTTTAGTTCTTTCATGAAAGACTGGATTCGAAGCAATTTGAATGGCTGCCTTACTATCACAATATAGCATGACAGGTTTCTTTTGCTCAAAACCCAACTCTTTCAGTAAAGAACTAAGCCAAACAATCTCTTGAGCAGCCTTACCCATACTCCTGTATTCTGCCTCAGCAGATGACCTGGAAACAACATCCTGTTTTTTAACTTTCCAGGATATAACAGAACTTCCTAACTTCATACAATAACCTGAAACAGACCTCCTAGATACACAGCAGCTTCCCCAATCGGAATCACAATGACCAGACAGAATAGAAGAAGTATGAGAGGAGAAAAACAAACATTTCCCAGGTTCTAGCTTGACATATCTCACAACTCTGAGAGCTGCATCTAAATGTGATTGTTTAGGGAAATTGACAAATTGACTCAGATGCCTGACAGCAAAGGCAATATCTGGCCTCGTCATTGTCAAATATAATAACCTACCAATTATCCTTCTATATGAACTTGCATCTTTAACAGCCAAATCACTCTTATTTATACCAAGATGAGAATCATATTCCTGAGAAGTTAACTTAGAATTGACCTCCATAGGTGTGTTGGCTGGTTTACAACCAGCCAATCCAACCTCGGAAATTAATTCTAAGGCGTATTTCCTTTGGTTTAAAACAATGCCTTTTTCAGAACGGATAACTTCTATACCAAGGAAATACTTTAACTGCCCAAGATCTTTCATTTTAAAGCTGCTTTCCAACACCATTTTGAGCTCTGAAATCAGCATGGAACTGTTCCCCGTTATTAACAAGTCATCAACATAAACCAATAATATCACAATTTGATCACCACTCTTTTTTGTAAAAAGGGAATAATCTGCTTTTGATTGAAAATAACCATTGCTCAAAAGGGTATCAGTAAGTTTCACGTTCCATTGCCTAGAGGATTGTTTGAGACCATACAAGGATTTGGACAATCGACAAACCATTCGATTCTCCCCTTGATTGCCAAATCCTTGAGGAATGTCCATAAAGACTTCCTCATCCAAATCCCCTTGGAGAAATGCATTATACACGTCCATTTGAAATAAAGGCCATTGATGAATAGAGGCTAAAGCCAAAATTGTACGAACAGTTTGCATTTTAACAACTGGAGAAAAGGTTTCGTAATAGTCAATGCCGTATTTTTGTTTAAAACCTTTTGCAACTAGACGTGCTTTATGCCTTTCCAAACTGCCATCAGCTTTAAACTTTAATTTGAAAACCCATTTACATCCTATGGCAGTCTTACCTGGTGGGAGTGGAACCACATCCCATGTCTTATTGTTTTCAAGAGCTTGTATTTCTTCTTTCATGGCTGATATCCAGGATGGATCCTTAATAGCCTCGTCAAAGGTGGCAGGTTCTGTTAATCTTGAGACAGAGGTTAGAAAAGAATAATAATCAGGAGATAATCTGTTATAAGATATGTAATCTGTGATAGGATATAATGCAGCAGAATAGCTCATGTCGTAGCTACTTGTCCAGATTGGGGGCCTGATAGTTCGACCTGTCCTCCTGTTAATTGGGACATCACTAGAAACAGGATTAGTAGCAACTGGGCCATCAGAACTGCCTGATTCATCATTTGGCACCTCAGGAGTATCATTAACTGGTAAAGAAGTCCCTTCATCATTAAAATCATCTCTTTGAATATGGGACAACTCCTCAGAGCTGTCATTTGAATTAGGCAGTTCATCATAGGTATGCATTCTAGGTGTTACATCGCAAAAGATAGGCATCTGATCATGCTTGTGATTTTCAAAAGGGAAAATATTTTCACGAAACAGCACATCCCTGCTGAAAAATATCTTTTTACTAGATATATCATACAATTTGTATCCTTTCTTTGTATCAGAATAACCAATGAATACAGATGGGATGGCTCTAGAGGCAAGCTTATCAGACACAACTAAATCCTTCGCGTATGCTAAACACCCAAAAGTTTTCAAATGTGAGATAGAGATGGGTTTTTTCTTTAAAATTTCCAGGGGACTTTTACCATTTAATAGATCAGAAGGCATAAGATTGATCAAATAACAAGCTGTCAAGATACATTCCCCCCATAGAAAATTAGGTAGGGAGGATTGCAATTTAAGAGCTCTGGCTACTTCTAGCAGATGCCTGTGTTTCCTTTCTACTCTCCCATTTTGTTGGGGAGTATAGGAGCAAGAAGTCTGATGCAATATCCCCTTACTGGTTAAAAAGGAACTAAGTTGCTCATTGATAAACTCTCTGCCATTATCTGTTCTTAAAATTTTGACAGATTGAGAAAACTGATTTTCAATCATGGTAACAAAGTTCTTTAAGATAAGGGGAGTATCAGACTTGAACTGCATTAAAAAGGTCCAAGTGAGTCGAGAGAAATCATCCACAATGGTAAGAAAAAAACGTTTATTATCATAAGTGGTTTCATAATATGGACCCCAGACATCTGCATGAATTAGAACAAATGGGGACTCAGCCCTTGAATCTGAAATGGGAAATTTGGGTCTAGTAATTTTGGCTTTGGGACATATTTCACAATCCTCCAGAACAGATTCATTATTTCCAAAAGAATCCACAGACGAAATATTTTTCAAAGTTTTAAAAGATGCATGACCTAATCTATTATGCCATAACATCAATTTATTTTTGACAGAGGAGTGTAAAGCAACATTCTGAGAGCTGGAGGTTGTTGTCTTGAGAAAATACAGACCTGAATTTTCAAAGCCACTCCCCAAGACCCTCCCATTTGAGAGGTCCTGCAGAATGGCGATATTAGGAAAAAAAAGAGCAGAACAGTTTAATTCCTTTGTTAACTTTGAAATTGAAAGTAAATTGTATTTGAAATCAGGAATGTAAAGAATGTTCTGTAGTTTTTTGTCAGGTCCTAGAATTAATTCCCCAATGCCAGAAACACTAGAAAAAATCCCATTAGGTAATTGGACTTTGGAGCCACAAATAGGTTTGAAATTGGTTAACCAATCTGAATGATTGGTCATATGGTTTGTGGCCCCTGTGTCAATAATCCAATGTTGATCATTGATAATATGAGAGTTAGCAGAAATTATACCTGCAGAGTTGGCCTGGCTTAGGGTACTGGTGGCTGTTGCAGATGGGGTGACCCTTCCCAGATTTTGAACAAGCTGCTCAAATTGCTGCTGAGTGAAGGATATGGTAGTATCACGTGCACTGGTCATAGGAGGGGCACCACCATTTACTAAATTGGCATCTTCCATGCTGCCACTTATAATGGTGGTAGCACTGGATATGTTGTTAGCCATCTTCCCCTTTCCAGAATCCCTATACTTGAAGCAGTTGTCAATGACATGCCCTTTTTTCTTGCAATATTCGCATCCCTTTGCGTAACATCGTTCAATTGAGTGTCCTTTTTTGTGGCAGAAAGAACACTCAAGATTGGGATTAAGATTGGGATTCTTTTTTGGCTTATCATTTCCCAAACCAAAACTCACATTCATAGAGCTTCCAGCTGAATTGGCATCTGAGGTAACAACTCTGTGGTTTTCTTCTTGCATTAACAGGCTGTATGCCTGATTAACAGATGGGAGGGGAGTCCACATGAGGAGCTGACTTCTAACTGCTGAGAATGTATCGTTTAGTCCCATTAGGAACTGAAATAAGCGAAGGTTGTCTTTATGCTCCATATGTTTCTTGAAGGAATCTCCCTCAATGAAAGGCAGATTGCAAGCAGAATCGAACTCAGCCCACAAGAACTTCAGTTTTGTGAAAAACGTTGATACACTGTCCAATCCTTGTCTTGTCATCACAATGTCCCTGTGTAGCTGATAAGTACGAGATCCACTTTTCTTATCAAAGCTTTCTTTTAAATCGTTCCAAGCATGGCAAGCAGATGAAGCATACATGATACTATTTGCAAGATCCCGGGAAACAGAATTTAATATCCAGCCGAAGACAACAGAGTTACATCGATCCCACAATTCATGTAGGGTTGGATCGAATTTCTCCCTAGGGCATGTACCAGTGACAAATCCTAATTTGTTCTTCCCGTGTAATGAAATGAACATCGCTCGACTCCACATGGGATAATCGTCAATACAAGAAAGCTTAACAGACACCATAGCCATACCAGAGTGATCAGACGGGTGAAGATAGAGCGGGTGATGGGGATGCACCTCTGGATAATCATTGGCGCCGATAAGATTCTTCACGGGGTCAGAAACTTGCGTCGCATCACTCTGATTGCTCATGGTAGCGGAATGGGAACTCCAAGATTGTCGAGCGGGAGAGGCGTGGTACAGATTGGAAGATCAATTGATGTAATCGATCGAAGAGAGGACTGTCGAAGATCAGCAACAGGATCAGGATCGATATACGAGAGGAATCAAGTTTCTCTTTAGCTCTGATACCATCTGGAACTCAGAAACCCTAACCCTAGACCAGGGCAACGAAGGGAAAAAGAAGACGAAGCATCAGAGAAAAATGATACAAAGCAATTGCGGATCATTTGGGCAAATTCCTTCATCTGGTCACCCATCACCTTTAAATCACTAAAGGGAACCCTGAGCGAATCAAGGTTCAACCCCACACAAAATAAGTCTTACAAATCAGTCCTTAAAATAAAAAAGCTATTACAAATAAGCCACACGGGCCAAACTAACAATATCAAGGCCCAAACAATACAAAGCCCAAAACACCATAGGAAGGCCCTGACTTGCATACATCCAACAGAAATCAACGTATTTAATATTGGAACGTGGATTAACACAACTTGACATATACTAAAAAAATTAACGAAAAACAAAACACAATGTGGATAATTTCTCTTTACGTAAAAATAGAGGTGACAGCTACGTACCCTTCTGTAATTTCCATCTCTCCACTTGGCCAGATCCATGACCATGACTCCTGTGTTGAAGTAACATGGCTTCTTCGACCCGAATGCCCCGTTCAGTTCCGGGTCGGACCAGAACGCCTCCGTGAAGTATCTCGTGAAGTTAGCGTGGCAATACTCCGGCGCCCCGATCACTCGCGACCCGGTCAACGCCGTCTCCCACAGCTTCCTCAGGTCGTCGACCACCACCAGGTCGGAGTCCAAGTATATAACTCTCTCCACACACGGATCAAGAATGTCGCCGAGGTAGTTCCGTGCGTAGTTCAGCGGGTTCTCCAGAGCCTGCCGGACGCTGCCGGAGATGAGGTTGATGACGGTGTCTTCTCGGAAAATATGAACCTTGAAGGCCAGCGACGGGAAGGTGGACCTCACTATGTGGGTCAGCACGCGGGGGCTGACCGGGTCGAACTCCGCCGCCACGAAGTGGAAGAACAAGCTCTCCGGGCAGGACGTGTGGCGGAGGACGGAGTGGACGGCGGCGATCGAGCCGCGGAGGTATTCTGAGTCCAGAGTCATCGCCACGTGGACTATCCCCGGGTTGCAGGACGCGGAGGAGGAGACGGGGCAGTCTGCGGCGTTCCGGTAGTCGGGTGCTTCCCGGTAACGGAGCTCCGACGACATTGCCGCGCCGGGGAAGGATCGGATCGCGAGGCGGACGGGGGAGAGGAGGAGGATGAAGGCGAGGACGACGCCGTACTGGAATCCCGCCGCGAGCATGGCCGTCGACTCTGGTTTCAAAAACCAGAGGACGATGATGTTGGAAGTGAAGCCTCCTCCTCTATTTGGAGAGGGAGAAGATTTAGGGTGCCATGTTTGGAGTCTCTTCACTCTCTCTCTCTAGTCTCTCGTATATACTTACTTCTTTATTTATCTTGGTTTAATATATAAATAAAGAAAATATGTAATAAATTTTAATTTAATTGAATTGTTTGGTAATTGGGTTGGAGTTTACTATATAATACAACGTCAAACTCTCGGGGTCATGTTGAAATTAATATTATAGTAGTATAATTTTGACACGAGTCGGCTTATTAAAAATCAAAATTTGACAAGTCTTAATATCGTATTACCATAAAATTTAAAAACGTATTAGGAAAATTCTCACAGGTGAGGTTGCGTGTACATATTTGGAAACCTGCTGGCAAGTAAGGTATATACATTGACTTCTTTATTCAGTTTATATGTATTGTATATTATTTATAACAATATTATTCCATTATTTATTAGCTGACTTAAATATTAATCATTTTATTAAAATTGGGTTACATTTTATGAGCTGGTGGAGCCAATGAAAAGCTCAACCACGTGGCATGGCTTATGCAAGCAAGAATCACCAAACTAATTAAATAATGATAAAAATTAAATTGGCACTGGGAGACTATGCGGACAAAAAAGTATATTATATTAATCAACCAAAAGTTATCTGAATATATATACATATTATATGCAAATCTTAAAGATTGTAGCGACAATCCTATATTGTTTGAGCATTTAAGTGGTAAAATGGAATATGTATATTTTATTGACCATTTCGTATAAGCAAAAGAAAAGGGGAATATATATATAAACTAATAATATTATAAGATAAAAAAAAAAAAACTAATTTTGTGTAGGTTATAGAATTAAAACATGACTAGCTACTTTTGGAGTTACATTTTTCTAAGATGCAGTTAGTTAATCAAGGCGACTCATAGTTGCTGAGTCAAACTTGAGAGTATGATAACGACTGACTCATTATTATGGTTGTATAACTTACTTACCACTTGTGGTATTGTCGGATAAGTAAGAGTTACAAGTACGTTACGTATTAGAAACTCCTTTTAACTAACTGTAAGCGGTACTTTAGTTGGTTTGCTGTGTTGCCGGACGACCATCTGACGGCTGTGATTACCTTTCCACGTTTTTGAAACCTCATTGGCTCCCTAACTAACACACGTGGCCTAACCTAACATGCTTCGCTTCCCTCCTTGCCTACTTTCCCTGTTGAAATTGGAATAGTACCTGCTACCGCTAGTACTAACTATTATAAAAACTAGATAATGTGCACTCTTTTTTTTTTTTCCAAAAAAGATAATGTGCACTCTAAGAATGCGCGTTGTCTTCGTTAAAATATTATAATAATATAATCACGATGGCTCCGAAAATAATACAAGAGTATAATAAACCTGACTTCGAAAAATAAGAACTGCTACGGCAAATAATAATAATAACTATTATAAATATATAATATAATATAATAATAATTCATATATATATATATTCACATACTTATTTCATTTGGAAATAGCAACCTACTGTCGGGTGTCTTTCCTTTGGAGCTTTTCTTGGGTGGTGAAGGTCACCACATGGTGCCCCCCCGATCAACTAGAGAATTTTTCCTTTCCTGAGAGGCCATCTCAACATGACATTTCCCAGTCACAAACCAAACCAATATGCAGCTTTATAAGGCATCTTACCGTGTGAAACTATGAAGTGAAGACGGTCAACATGTCACTATTTAATTAATGTTGGATTTACGTCAAGCGATTGCAATTTGGACTCAATAATTAAGGCACATTTAATTATAATTCGAAATTTTAGAAAATGAACACCCGAAACCCAAAACACTTAGGCCCAAAAACACCCGAGTGGCGAAATCCACTTGGGAAGACCCCGAGTGTTAAAAACCACTCGGGAGTACCCGAGCAGAGCACTCGGGGGTACCCGAGTGCTCCTTTAGGGGTACCCATCCGGGTACCTCCTCTGTCCGGACGAGTTTTACTCGTCCGGATCCTTTTCCCCGGACGATATTTCATCCAAGGCTCGCTTTTAGAGGCCATTATTGGGACACTTAAGCTATAAAGCTCACCTACGGTTAAACCAATGTCAAATACATTATATTTACGGTCAACGCCGATTTATATTACTAAACTGCCACAATCGGACCGAAAAAGCACCGGAACCAGAACCGTTCAATAGGAACTCTATAAATAGAGCTCTCCATCTCTCATTTAAAGGTAATCTATCTCTCTCTCTAAGCTTACTTTCTCTTTCTAAGCTCATACTCATTTAAACATCAGAGTGAGCTTACCGAGAACCTCCAGTGCCCATTTGCAAGTATTCGAGGTGAAAGGAGAGCGAGGATTCGCGAAGAGGAAAGCACTCGAAGAACGCGTGCTAACAATTTAATTGTAAGAGATTCAATTCTGCTGAGGTTGTTTAACACGTCATTCATTAACTAAAAAATCAAATGTTCAATCCCTGTTGTGGTTATGAGAAATGAAAAATATGCATAACCAGCCTTTCATCTTTTACAATTGACCCGAAAAGTTAATATAAATAATAACAAGTATAATACAAATATTTCCCTCCTAATTTCACCCTTAATACCACCATGCAGAAAAAAAAACTAATCTTTTTAATATAACTTGAAGACATAATCTATAATTCTCACTCTTATATACATCGGACGGGATTGGATTGGATGAACATAGTGTAAAATAACCTAAAATCTGAAATTGCAAGTAATGTGTGATCTCAAATTGTAGTATTTAATTATGATGTAATATATAGTGTAATCTTAAATTACAATCTTTATTCTATTTTATGATGTGCATTACAGGTGAGTATATTATTATTATAGTAACATAATATATCTCAATATAATTATATTTAATAATATATTTTGAGTACTAACTTACACTCGAACTTTATATTTTAATGTTTATATTAATGAATTATAAAAATAAAAAACGAAAATATTAAACTAAATTCATTATTAAAATTTTATTACTTTAAACATTTTGTATAATTTTATTTCCATTAAAAATATGTCACGCTTATTCATTTTGTGGAACATCGTACAGACTTTAAGTCATGAAGTAAAAATAAAAAGATAATAATGTTAATATTAAATAATACAAACAGAATAAAAACCAGATAAAGTACTCTATCTATTTAGCAAATATAAAATAATTCCTTACATTCATTTTTTATATAATCTCAAATTAAATTGAGAAACTTGATTGTAATCTTATATTTAAGTTGAGAAACTTGATTGTAATCTTATATTTAAGAGAAACGACATTACATTAATATGTATTAAATTCGCTTGCCAACGTAATATAAAATTACATTCACACCATAATCATTCTTAGTCGCTCCGATTCGGCAAAAAAATTACCCAGGTCGGACCGATTCGGCCCTGAAACTGAGACCCAAATGAAAAATGATATAATTTTGATGTTGAGTTGAGACCATAAGAGCAATTGATATGATTTTTAATCATTTAGGTCCATTGCTCACCTCAGTTTCAATGTTCATACTTCCTGTTTTGGCAAGATACAACACCACACCCGCACCATTTACCAACCCAAAATAACCCCATATGATATGTATAACCAGACATGCATTATTTCCCCGACCAAATAAAAAAACCAATACCATTCTCTGTTAAATTTACTATTTTTAAACACCGAGATGGAAACATACAATACCATTCTCTCTTAAATTTACTATTTTTGGCAATGTAAAATACCCGATGATATGGACCGACTGAATCCCACACTCGAGTCCGGTCCAGATGTTATTCATATTTGCTTCCTCAGGAACACCCAGACGGAGCCTATATCTTCTTCTTCTATATATAATCTGCTACTTGCTAGGCAAGCTATGTATGTATATAGCCATCGTATATATATATCCACACAACCTTATAATTATTACTCACCAGACCGAACCTTGATGAATTTCATCATCTTTGCACCTCTTATTAATCGGATCCCATGTAGGCGATCTACAGATCATGGAAGTGCAACTCTCACTTCTTTCCTATCGGCTCCAAACGCCTGCACCGAATCAGTTGAACAATGAAGTTGATGAGCATCAACATATTGTGGTGTAAAAGTAGCTAAGCCAAGGAGATCCATGCCAACAGATTATACACCGAGCCGATAATTTAAACAGAGTAGAGGACTCTTACCTCGATTCCTTGTCCTTTGACATACACATTTTTCCAAAGATCTGAAGGATCCGGCATTGGACTTTCCTGGAAATTACATGTAATGAGAGACTCAATGAGACCATAACTCTAAAGTAATTATATGCCAAAAAAGCTTACATTTTAGGGTTAACAACCTAATGCTAATCGCTGCCCCAAATTTAAAATGTTTATATTCAGTATCCAACTATTAGGTTTGTTGCTTTATACCTTTTTTCGACCAATTTTAGCTTTAACTTGGCATTTTAAGCAACAAATCAATGTTTTCCACTTTTCCGAAATATCAGATTAATTGTTCATGGTTTAGGCATATCTGATGCTTAAAAAACTAATGTTTTTGTTTCGTCAATTTCAAGAGAATAATAATAATAATCAACAATCTGATAGTTGGGATACCGATTATCAACATTTTATATCAGGGACAGAGGTTGAGACTGTTTTCAGGCTCTTAAACCTACATTTTACTATGAATCAACAGCAAGCATTCTAAAACAGAACCAAACTGTCAAACTCAAACCTTTGCTTTAGCAATGGCTTCATCAACTTCTTTTCTCGCTTCTTTTTCGATATCCTGAGACAAGAAAACAAGTAAAAGTTAAAGAAGCACAAGAACGAATTTAGACGTGCAGTATTTCACCTTAAGCTCCTTTTCATTTGCTATGTCATGTGACAAGACCAACTTTCTTATCCTTTCTATTGGATCACGCTCCTGATACGAAGAAGAACAGAGATCAAGGTAAATATGGAAATAATTGGGTGGATAATATGAAAATTACTTTTTTTCCACTGCATATTCTCAAATCTACCTGTCGGATGCCGATGATTTCATCACGTGTACGATAAGTGCTGCCAGGATCGGACATGGAGTGCCCATGATATCGATAGGTGTCCATTTCAAGTATCTACAATCCCATAAAAGGAATATTAAGTGTAATAAAATTTACTTGATACATTTTGGATGATTATAAACAACTCAAACCTATGATTTTAACAATATATTAATGAAGCCTAGGATTTATTCAAAGTATGAAAATAAGAAAATTAACTCACAATAGGACCATTCTTCAAAGCATACTCCTTAGCAAATCTGCATGCTTGTTTTACTGCAAGGGCATCCATTCCATCTACCTGGAAACAGACACCAAAAATTAAAATTACCCTAACAGTATAGTTAAGTGAAAGCAAAAACTACTTGGCTATACACAATTCACCCACCAAAAATTTCATTTTAATTTGTATTAAAGGTTAAAGAACCTAAAAACAGTCCTAACTATAGATCATGTCGCTAATCGCTGTCCCAGATTTAAAATGTTGATATTTGGTGTCCTAAATTTGTTGCTTCGCACATTTTGACTAGTTTTGACATTAATTGACATTTTAAGCAATTAAAAATTGACATTTTAAGCAACAAAAACATGTTTTCCACTTTTCGAAGTATCATCAGATTGGTTGCTCATATTTTAGGCTTATTAAAGAGAAAAAAAAATGAAAATCAACCAATCTAATAGTTGAATTTACTGAATATCAACATTTTAAACTTGGAACAACAATTGGTAGCATGAGCTATAGTTATACAACAGCCAATGTGGAAAAGCAATATCAGGTTTTCTTAACCACGAAAAGCACGAAACTTGGTGAACAAGAAAACAAGCAAATAGCATAATCACCTTCAAACCAGGGACGTAATCCCCACGCATATAGTACGAGGTACTTTTCGATGCTCTCCATTCGGCTGTCCCCATTCCATCTGCATAACAAGAAGGACCTCTCAAATGAGATCGACCATAATTTAAGTTCGCATTTTCCACAAGAATTTGAAAACGGACCCATGTGAATGACTATAATTAAAACAAAAGGTACTCATATTTCAAACCCAACAGCTGAACATGAAAATCTCATTTAATCAGCTTAAGAATCAGAATTTTCTGCAATTAGATATACATATTCATCCAAGAAATTTGAGCGATTATGCATATGTACTAGTCAATCACAAATTGTGGAACAACATCTAAGTGGAGGTTCGGATCTACAAAATCATCTATGTTATGAGAATATCTAATTTTGCAAGAATCTTACAGTGATTGTTCTCGCAGACAAAAATAGCAGGAAGATCCCACAGAGCAGCCATGTTAAGCGCCTCGAAGATCTGCCCCTGGTTGGCCGCGCCGTCGCCGTACATGGTGAAAGTGACGTTCTCATCCTTGGAATACTTCTGGGCGAAGGCCAAACCGCAGCCCAAAGGAACCTGAGCTCCGACGATTCCATGGCCGCCGTAAAAGCCCGCCTCTTTCTTGTAAAAATGCATCGATCCACCTCTGCCCTTGGAGCCGCCGTCACGGCGTCCCATGAGCTCGGCGAACAACTCCAACATCGTACCGCCGCGTCCGAGGAAGGTGCAGTGGTCGCGGTAGGCGGTGATGATGCAGTCTTTCTTGGTAATCGCCGCCTCCATGCCGACGGCGACGGCCTCCTGGCCGTCGTAGAGGTGGCAGAACCCGCGGATCAGCCTTGCCTTGTAGAGAGAGTCCGCTGCAATTTCCATGCGCCGCATGGTGGCCATGTCGCGGAAGAAGGACATGAGCTCGTCGGAGGTAGTTTCGACGGAGCGCGACGGCGGTTCGCAGTTGTGGGCGACGAAGGGGAGGGAGGTCTCGAGTGTCATGGGGGTGGCGTTTGTGGAAACAGGACGAGTAAGTACGGCGGCAACAAGGGGGTTTAGGAGGCGATAGCGCCGCGAGGAGGCGGATGCGACGGTGGATAGAGCCATCTCTGACCGACGTTCGATCAAATGACGCAGTGAACAGAAAGGTGTCCTTGTTCGTTGCAATTTCTAGATGTAGAGAGACAATAGTCACGTAGATCTTCTGAAATGATGACACGTTGATAGCAACGCGTCATAAAAGGACAAAAAGTTTTGAATGGAATTGGTTCCTAAAGTTTCGTTCATTAAGCTTGTATACTCGCATACTTTCTGCCAACTTAACTTAAGCAAAAATAATATTTCACCTAATCTTTCAAATTACCGACTGATATCTAATCAGTCGATAAAATTAATAACTACTTTTTTTATAAACGTTTTGCTAAATAAGTGTACAAAATACTATTATTACATTTTTTTTGTCAAATTTCGACTGAAATATAATTAGCAATTTTTTTTTTGGCCAACAATTATCAAATTGTTTCACTGCTTAAACATGAGTTATCAATTTATTTGGCGGGTGTAATCGTGGGATTTGTCTCGGAAGGAATAAAGTTGCGATTGTTAATTAATAATTTCTATATATATGAGTCGTCAAGTACGGTTGTTGTAAATCTAGAGAAAATCTCAATAAGGAACGTTTCTTTAATTGCAGGGAGTTAGTTATATACTTCATGTATGACATCAGCATTACATCAGTATTACTTAAACAAACTAATCGAACTTACTAATTCTATCACATACTTCTACAGTTGTGAAGATGGTGGAGTTGTTGGAGTAGGAGAGGAGTTTGTTTAGGAGATGATAATGGATTGTGCGATGGATGAACGACAATTCTCAAATAGGATTGTTAGCCAAACTTATTCATAAACTAGGCTTCTTCATAAACTAATTTCTAAAATAGGTTTTTTTTATTTTTTTAATCAGATATATTTTTTACTTTACATCCTAAAATTTATATTTTGTTACAATTAAGATGGAAGTTCTCTGGGGAATCCAGGTCCTTCTGGTGTTGGGGGATTGCTCAGAGATCAATCCACCCCTAAACTGAAATATAATACAAGAAATATATTAGAAAAATTGAAAAAAATAAATAAGGTAACTATATGTAAAAGTTAAAAGCTAAAAAAATAATAAATTAGTAATAGTGAAAATTTGTAAAAATAAATTATGCTAAAGATATAGATTATAAAAAAAAATGTGATATAAAATGTAAATAAACTAAATACTCGTGATTTTTTTAAGTATGAAATACAAAAATGAAAGCGTACATATACCCTAAGTAAAACATGTTAAATTTATAAAACTAGTGACTGGAAAAAAAACATATAAACTAATTTAAATTTAAAAAATCCATATAATAAATTTAAGAATGAATTTTAGTTTGTATATATATATATTTTCATACTCTTGATGAATAGTTTTTATATCATTATATAGTTTTTTTTTGCCATTATAAAGTTGTTTCAAAACTTATTTATTTTCATATGTAAATTTTATCATTTAATTTCACATATTTTTTAAGAATGTATTATATTTCGATTGAGGGTTCATTTGTAACATATTGTAAACTTTAGGATGGAAAGTAAATAAGATTTATTATTAAAAATGTAAAGAGACCTATTTTGGGAATTAGTTTCTGAACAAGCCTAGTTTGGGAATTAGTTTCGAGAAGTAACCTACTTTGGTCATTCACTCGATGGATGAAGGGTATTTAGCACAGTTGTTGAGGATGACGATTGATTTGCTTGCGCATATTCCGAAGCTGCCCGATATCGATCCGCAGTTGCTGAAGAATGCGGGTTTGGCTTCGAATGTTATCAATCGCCCTCTGATTTGCGAACTAGCCAGTTGAGGAGAGACAATACCATGAAAAAGAAAACAATATGTTTTTTTATGATTGTTTTGAGACAGTCCGACTCAATCAATATGCCATTAAAGTTGGCAAATATTACTACATTGTGACTTAAATCGGACAGTCTTGAAATTCTAAGTCGGAACATGTAAAATGGCTAAGCATTGTTTGTGAAATTGATAGTTTTAGTGAGTAATTGGATTGCTTCAAAATTATGAAAGGAGCAACTTTAACTATACCTAGATAGATTGAAGGACGGACTAATGCGATTTCGCGATCTTTCAAGGATACTGAAATCGAAAATGCTTAAAAGAACACCCGATCATGCCTTTAAATTTCGAACGCGATTTGCTCCGGAGAGATGGTAACTCACTTTAGTTTTATAGTGGGTCCGATTGTAACTCACTTTAATACCTAGTTGTTGAAATATTAAAGTTGTAGGTTGCTTTGTTATCACTAATAAAGTCTGAGGACTAATATGCTATTATCCTTTCTCAGTTAGTTGAAGTAGTTGGGGCTTATTATAAATAGCCTTTGTACTAAAACATCGAATCCAATTGAGTAAGATCGCTCAGTTCTTGATTTCCTGCACAGATTGATAAGTTTTACATGGTATCAGAGCAGAACAAGATCGGATTTCGCCATTTTCACTTCGATTCTTGATTGATGGCCAGAGTTTCAGCAAACAATGTGTGGCCGCGCCTTGGAGGAAATGCCGATCAGCCGCTGCCGCAAACGCCTGGAGGAGCGAATCGGACGCCACCGCCGCGAAATGTTCCTCCTCCTCCTTATAATCAAGATACGCAGCAAATCGAGGAGAATCCACTTGAAGATCGTATGTATATTCATGCTTCAAATACGCCGGGAATGCTATTGATTGGATTTCAGCTTACTGGCTGCAGCAATTATCAGGTATGAGTACGATTGATGAGTGATGCTGTGCTAGCTAAAAATAAGCTCTGTTTTGTCGATGGAAGCTGCCTTAGAGAATCAGTTCCTGAGGTTTATCGTTTTAAGCGGGATCGATGTAATGTGATGGTTAAGGGATGGTTGACATGAGCTGTTGCTAGGAACTTGACACATGGATTGATATATAATGATATTGCTATGGCCATTTGGAATGAGCTGAAAGAGAAATACCATAAAATTATTGGGGACATTGTATCAACACAGCTTGTTATCTCATAAATATTATGCCATCTTCTGTTCTAAAGGGCATGACACATTTCCAGATTCTTTACGGAAGAGCAGCTTCTTACTCTCATCTTAGAGTATTTGGTTGCTTGTGCTTTGCTGTGAATGTGCAAGTAGCAGATAAGTTTCAGTCTCAGTCAATTCCAGCTGTCATGATGGGTTATTCTACCACTCAGAAGGGATATATTTTTCTTGACTTGAGGAATCAAAAGCTTTTGTAAGCAGAGATGTAAGTTTCAGGGAGAACATTTTTCCTTTTGAGAAGTCAACACAGATGCATCATAGTGTGTTTCCTGCTCCCCCAAGCAACATACTTGAGGATCTGGATTTTGGTATTCCCACTTTTCAACGTTTTCAAGCTGTGGATGATCTAGAAGCTGATGCAACACAGGTAGAGGAGTCTATTCCTCCTCAACCAGATATTGATTTTCAGCATTCTATAGAGCTGGAAGATGAGCAAATAGAGGAGACCGACATGCTTTATCAACAAGAAGACAATGGTGTTGAGATTCATGGTACTGAAACTAATCATTTCCAAGAAGAATGGTGATGATGATGATGTTCCTCCTCCATCTACAAGAACAAGATCAGAAAAGGAAGTGAAGAAACCAGGATGGCAGAGGGATTATATAATGGGTTGTAAGGCACTCAGCTATTCTTTTGTCTCGGATGAATACATAGGCTTTCTTGCGGCTCTTGAGAAGATAAGGGAGCCATATTCTTTTGAAGAGGCAAATAAATACAAGTTATGGGTTCAAGAAATGCAACAAGAGATATCAGCACTCTAACAGAACATAACATGGGAGTTAGTTTCTCTACCAAATGACAATAGAGCTTTAGGATGCAGGTGGGTCTATAAGGTGAAATACAAAGCAGATGGGAGTGTGGAAAGGTATAAAGCGCGTCTCGTTGCAAAGGGGTATACACAAGAAGGAGTTGATTAAAAGGAGACATTCTCACCTGTGGTAAAGATGGTAACAGTTAGAACCATCTTGAGTATTGCAGCAGCTCAAAGCTGGCTCATGTATCGAATGGATGTCAATAATGCGTTTTTACAAGGAGATCTTGAAGAAGAAGTGTGTATATGGAAGTTCCTCAGGGTTTTAAGACAGAAAATGGAAAAGAGAAGTTGGTTTGCAAGTTGATTAAATCGTTGTATGGATTGAAGCAAGTATCGAGGCAATGGAATATTAAATTGACAGAATGTTTAATTCAAAATGGGTATCACCAGAGCAGATATGATTACAGCTTGTTCAGCAAGAAGACTGAGGCAGGACATGTCCATATGCTCATCTACGTCGATGATTTGATGATTACAGGGTCAGACATGGGATTAATAGAGAATTTGAAGGGTATTTTGCAGCAGCATTTCAAGATCAAAGACCTTGGAAGACTCAGGTACTTTTTGGGGCTGGAAATAGCAAGAACAAGTGAAGGGATCGTACTCAATCAGAGAAAATATACCCTTGAGCTAATCTCTGACATGAGTTTGCTTGAAGGGAAGGCATCATGTACTCCAATTGAGCATAGTAAAAAGTTTAGCTCTTTGACTTATGATGAGTTATTCAAGCTCAACAAAGGAGATAAAAGACTGGAAAATGCAGAACAATACATGAGGGTAATGGACAAATTGTTGTACCTTACCATGACTCGTCCTGACATAGCATACTCAGTTCAACATTTAAGTCAATTTGTTAAGGATCCAAAGGAGTCTCACTTGGGAGCAGCAATAAGACTGATACGATATGTGAAAGCTGCACCTGGACAACTTTTGTTCTTTCCAGCAAAGAATAATCTTTTGAGCATGTTAGCATACCGTGACAGCGACTGGGGCTCTTGTGTGATGTCAAGAAGATCAGTTACTGGCTTTTGTATCAGGTTAGGGGAAGCTATGACATCTTGGAAATCCAAGAAACAGTCAACTGTATCAAGATCAAGTTGTGAAGCAGAATATAGAAGTATGGGCATGGTTTCTGCAGAGATTGTTTGGCTCAGAGGGTTGTTGAAGGAGCTAGGTTTTGAGCAGCAAGCACCTACTGTTCTAAGATGTGATAACAAGGCTACAATCCAAATAGCAGCAATCCCATGTTCCATGAGAGAACTAAACACATAGAAATTGACTGCCATTGGATTCGAGAGCTACTAGTGAGGAAGGTAATTCGAAATGAACATGTTTCTTCAGAGGAACAACCTGCAGATCTCCTTACTAAAGTTTTGGACAGCAAGTAGTTGAATACTCTTCTGCAATATTATGGGATAAAGAACATCTACAGAGGTGTTGAGGAAGAAGGGAAGGAAGAGGAAGAAGCCATTTAATTTAAACAAATATTAAGGATGGATGGATGAATAGAAGTAACATAGTGTAGTGACTGATATGATATGTATGGAAGAAAAGAGACATTTAATTTAAACAAATATTAAGGATGGATGAATAGAAGTAACACGTATCTTTCTCAATTTTACATTACAGAAGACCCACCAACTCTCCCCCCTTCTTCTATATTTACACAACAGATTGCTGACACAAAATCATCTACAAATAATCCGGCTTCCACCTCCTAAACCCTTCATTCCTTTTGAGATTCATCTGCTATCCACCTGGTAAAATGATCATTACACGGCCGGCCAGAGTTACTCTCAGCCACCCTCTATGAATTTGCAGAATTACAATTGCAGAATCAACTGGGCTTCATCAATTACAATGCGCCAGAGAGCAATCTGTGAAACCTCTGCAACCTCGAGGAACTGTTCTTCTCCGGATTTTTCGATTTCCTTCTCTTCTTACGAAACAAAAGGTCTTCCGTGTCCAATACATAAGACACCTATCAATATATCCAAATAGTTTCAGTTTTTTTTCAAAATTCAAAAAGAGGACATGCATGAGCAAATATGTTGTAATATTATTACCTTTGATGAGGCGCAAGCTATCTTACACTCAAGACCGTTGATAACTTTAAGTCCTTCAATGGCCCGACTTTCATCGGCATCTGCAATTTTGCGTCTGTTCCTGCAACTCAAATTCCATAACAAGTAATCTTAATCAACATACAATAATATAACTTGATTAAGTTGATATGGTGAATCTCTTATCTTGGTAGGCACTTACCTCTTTAAGAAAATCCCCGACTTCTCTTTTCTGTCGGGAATCACCGTGAGGAAGTCACTGTGCAGATAGGCTGCGAAATTAGGGTCGATAGTCACTGCAGTGACTTCTGGCTTGTCATGGCAGCTATCCATAAGTTGGATCGACATTCGTGATGGTGAAGGTGATGTCGTCTGAAAATAGCAAATAAATAAATTTACGGTCGTGAAGAATCAAAACACTGTAATACTGTAAGTGAGAACAAGATAGATACGTACACATTCGATTCTGTATATATTCTCTTCATGGAGGAGGACTCTGGCATTTTCGTGATAAACAATATCGATAAATCTTCCTCTTTTTCTCAGTTTTTCGTATGTAAATAGTTGCAGCAGCTTGTTGTCCATTTCATCCGTTGCTACCGCTTGCAGCTGTTGTAAAAAAACAAATTCAAGACAATTTGGAAAAAAACTTAAACAAAGAAGATATTCAGGAAAGTTTAGGAAAAATAACCTGTTTGACCAACTTGTAAATCAGCTTGTCCAGTGTGAATAGAAGGTAAGATTGAGTCCCAATGATAGCTCTGCAGTCATCCTCAAATTTTGTATTGTCGGAGGAGCCGTCTAGTAAGTTGTAGAGGGCTGTCATAAATCTGAAACACAGTGGAATGGTGATCCAACTTAGTTTGATGCAACAAAGAAAACATCAAGAACCAGTATTTATTTCTAATTTTAATAAAAATCCTACCTTTCATAGGAATCACTCGGGCTAGCATCGCTTGAAGCCTTCCATTTCCTCTCAGCAGATGAGGAGTTTATTTTAGCAGATTGTATCCTCTCATAAAGTGTCTGCAGTAATAAAAATAAGATTTTTACTGAAACAAGGAGAATTGATGTATTTACTACAAATACTATTAAAAAGAAGATTTTTACTGAAACAAGGAGAATTGATGTATTTACTCCAAATACCGATTATGAGAAGCACAATCTGAATACCTGGTGAAGCCGAAACAGCACATAAAAAGAATCATTCCCATAGAAAACCCGAGAATCTCTATGTTTGCTGTCGCGGACTGAGGGACCCACATGCTTTGCCAGAGGCTTTACGTTCAGAAGAAATCGTTCTGAACCGTCTCTGTCAGCATCGTGAGCATCTGCAACACCATCTGCCTCACCTTCACTTTCGACCTTGTTTTCATGGTCAGCATCTTCTTCATGGAACCCATCTTCACCTTCACCAGATTCGCTTGCAGAAATGTCACCATTCTCCGTTGCGTTCTCACTCTCCTCTGATGACCTATGAGCACTTTCATCGCCTTCATCATCAGCCACGTTCCTACCTCTTGTCTCACCACAACCAGCCTCGGGCTCCCCATGTCTAGTTTTGAGTTGACTGGTCGCTGCACCACTGTCTTTGACCTTGTTAACAGGAGGTTCTAGATTTGCCTGCCCGTAAGCTGCAAAGTTATCCTCCTCGAAATCTCCATTAGGAGACAATTCACCTTCCTCTCTTTCGATCTTGGGCTGACTAACCAATGCTTCATGGTATCCGTTCGTGGATGGGTTGGCTCTTGTACCATCACCAATCTGAAGATTGACAAAATTCTTTTTACACACACACACATAGAAATTAAACTTGCATCAAATTAACCCAAACAATGTGCCTAGTGTCCTGCACTTCAAGGTCTCAACTAATAAACCAGCTTAGATCAGGCAAAACATAAAATAACCATAAACATAAGAAGTGCTTGTATTTGTACCTCGGTCGGAGGTTTAATCTGAACAGTAGCTTCAACAGCATGGGTCTTTGATCTTGAAGGAGTACCTGCCACCCCTTGAGATAATAAAAATAAATAAATAAATAATCAATACAAGACAGCAGAAAAGGGAACTGAAATACTGTTCATTACAAGGCGAGGATTTGATAATTAATAATGGATATGAAATATGATCGGTGGAAGTGATTCTGCCACATCATTCTAAAACAATTTTTTTTTAAAAAAAAAAATAAGCAATTATCTTTAAAAAAAAAATTGATGATGCCACAGAATTTTATACCCTGGATAAAAACCCAGAATTATATCATAAATAAAATGAACTTAACCCATTTCCATTCAAACAGATGATATCCAGCAATTTCTTTTTCTTCAACAAATTACTCCAAGGTCGAGGAATATTCAAACCTGAAGTGGTCTTTTCGGTAATAGTTTGGCCATTATTTTGGTCAGCCCCTGCAGCAAGGGAAGCATTTCCATGGGCTAATCGGTCATTGGAACTAGATGGCATGCTGACACCCGAGGTTTCATCAGCAACAGACGGAGTACTCTGCGCTTTACCATGCTGAGGAGTTTTCCGATCCGCAGCTTCTACGTTATCTCCATTCACCCAAAGCCTGCTTCCATTACTTTGTTCCGGTGGAAGGTCTCCACTTTTTGGTGGGTTTGGCTGTCTCGAGCTCATCGCATTAGCAGTAAGGTCTACACTTACAGAGCCAGTACCTTTGACAGCTTCACAGTTTGCTGTTACAACATCTTCTGTATCCTCAGCGCCCTGAGGTCGAGAAGAGACACCAAGCATGGGCTCCAAGAATGTGTTCCAGATTTTCATAACCTTATCCACTTGCTCGGTTGAACAAACTTCGGCACATGAATATTTTATGAGCTGATACAGATCTTCGTGGATGTCGGGATCTGGGTAATCAAAGTCCATGTCAGAGGTGATGGTACGTTTATTTCCAGCAGCGATTGCTAGAAGCACGTCATCTTCTTTCCTCCTTTTCTCGCTAATTTCTTTAATTTCTGACAACAGGGCTAAGAAAATACAGAAAAGAAGCAATCAGGCTAAAACACTTACAGCACAGGGCTTTATAGAGCGTAAAAGATAATAAAACTTAAGAATTTAAAGCATTTGATTACCTTTAGTACTCAAACTCTTGGTATCCTGCTGCTTGAAGTAGAAGCTGCGATGATCAAGTGATTTATGATAGTTCTTGGCATAAATCTCGGCCCAAACTTTATTGAATTCGGCACGACATCTGGCCCATTCTTCTTGCTTTTGCTTGAGACGGGTCAATATTACAGGTAGAGTAAGGGAAGCATTCTTTCTCAAGACATCCACCACATCAAGCCCGTGATCACCATATATTCGTTCAATGCACCTTATGTTTAGAGCTGAAACAGGAAAGGAGTAGAGTGCAGAAGAATTAGAAACTAATCATAAATTATGATGACTACCAAAACTCCACTGTGAAAAACCAGAAAGTCAAACCTGTCAAGTGATCTTCAATTCGAAGCGGACTGTCACTGCTGATTGTGTTGTTGTTAATCTTTTCCAATAGTTCTTCCACACGTTTTGTGGCTACATTTACAGATTCTAACAGCATATCCAGTTCAAACCTGGAGTAGACACGGAATATTTGAAGAATGTCATGAGAAAGCAGAGATCATACGCTCGATATTTAAATAAAAAAAAATCTAAAGATTATATCAAATTTGGAGAAATAGTTAAAAAAATAACTATGTAACAATCATAACTTGACAAAAGCAATTTGCAAATGAAAGTAGAGGTATTAGCCCGGAAGTAAATAACATGTCCTTTTTTCACCTAATAGTGTGATAAAGAGTCTGCTTCTAACCTGTCATCTTCACAGCGAAACAAGCTTTCTTCATATTGGTTTTTACGCATGTGTTTAAACGAGTAGTCCTCACTTCCAGAGGTTACAGATACCCAATGGTCATTCAGAACATCAGAACCAAGGTCTGTTCTTTGGCTCACGGATGGAAAAGGATACTGCATAACAAAACGTTCAAAATATATGAGACTCGACCCATGGATAAGCTTTTGTCACTGAACAAAGAAGAAATAATATAAAAAAGTGCTCCTACATTCTTTGGCAGCAGTCGGTAACTGGGAGTGCAGCGTTCACAATTAGAGAGGTCAAGGTCATTAACTGCCTTTCCTGCATACTTATTATCTTTGCTTGAGAACAAAGACATCTTGTGATTGCTTGGATCTTTGTTGCCGATGGCCGCATTTCTTTCTGGCCTTTCTCTCTCTCTGATCTCACGATCTCTTTCCTTTATTTCACCCTTCTCATGATCACGGTCTCTATCCCTTTCCTCCGACTTAACTGGTCTTGGTAAATGTCCTATTGAATGAATATCGTACAGAAATTAGTTTACCGTTGGTTCTGTTGGTTGAATAAGATACGTAAAAGAGAAGGGGATAATGGCTCAGAGAACTCACTACTCTTACTCATAAAATCAGCAAGGAACCCTTCTGCAGCGAAATATGTAGACGCATTAATATTGCTAATCAATTTCAGAAAGGCAGTAGAAACTTGTTTCCTCTTTATCGGTAAAAACAAATATTACACACCAGAAGCATGATTGCATAGAAGTATTACCATTCTTATCACAACGAGCTAGAAATTCATTTAACCCATCCATTAAATCAGGATATTTTCCAAGTAAGTCGCTGACCTGGAAGAAAAGAGTCCAGAAGAAAATTACTCTATCAATAGTCCACTTCAAATTATATTAATCTAATCATTGATTAAACTATACCAAATTTTGTAATTCTGGTCTTGAAATGATCCCCTCACTGAAAATGTGAAGACACCTCAAGAATTCCTGGTGATCTTCAGGATTGTGTAATTTCTCCTTCACTTTGTCGAAGAAAGCGAACTCTTTGCTATATAAATCTGCATGACACAAATAAATTAGCTTCGAGCCTCGCATGGAAAAGAATAGAATTAGAATTAAGAACGGGATGAACTCTAGTCAAGTAATAAGAAAGTTAGTCCAACAAATTAGCTAAAACAAAAGTATTGTGCAAACAGTAATGCTGATTACTTCGTTCACACCACCACTTCATATATGCTGAAGTTTGACATTAACATTCTTCATAAATGAACAATGAGCATAAACTCACTCTTAACAGCAGCTTTATCATCATATGATGATGATCCAGCAACAGCTCCAAAGTTCTCATCACCTTCTCCATCTTGATGCAATGGGTAAGCACCAGAACGTTTGCGCTTCTGCGCAATACGTTGCATGTTGATGTCTCTGGTGCTATCATGATCATACTCACGGTCATCCTGATCCCTCTCTTTCCGATCTCTCTCAATTTTCCTCTCCTTTTCTTTCTCACCGTGTCTACGTTGATCCTTATCGACTTTCTGTTGTGATCTATCATGATCGACATCCGGTCGGTCTACGCTGGTATCACGATCAGGATGCATAGTTGAGATTCTTTCTTTCTGTATAGTTGCATAATTAAATATTAGGCAGAATTCATAAGGATTCAATACTGAAAAAACAATTTTAAAAAGCTAAAGAAATAACAGACTTTGTCAATGTGCATTTGCCGCATTGAGGGAATAGTAGAGTTTCTATCACGTAGCAGAGAGTCCCTCCGTGCAGCTGCGTGAGCAGGAGATGCATCAGGTAGAAAATGTGTGAATTCCTCAAGCAAGTCCGCGTGGTCTTTGAAAAGGGCAGCAACCTGCAACCAGAACTAGCATCAGTGAGAAGGAAAAGGCAGCTTGTAAACAAATTTACTTTAAGTGAAATTTCAAGCGCTTACCTCCTGGTAGACCTCGCCAATTGATTTGTTTTCCTTTCTATACATGTTCAAGATGTCCAAAAATGATTTATACACGCGATCATCGCCTTGAAACCGCGTCTACACAAACAAATAACTAATATAAAGATTATAAACAACAACAGCAAAAAAAACCTTAAGTCACATAGTGAAAAGATGATTAGACCTTTATCTTGTTCACAAAACTTATTGCTTGCTCAAATTCCACAGGCTTCTTCTGCAGAGGCTGTTGCTCATCTTCAGGTGGTAGAGTTATCTCAAATCCCTTGGGAAGAAAAGTGTTGAATCCTAGTATAAGATCACGATGTCCCTTGAATAGATCCTTCACCCTGGCTATGACCCCTGTTGTGTCAATCCTGTAATCACAGTTATCAACCCCAAACTTTTAGTAACAAAACAGAAACAATTCAGACATTTCATCATCATTATATATGCTAATCAGCATCACATAACGCCATCCAGCTACCTCTGAGCCTTAAAATCTTTCATGACTTCAAGAAAGTCATCGTATTTGTCCCTCTTGTCTTCAAAGATATCTTTCACTGCCTTGAGATACGCCAATGCATCATTCGTCGTCAGCTTCTGTGCACTTGCAGCAGCAGCGGATTGAGGTTGCCCAGAGCTTCAAAAGCCAAAAAAAGAATGATTACTTCAATGTGCTCATTTAATCGTCTCAGTAAAACCATTAATCAGTTACTTAGGCATTGAATCTTTCTACTCAAAATGCTCTCTCCAGGAGTAATAATAATTACGTAAAATTGGAACTTTATTGGTTAGGTGGGAGTGAAAAATGATCAAACGGCATCCGGTACATTGATCCAAAAAGCTAAGCTTTTTCACAATCTAATGAAAACGGAGCCATCAGATTCTAGATGCAGCAAGAAGCAGTTCTACGATCAGAAGCTCATCATTCACAACTCAATCGATTTACTAATCCGTAGTAATAAAATCCCTAAAATCACAAGTGATCCACGGATGAAGCTACATATATATATATACAATAAAAATCAGTAATTTATACAATAAGGCCGAATACTAAAGATGATAGACTTACGCTTCTCCTCTAGGCGCTCCCACAGGCCTCTTGAGTTGAGGTCCCATAAATACATCATCTCTCGACCTCTTCATCTTGAGAGATTCACAAAATTGCGCACCAGAACTTCCACTGCCTGTCTATCTTCCACAACAAATCATGCTTGCCAGTACAATCGATGCAACCAATAAGCCTTTGGTTCAACCAAAACAGCCACCGGCGCAGCAGATCTAACCGCAAAAAGCACTGAGATATGAAAAAGGTGAGCTAAACATTTGACCTCAAGTGTCAACTGATCGCCTCCTAAGAACGAATCCTGCAGCCAAGGAAACACAGAGCAGTTCGCATTACCCATCAGGAGAGGAGGAAGCAATTACATAACTTGAACACAACGGCACGTAAAACAGAAGCACTTACGAACAATCGGAGGCACAATCAAAGCACCAGAATGGAAAATCACAGAAGAACAAGGCAACAACCTGAGAAGATGACTGTGTGGAGGGGATGACACAAACAAGGGAGGGAAGAAGATAATTGAATCCTCCTCAGCAATGGAGAATTTGCAGCAAAGAAAGAAATATGAGAATAGAAGTTGAGAGGGGATATGAAATGAAACACTTCTGAAATATATAAGAGGGATGGAGAATAGAGGAGGTAGCTATTTTTCTTACATGTTTCATTTCATTTTGCCGGTCGTTTTTTCAATTTTTACCGGATGTAGGCGGTAAGCTTTCCCTCTCGCAGCAATTAGGGCACCATTTGCCGGTTGGAGTTGGCCCTGGCCTCCGATGATAAACGATAAATCGATCGATTTAGGGCTTTCTTTTTTCTTCTTTTAATTAATTATTATTATTATTAATTAATTATATTATTATGACAAAAAAATTAATTGTCATTATTATATTATATCTTGGCAAAAAAAAATGTATATTATATATTATTATATAATAAATAATTCCATAATTATTATTAAACTACAAAGTCATTTGTATTATATATATTATGTATCATAATAATACTATAACTTTTGAATTCAAAGACTATATATACACATATTCGAGAATTTTACTTTTAATCCATTAATTAATTAATTGATTGTGTAAAAAATGTATATTATAACTGATTTTCCAATTAAAACCAGAAAAAATAAAATTATCCGTTCACAATTTTGTGAAGAAATGGCATTCAATAGTATGTTGGAAATATTGTAATAACACCAAGATTTAAGTTATTTTAATTGGAATGATTTGGAAGGGATGTGCATCCTATTAAGGATGAAGTCAGAATTTTTATACATGAGGATAAAAAAAAATTTGAATTACGAAGAAATAATATATATATATATATATAAAATTCAAGAAGTAAATATAAGACTTAGGCAAAATAAATAAATTTTAATATCAAGTACAAATCGTTAAAAGTTGAAAGAATAATTAGTCATTATGCTTAATAGTTTTGTCCCTTATTAGTTGATCGATTAGGAATCTAGATCACATACCTCACTCTTTCTATTACAGATCGTGTCTTGATGTTGACACATGTGTATTTTGTGTAACTAATTTTACGAATTTTGAAAAAAAATTATTGGAATTAGTAAATTATAAAAGAAAATATTAAATTTAGGAACATGTATCAATAAACAGTGAAACACGTAAGAAAGAAAGAGTGGAGCAGTTGATTTGAATTTGTTAACTGGAGATAGGGGAAAGCTCCACTAATGTCATTTGTGCAGCTGTGCTAATATAAAAGCATATTAATTTGAGTTAACTATAAAAATTAATATATACTATTAAAAAAAATTAAAAAAAAATATCCACTGTATATATATAAATGATTTGAACAACGTTCCTCGGTATGAAACTTCATTTTCGAGTTTTTAATACATGCATGTTAAGGTTGTCAAAAATAATTAATCTAATCATTTTTTTTTCCAAGAATTAACCTAATCAGTTACTAACTAAGAATCTTAGTTTCAGTTAATTTAACCAAAAGAATTCAGTTTGATCCCCTCTATTTTAAAATGTCAAGTAAAAAGTGAAAAACAATAGTTAAAAACTAATTTTATTTTATTTATTTAAATTCCGGATATATACCAGACCCTTTTTTTTTTGCCAGTAACTTATAAGCACTTATTATCCAACCAAAAAAAAAGTTATTAGGCCTGTAACTGAAGAAAGCCCATCAATTTTCGAGCCATCGGCCCATAATGAAGAAAGCCCAATTTTGTAGAATCTTATTGATTATTATAGCAGTCCATCGCCATCCACATGCTTAAGTCACGTGCTTTATACTATCGTATAAGCCTCTCTAAAATAAGGAAGCATACGTTAAGCTTGATTCCATTCCAGATCTGCCTAAGAAAACATAAACCCCCTTCATCAAGGTATTCCATTCCACCTTCACTTTTTTTTTCTTTTACAATCTACTATCGTATTGTGTTTCTGCACATTACAGCAATTACTTGTTGGGAAAAAAAAAAAAAAAAAGGAAAGAAAGAAAGAAAGAAAGCAATTATTATTAAAAAAAACAATTATAATATTTTTTTCGTAAACCAAATACAAGTTCGAGTATACCAAAATAATGAAGTTAATTGAGCAAAAGAAGATACATATAACAATAACATATATGTTTCTATAACCCATGTAATATGGTGTAGCGGTTCAGCGTTTTATTCCTTCACCGGAGGTTAGGAGTTCAAATTCCGCCAGTGACCATTGAAATAGAGTGCTAATTAGTCTAGGTATGGAGCGATCATACTATGCTGCCCTTATGATGGGGCCCCACCTACGAGCATGCTACAAATGATGTCTTTATGATTGGGGCCCCACCTAGGACCACCCGCGAAAAAAAAAAAAAACATATGTGTTTCTATATTATAAGGGAAAAAAAAGTAAAAGTTGATTAATTTTAAAAAAAAAAACGAAAATATAACATTTTGTATTTTTCATGTTTATGTTGTACTTGTATGAATCAAACCAAAAAAAAATCTAATTAATTTCAAGTTATATTAACCAAACAATCTACATATATAATATAATCATTCTGATAAATGATGTAATAATTCGAAAAATAAGCAAATGTGCCTATAACATGTCATAGTAAAGTTACATATTTGTCCATATCATTTTGTCTCCCACTTTAATGACATGGTATTTCCATATGTTCATTCATCATGAGCTAAAATTGCTCCAAATCGTCTGGTTACATCTCACGGTCGGTTTCATTTTTCGTCGATACATTACATTTTTTTCTTTACAACTTTCTTCATCAAATTCCTTCATTATTCCGTATAAAATACAACTATCATCATGAAATTTCTTCATTACACTATCAAAATTACAAGTGACACAATAGATAAATCAAATCTAACAATCACTGTACCAACAAAACAATTATACTATTGATTAACTTTTATGTTTATTAGTTTTTTTTTTGCCAATATTTTATGTTTACTAGAATTTATACACGTGTGTCACTTGTTCAAGTTGAAATATTTTTGCTTTCGTAATGTTTATATAATATATAGATGTTAGTATGTTACAGAATACATTTAGTATAATTTGGGCAAAAAAAGTAACAGTGTTGTACAATCACATCAAAATAAATAGATGTATTACTTTTATACATATGGAACATACATATAGTAAGAATGTTACAACTAATCACATTTTATGCAAGTCCGTACTAACCCAACTGAATGAGAAGAAGTACTTACCTTTCATATAACTCAGCGTCAATTAAGTCAATTTGGAGAAGACCGAAGGAAGATTAGTGTTGTGCCTAGACAATCAAATGGTAACACAACGCCAGTGCAATCAATTTGGAGACGACCAGATGAAGATTGTTGTTGCACCAAAATAATCAAATGTGAGTACTTGCATTGACAGGCCTATATGGATACACTGATTGTTCTCACTCATAGGTTATGCATGATATATGTCTCGCGTCAATTGAAAAAGTCTCGTCCCATCCACCTTGTTGAACATTTCAAAAAGATCATCCCAAATGCTTTGTGCAGTCGGATTATAAATCAGATCACCCACCAAATCTTTCTCAATAGAATTTCGTAATCATGCTTTGACAATTGCATTGTATTTGTCCCACTTTTGAGGTGTATCAACGGGAATAGAATCACGAGGTAAGGATTTGTCAATGAAACACAGCTTGCTTTTGACGAGGAGCCCTTCCTTAATAGTCTGAGACCAAATTTGATAGTTATCTGATCCAGTGAGCTTGAACTGAATCAGATTCAAACTGGTTGTGTCTGAAGCATGAAGAAACAATTGATCCTCCAAATCAATGTTGTTTTCTTGATTCGCAATTGAAGAATATGTTGTTACGAGGACGATGTTAACGCAGCGACGATACCGCTCTGTCAATTGCAGACTTCCCCGTCAGACCTGTGTAACGTCACCAAGAACCATGTTGCTTGTAGGTATTGTCTCCTGCAAGACAGTATTGCACGCTAAGGAATAGCTCATTAATATGAAAGACAATAAACTATTGAGTCAGAAATCAAAGTGCATGTTCCCATTGCAGTTTTTAAGAGGTACATTTTTCTACAAACAGCAATTATACAAGTAAATCAATTGCAAAACCAACTAAAAATTAAGAATCTTTTACTGAGTATGCACTATTAAAAATTTCCCGGACTATAAAGTTTAGACTGAAGTTAGTGGAAAAGAGTGTAGGAGAATGCCTGTACATGAGGGTTTAATGACGATAGTTGTGATCTCTTGAACGATAGCTACGTGTTGCAGTTCTTCGCACTTTCGTTTCCTGTGAACACTTTAGGCATCTTTCCATTTTCTTTTCTGCAGGGTTTAATTCACAGTCGGTCGTTGTCATATAAATTCCAAAGTAATTTGACTACATTTTAAGCAAAGAGTTACACACTTCTCCTTGGCAAGTGGCGACTACCTATCTATCTGATAGAGATGACTTTTTTTGTGCAAAATTTATTCTGTAACAAACAAATACTACTGCAGATGGTGGTTGCTCTGAATGAAGAAGAGGGCTATGTTCAAGCAAATGATGCTGCTGCATAAGCACCCTAACTACGAGATGAGTCATACCCAGTCAACGGCACTTGCCTCCATCTGAAACTTAATAAGTACTAAGTACCTACCACGATGAGAATAATGATAACAACATGGTCTTTACACGTACTTAGGGACTTATTGTGGCTAGTACTATACAGTTTGCAGTTATTTCTATATGTGTATGGATGACATCGGTTAAGGAGAAACATATGGCATATGACCTCTGTAATTATTAATGGTATATGTATATATGTTAAAAAAAAATGACACTGGTTTTAGAAGCCAACCACTTGAGGGGGGCACGCTAAAGTATAAAACTGTCAATTATCTATGGGGCATTTTATCAAACAGGTGGTGGGCTTCTATGTATGGTGACTTGTATCGAAAAGTTGAAGGGTTCTTCAAAGAGTGCTGCTTCTTAGAACAATTTGGGATAAAAGTATATGAGTACTCGATTAGTTGCAGTATTTGAATGTGAGATTTTGTTAATATAAGATGAAGAGTCAAACCTGGACAACCTAAACCACTGTATTGAGCAGCACGCAGCAGTCCCACGAAGACGATGAATTGCCGCTGCAATTTAAACATTTACAACTGTTGGAAAGGTTTGCAAGCAGACGAGGAAGAATATGCGGTTGTTGGCTGTGATCGCGGAGGAGACATGAAGGGATGGATTAACGGTTCTGTTAATGTTCACCGAGAGAGACTGAATCGCTGGAGACACTTGATTTCGGCAATGCCGTTGTGGCTCATGGGTGCTTCTCTCTAATCTGCCACCATTTGCTATTCTTTACTGTTCATTAATATATGTCTGCGTGAGTTAAGATTTTAGACTAAGTAAATAAATCAAAAGGGTGAAAAACTGAAAAGGCACCAATGGAACGGTGAAACATTGAAAGGGTTTTGGTATACCTACTTAAGAATTGGCGCCATTTTTGCTCTGTGAGGACAAATTTCAATGAGGACAAATTTGAATTTGTAGTTTTTTATTTATGTAATAGATTAGAAATATATCATATGTTATTTATAGAAACAATTATTGAAATAAATTTCTCTAATATGATTTTTTTAATGAAAAATGGTATTATTTTTAACTTTTTGGTCATAAATAATGTTTTTCGTAAGGTGTGATTTTTTTTTTTTAAATCATTGTATTTGTGTGCATTCATATGATATAGTATCTTAAACAAATATTTATTTCAAACAATTATGGATGTATTTAGCCAAAATATAATGAAATCAAATATTATATGTACATCTGATTTATATATATAGTCAATTAAGGTATTCATAAAATATGAATAGACAGTTTAAGTATTACTTTATTTATCATGTGGTATTAATAGAGTTAGTGTATACCTTTCATTTTCTTTATTAACAAGTACTATGATCCAAATATGAGGTTTTAAATCATAATATAAACATATTAATTATGTGGATAGTTACATCAATATGAGAACATGTCTTCCACATTTAGGTATGAACATCTAGGTTTTTATTTTCTTTTCTTTTCTTAATAACTATTTACAGCCATTATATTTTTAGTCAAGTCTTAATCAATAATAAACTCATGTAATATTTAACTAATAGAGTTAAATGTTCTTTTGGTGCCATATATTTAGTCACTATAGGTTTTTGGTACCATATATTCTATTTTGTAGGATTTTGGTGTCATATGTTTGCATTTTGTAGATTTTGTGTGCATCTGTTAGTCAACGGTTAAGTTTGAACGTTAAATAGTTTTATTTTATTTAATTTAGTCTCAAATCTTTTTCCGACCACCGTCCAAAATATTTCAGCCACCACACAAGGTCGTCGGCCACTTCTCAAGGCCGCCGGAACCCACACAAAATCGCCGGCCACCATCCAAGCCCACCAGTTACCACCAATTGGGGTCGTACGTCTCCGATTAGAGCCGTACGGATCCGATTGGGCCACCGAGGGTCTAGATCGGAGCCATAAAGCTCCATGACCCTAGATCAGAGCTCTGTAGCTCCGATTTGGGCCCTCGGTGGCCCAATTGGGGCCGAACGGCTCTAATCAGAGTTGTCCGGGCCCGATTGGGGGTCACCGACGGGCTTGGATGGTGGTCGGTGACTTTATGTGGGTTCTGACAGTCTTGAGAAGTGGCCGACGACCTTGTGTCGTGGCCGGAATATTTTGGGCGGTTGTAGAAAAAAGAGTAGGGACTAAATTGAACAAAATAAAATTATTTAACGGTCAAACTTAACCGTTGACTAACATATGCACCAAAAGTCTACAAAATTTAAGCATATGGCACAAAAAACCTACTAAATAAAACATATGACACAAAAAACTTACAGTGGCCAAACATATGATACTAAAAGACCCTATAACCCTAACTATTATTATAAGTTCATATAATGAGATGACATGTATTTGAACAAACATACAAAATTATTACCACATTTAAAAATAATAAAAATGACAATAATGTATTATTAATGAGACATCTTATTATGTTAATGCTAAATTAATAACCATATAAATCGTTTCATTACCAATAGTTAATATTGTACCTTGATAACATGAATTATATTAATAAAAAGTCATTATTTAAGGACTGATAATAAATATTCAGTGACTGTTATTTGGATTAACACAACACCTAAAAACGTCTTCACATACGTACCATAATATATAATTTTTTTAAAATTTATTTTAAAATTGGTTCGATCTTTTTCGTATGTTTCAGTTCTCACAAGCTTTTCAAGCCGTCCGGATTTTGATTTTACTCATAGAGAGCAAGTGTTTCATTTTCTATGAATAAAATATTTCTAATAATAAATACCAATTATATTAATTATTAATATTAAATTTAAAATTTAGCAACACGCCACAAAAAATATCGGAATCATCTTAAAGGTACATCAATGGATTTGATATGAAAGCAGCATTTGAATTGTGTTATGTGCGGTGCAGATTTTAGTATGAGTTACAATATACATAGGTTAAATGTACTTTTCACACCATTTGAATGAATGTAGCTTTTAGTACTTGATGTTTAGTTTTGTATACTTTTGGTACCAAACGTTTGAAAAAAATGTGGCTTTTGATACATCCGTTAGTTGGCCATTAGTTTTGGTCGTTAAATGACATATGCAAGTCACGTAACCGACATTAAACTTTTGACTTTGTTCAATTTAGTCCCTCAAATATATTCCTAAATTTTATTTTGTTTAATTTAGTCCCAAAACTTCAAAATCGAACCCAATTGAACCAATCGAACCCAATTGACCTAGCCGGACCAAATCTAGACCTATTTCCGACCCTGGGTCAGGGCCGGCTGGGTCCGGCGACTCCGACCCAGGGCCGGCTGGGTCCAGCGACTTCGACCAAGGGCCGGCTGGGTCCGGCGTCTCCGACCCAGGGCCGGCTGGGTCCGGCGTCTTCGACCCAGGGATGGCTGGGTCCGGCGACTTCGACCCAGGGACGACTGTGTCCGGCGACTCCGACCCAGGGACGGATGGGTTCGGCGACTCCGACCCAGGGACGGCTGGGTCCGGCGACACCGACCCAGGGCCGGCTGGGTCCGACGACCCCGACCCCAGAGTCGGACCTAGGCCTAGGCTAGGTCCAGCTAGGTCAATGGGTTCGATTTGTTCAATTGAGTTCGATTTTGAAGTTTTGAGACTAAATTAAACAAAATAAAAGTTAGGAATATATTTGAGGGACTAAAATGAATAAAATCAAAAGTTTAGGGTTGTCACGTGACTTATACATGTCATTTAACGGTTAAAACTAATGGTCAACTAACAGATGTACCAAAAGCCACATCTTTTCAAACTTTTGATACCAAATGTATACAAAACCAAACATTCAGTACTAAAAGTCACATTCGGTCAAACATGTGGTGTGAAAAGTACATTTAACCCTAATTAATATGATCAAATATTCCAACCCTTTCAATTATTCAGTGCCTTGCTTGTGAAGTTTCATATTGTCTGTTGAGTGAGTCTATTGCATTTAGGGGGCGTTTGGATGGACGTAATGTGAGATTACTTAAAATTTGAGATTGCAAGTAATTTGAGCTATAATGTGAGATTACTTGAAATGTTAGATTACAATGTTTGTTGTGCTGTGATGTGGAGTGTAATGTTAAATTACAGTGTTTGATATGTGTTGTAATATGCACTGTAATGTGACTTTATTATTAGTATATTAATTTATAAAGAGTATATTATATCTTAATATGATAAGATTTAAAAAAGAAAAAATATATTTTGACAACAACTAACTTCTTAAAGTTTATATTTTGTGGTTAATACTATAGTAATTTATGAATTCTAAAAACAAAATATGTAAACTCAATATGCACAATTATTAAAATTCTAATAGTTAAAACATTATATGTAGTTTTATAAGATAATTTTCATAAAAAATGCATAGAAAAGACTTTACTCATTTTATACGGACATCGTGTGCATTATTATTTATTATAATAATTAGCTATGAAGTAGATAAAAAATAAAATACTACTAATAATAACAAAATTATTATCAAAATAAGTTATAATGATAATAAAAAGTATTTTGTCTATTTAATAAATATTAATAAAATAATAACACTCCGTAATACTAAACGTAATCTCATATTACATCCGTTTTTTGATGTAATCTCAAATTACGTTGAATGAAATTTGGACGTAATTTGATATTACAATGGGCATTACATTGTAGACACATTACGTTCACATTGCATCATTCAAGTAATCAGAATTAATTACAGCATTAATCCACAATCCAAATCCATACGAGACGGGGAAAGAACAAGAGATATCACAATTCTGTTTCAAAAAGAAAACATCTGAGATTCATTACCGAGGGATAATCATGAAAGACAAAATCTTCATTGAAACCCACCTGTATATCATAAGAATTTACGGTTTAGAAAACTTGCATTAAAATTTATGTATCCAAATTGTATGTAGCAAATTACTTTGAATACCTTTATCTTACAAAAGGAAAGGCGCATTGACCGTCATTCGGATGAAATGTCACTACAGCTCGAGCAGAAGCGCGAGGTAGTTTTGGCAATTTTTTATATATCCGTTTTATTACGGCACCTTTCCTTTCAGTAGATCTCAACTCCATTTTCTCAAGAATTGGCGAATTGAGAAGCATGAATGTTGCAAATTCAAACTCATGTGCCACACAGAATATATCAAGCATCTCAATTACCTTTAACTTCATGAATCCATTTCCCGGAGGAAATTCTTTCTGCCAACAACTGGATTTAAGTTTTGGTTTTAAAGGATAAGATTGTATAGGCTGCATGCATCCAGAGAAATGAATCATCAACTAAATGCGAAACGACTCCATACGTATATATACAATAAATAAAATGTAGTATGTACAACACATTACCTTTATAACAAATTTTTCGAGATTCGGAGCACTTGTGATCAGCTCTAGAAGAACTGGAATTGCATCCATTTCTCGTAGATTGACATCCGCCAACTTTAATAACTTCAGATAATTAAAGGTAGTCGAGAGTGCTCCCCGATAGAAGCCGAATTTAAAATTCTGCAACACAATTGGAAAGAGATTAGCAAATCTATATACACAATTACATATGAAAGTAAATAACCAAGTAAACAAACTAAACCCAAAAAACTAATAATGTAAGGAGATGCCAAGACAACAAAGACTGCATTAATAATCAAATCTTAATAATTAAATCAGCACCTCAGTAAAATGTTGCATTGTAAGCCTCTCAAGATTGGGTGCACCACTAACAAATTTGATGACATTGCATTGCCTTTCGTTAGAGAACAGATAAATGATCATGTCAACTAACATAACTGCGTTTTCAAGGCAAATGTTCTTGAATTCACCTCGCAGCTTGAAGTACTTGAGTTTTGGAGCAGAGATTGTAATCATGTCATTTGAACTATTAGAGGAATACAAGGAGAGGGTCTCAAGCAGCAGACTTTTAGAAATAAGCATCCCAATTTTACTATCTACCTTCTCGTATGAAAGACGGAGTATCTTCAAATTCAAGAATCCCTCAAATGTAGGAGGTATATATAGCTTAATACCAGACAACTTCAGAGAGGTTAGCTTCTTACAATTGAATAATAAATGGCAAGGAAAGTGATTCTCGTCTCCCCCAACATTAACATCCAATTCCTCAAGATCTGGCTTCAATACCAAACACATCCACTGATGTATTTTGTGCCTTACCGTTAATGTAAGGCCTCTAACACCGAACTTACGAATAGGGCCTCGGTGACGATGCAAACAACCATTAACACCCTTCACAAGGCTAGCTGCTGTTCCCCATCCTCCGTCCATGTCCACAAAGTTAAGGTCAGGCATCGAAGTCCATTTGTACCTCCAAGAACGAGCAAGGACACTTGTCCTTACAGCCTGACGAGGCTGTAAGTGAGTGAGTATTTTCTCAATGATTTCAGAGGGCATATTGCTTATCAAATCAACATTACCACGGTAAGCCATATCGGAGTAATGTGTAGAACTGCATCAGCAAGTTAGCAAGCAAATTAACTCTTTTTATCCAAGTTCATGAAGGGATAGTGAAATTCAGATAGTAGCATTTTTCTTTCATCTATCTATCTACTAAAATTCCAAATCAATTAATTATTCATTGACAGAATTTCACCAAAATTCAACACGGAACTCAATTATTTGCTCTCCAGCAGAGAAGTGGAAATGAAACAGAGCGAGAACAAGTAACGGAATCACGAATACGATCGCTGAGCCAGAAAATATTGGAGATTAAAATATAGTTTTTTTTTTTCTGATTGAGATTTTAATGGTTGATTTAGAAAAATTAGGGTTTAAAGGCATTCCATTTACCGTCTCGAGTAAGGAAAAGAACCAGATTGACATACCTCTCACAACTCACTAGATCCTTCAAGAGCGACGATAATGGCTATCTTTCTCCTCATTAGCACATGCACATACATCCATCATCCATCAGCTAGCTTCAACACTATGTAATTGCGCCAACTGCCAGAGACGAGAGAGCAAGAGCGGGAACTGAGAAGACGAACCGTTGGGCCTAGTGTAGGAATAAATGGGCCAAGTCTGAGTTGGGCTTTACGGTGATGAATTTCTCCTAATCGGCTCATTTCAATTGTGTATGTAATTAGATTAACATGTCATCCACGTTGGTATAAATTAATGCATAAAATTATATTTATTAACATAAGTGTCCTTATCATCTATGGTCGACCTCTGATTGGACTCCGGTTATCTAAACATTATATTCATTATAAAATTACTAGTATATATTACTAGTCACTAACCCCGCGCACCGCGCGGGATAAATATTCCGAATAAAAAATTTAAATTTAAAAACAAATTAAGTTATCTGAATATACAGTTATATATCAATAGTTATTTGCAAATTTTAATATATTTCTTTTGATATAAAATTAATTAATAATTATTATTATTTAATACTAATTATTATTACTCTAATTATTAAAGTACTTAATACTAATTATTATTTAAAGTATTTAATATTAGTGAAATAATCAACATTATATATCATTTTATTAAACGTATAACTGATATATAATATAAAACTTGTAATTTTTACATCTACTCATTTTTGTTTGTTGATATTTGTTGTGTAATTTTAATTTTTTATTATTTAAATTAAATAATTTACATCTATTAACTATTTAATATATTTTATATTAGTGAATTACTTAATTATTCAGATACCAGAAACAAATATATTGAACACAAAGCACTAATAAATGAAGTAATAAACAATTAAAGTATACAATTCAAATTTTTTAAACAAAATTGATATAAAATTATTTTAATAACTAATTAATAGTATATTATATACTGAAAGTGAAAAGCTAAAGAAAGAATAAATGAGTCGACTTTTAATATCTTTAAATGAAATCATTAAATTCATAAGAAAATAGCTAATAAAACCTCGTGTTTATTAAACTCAAATAAATACTCAATTTTTTTTTTTTTTGCCAACGCAACAATATATATAGTCTAAGTCTTATTGGCCAAAGAATACACACTCTAAGTTTGAATAACGAAATTAAATTATAAATATCAAAATAAAATAAATTTGAATATAATGGAAATCAAAGTAAGAATCTCAAGTCTTTTGACCAATATTTATTTATTAAATTCGGGCTCATTCGTATTTTTGACTTACTTCATATATATATATATATATATACTAGTTATTTCTGCGCACGCGTTGCATGCGCATGTCTAATTTAATTTTTATATAAATCTTTGTAATAATATTTAATAAGTCCATACGCGGTTGATTTCTGTAAAAATGGACCTCCTATTGTTTAAACTATTAATAAATTTGATTTTTAATCTGGTATATGCAATAATAATATATGCAATGCTTTTAAGGATGTCAACTGAAGTAACATTAATGTTAGTTCAACATTATCTATAAAGCAGACAATAGTACTTTAAAATAATAATATTAGACAACTATATTTCGGTGCTGGTAAAACACACATGTAAACTTCAGAAATTGGTGAACTGAAAATATGCACTATTTACAAAAAATGGGTTAAGAACACAATAGGGGCCTGAATGTTTGCCCATGTTGTCAAAAGGGGTCTGAATTGAAAAAACGTATTATTAAGGGCCTGAATTTTGAGTTTTGTGTTTTTTCAAGTCTCCGTCCAAATTTTATGTTAAATCTAACAGAACCACGTGAAAATACAAAAAATACCATTTTGTAATTATTATACAATTTATCAATTTAATTAATAAAATGTGAAATGTCTAAAATACCCCTACACACTAATTATGCCCTTAAGGCCACCACGCTCCGGCCACCGCCCGGCGACCACCACCCGGCTCCGGCGATCTCCACCGGCCTCCGGCGACCGCCACCAGCTTCCGATCGGAGCCACAGGGCTCCAGATCGGAGCTTTGTGGCTCCGACCAGAGCTTTTTTGGCTCCGATCGGAGCTTTTTGGTCGTTGCCGGAGGTCGGTGGTGGTCGACGGAGGCCGGTGGTGGTCGCCGGAGTCGGGTTGGTGGTGGTCGCCGGAGCTGTGGTGGCTTAAAGGGTATTTTCGTCATTTTAGGTCAAACATATGAGAAACACACTTTGGTCAAAGGGCATTTTCGAGGTTTTAAATTATTTTTGGTCACATGCCAAGCATGTGACCACTTTCCGTCACTTTTAACAGAAAAAATAGACGGAGACCTCACTTAAACACAAAACTCAAAATTCAGGCCCTAAATAATACGTTTTTTCAATTCAGACCCCTTTTGGCAACATGGGCAAACATTCAGGCCCCTATTGTGTTCTTAACCCTACAAAAATTCCTAATCATATATGCGTATAGAATTCCAATGCATATGGAAGTAAGTGTGTACTTGCTTTCTAAGATTTAGTAGGACAAACTGAAATAGGATTATGCATGTGCCATCATGCCATGTCATAAAACAAGAGAAGTCGACTTCCCTATCATCCTGAAAATGTGAAGGTGCTTAATAAGAAGCTGGACAAAAAGAAGAATATACAGCTAAAAAATAAAAGTTATCATGAGGAACCAACAAAAATTGACATGACGTACGGATTTTACCATTGATTACTTGTGCAGCTACCAAACGTCTATATACATTCCCTAAACCTTATGCAATAATGGACTTCTCATGGATATCATTGTCATCTATACCTAGATTTAGACCTTCTACATCAGCTACGTAGAAGAAAAGACGAGGAACAAAAAGATATAAAAAAAACGTGATGAAAGATCCAACATAAAATAAAGGCAATATATATAATAATAACAATGATGCTTTAAACAAAGAGATCTATAGATACAAAACATTGACCAAAACAACATGTAGTTCACGATTTTTCGTTAATAACCAGTGTCGGTGACCAAAATCACACCATTTATGGCTAATCCATCCATAGGTTGCTACTCCGTCACTTTTTAAGATACGTGGCATGAGGGAGTGTCTTACATTCTTAAGCAGTCCACATAATTTTATTGGCAGATACACATTGATCAATATCACAAAGAGCCGCAAAATCGGAAATGCAAATTAGAAAGTGGCAGATTATTGAATGAATTAGCAAGTCAGTTAGTACCTAACCTGACATATTGTTGTCTGCAAATGACCAACCAGATAAATGTCCAGTACTATTAAGCACTGCAACCTAAACTTCCTCTAATAAGCTGCAATAAAAATAAGAGGCAATGAATCACGACAATTGTACAAACATAAAATTTAAAGTATGAAATCAATGGATCTCACCCCCAAGGAAATTTCCAAGTAGACTCTACGAGATTCTTGTCCAAAAGTGTGTGTATTTGACACTGCTGATAAGTAGGGAAGTTATTGTTAACCTTTCAAGATGTCATCCCTGTTTGGTATGAACTTTTAAACTTCCAGAAAATACAACTGACACTGGAAAAATTGCCTGCAATAGAGAAGGATATTGAATCAAGAGAATATTGAATATTTCATAAACAAACTATACAAGACGAAAATTTCTGCTATATTCACGTACCATCGCAACAACTTCAGTACGGAATTCAGAATCAATATGATCTTTTGCTACTTCAGGGCATGTTTAAAAAAAAAATTGTGAGAGCTGGAATCCACTATAACCATATCATAGCTAGAGTTCAGAACATGGTTTGCAAATGAAAATGGCAGAAAACAGATCCCAATATAAATATCAATTTTTGTACATTACTAAAACAAAACAATTTCCTTGCAGTTTTTTAGAGAATAAATATGGAATGTGCTGGGAATACCAGGAGTTAGAAACACGTTCTAGAGAACAATTCTTCTTGGAGGTATGGAAGAAAACTGAAATGACAAAGTCATGGCAACTACTATAAAATGCAGTAAGATCTTCACAATCAAAGATCTAGCCAAATAAGACCAGCAACACAAGGCCCACACACCAACCAGTAACAATGAAACAATGGAAGTTCAATGATTGTCGACCGGTGGGCGAACAAGATTCCAGCCGCGGGTGGAGCCAGATAGGGAGGACAACATTGGTCGTATAAATCAGGCGTCCAGCGGCAGATCAACGACAATAACACTGCTTCTTTCTTGATGGTAGAAACTAACATTTCTCTACCAAAAAAAAACTTAACCTCTCATAATTAATTGTGTTCGAGTTCTGGTAGGAGTCCTCCAACAGCCCAGTTGTTCGATTCATCACGTGGAGGCGTGCCAGAGACAGAGTCGCAATGGTGGGGACGCGGCGGTGTCTTCCGGTGGCGTAGCGGCGGTGGTTGAGTTATTGAGATTTACGGTTGCTTTTCTGAGTGGATATAGGGATTAAGGATTTTACCGATTTAGAATTTTAGGGCTTTTTTCACTGTTTTTAAATACCGTATAGGCAAGTGGTAAAAAGCGAACTGTTGCTTATTACATCCGGACTTTTATACGAAGCGGCGGGACAGTTGTGTGTCTGGTTTCCAGTCAGATGACCGTTCCGACCGGTTCTGGTATCACTGTATTCCGGTTTAATTATACATTTTATTTAGCCCGATGGTTCAGTTTAAAAGTGGCACCTTTTAGGGGTGAGGACACTTCACATTTTATATATTGGTAATAATATATATATATATATATATATATATATATATATATATATATATATATTCATAAATAAAAGTTTTGGTACCATTGAGTCGGTCGGTCGTGGATGTAACCAAGATATTTCGTTATCTTGTGCTTGCAATCTCGTATAACCTTAAGAAATAACAAAAATATTTAAAAATCAACCAGTTAGTGAATTGACTTCGTAATTCAAAGAAACAATCACTAATCTATAGTATCAATTTTTTTATTTGAAAAATAATGCTACAAAAGTGATTGAGAGGGAGGTACCATATGTTGGCACCGTGAGTCGGTCGGCCGAGTGGATGTTACTAAGATGTTTTGTTATCTTGTGCTTGCAACCTCGTATAGCCTTAAGAAATAGCAAAAATATTTTTTTTAAAAAAACTAGTTAGTGAATCTACTTCGTAATTCAAAGAAACGATCACTAATCTAGAGCATCAATTTTTTTTTTTTTTTTTGAAAAATAAAAAATGATCTGAGAGAGAGGTACCATATGTCGGCACCGTGAGTCGGTCGGCCGAGTGGATGTTACTAAGATGTTCCGTTATCTTGTGCTTGCAATCTCGTATAGCCTTAAGAAATAATAAAAATATTTAAAAATCATCTAGTTAGTGAATCGACTTCGTAATTCAAAAAAACAATCACTAATCTAGAGCATCAAATTTTTATTTGAAAAACAATGCTGACAAAAGTGATCTGAGAGGGAGGTACCATATGTCGGCACATCATATTTTTCTCCTCATTAATTCATCGTCCGCGTCCTATATTCGACATAAAATATCACATTAAAGAATAATATTAAAATAAAAAATATTTGTGTAACATGTATATATAGCTAATATACGTCGGATACTTTATTTTCCAAGTTTCTTGTGTATACTCATAATTACAATGCATAGTTCTTGATCCAACTAAAAATAAATAATAAAATTGATCGATTAAGTTCATTGATTCAGCCTTTTGCTTTATTATTTTTTTTATCTGATTATCTCATTCCTTTTGTTAGGGGTTTCGACTGCCAATCTCTCTACAATTTATGATCCAAGTTAACTCTAAAGTTTATGAAATCGTTGGGTTTATGATGAAAGTATTAACGTGAAAGTACACATATTATGTATTATTTTTAATAGGGAAGGGATGGAAAGAATTCAATTTTATTAGGAAAAGTACCTTAATGAGTGCCACTACAAAAGTAGTATGAATCTACAAATAATAACTCAATATAAACCATAAGATCATAAAATTATTAGCTAAATATAACCATAATGTAAAAATATACCATATTATATTGCTACATATCAGTTAGTGATGGAGATAGATGGAGAAGTCAATTGTTGCAATTATGCTGAACTTGGTGCTTCCTTGGGCAGACGCATAGGCCATGCATGTTCAATCATGTCGTGAAACTTCACGATTAGTAAATAAAAGAAATCCTGAAACGATAAGAGAAGAATTGATGTAAAAAATGGTGGTTAAAATCTCCTACTTCTTTACCATGCAAATTTGTTAGGGTGAATGGATGGACTGGTGCTGGCGTGTGATTAGCTAGCTTTAGGGTTTAGTAATTTAGTTGTCTAATATATGTGTGGTATTATTTTATTTGAAAAGTAGAAAGAAGCTAATTAAAAGAATGTAAATATAAAATATTTGGAATGTAATTGTCGAAATTTATTTTATGACGTCTTTAGAATTGTTTAATATATATATTACGCTCACGTGGCGGCCTATGGTTTTCCGGAGCCATACTGTATAGATTTGCTATTTAAAAGGAAACTTTTAATTAATTAGTTTCTTTAAATTTCGTAGAGACCAAAATAGGAGATAAAAATAATTCTTAATTTCAATCAATCAATATTATATATCTGAATTTAGAGAACCCCTATTAAATTCTGATTAAATTAGGAAACGGTGACAGGGCAAATTGTCCACGTGTCAGCCAGAGTGCTTCCGATGCCTAATTATTATACTATAGTAGATTTGATGTTTGGCTAATGTTTTAGTGAAGTGACCCTAAAATTCGTTTTATACAGCAAATTTTAATAATAAAAATATACATATAATGATTCGCACTTTGTGCGGTATGTTAATTTTAATGATAATTGATAAGTATATATATATATATATATATATATATATATATATATAAAAGTATTGTCATTTTAATTTTTTATTTGATTAAAATTTATTTAATTAAGCTTGATTCAACCTAGTGGCAAAAAAAAAAAAAGATTAATCCAACCTACTTATAAAAAATTTAAATCATAAAAATCATATTTATTATAAATTGTAAATATTAGTTTGAATTTTTGTTTGTCGTGGTAAGTTGGTAAAAATAATTTATACTTCAATTATACACTGTGAAGATTAAATAATATTTATTCATAAAATCAAGTGAAAAATTCTATAATGATAATATTAGTTTTATAATTTATTAAAAATTATTTAATTAAGATTAATTCAACCTAATTATAAAAACAGTATAAAAATATTATTACTATAAAATTTAAATATTTTTTTTGCCAAAATAAAATTTAAATATTAACAATGCCTTTTTTATTTGTAATAATTATAACAATTATTTATGTTTTAAGGGGGCGTTTGGATGGACGTAATGTGAGATTACTTGTAATGTGAGGTTACCAGTAATGTTTTGACCCAACGGGTTGGTTCGTAATCAACAATGTAATGTGGAGTGTAATATCAGATTACAATGTTTGGTTGTGCTGTAATGTGGAGTGTAATGTCATATTACAGTGTTTGGTTTGGTTTGTAATGTACAATGTAATGTGATTTATTTATTATTATAATATTAATCTATTTAGAAATATATTATACCTTACCATGACAAATTTAAATATGTATTTATTTTAAATAAAAAAAAGTAACATGGTCCCTTAACTTTATATTTATTATTTAAACATCAAATTTGAAAATAATAGAGTTAAACTTTCATTCTTACTTGATATATTATTAAAAAAATTACGTGAAAGAATTTCATTTTATGGTTAATTAAAAAAAACAAACCCAACATTACTGAAATAGAAGTATAAATAAGAAATAGATTAAAAAAACAAATGAGTGAAATAGATTTACAAAATAAAACGCAAAAAAAATAAAAAAAATAAAAAGTGGGAGAGAGAATAATTAATTAATTTAGTAAATATTAATAAAATAATAATCACAACGTAAACTTGGACGTAATCTCACATTACATCCAAAATCGGATGTAATCTCACATTACGTTGAGAGGGCAAGTTAACGGGTTTTTACGGGTTTTTACGGGTTTTGACCAACCCGTCGTAATCTCAGATTACAATGCATATTACATTACAAAGTTCACATTACATCATTCGGTTTGCCAAACAACATAATGTTGATGTATTGTGGGACGTAATGTGGAATTACGTCTCACATTACATCCATCCAAACACCCCCTAAGGGTCATATCTATCCAAACTCTATGCGCTTGTCACATCAGCAGCTAAATCCACATGCGTTTGCGAATTATGCACTATCCACAGGCGCCTGTGGATAGTGCATAATTCGCAAACACGAGAATTTATATGGTTTGACAATAGTGCCTACTAAGATGCTCAGGTTAGTTCCATTGATGTAGCTGTACGTAAATTCCAAATCGGATTCCTTTCTATAAATTTTCCTTACAACTCTTTGTTGTTGGGTGGTGTCCGGATCACAACTCAGGCTATGGTTCAGTACATTGGTGAACTCTATTAAGGATCTCAAATAATCAGTCAATTCATGACCTTGCTACATAATATATAATGTTTGATGGTTTTTCTTTCAAAATCTTCATTCATTGAACCATCACCCTAGCAATTTATCTTTGATGAATCTTTAATAGTTTATATTTAATGTCTTGCTCAATCCTTGTAGAATTACTCGCTTGCCGATTTTCAGAATTTTGTGAAATCTATTTCTGTTTTGGTTTAATTCATTCGGTGAATTCTTTCGAGGCGAAATTGTTCATCAGCCATGGATGAAATAAATATTTGAACTAGAGTTGATTCACTAAAGTAGAAGCAACTTAAGTTTGTGAAGAAAATAAGCGATTTTTTAGTTACCTGACTCATGACTGAATATACTACTGTGGATTATCTTCTGGTTAGTTTTTGAACTTGCATATTAATCCGCTTCAGGATGGTAATAGGGCTGGCAAATAACCATGGTATTTCGCACCACTTGCTGCATGGTTAACCGCACCATTATGGTGTGGTGTTGTTATGGTGATAAATTTTGTACCCACGATGGTAATGATTATGGTTATTGTATTGGATTCATAACCACGGTTATAACTATTACCATTATATATATACTATAATTCTTATCCAATATAATTCCCAGACTCTCATACAAAGGTTTTAGATTTATGGATCTCTGCATGGATATAAGAATTTCTTGAATTATCATATTTCAATTGTATCCATTTTAACTTTTTGCTGAACTTTTATATATATATGTGACCAAATTTGTCACTTTCTAGGGTTTATAATTGTAAATGAGAATAAATAGTTAATGTAAGCTATTATTTCTATTACATAATGTGTATTAATCTATATATTTTATTTCATTGTTACAGTTGTATCTATGAAATTAAAAGAGCTTAAGTCAATTGATGATGTAGAGGAAGATGGTGAATCAACACTAACTGAGGTAATTAGTTATTTTCGGCAAAACTGAGAGTAATTCAGCAATTACATAATTATGCTTAAATTTATTCTCATAAATGAGAGTGCTTCAGCAAAACCTGTGATCATATTTTTAATGCTTTTAATTTTGCTGCATAAAAAATACATGTCTATATTTCTAACTGTTAGATAACATCGATCAGAAGTAGTGGTGATTGATGTTTGAAGTGATAGCGATTGAAGAAGTGTTGTTTAATTAAGTGAAACAATGAAATTATGTTTAGTTTAGATTTATTGTATGAAACAACGAATGTATGTTTAATTTGATTTATTTTTTATTTTTTTTATTTTTTATGAAATAATGGTGTTGTATTAGTTTGAATGATTATGGTTAAATGATTTGATTGTGGTGAAAAATCATGGTTATGGTATGAAGAAATATAAGCACAATGTTTATGGTTATGGTATGAGTGAAAAAATATAGTATAGATATGAGTGGTAACCTAACCATACCCTCACCATCGCTAGCTCTAAATGATAGCCTTAAATGGAGTCAAAATATCGTTGTATTGTTTCTCAAGTGCTTTTATAATTGCACGTTCGAAATCTGTAGTAGCCTAAGGAGAAAAACACCAAGGTAATATATTTTTATGGGTTAAGAACCTATGAAAGGTCTGAAATATCACCCATGTTAACGGGAGAAGTTTGAAATTTAAAAAGTTAATAACGGAGGTCTGAAATTTCAGTTTTGTTGATAACAGCGGTCTCCGTTAGTTTTTTCCGTTAAAACTAACGGAAGTTGGTCGCATGCTTGGCATGTGACCGGAAATAAAATAAATTTCCAAAAACGCCCTTCTATCAAGTGTGCCCCTCACATGCTTGAAGTGAAAAGACCAAAATGCCCTTGAAGCCACCACGGCTCCACCAACCCAGCTCCGGCGACCACCAACCGTACTCCGACGACCACCACCGTACTCCAGCGACCACCAACCGTACTCCGGCGACCACCACCGTACTCCGGCGACCACCACCAAGGCTCCGATTGGGCCCAAATCGGAGCCACCGGCCCCGATTGGGCTCCGATCGAAGCCAAAAAGCTCTGATCGGAGCTCTGTAGCTCTGGTCGGGGCCACAGATCGGAGCTCTGTGGCTCCGACCAGAGCCACAAAGCTCCGATCGGAGTTTTTTTGCTGAGGTGGTGGCCGGAGTCGGGTCGCCGGAGCCGAGGTGGTCGTCGGAGTCGAGGTGGTGGTCGTCGGAGTCGGGTGGTGGTGGCCGGAGTCGGGTGGCGGTGGACGGAGTTGGGTGGTTTTAATTTGACTTTAGGGGTAAAATTGTCATTTCACATTTCCTTAAATAAGATATTAAATAAAACAAAATATTAAAGGAGCAAAAATGTCATTTCACACAATTCTGTTAAATTTAACCCTAAAAATGGACGGAAACCTCAAATCAACAAAATTGAAATTTCAGACCTCCGTTATTAACTTTTTAAATTTCAGACCTCTTCCGTTAACATGAGTGATAGTTCAAACCTTTCATAGGTTCTTAACCCTAATTTTATTGATTAAATCACATGAAATTATCTATTTTGAACTGTTGATGATTTTCCGATGTCGATGTGTGTATCGTAGAGTTGATTAACTAAATTTTGAGTTTTTGTTAGGCAATGTTGTGAAGATTGATAGAGAAGAAAGGAGATGGGTTGTGTGTTCGGTCGAGAGTTACCATCAAAATCAGAGGAAATTAAAAATCGAGTATAGAGCTAAATTATAGACTAGATGTTGACTCGGTGAGTATAACAGAATTAGGTGTTTCAATATTAGTAAATCAAGGTTTACTAATCCGTATCCAAAGCTTCTTTTGTATTTCACTGAAAATTTATCACATTGTACAGCTTAATGTCATGGACCTAGAGCATACACCCACAAGTTAGCCCAATGTGAACGGAATCCATCCACAAATGGCAACCAAAGAGGGTGAAGTCACAAGTGTCCCGATACGATATATCCGTCTAGGTTCGTTGTATTAGAGGATAGAATTAGAAGATGCCACTTTTCATACATGTCTCCCCATTAATTGTAAAGCTTCCTTTGAGAGCATTCCCCACTTGTATAAATAGGGGTCCTCTCCTTCATTTGTAATCATACAAGAGTTGAGCAAATACAATACATACAAGAGTTCTCTCTTCATATTCATAGCTTTAGCTTTTGTGATCGAGTGTTAGGCTGACTTAGGAGTTGTTCCTAAGGCCGCACAGGTGAGGGAAAGTTAGGGAAAACTCCAAGCCCGTGACAAGTGGTATCAGAGCACTGTTTCGATCCAATCGATGACATCCAGCAAGCAGTCGGAGATGGTAGTTGTCGAGAAGCCCAAGATGAATACCAAGGAGTATTTGGCGGATCTTGATCATCGTGTAGAGGAGCTGCGGCACGTGGTGGCGGAAGTCCAAGAAGATGCCGTGTATGCGTCCAAGAGTGTGGACAAAATCCGTTCCGGAATGGAGGGGCTCTAGAAAGATGTCAAGGACGCCACTGAGGAGCTTGGGAAGAAGAGTGACACGCTCGAAGCTACCATCACAACCACTCGAGAGGAAGTGAAGGAGTTCGCGGAGATGCGGACGGAGCTTGCCGCGATACGAGGTGAGCTTGTTGAAGTCGCGGAGATGCGCGCAAAGCTGGCGGAACTCGATGGAATGCGGGTGAAGCTTGCAAAGCTTGAGGGAGTTCAAGCTGAAATGGAGGGGCTCAAGCAAGAGCTCAACCGTGTGAGGAGGATGCGAGGCGAGGGGGCAGCCGTGGTGCAGCATGGTCATCGCCTCGATGTTCCGAGACCGAAGCCATTCAAGGGGTCAAGAGTGGCAAACGAAGTGGACAACTTCTTGTTCTCTTTGTTGGACTACTTCCAAGCAACGGGAGTAGAGGAGGACTCGGCGCACTTAGGTATGGTTTCCTCTTATCTACAAGATAATGCCTTAGTGTGGTGGCGTAGGAAGCGCGATAGCCGAGGAGGGGAGGAGATTTACACATGGGATCAGTTCACTGCTGCATTCCGTGTGCAATTCTACCCGGAGTATGCGGAGAACGAAGCACGGGGGCTGCTTCGTCGATTGGAGCACAAGGGGAATCTTCGGGAATATGTCAACCAATTCTCGGAGTTGATGCTCCAAATTCCTTCCATGACCGAGGGCGAGGCGTTCTTTCAGTTCATGGATGGTCTCAAGCCGTGGGCGAAGATAGAGCTGGAGCGTCGGGATGTGAAGACGCTCGACAAGGCCATGACAACGGCCGAGTCATTAAAGGAGCTTCGGACGGAGAATCCGAAGCCAAAGGAGCAGCCGAATGGTGGGGGAGATCGCAGCAAACCTTACCATTCCGGAGGTGACAAGTCTCCCAAATCCGTGGGAGGTAAGTCCAATGGAGGAAGATTCAACAGGTCGTTCCCAAATGACACTGGTGGATCGTATACGAAGGATCGCGGACCGATGGAGTGCTTCTATTGCAAGGGGCCTCACATGGCGAGATCTTGCCCGAACCGTAAAGTGGAGTGCTTTTTGTGCAAGGGGTCTCACAATGCGAGAGAGTGCCCAAAACACGAGAAGCTGGCAGCCCTTATTACTTCTGAGGAGGAGGAAGAAGAAGGAGCACGGTTGGGGTCATTACGGATGCTTAGCGCTATCCAAGGGAAGAAGGCCAAGGCGAAGGGCCTTATGTTCGCGGAGATTGATGTCGCGGGCAAGAAGATGAGTGCACTTGTCGACACGGGTGCCTCAAACCTCTTTATGTCCGAGGAGGTTACGAAGAAGCTAAATCTTCGCTTGGAGAAAACCAACACGCGGTTGAAGACGGTGAACTCGGAGGAAATCCCGGCATGCGGAATTGCTCGCGGGGTAAGTATTAAATTGAGTCATTGGAGTAGCAAAGAAACGGTGGAGGTGATCCCTCTCGATGACTATGACTTTGTTATCGGGATGGACTTCCTCGATCGGATCGATGCTATGATCGTTCCTTTTTCGGATTGCATTTGCATTTTGGATTCGAGGTGTCAATGCATCGTGCCGGTCAAGCGTTCAAAGGGATATGGGACAAAGACGTTGTCGGCCATGCAGCTCAAGAAGGGATTCCGCAAAGGAGAGCACACTTACCTCGCGACCTTGAAGATGGACGAGGGTGAAAACCAAGGGGACGAATTCCCGGAGGAAATAGCCCAAGTCCTTGGCGAGTTTGGAGACGTTATGCTGGCTGAACTCCCGAAGAAGTTACCGCCTAAGAGGGATGTGGACCACAAGATCGAGCTGGTCCCGGAAGCCCGACCACCCGCCATGGCGCCATACCGAATGGCACCACCAGAGTTAGAGGAGTTGCGAAAACAGTTGAAGGAGCTGCTAGACGCGGGGTATATTCAGCCGTCCAAGTCACCGTATGGAGCGCCGGTGCTGTTCCAAAAGAAGCAAGACGGTTCCTTACGGATGTGCATCGACTACCGGGCGCTGAATAAATTGACGGTAAAGAACAAGTACCCGATCCCTCTCATTGCAGATTTGTTCGATCGATTGAGTGGAGCTAAGTGGTTCTCGAAGCTGGACTTGCGCTCGGGATATTGGCAAGTTCGGGTCGCAGAGGGAGACGAACCCAAGACAGCTTGTGTGACGCGCTATGGATCATATGAGTTCCTCGTGATGCCCTTCAGATTAACCAACGCGCCGACTACATTTTGCACGCTCATGAACAAGGTACTCCATCCGTTCCTAGATCGTTTCGTGGTGGTTTATCTTGATGATATTGTGGTGTATAGTCGGACGTTGGAGGAGCATATCGAGCACTTGAGCCAAGTGTTCGAAGCATTGCGGGAGCACACACTCTATGCAAAGAGGGAGAAGTGCGCGTTTGCACAACGAGAGATCCCATTTCTCGGCCACATCGTTGGGGAAGGATGCATGAGAATGGATCCGGGGAAGGTGCGGTGCATCGAGAATTGGCAGCCGCCAACTAGGGTGACCGAGGTGAGATCATTCTTGGGCCTTACGAATTATTATCGCAGATTCGTGAGGGACTATTCGAAGATCGCGGTGCCACTTACGGAACATCTCAAGAAGAACAAAACTTGGGATTGGACCATGGAGTGTCAAAAGGCGTTCGAGCAATTGAAGCGAGCCATGACCGAAGAGCTCGTGCTCGCACTGCCCGACTACGAGAAGACGTTTGAGGTACAGACAGATGCCTCGGACTATGCCATTGGAGGGGTTCTCATGCAAGATGGACATCCAGTGGCGTTTGAGAGCCGAAAGCTCAACGACACCGAGCGGAGGTACACCATCCAGGAGAAGGAGATGACCGCGGTGGTGCATTGCCTTCGTACGTGGAGACACTACCTCTTAGGAGCGCGGTTCGTTGTTAAGACGGACAATGTTGCCACGAGCTACTTCCAGACACAGAAGAAGCTTTCCCAAAAGCAAGCTCGATGGCAGGATTTCTTGGCAGAGTTCGACTTCAAGCTCGAGTACAAGCTCGGGAAGACGAACTTTGTGGCCGATGCGCTGAGTAGGAAGGCGGAGTTGACATCCATATCTCGAGTCAAATAGCAGATCGTGGATTCAATCCTTGGAGAGCGCATCGTGGAAGAGAGAAATATGGAGCCGAGGCGCGAATACTATGTCAAGTGGAAGGGACAACCCGTCAGCACGGCAAGCTGGGAGTACGAGAAAGCCTTGTTGCCGTTTCGAGAGGAGATTGACAAGTATCACGCCGAGGACACGACGAGGGCGTCGTCTGAGTTTGGTGGGGGAGAATGTCATGGACTTGGAGCATACACCCACAAGTTAGCCCAATGTGAACGGAATCCATCCACAAATGGCAACCAAGGAGGGTGAAGTCACAAGTGTCCCGATACGATGTATCCGTCTAGGTTCGTTGTATTAGATGATAGAATTAGAATATGCCACTTTTCTTACATATCTCCCCATTAATTGTAAAGCTTCCTTTGAGAGCATTCCCCACTTGTATAAATAGGGGTCCTCTCCTTCATTTGTAATCATCCAAGAGTTGAGCAAATACAATACATACAAGAGTTCTCTCTTCATATTCATAGCTTTAGCTTTTGTGATCGAGTGTTAGGCTGACTTAGGAGCGGTTCCTAAGGCCGCACAGGTGAGGAAAAGTTAGGGAAAACTTCAAGCCCGTGACATTAACACATGTATTCCTTACAAAAGCCTGGTTACAATGAAATTTCATAAGGTGTAAGCTGGATTATGTTTCTCTTAAGGTTTTCTATAAATATAGTTGGTGGAGTTGGGTTTGCATGTTTACAGGTGGGAAATATCTTTGCAATATATGAAGAAGAATTTTCACACTCTCTAATCGATCTTGTAAATTACCAAGTCATGTTCTGTACTTTATTTGAGTCATATGGCTTTACATGCCTGCTCAAAGGTACTTTCCAAATATGCAATCATTTTTAGCTGTTTTTAACAAATTTGGTTGTTTATTCTTTCAATTAGATTTACAAAATAATGATGTTAGAGCATCCACAATGATTTTGTATAGATTGTACTCTTTAAGCTTGTCATATAGATATCTATATTTTAAGTAATACGTAAAGTTAAAATACACATAAATAATAGTTGCTCTCCAATCGTTTTACTTAACTATATTTCTTGAATATATTTTATTATTAAATTTTCCAATAACCACCAATAAAATATTAGTATTAATTATAAAATGAACTAATTTATAATAAAAAATTGGTTAATTTATAATAAAATACTGGTTACGTTATACATAGTGCATTTCTTAAATTTAATAAATATGTTATGTAAAATAGGTGGGTCCCGTTTTTAAGGAATGCTATGTAAAACCATTGTAGCACATTTTTATACACTTTGCATAAAATATATGTTTAACCCACATTTAAGTAATACTATGCGGATGCTCTTATCTGATGAAGAAACTCTTTATATGTTGGTTCATTTTAACCTTCTACATACAAGTGTAAACATGTATGTACGGTTCAACGGGTTGTTTCTACATATGAGTAAACATGTATGGTTTAATGAGTAGTCCCGCACAGCACCTAGTTAATTATACAATGTAAAACAATAATACATTTATTTTAGTAGTAATTATCAGTTATATTATATTATATCATATTATTCATATAAATTATATTATTTTTGTCTATTTTAGTCATATATATGTTGAACATTTAAATATACAATAATTTTTTTAATTTTAATTTTTTGAAAATTACCAATAATAATTAACTTTATTAATATAATTAATTTTTATATAATAAAATATATTTATCTAATTTGGTTATAATTAATTACATAATTATAACATGTAGATACAATTATTATTTTCATAAAAAGTATAAATATGGTATTTACAATAGTTCGTCATAACAATTTTTTTTTTCATAAAATGCCAATATTAAACATTTTAGTATATCATAAAATTTTCTATGTAAGATAAGCTTAATAAAATTATAAAATTATGACGGTGTACTTATACATGTGAAATAAAGAGAGATCACTATTTTCTATATCTATATATAATATATTTTTGATAAGTTGTATAGATTTTTTACAAGTACTAAAACGCATCAGCTATATGTAAAATAAAGCAATTCAATTGGTCGACGTAACTTTACATCTCCCCTCGATAACTTGGTCATGGCAAGTAAACCAATCTAAGCATTTAGATTTGCTCCAAACATTCTCATTGCATCTTGATAGCGATTATATATATACAAGAAAACTACGTATACGTAGTACGTTGCTTTATTAATAACATTAGGAAATTCAAAACATACTTTCCTAATGATCATTTAAGGAAGGATGTATAGTACATCCTCATTATTATATATAAACCATGCATATATATATCATCGATCATGGTTGTACGTAGCTTCATAGCCCTACTAAAGTACTTATATCATAGGGTGAAGCGTCAGTAGGTAACGTCTCCTTAAACGACCTTTGCGCCAGTCCCGCATTCACCACATCGGTCGGGTGATATCCGTCGTAAAATACAATCTGGTCTCGGTTCGAGCACGGTGGGACCCCCTTGGCGCAAGTATAGAGCACATCCACCACTTGACAACATGTCCCCGTTGTATTCAAGGTAGCTGCGACAAAGATGTGTATAAGTTATTAGCTATCTAGGGTTTCTCAATATCATAATTATAGCTAGTTACTTGTAGTGAATTAGCTAGGGTTTGTAGACAATGAACCTAAACTAGGACTTGTCAAGGTCATGCCAGTGACATTGATGTAAGTGAAGTTAGCACCAGGTAGCTGGCTGTTGAGTGTATTGACAAGGTTAGGGAGTTTGTTGGTGAACAACTGCGACGCATTCGTCACGGCCGAAGCATTTGCACCGAACCTCGCAACGATTCCCGGGGTACTTCCGAGTAACCCTAACCCGAATATCACCACCTTTCTTGCACCAAGTAAGTAGAGTTTCTGCAAGGTAGGGAAATATTAGCAAAAAGATATGTAACCTAGCTTCAGGCCGGGTAATGCCACTAAAGCTAGGGTTTTAGGCCTCAGAAAAATGAGGTCTCACATATATTATTATATAGCTAAGTCCACTTTAGCTCAGGACAAAAAAATTGTCATTCAGAAAAAATAAATAAAGCAACTTTCCATTATTTTTGGACCAGCAGTAAAATTGACTTAATTATAGTCAATTTAAGTAATTAAGTCATCATTTATTGAGTAAACTGTAAGACCTATTATAGTCAAATGTACCAATTAATAATATATACATTATACTTTCTTTCAAAATATGAAATTATATGATCAATTGAAAAAGAAATTTTTAGCGAATTTGTTTAAGCTCGCAAAATAAATTTTAAATAAGAAATTGTTATAAATAGTCAATTTAAATATTTCATAAAAAAATAAAAGCTCCGAATTTAATTTTAAGTTTAGACCTCGGTGTATCTTGGGCCGGCCCTGCCTAGCTTAATTAGCTATATGAGGAAATAATTATCAAGTATTGCTATAAATATATATACCCTGAGCTGCAGATTGTAGTTTGTTACAAGCAGAGTAGCAAACTGCTCAGGTGTCAACACATCACTGGTGGGATATGTATCAGGCAAGAATAGTTGTTAATGTAATCATTGGATCCCATTCCTACAGTGTACAAGCACTGGCTTAAGTATTGATTTGCTGATGTTCCATTGTTGCTCAGGAGAAGGTTGATGGATGCAACTGTCGCCAAGTGGTTACTCAGTTGTTGGTTCAAACTTATGATATCGCCCTGTTGATTTCTCGCATTAACAACAAAATTTTATTAATTATTAGTACGTAAACTTGTATGTGTATGCAACAATTGATCACATTAATTTTTGCATATTGTTAATCCACATTGGACCGAGTCAGGCCTAATGGGTCAGTAGAGAGCGGTCATATATGCAAGTGGGTTAAATCCTAAAACTAATTGGTGATAAGAGGAGGTGACATACTTGCTTATATAATATTCTATTTTACATAGACCAACCGGTGTGGTACTCCAGACTCACGGTGGATATGTCTATTTCAACATTCTCATCACCATGAGGGCTCTCTAATTTCTGACAGACCCTCTCCCAGGTCCAGGCCTGATCCGGCTCTGATAACATGTTAGAATCCACATTGGACCGAGCCAAGCCCAACGGGCCAGTAGAGAGCAGTCATATATGTTAGGATGGAAACTCATTTGCATATATGACTGCTCTCTGCTGGCCCGTTGAGCTTGTCTCGGCCCAATGTGGAATCTAACATGGTATCAGAGCCCGGGACGGGCCTAGGAGAGGGTCTTTTGAAATCAAAGAGCCTTCACGGTGAGGGGGAATGTTGAAATAGATACTGCACCGTGAGTCTGGAGTACCACACCGGTTGGTATATGTATAATCGAGTAGTATATAAGTAAGTGGGTCACCTCCTTCTATCACCGGTTGGTTTTAGATGGAACTCATTTGTATATATGACTGCTCTCAGCTAGCCCGTTGGGCTTGACTTAGCCCAACGTGGAATCTAACATATATATATATATATAATATATATGTATTTTTACGGTTTTACCTGGTTTAGGCGACTAGTTATATCGAGAATTCCTGCTGCAGCGGATGCATAATTAACTCCCTTTAGTATCTCTTGTTTACTTACATTTGCAAATGGCGGTATGAAATTCTTGAAACCCAGAAGTTGAGCTGCAACATATATTTATTCAATTATAAGCCCTAATCAGTAAGGGCTCTGCTAACAAATTTAAGTAAAGTAACCACATAAAAATAAATGCAAACAATATATAGTATGTTAACACATTTTGTTAATAATTACAAGAATAATACTAGAATCAAATAAACATTTTTGATTATAATAAAAAGTTTATCTACTCTTCAATTTATTTAGTTTCAACTGCTTATATATATTTTTTCTAAAATTCTCACTTTTATTGTTTTGTCATATATTTTATATAAGAATTTTAAAGCTTGTATAAATATAAATGTGTTTAGTACATTAATTTAAGTACATTTGGAGGGATTTTAGTATTATTATTGGCAAATTGTGCATGTTATAGTATGTTTTTAAGTATATTTTTTGTGTTTTTTTTAATTAAATTCAACTATTGTTAAAGAAAATGGTTCTGATAACTAAAGCAAGTTGTTGGTTGGGAAAAAAAAGTTATCGACCAAAATACAAAAATTTACAGATAAAATAATTAATCTCATATTTAAAATGTTTCCCACCGTCACTTCACTGTACAATGAGTATTCTAGAATAAGTTAAGTAAGAAGTGTAAATATAGAAAATAAGAATAATATCTACGTTATTTTTTAAGATAACAGAAGATGGTGGGGCCCTCTCCCTAAAAGTTACTTTCGCTTATTTTTTTCACAGCATATTTCACAGTATTAATCATTTTCTAATCAGTAATTATTGTCATATATGGCATGTAAATAATATATCATTATATACCCCATGAAAATAGGAAAATAAGAAGAAGAGGAAAGGTACTTACTAATAACATCAAATTGGGTGCGATTATTGGTAAACCTCCCTGTTGGACCCTGCGCAAAATCAATCCCATAGGGATTGAAATTTGCTTTAGCGACGGTTGAACGGTTATTGTTGTTACCGTTGTCGGCTAGCGAGTCTCCAAAGATGAAGCAACAAGGGACGAGCTGGGAACTGTTATTAGCTCCATCAACTTGTATTATTACAGTTTCAAGGTAATTTGATACCAAGAAAGTAATTAGGAATGATAAGACAATGAGGTGATAATTAGCAGCTGCCATAATGAAATGATGAAATTAGAAATGGTGTGATGAGATGGATGCTGCAATCACACTTTTATAGAGAGAACAATTAATGTTAGATTCACCAAAATACATGTACATTCAACTATGTGCCTTTACAATTTATTCACAACACCATAACATCAAACAACTTTTAATTTTTAGAGTTCTACATTAATGATTTGTTTAATCTGAAATACATATTGTATTTATAACTAAATGTATTTACTATAAAAAGCTCATTATTTTTATATTTTCTTATAAAAACATAGACATGGACACAAACATGATATGCCGTGTGTTGTGATATTGTTTATGTTTCACAACACGACATGCGTGAAAACACGATATAATTTATCTGTCGTGTTCGTGTTTATGTATCACAGCACGACATGCACGGTAAAATTGTGCTACCAAGTCTATTTCTTGAGTATCTTTTCAAGAAATCTTATGTAATAGCTTTTAAAACTCCAATTATTGGTTTAATTTTTAGAGTTTGTCAACTCTATATTACGAACTTATTAATTCATAATTTTTTGCTATATGAAGTACATTATTTTTTTTCTTAAAGATCTCGTCTTGAGATGTACCACAAAATAACTTAACACATTAACGATAACAACGCACGAAAAAATTTGTGCATTGTTCGTGTTTAGTAAAACATGGCACGATAAGCTTAATGAGGAAAAAATTTGTGCATTGTTCGTGTTTAGTAAAACGTGGCACGATAAGCTTAATGAGTATGTTCTTGTTTTAGTGAATTTAATACGACGATATTATTGACACGTGTGAATTGCCATCCCTATGTTCATATGTCATTAATTTAATTCGGCATAATTAGTTTTTTTTAGATTAATTTAAATATGATGTAAAAAAATATTTGAACTATACATATGCTTAATTCTACAAGTAGTGTTATATCTTCGGACTTCCAACTAAACATATGAAAAAAAAATATATCGTTTATAGACATGGACAATATATATGTTGGAATATTTTGCAAGTAAAATGAAACTTTTTGTTCTTTTCTATATATATATATAAGATAATATTATATTATTAAATCAAATTAATAAAATATTCATTAGATTTTAAATTATCTAATATTATTTAACGGTGTGAATTTTTTTATGTGTTTTATAACTTAAAATACTCATTGAGACATATTATATGTCTTTGTGGCAAGAAGCTCTTAAATTAATTTTAAACCACATTTATTGTCACATTTTATTATATACATTTTTTTTGGCCAACTATTATATACAATTTGTTAAACAGATTATGTTAGGGCAAATAAGGAAACTGATTGTTTCGACCGGGTTATCGCGGGTTGCCCGCGGGATAGCCCGCCGAACTCGTCGGGTTGGATGCGAGCTAAATCCGCCTTCTGATGTCGTGCGCGGGCTCTAGCTTCGTCTTCCAAAAGAGGGCAAGTCTTTCCGGCTCTCTAGCAGATCGTCCGTCGGCACCTGCAAAGGAGCGTTACCAAGCAGTCCCCGTGGAGAGGGGGGGGGGGTGCTTGACGTGCTCACTCCGACGATCAACATCAGTAATTTTCTAGAGAGAGAAAGGGAGGGTTTTTAGAGAGAAGTCAGAGCTTTTTCCCAAGCTTGCCCAAAGTGATTTTGGAAATGAATTGAAAATGTTTACCCCCAAGGTGGCTATTTATAGGCAACCTTGGACCGTAAACCGGTTTTGACCCGGTTCAATGTGGAAATGTGAACCGGGATGCAGGGGTAAGCTTTGGGAAAAGGGCTCTGACGCGCGTCTCAGGCGGCTGTCATGAACGGGACGCGCGCGCGGCTGAAACAAAGGTCTCGGACATATAGGAGTTAGTGTAAAAATCAGGTCTCCGTATGCGTCCGAGGTAAAATGGGGGGTGTGCGCGACACCCCCCGGGTGTAGAACTTACCCGGAATTCTGGGTAAGCCTAGGCCTACCCGGAATTCCGGGTAAGCTTAGGCTTACCCGGAAGCTTACCCGGAATTTCCGGGTAAGCTGGGACTTACCCGGAATTTCCGGGTAAGCTAGACTTACCCGGAAATTTCCGGGTAAGCCTCCCGGGGATGCCGGGCAAGTTCGAACTTGCCCGGTTTTTCCCGGTTAGCTTGAAATTGGGCTTTTGCGGTGAGTCTCGTACGTGTATGAGGTCCGAATAATTAAAACCGAGCCCGGATCACGCGTATGTCCATCACTTGCCCCCGAGTTAAACGATGGCTTAACCTTTGTTTAACTCTATTATAAGATAGGGTATATGCGTGATTCGGGCCGTCTGCTCACCTTGAGTTTTGACCTACCAAGGGTGGGTGCGTGCGGCTCCGACGAATTCCTTGCCTTGGTTTTTTCGATGGTCACTCTTGGTAACTGCATGAAAGGTTAGTAGCACAACGGACTACAAATAATATGAAAAGTGTGATCGTTTGGAGAATTAAGGTGCGAGCGCACATGAAATCTTTCGAGCTCGTATGATGAGCTAATAAATACAGAACGTTCATGATACGACTAAATGTATCAAAACGGTAATAAATCGTGCAAGCCTTGAAAAAACGTTTTTCACGTAGTGCGACAATTTCCGGGAGCTCGTCGTCCGAGACGGCCGTCTTGACGGCGAGACGACGATTTTAGGTGAATGAAGTAGGGCCGGGTTTTGGAAAATCAAATGCAACGGCCCTAATATGAAAAATCATAATCTCAACGTTTTCAAAAAGTTGAGGACATTTGAAATGACTTAGTTAAATTTATCCAAGTCATTTGATAGTTAAAAAACCTAAGCCATCAATAATAAAAATGAATGGTGGATAGGAATGTACCTCCTTGATGTATGGTACCTACCATGTAGTGTAGTCCCTCTCCTCCATGATAGTTTATAAAACTATCAACTTTCGAATTGGTTGAGGTGAGAGTTTTGGAGGGGCTAAGGTAGGGATTTTGGGAATTCACTCTAGGTGCTAGGGAGACCACATTCCGGCCGGCCACCACCAGGAGCACCACCGGCGAAGTCAGGGCGGCGCAGCGGCGGCGAGGCGGCGGCGGCAGCGGCGGGTCCGGCGGCTGGAGCGGGCGGCGGCTGCATCACTTCTTGGTTCGATTTTGAGCCCGATTCGATCCGGTTTTGAGTCCTTTTTGTCGAGCATCGATTGGTAACGTCCTCCACTCACTTTTCTTGAGGTTGATTAGACCTATAGGGCTGCACATTTGAATTTCAATAAGGTGCCTTGTAGGTGTTTGATAAGATGCATGAGTGAAGTTTTTGCTTGATTTTCAAAATTTGCTTTTGGCTAAGCTCTAAGTGTAGATAGATAGAGTTAGGGATAGCGAACTCCCTTTGCGAAGAGGTCCCTAGGTTACGACCAACCGAGGGGGAATCGCGGAGGTTCGAAATTGGAGTTTTTCGAGCGAAAAGCTTGACCCCTTGTATCTTGATACGGGTGACTTGAAATGATGTCCCCTATTGTGATAAAGCCCCCTTGATTGTTTGTGAGTGGATAGCCATGCCCCCGGAGCTTAGGTGATTGTTTGGTAGTTTGCCTTCGTTAGTGGCTTAGTTGGCCCGAGTGTTCTTCGGGTTGTTCGCGGAAGGGTAAGTCCCTCTGTGGCCTGTAAGGGGCTTGCTTGAGTGCGTTTGAGCTGCTCGTATGTGCCCCCGGAGCCTTGAGCCATTTTAAGGATGAAATTTGATCTAAAGGTGGTCGGGTGGCATTTTGGTAATTATAACCAACTTTGTATGCCTTTGATTTCTTTAGCTCTTGAACTTGTCGCTTTGTAGAGCGCTTGAATACCTGTGACACATGGCACAAATGTATGAAAATTTGATTAGTAGGTGGCCTAGGCCTTTGATGAGCGTAAGGATTTTTGACTCCCGAGCGGGAGGGTCCCTAGCTGTTTGCATGCGGACAGTCGGTCCGTTGGGTTGAATGTCCTTGCAAAGGATTTTGATGAGTGCGGTTGATGCGTTGCTTTGGTTTTTGATTGAGTTGGTGTATGGTTTTTGTAGGGCTTGGTTGACGAGCTTGCAGGCGCCCGATTCTGATACTTAGAGTATTCTTGATAGGAAACGGTTTCCACTTCTCCGCATAATGAGTAAGTCTCATCCTTTTGTTTCGGATAACTTTGAGGGTGAGGTTGGCGAGAGCACCATGGATTCCGATTCTGGGTCTCGAAGTGGTGTACTCTTGGGACCGTCGGGTGACCGCGTGATATTGGAGAAGACTCAGATATTTTTTCCCAACAAGCTTCCACGTTCCAAGTTTGACCTCTGCGTCTCGACCCGGGGCTGGTGTCCCGGCCTAGAGGTCTCGTATCCTTGGGATGTTGTGCAGGGAGTTGAATTTGGTCGGCCCACCGTTCCTCCAGCTGAGTATGAGGCGGTCTACCTTTCACAGTTTCGAGAAGGACTGCGGTTTCCCTACTGTCAGGACTTGGTCCGCCTTTGTCGATATTATAGGATTTCCCCTGTCTCTATTACCCCCCCAGGGTTTAGGGCTTGGACGTGTTTTCGGGTGCAATGTCATCTGAATTCCTGGGATTACTCAATAGTGTTGTTTCGAGCCTTCTACCGCCTGGGTAAGGCAGATGAGTCTGGGATGTGCACCTTCAGCTTACGTTGGCCTCATATGACCGAAAAGGGATTTTCTTCCCTTGGTTTGCGTCGGGCGGGGTGGAATACTGAAGCGCGATTCTGCGAACGGTCGGACACTTCCCAGAATAAATGGAAGTGTCAGTACTTTTTTGTAAAGGATGCAGGCACGACTTGGGCGACTTCTCACATATTGGATGCCGATCCCGTTCCACGATTTCAGGAGTTCTCTGATGGAGATAAGGTCGCTTTGAAGAAGATCCATGCGGCGAATCGGGCGGGGGAGTACAACCCCCTTTATCGTGCTTCTGACGCCGAGCTGCTCGCGGCGGGCATTCACGTATGTCCTTCGGGGGAGGAGTTGGTATGTTTTGAAGTTTTGTAACATCTGCTCTTGTTTTCTTGTAGGTTGGTTTCTTAACAGACGCCCCTGTTTACAGGGTGGAGTTGCAGGCGAGTCTTCTCAGATTGTTCCCGGCCTAGACGATACACTTCCTGTTGGCCCGGGTATGGGACTTGTGCCTTTTAAATGTTTCGTTGAGGTTTTTCGCATGCTGACACGCTAAAGGTTTCTTTGTCGTCGTCTCTGTAGGCTTGGACTTTCCGCCGGCGGGGGGAGTTGTTCTTGTCGGGGAGCATGATGCTGACGTCCGCTCCCCGAGCGATCCTAGGAGGTTGACATCTGACGGCATGCCTCTTGCTCCTTCCTGCGACAAAGGGAAAGGGCCTATGCATGCCGGTTCGACCATGCATGTCCCCCGGTCGGGGAGCGGGCGTTCAGAGGAGGTGCCTCCCATGGCAGGTAACTGTGGTTGACTTGTTGTTGTATTAGTATGGTTTGCCTTCTCCTAATGTGTTTGCTATTGATGTGTAGTTGTCCCTACTCCTCCGGCTCTTCGCAAGTCTGATTTGATTTGCCGGCCTGATCGGGATGTGTCTGGGAGTGAGTGGGTTCCGTACTCTCAGTCTGCTGTCCGTTTTCCCAAGGATGTTTCCTTGAGTACGCCTGCTGTTGGTGTGCGTGTGGTTCAGCGGTCTGTTCCGCCGGCTGACCGTAAGACGTGCCCCCGAGATCCTGAGGCTGCGCTGAAATGTGTTGAGGAGTCACTCGCGCGTTTTGCTCCTGTACGTTGTTTTCCTTTTATGTTGGATCTATCATGTTTGTCTGACTTCTTTGTGTATGATGTGTTTGTGTTGTTGTTGTAGGTGAATGCCGTGATGACCAACCTTTCCTCTTTCGTTGTTGAGCTTGTTGAGGAGACGAGGGGTCTGCAGGATCGTCATGAGCACTTGTCTCAGGACGTTGTCGTGTTGAGGGAGAAGGCGCGCGCGCATTCAGATGCTTCTTCCGAGGCTTCCGCTGATCTCAAGAGGAGTCAGGACTATGCGTCTCAGCTGGAGGCGGAGCTGTTTGCCCTACTACGTCAGGAGAAGGTTGATGAGGAAGCGCATGTTGTGGCGCTGAGGGAGACTAAAGAGTCTCATGTTGCCCTGGGTGATCAGCTTGGAATGATCGAGTTTCCTACTACAGCTGATTATCCCAAGCTTCTCGAGAAGACGCGTGATGATCGCATGGAGTCCTTCTCTGTGGATTACTTCAGGAGGGTACACTCCCTTGCCCCCGATTTTCCTTTCCAGAGTGCTGGTCCATATGCTGGCTATGCCCTTGGGGCTATTGCGGGGATTCGAGCGAGTGGTGGAACGAGTGGTTTGGCGGGACAGGCGTCCGTCCTTGTTGGTGATGATCGCCGGGGTGCTTTCAAAGGCCCAGCACAAGATGTTTTTATGACTGATGTCTTTGGTTCTGGCGCTCCTGACGTTGGGTCAGGTTGATCTTTCTTTGTTTTTTCATGTGTACATATGGTTGCTCCCCTTGCATGGGTGAGATTTTGACGGGTTGCATCTTGGGCTTGACTTTTAAGCTGGCTGGATGTCTTTACTTTTGAGTCCTGCTATATTATATATATATATGCCTGACATGAGATGTTAGAAAGATATAATACTAAGTATTATTTTGCATCTTCCTTTATTGTTGTCTCAGTGACTTGTTCTCTTTTTGTAAGAGTGTTGCTCTATTGAATTGTTGATTTTCTTGATCCGACGGTTTTCCTTAGGGAACTGCATCTCTGTTGGTGGCGGTTGTGGATGAGTTGGTAAAACCGTCGTCCGTAGCTTTGTAAGGAGGATGATCTCCGTTGAAGTGCTTGTCTTTCTTTTTGAGGATGTGAACAGACTAGTTTATTCACATATTTGATGCTGTGGCTAAGTGTGGACAGATTAGTACGTCCGACCCTTGTCTTTGTTTGCGAGGGAAGATTCCTAATCATCCGCTTGTCCCCCGACTTTTTGCAAGGATGTGAATAGATTAGTACGTTAACATCCTTGTACGATGGCGAAGTGTGGACAGATTAGTACGTCCGACACTTGCATTTGTTTGCGAGGACGGATTCCCAATGATCCGCTTATCCCCCGACTTTTTGCAAGGATGTGAATAGATTAGTACGTTCACATCCTTGTATGATGGCGAAGTGTGGATAGATTAGTACGTCCTACACTTGCATTTGTTTGCGAGGACGGATTCCCAATGATCCGCTTATTCCCCGACTTTTTGCAAGGATGTGAATAGATTAGTACGTTCACATCCTTGTATGATTGCGAAGTGTGGATAGATTAGTACGTCCTACACTTGCATTTGTTTGCGAGGACGGATTCCCAATGATCCGCTTATCCCCCGACTTTTTGCAAGGATGTGAATAGATTAGTACGTTCACATCCTTGTATGATTGCGAAGTGTGGATAGATTAGTACGTCCGACACTTGCATTTGTTTGCGAGGAAAGATTCCCAATGATCCGCTTATCCCCCGACTTTTTGCAAGGATGTGAATAGATTAGTACGTTCACATCCTTGTTATGAGGATACTTCAACTCCTTGTATGCGTCTAACGTCCTTTGTTTTGGTTTGTCATGGTGAGCCTCGCTTAGTCTTGCTTTGATATCCTTTTGATGGCTTTTCTTGTTGGTTGCCCTTTCTGCGTATAGGGTTAGGGCCTTTGTTGGTGATGTATGTGGCTTGTTCCTGGTATTGGACCGGGGAAGCTTGCCATTACACAGTGATTTTTCCTACGCAAGGAGTGAACTTCATTAGTTTTCTTGTTTATTTACAAAGGACGTGCATGGATGGAGTCAACTGATCTCCCATCCTAAATGTTCTACTCAGCATTTGAAAAGTAAAGATAGAGTATGTGCATGTCATAAGGGAAGGGTTATTCCCTTAGTGACGGTTTGATAAAGCTGGCTTCCTGCATGAAATGTGGGAGCGCAGAGCTCCTTGTTTGATCAGATCCTTGATTTTGTTGCGAAGGGAGGGGCAGCCATTTGTGCTGTGACCCCATTTGTTGTGATAGTGGCACCACATTTCTGGATTCTTCCCGAGGAAGGCAATTTGGATCTCGCTTGGAGGAGGTAAAACATCCTTCAGGATGGTCTTGAATAACTCTTCCACCTCTATGTTTAGAGGTGTATATTCTCCATCTTGGTTGTTGTTCAAGTCTTGTCTTGCACGCTCTTGTTCGCGCGCCTCCTCGTGTTCTGCAGGTGGGCTGAACCACCCCAGCTCATTTGCGACTTCGATTGCCGTTTCCATCTTCTCCTTTAGGTCAGCCATAGACTTGGTTGTTCTCCACCCATGTGTTCGTCCAAATAGGAGAAATGTGGGTGAGTTCATGTTCAGGAAAAATGCATTGATCACGGCTGACTTGTCTGCAAAACTTGAAGTTGCGTTAATAGCGAATCGCTTGAAGTAGTTTTGGATGGATTCTGACTCTCCTTGTTTGATGTCCCATATGCTTGGGAGCATTGGGGTCTGAAGTGTTGGGAGTTTTTCTTCTTTGGCCATCATCTCGTCAAATCGCCTTTCGACTTCAGATTTGGAACACTGTCCCCTTTCAATGACTGCAATGTCCAGGCGGTTCTTGCATCTTAGGGCGTTGACGTAGCATTTTCGTGCTGTTGTCTGATCTCCCAAGACTTCACCAATTCCTCCCCTTAGGCGGTATTTCAGCTTTTGATGTGCCGTTGAAGGCGCCAAGTGTTTCGACCGGGTTATCGCGGGTTGCCCGCGGGATAGCCCGTCGAACTCGTCGGGTTGGATGCGAGCTAAATCCGCCTTCTGATGTCGTGCGCGGGCTCTAGCTTCGTCTTCCAAAAGAGGGCAAGTCTTTCCGGCTCTCTAGCAGATCGTCCGTCGGCACCTGCAAAGGAGCGTTACCAAGCAGTCCCCGTGGAGAGGGGGGGGTGCTTGACGTGCTCACTCCGACGATCAACATCAGTAATTTTCTAGAGAGAGAAAGGGAGGGTTTTTAGAGAGAAGTCAGAGCTTTTTCCCAAGCTTGCCCAAAGTGATTTTGGAAATGAATTGAAAATGTTTACCCCCAAGGTGGCTATTTATAGGCAACCTTGGACCGTAAACCGGTTTTGACCCGGTTCAATGTGGAAATGTGAACCGGGATGCAGGGGTAAGCTTTGGGAAAAGGGCTCTGACGCGCGTCTCAGGCGGCTGTCATGAACGGGACGCGCGCGCGGCTGAAACAAAGGTCTCGGACATATAGGAGTTAGTGTAAAAATCAGGTCTCCGTATGCGTCCGAGGTAAAATGGGGGGTGTGCGCGACACCCCCCGGGTGTAGAACTTACCCGGAATTGGGTAAGCCTAGGCCTACCCGGAATTCCGGGTAAGCTTAGGCTTACCCGGAAATTCCGGGTAAGCTTAGGCTTACCCGGAAATTCCGGGTAAGCTGGGACTTACCCGGAATTTCCGGGTAAGCTAAGCTTACCCGGAAATTCCGGGTAAGCTTAGCTTACCCGGAATTTTCCGGGTAAGCCTAGCTTACCCGGAAATTCCGGGTAAGCTAGACTTACCCGGAAATTTCCGGGTAAGCCTCCCGGGGATGCCGGGCAAGTTCGAACTTGCCCGGTTTTTCCCGGTTAGCTTGAAATTGGGCTTTTGCGGTGAGTCCCGTACGTGTATGAGGTCCGAATAATTAAAACCGAGCCCGGATCACGCGTATGTCCATCACTGATTATATATATATATGATGGACCAAATGTCAATCTCCAACAACCACTTTGTTTTGTAACAAATGATATCATTAACTAAATGATATCATTAACTAGTTATTAACTCGCACATTAGGCAGATTTTAATAAGATTTTACATTATTATAATAATATATATATATATATATATATATATATATATACGGTAAGAAAATTTATATTTATTTAATATTATATATATAATTAATGCATTTTATTATTGTTTCATATTTTTGCATATATGATATTATATGTCACTCGAAATCTATTTTCATATATTTTTATATGAAACAATATATTCATAAATCAAAGGACTGCATAAAAAAGTATGACTCATTACTTGCAATATACATAAAGTTTAAAAAAAAACAATGAAGCTTTTTTTAAAATATGATAGTAAAGAAAAAGAAAGAAACATATATATAGACAATAAAATATGGTTAACTTTTAAACTATAGAAAAAATTAATGTGAATGTGCAATTTGCTAGCTTTTTCTGTAGCATATTTCTACATTATTTTTTGTATTGTGCAAAATCTGACTCCAACCATCATCTCATTATCTTTAAACGGAAATAATTTTTTTTTTAAGTTTTAATGATAAAATTACATATTTTATCTATATATAAAATAAAATTTCAAATAATTCATATTATGAAAGTATATAACAACAAATATAGCCCAAAAATACTTAAGGAATTAGGTTTATTATAATATTTTAAAAATTCTACACAACAGTTTCCTTTATTATTAGATTAGTATATATTTCACTTATTATCTATAGTACGTACAATTATAAAATTCTTTTAGAGATCTTTATTAATTTTTATATGTTATGAATATATTTAGTGGATGTTCAATATTACGTGTATATACCATCTTCCTTGTTTAGACTTTCCTAGTATTAAATTTACTTCCTCCACAAGTATATGTAATCCCTATATAAGGGCTCCTTATGTGTGATAATAAGACATCCTCAGGTTCCCTCCTCTATTACCTCTCTACTTTCGTAATACGTTATCAGCACGAAATTGCTCGATCTTAAATCGTCAGACATTCGAAGCAGACAATCCAGTTCTTTTCAGAAGTGAGAGAAGACGATGGCGAAAACAAAAATCCCCTAACGATCACTTCGAGTTCGAGCTAGGTTGAACGGAAATAAATTCAAAGAAGATGGAAGAGGGTCTTCGAGATTAAAGGCGAGAACAACACCGAAAGAGAACAATATCGAAAAAAATTGAAAAGGGAGATATTTTTTTTCTTACATTAATTTATATTAATTGCCTCAAATCTTAAGTTTTTATTATTACTATTTAATATTCTGTTCCTAATACTGTTGTTATTTGATAGATGCTAGATTTATTGGAATCAATCTATGTCGGATCATGCGTGAAACGATTTTAGGGTACATGACAACATCACGGTAAATATCAGTTAGTTATTTTTATATGTGGAGATCAACTCTATGTGTTAAATATTTGTTCATATATGAAGTTATATTTGTATTGATATGACTCCACCCCCTAAAGCGAGTGTATGGTATATGATTTATCACAAGAAAAACAAATAGTGTGGCTAAGCACATAAGTGCTCGATGCTGAAATATATCAAGATACAAAGATTGTTGCATCGCCCACTAGATATACTTCGCTCCCTGAAGTGAGCGTTGCAATTTACGATCGTAGAGATGATATACTCCACTCCCCGAAGTGAGTGTTGAGTTTATATGTTTTTAATGTCATATTATACTCCCTGAAGTGAGTATTACAGTTTATAATTGCAATGATAATATATTGCACTCCCTAAAGTGAGTATTGCATCATATAATTACAATAAAAATATTGGTCACTCCCTAAAGTGAGTGCGGCAGTTTATGATTGACTTTGAAGGAATATGATTTTACTATTGTTATCATGTCATGGTTGAATTTGAAAAAGATAAAATAATTAGCATCATCATGATATCGATAAAGAACGGTGATGCCTCTTACAAATAAAGAATGCATGAAAAGAATACAAAGTCCAATTGATTTGGAAGAATGATAATTTTTTTATATGCGCAGTGACGCTTGCATAAAATTAGTGATATTATGCAGCGCGGAAATTGATAATTTTATGAAGCGCAGTGAAATTAGGCAAAGTTTGGCCTCAATAGCAAATATTATTTGATACTGGGATATTACGATAAAGAAAATTGCATTCTATACTAATATCGCATCCCGAAGATCCGACATTATGATCCTAAAGATTAAGATTATGAATATTCATATTTATTTTTAAATTCCGCATTTATATTTATATTTATATTTCTTGCACTGCATTTACAGTTATTTTTTATTTCTTGCACTGCATTTTATTTATTATATACATATATCATTATGCTCATTGAATTTTATTATAAAATGATCAAGAAGATCAAGAGTTATTCAAAAGCTCAATAATTACTACATTTAGGATCCTGAAGATCCTAACAGATCATGAGTTATGAATAAATGATCATGAAGATTCTAGAAGATCTTGAATGAATAAAGGATCCAGGATCCTGAAGATCCTAAATATATGGGACTATGAATTAACGAGATTGAAGATCTCTGAAGATCTTAAATTATGAACAGAGATCCTGAAGATCCTGAATTATTTTTATGAATGATCTGGGATCATGAAAATAAGATCTGAATATCCTAAGAGATTTTGCGATATAAACAACAGATCATTAAAGATTTTGAGTTACAAACAAGGATCCTAATATATTGAGCTATAAGTGATCCCGAAGATCATGAAATTGAGCATTTATACGAAGTTATTTATTTCTTTCTTTACATTTTTTTTTATTATTTTTATTTATATCTTACATATACAGTATATATTATTATAAAGAATGTGAATACTCCGCAATCATTATTATGATGAAGATGAAAAAAAAAAAAAAAAACATGCGGAGTGTGTTATCAGGATTATGAAAAAAAATCAGGAAAACTAGAAGTTTACCGCCAATATTAGCGTGATTTATTATATATTCGGTAAACCAGAAGTTTACTGATTCATATAGAGGTAAACCAGAAGTTTTGCCCATATAATTCAATATTTAGCGTGACCGGTTACAGACCATTCCGGATCACTTAAGATGCGCAGTACATTATTTGGAAGAACCTGAAGATTCTCCATAAATCATTATGATAATTGCTCTCAAAAGAAAATTCATTATGTGATCATCATCAACTAAGTTCGGGATAAAATTCCATTATTTATGGAAATAATACTAGGTGAATATGGGCCTGTTCACCTGCCATGTGGACCGATATATTATTTTGAAAGATGCATCTACAATATGGTCGCATGTGCATTAATTATCACGAATTTGCAATAGCAAAATTTCCAGATTATGATGATGATATTGAAAGTTGATATTTACTACAAGATTCAGACAACTACATGTCTAGATTTACAGTTTAGCATGAAAGTTACAAAGATCCTCCAATTAAATAGCTAAACTACCACCAATTAGAGCAAATTGAGTGTAAATGCATGTTATTATGCAAGCAGCAGTATAATTGCGCATCAAGCCAATTTTAAATGACAGTTCTCCCCATTACAAAAACTTTTAGTCAAGAGACTAATTCCCCATGTATGAACTTTATAAAGTGCGATATATATTTGAATTGCTCCACCGCAATGCACTAAGATGGGTCTGGAATGTTGGGAAAAATATGTTGGATACAAACAATTTATTAGGAACAATGAATGATATATATTTAAAGCAAGAATTGCTGATTGTTATTGATGAACAACTTTTTCCAATATTAGGGGGAGAAAAGAAGCAGCTGGCAGAAAAGAGGTTTGACTGAAAAAATTGTTATTATCTCATTTAGATCCTCGCACAATGATAATATGAACCTGAATTCAAAGAGATAAACATTTTCAAATACTGCCAATAGCGACCCAGAAAGTCATAAGTCAAGTAACAGCTGCAAATGCTCCAATTTAAAATGTCCCGCTAGGACAAATTATAATGAAAAATAACTCACGCCGGAAGCGTGTGATAATGGTTCCAAGGCAATTTTATTGATAAAAGAATGGAGCATATAAAGAAAATAAGTAAATATGGTCTTATTATGGAGGTGATTTCCCAAAATAAGTAAAGACGTAACTAATTATGAAACCCCGGAAGTGGTTCAGGTACCTGAAAATAATTGTAATAAAAAAAAAATCTCGATGAGTTATGTCGTTAATGGGAAAATGATGGAACCGAGAATATCAAGTTGTCGACAACATTTTTGAATATTATTCATGAGTGAAATCATAAAACTAGACGAGGAGTCGAGGATCTTGAGCTCAATATGTTAAACAAGTATTATGATTGGCCAAATTTTGAAAAGACGCAAGTAATAACATGAAAAATGCATAAGGTGGAAGCCAGTGGATACAAATTATTTCCCGCATAAATAAATTGTGTCGTAAGATATATACGCACAACCTGTACAAATGTTATATGCAAAATCCTGGCATTTATTATATGGATCATTTAGTGAAAAAAAAAATCACCTTCAAATATATTATTACGTTGGCAGTACATAAAATGTTTTGAATGCGTCCCACATATGAATTATTTATAGCCGATAGCAAAATTAAAGTGAAAATCCATGAAGAATTGAAAATGCTAGCATGAAATTTTTTCCAAGAATGTTGGATAATAAATATATTGTACCATTATTTTGTATATATGAAGATAATGCAGGTTATATAGCTCGAGTTGAAGATTGTTATATCAAAGGAGACATACAAAACACATTCGCCTCAAGTTATTCTTCATCCAACGAATTTGTTCATATGACTATCTAGCGGATCTTTTCAAGGAGGCTTTATCGACTGCGACATCTGGAATATTGGCGAACATGATTGGATTGCGTCGACTTAATGAAATTACGCGATGTCAACATCAGGGGGAGAATCTACACCGCTGCACTCTTTTTCCCTTAACCAAGGTTTTATCCCATCGGGTTTTCCTGGTAAGGTTTTTAACGAGGCAGCTTACAAAGAGGGATCCATAATTGTGTACTCTTTTTCCTTCACTAGATTTTTATCCCAATGGGTTTTTTTTTCTAGTAAGGTTTTAACGAGGCATAATTCCCTTATGAACATCCAAGGGGGAGTGTTATGAATATATTTAGTGGATGTTCAATATTACGTGTATATACCATCTTCCTTGTTTAGACTTTCCTAGTATTAAATTTACTTCCTCCACAAGTATATGTAATCCCTATATAAGGGCTCCTTATGTGTGATAATAAGACATCCTCAGGTTCCCTCCTCTATTACCTCTCTACTTTCGTAACATTATATAAAATTTGAGGTTATAGAGAATCATATTAGAACTTAACGCGTTGGACAAAAATATTAATTTGCAGTGTATTTTAAATCTCTCAATTCCTAGATTTTCATGTGGTGAAATATTATAAATTTGATTAAAAAATTCTAAAATTTATTTTAAACATCTAAAATCACTGGTTTCTTTTTATGTTTTAAAATTCAGAATTACTCATTAAGTTATATGACAGAATAATAAGTATTTGTGATCGGAAACTCTATAATTAATTTTAAACAAAATAATTGAAAGTTTTGCTACACGTTATTATCTATCTATATATTATATATAATAAACCAGGAGGAGAGATAGAGGTTTAACTTGAGCGCGCCACGTCATCATTTAAGCCTAATTTAAGTGCGCCACGTCAACAATTATCTATCTATATCATTCTCTCCATAATAAATGGTGGGTGTAATAATCTATCTATATATATAATAAGACAAGAGGAGAGAGGTAGGGAGAGTGTAGTTTCGCCACGTCAGCACGGTAAGTTCATCACAAATCGACACGTCAGCATTACTAACCAATTAAAACATGACACCTCATCTCTCTTATTAATCTATTTTTATTATTTATATTAAACACATAAGCAATTAAGAGTAATTAAAAGTCAATTTCAAATACTAATTTTTCTCTCCACCTCTTGGTTTTCTCTTCTCCATATCTGAAATATATATATATATATATATATATATATATATATATATATATATATATATATATATATATATATACATATATTAGAAGAAATGTGTGAAGAAAATATGGATGAATTACGATTTTCATAATTTTCAGCAGATGCAATCTTTATACTCATCACTTTAATCTATATATATAGAAGCAAGAGGAAAGAGAGTATAGCAAAAGAGAGTGCTAATGTTTCTTTTTTTAAGTTATATCGATGTAGGGTATTTCGGTCAATGTTAATTCTATAGAATCCCGATAGCTGAAAGAAAGCCAAGAAGAAAATTAGACATTTCAATATTTTCCATACATATTAATATTTACGGTTTAGCAAGTCGCCCTGCGCGTAGCGCAGGGTTAGCACCTAGTTTAATTTAATCGAACATGAGAGGTTAGGGAATAGGAGTTAATTAATTTGGATGGTAGTTACATATTATGATGATGGATCAAATGCCAACCTCGAGTGGCCACTTATTTTTTGGGTGAATATGTGGCCTCTTAATTACTCGACAAGAGGTATAATTAAGGTTAATAATTCCAATAATTGCAATTTGGTCGGCTGTTCCATTTTTGGGATCCAATGATACCGACTTTTAATGAAGTTGTGAAAAAATTAAAATAACAAAAAAAATCATGAAACAATTAGTACAAAATGAAAATATGCTTCTATTTTTTTAAACGGAATTACAAAATAAATTTAAGAAAATTTTATAAAAAAATGTTTAACATTCAATAAAAGACCATAAAGAAAAATACAAATATTAAAAAAAAAATCTAAAATATTAGATTAGACATTATATTATCAAAACGTGTAAAAAGAAGAAAAAAAAAAGACATTATATTTCTTTAGATTAATTTAGATATCATGTAAACAACATTTCAACCATGCACATGCATATGCGCATAATTCTATAGTAAGTGTTATATATTCGGACTTCCAACTAAACATATGAAATTTCATATAGTCAAGTGAGATAGATAAATATATATGTATATATGGAGTATGGACAATATATGGAGGAATATAATTCTGTAAGTAAAATAAATTTGGTAGTTCTTATATATGTTTGATATATATTTCGATAGTAAATAAAACATTTGTAGATATAAAAATTATCTAATATTATTTAATTTTGTGGATTTTTTATGTGTTGAATAAAAGCTTAAAAATACTCGTTGAGCCATAAAATATGTGTTTGTGGTAAGAAGCTCTAAAATTGTTTTAAACCACATTTATTATCACGTCTTATCAATTATTTAATTTACTTTAATCAAACAGAGGAGGTTAGGAGATATGATGGACCAAATGCCAACTTCTAGCAATCATTTAATTTTGTGACAAATGGTTTAATTAAGTAGTCAATTAATTCGCACATTATTCAAAAAAGATGAAAAAGTTTAATTTTGCATAGAGATTTTCATGATGAATTCGACAGTTAGATATGAATCCGACAGTTAGATATTCGAGTTGAATTCAACTCCAGTTGAAAATAACTTATATCAATTTTCATTACTTATGAAAAATTAATTTTAATGAAATATGTATATAATAAAAGTTATGTATTTTATTATTAATTTTTTTAATAATATTAAACATATATGATATTATACGCATTTAGAAAGCTCCTAATATGTATTTTTAGTTGAAACAATATGTTCACTAATCAAAGTAATGAATAAGAAATTATGACTATTTAATTACACACTACATAAATTTAAAAAATTATGGACAATATTTTTTAAAAAATATGATAATAAATAAAAAAAAGAAAAAATGTATTTATAGATAATAAATCCGGGTAAACTTCCAAATTATAGGTAAACGTTATGTGAATATGTAATTCCTGGGGGTTTTAGCAGATTTCTACATAATTTTTTATACTAGATAATTGTGCCGCGAGTTGCGCAGTAAACAAAATATTTATTTAAATTGTTGTAATTAAAAGAATTGAAGTTATTTATATTACAAAATTTTGAAATAGCATGTAGACTAAATAAGTTTTTCCACAAAATAGATATAAATATAAAAATAAAATATATAAGATGAAGGATTAATTTAGTAATCTAAAACGGATCTCTTATATACAATTTTTATGCTTCAATTAATTTTAACTTTTTTTATAAAATTATTTAACGAAATCTAATAAATCAATACATAATTATATCAGTAAAAGTAGTATAATTAATTTAATAGTTATAAATTGTTACTAATTGTAAAAGAAGGAAACAATATGGATATATATAATTTTAAAAAAAATTCACCACCAAATAGATGTTAATAAAAAAATAGATGTTACTAAAATAATAATATTGGACATTATAGAGTTTAAAAATAATTTATTACATAAACACAAATAATACATCAATATATCTCTATAAATTTAATAAATTTTAATTATATACATGCTTTAAATTTGAATATTGGAAATTCATGGGAATCATTTATATACTTTAATATTAAGAAATATATTTTTTTTTTGCCGGGAATTTTTTTTTAATATAAGAAATATTGATACATATTTATAATGATTATTTTTGTATCATTTTAAGTGTAAAAAATACAATATATATATATATATGTATATATTTCTCCACAAAATATATGTTAATAAAAAACAATATAAGATATGATTGATTATTATAATAGTCTAAAAATAATTTGATAGATATATTAAATTTTATGTTTCGTTAGCTTTATCATTTAAAAAAATATTAATTACATGAACACAAATAATATATCAATATATTAGATATTGTATATATATAGATAGATATCTTAAAACTATAGACGATTCTCATGAACTACTAAATCGCAAAATTTAATAATTTTTTAATTATATATTGAAATTAAATTTGAGAATTGGTATCTCATGAGAATCATCTATAGTTTTTAATATTAATAATTTATTTATTTATACATACTTATAATCATTGGTTGCGTATTATTTCAAGTCAATAAATATAATAATTTGGTAAAAAATGTATTATACTTTTTCAAAATAATAATAGAAATAATTCATATTTTTAGTGATATGTACTAAAAATATATATATATATTTTTTTTTATAAAAAAAGTGGTTTAATTGTAAGTACTTGATATGAAAATAATTAATATTTTGGAAAATTTTTGGTAAACAAATCAAAAAAGTTGTTAAAAAAAAGTGATATATATCGTAACGGACATTGAGAGTGAATATGGTGCATTTCTCTAATTTTATAGCTCCATGTGGAAGATAGAGAATTATGAAATACATGTAACTCCTTAGAAATTGACATGGACAAATAAAATAAAGTTATTTTAACATGTAGGAGATAGAAAATAGGATGAAAAACATACTTGTCAAGATTATGTAACTTCCATTTGCCCCGCGCATTGCGCGGGTTCAATATTTTATGTAGTTATTATTTTGAAGTTATTTTTAATGTTTAAATAGTTGAAATCAGACAATAAAGTAATTGATCTTATTCAGAATTGTTTTTATTAACAAATCGAACATTGTTCACTTTAGGTTAACTGTTTTAAAATAATTAAAGAACGTATAATAAAAATTACTTCATAGTTGCAATTTATGCTCCACAACTAATTCACAACTGAGTGAATCGTAATAATAAAAATTACTTCATAGTTTCAATTTATGCTCCATAACTAATTCACAACTGAGTGAATTGCAAATCAACAGACTAATATAATTTTTATTTATACTTGCAATCCTTTAGTATTTTTGGAAAATTAAATATAATATGAGAAATAATTGAAACATGATCATGAAAGTGCTTTAAAATTTGTTATGCAATGGTAAAATTATTATTTTTTTTGCAAAAAAATTAATATAATATAATTATTATAAGATTATATAATACCTAAAAATGTCTAATATATTACTACTTTTTATTAACCAAATTATTATGATATAATCAAATTAAAAATCTATTTTGCATCCAAATTATATTAATAGTTGATTGATAGAATATAGATAGATAGAAGATATATTTTTTTAAAGCTAATTAAATGCGCGTGGTTCAATATTTTATGTAGTTATTATTTTGAAATTATTTTTAATGTTTAAATAGATGAAATAAGACAATAAAGTAATTGATCATATTTCGAATTGTTATTATTAACAAACCGAACATTGTTAACTTTAGGTTAATGATTTAAAATAATTAAAGAACGTATAATAATAATAATAATAATTACTTCATAGTTGCAATTTATGCTCACTAATTCACAACTAAGTGAATCGCAAATCAAGATATAATTTCATTTATACTTGCAATCCTTTATTATTTTTTGAAAAATTAAAGATAAAAACTTGGTTAATAAATATAATATGAGAAATAATTGAAAAAAAGATCATGAAAGTGCTTTAAAATTAGTTATGCAAGGGTATTTTTTTTTTTTTTTGCAAAAAAATTAATATAATCTTATTATTGTAAGATTATAACACTTAAAAATGTCTAATATATTACTACTTTTTTATTAACCTAATTATTATAATATAAATAGATAGAAGATAGATTTTTTAAAGCTAATTAATGATAGGAGGAGTAGAAGTTACATTTTTTTTTTTTTTTGCAAGGGAATTGCTACCCTAAATAGGTGAGAGAATATTTTTAACCAATCAAAATTGGAGTTGAAGATGTGGCAAATAAAGATGCATCCTAATTAAAGATGTATCCAAATTATATTATATATAGATTTAAAATAATTAAAGAACGTATAATAATAAAAATTACTTCATAGTTGCAATTTATGCTCACTAATTCACAACTAAGTGAATCGCAAATCAAGATATAATTTCATTTATACTTGCAATCCTTTATTATTTTTGAAAAATTAAAGATAAAAACTTGGTTAATAAATATAATATGAGAAATAATTGAAAAAAAGATCATGAAAGTGCTTTAAAATTAGTTATGCAACGGTATTTTTTTTATTTTTTTGCAAAAAAATTAATATAATCTTATTATTGTAAGATTATATAACACTTAAAAAGTCTAATATATTACTACTTTTTTATTAACCTAATTATTATAATATAGATAGATAGAAGATATATTTTTTAAAGCTAATTAATGATAGGAGTAGTAGAAGAAAAGTTACATTTTTTTTTTTTTGCAAGGGAATTTCTACCCTAAATAGGTGAGAGAATATTTTTAACCAATCAAAATTGGAGTTGATGATGTGGCAAATAAAGATGCATCCTAATTAAAGATGTATCCAAATTATATTATAGAAGATAGAAGATAGATAGATAGATAGATAGATAGTTTTTTTTTTTTTACTTCTTCCAATTAATACCAATGAGAAATCAACCTAAAATTTAAATGAAATAGTTATTTTTGGTTCACTTTTTTTATTCTTATGTTAAAATATTAAGATTATTATATTTATATAAACTTTGTTAATACAATTTTTTTAACTTATCTTTTATTTTTACAACATTTCATTTCTCACAACTATCAAATTTGTACGATATTTATAAGTCTAGAAAACTATATCTGATGAAGAATAAGTATGTGTCCACATGTTTAATTTACATATAACATTTTGTAATTAAAAATATTAAAATGAGGATGATAATTTTCATACATTGCATACTAATTTCACTGAAAAATTATTAAATATGGTAAGAGTCGACATTATTTTTATTTTATTTTTTTGCATCTAAAGAAAATATACGAGAAAAAAAAATTTAAAGAATAATTTTGATAGATTATCCCAAAAAAAACTTAATATTATTATATGATATAATATGTATATATATAAGTTATGTTACATATGATCAATTTATCCATATATAATATCATTTGATTAGACTGCATATAGTGTTGAAAATCAAGAAAATATTATCATTTTACTAAATATATTGGTGTAGTTAGATCATATGTTACAACACTTCATCTTTTTTAATATGATGACACATTAAAATTGTTGCAAAACTTTACATTCAATCTAGAGAAGGGTCGCAATTTTTTAGTATGTTACGTAACAATATTAATTAATAATCCATAAAAAAATATTACATCAAATTGATTTCGAACATTTTACTAAATATGATAAAAATAAATAAATCAAATAAACACTAAACACATAATAAATATGCTAAAAAATTTAAGATTAAATACAAATATTAAATTTGTATGAAATACTATTTAAATAAAGTAAAATAAACCACAATATATAAAGTGTAATTGATATATATTTTTATTGAATATAATCTTTTTTTTTTCCGAGACCTGAATACAATACAATTATAATAATATTAAATTTTTTATTTGGATAAATACTTAGATATATTTATGTATACTGGATATAAAAATATTTTACAGTTTGAAAATTTACATGTTTATTATTATACAACATTTTTTTTTTCTATCACCACCAATTAATAATATAAATAAACACATAAAAATATACTTAAATTAATAAGATTAAATAAAAATATTAGCCACTTGTCTATATGTCCAACTAGGGATGGCAACAGGTCACGGGTACCCGCCGACCCGCGGGTACCCGACCCGGTTTTGACCCGAGGACCCGCGACCCGCGGGGCGGGTTCGGGTTTGGGTTCACGGCGACCCGCCGACCCGACCCGATCCGAGCTTTCATTTTACATATATATTTAATATATGTATATTATATAAAACTATACGGGTAATATAACACATAGTCAAAATAACAATTATTCTAATGAATTGGGGGATTTATATTTGGATTATGAGTTAATTTAATAATTTATGATTTAAATTTGGAGTTGAATTTGGATACAGTAACATAGAATTTAGAATTTAAGATTTAAAATGATAAATTATACATCAGACGGGTCGACCCGACCCGACCCGACCCGAAAGTGCATGGGACGGGTCCGGGTCGACCATATTGACCCGCGGGGCGGGTCCGGGTCTGGCTATACCCGCCCCGACCCGCCCCATTGACATCCCTATGTCCAACTATATCATACGTTACAACTTATCATGTTGGATCATCTTTTTGAATACATGGACACCTTAATCTCAAGATGGGTTACAATTTTTTTTTGTGTTACATAATAATATTAGTTAACAATTCACTAAAATCTTAAATAAAATAAAATTGATTTATGCTTCATTTTTTACTATTATACATAATATTATATTTGGATTTGGATAAATACTAAAATTGACAATGATATTTCGTAAGTCAGTATTTCTTTATTTTATTATTAGGGGTGAGCGGTTCCGGGTACCCAGTACTTTTAGGGTATCCCAGAACCAGACCAATACTAAACGGTTCCTAACTTTATTACCCAGAACCGTACCAGAACATTTAGGAACCGGAACCGTACCAGAACCGTTAAGAGCCAATCGGTTCCGGGTACCCGTTAAGGAACCGGTTACAAATTTTCAAACTAAATAATATAATTTTAGGTACTAGTTGGAACCGGGTTCTGGATACCCAGTTGGAACCGGGTTCTCGGTAGACAATTGAAACTGAAATTTATGTTATACCAAGTGAATCATAAAAATAATTATAGCATTTTCCACAAACCAATTTTAAATTTGTTAAATGTTTAGTGTGTTTTTAATTTATATATATATAACGGTTCCGGTTCCGGGTATTTGGGTACCCGAAAACTTATCCCAGAACCGGAACCGAAAATATCGGTTCTTGAAATTTAATCCCAGAACCGTACCAGAACCATTTACATCTACCCGGAACCTACCAAATGACCGGTTCCGGACCGGTTCCGGTTCCAACTGGGTAATTTGCTCACCCCTATTTATTATATATATTTTGATGGTTTGTAATATGTTATACCAAATCATATATCATATGCATAAATATATATAACTAAGAAGTAAGAACATAATATTTGTTCACACACGTTAAGATATGATAATTATACGAGTTTATATATACACATTAAATGACAGTAGTGTTTTAGTTTGTCTTGAATAAATTATTTAAAAATAAAATAGACTAATTAAATTAATTATCTATATCAAATTTCAATTATTTTTAATCTCATAAAAATTATGTAAATAAATTACTTAACGAAAGCGCCAATCAACCAACAGTAATTATATATAATCCAAAAAAAAACAACTAGTAATAATAACTATATATAATCCAAAATTCTCTTTGCCTTTTCTTATACATGCTTCAAAATTTATGAACAGCCCTAATTTTATGATTTCTATTTGCTCCATTTCCTCCCCTCGTGAAACAGAATAGTAACTAACATAATAACAACTTATAAGTTATAATTAGGCAGCACAGCAGTCAATAGTCAATACCCACCACCACCGGTAGGGCTGGCGATTCGTGCGTGCTAGCTTCGTGTCGTGTTTTGAAGGTCAGTCCAAACTTAGACGAACACGAAAAATCAGCATGAAAAATCTAAATAAATTGAATAAAAAATTAAATATACAAATTTTTAAAGTAAAATTTTAAAATTATCGTGCTATATTATATTATCGTGTCATCGATATCAAACCAAAACCCGTAATTTTTACGTCGGCCCATCGTGCCTAGCCCAAATCGAAAGCCCTAACCACCGGTGCCCACACTGATATTCGAGAACAATACTATAATTAATAATTAATTAGTGAATTAAATTATAATAAATTATCCTCTTTTCTCTCTCTGGACCCCAATCAGAGAGAACCTCCACTCACGGCCATAACAAAAATTCTACAGTTCCCACTGTCGGCCATTCTACTTTCTACAGATCTGCAAACGCTTCTCTTTACGGCGGTTCTCCGTAACCTCGCCGTTTCCGATGGATTCCGAGCAGCGCCGGAAGCGGAAGCGCAGCCTCAAGCTTCACCATTACCTCCTCCGACTCTTCTCGCCGCGGACGCTCGTCCTCTGCCTCGCCTTCTTCGTCTTCATGCTGTTCATCTCATCTGACCGATACCTCGTTAGCACGGTTACTCTCCGGCCGGTGATCAGCGGTCCATCACTGCCGCTTCTCTCCGCTACTGCAAGCAGGTCGGTTCTCGAATCTCTTAACGGGAGACTCCTATCGCTGCCTCTGAGAGTCGAGGATCGGATCCAGTTTCCCGACCATATCTTGCTCCTCTTGTCCAACAGAGTCCACGAAGAGAAGAAATTGGACTGCGTTTACCACAAGCTGGTTAGTGATAACTCCACGGAGGAGATCAAGAGCCAGGAGGAGTCTGTGCTGCCTGCAATATCGGTGGATGAGTATAACGAGGTCAGATGTTTGGTGCGGTGCCCTCTCCCTCCGTCGAATCACTCCACCGCCGTCGATTTGCGCCACAGAGGCGGCGCTGTGGTGGAGGGATGGTCGCCGAGGTTCGGCCGCGCTATATCGTGGGATAAGATGGCGTATGAAGCCGTCTTAGATGGAGATACGGCTTTGGTGTTCGCGAAGGGCTTGAATCTCCGGCCTCACCGGAAGTCTGATCCGACTTACTTAAGTTGCCATTTCGGGCTAGGAAACTGGGAGAGAGACGACGGTTTGGTGCTCACCACGGAGGCAGTCGCAGCCGCACAGGAGGTTGTTAGGTGTTTGCTGCCACGTAGCGTCCAGAGAAACCCGAGCAAGGCCCAGGGAATTCGAGTCACCATTGGAATTCCATCCAACTTCCACGGCAGCGCTGGAAAATCTCCAGTCCACGCCCCTCTTCCTTCTGTAGCCAAACTTCACAGCTCCAACTTCCGTGATACAGAAGATAAGCCGAAGCGGAAGTACGAGCTCTGCGCCTGCACGATGGTGTGGAACCAAGCATCGTCCCTTCGGGAGTGGATCACGTACCACGCTTGGCTCGGAGTTGAGAGGTGGTTCATCTATGATAACAACAGCGACGACTCCATTAAAGAGGTGATTGAGGAGATCGATTCAGAAAACTACAACGTGAGCCGCCATAGCTGGCCATGGATTAAGACGCAGGAGGCAGGATTCTCGCACTGTGTGCTGAGGGCAAAGAGTGAGTGCGAGTGGGTGGGATTCTTTGACGTCGATGAATTCTTCTACTTTCCGTTCCCGAGCAACCGCCGCCAAAGGTTTCTTGGTGTCCCTGGAGAGAACTCCCTCCGAGCCATGGTATCGAACTTCTCAGCTTCATCTTCTCATGTTGGAGAGATCAGAACAGCTTGCCACAGCTTCGGCCCTTCAGGATTGGTGGCGCATCCTCCACAGGGAGTGACAGTTGGGTACACTTGCAGGCTCCGGCAGCCCGAGAGGCACAAATCAATCGTCCGCCCGGATGCTCTAGACACCAGCCTATTGAACGAAGTCCACCATTTCAAGCTCGACGAAGGGTTCCGCACCCTCAATGTCCCCGAGAGCATGGCCATGATCAACCACTTCAAGTACCAGGTGTGGGATACCTTCAGGGCCAAGTTTTACAGAAGAGTGGCCACGTATGTGGCCGATTGGCAGGAGAATCAGAACCAAGGCTCTAAAGACAGAGCCCCAGGTCTCGGAACAGAACCCATTGAACCACCCAACTGGAGGTTGCAGTTCTGTGAGGTTTGGGACACTGGGCTTAGAGACTTTGTACTTGCTAATTTTGCTGATTCCGCAACTGGGAAGCTGCCATGGGAGAGGTCCAGAAAGTAAAAGTCACTACTCTATTACACTGGTAACAAATTCATTCTGGGAGGATGAATTGCAGATTCTTGATTTGCTTGCATTTAGTGCAATACAAAGGAAACTACACAGATAGCAAATATTCTTTTTCTTGTGCATTCTTTTGCCTCTAGGGTCTCTCTTCTTGTACTTGATTCTGATGAAGAAATGGTTAGATAGTAGCTACTGCGGGTGCTGAAACTCGACTCACACGGTTGTAATTTCTTTTTGGTGTATAAAGATAGATTCTTTTGTTCTTAATGCTTCCACTGATCAATTTACCTTGAGCACAAACTATATTACCATCAAATCATTACATGTATAACTGTAAATATTCATTCAAAAGGTGAGGGAGATGTTGCTTTTGCTTTTAGTCTGGGGACAATGTGCAAAAGAGTTGCCAAAATGCCAACACAAAAGAAGAGGAAGATTAAGCAAAGGACAAAGCACATGTAACTGCTCCTATACTATACCAGAGTGTTTCAGTGACACAACATGAGATTCCATTATGCTAAAGGATTGGATAAAGAATCCAAACCAGCTACAGTCTTCAGGGTCCCGAGTTTTTCTTACTTGCGTATGCAGCAACCGTAGCTAAGAGCTGGACGAATAATGGCATAATGAATTGATCATATATAGATTAATGCAAGTACACAATATTTATTAGGGAATCGTTCATCGGGACAGGTCAAAAGAATAGAGAAAATTGGTCCTGAGGAAACTATTTATATATTGCTTGAGAGAGAAAACAGCTTATTATATGCTGAGAATGTTTTGGTTTTGCCAAAGCTCATTATAATATGTTGACGGGTTGTTAAGTGTTGGTCAACTCCAAGCTTTGGATTAATGTTTAGTTTTTGCAGCTCTCACATGTTTTGACAGCAAAATCATTATTTCCATAACTCATAAGAGATATCATGACACTTTCCTGGCAATTTTAAAAGCAAGACCATTTGTTTTGTGCAAATAAGCTTTGAGCTACTTGAGGTGCACGCTATCTTGCTTCCTATTTTGGGTATAAATAAATCATTAAAGTTAGTTACTAATAAAGGGTTAATTAAGGAAAGAATCGCATAACTCTCTACCGAATGGTTTTTTTTATTTATAAGAACTTAGCTTCATCAAGCAACTTATGAAAAGCTGAGGCTTCGTAAGATAAAACGTTGGAGCAAGAACAAATCAACAAACCTATTCTGATTAGCAGAAAATTTCATCAACCGGTAATGAGGAGCCACCTATTAATCTGGCCAATGTAGCATAAAGTTTCTCTCAAACATATGTTATATATCCAAGTCTGCAAAGTAGATTAACTTGTATAAACATACACAAAAGAACAAGGGTTAAGAACCTAAAAATAGTCATAATTATAAGTTATGTTGCTAATCGACGTCTCAAATTTAAAATGTTGATATTCAATGTCTCAACTATCACTTTGGTTAATTTTCATTTTTTTCAAGTAATTGTGGTTTTTAAATCAGCTTTTAAGCAAATATATATATATTATTTTCCTTATTTCTTAAAGTATCGGATATATTGTTCATGATTTGGTGTTATTTGCTGCTTAAAAACATGTTTTTGTTCCGTCAATTTTAAGATAAAAGTGAAAATCAACATATATGATACTTGAGACACCGAATATCAACATTCTAAATCTAGGATAACGATTAACAACATAGATTATAGTTGGAAATGTTTTTAGGGTTTGTGGAATTTATGAAGTATACGAAACCCTAGAAAGGAGAAGAGGAGAAGAATCGACACAAAGACTCAAGGTTCGTCCCGGGAAGTTCCTTGATCTGGTTCCCGATCCCCTTAACCCTAGAACTAGGTATAGATACAATATCCATCAGTTACAATAAGGAACACAAGACCAGAAAAGAAAAGAGACTAGCCCAAGACAAAGAATGGGCCTCGAATATAATCTGGACAACAACAAGCCCACGACAACAAATAAGGAAAAGTCCACAGAAGATGGCCAAGCTTGGGCCTCATGATCTTCACTCCCCCTCAAGTTGAACATCTTCTGAACCATCAACAACATCTTCAGCATCATCTCCAGTAGAATATATGTTGAGCATTCCCAGCTGCTCAACCAAAAACCGATGTTGAGCACCATGGAGAGGATTTGTCAAGACATCAGCTAGCTGATCTCCAGTAACAATGTGCTGCAACAGCACAGTTTTATTAAGCACAAAAAATCTAATATAATGACAGTCAATATCGATGTGCTTAGTCATCTCATGAAACACAGGATTTGTGTCAATCTTGATAGCGGACTGGTTATCACAAAACAATACAACAAGCTTAGCATGACTTATACCCAGTTCAAACAACAAACCTTTCAGCCATAAAACCTCAAAAAGTGCATCACCAAGGCTTTTATATTCTGCTTCTACTGAGGACTTTGATACGGTAGTCTGCTTTGTTACTTTCCATGAAATCAAAGAAGAACCTAGTTTAACACAAAAACCAGTAACAGACTTCCTTGTTTCAAGGCAACTCCCCCAATCAAAATCACAGTATGCAACAAGTTCTGGCAGAGAATTAGAAGACAAAAATATTCCCTTGCCAGGTTCTCGTTTGATATACCTGACAATCCTTAATGCAGCCTGCATATGTGAGTGTTTAGGTTGTTGCATAAATTGACTTAAATGTCTTACTGCAAAAGCAATGTCAGGCCTGGAAACATTGAGATATAGTAATTTTCCTATCAGACGTCTATAAAACACATCATCATCTAGGAGCTTATCATTCCTATTCAATTTGAGATGATCATCATATTTCTTACTGGTAAGCTTAAGCTTCACTTCCATAGGAGTGATTGCAGACTTAGCACCAGATAAACCTACAGAAGCTATCGGTTCCAACGCATATTTTCTCTGATTAAGTTCCCATCTCAGACCTCACAACTTCAATTCCCAAAAAATAGTTAAGTTCACACAAATCTTTCATTTTGAAGCAGTGTTTTGAAAACCGGACCGGACCGGCGGTCGGACCGGGTCAGACCGTGAACCGAACGTATAGGCGGTCCGGTTTCACTAAAAGATCGGAATGCACAACAGACCCGGTTTGGTTATATAAAACCGGGTCTGACCGGGTTGGACCGGATGAACCGGAACCGGTCCAACTAAAAAAATAAAAAAAAAATTAATTGTTAATTTAGAAAAACCTAATCACCTACAGAGAAGGACTTCTTCGATCTTTACGCCGCCGCACTTAGACAGCCTCTCCACCGGAGTCCAATCCAGAAGCTCCGACGAGCTCCAAGGTGTTCCAATTTCGTCCAATAATCGTCCTGGAGAGTCGTTCCGTCCATTCACTACTGTCGATTTGACCTTTGTTCTTCACGCTGACTTTCGCACATCCTCCTCTGCTCGCCGCGCCCTCCTCCGAACATAACTCGACACCACCTTACCAAGCAAACTGAAAAATAAATAACAAAGTGAGGTTCTTTACTTCTTGTAATGGGGGCACGGTGGTTGGAAGCCCTTTTCTGTAGAGGAAAATGGCGAGATGGACAATGGAAGGAGAGGGAAGGACTTCAATCGTTGAAAATTTTATTTATTAACTAGGCCTCTACATGTTGACGGGCTTCGTTCTTCTTTTTCTTCAAATGGGCTTGTTTCTGACGTGGTATTTTGATGTTTTACATTGAACCGCTGAATAGACCGGGTTGAACCGGGTCGGACCGGTCGGACCGTGAACCGGTCATACTTCCGGTTTAAGGACCGGTCCGGTTTTCAAAACACTGTTTTGAAGTTGGTTTTTAAGACAAGATTTAATTCTAAAATCAGAGAACTACTATTTCCAGAGATTAGCAGGTCATCAACATATACAAGAAGCACCACAAAATCAGACCCAACAAACTTAGTGAACATGGAATAGTTAAGCTGTGACTGAATATAGCCATTTTCAAGTAACACATTGCGAAGTTTAATATTCCATTGTCTACTAGCTTGTTTGAGTCCATATAATGATTTTCGCAATCTACAAATAACATCAGACTCCCCCTGATTGCGAAAACCATCAGGGACTTGCATATAAACCTCCACCTCCAAATCACCTTGTAGAAAAACATTATATACATCCATTTGAAAGATAGGCCATTTGAAAATTGAAGCAAGGGTTAAAACAGTTCGCACAGTGTTCATTTTAGCAACTGGAGAAAATGTTTCATAATAATCCACACTATACTTTTGTTTATAACCCTCAGCTACTAGTCTAGCTTTATATCTTTCTAAGGTACCATCAAAACGATATTTAAGTTTATAGACCCACTTACAACCAATGGCCTTCTTACTATGTGAAAGAGGAACAAGATCCCATGTAGCAATATGTTCCAAAGCTAAAATCTCTTCTTGGATAGCTTGAACCCATGAGGGATCAGCAGCTGCCTCATGATAACTAGAAGCTCAGAAAAATTGGTCAGATAGCATTGATAGGGATCAGATAAGTGATTATAAGAGACAATTTTCGAGATAGAATAGGCACAACCAGTATTACCAACAATATAATCTTTAGACCAAATAGGTGGTCTAATAGGCCTGCCAAGCCTGGTAACAGGTAACACATGGGTAGGCTCAATATTGCTATCAGAAACTTCATCAGGAGTCTCATCATGTAGAATAATCTCATCAGAATCAGGTGGAACTGACTCATCATCCGAGGGAGAATCAAACATATTCCCATCATCCAAACCATTATCCAAAGTAGCATCATTCTCTTCAGTAAAAAAAAGATTAACATGAACAGGGGAAGAGTCAGCTTCAATGGGCACCTCAAAAGTAATAGGTTGATCATAGGTACCAGATCTACTAAAAGTATATATGCTCTCATGTAAAATAACATCTCTGCTAACAAAGAACTTAGATTTTGTAATATCATAGAGCCTATATCTTTTTTTTTTCTCAGAATAACCCATATACACAGAATGGATTGCCCTTGAGGAAAATTTATCATTGTTAACCAAAATCTTTGCATAACATAGGCAACCAAAAACCTTTAAATGAGTAATGCAGGGCTTCTTTCCACTGAAAACCTCAAGGAGGCTCTTTTCTTTCAAAATAGTGCTAGACATAAGATTTATAAGGTAGCAAGCAGTTAAAATGCACTCCCCCAGAATTTGTCAGGGATAAAAGCCTGTATTTTCAAGGATCTGTCTACTTCAAGAATGTGCCTATGCTTCCTCTCAGCCCTTCCATTCTGTTGTGGGGTATAGGTACATGAGCTTTGATGTAAAATGCTTTTTGATTGAAATAAGGAGTTAACATGCTCATTAAGAAACTCAGTTCCATTATATGTTCTAAAACATTTTACAACCTTTCCAAACCGAGTTTCTACCATAGCAATATAATTCCTTAAAATCATGAAAACGTCTGATTTGAATTGCATCAAATGTACCCAAGTAACCCTAGTATGATCATCAACCAATGTAAGAAAAAATCTTTTATTATCATAGGTGCATGATTGATATGGTCCCCAAACATCAGCATGAACAAGATCAAAACTAGAAGCTGCTCTGAAATTAGACAATGGAAAAGGCTTTCTAATAATCTTTGCTTTGGGACAAACAGGACAAGTATCTATGGAGGAATTCTTTTTTTTTTTTAAAAAAGAAAGATCATTGATGTTTTGCAGAGTCTTGGAAGAGGCTTGTCCAAATCTGCAATGCCAAAGCATTGCATTAAAAACTTGATGTTGTTCAGGTTTAGATGGAAAAGAATCAAGTAGATATAAACCTGGATTCCCTTCACCACTTGTCAAGACCCTCCCACTTGAGAGGTCCTATAAAACAACAATGTTTTCATAAAAAATTGCATAACATTTTAACTCCTTTGTAAGTTTAGAAACAGACAGCAAATTAAAATTGAAATCAGGCATGAATAAAACATTCTGCAAGTTTAAATTGGTCTCAAAAGAATAAGTCCCAATGCTATGAACATTTAAAAAACAATTATTTGGCAATTGAACTCTAATTCCAGAAGCAGGTTTAATATCAGACAACCAATCACTTCGAAAGGTCATGTGATTAGTTGCTCCAGTATCCAAAATCCAACAATCATGAAGATTAAAAGTAGTGGAGTTTAAAGATATACCAGCAGTGCTAGCCTGACTGTCAGAGACAGTGGCAGCACCTGCAACATTAGTGGCTCCACCAGCATGTCCCATCTGCTTCAGGAATTTCTCAAACTGTTCGGAGGTGAAGGTGATGTTGTTCTGAGGGACATCATTTGTGTTGACATCCTTTGTCTCATCGTATGAGCAAGCATCAAGACTCTGAGCCGCATTGACTTTTCCCACAGTGGCTATAGATTTCTGATACTCCTTCCATTTGAAACAGTTCTCTTTGATTTGCCCCTTCTTTTTACAGAACTCACAGCCTTTGGCAAAACATCGATCAACTGTGTGTCCCTTCTTATTGCAGAAGGTGCACTGAATATTGGGGTTACCCTTTGGTTTCTCAGCAAGATTACCAACATTTCCCAAGAAATTCCGAACAGAAGCAGACATATCAGAGGTAATCCTAATCCATTTTTGACTCTCTTTATGGATTAACAGGTTATAGGCTTGATTGACTGATGGAAGAGGATCCCATGGAAGCAAGCTACTCCTCACACCAGCGTAATTCTCATTTAAACCTATCAGAAATTGGAACAACCTCTGATTTTCTTTATGATTCAGATGCTTTTGAAATTCATCATCATCAATATGGGGTAGAGCACAAACTGAGTCATACTCATACCATAATAACCTCAACTTCGAGAAAAAAATTGGAGATAGTGTCAAGACCCTGCCTAGTCAGAACAATCTCTCGATGTAGTTGATAGATTCTTGAACCGTTAACCTTGTCAAATCTTTGCTTAAGATCTTTCCAGACAAGCATTGAACTATCAGAATACATGACGGTGCTAGACAAATCACCAGAGATAGAATTCATAATCCAACCAAAGACGACCTCATTACATCGATACCAGAGGTCGTGAAATACAGCCTCAAAATCATCTTTAACGCATGTACCAGTGACAAAACCAAACTTATTACGCCTAATCAGAACAGATCCCATAGCACGGCTCAATTTGGAGTAATTCTCAGATCCAATAAGAACATGACTAGTAATACGAGCACCAGGATTGTCACTAGGATGCAAGTATAGAGGATGATACGAATCTACCGTAGCCATAGCATCTCGGAACGCTTGGTCGGTTGCACTGGGTCCTGCTGTCTTCTTACCATGCGGGTCCTTAATTTCATCACCCATGGCCTTTGCATGCAAGAGATCGAGATACCGACGAGGAAAGATCAACTTAACTGCCTTCGCAAGGGGTAGAGGAGCGGAGAATCGGAAGACGAATTGATTTGTCGAAAGAAGATGAACGGAGAACCACCAAACCCTTACAGAAAAAGATCGATTGCAGCGGAAAAGTCACAGAAACGAGAAGCTATGGGCGGAAATCGCTACATCGCTCTGATACCATGTGGAATTTGTGAAGTATATGAAACCCTAGAAAGGAGAAGAGGAGAAGAATCGACACAAAGACTCAAGGTTCGTCCCGGGAAGTTCCTTGATCTGGTTCCCGATCCCCTTAACCCTAGAACCAGTTATAGATACAATACTCATCAGATACAATAAGGAACACAAGACTAGAAAAGAAAAGAGACTAGCCCAAGACAAAGAATGAGCCTCGAATATAATCTGGACAACAATAAGCCCACTACAACAAATAATAATAACAAATAAGGAAAAGCCCACAGAAGATGGCCAAACTTGGGCCTCATGATCTTCAGGGTTCTTAACCAAAAGACCAAATATCTCTAAAGATTGATTGTTTCACCTCCAAATAATAATAATAACTGGATTTTCAGTTGCAAAGATCTGCTTGTGATTTGTCAAAGAGAACCAATGCACCACCCTAATTGCGGGTTGAAAGTAAAATTGTATTAAGAGGATTCCGGCATTGAGTATCAGAAAAGAGGAAAATAACCTGATCCGATGTATTATCACTGCCTTGAAGAGAGTTAACATCACACTAACTTTTGAATATAGATCACACAGAACCATAGCAGAAGTCTTGAATTAATTTGGGCATCTTCGCCAAGTTTAACTCGTGATCCACCGCAAACTTACATAAAAGCAACAAGTTTTTATCAAAATGAGAATTATAGAAACACCTGGTTATTGGTTGGCAAAAAGAGCAACTCATATTTCCCGGGATAAAGTGCTAAATTGGCCAAATATGAGAGTGAATATGTTCTTTTTTATAACCAAATTGAGCCAGAAGAAAAGTTACATTATTGCTGCTTCCTTTGTCCCCAACAAAAAAGATATACAAGATAAGGCCGTTTCTTGAACACACAGATATCCCCCCAAGCAGCAGCATAATACTCTAATAGCTCCAAACAAAAAATAAACTAGGAATCTATATTATCAAGACCATTTCTCAACTTACTTGAGATAATCAACTCCTTCCTCTCTTAAAGATGCATCTACATCTATAATAACAAGGCAGTGAAGTGGAACTAACAATAATAACACGCTGACGAAAAAGATACATAAGGAGGGGAATCACAAAAAATAATCAGGGGTCTTGCGTGTAGTATCGGGCTCAATCTGTCGAGGTGCAGGATCAAACTGGAGGAAGTTCTGATCCATATTCTCCCCAATTTCCAGTATTGCAGCCATATTACCACATCGGTAGCAGTAATTTGGCGCACTAAATACAGTCACCACATTCTTTTCCTGTGAGAAACAAAAAGCATTTGGTTCAACATAAGAGAGTATATTCACTATATCCATAGGACTATCCTAATTATTGGTTCAATAACTCCATAGTCACCACCAAGATTGAAAACTGACAATACGATGGGGTCTGTCACTTTTAAAGGGGGCAGAAACATAGTCATTGCAGTTTAAGATAAGCTGAAAAGATGAATGTCTCTTAGAAACAATTATGAAATGAGCTTTTCAACTGACCTGACACCAATTGTATCCCTCCATGACAAGCTGGTGGGCTCGAGAGATCAGGGTAAGACCATTGGTATGGTTGAAGTTAGCAGCGATATCCTGTCCAAATGTGTAGCCAGCACCACGTGGAGATATTCCCCATCCACAGCGGTCATCTGGGTCAGACCAAAGGAGATCACACATTGGCCCTTCATGAGGAACCTGCGCAGTTGAAAATCAGAATAGAATGGGAGAAGAAAAGGTAATATACAACATTCTTTCTGGAGTGTGCAATCGACCAACACTCTTCTCCAGTAATTCCAGTTTGGATGGTGATGTTTGAAAAAAGCCGGAGCATTTCTCATGAGCATGTTGAATAAGCTGTTCTACGCTCAACCTTATCTAATCATATGGATGCTTTTGAACATACCTCTTGTATTCGGTCCAGGGCTCGAATATTGTCTAATGTATCCAGTGATGGTGACAAACCTCCATGCAAACAAAAAATCTAGGAAAAAGATGCAGCCGTTAGGACATATAACAAAGAAGAATCTTGCAAGCTGTTCCATTAAAGGAAATGGTACATGATCAAACTACCTGGCTCTCTATGAGGGCAGTGAGTGGCAGATAATCGAATAGGTCAGTAAAATGTTTCCAGACATTGGCATTTCCGTACTTTCTCAAGCATTCATCATAAAAGCCATAACTGAAACACAGGGAAGGAAAATAACATGAGCAATGATTCACCTAAGGGCTCAGTGCAGGAGCCAGGAAGATCAATTTTTACATAAATCTTTAAGCGAGAAGGCGCCAAATCTAACCCCAAGTATCTGAAATATGATTTTAGTTAAAACGAACTGCAAATTACTGTGCTTCAACTGCATGAAGTTCGAGAATGCGAAACACTACCAGCATTGATGCATTTCCAGGAAATAGAAGCTTACACTTGAGTTATTTGTCGACTTTCATGGTTCCCTCTTAGGATTGTTATTCTGTCCCTGAAACGGACCTTAAGAGCAACCAGAAGTGTAACAGTCTCCACGGAGTAGTATCCTCGATCTGTCAATCAGAGAATGTGGTCTTCTAAGTATACTAAGAATATTATATATATATTACATAAAAGTAAAGGACATCCATCATATGTAATGGGGTGAAAACACTTAATTCGAACAATATCCGGTAAAACTGATGCACACCCGTCAAACTCTCTACTGGGATCAATTAACCAAAGCTCAGCAAAGGTTGAGCAGTCAGCTCCTCAGAATCCAATCCAGGTGCAAAACGTCACAAATTGAGAAACTGACCTACATAATCGCCCATAAATAGGTAATTTGTATCGGGGGATTTGCCTCCAATCCGGAAAAGCTCAATTAGATCGTAGAACTGGCCGTGAATGTCGCCGCAGACGGTGACAGGACACTTCACCGGCTGGACGTTCCACTCCTCGACCAGAACCGCCCTTGCCTGATCGCAGAGAATCTTAACGTCCGACTCCGAGAGTGGCTTGCACTCCATCAGCTGTTCGATTTGCCGATCCAGATCCGCGTTCGACGGCATCGTCTCCCACCCAGCCTCTACCTTACGGACCTCCGACGGCTAGCGATTGTATGGATGCGAGGATGGAGCTTGATCGGTGGAGAGAGGGCGGGACTAGCTAGGGTTAGCAACAAAACGGATCGTTCAGCGGGCGGTAGACTGGATCCTTTGGATCTTCCGAATTACGATAATTGATTGCTTTCTCGATATTCTTTTTCATTTCTATTTTTCTTTTTCGCAAAAACCTCTATCCAGAAAATAAATTTGGGTTAAAATGTATTTTTGGTCCCGTATGTATGATCAATGTTAGCTTTTGATGTCATATATTTTCTCTGTATGTTTTTGATATCATATGTTTTTATTTTATAGCCTTTTTTGCATCTATCAGTCAACTGTCAAGTTTGACCGTTAAATACTTTTATTTTGTTCAATTTAGTTCTCCAATTTATACACTTAACTTTCAATTTTTACAATTTAGACCCTAAAAAACCTAATTGAACCCTAGAGTCTAATTGGCCAACTGAAATCTAGGGTCCAATTGACATAGCTATGGTACGACCCTAGCTATTGTCCGACCCTAAGCAAGCCATGAGTCGCACCATAGCTATGTCAATTGGACAATAGGATCCAATTAGGTTTTTTTTAGGGACTAAATTGTAAAAATTAAAAGTTGGTATATAAATTGGAGGACTTAATTGAACAAAATAAAATTATTTAACGGTCAAACTTGACAGTTGACTAACGGATGCACCAACAATCCAAAAAATGCAAACATATTATATCAAAAGCTTACAAAAAAAAACATATGACACTAAAAGCCAACATTGGTCAAACAAAAGACACCAAAAGACTCTTTAACCCAATATATTTTTACTAAGATAGCAATTTTCGCTATCGTCCGTGTCAAGAGTCGTGTCGTGTTAAACTTACTAAACGCGAACACGCACGGTAAGCTTATTTTATCATGTTTTACAAACACGAAATGGAATTTTTCATGCGTGTTCATGCTATTGAGTTGTGTTAAGTTATTAAAATCTACATGTATATACGAATTCTTTAAGTAAAAATCAAAATGATTAATTTCATATAGAAAATAATTATAAAATAATATGTCAGTATTCATTAGGTTGTATCATAAGATTGACAAATTCTAAAAGTTAAAAAACATATTGGAGTTTTAAAAGCTATTAAATAATTTTTTTTTTTTTTATTCAAAAGTTAACTTAATAGCACGAAGTTATCGTGCGTGTCGTGTTATAATACATAAACATAAATACGACCCGAAAATTATATCGTGTTATCGTGTTATTGTTCTGTATATCATGTGAGATTTTACTTTGATAAAATTTTATACTATAATATATAATATGCGCGTAAAATTCATTTTAACTTAATATATATAAGGGAATGGCTAAAATAATGTCGAGTGTATATACATTCGAATTCCTAGCCACTGGATTGAAACCACTAAAATCTAGGCGCGTCAGTATCTATCCTCTTTTTTTCACTGAATCTTCAAATTCGCTCTCCACTCTTCAGTAATTTCTCTCTTTTCTCACGGACTCCAATGAAATGCTACTATTCACGTTTTTTTTCCATCTTAATTATTATGCTATTATTTACTTATATTTTTCCCGAATTCTACCTTAAGTTTATTAAAAAAAACAAAGTCCTATCACCTAGCGCTCATCCTTTTATATATATATATATCATTATTAATTTAATTGCAAAAATACATTTATTTTTTTTAATAACAAACTATTATTTTAGAAATTAAGAATAAATGTTAATTTAAATATTTAAAAAAAATTGGGATATCAAAAAATTTATAAACCCTAAAACCCAAAAAATTATAGATTAACCTTAGAGAGCAAATTAATACGAGTGTACCATTATTCATTTAAAATTTACCCAACATAATAAGTTGATACTTATATATATATATATATATATATATATATATATATATATATTAAAATGTGTAAATATTTAATTATAACAGATTGAAAAAATAAATAAAAATAACAAACATTTCTTTTTAATATATATATAAAAGTAAATAATAATAATAAAACTGTAAAAACTATAATAAAACTATATAAGACAAAAAAGAATTTGGAGATAGATTTTTTTTTTTTTGTGGCCATTAGAATTTTTTTAAATAAACTTAATGAAGAATTCGGGCAAATTTTTCAAGACATTTGCTTATGTGGATGTGAGAGGGAAGGACAAAATTTGTCCACACCACTAATTGTCCATCTATCATATTTTTCTCTTTCCTCTAAGTTGTCCTAAGGATATTTGTGTTTCCAAGATTATTTAACTAATTTATTTATTTTTAACAACAATAATAAAACTTACAAAATTATAATAAAATGAATAGTGACACATTTGTAATATTAAATCTTATATATATTGTGTAGAGAATGGCGGCGTCTTTACATTGGGAGCATGCAATTGTGCATGGCTAGCCATGCAAAGACATTGTAGAATATGCATTGCAAAATGCATGGCTAGCCATCGAACATATTTTACACTCCTATGCAATTGTGCATAGCTAGTCATCGAACATATTTGAAAATTTCATAATACTCGTGCAAGTTCCGTTCAAGTCTACTATGAGTAATTAATTATGTAACTTTATTATTTAGTATAAATTTAATACAATGAAATTTTCTATTTTGTAATATTATTAATGATTTAAATTATATATTTTTTTATATTTCATAGATAATTACTTGAATAAAACATTGATTGTATGTATGATAATATAATTATTTAATTAAACAATAAATTATAAGTAAATATATTTTATTTATTTAAATCATATAAAAACCACATAGATCCAAAATGGCTTGTCTAATGTGTCCAAAATGGTTATTGCCCATTGTGAGTACTTTGGCCAAATTTCCTTATTCTCTCTCTTTTATGACATGGCGATGATGTGGCGGTAAATGTCCTTCAAAATGTCTTTTACCATTGGAAGTGCTCTAAGAGCACTTTCAATGGGCAAATATGTTAGGACATTTTGCCTATGTGGAAGAGAGAGTGAATGACATTTTATATCTTACCACTAATTGTCCTTACATAAACATTTTTTCTTTCCTCTAAGTTGTCCTAAGGACATTTGTGTTTCCAAGATAAAAAATTAATTAATTTATTTTTATTAACAATAAAAAATAACTTACAAATTTAATAATAAAAATGATGGTAACATTTGTAATATTAAAGTATTATATATTATATACCTAGTGGCCTCTTTACATTTGAGCATGCATTACAAGGCTTGCCATGCAAATGCACTGTGGGTTATGCATGGCAGGAACATGCGATGATGCGGAGGTGAGGTGAGGAGCATGCAATGATGTGGGGCGGGTCGATGCGGGTTTCCGAATCCCCGTACCCGCCCCGCGGGTCGGCCTGGCTGACCCGGGAAATTGTTCCTCCTGGGGCGGGGCAAAAATCTCGCGAGGCCCCGACTTGCCCCGCCGTGTGAATTTTTTTTTTTTTTTTTTTTCATTTATCAATATTAAATACAATTTTTTTTTACCAAAATATTACATTGTATATAAATTCAAACCATAAATCTAACACCAATCAAATACAAACAACAAACACATCAAATTAATCACAAAATACAAATTCAAATCTAAACACCAAATCCAAATTAACTAATCCCGCACCATTCTTTGAAACAAAGAAGAAACTTGAGAATAATGAGAGCATGCATCATATTGCATAACATGATTGTTGAGGATGAGAGAACAAGTTACATTGGGAACTTTGCAGAGCTACCCGCATATGATAATGTTGAATGTGGTATATCACTTCCCGAGTTAAGTGGGGAGTTTTTGTCTGCCTATGAGAGGTATATCAAAAATAATATCAAACTTCGTGATAGACAGACATATCGACAACTACAAGAAGACTTGATCGAACATATTTGCCAATTTCATAATACTCGTGCCAATTTCTATTTTATAATATTATTAATGATTTAAATAATGTATTTTTTTTTTTAATATTTCATAGATAATTACTTGAATAAAACATTGATTTGTATGTATGATCGTATAATTATTAGTTAATTAAAAAATTATAAGTAAAAATATTTTAATTATTTATATCATATAAAAATCATATAAATCCAAAATGGCTTATCTAATGTGTACAAAATGACTTTTGCCCATTGTGAGTACTTTGGCCAAATTCCATTATTCTCTTTCTTCAATGACATGACGATGACGTGGCGGTAAATGTCCTTCAAAATGTCTTTTGCCATTGGAAGTGCTCTAAGTGAATGGCTAATTGGAATCTGTGAGAAAAGAGAGAGAAATCACGGAAGAGAGGAGAGAGAATTTGAAAATTCAGTAGAAAAAGTGGATAGATGCGCGTGTATAGTGGTTTTAATCTAGTGGCTAGGAATTCGAGTGTATATACACGCGACCCTATTTTAGCCATTCCCTAATAATGGTCAAATGTCATTATTAGGGATGGCAACGGGTCTCGGGGCCCCGCTGACCCGCGGGGCCCCGACCCGGTTTTGACCCGAGGACCCGCCGACCCGCGGGTCACGGGTCGGGTTCGGGGCGGGTCGGACCCGGGTCGGGTCGGGTCCGGGTCTAGGGACACGGGGCCCCGTTGACCCGCCCCGAAATGTCTATGTATATATTTTTTACTTTTTTTTTTAATGTTAATATAATGTAACATTTACTAAACAATATGGTTAATATAGTACCTATATAAATAATATGGACCAAATTATAAATAGATGTATATTTAGATTATTAGGATTTGTTAATTTTGATTTGGTATTCGTATTTGAATTTGTATTTGGTGATGAATTTGATGTGTTTGTATTTGATTGATGTTAGATTTATGGTTTGAATTTACATATAATGTAATATTTTGGCAAAAAAAATTGTATTTAATATTGAGAAGTGAAAAAAAAAAAAAAAAAAAAAATTTGTTCACGTCGGGGCCCCGCGGGTCGACCCGCGGGATTTTTGACCCGACCCGACCCGACCCGGGAGGTACACTTACCCGGGTCCGGGTCAGCCAGGCTGACCCGCGGGGCGGGTCCGGGGCTGCGAAAACCCGCCCCGACCCGCCCCGTTGCCATCCCTAGTCATTATGTAACCGCCACTATCTAATCTGATTATCTATATTACTAAGACATAACTTGGTTTTACACAAATACACACTTCTTTAACATTGGCCGAATTAATTAGTGTAATCAATTAACTTAGAGTTTTGTGGTAATTTCTTATTTCTAAATAAATATTTGAAGAATAAATATTACAAGTTGTCACTGCAAAGAATCGAACCTATGATTTAATGCATAAAAACCACATGTATATACCATCTACGCTAATAAACTATTTGTTACACTTTTAATACTTAATTGTCAAATTGTCACTGTAAAGAATCGAACCTACGATTTAATGCATAAAAGACACACATTTTATCATCTATGCTAATAAAATATTTGTTGCTCTCTTAAGCGGTTCCGAATACTAAAATTAACATAGATTTAAAAAAAATATACATATATATATATATCAAGTTTGAAAATAATCTAAAGTAAATTCTGGATGGACCGAGAGAAAAAAAATCAACGGAATCGCATGATCATGTTTTGAAATTTAACTAACAATATTAATGTAATGCATATAGTTGTAAGCTCATGATGATATGTTAAAAACCAATAATATTAATACATTTTCACGAATAAATGTTATGATACCTATCGGTTATCGTCGGTGGTCATCGAAGTCATATCTGTTGAAGAACAGATGCTTGACACGGATCCGACGACCAAAGGTAGCATGCGGTACGGGCATCTAAAATGTATTTGTGAATTTGCGCAATGGTATTTTATGGTTCAAAATTTTCACGCTTTCGTTTACTTTTTCAAATATTAGACTGATATTTTATTTAAAAATAGTGTTTCAACATATTACAAATAGTTAGTATAAATTTCATCGAATATTAGTTTGTTAATTATATATATTGTTAGTTAGAAACTGAGCAGTTAAATTAGTTAAGTTAGCTTGCAGTTCAATAAATCCCTATTGTTCAGGGAGATCAATAACGTTCAGATTGTTAGAGATATTGTAGGCATTAGTTTCTGATGCTTTTCTGTTATTTTGGAAGGCTATTTAAAAGCCTCATTCTCATGAAATATAGTATCGTTCATTGTTCCTTATTTCATACAAGTCTCTGTATTAACAATTGGTATCAGAGCAATCGATCCATAGCTGTGAGAGAGAGCTACGAGAGGTGTGAGGATAATGACGACTGTGAGAGACAATCTACTCAGCATTCCCAAATTCGATGGAGATTATGAGCACTGGGCTATGCTGATGGAAAATCTATTACGTTCAATGGAGCTGTGGGAATTGGTGGAGTCTGGAGTGCCAGAGCATCCTAGAGGGACAATTCTCAATGGTCAGCAAAGGGAGGAATTGGCAGCTCTCCAATTGAAGGATCTCAAAGTGAAGAACTATCTATTTGCAGCAATAGATAAATCCATTCTGAAGACAATTCTGCAGAAGAACACGTCAAAGGAATTGTGGGACTCCATGAAGAGGAAGAATCAAGGGAATGAAAGGGTGGTGAGATCTCAGTTAAATAGACTGAGGAGAGAATTTGAAGTCTTGGAGATGAGAAATGGAGAAGGCGTTGCAGATTACTTCTCTAGAGTGATGATGGTGGCCAATGATCTGCGAAACCTAGGAGAAGAAATGTCAGATGTCAAGGTAGTTGAGAAAATCCTTCGTACCTTAACGGACAACTTCAATTACATTGTCTGTGCAATTGAAGAATCCAAAGATATCAACACTCTCACCATAGATGCCCTGCAATCTTCTCTGCTCTGTCACGAGTTCAAATTGACAAGGAATAAACCAGTAGAAGACCAGGCACTCAAGCTTGTAGAAGAGCATGGTGGTAGAGGAAGAGGATCGCTGCGTGGGAGAGGAAGATACGGAGGACGTGGAAGAGGATCATTCAACAAAGCTCTTGTAGAATGCTATAAGTGTCACAAATTGGGGCACTTCCAATATGAGTGCCCCAAATGGGACAAAAGAGTCAATTATGCAGAAGCAGCAGACCAGGGAGATCAAGATGGGGAGGAAGAGATTTTATTGATGGCTCATGAGGAAGACCAGCAGCAAGGAAGTGAAGAAGTGTGGTATGTAGATTCTGGATGCTCTAACCACATGACAGGGAATCAACAATGGTTCATCAACCTGAACAAAGAATACAGATCAAGTGTCAAACTTGGGAACAATACAAGAATGACAGTGATGGGAGAAGGAGATATTAGAATACAAGTAGGGAAGCAAACACAAGTTATCAAACATGTGTACTATGTCCCTGAGCTCAAGAACAACCTCCTCAGCGTAGGACAACTCCAAGGGAATGGGCTAGCAATTCTGATGAAGGATGATCGATGCAAGATATATCACCCAACCAGAGGGCTCATCTTGCACTCAGAGATGACAAGCAACAGAATGTTCACTCTAAAGGCTACGATCAATCACGAAGGAGTAAGCTGCCTGCAAGCATCAATAGACGACTCATCTTATCTGTGGCATCGCAGGTTTGCTCACACAAGTTTTACAAGATTGGTGAATTTGTCTAACAAAGAGTTAGTGAGAGGGTTGCCCAAGATATCAGATCCAGCTAAGATATGCACGATTTGTCTGATTGGGAAACAGCACAGAGAGCCCTTTTCACATCAAAGTAGCTGGAGAGCAAGCAGGAGGCTTCAGTTGATTCATGCTGACTTGTGTGGACCAATTAAGCCTATTTCAAACAGCAACAAAAGGTATCTTGTCACCTTCATCGATGACTATAGTAGAAAAATGTGGATCTATTTCTTACATGAGAAGTCAGAGACATTTGAATTCTTTAAGTTATTCAAAAGCAAAGTTGAAAAGGAGATTGGAGAGGAAATATGTTGCCTTAGAACTGACAGGGGAGGAGAATTCTGCTCTGCTGACTTTGACAAATTTTGCAGCAAAGAAGGCATTACCAGGCAACTCACTGCTGCATACACGCCCCAGCAGAATGGGGTTGCAGAGAGAAGAAACAGGAGCCTAATGGACTTAGTTCGATGCTTGCTAGCTGAATCAAAATTGCCAAAAAGGTTCTGGGCAGAAGCTGCAAATTGGGCCTCCTATGTGATGAACAGGAGATCCACTACAGCAGTGCAAGATAAGACACCTGAAGAAGCATGGAGTGGGTTCAAACCATCAGTGCAGCATCTCAAAGTATTTGGGTGTATTGCCCATGTACATGTACCAGATCAGAAGAGAACCAAATTAGATGACAAGAGCAGCACCTGTGTCTTTATGGGAGTTAATGAAGGCACCAAGGCTTATAGGCTCTTTGATCCAAGAACTGGGAAAATCACCATCAGCCGTGATGTGGTGTTTGAAGAGGATAAAACCTGGGAATGGAATCAAGATAAGCAAAATAAAGATGAAGAGATCCTTATTTTGGATGAAGAAGAAGCAACTCCAGCCACCAATGGAGCAGCACAACCCACTGGAGACATTGAAGTCACTCCAGAACCTGCAGTCAGTCAAGAAGGCATGCCTGCTGCTCAAGGAGGCTCTAGTCCTCTCATTCGAAGAAATAGAAGGGCCCCTCAATGGTTAGGAGATTATGAGACAGGTGAAGGATTATCTGAAGAAGAAGAAGAAGAAGGAAATCTTGCTCACTTTGCTGAAATTCCTCTCTTAGCACACTTTGCTGAGACAGGAGAACCATCCAGCTTTGAAGAAGCAGCAAATAGTGAGATTTGGAAGAAGGCAATGGAGGAGGAGATCAAAGCCATTGAAAGAAACAACACATGGAGCCTTACCACCCTACCTGCAGGAGCTAAAGCAATTGGTGTGAAGTGGATCTTTAAAACCAAACACAATGAAAAAGGAGAAGTGGAGAAGTACAAGGCAAGGTTAGTGGCAAAAGGGTACTCACAGAGGTATGGACTTGACTATAAAGAAGTCTTTGCCCCAGTAGCTCGTTGGGATACCATTAGACTAATCCTTGCCTTAGCTGCCAAGCATGAGTGGAAGGTACACCAACTAGATGTAAAAAGTGCCTTCTTACATGGCAAACTGAATGAAGATGTATTCGTTGAGCAACCACAGGGCTATATGAAGGATGGGGAGGAACACAAGGTTCTAAAGCTCAAGAAGGCCCTCTATGGGTTGAAACAAGCTCCCAGGGCGTGGTACTCAGAAATTGAGTCCTATTTCATGGCTGAAGGATTCTCAAAATGCCCCAGTGAACCCACTTTGTTCATCAAATGCAGAAAAGGAGGTATGTTTCTAATTGTCAGCATATATGTAGATGATCTAATCTTCACTGGAAATGATGCTAGCATGTGTGAAGAATTCAAGAAGTCGATGAAAAACTCATTTGATATGACTGACTTGGGCAAGATGAAGTTTTTCCTTGGAGTGGAGGTAATCCAGAATGACAAGGGCATCTGCATCACACAAAGGAAATATGCAGGAGAAGTTTTGAAGAGATTTGGCATGGAGGATTGCAAAGGGGTCAAGAGTCCAATAGTGCCAGGATCAAAAGCTAAGAAGGATGAAGAAGGGAGGAAAGTAGATGCCACTCAATACAAGCAAGCCATTGGAAGCCTAATGTACCTCACAGTGACTAGGCCAGACCTCACCTATGCAGTCAACTTGGTAAGCAGGTATATGGAAAGACCTACAGAGTTACATATGCAGATGGTGAAGAGAATCCTAAGGTATGTCAAGCACACCGCAGAGATGGGCATATTCTATAGAAGAGATGGTGGGAAGTTGTCAGCTTTCTCTGACAGTGACTATGCAGGAGATATCGAAGACAGGAATAGCACCAGTGGTTACGTCTTCCTATTAAGCTCAGGAGCAATCTCATGGAGTTCTAAGAAGCAGAAAGTAGTCAGTTTGTCTACCACAGAAGCAGAGTTCATCTCAGCAGCTACCTGTGCTTGTCAAGCAGTATGGATTCAGAGACTACTTCAGAGTTTGACAAACACACCAAGCAAATGTATCACCATTCTCTGCGACAACAGCTCCACCATAAAGCTCTCCAAAAATCCAGTGTTCCATGGAAAGAGTAAGCACATTCACATAAGATATTTCTTCCTTAGAGATCTGGTGGAAGATGGAAGTATCAAACTGGATTACTGCAGATCAGAGAACCAAATTGCAGATATAATGACCAAGCCATTGAAGCTGGAAGCATTTGTTAAGTTAAGAGGAGAGCTGGGCGTTTGTGAGATCATCTGAAGTTTAAACTGGTTGTTGTGACATCCAGTTTAGGGGAGGATGTGTTAGTTAGAAACTGAGCAGTTAAGTTAGTTAAGTTAGCTTGCAGTTCAATAAATCCCTATTGTTCAGGGAGATCAATAACGTTCAGATTGTTAGAGATATTGTAGGCATTAGTTTCTGATGCTTTTCTGTTATTTTGGAAGGCTATTTAAAAGCCTCATTCTCATGAAATATAGTATCGTTCATTGTTCCTTATTTCATACAAGTCTCTGTATTAACATATATTTGGTAAGTCACCCGCGCATGGGCGGAGGCATCCATTACAATAAGTGAACATATGTCCTTCATTGTTGCTCAGTTTTTAGTAATATATATATACATATATTATATATAATGTATATTTAATATCTAATGAAAATGAGTCCCTAAAGTTTGCCTTTTTTGTTATAAAGATTATATTCTTTTTCAAATTTGTAATTTTTACCCATTGTTTATCTACTCCTACTCTCTTTATTAATTTAGCATCTTACTTTTAAGTCGTGATACTTCGTATATAAGTTGCCGACCATTTGGAAGTTACGGTCTTTGTGTTTTTATTTTTGAATAGTAATCTGTACTCTAACCAATTATATATATAGTATGACTTGTTAATTTTTTTTTCTTTTGTGATAATTGATGAACACTCATTATATAATTCCTGGCTCCGCCACTGACCCCACGCGATGCGCGTGAAATGCACCTAGTATCATGATCATACAGTACACTGATTTTGTCAACTATTTTTTTATATATTAAAGTATAAGTAAAGACATTTTCAATAACACGTAATATCATATATTTATAACTTGCATACACTATTTTATAAAATCAGACAAGAATAAGATGTAATATATCGGTTAAAAAAAAATTCATGCAAAACGCGAGTGAATTGCATTATAACATAAGTTTTTATTCAATTAAAATATCATGTAATGCGTGTATTAATGAGATTCAGTTAGGGGTGGCAATGGGACACGGGTAATCTGTGACCCGCGGGGCCCCGCCCCGATTTTGACCCGTTGACCCGTGATCCGTGACCCGTGGGGCAGGTACGGTTTTGGGGTCGCCCCGTTGACCCGCCCCGCCCCGTATGTAGATAATTTATATATATATTACACGTATTTATATAAAACTATATAGGTAATACAACAAATAGTTAAAATAATTAGGATTTGTGACTTGTATTTGGATTTGAAGTTAAATTTATTATTTGTGATTTAAATTTTAAATTGAATTTGTATATGGTAAGTGTAGAATTTAGGGTTTAAATTGCTAATAATATATTATGTACCACTAATAGGTGACCCGCGGGTCGACCCGCCCCGCCCCGCGAACTGTGTGGGCCGGGTACGGATCGACCATCTCGATCCGCGGGGCGGGTACGGGGCAAGCGATACCCGCCCCGACCCGCCCCCGTTGACGACCCTAGATCCATTCACCTGCTCCAGATCGTGACTCGCCGTTGTGATTTTGACACGTGTACCTGGTGTAATTAATTTTGTGGTTTTTTTCTTCTAAAAATGTATTGGGATTGGTGAACCCTACAAGTAAAATATTAAATCTAAGACAAGTGTCAAGATCTTAATGATGATGCAAAAATTGGAAAAGAAAGAGTGAGTCAGATAATCTAAATCCTTATTGATGACTTGTTAGAATCTAATAAACTAATTAATATATATATTAATGTTATATAATATAATTATAATTGATTATGCTTGATTCAATTAAAATCTGATATGTGACGAAACTGATGAATTTAAGCTATAAAACTACTGGTGAGACCAGTCCGGTCAGACTTTTTTTTTTTTACTTGTTTTAGTCGGTACTTATATATTTTATATGATTTTTTCCAATAAAAATAACCGACAAAAAAATCATGAAAGGGGAAATAAACAGTCCATTTGTGGTACGATTTTTTTCGGTTTAAAGTGAAAACCGGAAAAAATTAACATTTAAAATGGTCATAATTTCCATTTACCATATCAAACTGAAAGATAAATAACGTCCATTAATAAAATCAAATAAAAATAAGAAAAACAATCATTACAAGTGGCTTTTTTTATAATTTATATTGAACTAATTAATTAATTAATTATATTAATTAATACTAACTAATACAATATATATTGTATATATAATTAAACTAACAGTTGATTCAGTCTCCACATACCTCAAACCTCAAAGATAAAACCGATAGGATAGAAATTAGAAACTTTCGTCTGAAAGCCAGAATTTTCTTTCACCCATATTTAAAACACATAATAATCAACGAGGTATCAATTCTTTTTCCACATTATTAAATATATTTTTATAATCTTAATCAATATAAAAATATATTTATTTTCTTTTAATTTACACTTAACTTATTTTCTATTGAATATCGTAATCAAATAGCCATTAATTTGTCTAACCTTAAAATCATACTATTGCAGCAAAAAGCAACTCTTTCAAGTTTCAACCATCAGTGGTGAAGTAGTGGTTAAGAGTGCTTAATCCAATGTATTTTGGCTCAGAAGTCCTAGGTTCAAAACTCCTCAAGGGCGTCACCTCGCATTGACATATTTAAAAAATGGGTTAAGAACCTATGAAAGGTCTGAACTATCACCCATGTTAACGGGAGAGGTCTGAAATTTAAAAAGTTAATAACAGATGTCTGAAATTTCTGTTTTGTTGATAACAGCGGTCTCCGTTAGTTTTTTCCGTTAAAACTAACGGAAGTTGGTCACATGCTTGGCATGTGACCGGAAATAAAAAAATTTCCAAAAATGCCCTTCTATCAAGTGTGCCCCTCATATGCTTGGAGTGAAAAGACCAAAATGCCCTTGAAGCCACCACGGTACTCCGGCGACCACCACCGTACTCCGGCGACCACCACCGTACTCCGGCGACCACCACCGTACTCCGGCGACCACCACCGTACTCCTGCGACCACCTCCAAGGCTCCGATTGGGCTCCGATCGGAGCCACCGGCCTGATTGAGCTCCGATCGGAGCTTTTTTGGCTCCGATCGGAGCTTTTTGGCCCCGATCGGAGCTTTTTGGCCCCGATCGGAGCTTTTTTGCTGAGGTGGTGGCCGGAGTCGGGTCGCCGGAGCCGAGGTGGTGGTCGTCGGAGTCGGGTGGTGGTGGCCGGAGTCGGGTGGCGGTGGCCGGAGTCGGGTGGCGGTGGCCGAAGTTGGGTGGTTTTAATTTGACTTTAGGGGTAAAATTGTCATTTCACATTTACTTAAATAAGATATTAAATAAACCAAAATATTAAAGGGGCAAAAATGTCATTTCACACAATTCTGTTAAATTTAACCCTTAAAATGGACGGAAAACCTCAAATCAACAAAATTGAAATTTCATACCTCTGTTATTAACTTTTTAAATTTCAGACCTCTCCCGTTAACATGGGTAATAGTTCAGACCTTTCATAGGTTCTTAACCCTTAAAAAATAGGTCCACCTGGCCCATATACCGCGTCAGACATATGAGGAGGTGAGTAAAAATGGACTTAATTGATTATGTTAACAAATAATTCAAGTTTTAAGTTCCCAACAATGGGGGCGGCCACAATTCATGTTAAATTTCACACTCACATGCCCATGACGGGTTGTAACTAATTTCAACAAACCTCACTCACACGTCCAAGCCCGATCCAGATTAATCTGGTGCGTGGAGCCAACAAAGGGGACACAAACCAACACCGCCAATTAAAAACAGACTCTGATACCATGTTAAATTTCGCATTGGACCGAGCCAAACCCAACGGGCCAGAGGTAACCATTTATATAAGTGGGGTTTCATCCTAAAATCAATTGGTGATAAGAGGAGATAACTCACTTACTTATATGATGCTCGCAATACAACACAACACCAGTGTGGTGCTTTTGCTCACGGTGAATACTAAATACTTTCTTTTATGCTGAGTTAATAGTAAATTTTAATTTTCTTCCAGACAGTATTAATTTCTATTTGCCAAAAGTAAGATCAACCAAATATATTATTAAATGAAATGTGAATGTGGAATCACAATTACAAAAGATGACGAATGAAATAGTTATTTTTAGAGGAAAAGTTAAGAATGCTAACTCTTCGTAAGGAGAGTGGAATTAGAATTTATATTTCAAATGTTACTTGTAATTAAATATATTTATATTCATAATAATTTTTAATTCTTATTCATTATATATATATATTCTTCTAATAAACATGTTATAGTTGATGAAGTGAGCCAATTAGATGGCACTATTTGGATGCTCTCAACTGGCCATCCTGGAAGGAATTCACTGCTTCGGCACACTTCCTTCAGGGTCAATTGCGGAGAAACAACTCCGGCCAATGCCAAGTATAAGCCTAAGCCTAAGCCAAAGTCGTAAGCCCCATCACATATGATGGCCTTGTTCAACCCCGCCTTCATCCCACTCTCCGCCTCCGCCCCGTCAAATAGCGGAGTCTGCCTCCCTCTCACGTCCCCCCTTCCCCCCCAACCGCGACCGAGATGTGAGTTTCATCTCTCAGAAGCGCACACACCACCCTCACCACCACCACCGCCCTCGAGCCCGCACAAAGACCGCCAACCACCTCCTTACGCTCCCATGCGCCACCACAAACGCTACCCAACCCAGCCATGCGCCCACACGCGCTAGACCGCGCCTCCACGGTCCACCTCCTCTACCAACTCGTCGTGCGCTGGCGTCATCGTCCCTCCACGCGTCATCGTGGATGCTATTCACCGTTTTAAGCTCAAACTCGAATATATCTTGGCGGTACAGCCCACTACCCTCCTCCATCTACCCCTGTTCATCACACATACGAATGCATGATATACACTCTTTGGGGTACCCACGATATGCACTCGTCATCGTGGATGCTGTTCACCGTTTTAAGCTCAAACTCGAATATATCTTGGCGGTACAGGCCACTACCCTCCTCCATCTACCCCTGTTCATCACACATACGAATGCATGATATACACCACTCTTTGGGGTACCCACGATATGACCGCGCTCGCGTTCGTATCTCATTGTAAAACTCTTCTCTTAAGAGAGAAGATGTTGGCTATATCAGTTGGATTCCAAATCACCCCCTCCCTTAAACTGATGTTTTACATCGGACTCCTTACCGGTTCGTACACGTGGGCTTATCTGCCCGGCCCAACTGGCCTACCAAGGGGTTTTCAACATTTTTTTCTTAAAATGTCACCGCCAGGATTCGAACCATCAGCTCTGATACCACTTGTTAGGAATAAGAGGTACTCCTTAACCAATCAGCCCATAAGCTCGAAATTGTGAGTGAAGGATTTCGGTATACTCTTTATTCATTCTCTAACACAAACTGTTATCCTTTGTCTGGGGTCATTCTACCGTTAAGCCGATCAGTTGTTTTAGTTTAGTTATTTTCGGTTGTAATTTTGTTTATGTCTTTATGTTGTTAATTGCTTTACTTGTTCGGAATTTGGATGTTTACCAATCTTTCCGGAGTAGTCGTTTATGATTTGTAGCTTGTAATAGTTCCTTCAATAAAATTGGCGCGAATGATAGAAAAAAAAAAATTAATTGACAAATTGAATTAATTATAACCTAACATATAATATATTTTTTTTTCTTGGAAAACAACGGCCCTCATCAGTCATAATGAGTCACTCTGTCTCAGTTGGAAGTCCGGCGTAGTACTGCAGATGGATGATCCGTACAACGACGAGGAGGAGGCCTTGCCGTCCTTCCGCTACCGTTGGGACGTTTTTCTCAGCTTTCGTGGCGCAGACACGCGTCACGGCTTCACTAACCGCCTCTACAATGAGCTCGTACTCCATGGTGTCCGCACATTCCGCGACTCCGAGTGCCTGGAAGGAGGCGATGAGGTAGCACAAGGCCTGCTCGATGCAATCGACGACTCCGCCGCCGCCATAGCAGTGATATCTGTGAAATACGCTCACTCAAGGTGGTGCCTGGAGGAGCTAGCCACGATCTTCGAGAGGAGGAAGCTCCTGCTGCCAATTTTTTACCGAGTCAATCCTTCCGACCTCCGCGGCCAAAAAATCCCACTGTTACCGAAACTGGAGGAGAAGTGGGGGAAGGAGAAGGTCCAGCGATGGAAAGAAGCCATGGAGAAGGTCGCCAACATTTCTGGATGGGATTCTCAAGTTTGGTACCGAAAGCTACTCTCTCTTCTCTGATTGTACTTTTTTCGTCAACTTTTCTTTCATCGGAGAAAGTTCGATCGGAAAATTTGGGCGCACCTTCATCAGTCATTGTCAGAATGATAGTTTGTCGTTTATTTATGAATCGTATACTAATTGACGTTAAAAACTATGCAATTGGATCATCGATAAGGTTCTGTGAATAAGAAGATACTTGCTAACAATGTAAAGGAATAAAGAAGGTTTTCTCTTTTCTCCTCTCTTTGTTCAGGGAAGAACAAGACTTAATCCGAGCAGTGGTGAACAGAATCTTGAGGAAACTGATGAATACTCCCCTTGGACTTGCAGAACGCCCTGTTGGAATTGACATACGCGTTGAACAGCTGAGGAAGATGCTCGATGCCAATACAAGTGGAGTCCTAATTGTGGGTTTATATGGAACTGGTGGAATTGGCAAGACAACCTTAGCTAAGGCTCTCTACAACAAAATCATAGGCCGTTTTAAGCATCGTTGCTTTATCTCAAATGTCAGAGAGAATTCCAAGCAAGAAGGTGGGTTACAATTGCTTCAGTCAAAACTAATTCGTGATCTATCAGTAATCGAATCAGACCCCCAAGTAAAAGAGGTTCCGGATGGGATTGTTTGGATCCAAAAGGTGGTATTTGAGCAGCAAGTTCTTATAGTTCTAGATGATGTTTGTGATGCAAGTCAAGTAAATGCACTGGCAGGAAGCAGAGATTGGTTCTCCAAAGGAAGCCTAATAATTATCACATCGAGAGATAAGGATGTCCTTCCTGTGGACATTGTGAATCTACACTATGAGGTGGAGGAGTTGAACCCACAAGAGTCCCTTCAGTTGTTTAGCTTCCATGCCTTTGCAAAAGACAAACCATGTAGATCTTTAACTGTCTTGACAGAACAGATTGTGTCTCTCACTGGAGGGCTTCCACTAGCTTTGGAAGTATTTGGTTGTTTTCTGCATGGCAAGAGAAGGACAGAGGAGTGGACAGATGCACTGCAGAAGTTGAAGCGAAATCGACCAGGTCAGCTACAGACTATTCTAAAGATTAGTTTTGATTCACTTGATGGGCAAGAAAAGAATATGTTCCTTGATATAGCGTGCTTCTTTCTGAAAATGAAGATGACCCGAGAAGATGCAATATATGTGTTCAGGGCATGTGGGTTCAATCCTGAGATATCAATCAAAGTTCTTGTTGCAAAATCTCTCTTAAAAGTTGTCCAAAATGACATTCTCTGGATGCATGATCAAATAAGAGATATGGCAAAGGAAATTTTACTGAAAGAAAGCAATGACTATCCGAGCATGCGTAGTAGATTATGGGAACATGATGAAATCTTAAGGGTTCTTAAGAGTAAGATGGTAGGGTTCATAACAATCATCTTCTTAGATCCTAAATTGGGATTATAATGATTTTGGGTCTCCATAACTATATTCTAATGTTATATGATAGGGATCAATGATGATTCAAGGCATCGCCCTGGGCGTGGAAAAGAAGCATGTCACTGCTAGACCCACGGATTCACGAACAACAAACTTGAACATCAAGTTTAATTGTATATTGTACCTGAAGCAACTATTAACAAACACCTTGAGCTTTAAGGAAGAGGATCTGCAGACGAGATCACTTGAAGCTATGCCAAATCTCAGGCTTCTTCAGATAGATAATATGGTAATGCATGGAAGTTTCAAGTTCATGCCTTGTCAGTTAAGGTGGCTGCAGTGGAAAGGATGCCCAATGGCAGCTCTTCCATTTGATAGATTTCCTGAGAATCTTGGTGTTCTTAATCTCTCCAACAGCACAAGTCTAATAAGCTTGTGGAAGTGGAATCAATGGAATTCCCACTCAAGAGAGAAGGTACATTTCTTCATTTTGATATTTAATAGTTAATTATTTAACTGCTAAAGGTTCAAAACCCTAAAGAAGCCTCTAGTATTAGGCCTTGCAGTATCCAATAATATCCCTTCATGGTATGGTTTCTGTGAATCTGAGTACTAAACGATTAACATCTTTATATAAGTCAGCATTGCCATTGTTTGATTCCTATTTTATTTTCCCCTTTTAACAGATGGCTAAGAAGTTGCTAGTCCTGGATCTTCAAAACTGCCACAATCTCACTGAACTCCCCTCCTTATCTGGGTTCCAAGTCCTGGAAAAATTGATCCTTCAACGATGCAAAGGACTGGTCAGGATCCATGAATCAGTTGGTGATTTGCAGCGACTAGTTACCCTAGATCTCAGTGGCTGCTTTAATCTTGTAGAATTCCCAAGCGATGTTTCTGGGTTAAAGCATCTCCAAAAACTCAATCTTTCTGGATGCGTCCAACTCAAACAACTTCCAGAGGATGTAAGCGGAATGAGATCTCTAATGGAGCTAATCCTCGACTCCACAGCAATAGAGCGGGTCCCACACTCCATATTCCGCCTCCAAAATCTCGAGAAATTGAGTTTGAAAGATTGCAGGTCACTGAAACAGCTGCCCTTTTCCATAGGAAAGGTAAAATCACTAAAGGAGCTCAATCTTGAAGGTTCGGCTTTAGAAGAATTGCCAGAATCAATAGGGTTTTTAGAAGATCTGACTCTGTTGTGGTGTTCTTCGCTGATTTCACTGCCTGATTCCATTGGTTTCCTCAAGTCTCTGACTCATCTCTACCTCAGTGGAAATGCACTTACAGTGCTGCCTTCTTCGATTGGTAAATTATCGAGGTTGAAATATCTGTCTATAAACAGCTGTCGGAAACTAACCTCATTGCCTGATTCGATTGGAGGCCTTTCATCTTTGATTCGGTTCAGTTCTACTGTCACACCAATCGAAGCACTTCCAACCCAGATCGGTTCATTAAAGATGTTACAACATCTTTCCTTGGAATTCAACGATTCACTAACTAAAATTCCGGAATCTGTTGGAAACCTGTTGAACGTCACTCGCTTAGTACTCGACGGGACCCCCATAATTGAGCTGCCTGAATCCCTCGGGAATCTGCAAAAGCTAAGAGCTTTGAGGATGCAAAATTGCAGGTGATTCATGGCTTTGCCTTCTTTTTCTTTTTCCCTCGAGTTTCCCTCTTCTAGATATTGCATTTCTACGGTTTTCTAATGATAGATACAAATATTCATTGGGAAAGAAAAACAAAAACTTGCAGGCAGCTGCGGAGATTGCCCTCTTCAATGGGGAATTTGAAGAGTCTGGAGAGCTTGGTGATGACTGAAACTTTGCTATTGGCATTACCTGATAACTTCGGTATGCTCTCGAGGTTGAAGCTCTTGAACATGAGGAAAGAACCATTTTTTCAAACTGATATAGAAATTTCTCTGCCATTGGCCTTTTCGAGTCTATGCTCTTTGGAAGAGCTTGATGCCCACGGTTGGAGATTATCTGGAAAAATTTCTGATGAATTCGAGAGGCTAACATCGTTGAGGAGTTTGAAACTCGGTTACAACGATTTCCATGCACTGCCGTCGAGTCTCAGGGGCCTTAAGCTTCTGAAGACTCTAAATTTGACAAACTGTCGGTCGTTGAAATCTCTCCCTCTTTTGCCTTTGGAATTGGAAAGTTTGATTTTGGCAAATTGTACTGCATTAGAGAACGTAGTTGGACTCGAGAATTTGGAGAATTTGCAGGAGCTAGACATGACCAATTGCTGCAACATATCTGATGTGCCAGATCTTCAAGTAATGAAGTCACTTAGAAGACTGTTCTTGGGTGGATGCAAATCATGCCTTCCTGTCATTAAAAAGAGGCTGAAAAAGGTGTGCATTCTCTTACACCCTCCACTGCTAGCTGAATTTGTTGCCCATGAGATGGTTGCTGATTTCTATTCTGTAGTGCAACTTGCTACCTCTATACATTTATCTGTTAAGCTTAAACTACTCATGTGAACCACTTAGAATTTTCCATCCGTAACTTGACAGAAAACTTGATGGAGGTAGCAAATTGCACTAATGTACTAGTTTTTTGGTTAAGAATCTAAAAACAGTCACAACATTATGTCATGTTGCTAATTGCTGTCACAGATTTAAAATGATTTGGTGTCCCAACTATCAGATTGGTTGAAATTCCAATTTTTTCTCTTAAAATTGATGAAACAAAAACATGTTTTTTAAGCATCAAATAAACCTAAACCATGAGCAACGAATCTAATAGTTTGAAAAGGGTGGAATATATGTTTTTATTGCTTAAAACATCGATTTGAACGTCAAAACCAGTCGAAAAAATGGAAAGCAATAAATCTGATAGTTGAGACATTGAATATCAACATTTTAAATATGGAACAATGATTAGAAACATGACGTATAGTTGAGAATGTTTTTAAGTTCTTAACCCTAGTTTTTTTTTTTATACCAAAGACTCATTTATAATGTATTAATTTAGATAGTACAATTTCGCGGAAAAAAGAAAAAAAAAGTTCAACTAGTAACCCTAACAATTTGGTTTAGCTAGCAATTTGGTATTTAACCTTTCTTTCTCATTACGTAGTGTAGTCGTGATGTAACGATATTTAGTAATTTGTTGCTTCTATTCCATAACATAAATTATTTTGTAAAAAAATGCAGGTCGCTTTGAAGCAACTGGACAACTTATGCATCCCATGGAGTGATATCCCGAGTTGGTTTGCACCAGAAATTGTTAATTTTACAGCTCCCAGAAACCGTGAACTTAAAAGGATTATCTTTGCAGTGGTCATCTCTCTGAGTGATCAAAACCCAAACAACATTAAGTCGAAACTGAAAGGAATTGTGGATGTAAAAGCGGAGATAGTGAGGCTAAATGTCCGGATACATTCGTTCACACTGAAGCTGTCAGGAGTTCCATATGCAAACGAAGATCAGCTCTATGTAATTCGGCTTCCTGAGTTCAAGTCAAGGTTGGTGGAAGAAGGCGATACAATCCGCATATCCCTGCAAGATCCACCTTACTTTCCAGGGATTCGGTTGAAGAAGCAGGGGATATGTTTGGTCTTTGAAAATGATGATGATTATGATGGAGATGAAGATTGGATTGTAAATGCTTCGGAGCACTCAGTCTCTCACAAACTAACCCAGTTTATTGCCTCCATTTGATTTTAGGTCGTTATTGTAGAGTTCAACAAAAATGGTTGGGCTAAAATATAGTCAATTGTATTTACAGACTCAATTGTATTTACATATGAATTTACAGCCCTTAGATTAGATACGTTGAGATTTGTGCAATTGTTGAGATCTGATTAAGCTTATCACTCATAAAATCCAATTTATTCTCTCTTCTAATCTTACAACTGCAAATTCGGCTGCATTTACAGTGGACTGCATCTTAGCTAGCCCAAAGAAAAAATAATAAAAGTTAGAAACTTTGAAAATGTCAATTGAGCTAATTCTTTACAGAAAATATTTCTACTATTCTGATTACTTGGCTGCCAAGAAAGAGGGAGGGAACTAAACAAACTCACCTCTGTTTCTGTTATTTTGACTGTAACTTTGATTATTTCTTCAAAGAAGCTTTGAGTGTTCTGGACTTCATAGAGGCTCTCCTGACCACATCCCATGCTTTTTGTGGAGCATACACACCCTGTTGAGAGGCAAAGAAGGATTCGTACCCGGGAGAGTCGAAAGAAAATCCTGTGTGCTTTGATGTCTCTCGAGGGAGCATCGATACCCCAAAGCTCCGTGCTTCTTCAGGCGTCAGATTAGTCGGTACCTCCAAATCTGCCGCTGCTCGGCTGTAGTCATCGGGGTCGTCTTTATGGATCTCCTGAACTATTTGGTAGTCAAATGGGAAAAACCATCTTTGTATCCTGCAATAATTCATCAAAAAACTTTCATCATTGAGAGAAAAAAAGAAATCAAATTGTTTAAACCCTCAATCAAGCTCTGTATTCATAGATAGAATTCAAGTTTGTGCTTGTTCTGCAGATTGATCATGCCCAGAATGAACTATACCCACTTTAGACAAATTGAGAGTAATCCAAAGTGTGAAGAATAACAACTTCCAGTCTTACACTTTGTATATGAAGTCGAGAAGCAGAGCAGCAGCAGGAACCAAAATAAGCGATAGGTAGAAATATAATGTACTCATGACGACGTATATCACAAATAAGAGATTTTCCTGCACCAAATGGTGACAGTTAGCATTGCGTTGCCACAACCGTGCAGTAAGGAAAGGTAGATTTTCGAAGAGGGGTTAGAGACTAACCCGAATAAGAGAGTATGTGAAGACGAATAAGAACCAAGCAAGAATGCTTCCACCAACACTAACATAATGCCACTTTGTGATCAAGTTGCACATCATAAGGAGGCGGAGGTTGACGGTGAGTACGACGCAAGTAAACGCCAAAGTGCTGACATCCCAGAGCCCGAACATCTTCCCCGATGATTTTTGACCCATAGAACCTGCTGTTGTCGAGAAGTTGTAAAAAACTATAGATTGATAGAATGCAGAGAAAGCCCATACTGCAATCACTCTCCATTCAAAGAATGAGTTCTTCATTCCTTCGCGATATAGTTGGGGATATTTTTTGGAAAGAGTTGCACTGACATCCTGAAGATTAAAAAAAAAAAAATGATTAGATTGTTTATAAAGAAAGTTAGCATAGAGAAGGAAAATGTATTTAATACCTTCTCAAAGAGTCCAAAGACGATGACAGGAAGGGATGTGAACAAGACGTTATATAAGGATTGGAACCAATCATCGTAAAATCGCTGCCCAGAAAATCCGGTTCGGAAGGTGAACCAAAACTGAGTTAAGGTGAATGTAAGGTTCTTGTAAAAAAAGTACGTCACTACCTGTAGAGCAGGTTCGATTAACCAAGTTACTCAATTATGTAGGGTTACTCAATTTTTAACCAAGTTATGGCATCAATTCGATTAACCTGACAGATTCGAAGATATGACCACCGTCCATGAACAAGAAGCAAATCTGATAGAAACCGAAACTGAGCGATAGCGAAATCACTAGCCATCACTGCTTGCATTCCTTCCAACCCACTAATTCCAACTCCAATATGAGCCGCTTGGATCATGCTGACATCATTTGCACCATCGCCTATGGCTAGTGTTATTTTCCTGGCTCCTTTCTTTACCAGAGCTGTTACCTGTAGTTAATATAGCAAAACCATCTCAATTTTCTTTTACAACAAATAGTAAGTCATGCATGGAATTATTAATCATTGCCTTTCCAAAGCTGATGTAATTGAAATAAAATTACCTGCGCTTTTTGTAAAGGGGAGACTCGGCAGCAAACAACCGAATTACAGTTCAAGCATAAATTAAGCATCATCACACGAAGACTTTTCTCCAGAGCATACATCAAACACTTGCCATCAATTACAAGAGCTAGTTTAGGTCCAGCCACGGTGTTAAAGTGGTGCTGCGCTTCCTCAAGGCATTTCTTTAGTTCCCTTTTCACTTCTTCTTTCATAACACGTGCCAGCTCTGCTGCGTCCCCCTAATAGACATTGTTATACAGCTAAAAATAAATAATAGGCTATACCGAAGAAGAAATTAATTATGATACGATAATTAAAAAATTTCTTACCCTATCTTCCACTTCTCTAATTGTATCTGTTTCGGAGCTGATGATAAATTGTTTCATGCTGTTATTCATTAACTTGCATGCTGTAGAAAAAAGCAAACAAACAGTGAAAACTGAACTACATAGCAGTCAGTCAGTATAAAAGATCTCTAACATTATAACACTATTCTCACAATAGGCAATGTTTATTGCTGTTTCCATCTTGTCTCCAGTTAGCACCCAAATCTTAATACCAGCTCTTGATAGAGTCTCTATACAGTCAGGTACACCTTCTTGAAGCTTATCTTCTATAGCGGTGCACCCGATCAGTATAAGATCCTTTTCTATCAGTTCGGCAACCTGATAGATTCAAATCACCATCAATCAACGCAGAAATGCAATCCTGTTAAGAGCATTTTTTTTAATGCAATATACTTCCTAATTTCATTATCATTATTCATTCAGTTGGAGTAACCTTCAAAAATAATATTGATATGTGTGGTTCACCTCATCCAATTTCTTTTCCCGATCCCTTAAAGATGATTTGGCCTGAATGAACTTCTCATTCCATTCTTCGTATACTTCAGAACTTAAATCTCTATAAGCCAAGCATAGGGTACGCAGTCCGGCAGATCCAAATTCCTCCAAGTGCTCCCTGGATATTTTCTTGATACTGTCGTGTCCACTACCCAGTCTCTCATAGATAACATTATCAGCTCCCTGCGAAATTAATTTCCAGCTAGGTAAAAAATCAGCTACTGCTGCCCCCTCTTCTGTTCTCATTTTAGATAGTAAACCTTAAATAATGATGATTACCTTGCAGTATAACACAAGCCTTCCATTTGGATAGCGGCATACAACAGATTGACGCTTTCTTGTACTATTATTCAGCAAAATAAGCACATAATTAATAACTTCTGAAATGAAGGCACCTGAGAATATTCGGAGTATTTAATCATACCTATTGAACTCGAGAACGTTTAAAATCTCATACGTAACATCCTGGAATTTTCCCATCTTTTCTACATGGGATTCACGAACATAGATCATAGTAGGTGTCCGCCTAGCAGACATAATGCAATAGAATAAACAAAAGACACACTAGGCATCGAACTATTGACCAAGGACTCTAACAAAGATAAAAAGCACAAACCTGAAGAAGAAGAAACCAAAATTCTTTGCTGCAGAAACCAAGGCAGCTTCATCAGGGGATGCAGCTTGATATGTAATTTTTTCTGGTGATTCGTCGCCTTCAGGAAGTACAGTATGGCATATAGCAAGGCATCTAAAGAATTCCTACAAAGAAAACGGAACCACAGCATTAACATCCATTTCTAGACAAGAATGAGGAGCTATTACACCAGCCTTGAACCTCTTGCAAGTATATAGTGAATCAAGAAGCCAGCATCTGATATTTCTTCCATAATCATGAGAAATCAAATTGAAATTCTTGTATAGGCTGGGGGAAACTTCAGAGGCAACTCAAAAAAACGATTTATAGTTCGCAGATGAGGGATTAGCTTATTGCCTGAAAATAAGAGTGTTTAAGTAATAAAAATCCCACCTTGCATGCATCAGGGTTTGGCTCATTTCTCCAAGCTCCAAACATTATCCTAGGGTCATCAAAGTTAAAACCTTTATCGCGCGCTACAGAACCTGAATTTTGAATCTGCATTTCGAAGAATGAAATCATATTCAAAACACGTAAAGGTATTGCTTTTTCCTGCTAAAAGATATCCAAAATATACCTCAAGCTTCATCCCATTTCTTTCAGCACCACCCATCTCTATTTCAGTCAGACCAGTTCCATAAAGCTCACCTCCAATCGAGCACTTAAAAAACTCCATCATATTTCTTGTCAATGTTCCAGTTTTATCAGAAAATATGTACTCTATCTGTTTCAAGCAGCAAATAAAAATTAGTTTATCTTTTAAGAAACTTATGCTACTTTGAGAGACTTGAGAGCACAGAACAAAAGAGCAGATGTTATTTATTTTATAATGTACATTAAAACAAACGGTTCAATTCATCGAAGACATATGATCTGTCAACAGTTGTGATTCCAACAATTGTATCCATAATTAGATGGAAGAGTTGACCAATGACATCAAAAGAAACTCTTTTTTTCTTTCACAACAAGATTTTTTTGGGGTTGCACGTTACCTGCCCAAGTTCTTCATTCAGATTGGAAGTCCTGGCTAGAGCAGGCGTATTTGTTTCAGCATGGTACATTTGCAAGTCTTTGTTAATAAATTGAGTGCATTGGAAAATTTTGATCATCTGAAATTGCAGAGAGAAGAGAAAAATGAAGCATTGCAACAACAGTGAAACTGCATCCTGGGATGTTAAGTGGCATAGCCAGCAGAATTCACCTCAATGGATACATAAAGAGAAATAGGGATAATTGTCGAAAACAGTGTGATGAGTGTAAGTATAGTAGCAGAAAATACCTGCAATACAAAAATAAAAATCAACATACAAAAAATGTGAGACATGAAGAGACAGATAACTCTAATTGCAAGTATCTAGTACCACAAGCCGGTTGCCAGGGTCAAATTGGGCTTCCGCTTCTTTATTAAGTCCCAAGTACCAATGTGTGCGACTTATAAAGATAGCACTGCAGAATTTGATAAAATAGTTTAGGGAAATTACATACTAATTTCTGCAATGTCTAATTCAAAAGAATGAATAACTGCCACAAAAAGTCAAGTCAAGTCAAGAAGAAGATGATTGGCATAAATGAAAACTAATTTACCCACCTGCCCATGGCTCCAATTATGCACATGCTGAAGAGAGTACACAGAAGTGCTAGTATTAGTTTGTCAAGTTTCCTCTCTAATGTACTTCTTTTGGATGGAACATTCATTGCATTCATCATGACCTGCAATTTTGTTCATGCCAAAAAAAATTGAGAAGATCTCCTGAAATATGGAGAAGATTCAGCAAATTCTCAAATGAGAAAAATGTCTGTTGGAATATAATAAAAACTTCAGTAATTAGATAGATGCTAATCCCCCGACCACCACTGGAAATTTTAACAAATGGTAAAGGTTTAGGTAACCTATCTTACTTGGAAGATATGACTATATATTTTCTACTTAGTATACAGGATTCTTTTTGTCCAGCAATAAACTCTATACTTGAAAGAGGTCAGGAAAAGAAAAAGGAAAGTAAATGATACAAGTACAAGACCATGTCGTAAAATACCTTAGTCTCATGGCCAGTGAAGATAACAGCACCAACAATGTATCCTGTGTTTCTAAGACTGCAGCCCTGAAAATAGATAACGAGAAGGAGACAACAAGTAAACATGATAAATTCGATAACTTGGCCAAATAAGTAAAATTACAAACAGGAATCTCTGATAAAAACATTCAGTAACTGCTGTAGAACACAGCAAAAAGAGAGACGCATACAAGAAGCAATGTAACATCAAAATGAATTAAACTGAGTAAAATCTTAGCGTACCCGAAGAAGTATTTGGTTCGGAGAAAGAGGCAGTGTTTGCTTCTGGTAAATAAGATTGCCGGTGAATGTGTACAACGAATTGTTCGGTTGCTCGCACTGCACTTCTCCTGATGTTAAAATTATCATGAAATTCAATGATAATACTAATTTGTTGAGTGAAAGAAAAGGGAGGTCAATTACAGTGAATTCAGCCTTTAGGAAAAGGACATTCTTCTTTCTCGAAGTACTACTAACAAAAGGATACTCTAAAAGCTCGACATACAGGATGGGCATGCTGGCTCTAGTTCACACATAGCAGACAGCAGAATGGGTCGTTTAACACAAAGCAAACCTCCCAAAGAAATGGCAAAAAAAAAAAACTCCCTAAAGTTTCTGGTATCAACCATAACTTACCTTTACAACTTCAAAATGCAAAAAAAAGAACAGCGTTTGGTAAAATTTTGTTTCTCTAGTGTTGCCATTATACAGAGCTAAACTGATGTAATTATGAGGGCCCAGCCCAAAAGCTGAAGTTTATCGATGGTGGAACTTTTCTTCCCTATCATCTTTCGAAATGTATTATATATGTTCTTTCAAACATAGTTCAAATGACTGGGTATGACTTTACCATCAAACTCTGCAGCTTTATCTGGTGCCAAATAATCCCACGTCTTTTCTAAGGCCTTTCTTATCTTCAGGTTTGTTTCTCCGTCCAAATTCGCTGTCTACAAGCACAAGCAGCTTAATCATTCCGCAGCCCGGACTTTTACTATCGGCTTACAGGACCAATATCAACAGTAGAATGCTTAAAAAAAGCACTAAAACGACCTCAATGTAGCAGATACCATCAGGGTTTGTACTAGCAAGGAACAGTAGATCTGCAGGAAAGAAACCATCTTGCTTCACCTGAAAGTAGATGGAAATGTCACTCTTTAAGAAGATTTGATCTGGTAATGATTATCTAACAAACTGCAGCAGAATACAGAGCTCTGTCCAGTTTCCAGCATAATGTCATATAAAGCAATCAGCAGGTTTGCCCAGAAATGGAAGGCATAACTGATCGCAAGTCACAACAACAGAAATATGATCCTAGAATGAAAAATTATGTTTTCACCAAAATTTGAGCAACAGACAGATTCCATATATTCTACAGAATCATGAACTTCAAATAGACAATATCGACAGTAGACTCACCTTCACAATGTCTCCAACCTGCAACTTCTTCCATGGAATACTCTTCCAGCATCGGTCTTGCAATACGTCAATAGGATTATTATTTATTGACATATCGTTTTGAAAACGCTTCTGTTGAGCATGAGAAAAGAGCACTGGATTAAGCAGCACTTAGCATGCCAAACTATGATATCAACCTACCTGAGGAAGAAACGAGAAAAAAAAACCGTGGAGACATTTCATAGTTGTGAAAAAAGGCATTCTATGACTCACCCAGTCCTCATATGCCTCTTTACAAAGCGAGACAAGAAGAACCATACTGAGGGGGACCATATTCGTAATAGGGCTCACAGGACTGCATGATCAAGAAAGATGAGGTCAACAATGTGATTTTAATTCCCACAGCACAGCTATAGCAAAGCCAGCACAGATAAAGGAGCAGGATGTGGAGAAAATTTCCAGCAATCACAGGCTGAGGCTCATTTTTGATTCAGTAATTCGATTTTTTATTTAAAAGAAAAAAGAAACAGTGCCAGTGTATCTGAAACTATAGAGGATTTACAATCTCTTAACAATTATCAAGGAAACGCCAATATCTGTATATAATTCCAAATAATAACTACTGAAAGAGCAGCTTGAAATGAGTTTGACATACCTGAATGGTGTTGCTGATAAAATTGAGATCATGAGAAAGTATAAGTTCGCCACTCGCCTAAACTGTGAGGTTCAAGGCAAGATTCTGTGAGTCCACAATGAAATGAAAAAAATGAAGGAAAAAAAAAAAGACAAAATGTGAAGCAAGCAATGCTCAACAAAAGCTACTAATCACCTGTTCAAAAAGTCCTTTAGGGATAAATGAAAAGAAGTTGTACTTCGTAGTAGAAATAGAATTCCCCTTCACAAAGTGAATAGTGCGAGTTAGGAATCAACAGCCACAAAACCAGAAACAATGTAAACATAGTGTACATGAGTTTGTAAGATGTCAGAAATATAATGCCATAAATGTGGCTTCATGCATAGCCTTTATCACAGAATTAAGCATCTTATACAGCACTAAGATGAGTTACAAATACCAGCATGATATCTATTCTATTGACATTCCAGGTCGACCTTTCATTAGAATCGAAACTACAAAGCAGATTTTACTACAGTTTTCAATGTTAGCACAGACAACATACTCTGACAAAACCTCATCAGCGTGAACTGATAGCAAACCACCACATTGAATCAATCTACAGCCAACTATTTTGTTTTGTTGTCTCTCTTTTCATCACTTCTAACCCAAACTCACACTTAAGCTAGCAGAAGAAGTTCAAAAACTAGCACTCACAGGCTCACACTTAAGCTAGCAGAAGAAATTCAAAAACTAGCTACTCTAGAAGAACCACACTGAAGCTCACTCGGTTTACATTACAGCAAAAAAGGTGTTCATGTATCTGAGATACAAAGTGCTTGATTCGAATTTGCATTCAAGCAGTCAACCAACCGAACAGTGATTTTAGCAACAAACAGGTTCTTCATCACTCAAACAAGTAACAACCACCCCTCATGTTGAATGTTCAAAATGGAATGTCCAGTATGCAATTATCACCAGAAGTTAACAGCTCCGCAACTCACATTTCAATGCTACAAGTTATTTAGCGCGAGATCAAATGAAACTAGTTCAGTAGAGTTCCAATCTCTCTGCACACTTCACCGGAAACTACACAAAAGCTAATCATGGATGCCTAAACCCAGAAAAAAACGAAAGCACAACCAATTAAGCGTAGTAATACTACCTTAAATCGGACGGCGAAGTTAGACTCGCGATCATTGCAGAAGATGGTGCGGTGAGTGGGCGCCTGAGGTTGGATGCGGCCAAGCTGGACAGTCTGAACCGTCGCACGGCCGTCTCCAAGAACTGAATGGTGGCCGAACCTAGCCTTCGACGTCTTTACTCGCTCAAATCCAGCCATTCCCCGTTCCACGAAATGCAACAAAATTGGCGGATCCAAACCTCAGCAACCTCCGATGCGATCAAAGAAACGCAATGCCACCCGCCGCTCAACCTCGATGCGTAGAATCAACAACAGATTCAGAACCTGCACGACCTATTTCTTCTTGATTTTGACTTTGATTTTCTTACTTATTTTGGCTCCACGATCTCGTTGTTCTTCAAACTCCTTGTCGCAGGATTTTGGAGCTTTATTTTTCCTTTTGCGCCTTTTTATATTTTATTATTATTATTATTAATTAATAATTATCGCTTTGGCCAAAAAGAAAAATTAATAATTATTATTCTTTTAACAACTTTTCCCACCAACGTAACGCATTGTATACAATTTGTACGGATAAATGCTTCGGTTTGTCCCTACAATGTTATCGAGCCGGCTATCTTTAGATACGCGCTCCGTAGCGCGTTCCTTACAACAAAGGAAAATTATCAATGAATTTCAGTCGAGTGGTTATCGCACGCGCTTGAGATCAGACCAGTCTTGAACCTCACGTCGAGTCAGTAGACGCGCCAAAAGGAACTGGCGGAGGCATAGCGGTTGGGTATGACCGTTGAGTTGGAATTCGTGAACCCGCTAAACTCAACGGTGATATCTCTTTCACTTAAAGAAAACAGCGGTGTCCTTTATGCCGATCAGTTCCAGCTACTTAATATTGACTATTCTGTTTACCGTTAAGTTTTTCCGATTAGATTTAGTAAATAATCAGCACATGCATTTATCAAAATATAATATATAGTCAAAATACTGGTTCGTTAAGTCCAATTCTACTGACATTTTTTCTATATCTGATACATGTCAGATATAATATGATATTTTAAAAATTTAAATCGATATAACTCTCAATTTCAAAATGAGAGTTTGGAGTCAAATTACATAATAGTAATTTGCACCAAGAATCTGCATATATGCAAGCAATACATGCTCTCAAGTTTCATTGACAGGAAACACTTCACATCCAACAACATACAAAGGTAGCAACTTGGTTCGAGGTAATGCCACCTAACCTTATAAGAATATATGAATCCTATAGTCCAAGAGCTAGCTAGCTGCAGCAATGAGTAAATTCAGTGTCTAAAAAGTCGACTCGAATACACTGAGACGAAGCTTTGCCTCTTATTATCTTATTTCTGAATGTATAGATATGGAGATTATAACTTCTTAATTATGTTCTTCTATCGAAACCACCTCCCACCTGCATGTGTAGCCATTCTGGTGATGACGGACGGGGGTATTCTCTCGAGGATTGAGCGAAAACCATTGCACTTGCATCAAATGTCTGCAGACTAAACTGAACAACGCAAAAGGTAATCTTCGTGAGAAAAATTCTTGGCCCAATTTTTTTTTTATCACAAACCCATGCTTTTAAAGTTTTAACCCTGAATACATAAAAGATTTACATCTTTAGGCGGAAAAACATCGATCACTGGAGTCAATCTTGCATTAACTGCTTCAAGCTTCATCGATAGGAACTGTAAGAACAAGCAGTTATATATACATTAACTATCAGATCTCAAAGTAGAACATTTGGAGAATTAAAGAGACGCGGATTTGTACTAAGAAATCCCTACTTCGACCTGGCGCTGAAGGGATTGGATATAATTTATGATCTCATCAAGAACAAGTGCTTTTCCGATCACCTGAAATCGATACATTGCAAATGAAGGGCAGAGCAATATTAGAAGCACTGCAACATGAAGAACTCTAAGGACCAAGTATCCAAGATTTGTGTAATCTCTCCCTATCTTTAATAGATTTCAGAGGATTGGTCGAATCATTTGGAAGATTTGTACTTGAAAACACAATCGTAAACACATTTTATATTCTAAAGATTGCGATAGTAGAGACTGACCAACATGTATATATTATGTACCTTGTTGCAACCAGGTACTAGATCCTGAAGAATTTTCATTCTCTCACTTATCTTTTCTCTTCTGGCCTGATCATCAAGTCAATTTAGTTAGCAGAATTCGTATGAACTTTGCAATTTTTCTTGGCTTACCTATTTATGATAAAGCTAAGAAGAAAGCAAGAAAGAAATATATACTAGAACAAGCATATCATTATTAATATATAATAATAGGGTTAATAAGATAAAAACAGTCTCTTCTAATTGTTGTCCTAAATTTAAAATGTTAATATTTGGTGTCTAAGCATTTGATTGGTTGATTTCCACTTTTTTTCTCATAAAATTGACGGAACAAGTGTTTTAAGCATCAAATAAGTCTAAACAATGAGCAATAAACCTGATACTTCGAAAAAGTGGAAAATAACATATTTTTGTCCAAATTTTCAAGTTAAAAAAAAAAAACCGAAATCAACCAAAATCTACATGCTTTTTCTAATACTTAAAATGTCAATTTTAATACCAAAATTCAGTCGAAAAATAATAGAAATCAATATGATAGTTGGTGCACTGAAATATCAACATTTTAAACTTGGTACAATCGTATAGTTATGATTGTTTTTAGGTTCTTCAACTTTACTAACACACCAAATTCTCATAAACATTAAGATTTTCTGAAAAGTATTGGTCATGTAATCAAGATTCTAGGTATTTGTATCTCCCTCGAAAATCAGATTGATGCAGTCTTATATATCCAAGTAATTTGGAAATATATGATTCTTCAAACATGTTCAATATGAAGTAGTCAGTGAAACTTAGACGGATGCTGTCTTAAAAGTTCGAGAGGCATGCTTACTCTTTCCGCTAAGCTATGGCTATCTGTAGCTTGACCTCTCCGTGCTCGGACATGGATATAGTCTTGCTTCGAAGTATCAGCCTTGTTCGGATCCGTGGCTTTAGCCGAGCTCGGTTCTGCTTTTGCAGCAGTTTCTCCGTTGTCTTCTCTACTCGGCTTAAGCCGCTTCCCATCGCAATCACTCTGATCAAGGAAAACAAAAATTACACATAAAAATCTTATCTCATTCATCAAGTTATTAGAACCAGATTTAAATTAATCACTGTTTGCTTAATTGATTGATGGATTTCGTTGATTGGAGGAGAATGATAGAAAAACCGCAGTTAATCACATTGATGAATTAATCGATACATACCGAGCCTTCGCAATTGCTTGTAGATTCATCCTCGACGTCACGGCGCTTCCTTGTGCCACTTCCGTTAGTTATCGCCTCCATGGTCACCGGATCATCTCCGGCGGCCTCCTGATTGGTGCCGGAGCTGTGAACGAACTGGCTCATTCCATTCTGATCGAACTGCGGGGTCCTCAGGCCCAGCAAGGCTCCCGATTGGCCGGCGGAGGACACCGGGAATGGCCAAATCTCGGAGAGGTTGAAAGGACCGGGAAATGCTCCCGGACCTCCATTCATCATCGATGGCGGATCCATATGATCGGAGCTCCGTATGATCGGAGCTCAGAGAAGCTCACAATGTGTATGGAGATGGCAATCTGGTTCCGTTGAGGTCGTCCATTAAGAGACGATCCAGAAGGGGGATAGAGAAGGATATCCTTGTTGGACAATGAAGATCGGAGCCCACACCAGAAACAATGGAGTGCGTTAGGTCCGGTTCTCTCTCTTTCTCGTCTTCTCGACTTATTCTTCTTCTTCTTCGTTTTCTCCTCTCTTCAACGCCACTTCTTAATTCATTCACTGATGCTCTCTGCTTCTGCTATAAGTACTACTCACTGTTGAAGAGAGACAGAGACCTCGAGAGTCAAGTCACTTCAAGTGTGAGGTTTTCTCGGAGGGTCCATCCATTTTCTCTCTCTTCTATACCGTTGGATTTGATGACTTTTTTTTTAATCATTCTAAATCAAATGAATAATTATTAATTACTACCTGAACTCATATGTTATGTTAATGACAATAGTCACTTGAAATTCAGTTTTATTCTTGTACTACTACCTCAACTTATGGTACATTTTTTTGTTTCACAAAAAATTCTTATGGTTGTATTAGCATTTCTACTTTGTTCATATTGGTATACCCAGACGAATTGTTATTAAATTGTTATTTCTACTTTGTGGAATCTCTTTTTTTATTGAACTCAGTTGTAGTGATATTGTTGATATCTTATTGATGATGTTTAACTTAGTCCCTTTTTCAAATTTAATATATATATATATATATATATATATATATGATGTTTTCTTGCGAGCTATGTTGGGAGATTTGTACATAAACAAATAATATTATAGTAACTTCTAACTCTGTGCACCATACGAGAGAAAAAAATCCAATAAAAGTGAAAATACTTTTTTTAGTAGCTATTAGTTTGATGGGCTTTTGTAAACAAACTAGTTTACCTCTATTCAGTTTGACGTTAAAATGTACAAAATTTGCAACGTACCCTTCATGGATTGACTCAATGTACTTGTTTTATTTGCATATGGAACACTTCTCCTCCAGATCCTATTATTAGAAAGAAAAAAAAACAATCATAACCTTTTTTTTCTTTTAAACTTCAAATATGGAATTCACAATTAAACCCACAAATATTTAATTAATCAATTTAGATGGCTTATCATATTTTTTTATCATTAATCACGCCGATTTTATTGAAAAGAACTATTACAAGCTAGAAATTAGAAAAATATCGCTCTGGAGGGATTGGTAAACATCCAAATCCCGAACAAGTGGAGCAAGTACAAACAAAATAACGGAATTACAATCGGAAGTAAATAAACTAGAACACCATATCGGCTTAACGGTAAAGATGACCCCAGGCAAATGATAGCAGCTTGGTGAGGAGGAGACCAACTGATACAACAACATATTTAGCCATTCGGAGAAGAAAGGAACCTCCCTCAAGGCCGTCAAAACTAACAGAGGACCTGCACAACAAGCGATCCTAGACAGGACCCACAGTAAATCTGAAACACAAACAACTCTATTAACACACAAAGATGACCTCATGAATGGTGTATAGATTTCTAATTGGTAGGGGCTGGACAAAATCAGGTTACTTAAGCGCCCCTGACTGTGGAACATCCGCGAAGAACTAGCACATGAGGGGGTGCCAAAGAAATACTCTACTTCTCCGTTAGGAGAAGAGTTTGAAGATGGGATACAATCGCAGTCGTATCTTGGGTACCCCGAAGGATAAATATCATGCAGTGGTTTGCGCGATGAACAGAGTGTTGTTACTGACGAACTATGAATTTAACTGGAAGGGGAAGGTGGGGGAGATTAGAGGTCTGTATTGTCGAAATATAGTCGAGTTTGAGCTTAAAGCGGTGGACAACATCCACAACGACGCGTGGAGAGGCGAGGGCGACCGGCGCGCGGCGCGTGGGAGTGGAGGTGTTCCTAGGCGGTGAGTGACGGCAAGTGGCCACGCGTGGCGGCGCGTATCAGCGTGTACGCGTGGGCGGCGCGTGGAGACGTATATAGGCGCATTGGCGTGTATGGATGGGGTTGTGGTGGTATTGGGCGATCTTTGTGCTCGGGGGGCGGTGGTGGTGGTGACAGCGGTGTGCGCACTTCCGAGAATGCTCTCATCTCTCCGTCGCAGCTGAGGTGATGAGGGGGCAGTGAGAGGGAAGGGGGAAAGACTGCCCCGCGATTTGGCGAGGCGGAGGCAGAGAGTGGGATGAAGGCGATGGCGAACAAGGTCATCAGCGGTGATTGGTGATGGCAACGGGGCGGGTTTTCGCAACCCCGGACCCGCCCCGCGAGTCGGCCTGGCTGACCTGGACCCGGACAAGTGTACCTCCCGGGGAGGGTCAAAAATCCCGCGGGGCTCGACCCGCCCCGCCGTGTGAACAATTTTTTTTTTCTTTCACTTCACAATATTAAATACAATTTTTTTGTCAAAATATTACATTATATATTAATTCAAACCATAAATCTAACACCAATCAAATACAAACAACAAACACATCAAATTCATCACAAAATACAAATTCAAATCCAAACACCAAACACCAAATTAGCAAATCCTAATAATCTAAATATACATCTATTTATAATTTGGTCCATGTTATTTATATATGTACTAAATTAACCATATCGTTTAGTAAATGTTACATCATACTAGCATAAAAAAAATAATATATATATATATATTAAGAACTTCGGGGCGGGTCTGCGGGCCCCCGCGCCCCTAGACCCGGACCCGCCCCGAGACCCGCGGTTTAGGCTCCGGGGTCACGAGCTCGATTCTCCCAGCGACTTGATTAAAAATCAATTCCTAGGGAAAGGAGGATTTGTGGCCAAACGGACTGGCCTCTCAACTATACTAAGATGTTGGTGGTGCTACGTGGTTGTTCATAAGTATCTTTTATTCGTGGACAATACTTGACTGCATTTAGTATTTGTACAGATTTTATCAGATAAAAAAATATTTCAAATTCTGGGGGAAAAAAGTATATTTTAAATTATAATGTTTTTGCAAATAGAGTATAATTTGATAATTAATGGAGTCTTTAATTATCAATACTTAAGTAGATATTTTATATATATTAGGTGTGAATGTAATTTAATACCAAATTAGTAAGTATTGATTTGTCTAAGATTTCTGCAATGATTAGTGATTGTTGTAAACTGAAGAAGACGATGGATTAGATTTAGGATAATAATACTAGGGGAACACATGATACTGATTGGGAGGGGCCCTTGATTTGCTTAAGTCGTATGGAATACAAAAATAATGGTGTAATTTAGGGCCCACCGTTATAAACTCCCTAATTAGCATCTTAATCACGAACTACTTATTACTATAAATATAATTGATGGACCCATCCAAAAACCACATGCATGATGCATGTACATCTGTTTAGATTTTAGAATGGGTAAATATCCTGGAAATGTGCCGCGACATGACGTCGCCCACTTTAATTAGTCGGGTAAATTGTAATATTCTAATGTATTATGGAATAGAAAAGAATAATAATACTTGTATAAACTATAAATTCAACATGAATTCACCGTTTTTTTTTTTTTTTAATTCAAATGATTAGGACTCTTTTATGCTGAGTTGATCTAGTAAGTTTAATTACTTAAACTTAGGACTTGACAAATTATGTTGTTCACTCATTGTTTTGCAATTACAGCACATATTAAATAGGGTCAATAAGCTGGGAGAGATCAGAAGATTGACCATTGTGAATTTGAGAGGTCTGAAGATTGAAATTGTGATAACTAAGGTATGAAGTTTGGACTTTGTGATTTTTAGGCTTTCCGTCCAAATTTTCAGTCAAACTTAACAGAACCGTATGAAATGTCAAAAATACCCTATTGCAATATCTAAATTAATAAAAAGTTTAATTAATATAAAGATGAAATGACAAAAATACCCTTGTTCATAATTTAAACATAACCCAACTCCGGCCACCACCACGGCTCCGGCCGGCCACCACCCAACTCCGGCGACCACCACTCACAACTCCGGCGACCGCCACACGGACCCAATTGGGCCCAAATCGGAGCTACCGGCCCCGATTGGGCCCAAATTGGAGCCACGGAGCTCCAAATCGGAGCTATGTGGCTCCGATTTGGGGCCACAGAGCTCCGATCGGAGCCACCCAGCTCCGATTTGGGCCCAATCGGAGCCACCGGCCCCGACTGGGCCCAATCGGGACCGCGGTTGTGGTCGCTGGAGTTGGGTGGTGGTCGTCGGAGTCGGGTTGTGGTCGCCGGAGTTGGGTGGCGGTCGCCGGAGCTGTGGGTGGTGGTCGCCGGAGCTGTGAGTGGTGGTCGCCGGAGTTGGGTGGTGGCCTTAAGGGCATTTTCGTCTTTTCATTCAAGCATGTGAGATGCAAGAAGTGTATTTTTGAAATTTAATTTTATTTCTGGTAGGGCTGGGCATAAAAACCGGTTCGGGCGAACCGAATCGGAACCAAACCGGAACCGAACCAATACAAACCGGTTTTGACTAAACCGGTTCTTAAATGGTTCGGTTTTGATAAGGAATGTACGGAGCGGTTTTCAACTGGTTCAAAACAGGTTCCGAACCGGTTTTGAACCAGTTTTTCAGAACCACTTTTATTACATAAAGCCTAAATTGTTAAATAGTAACACACTCTTGCATTTTTTTTGGGTAGATTAAAGGGCTATAAACAAGCCGAGTATCCGGCAAGCTCGACTCGACTCAGTTTACTCGAGCTCGAACTCGACCGAGCCTTAATTTTTCAAGCTCGAGCTCGACTCGGTGCCATACTTGACATGTTCGAGTTCGGCTCGATAAGGTTAAAAATTCAATTAAATAATAAATGGTGCATCTTAGCTCGATGTCGAACTCTTCCTCGACTCAATATATACATATATAATATTATTACGTAAAACTCGAAAAACTCAAACTCGAACTCGAACTCGACTCGAATATGCAAAACAAAAAAGCTCGATTAGGCTCGCGAGCCTCTCGAGTCGAGTACAAGTGAACTCGAACTCGACTCGGTATCAAAAAAAGTTCAACTCGACTCGAAATTTAGCGAGTCGAATTTGAATATCGACCAAACCGATCTCGAGAAGCTCACGAGTAGCTTGAATCATTTACACCCATAGGGTAGATCCTTCACTATTTGGGTTTGGTTCATATTGGATATATAGGTGGTCGTAGCAGATTTGTTTACTTATATATAGTTATTATATACTATGTTACCTCATATCAGTTCTACAGTCAATTGAGTTTAGTTTTGAACTCGAAACTTAACTTAGGAATAGTTATATATTGGCCGTATATTTTGAATTTTAGTAAAATAATAGGTGTATATTTTGAATTTTAGTAAAAAAATGAAAAAAGGTTCAAAACCGGTTCGAACCGGTTCTCCTATGGTTCGGTTCTAGGACCTAAAATCTGGTTCGGTTCTTACCTGGTATAGAAAACCAACTGAACCTAAAATCTGGTTCCGGTTCGGTTCTGAACCGGTTCGGCCAAAAACCGAACCATGCCCAGCCCTAATTTCTGGTCACATGCAATGCACATGACCAACTTCCGTCAATTTTAACGGAAAAAACTAACGGAGACCTCTATTATCTACAAGTCGAAACTTCAGACCTCTGTTATCACCATTTCAATCTTCAGACCTCTCAAATTCACAAGGGTCAATCTTCAGACCTCCCCCATGTTATTGACCCTATTAAATATATTTGAATATTACTATATTTTTCGGGTTAAAATTATTAGGTACCGACTAATTTGACATGTATGGATATTTAGCATAAGAGTAAACTGAATTAAATAATTCTCAAACTAGTATTGTTCATAAATTAATTTCTAAAATAGATCTCTTTATTTATTTTTAAATAATATATATTATTTACTTTGCATCCTAAAGTTTATATTATGTTACAAATGAACCCTCAATCGAAATATAATACAAGAAAAAATATAAAAATTAAGAAGATTAAATGTAAGAAAATAATTAAAAATGGAAATAAAAAATAATTAAATGCTGAAAATACACATTAAAAATAATCAAAAAAATAATTCTTTTTGTAGATTTTAATTCTTAAAAAATATATGAAATTAAATGATATAATTTACATTAAAAATAAATAATTTTTTAAGCAACTATAATCATGATATAAAAATTATTCATCAAGAGTATGAAAAAAAAAAATATACAAACTAAAATTCATTCTTAAATTTATTCTATTGATTTTTCAAATTTAAATTAGTTTATCTGTTATTTTTTTTTCAGTCGCTAATTTTATAAATTGAACATGTTTTACTTAGGGTTTATGTGCTCTAGCAATTTTATATTTTCATTCATAAAAAAATCACGAGTATTTAGTTTATTTACATTTATATAAAAAAATTTAATAAATTATATCTTTAGCATAATTTTTTTACATTTTTTTAATTACTAATTTATTAGTTTTTAGTTTTTAACTTTTACATATAGTTACCTTATTTTTTCAAATTTTTAAATATATTTCTTGGCTGGCCAATATATATATATATATATTTATTGTATTATATTTCGGTTTAGGTCAATTGTAACAAAATATAAATTTAGAATGTAAAGTAAAAAATATAAAATAAATAGAAAAACCTAGTTTGAGAATTAGTTTCTGAAAAAACCTAGTTTATGGATAAGTTTGACAGAGAAACCTATTTTGGAAATTCACTCTTTAGTATAATTCAATGATCTATCCCATACAATATTATTCATAAATATTAAAAAAAAAATCATATATAAATAGGTTATATATTAAAATTTATTGTAGGGAGATCCATAGCTCTTGGTAGAAAAATATGTGAAAGACCCATTCATTCTTAACCTCTTGAATTTTTAGTAACAAATTCAATAGGAAATTATTTTGCAGGGACATGTCCTTCCCCTGACATAAAAATAATACAAGGGTTGCTTGTGTCGAAATAGACATATACACCGTGAGTCTGGAGTACCACACCGGTTGGTATCTGTACAATAGAGCAGTATATAAGCAAGTGGGCAATCTCCTCCTATGACCAATTGGTTTTAGGATGGAAACCCACTTGCATATATGATTGCTCTCTGCTGGCCCGTTGGGCTTGGCTCGGCCCAATGTGGATTCTAACATGGTATTAGAGTCTGGATCGAGTCTGGGCCTGGGAGATGGTCTGTCTGAAATCAGAGAGTCCTCACGGTGAGGGGGAATGTTGAAATAGACATATACACCGTGAGTCTGGTATCTGTACAATAGAGCACTCCTCCTATGACCAATTGGTTTTAGGATGGAAACCCACTTGCATATATGACTGCTCTCTGCTGGCCCGTTGGGCTTGGCTCGGCCCAATGTGGATTCTACCTGTTAGGAAATAAGACGTACGCCTTAACCAATCAGCCCATAAGCTCGAACTTCTGAGTGAAGGCCTTCAGTATACTCTTATTCATTCTCTAACACCCTCCCTTAAACTGATGTTTCTCTAACATCGGTTTACACTTTCTTAAAATGTCACTGTCAGGATTCGAACCATCGGCTCTGATACCACTTGTTAGGAAATAAGACATACACCTTAACCAATCAGCCCATAAGCTCGAACTTCTGAGTGAAGGCCTTCGGTATACTCTTATTCATTCTCTAACAATATGTTACAAATGAACCCTCAATCGAAATATAATACAAGAAAAAATATTACAAATTAAGAAGATTAAATGTAAGAAAATAATTAAAAATGGAAATAAAAAATAATTAAATGCTGAAAATACACATTAAAAATAATCAAACAAATAATTCTTTTTGTAGATTTTAATTCTTAAAAAATATGTGAAATTAAAGGATATAATTTACATTTAAAAATAAATAAGTTTTGAAGCAACTATTATCATGACATAAAAATTATTCATCAAGACTATGAAAAAAAAAATATATACAAACTAAAATTCATTCTTAAATTTATTCTATTGATTTTTCAAATTTAAATTAGTTTATCTGTTATTTTTTTTTTTCAATCGCTAATTTTATAAATTGAACATGTTTTACTTAGGGTTTATGTGCGCTAACAATTTTATATTTTCATTCTTAAAAAAATCACGAGTATTTAGTTTATTTACATTTTATATAAACCTTTCTTAATAAATTATATCTTTAGTATAATTCAATGATCTATCCCATACAATATTATTCATAAATATTAAAAAAAATCATATATAAATAGGTTATATATTAAAATTTATTGTAGGGAGATCCATAGCTCTTGGTAGAAAAATATGTGAAAGACCCATTCATTCTTAAACTCTTGAATTTTTAGTAACAAATTCAATAGGAAATTATTTCGATGTCCTTCCCCTGACATAAAAATAATACAAGGGTTGCTTGCAGGTTGCTGAAATCTTCTCCACATCATTAATTATATATATATATAGAGTAAATCTTTAAAATGTGAAATTTCTTGTGAAATTTCAATAGAAAGTAAGAAAGAGAAAGTAAATGAACAAATGTATTGGTCTAGACATAGCTCTTTCTCTATACTGACCATACAAATATAAAATAATTTATATCTAGGCTGAAAAGATTAATTTTTTATGTACAGAATTGCTTTTGCAATTTCATATCAAATATAGCAGAATTTTAGTTTTTAGGAGATTCATTTTTATCAATTTGTGTAATCGACCTTAGGTCAAGCCTAGAATACTATCTATATTATAATATCGAGCAACCAAAAATCTATATTTTGATGGAAAACATATCATCGAACTAATTATAGGTAAATGTAATATCAGACAAATGTAATTGTAAATTATATATTCTATATATCCCACATTCAAATACTTAGTGAGCTGAAATTTCAAATACTATATTGGTTCTATAATAATTAATATAATAATAATAATATAAACATATACTATTAAAATTCCAATCACTAATTACTATTAGTTAAGTAGTAGTGGTAGTTTATTGATTAAAAGTGCTTACTTTTTTGTGGTTTAACTAATATTAGGTTTGGACCATTTCGGAGAGTTATATTGCAGTGACAAGATTAAACTATCAATTCATGTCTGACTCATATACTGTGTCATGCATAACATAAAGACGAGTGTAATAGAGTTTAACGAATCGACATCTTGATTATACAAGATAGTCAATGGAACTATATTGACAATATCAACAATGTTGGTTGTTCATAAGTCTTGTTGAAAAAAACTCCATTAAAAAAATTCGAACATTACATACTTATAGACCTAGGTCACCATACTAATAAATTTTTAATGGAAAAGAATTACTATTAATTGGCTTTTAATTTAGCGCCATATATCATTCTGGTTAATTGAAGAGAATATTTCCACGTGGTATATATTTGTCCATCTTCTTACGCTTTTCATTTTCCTTGCCCAAATAGGAAACCCCATTCATGGCGATCCTTCATCAGCGCGAATGGCTATGCCCACTATATGTATGTTCTTATAATTATGACACATTGCGAATAAATTATATATGGAAATTCAAACACGTGGGTTTTGAGTATCTGCAAAAACGAATGGGTTGTGGTGTAGATATGGCAGCTGCCCAGTTAGTTTTCTATTTTAGGTCCGAGAATATGGACGGCAGCGTCTCTGTCGCCATTATATTACTGCCAGTCCCAGATATATAAAGAGTTTGTAGTTATATATAGCTAGCTATCTTAACTCAAAGAGAGAAATTTTAACTCATTCAGCCAAAAAGTAGAGAATTGGCATTGGCAAAAAAAAATTAAAAAAATCTTTAGGTTTAATTACCGTTTCCCAAAGTTAAAAAGGTCTCATCCTAAAACTACGGGCGGAATTGAGTAATTCCGCAATTTCGAAAATTCTGTGATTTTTTTATTCCGGATTTTTAAGTGTTGGATTTTGGCGCGCTAATAATAGTTTTCAAGCGAAAACAGTGCCTAGAGAAAAATTTCATCACTTTGCCATGAATTACGCTGCTTTTCGGCAAATTCCATCATTTAGACGGTTAAAATTGCATTTTAGTGTTTTCGGACCTTTTTCGTAATATTTCGGTTTGTTTGGAATTTGTCGTTATTTTTTGGGCTTTCCTAGGGTTAGAGTTTTCGTTTACAGTATGTAGGACTATATTAGCCGTCGTTTGCATTAAGTTGAATAGAATATGAAAAAATCGAAATTTTCCTCAAATCCTGTGTCAGATTTTCGATATTTCTTGAATCAATGACTTCTGCGCTCCCTATCCCCATCACGCTGCATCACTATTGCAATTAACTAATTTTCGTGTTTTATATATATCTATGTAATACCTAATGTATCACATGAAACCTAAAAAAAAAAAATATGATACCCATATATACTTAGGATTAATAACCAAATTGCTACCTGGACTTTGGTCCGCTTACAAATCGCTACCTCAACTTTTAATTTTGAAAATTAGCTACCTCAACTTTGAAATTCAGATCAAATCGCTACCTCAGTCAATTTTTTGTCAATTTAGACAGAATTGAACCACATGTGTTTTTTTTTTTTTCAAATATTCTTCTTCCAAAAATGTCATTGTCTTTATTCCTTGCCTCCTTGCGTGAACATACTTCACCATCTTATCTCCATTATCATCTTTGCTTTATTATTTTCTTTTATGTCGTATATATATCTTCAATTCCAAGAGTTCAGAAAAACTTCTATATTACTAATTAACAATTCCCCTATAAAAAAAATGTTAACTTCGCCGCTCTACTTGCTCTGTTCACCTGAAAATTATGTATGAAATTTGCAAATGTCATATATATCCTAATGAAAATATAACAGAATTCAAATTGTTTTGATGTTAGTTCCAAGTATACCAGGTATATATACAGATTTAAAGTTGTATCTTTCAAGTGTTTCAACTTCTCTTTTATCTCTTATTATTATCTTATCTTTTATCTTTTTGTGCAATTGCTGAAAATGCTAGTAGGTGGAGTGAATTTAACTTAATTTGTATTATATTTTAAGGACGTGTTACTTTTTTATGATTTTTATCCACAAATACCCAGACCCCTTTTGTTGGAAGCAGTTGAACAACATAATTATGAAAATATTCGTTACGATTCAAAAACAAAATAACAAAAAGTAAACGTCGTAATAGTGAAAATTGCAGCAGCAAAAAGTGAAAAAAAAAAAAAACAAACAACAATGATACAACATAATTTCTGCAGCAAGATAACACAGCAAAATAACACATAACCTAAACGTAATATAATTAAAACCGAACTAAAAATTGCATAAGCAAAAGCAGAAAAAAAAAACAACGATGAAACAACACCATTACTGCATCAAAACAACAACAAAACAACTTTTAGATTCTGCAGCTTGTTTTGATGGAGGAATTGTTAATTTGTAATGTAGAAGTTTGTCTGAACTCTTGGAATTGAAGATATACATACGACATAGAATAAAATAATAAAGCAATGATGATAACGGAGAGAATATGGTGAAGTATGTTTACGCAAGGAGGCAAGGAAGAGAGACAATGGCATTTTTGGAAGAAAAATATTTGAAAAAAACACATGTGGTTCAATTTTGTCTAAATTGACAAAAAATTGACTGAGGTAGCGATTTGATCTGAATTTCAAAGTTGAGGTAGCTAATTTTCAAAATCAAAAGTTGAGATAGCGATTTGTAAACAGACCAAAGTTCAGGTAGCAATTTGGTTATTAACTCTATATACTTATATAAGCAAGATAAGTACTATTATATTTCTAACCTAACAATAAATCTTCATTTTCTGAACTTAAAGTGAGATTAGACTAACAAGTAAATTTGTATATAATAAGTATACAATACATGATAGTTTGCCAACTATTTATATATATATATATATATATAGAGTGACATATGCCTAACCTTACCCGACATGGGTGCTAGCTAGCTACTTAACTCTCTTAGGAAAATAACAAACCCTCCTTTCCTCATATATCGGGTATACTACAATTTTCAATTACATAGTAAGTGCAAGATTTGAATTTGAAAAATCAGGCCGGGGCCTAATTATAGATCAACTTCAAAAGAAAAAAAGAAAAAAAAAACTCTTTGTTTTACAGTTGATGGATCACATAATCATCGTTTAAACGTGCATCGCCTATTATTAGCGTTTTGTTTAAATTTGCATCTAGTTCGAGTTAATTTTATAAAATGGTGGAGAGGAATCGAATTATATGTACTTGTTTTAGTATCCGAACGTGTTGTAATGTAGTTGGTGGACTGGAGGGTTGGTTATTAATTGAAACTTGAGACATATATAATATATATATATATTCACGTGTAAATTGCCTAATAATATTGATGGAGGGACAAACTCATGTGGGAACTTACTAAACTTGGTAAAGGGGTTGTTCCTCTCTTTCTATGGAACCTGATCCTAAAAGAGAACATAGCATAGATGAGTATCTAAACACCTCAGTTCAACCACGCAACTCTAAGGAGTCTAGCATCAACCTCGTTATCTGTCTTGTCATAGCCACAAATATGGACTCAGCCATTAGTGAAATATTTTTCTTTTAATCTTAGCGCCGTTAAGATTTAGGAGTTAACCAGTAAGATGATGTGGTCCATGAGTATTTTTCTATTAACATACTATTAGCGGAGTTTGAAAACTCAACATCTTTGTTAAAGGGTTAAAGGGTGACGTACGAAAGTTTTCTAGTATATAACAAATATTCTCAATATTTTTATTTTTTTTCATTATTAAATGAGGGGGTTAATTATTAAATTGCTAGTTAATTCTTTTAAGACATTTTGCTAGCTCAAGTTTTATTAGTATATGAATTGATAGCTTGTTAAGATTTTCGTCTAATTTGATCAAAATCTTACAGATTTTCTGACTCAATTTTTCGTCTTTATATTCATCATGTACTGGCAGGGGCGGAGCCAGACTCTAAATAATAGAGGTTCACTAAGTAAAAGTTTAGATAATATATAACGTTTATACTTCAATATATACTAAATTTACCTTATATATATATATGTATATAATACCAATTGACCAAAAATGGGGAACATGTGTTCCCCCATTATACAAGATAGCTCCGCCACTGTGTGCTGGACATGTGACCATTCTTTTCAAATAAGACGAAAATCCAAACAAAAATATCAATTTTTGTACACGCTTGAAACTTAGGTTAACAAATTATTCATAAACAAATATCGACTAGCAATTTGCTAAAATGTCCAAATATTAACTACAACTTTCAATAAATTTAAACATTTGTATGCTAATAAATTAAAAATAGGTGTAAAATTTGTTATTGTCATAATATATATTTGTCCACCAATTGAGATTCACGTTTGATCATTATAAAAAAAAAACATATTATATGGACCACGAAGAAACCAATCTAATATAATATAATTGGATTTGATGACTAATTAAGGATGATCCTTCTGGCTTCTGCAGGAAGGTTGTTGGATCTACCGTAGAGAAACTAATCGTTTTGATTTGAGTATTATTATATTTTCTTCTTAGTGGTGCAATAATTAAGAAGCGTGATAATAAGACGCTAAGAAAATAAGAAAACAATGAGCTAGCTGTGAAGTTGAACAAATCTAACTGCTTTATGGAATGGGAAAGACAAAGCAAACACATCTCAGCTGTTGCACTGTCTTGTCTTGTTATGGATTCACCAAAAAAAAATAAAAAAAAATTGCATCCATTGCTATATTGGACAAACTGTCTCTGTTGGATTACCACCATATACTTGCTTTCTTTCACGCATTCCTCATTATTATCTTCTCTCCTATGTCCATGCATTATTATTTTTACCTTCTTTAACTAGGTTCTCATAAATAAATATATATATTTTTTTTGTTAAACGAGTTAAACGGCATTATAAACTCCTATTGTTCAGGGACAAAGTTATTAAGAATTAAGTGGGAACTACTCCTCAACTTTTGATGACTTGTAATTTTAAAATTTGTATTTTTTTTTTGCCCTTTAAAATCTTACATATACTAACTCTATTTTTTTTTCATTAATTATTTACTTATAATTCAATTTTACACCTGAACAAAATTTATGACTTCGTCCCTATGTATAACCATCATTGTTAGACTTATTCGGCTTTAGGGCTTGAGCTAAAAGCCCATATAGCAACTGTAATGAATGGTAATTTCCGAGAGTCATTTGACATTATCATTGTCCATGGCAAACATTTTAAAGTGGTAAGAACTTATTAGTCAAGAGGCTCTCTCTACGCATGTTTGACTAGGATGCAAATCATCGGATCTGAAGCATACCACGGTAGTCTTGTCTTGTGTGCGCGCTTGCGACGTACGTACACGATTGTCGGCCTGAAAAATCTACCTCGAGCAAGCCCGGTTTTGTGAAACATAAATTTTATTATTGCCAAAACAAAATTTGGAAAAATAATATTATGTTACTATTGCAAACGAAAGTTTCCTACTTTGATGATGTCCATATATATTGAACACTGCTAATATATCAAGTGTATATCGAATATATATTTTATACGCGCATAATATATTCTGTCTATATTCGTATGAGACAATCCTCATATTATAAATAGAGATGGTATTCCTTTTGAAAAAAGACATTCGAATTTCATCTCACAAAATCTGAAAATGCTCTTTGAAAATTCCAAAAATCCTCTACATAGATTCGTGATTCCTAATCTCGAATTCCTTACGTAGTCGACGACATCAGTTTTCGTAATTTCAAGTTCGTGAGAATTAATGCTCTCAGGTTTTGTTCTTGTTCAGTGATTCAGTTCATCTTATCATTTATCCAGATCTCAATTCTCGTTTGAGTTTATATATTGATTCAGTTTGGTTGGACGAATAACGTGCATAATTTGTATCAATGACACTGCTGTATCCTGGGAGGTGATCGTCTATTTGTTAAACCTCCTTGCATATTGCAATAAGGAGACCGTGATCCGCACGGACCTCAGTTAAAAATACCGTCTTTCTCATTCGGTATGCGTAGGGGTGAGCAAATTACCCAGTTGGAACCGGAACCGGACCGGAACCGGTCATTTGGTAGGTTCCGGGTAGATGTAAATGGTTCTGGTACGGTTCTGGGATTAAATTTCAAGAACCGGTATTTTCGGTTCCGGTTCCGGGATAAGTTTTCGGGTACCCAAATACCCGGAACCGGAACCGTTATATATATATAAATTAGAAAAAACACTAAACATTTAATAAATTTAAAATTGGTTTGTGGAAAATGTTATAATTATTTTTATGATTCACTTGGTATAACATAAATTTCAGTTTCAATTGGCTACCGAGAACCCGGTTCCAATTGGGTATCCAGAACCCGGTTCCAATTGGGTATCCAGAACCCGGTTCCAACTAGTACCTAAAATTATATTATTTAGTTTGAAAATTTGTAACCGGTTCCTTAACGGGTACCCGGAACCGATTGGCTCTTAACGGTTCTGGTACGGTTCAGGTTCCTAAATGTTCTGGTACGGTTCGGGGTAATAAAGTTAGGAACCGTTTAGTATTGGTCTGGTTCTGGGATACCCTAAAAGTACTGGGTACCCGGAACCGCTCACCCCTAGGTATGCGTGTCGCAATTTCGGTTTTTATACACATACTCTTACTTGTTAATTATTTGTTAATTTCTGAATAAAAACTATTTGAACTTTAATCCTACATATTTTGTTTTTACCCATGTATCGACCAACAATCATATCTATCAACAACCTTATATCAATCATTCAGTTGGTATATTGGTCCAACTCGTTGGATAGAATAATAGCCTTACGCATATGTTGAGAGAAGTTCATTTTCATAAAAAATTGAGTAGTGTGATGTGTGAGAAGTATAAAATCCTATGCCAAGCTAGCATTCTCTGAGCCGAAGCCTTAATTATGTGTCGGGTTGTTTTTGTCATGCTTATATATACATCTCGATCTCGCACAGTTCAGTTAGTAAATGATAAAATATTGATGATGAATGTTTTCATTTTCAACGACTCTAAACCGAGATCTTAATTAAGTACGAAATGTTGGAATTCTACGGCATCTAGTATGAAGTATCTATGTCATTTACACATACATGTTTAGTTCAACTTAATTAAGTAGCTATTTTTTTATTAATCGCCAAAAAATATTATTTTATTGGGCCGGCAAGGGTTGTTGGCCCAATTAGGATAGATTACGTTTGGAGTATCTCCTCATCACGAAAATGAAGTCCTGAACGAGGCCCATAAAAGAAACAGCTAAAAGCCTAAAATGCAAACGGTGCAATTTTGGTATCGGTTTCTCTTCCTCAACAGAATGCAAACGGTGATTTTCTTCATGCTTATGAGGCACTATGCAAGAGTAGTCATCTAGAAGAAGCACGCCCATTTAGTATTAAGTGTGTGTGTGTTTTTTTTTTGAGGAAAAAAAGTTTGAAATGGCAATGGCGTAGAACCTCCATGTGCATTTACATGGACACTCTTATGTAGGGCTGGCAAATTGTGACACGGCACGATAGCACGACACGAACACGCACGAAAAAAAACCGTGTTCGTGCTAGCATATGGCAGAACGATAACACGAACACGATTAACACGGTATAACTTCCGTGTTGTGTTCGTGTTTGAGTATCCTAACACGACACGCACGATAAAGTATTGCTAAAGACTAAATTTTAAGTATTTTTTGAGTAAATCTTATATATTACCTCCAATTAGTGGTTTAATATTTAGTCTTTTTAAACTATATAATACTAACTTATGAATAGTGACATATTAATTCATGGTTTTTTTAAATATGATGTTCATCATTTTGATTTTTGCTCAAAGATCTCGTATATATATATACAACCTAATATCATTCACAACACGATAGCACGACACGAACACGCACGAAAATATCCGTGCCGTGTTCGTGTTTGTAAAATGTGGCACGATAAGCTTATCGTGCGTGTTCGTGTTCAGTAAGTTTAACACGACACGATCACTGATGCGCACGATAGCACGCACGATAGCACGAATTGCCACTCCTACTCTTATGGATAGTTGATAATTCTGCTGGACCGTGCTCCTAACTTTACCTTTTCATAGTAGAAATCAAATGACTACATGAATACAAGTAAAGGGAGACATCCAGATCAAAATGCTGATAACAGAATCGTTGTCATGATTTCAGGTAATTTGACACGGTGACGTGAACTAGGCAATTATTTGTGGTCTATGTTACATCATATTGGGTTTGCACATTTCAAGATTTGCGGAATCACACCCTTCTCGAGAACACAAGTCAATAGAAAACCCGTTATGGATAATAACAACGTTCCAGCCGAGGTAAACAAATGATTTCTGATTTGTTCCAACTTTGAAGTGCATCACCACTTTAGTTTCCAGCAGTTTTTCCACCCTCTCTTGCAGTTAGCATGTTCAGGACCTCAAATACCCGATCAAGGTCTAAGTATTGGGTCTAGAAAAGGTATGGTTATGGTTATTTTATGAATGAAGGTAATAGCTACTTTCACTTGAAAATCAACATCCTTTCAAGCATTTTCTTCTATATATATATATAGGATAGACATACTTACCTTTGTAGTAGAGTCAGGGACTAGCTATCTATCATATCATGAGTACCCCTCAATTTTTAGTAATGTGTAATTTTGATTCTAAAAATTGTAATTTTTTTTTTCCGGATTTAACCATTTAAAATTTTACAATTGTTCCTTTTTTTATATATATCTATCTATTATATAATGCCAAAGGCCATTTTGTAACCGCCAAATTTTTATATGATTATCTATATTACTATGGCAGAACTTGGTTTTACACAAATACCCTTCTGAATATTAGTTGAATTAATTAATGTAATCAATTAACTTAGGGTTTTGTAGTAATTTATTATTTCTAAATATTTGAAGAAAAAACATTACAAATTGTCACTACAAAGAATCGAACCTATGATTTAATGCATAAAAGCCACACATCTTAACCATTTATACTAATAAAGTATTTGTTACTCTTTGAGTACTTAATTGTGAAAAAATTAACTTCAATTGTGAAAAAAAAAATTATATCAAGTTTAAATATAATCTAAAAATTTAAAATAAATTCTAGATGGATTGAGAGAAAAAAAAATCATTAGAATCGCATGATGATCATGTTTTGAAATTTAACTAACAATGTTAATGTATTTCTAATGCATATCGTTGTAAGTTCATGATGATACGTTAAGAACCAATATTATTAATACATTTTCACGAATAAATGTTATAATACAAATCATGATTTATTGTTGAAAAGTGGTTCTTTCATTTTCATTTTCCACTTTTAGCGTATTTTTATTATTTCATAAAAATTTAATTGATTTTGAATAGTGACATAAATATTAGCCCTACTATTATGTGCATATACATCTACAATTGCAAAATATAATCAAATTAACTTTTTCTTAATTGACTTAAGTGGTTTTTCCTAATGTGTATATTAAATATACTGGTATATGCTAGAAGTGTGTGTATTGTCGTCTTGGGACATAATGAGTCTGGCTTTAAGGAATTACAAATGCATCATTAGCTCTGATAATATAAGAATATAACTTAATTAAAAAAAATCACGCACCAAGGGATTCTTTGTTGTTCAACGGAAAATGAGCAAAAACATATACTCACCTACGATTTAATGCATAAAAGCCATACGTCTTTACCATATATATATGCTAATAAACTTTTGTTACTATCTTAAATTAACTGGTTCCGAATATTGAAATTAACTTAAATTACGAAAAAAAAATTATATCAAGTTTAAAAATAATCTAAAAATTTAAAATAAATTATAGATGGACCGAGAGAAAAAATTATCGGAATCGCATGATCATGTTTGGAAATTTAACTAATAATATTAATGTATTTCTAATGCATATCGTTGTAAGCTCATGATGATACGTTAATAGCCAATAATATTATTATATTTTCACGAATAAATGTTATGATACAAAGTATGATTTATTGTTGAAAATTGTTCTTTCTTTTGTTTTTCCACTTTTAGCGTATATTTATTATTTAAAAAAAAAACTTAGTTAATTTTGAATAGTGTCATAACTAAATTAGCCCTACTATTATGTGCATATAAATCTACAATTGCAAAATATAATCAAATTAACTTTTTCTTAATTGGCTTAAGTGGTTTTTCCTAATATGTATATTAAATATACTGGTATATGCTAGAAGTGTGCGCATTGTCGTCTTGAGACATAATGAGTCCGGCTTTAAAGAACTACAAATTGCATTATTAGCTCTGATAATATAAGACCAAAACCTTATTAAAAAAAATCACCCACTAAAGAGCTCTCAGTTGTTCAACGAAAAAGAAGCAAAAACACATAAAATGATTCTTAGTCTCTCGAGCATTATTATAATTTTTTAATAATTTGTTCAAAACTTTATATAATATGTTATATTTTACATAAATTAAGTCAATTTTTTTGGCAATGCTCACGTATGTCTATAATCGTAAACAAAAGTAAATTGATATTTTAATCCACTTAAGTGGATTTCCCTAATGCTTATACTAGATACATGCGCGCGCTACGCGCGTGCGCGTTGTCTTCCTTAGAATGTTGTAATGACATCATTAGAATGACTCCGAGAATGATACAAGATCGGCTCGATTCCTAGGATGATACAAGAACATAACCGTAGTTTCTTAAAAAATTAAATTAAACTATGTAACATACTGTTATAATGAAAATAAAATAAAATTCTAAAAAATTTAAAGTAAAATGCTCGAGGGACCGGGAGCAATCCTAGGAATCGAGCCGATCTTGTATCATTCTCGGAGTCATTCTAATGATGTCATTACAACATTCTCAGGAAGACAACGCGCACGCGCGTAGCGCGCGCATGTATCTAGTATTTATAATGGTTGCCTTAGTTTAATTCTTACTCCGAACAAAATTCAAACTTTGTCCCTAAATAGAGTATATGGACCCCAAGTGCTTAAAGCAGAAACCTCTGGAGGTGAGGCCTTTTTCTTGATATTTCCTTCTGAATCAATATGGGTAATAATGACATTAAAAACAGCATTTTGCAAATATGTAAAGAAATTCATTAATATGCAGGAAAATGAAGTGGCAGTTTAAGAACCACAACCTATTTGGAATGTTCAATCTTTTGAAGGTCGGTCGTGCGTGTGTACAAATACAAGTGGTCACTCTTGTTTTGATTAAAGAAAGGTACACGTATTTTCAATCCAATCCATAATCTGTCTTGGTAATTCTATAATGGTAATAACTAAATTGCTACTCGAATTTAACTAATTTATAAATTTCCAACTGAACTTTAATGTTTTAAAATTGATTATGAACTTTCAATTTCAGAGCAAATTGCTACAATATTTCAATTCCCGTCAAATTGGACAAAGAATAAGCATTTTTCTGCCACATTGAGTCTTTTATTGTGTACCCACGATAAATTCAAACATAAACCGATGGTATTGCAACAAAATACTTTCAATTAGATGCTTAACTAGACTTCTGCCTAGTTTGAACAGTCCATTTCAATTAAGTATCCAACTAAAAGTATTTCATTATAATACTCTTAATTTATGTTTGAATCAATTTTAAAATACACTTTGAAAAACCTCACATGACGAAAATATGTTTATTTTCCGTCCAATTTTACGGGAATTGAAAAAGATGTAGCAATATACTCTGAAATTGAAAATACATATATAAATTAAAAAAAAATTAAAATTTAGGCAGAAATTTGTAAATTGGTCAAAGTTTGATAGCAATTTGATTATTAAAACATTACCGTTGTTTATGGTGGCAAGTGGCAACTGTGAAATAACGTCCAGAATGAGGGGTAATTAGGAATAGGGTTAAAGGTCCTTTTGGTACCACATGTTTGCAAAAATTACACTGTTCATACTACTAGTATTTTTTCGTACCGAATTGGTACCATATGTTTCCAAACCTTACTGTTTTGGTACCTCCGTTAGGGTTCTGTCAAAAACAGCCGTTAAATGGCATGTGCCATTCACGTGACCAGCCCAAAACTTTCAATTTTGGTACAATTTAGTCCATCTAATACATCCCTAACTTTTATTTTGTTCAATTTAGTCCTAAAACTTCAAAACCAAACCATTTTCCCAAATTGACCTAGCCGGACTTAGCCTAAGGCTAGGTCCGGCTAGGTCAATTGGGACCTAGCCCCAATTGAGTTAAATTGGGGCTAGGTCCAATTGACCTAGCCGGACTTAGCTTAGGGCTAGGTCCGACCTTGGGTCAGGGTACCCTGGGTCCGGTGACCCCGACCCAGGGTCGGACTTAGCCAATGGCTAGGTCCGGCTAGGTCAATTTGGGGAAATAGTTTGATTTTTGAAGTTTTAGGACTAAATTGAACAAAATAAAAGTTAGGGATGTATTAGATGGACTAAATTGTAACAAAATTGAAAGTTTTGGGCTGGTCACGTGCATGGCACATGCCATTTAATGACTGTTTTTGACAGAACCCTAACGGAGGTACCAAAACAGTAAGGTTTGGAAACATATGGTACTAATTCGGTACGAAAAAATACTAGTGGTATGAACAGTGTAATTTTTGCAAACATGTGGTACCAAAAGGACCTTTAACCCTTAGGAATATTGGTAACCTTTGAAATTGAAATCTGAAACAAACGGGAGACGTGCCATACTGCATGTGATTGTCTGTCCTCGTAATTTTCATTCATTCATTCATACCAGAAATTGTCAAATGAATGACTTATTATTATAAGCACAATCTTTATATATATAGATAGATATTGATTTACGGTAAATATATGAGGGAGAAAAATGAAAAATATATTGGAAATGACAAGAATAGCATCGACCGAGGTAGTTGTTGGGATAACAAGGTGTATAATGTGTGTGCATTGAGGTGAGGAGCAGTGCACGGCCCATGTCGGCAGCAACGGCACGTCATCTCTCCAACACTCTAATTATTTGACCAATATCACACTCTCCAGGTCCGTAACTCTCCATCCACCTCACCCAGTGGCGGATCCAGGAGGTTCGTAATGAGATACGTAACGCAAATTTTTTTTTTTCCAAGATATAATAATTTTCTTAGGAAAATTTCCTTAAAAAATGCTAGTTTTAAAACGATGATAATTTGTACTTTTTTCAGTTATTTATCGTTAACTACATTTCAAATGAAAAATATTACTAAGTAGTTTTTAAACTATCACAACTTAGCTTTAATTGCTTATGCAAATGTTATCATTGAGTCAAATTGGATTAGAACCGGTTGTGGATCAGCTGAGTTGAGTCAAGAGTCAGGACTCTAATATAACACTTGTATACGTTATTATATCTTGATTTTAATATTTAGAAAACTATTTGGTTAATTTTGGAAGTTTAAAATGTATTTGACGACAAATTTGGACAGGTGATTGAAAGAAGTATTGATTATCATTGTTTTGAAACATGTTGTACATATTAAAACATATTGGTACCCGAAATCATCTTTTTCAAATTTTGTATGAGATATATTCTTATACTTATTTGACCTCCTCATGGAGTGCATTAGATTAGAATAACTACAATTTATAATCTAGCAAATGAGATGAATTTTAAAACTTATAGACATACTCTTTAAGTCAAAAGCTCCCAAATTTAAATTTATTGAACATTTTTTCCGAATGGATTAAATGATAGTGTCACAAAATAATAACGAGGTCTTACAAAATAATAATGGAGCTCTTAGCATTTTAGACAAAATAATAGGGTATTAGTGTCTCACAAAATAATGAGGATCTTACACATTAATAATGAGGATCGGGGTATATTTTCATTAAGGAATAAACTTAGGATCTCACTAGAAATACTCGATAATGTGGTGACGTTAGTCACCACATTATACAAGCAGCATCCGCCACTGAGTCCTCACCCCCTACTTCTTATAAATATATATATATATACAAACAAACAGCACCCTTTTTAAGACCAAACCAAAATTATCTCTCTACTATATTACATGTAGCGTTCAAATTGGACTTCATGATTCAGTCGAAGAAATTCGCATCAATCACGACTTAGTAAATATTATACTTATTTGGGTGTAAAAAGTAAAGGGTTAACATGTATTTTAGTCCATGATGTTTGACCACTTTTGGGTTTTGGTCCATAATGTTTTTTTTTTGCCTAGTTTTGGTACCATATGTTTGCATATTTTTCTAGTTTTGGTCTAACTGTTACATACCGTCCATTTTTTGACATGTGCAAGTCACGTGATCCACTCTAAACTTTCAATTTAGTCCCTCTAATACTTGCCTGACCTTTTTTTTGTTCAATTTAGTCCCGAAGTTTCAAAATTGACCCCAATTGGACAATATGTCCAATTGAAATTTTGAAACTTCGGGACTAAATTGAACAAAAAAATGTTAGGAAAGTATCAGAGGGACTAAATTAAACCTAATTGAAAGTTTAGGGTGGATCACGTGACTTGCACATGTCAAAAAATGGACGGCAAGTAACGGTCGGACCAAAACTAGAAAAATTTGCAAACATATGGTACTGAAACTAAGGAAAAAAACATCATGGACCAAAACCAAAAAATGGTCAAATATCATGGACCAAAAGACCTATTAACCCAAACGTAAAATAATCTATTTTCTAAGGTGCATTTACTCTATTTAAAATTCATTTTTCCATATAATATCTATTTACCAATATATAAATTGTGAAGGGTCCTCACCCCTAAAAGACACATATCTATTCCAAAATGCACAATTCGCAAAAAAAAAAAAAAGTAATAATCCAAAAGGCACAAACCAAAATCGGAATAAACCAATAGTGAACCAGGCTGCACAGTATGGTCAGGCTAAAAATGTACTGCTTAACCACATTATACCGGCCATACAAAGCAAACCAGAGTGTCACTGACGAACACAATGAATCCTCTATCCCGCCAGTCCGCTTCCGCCCACTATGGAGTCCTGCTCCCACCGCCGGTCCGCTGTTGCCCACCGATTAATCCTGCAGTTCGTCCGCCTGACGTCTATCCTCACTCTGCAGTCCCTTGTTCTGTTCGCAAGTCGCTGCTGCTTATGTTCGCTGCGACCCCTCACATCATCCGGTAGGTTCCTTCATCCTTGCTATAGCCAGAAAAAAGTTATTTTTAATTGAAAATCAATCGGATAATGTTCATCAGATTTCATAAGTGGGTCTTAAATAAAATCAACACTTATAGAATGATGCATGTTTTTCGATGTTGATAGGCACATAATTGTATCTACTAACATCCATCATAATCGAAATTGTGAGGAAGAACTGTAAGAATAAATAATACCCAAGTTTGAGTGGTGATGCGTTGATATTTGGTCTGTTCATGCTTCGATATATATGTGTGTAATTCTGCTATGAGATAGATGCACACAAGGTATTTGTGGTTATGCTTATATGAACCGAACTCTGTTAATAGCAAAAATGACATCAGATTTCAAGGTAAACTCTGGAATTGATAATATTAATAGAGTTAACTTAGGAGGAGAATGACTTCTTCATGTGAGGCTTAGGAAGATAATTTATTCTTAAGGTCTAGGTATTAGCTGTCACTTGAAGGCTAATTAACTATATACACCATATTTTCTGTTGAAGTTATCATCTGGTATTATTGAATAGTCCATAAATTACATTGTCTTGCTTCAACCTCAGGCAATCAAGTTTGAGACTTTGGTTGACTGATTATGACGAAAGATACTCACAGTTAAGAAATATCTGAGTAACAGTGCATCACCATTGGAATTTATTTTTATCCTCTTGATTATTGATATCTCTTAATATCTATTCTTGATTTCATAATTTTACATCTAAATAATTAATTCAGTTTACTTCTGGTTAAGTAGTATATTTTGTAAGTTATGACTTATGAGGACAAACCTGACTTGAGCCTTTTAATTTCTTTATAATCATGGATGTTTCAGGACCTCCGGACTTTATAAACAATTTTGTGCAAGAAAAGCATCCAGTTGTGGATGCCGACCAACAGTTATAGAGGCATTTTCGACGCAGGAATCGTAAAGAAAAAAAAATATTTGCCTTCTGGTAAGATTATAACCTCCTAACAGAAAAATTAGTCATTTTTTATGCTTTCTATTGCTACTTAGACAATCGATTGAATTATGCAGATGGATATCACTTTCATTATCTAGAAAAAGTTCAGCTTAGGTAGATTACTTAACCTAATTTCATAGGGTCTAATTTGCAGATGAGGTTTAGGGATGGCAACGGGGCGGGTCGGGGCGGGTATCGCCGGACCCGGACCCGCCCCGCGGGTCGACATGGCCGACCCGTGCCCGTCCCATGAATTTTCGGGGCGGGGCGGGTCGACCCGCGGGTCGCCCCACGTGGAACATAATTTATTATTTTAAACTTTAAACTCTAAATTTTATGTTTCACGTATCCAAATTCAATTCCAAATTCGAATCACAAATTACAAATGTAACTTCAAATCCAAAAAAAATTCAATATACTCATTAGAATCATTGTTATTTTAATTTTGTGTTATATTACCCATGTAGTTTTATATAATACATATATGTTAAATATGTATGTAATTTGAACACACGGGGCGGGTCGGGTCGGCGGGGCCCCGCGACCCTAAACCCGGACCCGTCCCACGGATCGCGGGTCACGGGTCGGCGGGTCAAAATCGGGGCGGGTACCCGCGGGTCGGCGGGTACCCGCGGGTCGGCGGGTACCCGTGACCCGTTGCCACCCCTAATGAGGTTGCAATTTTTGCATTTCAACATTACGTCGTGGTGCTCGGAACTACTGTCTTAGGGAACCTTTTTTCACAGCTCAAACTGCAGCATGTACTCATCATTATCCACTATTCAATATATATATTGTTTACATTCTTTTCCATGTTTTGATTGCAATGTGTTCTTTTTGCAACAAAAAATGATGAGGCTAATGGCTCAGTTTAACGACAAGAGTTTTGCTTTAAACATGAGCAACTTCATTGGTTGTTCCTTTCATTACATACTTTTTCTTTTTGAATTTGGAACTATGTATGCATACAATGACTGTATTCACGCAAACGTTTGGCGTTTGTTAACTTTGACTTAAAATAATCTACAGTAATGCAGATAACAATCAGCAGACAATTGCACTACACTTGGATGATTGAGACAGGGTTCGACGAGGTCTGTGGTAATATGTATTAAGAGATTGATGATGGACATACGCGTGATCCGGGCTCGGTTTTAATTATTCGGACCTCGTGCACGTACGGGACTCACCGTTCCTCCCCAATTTCAAGCTAACCGGGGAAAACCGGGCAAGTTCGAACTTGCCCGGCATCCCCGGGGGGCTTACCCGGAAAATTCCGGGTAAGTTCCACACCCGGGGGGTGTCGCGCACACCCCCCATTTTACCTCGGACGTATACGGAGACCCGGTTTTTACATTAACTCCTATGTGTCCGAGACCTTTGTTTCAGAGGCGCGCGCGTCCCGTCCATGACAGCCGCCTGAGACGCACGTCAGAACCCTTTTCCCGAAGCTTACCCCTACATCCCGGTTCACATTTCCCCATTGAACCGGGTCAAAACCGGTTTACGGTCCAAGGTTGCCTATAAATAGCCACCTTGGGGGTGAACATTTTCAAGTCAATTCAATTCATTCCAAAATCACTTTGGGCAAGCTCGGGAAAAAGCTCTGACTTCTCTCTAAAAACCCTCTCTTTCTCTCTCTAGAAAACTACTGATGTTGAGCGTCGGAGTGAGCACGCCAAGCACCCCCCCCCTCTCCGCGGGGACTGCTTGGTAACGCTCCTTTGCAGGTGCCGACGGACATCCCGTTAGAGACCCAGAGAGACTTGCCCTTATTTGGAAGACAAAGCTAAAGCCCGCGCGCGACACTAGAAGGCGGATTTAGCTCACACCTAACTAGAAGACCTCGACGAGTTATCCGGCGGACAGCCCGCAATAACTTGGTCGAAACACTTGGCGCCGTCTGCGGGCTTCGAACAAAAAGCCTGCGTTACTCAAACGAACAAGCAAGATGGATAACACATACACCATACACGGAGGCTTCAGTGCAGGGGGCGAAACCTCTTACGCAAGGGAGAGGTACGCCGCCGGAGAGAGTGAAAAACCACAGGAGCCAGACAGGGAGGACACAATCATGGAAGACGTCATTGGTTTCTCAGCCAAAGACAAAGAACACATAACGTTCCCCCACAACGACGCCTTAGTCATCCAAATGACTATTGACGACATGGAAATAAAGCGAATTCTCGTAGATGGAGGCTCCGCCCCAAACGTGCTAACAAAAGACATTGTCTTAGCACTCGGAAGAAAGAAGGCCATACAAACAATGAACTCACCTCTAGTGGGATTCATGGGAGATGCTAGCTACCCGCTGGGTACCATTACCCTTCCAGTAACCTTGGGCGAAGGAGAGAGACGTCTGAATATCGACATACTTTTCATAGTTGTCGAAAAGTTAAACGCCTACAATGGTATTCTCGGATATGCAACCATGAACGAATGGAGAATGGTACCTTCAACGGCCCACCTGAAGATCAAGTTCCCAACCATTGCAGGTGTGGGAGAAGTTAGAGGAAACCAACAAGCAGCAAGAGAATGCCACAATGTCGCGCTACAACAAAACCAAGTGGGAAACATGCCAGTAATACCCACCATCGACGAAGACCCAAGAGATGACTACGGGAGGCCTACTGCGATGGACGAACTCCGCGAATTCAAAATCGATGAACCAGAAAGAATGGTGCACGTAGGAGCATCATTATCAGAAGACGAAGTGATTGAAATCACAGCGCTCCTAGCAGAATACAAGGACTTATTCGCATGGTCCCCAAAGGACATGCCAGGAATAAGCCCAGATGTCATTTGCCATAAACTCAACATCAACAAAGATGCTCGAGTGGTGAAACAAAAGTTAAGGTCGATAGGTGGGGACAAGAAGTCGGCCATTGGCGAGGAAGTTAGCAGACTGCTTGACGCAGGTTTCATTGAAGAATCCAAGTATCAAACTTGGGTGGCCAACCCTGTAGTCGTGCCTAAGCCAAATGGCAAGTCAAGAATGTGCATCGACTACAGAGACCTCAACAATGCATGCCCAAAAGATTCATACCCGCTTCCACGAATTGATCAATTGGTAGATGCAACTGCGGGCCATGAACTGATGACAGTTATGGATGCATACACAGGATACAACCAAATCCCGATGTTTTGGCAAGACGCCCCGCATACGGCATTCTACGCCGACAGCGAAATCTACAACTACAAAGTTATGCCTTTCGGGCTAATCAATGCGGGGGCAACATACCAAAGGATGGTCAATCTCATTTTCGGAGATTTGATTGGCGACAAAATGGAGGCGTACGTGGATGACATGGTCGTAAAATCCAAGAAAAGAAAGAATCACGCAGAGGACTTACGCATAATCTTCGAGAGAATGCGAAAGTATCAAATAAGACTAAACCCCGCAAAATGCGCTTTCGGGGTGCGGTCAGGCAAAATTCTTGGATTTATGGTGAGCGAAAGGGGCATTGAAGCAAACCCTGAGAAGGTGAAGGCAATTGAAGAAATGACCTCCCCAACAAAGCATAAAGAAGTACAACAACTCAACGGGCGCCTTGCAGCCCTGAACAGATTCCTAGCCAAAATTGGTGACAGAGCCCTCCCTTTCTTCGAAGTGTTACGCGCAAACAAGAAGTTTGAATGGACAAATCTTTGTGAAGAAGCATTCCAACAACTCAAACAACACTTGAAGACGCTCCCAAGACTAGCAAAGCCACTTCAAGGGGAACCTCTCTTTCTCTACATATCAACCAGTAACACGGCGGTCAGCTCTGTGCTAATAAAGGAAAAAGGAGGAGCCCAACTCCCAGTTTATTACGTAAGCAAAACACTGGCCAAGTATGAAGTCAATTACATACCAATCGAGAAGCACTTGTACGCGCTCGTGATAGCCGCGCGCAAGCTAAGGCCTTACTTCCACGCGCATGAAATAACGGTCCTGACAGACCAGCCTCTGAAGCACATCCTTGCAAAACCAAACATGTCAGGAAGATTGACAAAGTGGTCTGTAGAGCTAAGCGAATTTCGCATTCATTTCGCTCCGCGAACAGCCATCAAAGGGCAGGCCTTGGCAGACTTCATAGCAGAATTCACAGGGATAGAGCCCGAGCTACAAGATGAAGTCCAGACGGATGTCCCACTCGAAGAAGTTTGGGAAATGTACACGGACGGATCATCCAACACCGGAGGCGCGGGGGCAGGATTACTACTAATCCCACCCGACGGCTCGGACCCCTTGAAGTACGCTTTGAACTTAACATTCAGAGCGACAAACAATGAGGCAGAATATGAGGCTCTGATTACAGGCCTCAGGATAGCCAAAGGAGTTGGAGTAGAACACTTACGAGTAAAGTGTGATTCACAGCTGGTCGTCAACCAGGTCAAAGGAGAATACACTGCAAAATCCGAAAACATGCAGAAATACTTGACACAAGCAAAGGAGTTGGTAGAAAGTTACAAAACTTTCAACATAACTTCCGTCCCACGAGAAGAAAACCAGGAGGCCGATGCTCTAAGCAAGTATGCCCAAAACAATGAACAAGACAAAAAGACACACTTTGTGGAAAACAGGATAATATCCGTCATAGACCAATTGGAGGTAATGGCCATTGACAAAGAGGAAACTTGGAAAACACCAATCCAAGCATACCTCGCTGGAGGGATCCTACCACGAGACAAGACTCAAGCAAACAAGATCGAAAGGGTAGCCGTAAACTACGCCTTGATCGAGGGGCAACTCTACAGAAAGGGTTATTCTACACCCTACCTAAAGTGCATCACAAGCACAGAAGGAACAACTGTACTAGAAGAACTCCATGGAGGAATGGCTGCCTCACACGAAGGAGCTCGCGCGTTGATCCGCAAAGCATTGAACTTAGGCTACTATTGGCCAACAATGAGAGCTCAAGCAACAAGCATGGTGGCAGAATGCGAAGTATGCCAGCTATATTCAAGGAACATCACAGCTCCAGCAGCAGAATTAAGCCCAATTGCAAGCGCATGGCCATTCGCACAATGGGGCATTGACTTGATCGGCCCACTCCCAAAGTCAAAAGGCCAAGCGAAATTCATAGTCGTCGCAATCGACTACTTCTCAAAGTGGATTGAGGCCAAGCCATTAGCACGCATTACAGACACACAAATCATGGACTTCATCCGAAATTACATAGTAGCTCGCTATGGTGTCCCGAAGATACTCATTAGCGACAATGGTGCCCAATTCAGAAGTGGAAATATGCAAAATTTCTGCAAACGTCTCAGGATAGACCACCGTTTCGCATCAGTGCACCACGCACAAACAAACGGCCAGGTTGAATCAGCAAACAAGATAGTCTTGGATGGACTAAAAAAGAGAGTTCATGCTCTAAAAGGAGGATGGGTTGACCAGCTAAGCAGTGTTTTATGGGCTGTGCGCACGACTCCCAAAGAGTCAACAGGTGAAACACCCTTTAGCCTGGTCTACGGAACCGAGGCAGTAGCACCTGTCGAAATCGCCGTCTCTTCATACAGAACGACGCATTTCGACCCCCAAGCCAATGAGGAAGAAAGACGCCTTGACCTTCAATTAGCAGACGAACAGAGATGGAAATCAGAACAAGTTCAAGCAAAGATGCGCTTAGCCACATCCAGATACTACAACAGAAAGGTCAAGGCGCGACAATTCCACGTGGGAGAAATGGTCTGGAGAAGAAACGAATTCTCACACTTGGACCAGATCAACAAGATGTCCCCCAAATGGGAAGGCCCTTACAAAATAGTTGCGGTTCCATACATTAACGCTTACCGCATCCAAGATGTGGACGGGAACGAATTGCCCAACACTTTCAGTGGGGGACACCTGAAGAAGTTCCACCCATAAAACTAAAAGCTGTCGTACCAAGCTCTTTAGTATTCAGTACTTCAAAAGAAGGAGATATGTAACTCCATACTTACGCATCAAAGGAAGTTATGTCTAACAAATTTCACATCTCTTGTAGGCACACTATTAACTCACATACAACGCCTAAGCTTACAACCAAGGCATCAAAACAACAACAGTGACGACAAGCCAACTTATACAAGGCTCATCACTTCACACCAAAACAAAGGACGTTAGACGCATACAAGGAGTTGAGGTATCCTCATAGCAAAGATGTGAACGCACTAATCTATTCACATCCTTGCAAAAAGTCGGGGAATAAACGGATCATTGGGAATCCTTCCTCGCAAACACATGCAAGTGTCGGACGTACTAATCTATCCACACTTCGCCATATTACAAGGATGTGAACGTACTAATCTATTCACATCCTTGCAAAAAGTCGGGGGATAAACGGATCATTGGGAATCCTTCCTCGCAAACAAATGCAAGTGTCGGACGTACTAATCTACCCACACTTTGCCATATTACAAGGATGTGAACGTACTAATCTATTCACATCCTTGCAAAAGTCGGGGGATAAACGGATCATTGGGAATCCTTCCTCGCAAACAAATGCAAGTGTCGGACGTACTAATCTATCCACACTTCTCCATATTACAAGGATGTGAACATACTAATCTATTCACGTCCTTGCAAAAAGTCAGGGGATAAACGGGTCATTGGGAATCCTCCCTCGCAAACAAATGCAAAGGTCTACGATAGCAAATTCAAACATCAAAACGACAGGCAGGCTCTAAACAAGTCCTTCGCCAAAATACTACGCATGCAAAGAAACAAACAAACATACAAAGAGTCCATATCGACCTAGTCAAGGAGATGGCGCACGTCAACCTCGCAGTCATCAGTAGCAAAAGGATCACAGGCAGGAGTATCACCAAAGATATCAGCATCCCGCTCGAAACTAAACATCGGCTCACCATCCGCACTAATGGTATCCTCCACAGAGTGGAAGCCCCCCCCAAATCGCTCAAACCAATCACACCAGGAGTATCCAACTTCTCAAATGGAAAATGGGGGGCAAGACGATGCATCAGGGGAACGAAATCATCAAGAAACTCCTTCTTCAAAGATCCGTAACTCGCCTGAACGGCAGAAAGGAAAGGCTCACTTTGAGGGTACCGCTTAAAAGCACCGGCCTTGCCTTCCGAAATGCCATCCTCCCTCGCCTTTTGCAACTCGGCAGCTCGCACACCCTCCCGAAGGGCCATCCGACTTCTCACAGCAGACAGCTGATCTTGGATCTCGGCAACGCGAGACTGACTCGAGGCAAGCGCTTCAGATAGTATGAGAAGCTCACCAGCATGGCCTTTCGCATCCTCAGTCAAAGAGACTTGCTCTTTAACCAGCTCCTCATGGCTCTCCAGAAGCTGATCCTTCTCATCAGATAGCTCGATGACAAAGGATGATAAGTTGGCAATATCAGCATTAACCTACATCAAAAATAGTATAATCATCAAAACACGTGCAACAATGAGTGAATCAACCCCAAAAGGAATAAACATTCACCGGAGCGAAGACACCGATGTTCTCCTCCACAAAGGCGCGCGCACTAGCAGAATTCGGGGGGCACTCCTTCCGATCAGCAGGAGGAACAGACCTCTGCGCCACTCGAACACCAACTTCAGGAATGCTCAAGGACGCATCCTTAGGAAAGCGAAGGCGCGTACCCGAATAGGGCACCCACACACCATCTGTAACGTCACGTTCAAAACGACGAACAAGATCACTTCTACGAAGCGAAGGAAGTGGAGGAATATCTGCAAAGCACAAACATAAGCAATCATACAAGCAAAACATGCTAAGTACATAAAAAGAGATTCCACAAACCTGATACAGGGAGAATCTCCTCTTCCATCACATGCATCGACTCAGCGACAGGAGGGACGCGCTCACCAACATGCTTCCTCTTGTCACGCGAAGACATACGTGAACCTGGGGGGACCTCGTCCGCCGTCCCATGCCTCGGCCCGGGGGCAGGAGGGACGCGCTCAACAACTTGCTTCCTCTTATCACGAGAGGGCAAAACAGACGTCCCCTCAACTCTCGAGCGCTTGGGATCGCCCGAGGCACGCGCCGCAGCATCGGTCCTCTTGGTGGAAGGACGCCGGGAAGAGTCAGTAACGGGCTCCGCCCGCTCCCTCTCGGCAGACACGCGACCTACAAACAGGGAAAAGAAAATATTGGAACTACAAACAGAATACAGCCGAGAATGATAAGAAGGAAGAAGTATTCTACCCATAGGTCCCTTTCCTCTCCCATGACGAGACCTGTCAGCAGAGGCCGGAGCAGCAACGGGGAGCCCTCGCGCAGCATCAGTCTGCAAGGTCGGCTGCTTGTTAAGAAACCAACCTACAGGATAACATAAAACAGGGTTATAAAAATTCGAAAGCATACCAAGACACCCGGGGAAGAAGATACGATGATGCCTGCGGCAAGTAACTCCTCTTCAGAACCCTGAGTCAAAGGGACTATAACCCCCGCCTGATTGTCGCGAAAGATCTCGCGAAAGGCCTTCTCATCCTGAGAGGTATACTCGGACAAGGAAGGAACAGGGTCACGCTCCAGAACATGACACGTCTCCCACTTGGTCCCGACGTCGCTCACAAAGAAATAGTGATTTTGCCATTCCTGCGAGCGAGGATAAGGGGTGGCAAACCGCCCGCTCGGTTTCCACTTAGCACCCCCAAGATCAAACGAGGAAAGGCAAGGCCACCGACTGCAGAAGGTGGACAACCCCGATTTGTCTCGCCGCTCCAGACGGTAAAAGGTCCGGAAGAGAATTAAGGAATAAGCCCACGAGTGCTTGTGACACTGAATGCGAAAGCAGGTCCACGCGTGAAAAGCAGCAGGGGAGAGGTTAAGGGGCGAGATACGGAAATGACGACACAAGCGGACAAGATCCTTGCAGTAAGGAAAACGCAAACCCTCCTCTATCTGTCCAGTGTACACTACATCTAAGTCCGCAGGAGGGACGGTAACTGAGCCAACCTCGACTTCTTTGCATACGTCAAACGGGAAGTACGCTTCAGAAATAGGACAGACCCCTGACTTATCTACGCTCTCCACAAACTCCTCCGTCGTGATACGGTTGGGAGGATAGGTCTGAGTCATCGCGATGGCTTCGTGGCTAACACCTGTCCCGGGAAAATCGAGTCGAAGTAAAAGGGGGGTGTCCTCGCTTATCGCCAAACCATCACAAGAAAAGTAATATGTGCAAAGAAAGGGATCGGGAGACTCACTCATGTCAACAGTTCGAGAATGACAATTTCTGAGAATATCCTAAGTATCAGAATTGGGCGCCGGCAAGCTCGTCGACCAAGCCCTGCAAAAGCCATACACCAACCCAATCAAAAAACCAAAGCAACACATCAACCACACTCATCAAAATCCTTTGCAAGGACATTCAACCCAACGGACCGACTGTCCGCATGCAAACAGCTAGGGACCCTCCCGCTCGGGAATCAAAAATCCTTACGCTCATCAAAGGCCTAGGCCACCTACTAATCAAATTTTCATATATTTGTGCAATGTGTCACAGGTATTCAAGCCCTCTACAAAGCAACAAGTTCAAGAGATAAAGAAATCAAAGGCATACAAAGTTGGTTATAATTACCAAAATGCCACCCGACTACCTTTTGATCAAATTTCATCCTTAGAATGGCTCAAGGCTCCGGGGGCACATACAACCAGTGAAAAAGCACTCAAGCAAGCCCGTTACACACCACGAAGGGACTTACCCCTCTCCGAACAACCCGAAAAACACTCGGGTCAACTAAGCCACTAACGAAGGCAAACTACCAAGCATTCACCTAAGCTCCGGGGGCATGGCAATCCGCTCATAAACAATCAAGGGGACTTTATTACAATAGGAAACATCATTTCAAGTTACCCATATCAAGATACAAGGGGTCAAGTTTTTCGCTCGAAAAACTTCGATTTCGAACCCCCGCGATTCCCCCTCGGTTGATCGGAACCTAGGAACCTCTTCACAAAGGGAGTTCGCTATCCTTAACTCTATCTATTTACACCTAGAGCTTAGCCAAAAGCAAATTTTGAAAATCAAGCAAAAAACTTCACTCATGCATTTTATCAAACACCTACAAGGTACCTTATTGAAATTCAAATGTGCAGCCCTATAGGTCTATTCAACATCAAGAAAAGTGAGTGGAGGACATTACCAATCGATGCTCGACAAAAAGGACTCGAAATCGGATCGAATCGGGCTCAAAATCGAACCACAAAGGTTGCAGCCGCCCCCGCCACAGCCGCCGGACCCGCCGCCTGCCGCCGCCGCCTCGCCGCCGCTGCGCCGCCCTGACGTCGCCGGTGGTGCTCCTGGTGGTGGCCGGCCGGAATGTGGTCTCCCTTGCACCCTAGAGTGAGTTCCTAAAATCCCTACCTTAGCTCCTCCAAAACTCTCACCACAACCAATTCAAAAGTTGATAGTTTTATAAACTATCATGGAAGAGAGGGGACTACACAACATGGTAAGTACCATACATCAAGGAGGTACATTCCTATCCACCATTCTTTTTTTTTTAAATTGTTGATGGCTTGGGTTCTTAACTATCAAATGACTTGGATAATTTTATCTAAGTCATTTCAAATACCCTCAACTTTTTGAAAACGTCGAAATTATGATTTTTTCGTATTAGGGCTGTTGCATGTGATTTTCCAAAACTCGGCCCTATTTCATTCACTCAAAACCGTCGTCTCGCCGTCAAGACGACCGTCTCGGACGACGAGCTCCCAAAAACTATCGCACTACACGAAAAACATTTTGTCAAGACTTACATGATTTATTATCATTTTGATACATTTAGTCCTATCATGAACATTCCGTATTTATTAGCTCATCGTACGAGCTCGAAAAATTTCGTGCGTGCTCGCACCTTAATTCTCCAAACGATCATATTTTTCATATTATTCGTAGTCTGTTATGTTACTAACCCTTCATGCAGTTACCAAGCATGACCATCTCAAAAACTAAGGCAAGGAATTTGCGGAGCCACGCGCGTCCACCCTTGGTAGGTTAAAACTCAAGGTGAGCGGACGGCCCGACTCACGCATATGCCCTATCTTATAATAGAGTTAAACAAAGGTCAAGCCATTGTTTAACTCGGGGGCAAGTGATGGACATACACGTGATTCGGGCTCGGTTTTAATTATTCGGACCTCGTGCACGTACGGGACTCACCGTTCCTCCCCAATTTCAAGCTAACCGGGGAAAACCGGGCAAGTTCGAACTTGCCCGGCATCCCCGGGGGGCTTACCCGGAATTCCGGGTAAGTTCCACACCCGGGGGGTGTCGCGCACACCCCCCATTTTACCTCGGACGTATACGGAGACCCGGTTTTTACATTAACTCCTATGTGTCCGAGACCTTTGTTTCAGAGGCGCGCGCGTCCCGTCCATGACAGCCGCCTGAGACGCACGTCAGAACCCTTTTCCCGAAGCTTACCCCTACATCCCGGTTCACATTTCCCCATTGAACCGGGTCAAAACCGGTTTACGGTCCAAGGTTGCCTATAAATAGCCACCTTGGGGGTGAACATTTTCAAGTCAATTCAATTCATTCCAAAATCACTTTGGGCAAGCTCGGGAAAAAGCTCTGACTTCTCTCTAAAAACCCTCTCTTTCTCTCTCTAGAAAACTACTGATGTTGAGCGTCGGAGTGAGCACGCCAAGCACCCCCCCCCCTCTCCGCGGGGACTGCTTGGTAACGCTCCTTTGCAGGTGCCGACGGACATCCCGTTAGAGACCCAGAGAGACTTGCCCTTATTTGGAAGACAAAGCTAAAGCCCGCGCGCGACACTAGAAGGCGGATTTAGCTCACACCTAACTAGAAGACCTCGACGAGTTATCCGGCGGACAGCCCGCAATAACTTGGTCGAAACAATTGATATTATTATTTACAGGCTTCCATTCTGTATTTTGCAGATTATCCTGTTGTGATGATGAAAATGAGTTTTATACAAGAGTGTTGACGGTGAGCAATTTATAATTCTAAATTTTCAGTCTTTTGTTTCATTTTTCAAATTCTTGATTGATATTTTATCAAAAAAATTATTGTTTCAACATATTACAAATGGACACTATAAATTTCATCTAATATTAGTTTGTTAATTATACATATTTATTAGTCACCCCTAATCATTCTATTTGGTTGCTCTAATTATTGGAAAGCCTAATGGTCAAAATAATAATAATAATAATAATAATAATTTGGGCCCTGCTGCATAGGTAAAAAGATTGGTTACTTTTTGTGATCATGCTCCTGCTACCTCGTATAATGTGGTTCAGTTAATTCGTGAACATGAATTAGGTACAAGTTTCGGCGATTTGTTTGAAAGATTTGAGCCCCACCTATTGGCTTGGCTTCAACTACGCAGTTACTTTTTTCTGGATAATAACTAAATGACAACTACTTTATTAGCGATCTATATTTGCTATTATTTCTAAAGTTGATCATCTCGTTTCCTTATATATCATATGGAATAGATAAGAGCTTCTGCTTCGATCTGTCAGTGCTTCGGAAGTTACATTAATCATATATCCCTTAACCCAATTGGTTTATGAGTTCCAGTTTGGAATTTTCACTATGATATTATTTTGACGTAGAGTTTTTTGTATTTTGAACCTGCTGCAATCATTTGACTGAGAGATTCTTTAAATTGTGTGGCAGCGTACATCACTCCATTGATTACTAGCCTAGGATTCTAGCAATGGATATGCTTTAAATGAAAACTTGAGTTATTTCCCTAATTCACACTATATATTATGCAGTAACCAACATCACTGTTTCAGAGAGATTATCTCAGGATTCATTGGAAATTTATGTTTCAATCAATGCTCACAAAAACTCAAAGTTGAATAATTATAGTAATAATATTTTTGTACATTTGACTCAGTTGCGATATCTTATTTCATAATCAACATATAACCACTTCTCCCTCCCCAACTACATGACATCACTTAGATATCTCTGTTATTTCAGTCTCCTTCCGTTTTGCTATTCATGGTAGTGGTACTTGTAGTCATTTTGATGCATTTGATTTGGTAGTTCCAAAGTGAGCACAAAAGATTGCAAGTTTCACATTTTTTTCATTGATCATATAAGTGTAATGAATTTGTGTGAAATAGACCATTGTCGGTTTGTTCATATTTATGTAAAAAAAGTTCAACTGTTGTTTTTTCCCCTATCATGTATAACTTGGGTATACTTGGAAAAGTTAATGTAGGTATATGTGTGGTTATAACTTATTGATGTATTCTTTAGGTAATGATAAATAAATCAAGAAGCTAGATGATATGCTCCTGTAAATAATAAACAAGTAAATATTGTGTTTCTTGGAGAAGTAGATATAAAGCATGTCGGGTCTGTTAGGAACGAATTGATGGATAGTCTTAAGGGAACACCATCAGGTACTTGGGAATCAAGACTTCGATATCTAACTCGAATGGAACAACTGATAAAGAAGAAGACTGTACAGAATATAAAATTTACATTATAAAATTTATAAAAATGCGTAAAAATATGCGCGTGCAACGCACGCGCGAAATAACTAGTAGTAATATAATACAAAAATAAGATGATGATTAATAAAAGTTGCCCACTCTTACTCAATGTGATATTAAGCAACATCAACTTAGTAAAATCAGGAGCTGCTTTATTCTTCATTATTGCAGAAGTTTAGTTAAATGTGTTTGTTTTGGGGCCACTAGTTGTTCATTTAAATGTTTGCTTCAAATAGACTCTACACTGAAAGCCAAGCCAACCTGACCGGTGCATTCTTTTGCATTGTATTCATCCCCATAATAAAGAAATATTAATATTTAACAAAAAAGAATCGCTGCTCTCTAACCAATGATATGATTTTGACAAAAAAAAAAAATCAATAATATGATTATTTATAAGATCGAATTATTTTATAATACACTTTTTTAGGTCATATTATATTCTTTTGAATCTTTAATCATTATTATTATATTATATATATATATACTACTCAATCGATCTGTGCGTACAAAATTTATTATTGTAAGTGATAACTTATACTATGATATTTACTAACTTAAATCTTCTGTAGAAATTTATGTTAAATTAATATATATTAAAAGGATTTAGACATTTTATTCTTAATTTTTATATTATTGTGTATATATTAAAAATATATGTCATTTGATAGTTTTTCACATATATTCCCCCCCTTGAAACAATTTGTTTGTAGATTGAAATAATACCTTTCAAAAATTTGTAACTCTCCGACATGATTGATATTTGGCACTTGTGCAGCTTGGTCTTGCTAGCTTTTTCTACCTCTGCTATCCACCCCATCTTTGCAGGTTGGTTATTTGGTGGTCGGGTTTCCCAATTGGCACACAGTTGCAAGAATGGTATGCTTTTTATTGATTTGGTCAAGTTGGCTCCACTGGATCCACAAGTGATCATTCGAAGTTATGCCACTTCTCTTCGGTCTCTACCTTTACTGGGCATCCTTTGGTTTTCCTCGCGATCATTTCATTTCTCAGTTTGCTGTTGGTCTTCCCTTGTTGTTCTGTTACTTCCTGGTTTGGTTTGTGCTCTTAGGCATCTGTTAACTATGTGTTGTGAAGTTGGTTTTTTCCATCTATCTCGACTGACATGTATGCTGACCCTAACCATTTCTCATTGTTGTGTGTTGCATTAATAAGATCGCGTCCTTTTACCGAAAAAAAAAATGGTGTAGCGGTTCATCGCATCAGTCCTTAATTAGATATCAGAGAATCAAACCCCGCCAGTGATTATGTAAATATATTCATATTCACCACATTATCCCGTTAATACATTGAATTTTCTGATGTGTCTTAAAACTCAAAATCACCGGTAACAAAATATTAAAAAACTTTGACTCATAAGTTTTAGAATTAATTTTAAACTTCTAAACCATGGTCAGTTAACTAATATAATAAAGCATATTTATATTTCTTAAGATTAAATAGGGGTCATTTGTAGTTAACAATATCATCATCAATATAAAGTAGCTGTCTCTGTCCATAATACGAATTAAAATGCATTTCTTAATGACTTACAAGCAGTATTATCAGAACCGGACCGGGGCCTGAACGGGCAGGGCCACCGGTTCCCGGTTCGGCCGGTCGGACCCGATCCGAACCGGGTCCGACCGGTTTTAGTAAAAAAACATGCAGATTTGCAAAACCTCTCTGTAAGTTAACCCTTATGTAGGTTTTAGTCCGGACCGGGGTCTGCCTCTCTGTAAGTTAACCCTAAATTTTTTGTTTTTTTTTTGTTTTTAATGAAAGGAGTCCGAACCGGCGAACCGCCCGGATCGCCCAAAACTGGCCGGTTCGGTGAAAACCGGACTTCAGAACCGGGTTCGCTTACATCCTCCGGAAATAAGCAAACCGGACCGTGGAGGGTTCCGGTCCGGTCCGGTTCTGATAACACTGCTTACAAGGCTATAGTGGTTGACGATTCGAATCTTCATTCTAATTACATTATATATATATACTAGAGATTAAGTCCAAATCTGAAAATTCCATGATATCATGATCCTTCAAAATAATTTATCATTATATATTAAAAAAATAAATTAACAATTAGTATTAATTCTCTCAGTTGGCCAAAACCAAAATACATTAATAATTGTTCGTGCATGTACATACTACTACAATCCAAACGTTTTAGTTGAGATAATGCCTATTAAGACATTATAATCAAAACAGCCAAAGCAAAAATTCAGCCGAGTAGGTAAGACAAGTACATTATAATTTATAATTGCGTGTGTTATGGGACTTCAATTAGCAAATAGAATAAGATGCGCTTACGTTACCAAGTAGCGGGCAATTGCTTTCCCTTAATTTTATACCTAAACTGATATATATATTTCTAGCTTTAATCATTACCTTCTAGTAGTATATATTTCCACGGTTTATTAGATATCATATTTCCACCGTGACTCTTTTTACTGGTCATGGCAAAACAATTCATTAATTTATATATATACTAGATGGAACACCCGCGCGTTGCGCGTGATAAGTAATTTACTTATAAAATTATTGAAAAATCGAAAAACTTCAAATTTAGTATTAATAATTAATTTTATTGTTTTCGTTTTGAAAAGCTGAACAAAATAACAAATAAATGAATTAAAATTTAAATAATGTATGAAAAATTCGATATAAACAATTGAAAAATATGCTAGTTGACTGATAATTTTATTTAAATATATTTGGTTATTATTGATAATGTCATTGATGTATGAAATATTAAAAAAATATTATGTAAATAACTAACATGGTAATCACATTGAAACTATCTCAAAACTTTCATAATATATTTTATTATAAACATTTTATATAAAAAAATAAGTCATATTTTTTTATCCAATATTATATTAAATAAAATGTATAAAATAAATCTTTATTGAAGTTTGGTCATTATTTGGCAAAAAAAAATTATATTCACTATTGTATAAAAATAATTATTTCGCTTGTGTACAAATAGAATATGTACTTGAATTATAAACCATATTATTAATTTAAATTATTAAAAAAATTAAAAGATAAAAAAAAGTTATGACTTTCTATGGAAGTAGATAAAGGTTAAATTTTTTAAAATATAAATCTATTTTTATATAATAATTGTTAAATGCAATAAATCTTCTATATTTAGAAGCTTTTAATTATTAAATTTTAACATAACAACTATCCAACCATTTTTGTCAAGTTTTTCTTAGTATATTAATTCTAGCTACTTGTATGGAAAATATAATTTGCCAAAAAAAGGATGAATAATAGAGTTATTAATGATGTGACAATAATCACATTGAGGGGATTTTAAATGTAGTTATTGGTGAATTTTTAAAGTAATATTTAGAATAAAATTTGGTATATTTCATGCGAAGAATTTATTAGGAGTTAAATTAGTTTAAATATTGCACAATAAAATTATTGTTAACCTATATTGTGAAACCTTATTATAAATTACTTTGTGTATATATAGGTGTAATCTATCAAATGAAGTAAGACAACTATTATTAGATAATTAAATTTATTACAAAATTCAAATTAGTATTAAAAAAAACTAAGTAAATTGTTTACACATAAATATTTCATGCAAGCAATTGATATAGCAATTAAAAAATCTGGTTTTTAAAAATAAAATAAGATATTATAGTTTATTTGATAATGTTATTAACTTTTTTTGGCCAAAATAATGTTATTAACTTAATAAGGAAATAAATGATGTTCTATCTGATCATTAATACTAATTAATAAACAATGATGTCATAAATATTCTTAAATAGAGTATTAATTTGGTACATTTGTTTAAAAATAATTTATTATGGTTTTGAATCATAATATTAACATATGTAAATATTTTATTATTCAGAAAAGAACATATATTATTTTTTCAACGATCGTAGATGCATACCTATATTTTATATAATCAGAAGTGAAAATATATTTTTCTAAATATGGAACTAATTATTTTTATATTCTTCTTTATCATATCATATTTAAATTTTTGTAGTACTCAATGGAAAAAATGAAGTGTCTCTAGGTATCACTTTACGATGCTACAAACATATAGAAAGAATAATTCCTATTATATAATATTTAAACTTATAATACGATAGATCTCACATCCATCCAATTAATAAAAATATTTATAATTGTTCCACTTATGAAATATATATAGATATATATATACTCCATAAAAATAATCTCATTTTAGTAATAATATACTTTATTATAATTGTTATTTTAACGTGTATCACATATTTATAAGAAAAATATTAATAATATGAAATCTAATATTATAATTTTAGATTTCGAATAAATATAAAAAATTTATTCATCATATTATATATACAATAAATAAATAAATAAATAAAACTATGATGAGGAAAGTTTAATAATTAAGAAGTACAATAAATATATATTATAATTTTTTATAATATAATAAACTTAATACTAAAAGTTTAAATTAAAGAAATATGATTGTACGTATTATTAATGATATATATAAGCGTTGATATAGAATATAAAATTAAATACAATATATATATATATATGCGAATATTTTATAATATAATAATGTATACATTTAAATTTTAGATTAAACAAAAAAAATATAGCTGGCGATTAAGGAAAGCTGAAAGTAACAGTTACTACATATAAATATATGTGCCTGTTATAGAATGTATAATTGAATTGAGTATTTGAACGAATATCCAAATTCAACAATTCATAAATATGAAGATATGTGTGAATATATGCATTTAATCTATATAGCAATAGTGGTAATATGAATCTTAGTTATTGTTATATATATAATAATAAGGAGAATGAGAAAGTTATAACCTATAATCTGCTCGACGTCACATGTATCCGAGCTTCATTTGATAAAACCTTTAATCACATTTATAATGCCTTTTATATTAAGAAATCGTTCTTACCACAAAAAAAAAAAATTTAAGTTCCCAAGTGCACGTGGACGTTTGTGAAAATGGATGAGCACTTCTTATTTGTTTGGTGGGGATAAGGCATGCAATTCCTTCTTTGATGAGTAAGCATCGATGTAGCAATGATTTTATCCCGATGATTTTATTGTGAAAGTTTACATTATATTAGGATAAAGTTTATATGATAATTTTTAATTCACCCTTTTTGAAGTTTAGCGGATGCAAAAATAATGTCGTAAAAAGATGATAACATATGTTATTTATTATTTTTATCTATGTATTTGTAACACATGTTTTTTTTCTTCTTATATCATGTTATTTTTATTATGAATTTTTATATTTATTTGCTAATTATATTGTATCAATTAAAAACTATATTAATTATTATAATTACATTAATTCATTATTATTTTTTATCGTTTTGTTTTTAATTTATTTTTAAGGTGAGTTTTTTTAATCTTTACTTCTTCTTTTATTCTGTTATATTTATTTATAAACCTAATTTATAGTTATTTATTAACTATATAATATCAATAAAAAAAATATATTCAGTATATTTACTTCTAAACTCTATTTTCCCAACTTGATAAATTAGATTTATTACAATATTAACTTGAAAATGTGTAGTGATTTTTTAAAAGTATATGTACTTTAATACTTGTTTTTTAACTTATGAAAATAATTTTAAGTTATGTAATGGCTAAAAATATTCAAAATCTAATATATTAATTTTTTAATGTGTAAAAACTTGCATTTTCCTAAAGTTATGGAGCGAAACATACTTTTTATAATTTTTGATTGTAACGGTTTGTGAGAATGCATTAGGAGCTTTGACTAAAATCTACAATTCCATGTGGAGGTTAGAGAATAGTAATTTAGATGTAACTCATCAAAACTTGACATGGACCAATAATATTGAGTTATTTTAACACCTAAGTGAGAGAAAATGATTGAAAAAGCTTACTTGTCAACATTATACAAAACACATCCAAATTATATTATATATAGATACTATCCGAAAAAATCCCTTACATCGCCAATGATTATGAAAGTATGATTCATCGGAAGTAAACTCATTATCCATATTATTATTTTTCTGTGGGTGTGGGTTGATGGGTCCGACTATAGCCGTCAGGCCCTTTAACGGCGAGGAAACGGCAAACAGGCCCACCAGGCCCAGAGTAAGGGTCAAGATGACCTAGCAGACGGGTCCCGATGAAGGGAGTCCCGACGAAGCAGGGTCCCGACAGAGTCGGTCCCGACAGAGTCGGTCCCGACAGAGTCGGTCCCGACAGTGGAGCTAGAAGCTCCCGATGAGAAGCCTTTAAGGCCCCGATGATGAATCCCTGAGAATGATTGGCCCTGTCACGATGACGAGGGGCCCCGAGCGGTGACACAACGAGATAACTCTGCAGTCCCCGACGGGAGTCGGGACTCGTTACCAGAGGATAAAGCCAAGATATGCGGGGCGTGGCCGAGATATACGGAACGTGGTTAAGATACACGGATCGTGGCCGAGATACGCGGGGCATGGCTAAGATACGCGAGATCGTGTACGAGATAAGCGGGATACGGGCTAACCACCCCTAACGGTTCGCCAGGTACCTGAGGCACCTTTTTGCTTATAAAAGGGCAGAAGGTCACCTCAGATCACTTATGTTAAGTTCGATATACTTTGGAGATTGTTGCTTGCCAGTCATATGAGAGACTCATTTAAGCATCGGAGAGGGATTCTGGGTCACCGCCCGGTCTATCCCCTCTTGCAGGATTACGTGGAGCAAAGGAGCTAGGATTGCCGTCAAGATCCGTACCGGAGTTCCACCGTGATCCAACATTGGCGCCGTCTGTGGGAAACAAACAAAAAGCTAATATGCCTTCTACTCGATCGATGGCGGCTGGCAAGAACAAGAGAGGACAATCCGGTGGTTCCCGTCACCCCGCTGCAACGAACCTGAATTCAGTACCGGAACAAGGGGAAAACCAGAACCATCCCCCGGCTGAACTCTCCCAGACAGGAGGACACAATGGATCGCATCCCGAAGACGTTGCCCCTCAACACCAGGATAACAGGGGGCAGGAGGCTCCCCCAGCTGCAGATTTGACGAGGGCCGTGGCCGAAGCCATGCCCATGTTTCTGGCGGCCGTCGAGGCTCTCTTGGACCGAAGGGAGGCTGCCAGGAGGCAGGAGGAGATGCCCCCGCTGGAGGAAGCAACCCTACCGACAGAGGGTCAGAATGCACAGGAAGCCCCGCCCCGAGGCCAGGACAGAGGTAGGGCAACCGGTCAGCCGGAAAGGTTCGTGGTTGATGGGCCAGGACCAGTACAGCACAGGACCATTCCCCTGAATGGTCCCATCACTCCCGACCAAGTAGTAAAGATCGTGAACATATGTATGGGAGAACAGAAGCCGCTGGTGTCGGAGATGAGGGATCGATCCACTCATCCCTTCGTCCCCCGACTAATAGACACCCTCGCCCCGCCTGGGTTGGGTATCCCCGAGATTAAGGAATATGATGGCGAAGGAGATCCAGTCCGTCATGTCCAGAAGCATCTTATGGCGTGTCTGGGTAGAGCCCCGAATGAAGATATAGTGTGTACACTGTTCCCAAACACCCTTGGAGAAAGAGCCTTGACCTGGTTCTTTAGCCTGCCCCCAGGCTGCATTACCTGTTGGGCGGATATGCACGACCGCTTCATTCGACAATATCAGGGCCGCAGACGATTGTTGAAGAGCGTGAGGTCTCTAACCCAGGTGGTGCAGAGGCCCGACGAGTCGCTGGCACACTATTACCAGCGGTACACAGCCAGCGTAGCAGAGATAGACGAGGAAATCTCGGAGGGCGAGACCATCCGCACCTTTATTCGGAACCTGACAGCCCCCTATGGCTCCGACTTGATGCACAGCGTGGCTGAGAAGGCTGTGTGGAATATGGAGGCTTTGCAGAAGAGGGTGAAGCGGCAGATTGATGTCCAGGAGTCAAAGATAGCTGCGGGAGAACTGGAGCCCCCGAAATCGAACAAGGGAAAGCAGTCAAGCAAGCCTTTCGATGATCGTAAGTCAAGGGGCAAACCAGAGGGCAGTCGGGACCGAGGTCGCTCTGGTCGAAAGGAGGATAGGCGTCCTCCAAGAAAGGATAAGCGGGAAGATCTCGACATTCCTCTTAACTGTTCCATGGCGGAAGTACTGACAGTCATGGAACGACAAGGTATCTCCAGATACCCCCCGAAGAAAGATGGAGAATTCCTGGGGTCCCGCACAGATCGCTATTGTCGGTTTCACCGCGCAAATGGCCATGACACTAATCACTGTCGGGAGCTGAAGAAGGAGATTGAGAAGCTAATCCAGAAGGGAAAGCTCAAGGAGTTCGTCAGGGACAAACGCTGCAGGTCCCGCTCTCGGTCTCGATCGCGTTCCCGATCCCGCGATCGGTCCCCGAAGAAGAAGAGAACTGATCCAGAGTCATCTGGTGTTCGCAAAGAAAGACGAGTCATCAACGTGATTCATGGAGGATTTGCTGCTGGAGGAGATACCTCATCCGCTCGAGAGGTTTACGCCTCTAGGATCCCTACAGCGGTGGTGCTGGGTAAGAGGTCCCGATCTTGGACCCTGAAGGAAGAGATGGTGATCTCCTTCTCATCGGAGGACCTCATAGGCGTGGAGACTCCGCACGACGATGCCCTGGTGGTAACCCTGGATGTAGATGGGTTCGAGATGAAGAGAATCCTAATCGACGGAGGGAGGTCCTCCGACATTCTATTCATGGACGCGCTGGAAGCCATGGGGAAGACGAAGAAGGATCTGAAGGAAGCAAACTTCCCGATGGTCGGGTTTTCTGGCTCAACTTCCTACCCGCTGGGAGTAATCACCTTACCAGTGGAGTTTGGTAGTGGGTGGAAGTCAGAAAGGAGGAATGTGGAATTTGTCGTGGTTGATTCTGCGGGGACCTACAACGCAATTATCGGGAGAACCACCATCAATCCCCTGATGGCGGTTGCCTCGACGGTACACCAGAAGATGAAGTTCCCGACCGACCACGGAGTCGGAGAGGTCAAAGGCGACCGGGTGGCTTCCCGAAAGTGCTATGTTAATGCCACCCGGAGGAGGAGGCGAGAGGCTATGACTGTCCTCCAGACAGACACAGATCCCAGAGAAGAGTTTGGGCGTCCCGCCCCCGTAGAAGATCTGAAAGAAGTCGAGATCGACGGCCCCCAGAGGAAGGTGAAAATCGGGTCTGCTCTAACTGAGGAAACAGCCTAAAAATTGGTGGAATTACTGAAAGAGTTCAAGGAGCTGTTTGCCTGGTCCCCCAGCGATATGCCAGGAATCAGCCCCGACGTGATCGTGCACGAGCTGAAGATAGACCCCGCGATCAAACCTATCACGCAGAAGAGGCGTCCGATGGGCACGGATAAGAAGATTGCGATCCAGCAGGAGGTGGGCAGGTTGCTCGATGCTGGTTTCATTAAGGAGCTTCGATTCCAGACTTGGGTCGCCAATCCAGTGCTGGTGAAGAAGACTAACGGGAAGTGGCGAATGTGCGTGGACTTCCGCGACCTGAACAAGGCTTGTCCAAAGGATTGCTATCCACTCCCGAGGATTGACCAGCTGGTGGATGCCACATCGGGACATGAGCTGCTGAGTTTCATGGATGCATATTCGGGCTACAACCAGATCAAGATGGCCAAAGAAGACGCCCCCCACACTGCGTTTTATGCAGATAGCGACATCTATCACTACGATGTCATGCCTTTCGGGTTGATCAACGCCGGGGCAACCTACCAGCGGATGGTGAACAAACTGTTTGGGGACATGCTGGGAGAAACCATGGAAGCTTACGTGGATGACATGCTGGTGAAGTCCCGACAATCCGAGGATCACGCGCACAACCTTACCATGGCGTTTGAGCGGATGAGGCTTCATCAAGTTCGCTTGAACCCGACGAAATGCGCCTTCGGAGTCCACTCAGGGAAATTTTTGGGCTTCATGGTGAGCCAAAGAGGAATTGAAGTGAACCCTGAGAAGCTGAGGGCAATCGAGGAGATGCAGTCTCCGATAAACCATCGGGAGGTGCAAGTATTGAATGGCCGACTAGCTGCAATGAACCGCTTCTTGTCCAAAGCCAGCGACCGATCCATGCCATTTTTTGAAGTCTTGAGGGCCAACAAAAAATTCGAATGGACCGCCAAATGTGAAGAGGCGTTCCAAGCACTCAAACAACATCTTCGCACACTCCCGCCGCTGGCGAAACCGGTTCCAGGCGAGCCGCTCTTCCTTTATTTGGCTGTTTCTGAATTTGCTATTAGCTCTGTGTTAGTAAAGGTTGTCGAGGGTAATCAAGTCCCCGTCTATTATGTAAGCAAGGCATTTGCCAAATCTGAATTGAACTATCCCGCCGTTGAGAAGTACCTCTTTGCGTTGATAATTACTGCTCGGAAGCTAAGGCCATATTTCCACGCACACGAGATCACTGTGCTAACGAACCAGCCTTTGAAGCATTTTTTGAACCGACCGGATGCGTCGGGGAGATTGGTGAAATGGGCAGTGGAGCTCAGTGAGTTTCGAATACACTTTGCTCCAAGAACGGCAATCAAGGGCCAGGCATTGGCGGACTTTATAGCAGAATCTACAGCCCCCGATCTAGAAGAAACGGGCCCTGTAGAGGGGGCAACCATGGAGGTCCCGATAGAAGAACAACCAGAGAGGGTAGAGCAATCAGAACAGCCAAACAAAGAAAATATCTGGGAAATGTACACGGATGGCTCCGCAAGTTCAGACGGATCAGGAGCGGGCTTCTTGTTGATACCATCGGGTGAAGGTGAACCGCTCCGATATGCCTTGGCTTTAACATTCAAAGCCACAAACAACGAAGCGGAGTATGAAGCTCTTATCACGGGCCTAAAAATCGCTAAAGGCACTGGAATCGATCACTTGAGAGTGAAGTGTGACGCAGCGTTAATCGTGAACCAAGTTCAAGGACGATACGAAGCAAGGAGTTCGATAATGAAGAAGTATCTGCGAGAGGTACAAACCCTGAGAGAGAGCTTCAAAAGCTTCGATATCGAGGCTATCCTGAGGGAGAAGAACATAGAGGCAGACGCCTTGAGCAAATTTGCCCTGGGGGCACCCTTAGAAGAAAATCGGAAGGTGCACTTCCTGGAGAAGGTGATCCTGTCAAACATTGACCCCACGCAGGTGTGCACCATTGAAGCAAAATCGGAGGAGGAGCCCACTTGGATGACCCCGATAGTCGCGTACCTGACTACGGGGGCAGTCCCCGAGGATAAGGTAGCAGCAGACAGGATATGTCGGATCGCGTCCAATTATGTGATGCTGGACAATCAGCTGTACAAGAAGGGCTGGTTCTCGACTCCGTACCTAAAGTGTGTAGCAGAACCCGACACCAACCGAATCTTGAAGGAAATGCATGAAGGGATCGCGGCTTGTCACGAAGGGGCCCGATCCATTTTGAGGAAGGTGTTGAACTTGGGCTACTATTGGCCCACGATGAACAAAGAAGCAACGGCGTTGGTCCGATCATGCGACGCGTGCCAGAGGTACGCCCCGAGTATCGTGGCTCCGGCTGCTAACTTGACGCCCATCAAGAGCGCTTGGCCCTTCGCACAGTGGGGCATCGACTTGGTGGGACCTCTTCCACAAGCACAAGGACAATGTAAGTATTTACTTGTAGCTATCGATTATTTTTCGAAATGGATAGAGGCGAAGGCATTGGCCAGAACAACGGGGAACCAGATCGTCAAGTTCCTCCAAACCCACATCGTGTCCAGATACGGGATTCCTAAGGTTGTGATCAGCGACAACGGCCCACCTTTTAACGGCTCTCAGGTGAGGGAGTATCTGGAAGAACTGAACGTCGAGCATCGGACCGCCTCCGTACGCCATGCTCAGACTAATGGCCAGGTGGAGTCAGCCAACAAAATCGTGATGGATGGCCTGAAGAAGAGGGTCTATGCTTTGAAGGGCAAATGGCTGAACGAACTGGAAAATGTACTTTGGGCTGTTAGAACGACACCCAAACGATCAACAGGGGAGACTCCGTTTGGCCTTGTTTATGGCACGGAAGCTGTCGCTCCTGTGGAGGTAGCTGTGGCATCCCATCGATGAGATATTACGAACCCCTAACGAACGATGAAGTGAGACGTCTGGACTTGGACCTACTTGAAGAGAAAAGGCGGGAAGCCGATGAAGTCCAAGCACGGATACACTTAGCGATGGCCAGGTACTATAATCGACGAGTGAAGTCCCGACAGTTCTTCGTCGGGGAGCTGGTTTGGCGTCGCAACGAGTTCACCCTTTTGGATCAAATCAACAAGATGTCACCAAAATGGGAAGGACCTTATAAGGTCGTGGGGATGCCAGCTCCGAACGCATACCTTATAAGTTGGAAGACCTCGATGGCAGACCGTTAAAGCATTCCTTCAGTGGCGAACACTTGAAGAAACACCATGCTTGAAGAAAGTCGCCTTAAGTGGTGCCCGAGAAAGTCGCCTTAAGTGGTGCCCGATAAAGTCGCCTTAAGTGGTGCCCGATGTAAAATCGCCTTAAGTGGTGTATGCTGTTTATCGTTTAATTCGATGTAAGCTTATCTCATGCCAATTAATAAAGAGGTCGCTTCCAAATAAGATTTGTCCTTAGATTTATGCTAAGTGTAAAGGTCGCCTTCAGTGGTGCACGATAAAAGTCGCCTTCAGTGGTGCACGATGAAAGTCGCCTTCAGTGGTGCACGATGAAAGTCGCCTTCAGTGGTACACGATGAAAGTCGCCTTCAGTGGTGCACGATGAAAGTCGCCTTCAGTGGTGCACGATGAAAGTCGCCTTCAGCGGTGCACGATGAAAGTCGCCTTCAGTGGTGCACGATGAAAGTCGCCTTCAGCGGTGCACGATGAAAGTCGCCTTCAGCGGTGCACGATGAAAGCCGCCTTAAGTGGTGCACAATACTTAGATTTATTCTAAGTATTCAAAAGTCGTCTTAAAGGATGCGTGGGATTAAGTCGCCTTAAGTGGTGCGCGATCTTTAGGTTTATCCTAAGTAACGAATAAAGTCGTCTTAAGTGATGCATTTGATATTAAGTCGCCTTAAGTGGTGCAAGTTATTAATCGTCGGGAAGGACGTATGAGAAATTCGTAAGTATCGAAGTTTCGACTGCTAAAGAACTAAGTCGTCTTAAGTGATGCACTCGATACTAAGTCGCCTTAAGTGGTGCGAGTTGTTAAATAGTCGGGAAAGACGAAAGACAACAAGACATCGGAATTAAAGGAGTCTAATATTGATAAAGGGCTCGAAGGCCCGACGACGACACAAAAGAAGAAAATACAAGGACTCTGAAAGATAAAAGCATTCAAGCTTGGTCCTTGTCAGCAGCAGCAGCAGAGGGGTCCACAGGATTGGCTTCGGGAGGATTGGCCGTCGGGGCGTCCGCACTTGGAAGCTCAGAGGCGTCTTCAACAATTACGGGGGTACTCCCCCCATCACTCTCCTCGGAAAGAGCAAGGTACTTCTTCGCAAAGGGAGCGAGGGAAGGAGACTTGTCGAAGTTGATGGCGTCCCCGTACTCCAGGTGGAGCTCCTCAACGGCGTTGAAGAGAGTGTTCTCCACCTCTGCGCCAAAGAACTTCATGGCGTCAGCTTGGAAGCCCTCCGACCTTCGATAGTCCTCCCGACCCTTGGCCTCCGCTTCGGCCAGCCGTGCCGGGAACCCCGCGATCAGCTCCTCCAGAGCCTTCTTCTCGAGGACCAGCTGGTCCTCGGCGGCCTTCTTCTCCTGGGTCAGCCGATCCACGACTGCCCCCCGCTCTTGCCGCTCTTGCCTCAAGAGCCCCTCGAAGTCCGCGATCTGTTGCTGAAGGCCCCGAATCTTCTCATTGAGGGCAACCAGCTCTTTGGCCAGCTTCCCCCGCGAAGACTGGGAGGCCTTGAGATCCGCTTGAAGCTGCTCGCGGACTCCTCGGTCCCGCTCCCGGGCCTCATCATAGGCAATGACATACCCGATGAGGCGGTTGTAATCCCCGAGCTCCTGCAATCAAAAGGAAAAGTGTTAGAAGGACAAAAGACCCAATTTATCGATCAACAAGGAAAAAGCGAAGTCGCACCTCGATGCGGCGCACAGCCATATCCCTGACGTCCCGCTGCATATGCGTCCGATTGAGGTGGATCGGATGTCGCATAGAGGGCAGGATGGAACCCGCCAGCAGATGCAGGGCCAGTTCTTGGTCCTATTCCCCTTGTGTGAGCGGGACTCCCTAGAGCGTCTGGATCGGAGCCCAGGGGGCATCGGCCTGTGAAGAGTTGAAGGGCCTGTAGAAGTCCCCATCAAGAGCCAGGGGAGAGATGGGACGGGGAAGAGAAGGGCACATCTCCGTCTCGGCCCGGACGGGGGAGGGAGAAAAGTCATGGATATGAGAGAGCTCCCGCTGCTGCGGAGAAGACGAAGGAGGCGGCCCCTGAGGGGTTGGTTTCAAGGGGGATTGCCCCGCCTTCCGACGCTGTTGAGGGGGGTCAACCCCGCCGGTCTCCTCGGAGGAGTCCAGAGTCTCCACCTGGCGAAACTGTCCACCAGATGGTGCCTTCTCTCCAGCCGAGGGAGGCACCCCCGCTGAAGACGGTGCATCTGTGGAAGCTGCAGCACCCGAGGAAGCTCCTGAGCGACCTGCACCTGGAGGATGAAGAGCTTCAGATAGGTAGTCAGGAAGTTCATCGGGATTCTTACACCAAATGATACGTCGGGAGACGTATTGATCCTTCCCGCGGTAATGATAGTAGCCTGCCTTCAAGACTCGGGGAGTTTCACCTCGAAGGATCCTTTTGACATCAGCAATTCGGCCCTTCTTGGTCGAGGAAATCAAGTCCGACGGAACCATCCTTTTATACGATTTAATAGCAAGTCGGAGTTGTTTACCTTCTTCAGCATTCTGGACCTCGAAGAGTTGGTCCAGATCCACCCGTGGCCGCTTGGGCTGCTCCGTTGAAGGAGACCCCGACCTGGCAGCAGCAGCCTTCTTGGCAGACTTCCTCTTCCGCGAGGGGCGGACAGCATCGGTCTCCCCCTGCTTAAGGAATAAATCGGTCAGCACAGACACCTTCTTGGCTGCAAACAATAAACGAAGAAAAAGTTAGAAATTTTACCCAAGGGACCACGCTAGAAGGGCCGTCGAAGAGCTGCCCCCCAGAGACAATACTGAGGAGTCGGACCCCGGTGTGCACCAGGTCCCGCTCCACCAGAGAGTTAGCATTGAGAGGAGTGTAAGACTCCCCCCAACGATAAAACTGGATCAATTGAAGAGTCTCGAAGTCCTCATCAGCATAGGAGTGGAAAGCAGGCGGAGGGTCTGCTGCCACCTCCCACCGAGGCCAAGGAATAGAAGAATGTTGGATGAAGAAGTAGCTCCTCTTCCAGCTACTGTTGTCAGACCCCGTATCAATCAAGAGTCCCCGACCCTTGACCACCTTCCAGGTGTCACTGGTCCAACCGTGCCGGGCAAGCTGCTGCTTACTCCATTTGGGCATCCGAGGGTAGAAGGCGCAAACCCCCGCCTCGTTGCATTTCAGCCCGTAGAAAGTCCGGAAAAGCTGGAGGCTGTAGACCCACTTCTGTCGGAGACAGAGGACTTGAAAGGCGTTCCAGATGCGGATGGCATGAGGAGAGAAGGTAGTAGGGTGTGTTTGGTAGTGTTGGCACAACTCGACCAGGTTACCGCAGAAGGGGAACCTGATCCCCGCTGATATTTGTCCCGTTGAGACAAATACCTCCCCTTTCTGGGGACGAGTAACCTCAGGGTCACTCGAGGGACGATGCCGAGGATAAGGGAAACGAGGTTCCCAGGTGATGGTGATGCAACCCTCTCGGAGAGCTGCATCATAAGCAGTGGTGGAAATTTCATTTGGAGCATAGTCAAATTTAAAGGGTTTTCTCCCCTCGGAGCTGGAACCGCTGTCTGAAAAGCAACCAGGGCAAGAAAATACAGTGGGATTCTGGAAAAAATTAAAAAGAAGGGGACAAACAAACAACGAAGAGTGTTTCCTTACCAGACATGGTGGAGTAGAGGTTGAAGGAGATGAACGAGATGTCGCCGGAAAGATGATCGGAGAAGACTCCAAGGATCTTCGAAAGCACAGAGCTTGGAATTGCAGAGGAATCGCAGAGAGCTTTTGAGAATTCGAAGACGGTAAAAGTTAAATTGTGACTGTGGCTAGGGTTTTATAGTCGAAGAAGACAGTTGAAAGGACACTTCGATCCGAGTCGTCGAAGTCGAAAGGTCTTAATCTGGACCGTCGAGATGAAACGTGCAGAAGGACAACGGGCGTAATGATGAAACGGCCTGAAAAGCACTTTTCAGAAAAGGACAGGCGCGAAAAATCAGGCACGTGGGTCGAAAACGTCACTCCATTATCTGCTGCATTTAATGCACTAGAGAACCGAAGAGACCTTTGGGATATAGCGGTTATCTACAAAACCCTGAGGAAACGTGGAAGAGAAGATTAAGTAACTGAACCAAGGAACAGATCCCCGACTCTAGCCTTGGAAAATCGAGAGTTGGAAGACACGACGAACTAAAAGTCCCTCATGTCTTGGGGGCAAATGATGGGTCCGACTATAGCCGTCAGGCCCTTTAACGGCGAGGAAACGGCAAACAGGCCCACCAGGCCCAGAGTAAGGGTCAAGATGACCTAGGAGACGGCAAACAGGCCCACCAGGCCCAGAGTAAGGGTCAAGATGACCTAGGAGACGGGTCCCGATGAAGGGAGTCCCGACGAAGCAGGGTCCCGACAGAGTCGGTCCCGACAGTGGAGCTAGAAGCTCCCGATGAGAAGCCTTTAAGGCCCCGATGATGAATCCCTGAGAATGATTGGCCCTGTCACGATGACGAGGGGCCCCGAGCGGTGACACAACGAGATAACTCTGGAGTCCCCGACGGGAGTCGGGACTCGTTACCAGAGGATAAAGCCAAGATATGCGGGGCGTGGCCGAGATATACGGAACGTGGTTAAGATACACGGATCGTGGCCGAGATACGCGGGGCATGGCTAAGATACGCGAGATCGTGTACGAGATAAGCGGGATACGGGCTAACCACCCCTAACGGTTCGCCAGGTACCTGAGGCACCTTTTTGCCTATAAAAGGGCAGAAGGTCACCTCAGATCACTTATGTTAAGTTCGATATACTTTGGAGATTGTTGCTTGCCAGTCATACGAGAGACTCATTTAAGCATCGGAAAGGGATTCTGGGTCACCGCCCGGTCTATCCCCTCTTGCAGGATTACGTGGAGCAAAGGAGCTAGGATTGCCGTCAAGATCCGTACCGGAGTTCCACCGTGATCCAACATGGGTGTTCTAGCGGTCATCAAGGGTACACTGCTCTGCATTATGTTTGGTCTGTATATAAATAAATAGTATACATATGCACCAAGTTACCCTGCAAGTGTTAGCTATTAAATTTTTTCTATTCCCCATATTCAACCAACGAAGTTTAAATTTAAAAATCTAAATAATGGATACAACGTTAAATCGATACATAATTTATTATTTGTAGTTATTACTTAGGGTTAATTGCCTACTACATAAATTTTGACTAAATTACAAATTGCTACTTTAATATTAATTTTTTTTTTAAAAAAATTGGCTATCTGAGCCTTCTAAGTCCGAACAAATTGCTACTCCAGTTACAAATTCCATCAAATTGGTTAAAAAACGAGCATGCTCCGACCATGTAGAATTTTTTTTTATGTGTACCCTATGGATTCAAACATAAATCGAAAGGATTGTTGCAAAATACTTTCAATTCGATACTCAATTGTATCTTTGTCTAATTCCAAAGGAACGTCAAATTGAAGGTATTTCGGTGCAATATTTTCAATTTATATATCTACCCATCTTGTGTACACATAAAAGACCATGCGTTATTCAAACATGTTCATTTTCTATCAAATTGACAAAAAAATTAACAGATATAGCGAACTTGCGCAAGAATCAAAGTGTGAATGACACTTCGAAGTCCCTCACGTTGTTCTTGATATGGGTCGGCGTGGGGAACTTCCGCTTGTTCTGAAGTTTTAAAGTTCTGAATTAAGCTGTCCACGACCCGAATATCTCTTTCCTTTCAATCTCTACTTTTCCGATCTTGTGTCTTGTAACAACAGCTGCATTTGGAATATAAAATCTAGCTCAATGCTGTTTAATTCCACTTCTCTTCCGTCTGATGAGAGTTGGAAATACCTTACTAATAACGAAGTAAGCAATTAAAAGGCTAAGTCCGGAAATGTGGTTTGCTTGGAAATTATAAGTTCTTTTTTGCCAATGGAAAATTGGAAGTTTACATAGCTAATTTAAAAAAAAAAAAATTAAAGTAGCAATTTTGTAATGTTAAGGTAGTAATTTAATTGTACCTTATTATTATGATTATTATTAATTTTGGCAATAAACCATAAGAAGACACGTGGCAAGTATTGAAACCACAGCAGATGGATGGGACCCGTTCTCCACCACGTCCACCATTAGATGCAAGTACTCAACTACGCAGGCAGGTAGGTTCCCACCAACTGCTCCTCAATCAATTCTCTTCCTCTTCTCTTCTCTTCTCTTCTCTCATTGACTACTCAAATTAATTAATAATAAACCAAAAAAAAAAAAAAACTTTGCGTTGCCAAGTCTGTCTCTCTCCCTCTCGCGGAAATCTCAGGAATCAGCTCAACAAACATTGCTTTTTCTTTCTGCTTCTTTACCTCTCCGTCTTTATCTAAAGATCTCCGTCCGTCGACGGACCTGTATCGCCGCCGTGAATATTGTAGGTAACCGTGATTTGCTGGTTCGGAAACCGGAAGAAGAGGTGGTCGCTGAGAGGCATGGGAGCCTGTGTCTCGTCACCCAAGGGGTGCGTCGGAGTTCGATTGAAACCGTCTAAGAAGAAGTGTTCACGGAAGAGAAGGAAAGTGACGAAGAAAAGAGTTCCGTCTCGATTGTCCGATGGATCGCTTGACAGAATCGATCCGTCCCGTCCACGCGATCGATCCTCTCAGTCTCAGACCTCCGCTTATCAAGGTTCTTTCCTTTTCTTTTTTCTGATCAGGATTAGTGTGTTTGGATTTATCGGTTTCGGATACGTGCGGCATTATTGGCATGTCTTGGTATTGCTATGTTTATCTGATGTTGATTTGTTCAATGCTACTTCTCGATGTAAGTTTCTGAAGCTGCTACTTGGTTTTGGCTTTTGATTAATCCTAGCTTACAACCTGTAAATCTGCTAATTTTTTGCCTTTTGGATCATCATCTGTTGTAAAAAACTTAATATTCCCATTGGTAATGTCAATTAGAAGCTTCAGAAACTTGCATCGAGGAGGAGCATTGAACCAAAAAAAAAAAATCAATTGCTAATGTATGTATTATGTTCAATGGAGGAATTCTCTGATTAAAAAAATAATATTAAAAGTGCCTTCTCCGGTGGTAGAAAAGAGTCTGTTCATCTGGTTATGATGGGCCTTCTTTCTTTTATGGCAAATGAGGTGTTGAGGCATATTCCTGTATTTTTGTTGGAATATTCTGACTGCAAGTTGATGCAAAATCAGGTCTTCTGTTTATAGGTGGATTTTAAGCGGATCATCTGTCTTAATTTTTCTCTAAATCTAAATTTGATCGATGATGACTGAGTGGCTGACTTCTCTTTAATTAACTGTAAAATGCAATCAGAAAAGGAACTATCCAGGCTAAATTGTAATGGTGCTAAACATGTGTATGGGTCCTCTACCATGTGGTGTAGACTCTATGATCAATTTCTATTATGCTAAAACCAGCGAATGGATGCATGCCCTCATAGCTTGAATTTGATGCTGTGTTTTTGTTCATTACATAATGATTTTTTTTTCCTGAATTTGTGTTTAATTTATTTCCTTTGTCTTTACTGTGAGCCAGGAAGCACTGATGAGGCGTGGTTTGATTCAATGGTCAATCTTGAATCTGATTGTGAAGAAGACTATAGGAGTGTCCCAGATGGTATAAACATATAATTCATGCAGTACACAGTGGGCTCCTATTTTGAAATAGTTGATTTCTTAAGACCTTAGTTTTTGTTGCAGATCTTATGTCACTGGAAGGTGCATCACGGTCGAGTACCGCCTCAGCGAGAGACTCTATGCATGGAGAAAGAGTTGATCAGATGCGGAAACCTAGCAATCTGTCAACTGGAACCTCTGGTGATTATGCCTTGCATACTGCTGAAATTGATTGCAATCCAGAAAGACATTTACATTAGATTAAAGTAACGCTACCTGTATTTGTAGATGAAATCTCCTCCAGCACAGAAAGTTTAGGAAAAGATGGAGGGCTGTTGGATAATTGCGGTATGTTACCTGGCAATTGTCTGCCATGTCTTGTTTCTACTGTACCATCTGTCGATAAGAGGGGATCGTTAAGCTCGAGCCCGCCAAGCGCTAGAAAAAGGGTTGCCTCAAAACTATCATTCAAATGGAGGGAGGGAAATGCAAATGCAGCCCTATGTATGTACAGATAACTTTTGGTTATTGTTAGGATGGGATCTTCTAATTGCTTTAGTTTCAGCATTGCTCGTGGTATTTTCATCTTAGATCCTACTTGCTATGTGATTTACTGCTTTTTGCTCTGTTTTTATCAGTTTCCTCAAAGATGCTTCTCCAGAGACCTCTGGCAGGTTCTCAAGTGCCATTCTGTCCAATTGAAAAGAAAATGGTTGACTGTTGGTCATTCATCGAGCCAAGTTCGTTCAAAGTCCGGGGTGTGAACTACTTAAGGTATTAAAAATAAATGACTTCCTTGATCCAGTTCTCTCAGTTTTCCTTTTAAGTCCCCATCTATCCTGCATGAATGGTTGTTTGCTAACGTGGGATACCACTGAGGAATTAGCTGTTATCCTTATAAAGGATGTGATTGGGCTTTTCTTCTTCTCTCACTGATTTTTTTAAATGTGATGTGGCAGGGACAAGAAGAAGGAACTTGCTTCAAGTCATGCAGCATATTATCCTTTTGGTGTTGACGTTTACTTAACTCCAAGAAAAGTAGATCATATATCCCGTTTTGTGGAGCTCCCGTCTGTAAATTCCTCTGGTAAACTGCCTGCTATCCTAGTTGTAAATGTCCAGGTACATTTTTCTTCATTATAATTGTTCTATAATTCTATATACGAGCTCTCTACTGCTACTGTTCTGAATGGCTTATCATATATATATATATATATATATATATTGGGGACTTGGGATTTACAATTGTTTCCTGCTCTAACAGGTGCCAATATATCCTGCCGCCCTCTTCCAGAGTGAAAGCGATGGAGAGGGAATGAGCGTTGTGTTGTACTTCAAATTGTCTGATAGCTACCAGAAGGACGTTCCTTCTAGATTTCAGGATAGTATTTTGGTACGTATTATATCTTGAATGTTCTGTTGTTTTCTTCAAGCATCTCAGCGAAGTTGCAATTTATATGTTCCTTTGCTATATTCTATTGCTAATCATCTCCACTTCTCCTGCCTTAAAAAAACAGAGACTAATAGATGATGAAGTAGAAAGAATCAAAAGTTTTCCGGTAGATCAAATTGTATCTTTTCGAGAAAGATTGAAGATACTAGGGCGTGTTGCAAATGTGGAAGATCTTAACTTAAGTGCACCAGAGAGGAAGCTTATGCAAGCTTACAATGAAAAACCAGTACTTTCCCGTCCTCAACACGAGTTTTACACGGTGAGTTTCCAAGACACTTGCAATTTTGCAAATGCAGTTTTGGTCCTAATCTTGGTATTGCATATTGTTTTTCTATATATATATATGTACGTGCTGACCATGAGGAAGTGAATTTTGCAGGGAGAGAACTACTTGGAGATAGATATAGACATGCACAGATTCAGTTTCATATCTAGGAAAGGTTTTGGAGCATTCCTTGATAGACTCAGGATCTGTGAATTGGACGTTGGACTTACCATCCAGGTTAGCTCTAAGCTCCCTTTTAGTTCTTTAATCTAACAAAATTAACTGACCAAATTGCCAGATTTTTTAATTTTTTTAATTTTTTTTCTGATGGGTAAATGGTATTTCATTTTTGTGGGACTTTGTTTGTATGTTGAAACAAAAACAGGGAAACAAGGCGGAGGAGTTGCCAGAGCAGATATTGTGCTGTGTAAGACTCAACGGGATTGACTACAAGCACTACCAACAGCTTGGGGTAAGCCATGACTTGTCCATCTGATCTGAATCTGACTCGGAAATGATGATGATAATATACTTGATGATCGAAGTAGTAGAATGCTGCAAAGTACATGCACCAAACCGGACACATATAAAGACAGACACGTGAATTTACACCCTACCCGTACCCACCTTGATTATGTGGCATCATGCATATTTAGAAATTTTCCATGATATATGATCACTATATATATAATGGTATCAGGGCAAACGTGTAGTTGAATGCTGTCCTTGTCATCATCAATGTTCATTACATGACATGCCTCTTCTTAGTAAGTAATAAAGGTCCCCCAAAGGTTTCCTTTTCCTGTTTATCGCCTGTATTTCTTTTTAGTGTAAGATAGATAGATGATTGACGTGGTTGTTGAAATGGGTTACCTCCCCCTCCACGTCTCTTGCAATCTCTAATCGTTGGCATGTTTGAAGAGAACAATGTTGTGCAGCCATTTTTTCCGCGGGTTGTCCGGTATAACTATCATTAGGAGGGCATCACCTTAACATGCAAAGTAATCCTTAAACTATCACTCTGAAAAAAAATAAATTATTTCCAAAATTAGAATATGAAGCCTCTAATCAATACATAAATTCTCTCTGAACCGCTACAGAAAAACAAAAAGTCGTACATTCATTTGTGGGGGCATCGTTGTCTATTTATTACAGTTTTTTTTTTTTTAATATAAAGACCGATATTATTAAAAAAAATTAAACACGATTACAGGTTATAATGAAAAAAACAACCGCTTTAGGTAACACTAAATGCCCTCACAATTAGAGTAGCTACAGACTTAATATAGGAATTTAAAGCAACAAGGCAAAATATAATGTTACGAGATCGGCATTACAACTATATAAATCACAAACAAAGGATGACTTCTTGGTGATGAGAATTCCATCTGACTCTGCGAAGAAGAATTGAAACTCCCTCACAAGGCGACTTAGATATCATAGATCCTGCGCGACAAGCAATACAGACAGGACACATAGTACAACAAAATCACACATAATTCCATTAACAAACAAAACTGACCGCATGAGGGAATTGAATATGGTAGAGTTTTCTCTTTGGTAGGGAAGACCTGTAGCCAAACTACCGAAGCATCCCTATCCGCGAAGGACTAGCGCACGCAGGGGATGCCAAAGAAACTCCATGCTTCTCTCTAAGGAGAATGGTTTTAAAATAATAGGATATGACAGAAGTCGGATCCATATCAAATATACGACAATGGATAATCATGTGGTTGTGTGTGTGAGAAATGAATTAGTGATTTTGTGAAACTTTGGTCCAATTTGGAAGGGATAGATAACGTAGACTAGTGGAATAAACCACCATTTCTTAACGAGACTTAAGTTTAAAACGGTGCACGACATCGTCAGCAAAAAATTTATCACGTTCCTCCTCGTTGACGAGCACCCTAGAAGGCATTTGACTATTTGTTATGGCAGAGAGGGGAGGTCGAGAGGTGGTTGACTATCTTTTGGGAGTTGGTTGACCGTCTGCTGAGGCGGTGGATCATTTATTGAGAGTCAGTTGACCAGCTGTTGAGGGGTTTGACCTTTTGTTGGGAGATGGTTGACCTTATGTTAAGGCGGTTGACCTTTTGTTGAGAGGAGGTTGACAGTTTGTTTAGGTTTTGACCGTAGGTTGATGTCCTCATGTGGATGTTGACCGTATGTTGTTGGCCCTAAATCGGATTTCAAATGACCAGAGAAAGGCAAGATGTAGGGTTGACTCAAGGAGGCAACTTGGGAGATGGGTGAGGCCCATAGGTAGGACCTAACTGTGCCGATTCTGGTGTGGTTGGCTAGAATTGAACGCTCCGAAGAGAGCCTGTTCTGATGCGGGTAAGGGATGTTAACGTTGGTCTACATGTGGTAGTCACAAAAGGTGGCGTGCGATTCACAGGCGGTTTGGGATACTCTCTAAAGAGATGAATGTTGGATATACGCTCAAGCTATCACTAATTTGACCCGATAAATGGGCCATAACCGAATATAATTCGAAACTTGGATCACGGACACGCAAGGCCCACCACATAGGCCCGGAAAACACCCCGAGTGGCGAAAACCACTTAGGAAGGCCCAGGTGGAAAAATCACCCGGGGGCGACCCCAAGCAAGGGACCCTCGCTTGGGTTACCCGAGCAAGGAACCCTTGCTTGGGTTACCCGAGCAAGACCTTAGGGGTACCCGGGCGGGTACCCCCTCCGCCCGGACGAGTTCCCCTCGTCCGAACCCCTATCCCAGATGATATTTCGCCCGGGGCTTGCCTTTGGAGGCCCCACACCAACACTTAGCTATGATAAACTTATCTACGGTCGATCCGGGGTCAAATGCACCTTATTTACGGTCAATGCCAACTTATATTAGGAAACCACTGGAATCGGGGCGGTTCAATAGGAGCTCTATAAATAGAGACCTCCTACCCTCATTTGAAGGTAATCTCTCACTCTCTCTCTAAGCTCACTACCTCTCTGTAAAGATTATACTCACTTAAGCTTCGGAGTGGGCTTACCGGGACCCCCCCTCCCCCCCGGTGCCCATTTGCAGGTACCCAAGGAGAGGATCGAGAAGAAAAAAGCCCAAGAAGTAGAAGTTCGGGAAGAAGCCCACAAAGAAGAAGGTCGAGAAAGAGAAGCCTACCGAGGAAACTCGTGTGCAAACACTGGCGCCGTCTGCGGATTCGAGCAAGAAGCACGTAGCCTACTACCTAACCTCGATCAAACAATATGCAAATAGGGAACAACGGGGGCAGTAGTAGTCAAGCACCAAGGATGGGTCTTCAAGAATCAAACACATGGGAGTAAAAGGAGAAGATGGAAGACCAGCTACCACCTAAAGAATATCAACTGCCCTTGAATAACACCCCATCAAGCTCTACAATACCACAGTGGGGGGTGAGCCAAGAACTAACCCCAATGACAAAAAAGTGGACAGTCGGAGCAACGATAAATACAATCCATGGAGGCCTAGCCTCAGGAGGAGAAACGGACTATGCAAGAGAGGTGTATGCTACACAGTCATGGGAAGAGAAAAAGGCACAGGAAGGGAAGCATAGTAGGGGGACATCCACTTTGGTGGAAAGGATATAAAAAACCTGAGCCTACCTAACAACGAGGCACTTGTAGTGACCATCGACATCAAGGATTACCAAGTAAGGAGGATCTTGGTGGATGAAGGAAGTTCGACAATATCATGGCATTCAATACAATGATAAAGCTTGGGATGAAGAAAAGAGACCTGAAGCCCCTATATAACACATTAACAGACTTCCAAGGAGCAGCGTCATATCCAATGGGAACAACCACTTTGCCGGTGACATTGGAGGATGGGGAAATAAACCTTTCCTTCGACGCTAGCTTTGTCATAGTGGAAAAATTGTCCGGTTACAATGGAATGCTAGGACGTACCTCAATAAACAAATATGGTATGATTCCGTCTTTCAGGTACTCAAATTCCCGGGAGGAAAAGGAGTAGGGGAGGTTAAAGGAGACCAACAGGTCGCACAGATGTGCTTGAATGACATTTGAAGGAGTAAGCCAACAAGCACCCGCCAGATGTGTTTCTCATTGAAACAGACCCAAGGAGTAATATGGAAGGCCAGCACCTGCGGAAGACATAAAGGAAGTTTTAATAGAAGAGCCAGACAGAAAAATACGGTTGGGGACAACACTCTCCAATAGGGACGAAGAGGACTTAGTAGCACTCCTCAAGGAGTACAAGGAGCTATTTGCATGGTCTCCAAGCGATATGCCAGGAATAAGCGAAGAAGTAATCTCACACAGGCTAAATATTAACGAGTCAGCCCGACCAATAGCACAAAAAAGACGATCACTAGGGGAACCCAAGAAGATTGCAATCCGAGAGGAGGTGGGCAAACTGCTAGACGCTGAGTTCATACAAGAAATAAGATTCCAAACATGGGTAGCAAACCCAGTATTGGTGAGAAAGAACAATGGAAGATGGCGAATGTGCATTGACTACCGCGACTTGAACAACGCATGTCCGAAAGATGCATACCCGCTTCCACGAATAGACCAACTAGTAGACTCCACAGCAGGACATGAAGTAATATGCCTCATGGACGCATACTCAGGGTACAACCAAATCAAGATGTGCCCAGAAGATGCACCACACACGACTTTCTACGCGGACAGTGAGGTCTATCACTACAAGGTGGTGCCTTTCAGATTAATAAATGCAGGAGCAACGTACCAAAGGATGGTCAACAAGCTATTTGGGGATATGATTGGGAAAACGATGGAGGCATACATAAACGACATGATCGTCAAGTACAAAGTAAAAGCAAGCCATGAGGCCGTGACTTGCGGAAGGTATTTGAGAGGATGTGCGTCCATCAAGTATGATTAAACCCACAAAAATGCGTGTTTGGAGTGCAATCAGGAAAATTCCTCGGCTTCATGGTAAGACAAAGAGGAATTGAGGCGAACCTCGAAAAGCTACTTGCAATCGAAGAAATGAAATCGCCCACCAAGCCCAAGGAAGTACAACAACTTAACGCGTGGCTGGCATCCTTGAATCGTTTCCTCTCAAAGATATGTGACAAAGTGCTACCATTCTTTAAAAGTATTGCGAGCAAACAAGAGGCTTGAATGGACGCGTAGATGTGAAGAAGCGTTCCAACAGCTAAAACAACACATAAGAACACTGCCACCCCTAACACATCCTGTACCAGGGGAGAAGCTATACATGTACATCTCAGTAAGCGAGACGACAGTTAGCTCAGCATTAATAAGGGAGGAGAACGACGTTCAATTGCCAATATACTTTGTAAGTAAGACACTCGCAAAGTACGAAGTAAATTAAGTGCCAATAGAGAAATATCTATTTGCCCTAGTAGTCACAGCAAGGAAGCTCATGCCATATTTCCATGCACATGAGATAGTGGTACTTACAAATCAACATTTGAAACACCTGCTTCAAAGACCCGACGTGTTAGGGAGGATGGTCAAATGGGCAATAGAGCTAAGCGAATTCAGAATACACTTCGCCCTAAGAACGGCCATCAAGGGTCAGGCCTTAGCAGATTTCATAGCAGAATTCACAGGCACACAACCAGATACAATAGAAGAAAACCCACCAAAGCAAGAAGTAGGGGGGACAACAATGAGGACATCTGGACAATGTACACAGACAGATCCTCTAACCAGGAAGGGTCGGGGGCAGGCCTCGTAATATACCACCTCAAGAGGGAACTCCGTTGCGCTACACTATGGCTTTGATATTCCACGCTACAAACAATGAAGTAGAATACGAAGCTCTGCTCACATGCCTGGGAATAGTAAGAGGTATGAGAGTAAACACTTGGAAGTAAAATGCGACTCCCAACTGGTGGTGAACCAAGTCAAAGGAGACTACAACGCCAAATCCCCAAAGATGCGACATTACTTGCAAGAGGTGCAAATAACAATGGGAGATTTTGAAACCTTCAAAATCACGGCCATACCAAGAGAAGAAAATGGGACGCCGACTCACTGTGTAAGTTCGCCTTAGGGATCCCACAAGAAAAAGAGGTGCATTTTGCGGAAAAAAATACTACTACCAGCCCATGATAGGCGAGAGGTACAGGCAATTGAGGCACCGTCAATCGATGAGGCACCTAATTGGATGACACCAATCATTCGATACTTGAGAAGGGAAAATTACCCGAGGAGGCAATGGAGGCGGCAAGGGTAGAAAGACTAGTGGTCAATTACCTAATCATTAATGGTATGCTATACAAAAGGGGATACTCCACTCCCTACATGAGATGTGTGGCGGACCCGGAAACGGGTCGAATACTAAGAGAACTACACGAAGGGCGAGCCTCTTGCCACGAGGGAGCAAGGACAATAGTGAGGAAGGCCCTCAACCAAGGGTACTACTGGCCAACAATGAACAAGGAGGCCACAGAGATGGTACAAAAATGTGATGCATGCCAAAGATTCTCGAAGAATATAACCGCCCTAGCATCCAACCTCATGTCCATTACAAGCGCATGACCTTTCGCTCAATGGGACATCGATTTGATCTGTCAATTGCCTATGTCCAAAAGCCAAATGAGATACATCCTGGTAGCTATAAAGTACTTTTCAAAGTGGATAGAGGCCAAGGCTTTAGCCAAAACAACATAATTTCAAGTGATCAAGTTCCTCCAAACAAGGATAGTCACTAGGTATGGAGTTCCGAAAGTGCTAATAAGCGACAATGGACCGCAGTTTAAGGGTCATCAGGTGGAGTCATACTGTAAAATCCTAGGCATTGATCACCGCTTTGGGTCAGTGAAACACGCCCAGAAAAATGACCAAGTAGAATCTACAAACAAAATAGTCTTGGAGGGATTAAAAAGAAGAATCGAGGCATTCAGGGGAAATTGGGTGGATGAATTGGATAATGTACTATGGGCATTGCGTACAACCCAAAAAAGAACGACATGGGAAACACCTTTCAGTCTGGTCTATGGATCCGAGGCAGTAGCACCCATAGAGATAACAGTTACTTCTCATAGAACACAATACTATGAAGAAGAACGCAACGATGAAGAAAGGCGCCTGGAGCTAGACATGACAGAAGAAAAGGGATGGAGGGCAGAAAAAGCACAAGCAAGAATGCAATTGGCAACAAGTCGGTATTACAACATACGAGTAAAGGTCCGTCAGTTCCATGTAGGAGAAATGGTGCTGAGAAGGAACTTTGGACAAAATAAATAATATGTCCACAAAATGGGAAGGCCCTTACAAGATAGCATCCATCCCAGCATTGAACGCATACCGCCTAGAAGACGCGGAAGGACAAATATCCACCAACACCTTCAGTGGAGAACATTTGAAGAAATTTTACACTAGAAGGAAACGAAGTATACACTTATATTAACTAAGTTTATTATTACCAAAAGGAGATCTACAGACTCCAATTAGACTTTCCTTTCTGTAAGAAGTGATAATAGTGCTAAATGAATCAGATGTTTTTCAGGGACAAAAACAAACGAGAAAAGCACAATAAAACGAAAGGGGAAGTTCCAAAAAGAAAACTCAAGTATGATAGGGGGAAGATCCACATGACAACCCCAACATATAAAAAAGAGGAAGATCTATAAGGACAACCCTCCAACCGAAAATGGACGTAAGACCCACAGGGCCACCCTTACAACCGAAGGGTAAGATCCAAAAAGACAACTCTAGTATGATAGGGGGAAGATCCACAGGACAACCCCTACATATAAAAAAAAGGAAGATCTATAAGGACAACCCTCCAACTGAAAAGGGACGTAAGACCCACAGGGCCACCCTTACAACCGAAAGGGGAAGATCCAAATAGACAACTATAATATGATAGGGGGAAGATCCACAGGACAACCCCTACATATAAAAAAGAGGAAGATCTATAAGGATAACCCTCCAACCGAAAAGGGACGTAAGACCCACATGGCCACCCTTACAACCGTAAGGGGAAGATCCAAAAAGACAACTCTAATATGATAGGGGGAAGATCCACAGGACAACCCATACATATAAAAAAGAGGAAGATCTATAAGGACAACCCTCCAACCAAAAAGGGACGTAAGACCCGCAGGGCCACCCTTAAAACCGAAAGGGGAAGATCCAAAAAGACAACTCTAATATGATAGGGGGAAGATCCACAGGACAACCCCTACATATAAAAAAGAGGAAGATCTATAAGGACAACCCTCAAACCGAAAAGGGACGTAAAACCCACAGGGCCACCCTTACAACCGAAAGGGGAAGATCCAAAAAGATAACTCTAATATGATAGGGGAAGATCCACAGGACAACCCCTACATATAAAAAAGAGGAAGATCTATAAGGACAACCCTCCCACCGAAAAGGGACGTAAGACCCACAGGGCCACCCTTACAACCGAAAGGGGAAGGTCCAAAAAGACAATTCTAATATGATTGGGGGGATATCCACAGGACAACCCCTACATATAAAAAAGAGGAAGATCTATAAGAACAACCCTACAACCGAAAAGAGACGTAAGACCCACAGGGCCACCCTTACAACCGAAAAGGGAAGATCCAAAAAGACAATTCTAATATGATAGGAGGAAGATCCACAGGACAACCCCTACATATAAAAAAAAAATGAAGATCTATAAGGACAACCCTCCAACCGAAATGGGACGTAAGACCCACAGGGCCATCCTTACAATCAGAAATGGAAAAATCTACAAGGATAACCCTTCTTACGATAAAGAGGACATAAGGCCCACAGGGCCACCCTATCAACATAAAGAAACCCAACATGCCAATAACAAAAGGCGTGCTGAAAACACATCAAGGAAAAGAATACGACAACAACGGAGAGAAAACTCGAGTATCTAGAAATAAAACAAGGTTATCTCCAAAACAAGCAGGAGAGAAACACAAAGCCGCAACAATAAAAGAACCAACAGGCAATATCATCTCAACCACCCTTCACAAGGGGGGATCATCCTCTCCGGCAGGAACTTGTGAAGGAGTGGAAGTCCTAACAGCATGAAGAACGTGTTGGGATCAAAATGACATGGCATTGGAACTTCGAGTAGTGGACTTCTAGATCTCGCCGGGAGCTATCTCACTCAGGTATCTTTCTTAGTCGCGTGGACACTTAGTTTCCTTTTGGTGGCTTTGTGCTAGGCGAGGACATGAAAAGAGGTGGGGATGGCCCCTGATTCCACTCCGAAGCTTAAGTCAGTAATGGATATCGAGAGAATAATATAGAGTAATTGATAGATCTTAGATTAAATAATGAAAGTGAGTTCCTATTTATAGGGAGATCTTTACCGACTTTTTCAGGGAGGCGGCTACTATGCCTTGATTGGCTGTTTAATGGCGGTGGCTGCCTTTACTTGATTTGGTTGAGAAAGAAGGTGTGAAAATCAGTAGGTGATCAGCAGGTCGCCAGCTAGTGCCACTTTCTTCAGAGGAAGGTTTTCGTGGTAAAGAGGGCGGCGAGCAGGTCGCCAGCTGGTGCCCCTTCCTTCGGAAGGAAGTCTTCTCAGAGGCGGCGAGCAAGTCTCCACCTGTCTTTTCTTAAGAGGGAAGGTTTCCTCCAAGTATCTGATGGTCGACTCGACTCAACCCGTACTTTAGTAAGGAAGTTTTAATCCTCGACTTAACTTTTACTTCAACAAAGGGGAGCCTTGAATGAGTTTCTCGCCTTGTCCTTAGTCGTCTGGTGGGTTGACTTCTGTTTGTAGGGTAGTCGACCATTCATCTTTGTCTCCTTATTCTGGACTTGAATGGTCGATCATACGTTCTTTTGAGAACTCGACCTTTACTCTGTCGACTCGTACTAAGCTGCCTCGAATCATATCCAACACTTGCCCCCGAGACGTAAGTCGTTAGTCTTTCAAAAACAAAGGGGAATGAGTTATGTCGAGTACCTTTTATGATGAGAGGACTTTACTCTTCTGCAATCTAGGAATCAGTAGGGATTGATTTCCTTCATAGAGGGGACTTTCGGAAGTCGGGGGAGGGAGTCAGTGTTATGACTGATATCTTGATCGCCACCAACTGTAGGAAGTCGATGAATCAGTTATGACTGCTCATTTGTAGAAAGTTGAAGGAGTCAGTATTATGACTGATCCCCTGAATCGTCGTCGACTGTATGAAGTCGAGGAGTCTGTGTTATGACTGATCTCCTTTGTAGATAGTTGAAGGAGTCAGTTTTATGACTGATCCCCTGAGTCGTCGTCGACTGTATGAAGTCGTTGAGTCAGTGTTATGACTGATCTCCTTTGTATAGTTGAAGGAGTCAGTATTATGACTGATCCCTTGTGTAGAGGCGATTTTCGGAAGTCGGGGGAGGGAGTCAGTGTTATGGCTGATCTCTTGATTGCCACCGACTGTAGGAAGTCGAGGAGTCAGTTATGACTGCTCCTTTGTAGAAAGTTGAAGGAGTCAGTATTATGACTGATCCCCTGTGTAGAGGCGACTTTCGGAAGTCGGGGGAGGGAGTCAGTGTTATGACTGATCTCTTGATCACCATCGACTGTAGGAAGTCGAGGAGTCAGCTATGACTTCTCCTTTGTAGAAAGTTGAAGGAGTCAGTATTATGACTGATCCCCTGTGTAGAGGCGACTTTCGGAAGTCGGGGGAGGGAGTCAGTGTTATGACTGATCTTAATCGCCACCGACTGTAGGAAATCGAGTAGTCAGTTATGACTGCTCATTTGTAGAAAGTTGAAGGAGTCAGTATTATGACTGATCCCCTGTGTAGAGGCGTCTTTTGGAAGTCGGGGGAGGGAGTCAGTGTTATGACTGATCTCTTGATCGCCACCGACTGTAGGAAGTCGAGGAGTCCTATTTCATGCATATTAGGAGGAAAGAGATTACATCTTTATTTATTTCATTGTATTCAAGATACATAAAAAGGATCTTTCTAAACATAGAATTTCTTCAAGTGCTCCGCGTTAAAAGTTCTGTTGAGGCGTTGCCCCTGTGAATCCTCCAACTTGTAAGCGTTGGGGCACGGTATGCCGATGATTGTGTAGGGACCTTCCCACTTTGGGACCATCTTTCCCCTTTGATCAGTTGTTATGAATTCATTTCTTCGTAGGACTTTATCCCCTAGAAAGAACTGGCGTCGTCCCACTTTTCGATTAAAATATCTAGCGGTGGCGAGCTTCATTCTCCCCTGGACTTCTTCAGAGGCCCATCTTCTCTCGTCGGCTAGATCTAGATCAATCCTCCTTTGTTCGTCTTTTTGGTTGACTTTGTATGCAACGACTCTTTGGGAGACATTGAATACTTCAATAGGTGAGACGACTTCTGACCCATAAACCATGCTAAAGGGCGTCTTGCTCATGGCTCTCTTGGGTGAGGTTCTGAGTGCCCATAGTACTTGCTCCAACTCTTCAACCCATTTCCCTTTCAGAGAGGCCACTATCTTCTTTAATCCATTAAGGATCGTTTTATTGGCTGCTTCCACCTGTCCATTCGTTTGTGCATGATGAACAGAACCAAATCGATGGTTAATCGACATTTCTACACAGAAGTCGGCGAGCTCATCGCTGGCGAACTGAGGACCATTGTCGCTGATGAGGATCTTAGGGACTCCATATCGACATATGATTTTCTCTCGTATGAATTTAATCATTTAGTAGTCATGGAGGCCAGAGATTTGGCCTCTATCCACTTGGAGAAATAGTCGATGGCGACTACAGTATGCGTTCGTTGACCTGTGGATTGAGGTAGAGGACCAATAAGATCAATTCCCCATTGTGCGAAAGGTCAGGCACTCATCATGGGAGTAAGATCCGTCGGCGACCTTGCGATTCTAGGGGCATAAACTTGACAGGCAGGGCAGACTTGTACTAACGCTGTCGCCTCTTTATGCATTGTCGGCCAATAGAATCCCTGTCGTAAGGCTTTCAATACCAAGGTCTTGGCTCCTTCGTGACATCGCGCATCACCTCCATATAAGTCTTTCATTATCCTTTCTGTTTGAGGGGCGGTTATGCATCGGAGATAAGGGGTGGAGTATCCTCTTTTGTAGAGATATCCGTCCAAGATTACAAAACGGCCTGTCACCCTTTAAATTTTGGTTGCTTCTAGAGGATCTTCGGGAAGAGTCCCATTTTCCTGATAATTCTGGATGAGAGTAATCCATGAGTCGGAAGCTTGAATGTTGAGGATTTCAGCTCCGGCTTCCATGGCCGAATAAAGAGAACTTTCAACGAAGTGCACCGCTACTGGTGGGGTGTTTCCCCAGGTGAGTTTGCTGAGGGTGTCTGCTTCTTGATTCTCATTGCGAGGAATAGCCTCTATTCGAAAATGGGGCATGTCTTGGATGAGTCTTCGTACATCTCCTGCATATTTTTCATGTCTTCCCCTTTGGCGACATAGGTTCCATTCGTCTGATTGACAATCAACTCGGAGTCGCATCTTACCCTTAGGTTGGTAATTCCCATACCTTTGGCTATTTGAAGACCGGTGAGTAAAGCTTCATACTCGGCTTCATTATTGGTTGCTCAAAACGTTAAAGCCAAGGCGTAGCGGAGTGGCTCCCCATCGGGTGGTGTTAATACCAAACATGCCCCACACCCTAAGGCAGATGACGATCCATCAGTGTACAGCGACCATGGCATGGTATCATTGGCTGTACTTTCTGGTGTAGCTTTGACATGCTCTTCTTGTGGGAGAATAATGGGTTTAGCATCTGGTGTTATCATTTCTCAGCTATGAAGTCGGCCAATGCTTGGCCCTTGATCGCCTTTCGTGGCTCAAAGTGAATACGGAATTCACTTAGCTCTACTGCCCACTTAACCATTCTTCATGATACGTCGGGCTTCTATAGCAGTTGTTTTAGAGGTTGGTTGGTGAGCACCGTGATTTCATGGGCGTGGAAGTAGGGTCAAAGTTTCCTGGTTGCTATCAACAGAGCATACAGGTATTTCTCTATCTCCATATAGTTAGCTTCGGCAACGCCAAAGAGTTTGCTGACGTAGTATACTGGAATTTGGATGTTGCAAGTTTCCTTAACGAGGATTGAGCTCACCGAAGCTGAACTGACACTTAGATATTGGAATAAGGGATCCTCTGGTAGAGGTTTGGCTAAGGCAAGAAGGGAGTGAAGATGTTTCTTCAATTGTTGGAAGGCCTTCTCACATTCTGACGTCCACTCGAACTTCTTGTTGGCCCTTAGGATTTTAAAGAACGGAAGGGACTTGTCCCCCAATCTTGCCAGGAATCTCCCCAACGATGCGAGTCTTCCATTGAGACTTTGCACTTCCCTATGGCAGGTAGGCGAGGACATTTCCTCTATGGCCATCACCTTCTCGGGGTTAGCATCGATTCATCTTTGGCTGACCATAAAGCCCAAAAATTTTCCCAACTGAACTCCAAAAGCACACTTAGTAGGATTCAACCTTACTTGATGAAGTCTCATGCATGCGAAGGCCTCCTCTAAATCTTGGACGTGGTCCTGCCCTCTCTTGGTCTTGACCAACATGTCGTCCACGTATGCCTCCAGGTTTCTTCCTATCATGTGTTTGAAGGGCTTGTTCACCATGCGTTGATAAGTAGCTCCCGCATTTATCAAACCAAAATGCATGACTTTATAGTGATAGATATCACAATCGGCGTAGAAGGTGGTATGGGCCTCGTCCTTGGGATGCTGCGTATTTGGTTATACCCGGAGTATGCGTCCATGAAGCTTAGGAGTTCATGTCCGGAAGTGGCGTCGACCAGCTGATCGATTCTTGGAAGAGGATAGGAGTCCTTTGGGCAAGCCTTGTTAAGATCTCGAAAATCCACACACATCATCCACCTCTTGTTAGATTTTGTCACCAAAACTGGATTGGCGACCCAGGTCTGGAATCGTATCTCCTTAACAAAACCAGCCTCGACTAGCTTTCCTACTTCCTGGCGATTGCTGCCTTCTTCTCTGCCCCCATAGATCTTCTTTTCTGAGCTATAGGCTTTATGGCGGGATCTATTCTCAATTCGTGGGAGATGATTTCCGGGCTTATCCCTGGCGTGTCGCTGGGTTCCCAAGAAAATAACTCCTTGTATTCCCTTAAGATGGCGATTATCCTCTTGGCTAATTCTGGGGGGAGAGCAGCTCCAATCTTGACCTCTCTCTCCTCTCCTTCCAAGGTGACTTCTATTAATTCTTCCATAGGGGTGGTTCGTCCTCCTTCTTCTCGAGGATCCTCATTTGTGATGATAGAGAGGGTTTCCTTCTGGTTACTTCTTTGGAGGAAGTTGGCATAACATTGGCGAGATGCCTCTTGGTCGCCCCATACTTCTCCTATTCCGTGATGAGTGGGAAACCTCATGACTTGATGGTCAGTGGAAGGGACAATGCAATTGAGATTGGAGTTGTCCTTCCTAATATGGCGTTGTAGGCGTTGATCTGGTCGACGACCAAAAGCGTACATTTAAATGCAAGGCTTTCCATCCTTGACCCAAGATCACAGGGAGTTGTATTGCCCCCAGGGGGTAAGTTGTTCTCCCTGCAAATCCTACCAATGGGGAAGTCATTTTTTGAAGATTTCATTATTTGTACCCCATCGCGTTGATGATCTCAAAGGTGATTACGTCAGTAGAGCTTCCTCTATCAACCAATATTCTTCTAACCTCGAAATTACTTATTTGAGCTGTAATTACGAGGGCGTCTTCCTGGAATAGTGTTTCTCTCGACAAGTCCTCCGTAGAGAAGGTAACTATCATGGGTTCAAGCTCCCTTGACTCTTGCGAGTATTTGTTAAGGAGATGTCTTGAGCCGCATAGGTGTCTCGGGCTGTGCTCGACTCTCCTCCAACGGCGAATCCCCCTGACAAAACATTGATGTTGTTTTCTGGAGGGGATCTCCATTCTCGACCCTCGTGGGCTCGACGTCGGTGGTGTCGTTGAATTTCTCTTTACATAAATTCTAATTCCCTCCTTGCCAGGAGGCAATCTTCCGTGTTGTGCCCTTCTTCGTGGTGACTTTCACAGTAGGGGTGGGAACGACGAGTGCCTTCTATTTCTAGAAGTGCTTCCATCCTCTGTCGAGTTCCCTGAAATTCTTCCAACGAAACCCCTCGTATAGATGAGTTCTCGCCTCGATTTCTTGACGACCTTTGCGGACGATGATGATTAATCCGGGCTTGCTCTGCTCCTACATGGATAGTCGCTCGTTGAATCAACTCTTCCAAACTTCCCACTGGTTCAGTGTATTGAGTGATGGCTAAGGATTGGGAGTGGGTTCCAAACCTCCAAAGAACATTTGGATGGCTTCTCTTTCTGAGAGTTCACCTCTGGTATATCCTCCTTAAAATCGCCTGAAGTAATTCTCCAAGGTTTCATTCGACCCCTGGAATATACTCTCAGCTCTACGAGTTTGGTTCTGCCTCACTCGACTCCTTGGTGGTGCCATGACTTTTCGATCCTGTTTCCCACAGACGGCGCCAAATGTTGGGATCAAAATGACGTGGCCTTGGAACTTCGAGTAGTGGAATTCTAGATCTCGTCGGGAGCTAGCTCTCTCAGGTATCTTTCTTGGTCGCGTGGACACTTAATTTCCTTTTGGTGGCTTTGTGCTAGGCGAGGACCTGAAAAGAGGTGGGGATGGCCCCTGATTCCACTCCGAAACTTAAGTCAGTAATGGATATCGAGAGAATAATATAGAGTAATTGATAGATCTTAGATTAAATAATGAAAGTGAGTTCCTATTTATAGGGAGATCTTTACCGACTTTTTCAAGGAGGCGGCTATGCCTTGATTGGCTGTTTAATGGCGGTGGCTGCCTTTACTTGATTGGTTGAGAAAGAAGGTGCGAAAATCAGTAGGTGACCAGCAGGTCGCCAGCTGGTGCCACTTTCTTCAGAGGAAGGTTTTCGTGGTATAGAGGGCGGCGAGCAGGTTGCCAGCTGGTGCCCCTTCCTTCGGAAGGGAGTCCTCTCAGAGGCGGCGAGCAGGTCTCCACCTGTCCTTTCTTAAGAGGGAAGGTTTCCTCCAAGTATCTGATGGTCGACTCGACTCAACCCGTACTTTAGTAAAGAAGCTTTAATCATCGACTTAGCTTATACTTCAACAAAGGGGAGCCTTGAATGAGTTTCTCGCGTTGTCCTTAGTCGTCTGCTGGGTTGACTTCTATTTGTAGGCTAGTCGACCATTCATCTTTGTCTCCTTATTCTGGACTTGAATGGTCGATCATACGTTCTTTTGAGAACTCGACCTTTACTCTGTTGACTCGTACTAAGCTGCCTCGAATCATATCCAACAGAACGTTCAACAACAACCTCTCTTTCTTTCCTAAGAGTTAGAGGCGTCCACCTCCAAGCTAGATCTCCTCGACTCGATCTTAGCCTGGACTTGCGCAACAGAGACTGAAGGGGACCTCCCTAAATATCAACAAAACATAAAAACAGCGGCCAGAGGACCAACCACCAGCAAAAGAAGAGGAGAAACAACAGAAGCTCCCCCCTCCGAAGAGACATCTTCACTAACATCATTGTTCTCTTGAAACAGGGAAGGCCGATATTGAAACCAACCTTCAAGGCAAAGGTCACAAGCATTAAAAAACTCAAAGGCCTGCAAACCAAAGACAAGAAGGGGGGTGTCATTCGAAACCCCCATAGAACAAAGCTTCTTCCCCGAGACGCGACTCACGGACTCGAAGAAAGCCGTCATGTTCCCAATATATATCAGCTTCAGAGCCTACCTATCGTATGTGGAAAATTCGGAAAACTCGGGAAGCGCATCCGTCAATAGAGATAGAAGGTGGTCCAAGGACCAAGAAGCATCCTTGATGGATAAATGTCCAATTCGGGTTCGTGTTTACATTTCGGGCCTCGTAAACGTGTCGAAAATTACATCTCGGTTTAAAAACACCTCCCACGGTATCAAAACGGTCCGGAAGCGCCTTTACGCGCGTCCGGATTGCATTGCAACCCGGATGTCCGGGTTGCTTGCAATCCGGACCTCGCCGAATTGCCCAAATTCGACGAGGTCCGGATTACCTTACAGGTATCGCGCGACTACCGTATCCTCGATTACCGTTGCGTGTAGAGAAGTCAAGTTCGAACATTACCAATATGGATGACGGTTACCGCATGATCTTGAACCGTCATCAAACCGCTCTAAAACCGGGTCCGGTCTCAAGAAAGCCTATAAATAGGAGGTCTTGGCCACCCATTTTCACACATTCTCTCATTTGCCCAACTTTGGTATTTTGAGCTCTGACTTCTCTCTAGAAATTCTCTCTCTCTAGAAATTATCTTTTTGCCACTATAGTGACTTAAGCATCGGAGAGGGCTCCGCTAGCACCACCCCCCCTCTCCGTGCTAGCATTGGTACTTAGTGCAGGATCCGACGTTTGGGACACCACCGTACCGAGTCACAACCGTACCGAGTCACAACTGTACCGTGTCACAGCCTTACCAAGTCACAGCCAATCCGAGACGCAATCCTCACGAGAGCAAGTCTGAACACTCGTCAGTGGCCCAACCTCCGACGGAAGGGTTACAACCCGCACAACCACAGACGCATCCTCACGACCTTGTTCAATCCGGACGCAACATTGGCGCCGTCTACGTGATTCGAACAACAAGCTACTATACCTCAGAAGTCATGACGAGTGATCACAACCCTCCCGAAGAGGTGAAAAACCCAAGGAAAAGGCCAGGGCGTCCCAGGAAATCCCCGGCAAACAAAAGAGCAGGAGGCCAAGCTCCAGCTGGGAGCCAGTCGGGACCCTCCCACATCCCAAGAGCTACTTCTGTAGCTTCATCCATACCGACTGACAATGTGCCCAACGCACAGCACAGAGAGCCAAAAGACAAACACCACGCGCATGCACCTGGTTTCGAGTCAGAAATGCACGAGGATGAATCCCAAACAGAGATGCCACAAGACGAACAAAGACCGGGGGCAAACCCGATGCCCACCGTCACTCCAGCAATGATGGCTGCGCTGGAAGAGTTACTCGCATTCCGCGAGTCTCTAAAAAACCAAGGATACGCAGCTCAGCCACCTCCGGCCAACCAACAGTATGCTGCGCCAGCAAGAGAGATGTCGCAAGACACTACTCGCTATGGCAATCCTTTCCAGGGCGGACACCAACAAGCAAGATATGAACCTGCAATGGTCATACACTCCTTTCCAAGGAGCCCAACAGTGGAGGAACGAAAGGCAGACCCCATTCTACCACCCACAGCAACCAACAAGAGACGATCCTTTTCAGGCCACAAGCAGGGATCAATCTGACATCTACCGCAAAAATGGTCAGCAAAATCCTTCAACAGGTTATGCTGAACCGGTAAAAGGATTTACCGCCGAGATGTTAGAAGAAATGGTGAAGAAGAAGATGAAGGAGGCAAAAATGAAGGGTATACACGCTCTTGAAGAAAGGGCGTCTCACCCATTCGCTGACCATTTGGTGAACAGTCGCGTCCCAGACGCACTGTATCGAATTGGAGGTGACCCCTACCGTGGAAAAGGAGACCCAATTGAACATGTGCAAAAGCACGAGGCCTCTCTGCTAGGCAGAACAAAGAACCCGCATCATTTCGCAATGACGTTTTCACAAACTCTTGCCGGGTCTGCAGCGCACTGGTTCTTCTCACTGCCATGCGGAAGTATTACTTCATGGGCGGACCTAAAGGCCAAGTTCATTCAACGGTACATGGGCGAGCGCACGTTGTTAAAAGGGGCAAACGCTTTGGACGACGTCCAACAACAAAACGAGGAGTCCCTGGCCGACTATTACGTCCGCTTTAATCAGAACATTTCTGACATTCAGGGGAACCTAACTGAAGGAGAAATCGTTCGAGCATTCATTCGAAATCTCGGACGAAGAGGCAATGCCCTAGCTGAAAAAATGGCAAAGCGCCCAGCGGAATCCATGGAAGAATTAGCCGCAAGAGTCAAGGAGTACATAGACCTTGAAAGGTTCAGAAGCCAGAACAAGGCAAAAATCGCTGCAGCCAAGGCGAAAGATAATCCAAAGCAGAACCAACCAAAACCACATTCAAGTGGTCAACAAGGAAGACGTTGGCAACCTCAGCCGAAAAGACCTTTCCAAGGGGATTTTCAGAAGCCAAATGAAGTAAATCTTGCCGACTGCATCCCTCTGAATGCCCCGCTGTCTGTAATTTTGAAAGAAATGAAAGACGCGAATATGTGGAAGGAGCCAAACAACTTCAGGAAAGGCCCATTGGGAAGAGACAAGGACAAGTGGTGTGAAAACCACGAAGTCTTCGGCCACGAGACCGATAGCTGTGTCAGTCTACGCTTCCGAATCAACAACTTCGTCGTCAAGGGCGAATTGAAGCAATTTGTTGATCAGGGCAACAACCCCCGAGAAAGGCTCAACCAGAGTCGTCAAAAAGAAACAAGGGAAAAGAGAAGGTCAATGACAACCCTCCGCCAGCCAAGCGAGGTGTAATTAACGTCATACACGGAGGGCCTGCCGCCGGAGGACAAGTATCTAATGCTCGGGACATTTATGCATCCCAAGCAACAACACTGCCAAAGTACGGAAAGCGCAAGCAACCCGAGCAAGAAGATGCAGTCATCCAATTCTCAAGGGAAGACTTAAAGCATATCGTTTACACCCACGATGATGCTTTAGTCATTACCATGGACATTGACGGTTACGATGTGAAAAGAATTCTTGTGGATGGTGGAAGTTCCGCTGACATTCTACATGTCAGAGTCCTGGAACAACTAGGAAAATCTGTCAAGGACTTGTCCCCAGGAACCTTCTCATTAGTCAGCTTCGCAGGAGCGGCTACACAACCCTTGGGTACAATCACACTTCCTGTCATCCTTGGCCAGGGGTGGAGAGCATTGCATATCAACGTCACTTTCGTAGTTGTAGAATCCCTCGGAGCCTACAACGGAATCTTGGGACGAACAACGATCAATCCCTATGTGATTGTGCCCTCCACCGTCCACCAAAAGATGAAGTTCCCAACAGATCATGGGATTGGAGAAGTGCTCGGCGATCAGATAACCGCAAGACGTTGTTACGTCAATGCCTTGAGAGCAAAGCACCAATACCATGTGGCCATGGTAAATTCCTTCAAGAGGCAGAAAGTTGTTGATGAAAGAAAGAAGCAATTGATGGAACAAGCTGTTACAGTTTGGAACCAACAGGGAAGCATCCAGTTCTCACCATGGCACCAGATTTGGCTCGTTAAGCAGGGAGAAGTCGAGCCAATCATGGAATACTTCATCAGATTTGCCTCCAACGCCTCAACCGCGAAAGCAACAAGAGAAGAAGTGATAAGCGTGTTCTATGCAAACACGAACGCCAAATCTTTCCTTCTCTTTGGACGAACTCATGGATGGCAAACAACAAAAACCATGGCGGATCTAAAGGATAAGCTTGAGACAGCAGTCTTATGCGAGCAAGAACTGAGGTGGGGTACACCCCTCAGTTGGGACAAAGGAGTTCGAGCAGAAACGAACAACCAGGAAGACGCAAGCTTTGATATCAACAACATCTTCACACCGCTAAACACGGTGGCCGAAGACATTTACGTCAACCTGCTGGAAAACAAGCTCCCAAGTCCGCTTGTCCCGGAGACAGCTTTCTTGGGCAACAACATCAGAGAATGGTGCAAGTACCATAAAACTTGGGGGCACAACACAAACATGTGTCCACCATTAAACTGGGAAATTGAAGAATGCATCACGCTAGGTGCATTGAGGCGATTTATTGCAACCAACTACGCGACATCGTCATCAAACCAGCCATAATGAAACGGGAGAAACAACTATCTTTTAGATTACTTTGCGCATTCTAGTACTTCTAGTATAATCAATGTAAATACACGCAAGTATCTAATAAAGTCAATCTACATTTTTAGGTACACGTCTATCTCTTGCACGATATTTTTTGGATTAAAACGCGAGACAACTAAACTACGCGCTTATTATCTACATCAATAATCCAAGAAATCATGCCACGTGCAAGCAAAATCTAGCATACGTTATGACAACGTTTATCATCAACAACAAATGGATGACCACATAAAAAAGACATCATCATAGAGTCAAACACTTGGAGTAAAGCCCAAGACACTTTCAAAGACTGCATATCGCAAATACACATAATGAGAGATATTTGCATACCTACACCAAAAAGGAGTTTATTTCTCCTGAATTGGCATCTATCTCAAGAAGGCGCCGGCAACACAAAGCAATGACACTATGCCCACAACCAACTTATATGACGCAAGGACAACTTGCGGAATACCTACAAAAAAGGAACTTATAGCAATTCTCTGCTCAAGGTGACGACTATCCAAGAAGCTGTCATCTATAAGCAATATCTTGGATTAACACCAAGACCTACTATCAAAACGACGACTATTCACAAGCGTCAACCACAAGCAATATCTTGGATTAACACCAAGGCCTACCATCAAAATAACATGTCAAGGATAGAGACAAATCCTCATGATCATAGCCATTCCCTGGATTCAGAACAGGATGGGCAAATATAATAACGGGGTTGACCACCCTGTATAGCGGATGTCCTCTGTTTAGACGACAATCCCATGTTACGAATTCCTGGTATGGGTTCACTCTTCATAGCGGATGTCCTCTGTTTAGACGACAATCCCATGATACGAATTCCTGGTATGGGTTCACTCTTCATAGCGGATGTCCTCTGTTTAGACGACAATCCCATGTTACGAATTCCTGGTATGGGTTCACTCTTCATAACGGATGTCCTCTGTTTAGACGACAATCCCATGTTACGAATTCCTGGTATGGGTTCACTCTTCATAGCGGATGTCCTCTGTTTAGACGACAATCCCATGTTACGAATTCCTGGTATGGGTTCACTCTTCATAGCGGATGTCCTCTGTTTAGACGACAATCCCATGTTACGAATTCCTGGTATGGGTTCACTCTTCATAGCGGATGTCCTCTGTTTAGACGACAATCCCATGTTACGAATTCCTGGTATGGGTTCACTCTTCATAGCAGATGTCCTCTGTTTAGACGACAATCCCATGTTGCGAATTCCTGGTATGGGTTCACCCTTCATAGCGGATGTCCTCTGTTTAGACGACAATCCCATGTTGTGAATTCCTGGTATGGGTTCACCCTTTACAGCGGAAGTCCTCTACTAGACGACAATTCCGCACTACAGACTTTCAAAGTCGTGATGCGTGATTCCTGGACGCAGAAAACATGCATCACAATTCATACTCTCAAAAGTGCTACATGGTCCCTGGACGCAGGAATCATGTATCACAAATATTTTTACCAAATATTTTGACAAACACTTTATAAAATATTTTATGTAACAAACACCTTGCCAAACATTTTATCAAACAAGAATTTCAAGGTTCAAAAAACACCTTTTCAAAAACCCAAAAGTTTTTACGTATGCTTCCCCAACGCGGGTTGATACACGCTGGCAGGTGCGCACCCTGTTTAAAACTCATAAAATTTACAAGTAGAGTCTTGTACAACGTCGCCTTAGAGTGGAACTAAGAGACGGTATAAACTAGTATCTTGCTCAAGCAAAGATGACACATTGCAAACATACTACTTGTTAAGTCGCTATACGCGAGTTACTTGACAAGTTTCGACTGATATAGTGTCAAGCTATGCAGGAAGACGTACAACATGCTCAACGCAGTGTACAAACAATCTTGAATCAAAAAGTGGCTATCGGTCACGATTGCGGGGACTACGTTTACACTACTAGTCATCCACGTCCAGTAAACACAGTAAGCGATAACGGTATGAAATATTACTAACAAGTTATCATGCAAACTGCTGTGTATAAAACAGGTTCATACGACGTAGTTCAAAGCGAACAAGTCACAAACAACAACTCCAACAAGTTTCTAAACATAGAAGCCGGGGGGCAAACGAGCTCATAAACGAGTTCAACACATCGAAAAGATGACGCAAATCAAAGGAGTCCATCATCCCTGACAGGGCTGGGCGGAACAGGCAGATGTTGCACACTAGTGCCGCCACCATCTTCTCCAAACAAAAATGCAAACTCAGATGTTGCAGTATCTAAGCGACGAAACTCAGCAACTTGCCCAACAGCAGACTCCGCATATGGCCCTAACTTGTCAAAAGGAAAGCCAGGAGCAAGAATACTCACTCTACGAATAAAGTCCTCAACAAACTCGCTGAGCATATGAGTGGCCTTCGCTGTGGCAGCAGTAGTAACTGCGCTATCAAATCCAGGGGTAGAAGGGAACTTGCTAAGTCCCTCTTCAATGCCAGCCTTCATCTCTGCCTCACGAACTTCCCGGCAGGCAACCTTGTGCTTGCCTGCGTTATCAGAAATTGCCTTCTCAATTGCGGCATTCTCAGATTCAAGCTGAACAAGGCTGGCATGATCAGACTCATAACGAGCATCAAAATCCGTCTTCTTCAATGAAAGACGGCGCACCTCATCCTTGGCTCTCTCAAGCTCCTTGGACAAAGTGGCAGCTTTGTCAGCAATGGCACGGTTCTCCTGAACAAGCTCTAGCATGAAAGAGGCCATGTGCATCATGTCGGAAACAACCTGAAAACAAGGAAACATTGAGCATACATGTTCAGGAACAACAAACATAGCAAAGTAAACAAAAGAGATACTCACTGGAGAGAATCCAGACAACGATCTCTCAACAAACGTTCGTGCATCCTCGTCACTCGAGGGTCGGACAACTCGATCACCAGGAGGAATAGATCGATGAAGAACACGCACGCCAACTTCAGGCATGCTCAGCTGGGAGTTCTTGGGAAAAGTAACATCTCCTGCCACGTACGGCATCCACTTATCATCTGAAATATCTCCATCCAAAGGACGAAGCAAATCCGCACGTCCAAGTGGCGGGATCGCTACATGTAAACCAAGTAGCGTTATGCAAAAGCCAAATATAAAGCGTATAAAGGCACAGAATCAAGTGTCCAGCTTGTACCAGAAAGAAGAGAACGTTCCACCTCGGTCCGCTCCTTCGAGCGGGGGGCAGACAACGCATCCTCGCTACCGCCAGCTTCCTTCCCTTTATGGCAGGAAGGAGTAGGAACGGTCACAGTAGTCTTCGGATGCTTTGAACTGCTCGAAGAACGCGCCCCAGCGGTGGACCGTTTGGAGGAGTCAGGAGTAGCAACAACGCGGTCAGTAACAAGCGCCGTACGACCTGCAAGTAACATGCAAAGTTACAGCCCAATCAAGAAAATAAAAGATTGCTCTTTCAAAAGCTATCTACCTTTGCCGCGTCCAGAAGCCGCTGATGCTCCGGAAGCAAGTGGGGGAACGATCCTCCCGCTTGAAGCAATCTTACGAGCGGCCGCCGTCTGCAAAGACGAGCTATTTCCGTCAAACCAACCTACAGTGCAACACGGTAGAAAGTTATAAAAATGATCAACATACCGAAGCTGCAGAAGGGAGCACATGGATCCCAGCATCGATCAATTCCTGATCAGATGCACGTAATGAGCAAGTAAAGCCGCGCGATTGCTGACAGCGATATATCTGTTTTATCACTTCTTTATCCGACGTAGAGAGCTCCCGAAAAGCAGGCGCGAGATCAAACTCCCGAAAAGTCGTCCCCGCATCATGAACGAAAAAATAATGATGCCTCCAATGGTCGGCAGACCGATCCGCGGTAGCGACTAATCGGTAACTAGGATCCCACTTGGCTTCCCCAAGACCAAGTTCCTCGAAACCATCGCCCTGCAAGTTTGGCCAACGAACTTTCACACCGCACAAGCCCGCCGAGTCTGAACTCTTAAGCTGATAGAAGCAGCGAAAGAGAGTGCGAGAATAACACCAGGACTGCTTGTGAAACAACACTCTGAAACAAGTCCATACTCGAATCCCGTTGGGTGTGAGGTCTAAGGGGGAAATCCCATAACCGCTACAAAGATCAACCAAGTCGGAACAGTAGGGAAACCGTAAACCCTCTCTAACGTGTGATGTATACACGACAGATAAATCTACGGGCGGAGGAGTAGCATCTCCTAGACTGCTATCAGGAAGCACCTCAAAGGGGTAAAAAGCCTCGGTACAAGCATCGAGTCCGGAAGCACTCGCATACAAGGGATCTATCCAGGCGGTTGGTATAATACTTAACCAACGCCTCAGTCTCTCCAGCAAGAGATACCCCAACAGCTACACCCTCAACGGTGTCTAAAAAACTATCTGCCGGCAAAGCCGGGCCTACGCCCAAGTCATCCTCTATATCGGAATTAAAGGGAGTCTGCGATAGAGGAGTGGCAGACTTACTCATTGTATCAACGCGATCAAAGGGAAGGAAGCTCCGCAAGAAGTTACTACAATCCCACGACCTGCAAGAAGCATCAACATCAATGCGCGTATCAAGGTTAACGCGCGTATCAACATCAATGCGCATATCAAGGTTAACGCGCGTATCAACATCAATGCGCGTATCAAGGTTAACGCGCGTATCAACATCAATGCGCGTATCAAGGTTAACGCGCGTATCAACATCAATGCGCATATCAAGGTTAACGCGCGTATCAACATCAATGCGCGTATCAATGTTAACGCGCGTATCAACATCAATGGGCGTATCAAGGTTAACGCGCGTATCAACATCAAAGCGCGTATCAAGGTTAACGCGCGTATCAACATCAATGCGCGTATCAAGGTTAACGCGCGTATCAACATCAATGCGCGTATCAAGGTTAACGCGCGTATCAACATCAATGCGCGTATCAAAGTTAACGCGCGTATCAACATCAACGCGCGTATCAAAGTCAACGCACGTATCAAAAGTCAACGCACGTATCAACGTCAACGCGCGTATCAAAAGTCAACGCACGTATCAAAAGTCAACGCGCGTATCAAAAAGTCAACGTACGTGACTAAGTACCATGCACATAATAAAGTTGGTACGTACCATGGAAGGAACTAACATCCTAAGGGGCTATCATGCAAACGGGGGATTAACGCGACAAACCGTAAGAATCGAACGCGGCAACGCTTAAGGAAATTTTTTCTCTAAGGCATCAAGACGACAAGTGACTATGCCTAAAGTTATTGGGCAACCCCCGTCGACCAAAAAACCCGCCAAGAAGGAAAATCATGCATTTCAACCAAAAAAGCTTCTACACGAAGATACGGGGAATTCTACACCAAATACCTACGGAAATGGAAAATCGCCTAAATTATGGACAAACGACGATAATGACGGCATTCAATCAGCAATTACTCGACGTATAAGCCTCAGCAAGCAGTCCCACATGTCGACAACGAAAAATGACTTAAACAAACAACAACGCGGTGACATCGACATTCAAGTCGAAGCTGTCCGAAGAATTCGAGTTTCCAAATTACCTCAAAACGTGACGAAAGGTATTCCAATGGACTCCCCTCGTCGAGACGATTCCGGAAAGGTAAAGACCGAAACGAGGCGAGGCCGGGAAGGCGGCGCGTGGGCCGCACGCTCCGGTGAAGGAGCTCCACTCGCGGCGGCGCGTGAGGGCGCGTGCGGGGTCTTCTGGCGGCTCCGAAGGTGGCGCTGGAATCCTTGGGACGAACCGAGTCGAATGATGGTGTCAACTTCCAAAAACAAGCCAAAAATCAGACTCGAAACTCCCAAAACGTATCTAAGCTCCACGACGGCGAAGAAACTTTAAGCACAAAAGCAATTTCGGGAAAGAGTGAATGAATTACCTGCAAAGGGAGTGGAATGGTGAACTCCTAGGGTGCTGGAAGGATAAATGGGGATGTGTGTATTTACTAATCCCAAAGAGATGCTTTGTGGATAAGGATCAAAGGATTAGTTTACCTACACTCAAGACTAAACCCCTACTGTATACTCTACCCTCTCCTCTTAAAATATCTACTCCTATACATGTCTTGACATTGCACGTATCAAATCCGTTACTATACACGTATGTTGCAATCACATGATTCATGATTCGGTAATCACTTAGTTATTTTAGAAACGTACGATTTCTATTTCTTGCATTGCGTAATTACAATCTTGCCATGACTATTACTTATGTACGCATATGGATAGATACATGTTCGCATAGCGCATTACCGTTTGCTCATGTCTCCAACGATAATCATATTCGCGCATATACATTTCCTATTGCACTAACCATGATGATAGGAAATAAAGCCATTCGGCCGGAAAATCAAGCGACGGACGAAATCAAGATGCTTGCGTCCGACCAACGATCAAAACCGAAAGGTTAGCGTCAAACTCAAATTGGACAAATATCCCAACTTAAAATAGAGTCAAGAAAGGTTTTAAACCGTTACTTGACTCGGGGGCAAGTGATGGATAAATGTCCAATTCGGGTTCGTGTTTACATTTCGGGCCTCGTAAACGTGTCGAAAATTACATCTCGGTTTAAAAACACCTCCCACGGTATCAAAACGGTCCGGAAGCGCCTTTACGCGCGTCCGGGTTGCAGCAACCCGGACGTCCGGGTTGCTTGCAATCCGGACTTCGCGCGACTACCGTATCCGCGATTACCGTTGCGTGTAGAGAAGTCAAGTTCGAACATTACCAATATTGATGACGGTTACCGCATGATCTTGAACCGTCATCAAACCGCTCTAAAACCGGGTCCGGTCTCAAGAAAGCCTATAAATAGGAGGTCTTGGCCACCCATTTTCACACATTCTCTCATTTGCCCAACTTTGGTATTTTGAGCTCTGACTTCTCTCTAGAAATTCTCTCTCTCTAGAAATTACCTTTTTGCCACTATAGTGACTTAAGCATCGGAGAGGGCTCCGCTAGCACCACCCCCCCCCCTCTCCGTGCTAGCATTGGTCCTTAGTGCAGGATCCGACATTTGGGACACCACCGTACCGAGTCACAACCGTACCGAGTCACAACCCGTACCGAGTCACAACCGTACCGTGTCACAGCCTTACCAAGTCACAGCCAATCCGAGACGCAATCCTCACGGGAGCAAGTCTGAACACTCGTCAGTGGCCCAACCTCCGACGGAAGGGTTACAACCCGCACAACCACAGACGCATCCTCACGACCTTGTTCAATCCGGACGCAACAATCCTGATCCTCAAGGAAGAAGTAGTATTTCTTCCAGTGGCCACTACCATTCAAAGGCGGGGACGAATCGACGTTTATTGTTCCACTTAGCAGCACCTAATCCAGAAAGCCCCTATGGGACAACAAGGGGTGCCAGATCACTAGGGAGTAGAATCCCACCCCCCCCCCCCCACCATGCCGGATGTGTTAGAAGCTTCGAAAGAGACGAAGGGAGTAAGCTCAATATAGAGGATAAAAACAATATAAATCCGACCCGAGCGTAGAAAGTAGAGGGGCGGATTCAAGAGGAAAAATTCGATAGAACTTGCTGAGCTCCCAAAGTTCGGCATGATAAAGCGAAGCCCCACCTTAATCTGATGAATGTACCCCACCACCATCCTGTCCGGTGGAGGGGTAACAGAGCTGCCAAGTATAGCGGGCGACATGGCGAAAGGGGTAAAATGACTTCCCCAAACCAATCCAGCCGTCCTAGAACACAAGGTCATGAAGAAAAGCCAGCTCATCCTCAAGGATGGGCTGAAACCCGACCTTTGAATCCAAATCAGAGTCAAACCTCTTCGGGAGGTAATCCAAAATCAAGTCGGGATGAGGAAACTGCCCTCCCATAAAAAGCTTCTTGTGAGGATAACAGATTATGGGAGCATTAGAAGCAAGGCCGCCACGGGAAGCCTTAGGAGAATAAGGCTTACTCATTTCGAAGAAGAAGTGAAACGACGCTTCTTAGCCCAGAAAAAGCTACAAAAGCACGCCTGGCAATATGAGGGAAAAACGAAGGTCCGTCATAAATTACCAACCCCACCTCAAATCCATCAAGACCGACCTACCCAAGAGTACGTCCCAAAGTGCACAAAGATCAAATGCTTACTACGGGGGCAAAAGATACGTGCATGGACGATACTACTTGTCAAAGGGGGGCTATGATGAACAAAGCATGGAAAACACCCCCGAGGAGGGAGACAAATAAAATCACCTCAGCACTACCTAAGGTAATGAAAGAGGAACTAAACATCCTCCGTGAGGGCATGTATCAATTATACAAGCAAGGGATGACTTAGGCAAAGCGCTAAGGCACCCAAACAACGAGCAACTACCGAGTTCCTAAGGGGGAACATCTATATCAAACACTCACCTCAAAGATGCTCCAAAAAGGCTCCAATAAAAAGGAGACACGAACAAAAGGACAATGTCCGAAGGATAAGTAAAATGAGACCAAGGCTCGTAAACCCTCATAAAATATTATCATATGACGCGAATTTGCTTAAATCTAACAAAAGCATTTTTCGTATATGTAGTAAGATTCTCTAAAGCAGGGGGCATGGAAATTACAACGCGTCTCGAGCACTCGATAAAGGCCGGGATCGTCACAAAACCTTCCAAAGAGAAGGGGGCGTGAAAATCACGACGCGTCTGTGGCACTCGGTGAAGGCCGGGATCGTCACGAAGGTACGTCCTTCTACTCACTTGGGCGATATTCCGCAAAATAGAGTCAAGAAAAGGTTAAACCATTTCTTGACTCGGGGGAAAATGTTGGATATACGCCCAAGCTATCACTAATTATACCCGATAAATGGGCCATATCCGAATATAATTCGAAACTTGGATCACGGACACCCGAGGCCCACCACATAGGCCCGGAAAACACCTCGAGTGGCGAAAACCACTCGGGAAGGCCCTGGGTGGAAAAATTACCCGGGGGCAACCCAAGCAAGGGACCCTCGCTTGGGTTACCCGAGCAAGACCTTAGGGGTACCCGGGCGGGTACCCCCCCTCTGTCCGGACGAGTTCCCCTCGTCCGGACCCCTATCCCCGGACGATATTTCGCCCGGGGCTCGCCCTTGCCACACACCAACACTTAGCTATGATAAAATTATCTACGGTCGAACCGGGGTCAAATTCACCTTATTTACGGTCAAGGCTAACTTATATTACGAACACGCCACAACCGTACCAGGAAACCACTGGAACCGGGGCGGTTCAATAGGAGCTCTATAAATAGAGACCTCCTCCCCTCATTTGAAGGTAATTTCTCACTCTCTCTCTCTCTCTCTCTCTCTCTCTCTCTCTCTCTCTCTCTCTCTCTCTTCTCTCTCTAAACTCACTACCTCTCTCTAAAGCTCATACTCACTTAAGCTTTGGAGTGGGCTTACCGGGACCCTCCCCCGGTTCCCATTTGCAGGTACCTAAGGAGAGGATAGAGAATAAAGAAGCCCAAGAAGTAGAAGTCCGGGAAGTAGAAGCTCACAAAGAAGAAAGTTGAGAAGGAGAAGCCCACAGAGGAAACTCGTGTGCAAACAATGAGCAAAGCGTCAAGAAGAGTAGGCTAGCGCGTGGGTCAGAGGTCGGGCGATCGTGGTGGCGTGTGTAAGGCACGGTTCGATCAGAGGATATGGCAGTGGCTAAAAGAGACAGCTTCCTGACTCAAATAAGTCGAGTTTTCATCCGTTGAAGAAGTAAAGTTGCAGAAGTTAGAGAGTTTCTGAACAGTACAAAAAAATCAGGTTGACTAGGTTGTGTACCAAGAGTGAATTCCAAATTATCACCCTACGATATCCCAAATTTGTCACCAAGGACGAAAGTGATTATGATATAGGATGATAATAGGGCTATTATTATTTTTTTTTTTTTTGCAAATTAAATATATTTTGTATGTATTTTACATATATATAATAAATTTATTTTATTTTATTTTGGCCAAAATAAATTTATTTTATAAATATAGAGTTTAAATTAATATTTTGAAAACCAAATTAACGGTCGGACTGTAACCCGAGCACACTGATGGTTTGATTCTAATAAAATATCATAATGTATAATGAATTCGATTCTACGGGAAAAAATGGAGTCAGACTGAATAAACGTCGGTTTAATAAATATAAAAAATCTGAGCTGAACCTAGAGAAGTTTGGACTGGGTTGTTGGGACCGAGTTGAATGGGTTCGGATAGTGATGAACCGACCACTTAGTCGTTTCAAGATCTGGCCAGGTTTCAAACGTTGATTTGAACCTCCATATTTCTTTTGTAGAAAATAAATGTGTGGACTAGTAGTGTGAGTCTAAACACACACTCCTAGGTAATGTTCGGGCTCTTGTATTCATTTGCGAGTATATTATACATTTGAACAATTAACCTATGTATTATCCTGTCAAGTCGTCAACGTAACACCACCAACATCCTAGTATAGTAAAAAAAAACCTATATGTTAGACACTAAAACACATCAACGGGTGGTGAACCTTCATATTAATTAATTTTTTTTTCAAACATAAGATTTTCCTCAATATTGAACCTCCATCTGAGAAATGCCAAATCCGACACTAATATAGGGATTCGAACAATCAACCATATTGAAAATGTAGAGGGGATATAATTTTATTTGCTATGAAATCTAATCTTAAAAAAACGAGAGAACCTAAGCGTACTAAAACAATATATTGATTATGTAAATCCAGTTGAGACATGCTAACTAGCTCAGTGCAACACTAATGAAAACTGGTCAGTTGGTCTGGAAAGAAACAGTAAACAAATAACAAACAACTACACATCTTTATTTTCACCATAAAAGAATCACAACCTGCTTCATTCTTTAGAAAGTAAAAGAAAAACAAACACCACAGAAGTATAGTATGGTATTGGCGCAATTTGTCATGACTTTCTCGTCTCAGCGTCATTATCTTACCTACCATCCAAGAGAATCAGTATTTGTAGGTCTCTTTCCTAGCTTCATTTCTGCGGAAATTCGGGAATGAAAGCCAAAATTGAGCCGGGAGGGAGTGAAATTGGATCACTGGGGGTACAACGTGAACACTACATCCAATACATGCATCAATGCAATCAATTCCTACCATCAACAGGTCTCTCTCCAAATCAATATATATATATATATAATCAAGTAGTCAGAGAGTAAGAAGAGTAATCTCACGCTGCCACGTCATCAGCCACGTCAACCCTCTCCTCCAATCAACTTCCTCCAAAGTTCAAATCATCATTAAATATTTAACAATTTATAACTCAACAATATATATATGAAATATAAATTTGTACACAACATTTTCATGTTTATACTGTTTAGTAAAAAATAATATAAATTACAATAATATACGCATAATATATATCGGCTTAATATTTTCTTCAAATATATTGCTATGTATTAAAAGCAATAAACCTTTTAATTTTTTTAAAAAGACTATTTTTATGTCCAATCTTGCACTACTTTTATTTTCTATCCCGCGTGGAGCGCGAGAATGCACCTAGGTAATGACCCTACGTGGTGCGCATGATGATCCAGAAAGTTTCATGTATATAACATAAATTACTCATAATAATAATAAGGGTTAATAGGTCTTTTGGTCAATGGTGTTTGACAACTTTTGGGTTTTGGTCAATGATGTTTTTTTTTACCTAGTTTTGGTACCATATGTTTGCAGATTTTTTCTAGTTTTGGTCTAACCGTTACATCCCGTCCATATTTTGACATTTACAAGTCACGTGATCCACTCTAAACTTTCCATTTTGTTCAATTTAGTCCCTCTAATACTTTCCTAACATTTTTTGTGTTCAATTTAGTCCCGAAGTTTCAAAAATTCAATTGGACCTATTGTCCAATTTGGGTCAATTTTGAAACTTCGGGACTAAATTGAACAAAAAAAAAGTTAAGAAAGTATTAGAGGGACTAAATTTAAAGTTTAGAGTGGTTCACGTGACTTGAACATGTCAAAAAATGGACGGAATGTAACGGTTTGACCAAAACTAGAAAAAATCTGCAAACATATGGTACCAAAACTAGGTAAAAAAACATCATTGACCAAAACTCAAAAGTTGTCAAACATCATGGACCAAAAGACCTGTTAACCCTAATAATAATAATAATTCTAAGGTAAAATCATACAATCTCTATAAAAAGATCGCCATCAATAATCTACACTTCAATATTAGTTTATTTCATAATTTTTCATTAATTTCAAAATATAATTTATTCTACATATTTGTGGCAAAAAAATATTTTATATACAAGTAAATATATTTTATTTAACATGTCGCCCCGCGCGTAGTGCGGGGTTAGCACCTAGTTTGCCACTGTTTGCATCCGATCAAGCTTAAAATTCATATCAGCAACATAAATTGAACTGATTGTGGTTGTTGTTGTAAGTGTAGATCAGTTTCTAACTGATGTGTTAACACAGTAAAAACTTATGTTGACAACACTCGTAAATGTTTGATCTTTGAATTGCAATCAAGAATCAAAAGTACATAATAATAGATAGACAATTGATCGAATTATGCAGCAAGACATCAAACTAGCAACTATTGTTGTTGTTCCATTTTCATTCATTTGATTTGATCAACTAAAAAACTATTACAACACATTACTTATACAAGATAACTTCTCCAAATACTGACTCGAACTTCTCCTACATCTGCCTCCTAAATCTACTCTTAAATCTATCTATATATAATATAATTTGGATTAGTTTAACATATGAATGACACATAACATTTTATGCATCTTAGTTGTCAAAAAGAAACAATTCTATTGGTTGATCCAAATTTTAAGTTACAAATAATTAAATTCCAATGCCAACTAGACATCAACAAGCTCTAAAAATGCACAAACACCTCTCATTGATCATCACCAGCCGTTTTTTTAACATCTTTTTTCTCAACATAAAAGTGCATTCTCTCATCTATTTCATAATCTCTTTTGAAATGATTATTAATATGATTTTATATATTAGTTATTGTGATCTTAGATAAAAAATAATTTATTTAAAACCAAAATTCAATCTTTCATCTTTTTCATTATCTTTTTTGAAATAATACTATTAGTTATGATTTAGGTAAAACTTAATTTATACATAATTTAATATTAAATAAATATAACTCAACTGTTATTTAATATTTTTATTTCTTCGTCAAATTTGTATGGTAATTTTTTGAATTAGCATTTTATGCAAATGAGTTTATAGTACCATAGTATTATATATTTATTGTAAAATAAGAATATATACACATGTTACAATTTTCATATGAACATTTGTAATTATAAAAGTTAAATTATACCTCATATCTCCATATATTTATATTTTAGAAAACTAACTTAACATTATATATTAATATTAATATATATGCATTTTATTAACTAAATTGTTTTAACATATTTGAAACAAATATCTATCTATATCTATATATATATAATTTAGATGTGTTTCATGTATGATTGACAAGTACTAAAATAGAGTAATGATATGTATAAATAGACTAATCTAATAGGTCCATCTCATGTATTATCTCTCTTAGCTTATGTGGCATTCTCCACATAAGCATCTCTACATACTTAGTGGAGCTTGAAGCTCTCTATTGCACTACAATAAACCGTTTTTGTTTTTACTAAACCGTTACAAATTATCATCTATGTCTTCTCTCCCTCTATGCCTCTCATATTACATAAAGCATTAAATTTTAAGGAAGATATTCCCTCTATGTTATTGTCATATATAATTTTATTAATTTGCCATGTATATTGCATATATTTTAAGCAATATATATATGTCGTATGTGATATATATAATATTTACAAATAAATTTTTTATATTATTTTACATACAATAATTTTATTTGTATATTATCATATTGTGTTTTATTTTAATAAAATTTAAAGATAGAGTGACATAATTGCATTGGAACTTTTTTTTTCATATATTATCTATATACATAATACAATCCGATTACCCTTCATAATAATAACAAGTAAATAAATTAAAAAAAAATTAAACAAATATATTGGTCAACATAAATCATGAGTTACAAACTTACATTTACTTATGTGACATGTTAAAATCCTTCCTAAGCTCCTAAAATGAAATTTCATTTTGCTTCATTTTTACTAATATCTTATATTAAAGTAATATTTGAATTTAGATCAATAATAATATATGTAATAAATATAAAACAAAATTGCAATAAAATATCAGCCAAACATAAATAAAGTAAACACATAATAAAATATGTTAAAAATAATATGAATACATACATATATTAACAATTCATATGAAATACCATTTAAATTATACATAAATGGATTGTAAACAAATAAAACTAAAACATATAAAATATAGTTGATATATCTTTTAGTGAATATAATTATTATAGAACTGTATTTAGTTTCATTAATTTATAAAATTTGTAAAATAAAAAATATGAGGAGAATAAGAAAAGTGAACACAAGTGTTTAAAACAAATAAAAACAAATTAAAAAAAAATTTAATAAGATACTATCTATATATTTATTTTTTTATATAATATAATATAATATAATTTAGATGTGTTTCATGTATTATTGACAAGTACTAAAATAGAGTAATGATATGTACAAATAGACTAATCTAATAGGTCTATCTCATGTATTATCTCTCTTAGCTTATGTGGCATTCTCCACATAAGCATCTCTACATACTTAGTGGAGCTTGAAGCTCTCCTATTGCACTACAATAACCTTTTTTTTTTTTACTAAACCGTTACTAATTATCATCTATGTCTTCTCTCCCTCTATGCCTCTCATATTACATAAAGCATTAAATTTTAAGGAAGATATTCCCTCTATGTTATAGTCATATATAATTTTATTAATTTGCCATGTATATTGCATATATTTTAAGCAATATATATATGTCGTATGTGATATATATAATATTTACAAATAATTTTTTGATATTATTTTACATACAATAATTTTATTTATATATTATCATATTGTGTTTTATTTTAATAAAATTTAAAGATAGAGTGACATAATTGCATTGGAACTTTTTTTTTCCATATATTATCTATATACATAATACAATCCGATTACCCTTCATAATGATAACAAGTAAATAAATTTAAAAAAAAATTAAACAAATATATTGGTCAACATAAATCATGAGTTACAAACTTACATTTACTTATGTGACATGTTAAAATCATTCCTAAGCTCCTAAAATGAAATTTCATTTTGCTTCATTTTTACTAATATCTTATATTAAAGTAATATTTGAATTTAGATCAATAATAATATATGTAATAAATATAAAACAAAATTGCACTAAAATATCAGACAAACATAAATAAAGTAAACACATAATAAAATATGTTAAAAATAATATGAATACATACATATATTAACAATTCATATGAAATACCATTTAAATTATACATAAATGGATTGTAAACAAATAAAACTAAAACATGTAAAATATAGTTGATATATCTTTTAGTGAATATAATTATTATAGAACTGTATTTAGTTTCATTAATTTATAAAATTTGTAAAATAAAAAATATGAGGAGAATAAGAAAAGTGAACACAAGTGTTTAAAACAAATAAAAACAAATTAAAAAACAATTTTTTTTTTAATAAGATACTATCTATATATTTATTTTTTTAATAACATAATATAATATAATTTCGACATGATTAATGTATGGTTGACACATAATCTTTTGTATGACTTATTTGTTGGTTGGTCAGTTTTTTAAGTTACAAATAACTAAGTTACATATCCAAGTAGTTATTAATAAAAAAAAAAAAAGGTCTAAAATTGGGATCCATATCTCATGCCCTACTCTTCATGCCTCAGATCGTGCCTCACCGTTAAGATCTTGACACGTGTCCTGAGTGTAATTAATTTTGTAGTTTTTTTCTAAAAAACTATTGAGATTGGTGACCCTAGAAAGAAAATATTAAATCTAAAGAAATGTGTCAAGATCTTAACAGTGAGACACGATCTGGAGCATGAAGTGTGTGGCAGCTGGTGATCTAAATCCTAAAAGTGCACCTTGGTTTGTTCTTAGTTCTCACTGCACTTTTTTTCCACACGTTTTTTTTAACCAACATAAGTATATTCCATGATCATATATTTTTCACATGAATAAAAATTATACTTCAACCGAAAAAATAATAATTATATTTAACATTATTATCTAAAATATTAATTAAAGTTTTAATTATTTATTAATTATTAAATGTGTAAATTACTATAAAAATGTGTACGATATATGGTTTGTTATGAGTATATAAAAAAAAAACTGTAATATCTTATGCATAAACATATTATTAACTAACAAATAGAACTTTTGTTCAAGCACCTTAAGATATAATTATATAAGCTTATTTATAGATATACCTTAAATATGAAGTAGTGATTCATTTGCATTGAATAAATTATTTTAATTAGAAAATACCAATTGAATTAATTATCAGTATAAAAATCAAATTTACGTATTATTCGCGCAACGCGCGAGTAGCCCACCTAGTTACATCATAACTTCTTCTCTAAAACTGACACTTAACTCAATAACATCTGACTCTAACTTAACCAAAATTAGTTAACTAAACACTGACTCATGCTTAACTTCAGCTCCGCTCATCTCTAATCTTTTGCAACTTCATTGTGTCAGCAACACTTCTTACTATGTCAGCAACTCACGACAACTCTTCTACGTCAGCAACAACTCATTTTATGTCAGCATCTCCAGAATATGTGTCTACACATGTGTCAACATCATCTTCTTTCTTTTGCATTCCAATTAGTTCGACTCCAATCAAATCATTTTCTCTTCTTTCTTCTATACTCCTGCACCATATAATACATTTTGCACTTACACATCCTCCCTAAACTGAACCATCTTGCAAGGTGTTCAGTTTACAACATTGCATCTTCAACTTCTATTGCTCCTGCATACAAGTTCATATCCTATGCGTACACATATGTGACTGCATCACTTCTTCCTCTGCATAAGTTGCTGCAAATTCTTCTGTTTCTTCATCATCGAGCTCTATGTCTTCATCACCAGTCCATCTCGTTGCTGCACCAAATATTACCTTAACATATCCTATAATCCTAACATATCCTCCCCTAAACTGAATATTCTTGCCATAATTTCAGTTCAACCAACATGACACAACTACTAACTTGATCTAAGATGTTAAAAAACAAACTTACTAGACAAACAAAATTATCACTATGACATTATGACTTCTAAACTAAAAAGCATCTTCTCCAAAGTCTTTCATTTATCATTCTCAACCACTTAAACTTCCTATGTATCTCAGTGCAATGATTACCATTCCCTATATCATCAACAGACTCACACTTCATCAAGAAATTGTTATTTCCTAAGATTTCTTCAAATTGGGTGTGCTTCTTCAACCTTTATCTCTTGCGTTCTTGACTTCTAGTCATAAAACCTAACACCTCAAACACATTCTTTAAACGTAATTCACAATTCTCCTTTAACCTAACTTTCAACACCCATTTAATCTTAATAGCCCTATAACTATTCTCGAATAAACTCTTGTCAACATCTAGATCTATATGATTAAGGGGAGTACATTTTACCTTGTACCTTTCCAGATACCTTGTCTCTTTCACTCTTCCCTGAACTTGTGAACTTTGCACTTCTACTTGTGTATCACTCTCCAGTGTAGTGGGTGACTTTCCATCATGCATAAAATCTTCAGTATCTTCATCTTTTGTATCTTCAATTTCTTGTTGACACAATTCACCATTATGTTGACATTTTCTGCTACCATAGTGGTGTTCTCCATCTTCACTTTCTTCTTCAGAATTTCCACCACCATCGTGGTGTTCTTCATTTTCATCTTCTTTTTCTTCTTTTTCCATCTTGCTTTCTTCCTCTTCTTGCTGCTCTTTTTCTTCTTTAATTTTTTCTTTTCGTTGTTAACATATATCATGCTGCTGGTGAAACTGGATTTTTTCATTTTCTTCTTCTTCTTCTTCTTCTTCTTCTTCTTCTTCTTCTTCACCATTGTGATGGTCTTCATGTGAAACTGGATTCATATCATCACATATAGCATAGTGAACAAACTGTTGTTTTTCACTTGCTTTCGACGCTTTTTCTTTGGAAACATCTTCATCTTTAATGCTTTCAAATGCGACAACCTTCACGTGGTTGTTTTTGCAACGCTATAACCGTGGCTTGTCAACATCATTGTTCTTTTCAGTTGCCATCAACAAAAACTCATTCGGTTCTGAACTTTTCACCTCTGCAAAATTATTGTTCTCATCCTTTTCTTTAGGCAACCGTGCCCAACAAATAACTTTATAGTGACCATATTGGATGCATATGTGGCACTGCATATTAGCATTTCTTCTTCTTCCTCTGTTGACTTCATATTGGTCAAAAACTCTTCCATAGTAACTCCTTTTTCCATGGTGATTTCTTAGAAATCTGCTGCTTATTTTCTTTTGCAGATTACACTGCATTTCTTCTTTTTCTTCTTTATTGATGAATTCTTCATCTTCATGTCCCTTCCTCTTACATGTCCTCCAAACCTGTGAGTACCTACTTTCCCTGAATTTTGGTCATTCTTTGATCTGCCAAAATCAAAAGCAGCTTTCAAAGCTTGCTCTTCTCTAGTTGAATTTCGATTCAACTTTTGTTCATGAACCACTAATGAACTTTCCAATTCATCTAGTGTCAATTGGTGTAAATCCTTAGACTCTTCAATAGCACACACAACAAAATCAAACTTTGAACTAATGGATCTCATGATCTTCTCCACTATCGCAATTTCTTTTTTACTTCTCCAAACACTCTCATCTTGTTGCTGATTTCTAAGATTCTTGTACAATAAGACACGACATTCTCATCAGCTTTCATTCGAAAGAGTTCAAACTTTCCTCTTAGAGACTGCAACTGAGCCTTCTTCATCCTTGCAGTTCCAATACATTTTCTTTTCAACGAATCTCATATGTCATTTGAGGTATCTTTGCAAAGTATACTCTCAAGGATGACCCAATCTATTGCTTGAAATAATATGTGTTTTACTTTAAAGTCAATTAACTTACGTGACTTGAAGACTTCACAATCTAGGGCTTCTGTGCCAACACCATTGTCAACAACATCCCAAAACTCATATGTTTTCAACAAATTCTCCATAACAAGGCTCCAGTAATCAAAGTTCTTGCCATTGAACTTAGGGATTTCCAACCCAACAAAAACATCATTGTCTGCCATACTCCAATTTTATGCAAATCTTCAACTTGATGCAGAAAGGCTTACCTCCAGATCTGAACCGTGATGCTCTGATACCAAATGTATGTGTAGATTAGTTTCTAACTGATGTGTTAACACACTAAAAACTTATGTTGACAACACTCAATATTTGATCTTAGAATTGCAATCAAGAATCAAAACAACGTAATAATAGATAGACAATATATCGAATTATGCAGCAAGACATCAAACTAGCAACTACTGTTGCTGTTCCATTTTCATTCATTTGATTCGATCAACTAAAAAACTATTATAACACATTACTTATACATCTACAAGATAACTTCTCCAAATAAATGACTTAAACTTCTCCTACATCTGCCTCCTAAATCTACTCATATTACAGCATAACTTCTTCTCTAAAACTGACCCCATGGGCTAGGTCCGACCCTGGGTCGTGGTCACCGAACCCAGGGGACCCTGACCTAGCCGGACCTAGCCTAGGGCTAGGTCCGACCCTGGGTCGGGGTCGCCTGGGTCCGGCGACCATGACCCAGGGTCGGACCTAGCCCTAGGCTAAGTCCGGCTAGGTCAATTTGGGAAAATGGTTTGATTTTGAAGTTTTAGGACTAAATTGAACAAAATAAAAGTTAGGGATGTATTAGATGGACTAAATTGTAACAAAACTGAAAGTTTTGGGCTGGTCACGTGCATGACACATGCCATTTAACGGCTGTTTTTGACAAAACCCTAACGGAGGTACCAAAACAGTAAGGTTTGGAAACATATGGTACCAATTCGGTACGAAAAAATACTAGTGGTATGAACAGTGTAATTTTTGCAAACATGTGGTACCAAAAGGACCTTTAACCCTAACAACTGACTCTAACTTAACCAAACTTAGTTAACTAAACACTGACTCATACTTAACTTCAGCTTCGCTCATCTCTAATCTTTTGCAACTTCATTGTGTCAGCAACACTTCTTACTATGTTAGCAACTCACGACAACTCTTCTACGTCAACGACAACTCATTTTATGTCAGCATCTCCAGACTATGTGTCTACACATGTGTCAGTATCATCTTCTTATCTTATTTCTTCTGCATTCCAATTAGTTTGACTCAGTCGAATCATTTCCTCTTCTTTCTTCTATACTCATGCACTATATAATACATATTGCACTTACACATCCTCCCTAAACCGAACCATTTTGCAAGGTGTTCAGTTTACTGACAAGTTCATCTCCTATGCGTACATATGTGATTGAATCACTTCTTCCTCGGCATAAGCTGCTGCAAATTCCTCTGTTTCTTCATCATTAAACTCTATGTCTTCATCACCAGTGCGTCTCGTTGCTGCACCAAATATTACCATAACATATCCTATAATTCCAACAGTTGTTTAGTTTAATTTAAAATTGAAGGTGCTCAATTACGGAAGGAAGAGGTAGGTGATTCTTGAGGCTGTTGCTGTTGCTGAGGATGAGATTTGTGTTTTAGCTAACGTTTTGGCTGCTGAGTATCTCGTCTATGATGACCCACCGCGTGCTTCTCTTCTCATCGAAGTTTCCAAGTCTCACCTGGTATGAATTTCCAGCTTGTAAATACTGGCGATTGGGGGGGATCAATGGCCGAATGAGATTTTCTGGGTTTAGTATAAATGTGATTTTGGGGTCAATGACTAAGTGAAAAACCCGTCAATCTACAAAAAAGAAACTTAATACATTAATTGCTTGGATCGTAATCTGTAAGTCTGATGTGCAGGGACAAGCAACACCTTATGAAAGAGCAGTTTTTTATTGTATTAGTAATTGGATTTCTAAGAACAGAAACGATGATGTGACCTTTGATGTCCATAGCAAGGTTCTCTACATTTTTTGCTCGGATCAAATCTCCTTGCAGTAAATATATAGTCAATAACATGGCTAATCTTCAAATGAATTATAAGTCTCTGCTGCAGCTGTTAAAAGACTTCCCTAGAGACTTAGCTTCTTTGAAAAGAGCGCAGATAATATGCTTCTACATAGGTCGTCTGAATCCCTTTCTTGATCTTGCTCATCAGGTTCCTTCTCCAGAGGAAGCCCTTTCGAATAAGAATTTTAGTTGAAAAGAGACATCTAACAGGAGTGAATTTAGGTATTACGACATAATGAACAAGAAAGTTTCATTCATGGGATGCTCGCTTTTGCCTTACTCGAGCTCGGTCGAATGCGAGACGTTGAAGAAGTTGCAAAAAAGGGATTCAAGATAAACCTTAACGACCCTTGGGCACAACATTGTGTGAGTTATCCACTATCTATGCTTTCAGATCAGTCTCCAATTTTAGCCATTTACTATCTTGCTCATTATATTTTTGACACAAGTTCTTCTACAGATGTGCCATGTTCTTCAGTATCAATGCCGCTTCAAAGAGGCTATTGAATTCATGGAAGAATGTTCAGAGTCTTGGGATTCATGTTCATCATTCATGTAGTAGTCCTCCATTACAAAGATTTGTATTCCATCTAATTATATGCAGATTGTGTTCTTTTAAGTGACTTGAGACTTTATTTAGGTTAACACATCATTGGTGGCATGTATCTCTTTCCTACCTGGAATCACATTCTCCAATCAGAAAAGTTATCGACATATACGACAATCATATATGGCACGAGTTAGTAAAAGACGATGCTGCTTGTCCGGAGGTAGACGTTGATCTGCAGTATATACAGGAGACACAAATTCTTTTACTGTCTATAACATCCTTATCTTAAATGCTTATTCAGATCTATCTAAATGCTCTTGAACAAATAAGAACCAAACATGCATCAGATTTATGTTTTTTTTTTTTTTTTTTTGCCTCATGAATTCAAATTTGGAATGTTTCAGAACACTTGGCATCGAGAATTACACCTTGATTTGTTGATCCTGTGAGCCTTGGCTTGTGGTGGAGAGATTTGGAAAGCAGGAGAACTACTGTTGGGTGGCTTGAAATCCAAGTAAGGACTTCTTCATATCCAGGACAAGTCAGGCTAACCCTCAAAATCAATTTTTGAATATCGATCTTATCTGGGTTCTGTTTCTTGGTGTAGATTTTCGTAGATGAACGAAAAGAAGCAACTATCGATACTAAAACCACTCTTGGTTAATCTAAATAGCGTATCCTCTAATCTTCTTTCCTTTATGGTGAAATGTTCTGGTTTTATGTTTTGCAAAGTGAACATGAAGAATTGAATTGTATCAAATCTTGCAGAAGCCGTGCTTGAGTATGGGCAAGGGAAGCAGATAAACTGATAAATAAGCGTGATGGCTTTTGCTGGTATTATTATTATTATTATTTATTATTTAAAGAATTTTGGTTCAAAATTGAAATAACTGCTAAATTCAGTGTATTTCTTTGAATAATATTACATGTTTATGTAGCAATACAATAAGCTAAATTAGGAATAAGCTAAACTAGGAAAGCAATAATTACATGATATTTAACATAATTACAGAATATATTTAACACTCATCCTCAAGTTGGAGCGTATATGTCGAACATGCCCAACTTGTCACATATAGAATGAATTGAATCTTTGCGGAGAGGCCTGGTTAGAATGTCTGCAAGTTGGTGATTTTTCATAACGTGAATGAGTTAGATACTCGGAGGACAAGTGTATGTTCCCATGACAAGGTCTCGAATCAGGTGACAATCTACCTCAATGTGCTTGGTCCTCTCGTGAAAGACTTGATCTTAGCAATATGCATGGCAGATTGGTTGTCACAATGTAGCCTCATCAGATCATTATGGAGAATACCCAACTCGCTGATTAAACGTTTCGTTCAGACTAGCTCGCAAGCTGTGATTGCCATTGCACGGTACTCTGATTCTGCACTGGATCGAGATACAACTGTTTGTTTCTTACTCTTCCATGATATAAGTTTACCACCAAAGAAGACACAATATCCAGTGGTAGACCGTCGACTAGTAGAACAACCCGCCCAATCAGTATCAGTGAACGCTGCGATCCTATTATGCCCCTGATCAGAATATACTAGTCCTTTTCCTGGAGATCCCTTGAGATATCTAAGAATCTGGAGAGTTGCATCCCAGTGTGTTGTGTGCGGTGCTGACATGAATTGGCTCACTACACCTACTGGAAAAGAAATGTCTGGTCGAGTAACTGTCAGATAATTTAGCTTCCCGACCAATCTTCGGTATTTTTCAGGATCGTGTAGGGGTTCTCCATCATCAGGCATGAGCTTGGTCTCATGAATCATTGGTGAATCAACAGGTTTGCATCCAAGAAGCCCACACTCAGAAAGCATATCAAGAACATATTTTCTTTGGCAAATAAATATCTTTCCAGGAGATCGTGATACTTCAATGCCAAGAAAGTACTTGAGTTTACCAAGGTCCGTGATCTAAAATTGCTGACTCAGAAACTCCTTCAATGTCGAGATCCCTTCCACATCATCACCGGTGATAATCAGGTCATCAACATACGCGACTAGGATGGTTCTCTTCCCTTTCAGGTGTCTTTAAAATACGGAATGGTCATTAGCACTCCTGGTCATGCCAAATTGATTAAGTGCTTGAGAAAAACGCCTGAACCAAGCTCTGGGGGATTGCTTCAGACCATACAAAGATTTCTGCAAACGAAATTTTTTGGAAGACTCCTCCTAAACAACGAACCCAGGTGGCTGAGTCATGTAAACCTCCTCCTCAAGAATGCCATTGAGAAATGCATTCTTGACATCTAATTGGTACAGTGGCCAATGACGATTGGCAGCTAGAGAAAGACAGATCCGGACAGATGCCATTTTAGCAACATGAGAAAATGTCTCATCATAATCAATGCAATATTCCTGAGAGTATCCCTTTGCAACCAAGCGAGCTTTGAGACGATGTAGCGACCCATCAGGATGTACCTTGATCATATATACCCATTTACAACCGACTGCCTTTTTGCCAGGAGGAAGAGGACAAAAATCCCAAGTCTGATTGTTCCAGAGAGCTGACATTTCCTCCTGCATAGCACTAAACCACCCTGGATTGGCCAAGGCTTCTGTCACATTTCTAGGAACTGAGTAACTGTCAAGACTTGTTTTAAAGGCACAATGTTCTGTAGATAGGGCTGCATAGGAACATAAGCTATCTAGGGGATATCTGGTACTGGGGCAGTGGTGGGAACCTTTTCAAATGGCAATGGGAAGGTCAATATCAGAAGTAGAGTCAGGTCTGGGAGTTGGTATGGAATCAACTTGTTGTATAGGAGATGGTGGAGATTCAGGTAGGGGTTCAATGGTTGGAATGGGTGCTGCACGAGTCTCATGATCCTGCATGGTCTGAACAGAGTTAGTATTAACAGGAAGCTTCTTATCTCTTCGAGTATATACGTGAGTAATAGGAGGCTTAGGAGGTGCATTATCAGTCTCGAGTGTAGGAGAGCGGACTTGGACCTCAGGATATGTTAAAACAGTCATGATCGATGGAGAATTACTAGACAAACTAGGTTCAGATTTAAGGAAAATGGTACAGATTCCATAAAAACAACATCAGATGAGATAAAGTATCTCCTAAGAGTGAGACTATAACAACGATAACCTTTCTGAGTTCCAGAATAGCCAATAAAAACACAACGAACAGACTTTGGATCTAGTTTTGTACGGCCTGGTCGATTGTCGTACACATAACAAGTACAACCAAACTATGTAGTTAAAAACTCGTTTCTAGGTCGTAAAAACGCACGTTTTTACGTTTTTACCATAAAAGACTAGTTAAAACGTACCAGAATTGCTTTCTGAGTAGAAACGGGTAGAAACGCGAGTAGAGTCGTAAAAACGGGTAGAAACGGTAAAAACTTAAGTTTCTACCCGTTTATAGAATTTTTACCTTAATTTGCTAAAAATTGCTCAAATCTAATAAATTATGTCAATCCCACAAAATTTATCAACCAAACCTACGAGAGTTTTTTTCATGGATCGTAATTTGTGGGTCAAATCATATTTTATTAATTCAAAACTTATTCTTATTCTATTCAAGTTCAGTATCCATTAAATATTTAATAATATGCAAGAGTCTTAGACTCCATAAATATATTTTTCTCTTTTAAGTTTTTAAAATAATAAAATATCAATCGAGATACTTGCCCACACTACAATTGACCCGTCAATTATTCTCACGATTCCACAACAATTGCTCACCGTGACGACTGAGGTGACTACTGGTGGGGCCATATCTTTTATTAAAAAAATGTTACAGGCTATTAATGAGTATATTGAATATTTTCGTATCTCTTTTCCATAATTACATATATGTACATTTATACATTTTATTACTAATGTAATTTTAGCATTGGTAGAAACTTACGTTTTTACGTTCCGTCTTTACGACTCGACTTTACCTACCCTTTTCCGTCTCTACTTAGAAACTCGTTTTTGACTGCATAGCAACCAAATATCTTCGGTGATACCGGAAACAAAGGTGCAGAAGGAAATAGGACATTATAAGGTATTGCACCATCAAGAACAGATGAAGGCATACGGTTTATCAGATAACATGCGGTTAGAACCGCGTCAGCCCAGAAACGATGAGGAACATGACCATGTATCATCATAGTGCGAGCCACCTCAAGTATGTGTATGTTCTTTCGTTCAGCCACTCCATTTTGTTGAGGTGTGTATGCACATGATGATTCATGAATGATGCCATTATTACTCATATATTACACGAATTCATTTGTGAAATATTCTTTTGCATTGTCACTACGAAGGGTTTTAATGGTAGTGCCAAATTAATATTTCACAAACGAACAAAACATTAAAAATTTTGCAAACACTTCGTGTCTAGATTTGATAACAAACATCCAAGTTGCACGAGAGAAATCATCAACAAACGTGACGAAATATCAAAAATCTGAAATAGATGTAATTGGGCATGGACCCCATACATCTGAATGTACTAAATTAAAGATACCAGCAGATCGACGAATGACCCTAGGTGGATGGGAAGTACGAATATGTTTGCCCCTTAATACATGACTCACAAACGAATTCAGAGACATAATGAAATTCAGGACGGAGTGTTTTTAGAACCTGTAGGGATGGATGCCCCAACTGATAATGAACCTCCTTAGCACTACTAGTGCTCTTGTACGCAACTCGTTGAGGTGAGCTTTCCAGGTAATACAGACCGTTGTGCTTATATGCAGTGCCAATCAACTTGTTAGTCCCCAACTCCTGAAAGACGCATTTAGTTGGAGTGAAAGTAACTGAGCAATATAATTGTTCTACTAATTTGCTCACTGACAATAGATTTTCTGGAAAAGAAGGAACATATAAGACAGATGATAATAGCATATGTGGTAAAATACGGGTAGATCCAATTCCTTCTATATGACAGGTAGAACCATTGGCAATTTGGACAGGTGGTTGTGATGTAGTAGTAAGTCTTGACAGTAAACTTTTGTTACCAGTCATGTGATCAGTAACGCCTGAATCAACAATCCATAATGATTTTGATGCTAATAAACAGTTGGAAGTCATACCTGGAGAGGCCATAATAGACCTCGGAGTGTGGAGCTGAGGTGTCATGTTGACACGAGTGAAGCCCAGCTGCGCAAGTTGTTGAACAATCGTAGCAATTTCATCTGCATTAGTGTGGCCGCTGACTGACTGATTGACAATCGACTGACTTGCGCTCTTACCCATGTAAGATTTTGCAGCTAATACTAAGTTCTCCATCAAGAAAAAGTGGAACTGATATTTGCTATAGAACCAGTAAAAATTAGGCAGCAACAGTTCAGAAACGAAACAAAAACCAGCAGCAGCTCAGAAACCAATCAGAAACGAACCAGATTCTAAAAAAATCAGAAATGAACTAGAATCGGAGCAACAGCAAATCAGACCAGATATTCAGCAATCAGATCAGACCAGTTTCAGCAATCAGACCAGACCATACCAGTTTCAGCAATCAGACTGGACCGGTTCAGTAATCAGACCAACTAGCAAAATAAAAATAAAAAAATAGCAGCAAAGGGGATCGCAGCGTCTGAAAATTAGGGTTGTCAAACCAGATGTCCAGAGGAGGCTATTCGGCAGCGCCGGAGCAGCACGGGAGGCCGGTCGGAGTCACAGTAAACAGGAGGCTAGTTAGTGGTGGCAGCAGCTGTAGCCGAAGACAGCAACAACAGATCAGTCGTCAGAGAGTGCTCTGGTGGGCAACGGTCGGCAGGAAGGAGATGTACCGGCTGGACCACGATTGGGCTGAGCAGAGGCGGCTGTGGACTAAGCAGAGGCAGCCGGTGGCCACACAGGAACAGGATGACTGAGTAGAGGCGGCTGTGGACTGAGCAGAGGTGGCCGGTGGTCACACAGGAACAGTAGTTCTTGGATACAAGAGGTTTGTTGTCGTATAGTTCAATCTAATACATTCTAGCTACCAAGAAAACTTCTTCTCCAAGAAATCACCTAAAATGCATTAAAATAGATTCGGCGCCAAATCTAAAGAAATATAGTTATGGTTGATGAAATCATATTATGCTACACGGCAGAAGTGACGATTCGGAAATTAAAATTAATTCTAGAAAATACTTTATTTTACGATTTTTTTTTGCTAACAACAAAATAATGTGAAGAGTTAGTTATATATATATATATTAGAATAAAAAACAAGTTAAGAATAAGATTTATATACATTTTTAATATATTATTATTTTTAAATAGATTTTTAATGGATCCTTTTCGATGAATGTGAATGTCCTTTTCGATACATCAAACATATTTATACCTAGTGTTAGGAGTTTTTGACCAATATAAGCCTTCATGGACAACCAAATACAAATATAGACTGCATGAAAAAATAATTACAAATCTGAGGCAAACCGAGATTTCACATCTCGGTTTGGATTTTTTCATCCAAACCGAGATGTGAAATCTCGGTTAGGATTTTTTTTTTTTTTTAGGGTTTAGCTAAAAATCCACTTCCTAACCGAGATGTGAAATCTCGGTTTGCCTCAGATTTGTAATTTTTTTTCATGCAGTCTATATTTGTATTTGGTTGTCTATGAAGGCTTATATCGGTCAAAAACTCTAGTGTTAGGGTATATTAAGAGAAATTCTTGGAGCGTAAAATGTTTTTAAATTTTATATATGTATTTAATTACTATATATATATGATGTAATTTGCTGCTTGTAATTAAGTAAGCTAGAAGGAGGATCTTTGTTTGTTCTAATCATTTTTTAAAATTAAGTTTGGATCTAATTGTTAATTAATAATAATATCGGTGCAGATATTGTATGTTTTAAAAAAAAAAAAAAATACAGAACAATGATCTTTGAAATATTGGAGCGACACCTAAAGTGCAAGTGGAGTGCACGTTATATTTCTGCAGATAACTCCATTATTATTATTATTATTATTTTCCCAAATAAGTCATTATTATAATAATAAACACAAAGTTGCATCTTTGGTACGTACGGCCTACTTCAACGGATAAAATAGTTTATATAATTCTGACGCAATGATAAAGTATATCAAATAAAATAAGTCAAGTCAATATATAATAGTATACTTTTTAGGCCATGACTAACACTGCAGCTAGCTTGCATAAACATGTAACGTAGATTTAGTTCAATGAGGAAGATCATTTGCAAAATAAAGCCACATGATAATATATAAGTAGTAATAGTTATATGTGAACTGTCACATTCTGTAAATATAAGTTCAATCATCAATGATTAAAAAACCAACCCAAATCGATCTCACTTATATGTAGATGTTAATCAATAATGGATGATCATTACAATATATTTACAAACTTCTAAAGAAAAACAGAAACAAAACTCGACATAACAAGGTAATATTTGATTTACTAAAAATTTAACACTGAAAAATTAGTTGAGAAGAGAAGCACACTTGAAAAAAAAAACACATATTAATGTAATTTTTTTTTATAATCAATACTTCCCTTTCAAGAAATATATTTATATATACACGTTGATATTTTTACAGGAAAAATGATTTATCATAGCATAAATATTAGTACTTTTTTGGCCAATTATATATTAATATATTCATCTTTGCCTGTATATATATATATAACATTTAGTTGGTTTAATAACTAGTATATCCATTCTAATATATATATATCATTGCATGTATATAAATATAAATATACTATTTACTTATTTCCATAATTAATACTCCCCACTGATAAATATATGTTTATAAATTATTAGATATTGCTATATTTGCTTTAAATTTGTTATATATATTCATGATAATTTTGAAATATTTAAGTCTTTTTTTTTCTCGAAAAATATTTAAGTCTTAAATTAGTATATATATATGGAGTTGAATTATTAGAGAATGATTGCCTAATGATTATTTTTATATTACATATAAATCACCCTATAGATAATTTAACGAGAAATTATTAGATATTTTTTTTACAGTTATGGAAACAAAAAATAGAAGTCGGTGGAGATGTCTAGTCACAACACATTAGGCGCGTATAATAAACGCCCAACTCGTTCGATAAGCCGAGTAGTGTATTATATCAGTCCTACTCTCCCGAGTCGTCTCCCTCTCTCTTTTTAAGCCGCCATTAAAGCATCTTGATTTCCTAACAAACCTTCATCAGATCCCAATACAACAACCTTTTCACAGCTCTCAAATCAAGGAACAACAGAAGAAGTAATGGGCGTCGATTACTACAATGTCCTGAAAGTGAATCGGAATGCCACCGATGATGACTTGAGGAAGGCGTATAAGAGATTGGCGATGAAATGGCATCCCGACAAGAACCTCGTCAACCGCGAGGAGGCGGAGTCCAAGTTCAAAGTCGTCTGCGAGGCCTACGATGTCCTCAGCGACCCGCAGAAGCGCTGGATCTACCATCAGTACGGCGAGGAGGGCCTCAAGAATGGAGGACCTGCGCCACAATCGCCGTCATTCGGCGCGTCCCGGCCCGATTCGTCTTCGTTCAATTTTGATCGGAGGGATGCAGATGATATCTTCTCTGAATTTTTCACCAGCACAGATCGGAGTAAGAGTACGGGTAGGATTTTCCGCGAAAATAAGAGAGACGGTAGCCGCCATGCCAGTGCCAGGAATCAGAGTAATAGCAGTAACAAGGCTCCGCCAGTGGAGAAAACATTGCCTTGCAGCTTGGAGGAGCTTTACAAAGGCGCAAGGAGGAAGATGAGGATTTCTCGCGTTGTTGCTGATGAATTCGGGTATTGTTCTTTATTAATGCTTTTCTCCATCTTTTTTACGCAAGATTTCCTCTGATCTCCGATTGATGATTCCATAACTTGGTGGATATCGAGGTTTTGCAGTTTCTGCACTGTTTTTTGTTTGATCTCAAGTATAGCGCAACTAATTTGTTGAAATTGTGAAGCCAATTGATCTACTTTTTGATATGTCAATTGATTGGATTGAATGAAACTGAAAATACGGATTATGCTATAAGTTCTTGGTAGGAATTTATAGACCATCAATTTTGTTGGAATCAAATTCAGATCTAGTTTCTTTGAAGATATGAATTATTGCTGGAATTTTCTTTGATTTTGATGCATGAGAAACTATAGTGGCTTAGCTGCAAAGACTTTGCTAAATTTAGTATTTCATAGTTCATACCCATGACTCTTCCTACTTTATATGTGGAAAGTAAAGTATAATTCCAACACTTCATAGTAGTTGTTTGCATTGAATTTTCCTGCTTCAACAAAGTACTAAAATTTCAATTAGTAGGTTAAACTGTATCTGGACTTCCGAGTATCTAAATAAGTGTGATCATATTATTATTGGTTGCTAAAACCACAAAATTCTAGAGACAGCCTATTATTGGATTTAGTTTCAAATTTCTCTGTGCTTACTGCTTAGAGGAGGATCCCAAAAATTGCACTTTTGCACTTGTGTCCATTCTTAGATAGAAGAACTTCGTAAAATTATTCATGTTCTCTTGTATTACTGTTGATGTTCTACCTCCATAAATTGTTGCATTCCTATTGACAATCATGCATTGTACTTTCTGCATATGTGAATTCAGTTATATGTTCTTCACAATGCTGACATGGTATCCAAATTTGCAGAAACCCCAAAACAGTCGAAGAAACACTGAAGTTCGATATCCTGCCTGGCTGGAAAAAGGGTACAAAGATAACTTTCCCAGAGAAAGGCAACGTCAAACCCGGATTTACACCGTCTGATCTAATATACGTGATAGATGAAAACCCACACTCGGTTTTCAAGAGGGACGGCAACGATTTGGTGACTAATCAGTCAGTGACACTCCTGGAGGCTCTAACAGGGAAGAAAATCAATCTTACAACCTTAGATGGAAGGAGTCTTGTTATCAATGTTTCTGAGATCATCAGACCTGATCAAGAGGTGGTGATATCAAATGAAGGAATGCCCAAATCCAAGGATCCCAGGAAGAAAGGCAACCTTAGGATCATGTTTGATATCATGTTCCCTTTGAAGCTCAGCTCTGAGCAGAAGTCTGATCTGACTAGGGTGCTAGGATGAGTTGATATATAGTTCTTGGTAACACTTTAATTAATTAGCATGGATTTGATTTGACAGAATTATTGATTTATGGTAATGTATATATTATCATCTATGTTTGCACTTGCAAGGACGGTTGTGCATATGTAGTGGCAGATGTTGCCTAGCTTGTTGGTAACGTGATGCAGCAATAGATAATAATAAGGGTTAATAACTAAAAAACTGTCCAAGGTTTACCCTATGTTAAAATTAGGTGTTTGAAGTTTGAAATATTAAAATGGACTGTCCCAAGTTTCATTTTTGTTGAAATTTGGTGTCTCGGTGTGATTACTTTAGAGAAGTCAATTCTGACGAAACCGTATGTCAAATTCAAGCTTTCATACACACTCATTTCTCGTTATCTTGCTGGGACCGTCACCTAAAAAGTTGGTCACATCCGGGCAAGTAAATCTCGCTCTATTATCCTTGGAAAATGGCTCTACACCAATCTTCTAGAAACTTTTTTTTTAATGTTCAATTTTTAGGTGAAATTTGATGATTTTGTGAAAAGTAAAGAGTGATTGATTATGAGTGGGTTGGTGGGTTGATGAAAATGATTGAATGGAGATGAAAAGACGCACAAAGACACCAAATTTCAATAAAAATGAAACTTGAGACAGTCCATTTTAACATTTCAAACTTCAGACACCTAATTTTAACATAGGGTAAACCTTGGACAGTTTTTTAGTTATTAACCCTAATAATAATAAGGGTTAAGAGCATCCACAGTGGTATTACGTAAAGATTATGTAAACGTGGGTCCTACATGTTTATTTAAGTAAAGCAACAAAAACTATCTACAGTGGTTTTACATAGCATTCCTTAAAGATGGGACCAACACGTAAATTTATGTTTTTACATAAAGCATTCCTTAAATTTAAGTAATGCACTATGTATTACGTAACCAATTTTTTATTATAAATTATTTCATTTTATAATTAATGCTAATATCTTATTGGTGGTTGTTGGAAAATTTAATAATAAAATATATTTAAGGAATATGTTTAAGTAATACGATTGCAAAGAAAATATTTTTTACGTGTGTCTTAAATTTACGTATTACTTAAAATGTACATAAATGTCTACGTGGAAACTTTAAAGAATACAATTTATGTAAAACCATTGTGGATGCTCTAAGAACACAATAGGGGCCTGAATGTTTGCCCATGTTGCCAAAAGGGGTCTGAATTGAAAAAACGTATTATTTAGGGTCTGAATTTTGAGTTTTGTGTATAAGTAAAGTCTCCGTCTATTTTTTCTGTTAAAAGTGAGGAAAAGTGGTCACATGCTTGGCATGTGACCAAAAATAATTTGAAAACCCGAAAATGCCCTTTGAACAAAGTGTGTCTCTCATATGTTTGACCTAAAATGACGAAAATACCCTTTAAGCCACCACAGCTCCGGCGACCACCACCACCCCGACTCCGACGACCACCACGGCCTCCGGCGACCACCACCGACCTCCGGCGACCACCGAAAAGCTCCGATCGGAGCTTTTTTTGGCTCCGATCGGAGGCCGGTGGCGGTCGCCGGAGGCCGGTGGTGGTCGCCGGAGCCGGGTGGTGGTCGCCGGGCGGTGGCCGGAGCGTGGTGGCCTTAAGGGCATAATTAGTGTGTAGGGGTATTTTAGACATTTCACATTTTATTAATTAAATTGATAAATTGTATAATAATTACAAAATGATATTTTTGTCTTTTCACGTGGTTCTGTTAGATTTAACAGAAAATTTGGACGAAGACTTGAAAAAACACAAAACTCAAAATTCAGGCCCTTAATAATACGTTTTTTCAATTCAGACCCCTTTTGGCAACATGGGCAAACATTCATGCCCCTATTGTGTTCTTAACCCTAATAATAATAATAAGCTGTGATTTCCTTTGTTGCGGTTTTAGTGTGAAATTTAGAGTGAACGTTAATAATTTTACTTTATTTGGAAATGAGTGGTACTATGATTTCGTGTAATTGGTCAAAAAAGTGGTAGCGTGAAAAACCTAACAATTTGTTGAAGTTGAAAAAAATTAAATATTTTTCGTTTAAATAAAGTTGCAGTATAAATATAGAAGGATACCTATTCATCTAAATAAAAATAAGGGTTTGTTTGAGCTGACTCCAACAAAGTGAAATACCAATTTTGCCCTTTTTACTTCTGAATGCAAACCGATACACCGCTTCTCCCCTATGTGCATTTCAATTCAAACGCTACTACTGACGGTTGCAATTAACAGCCCTTATATAACTAAACCCTAGCGGCAGTAACTATTTTCCCACATATCTCACCCATGCCTTCTTGCTCCAGACAAGTCCACTTCTATTGGCTTTGAATTTCCAAAACCATAACCCTCCTCCATGTAAATTGGTTCGCTGCGCCCTACCAACGATAAGAAACAAAGATGGTGGCAGCGCTGCATTTTTTCAACTGGTGTCACTTCAATTCGTGTCGGGTTATTCGCTTCGTCTATTCTACAATGACTGAAAATATCTTCATGATCCATCTGATAGTATAAAGGTTTGATATTCCTTAGACCAATTTAGTTGTATCTGGTTTCAGAAATTATATATATATATATATATATATATACATTCACGCATCAGTGTTACAACTTTGAGGTGTGTGGATGGTTATTGCTAGTCTTATCCGTTTATGAACCTACTCATGTATTTAATTAGCCACACTTCATATCATTTTCATAGTTTAATAGTAAAGAAAGTGTAACGGATCTTGCATCCTCTATTGACTGACTCATTTATTTTGTTAAACAGAACAGTTCTGTCTGAATGTGTTGTAACAACAACAAATTGGACAAGTTGGTCTCATAAGAGATGGCTCGTTTTACTCACTAACACTGATATATATATATATATATATCTAAAAATTCTTTAAATAAACTACCTTGAGATATAGAAATGTGGGGTTACTTCATTGGAAAGGTTTCGACAGTTGAGTGTTATTCATCAACCAATATAAAGCGTTCTTTAAATTGAACTTCAGAAGTTAATAATAGTATATATATATATGCTTCATCTCCGTGTCATTGTATTGTTCCATGTCAACAATGATTTACAACTACCATATATGATTACGCAGTTGCAAAACTGCATGTTTTTCACTACTTTTACGGTGATCAGAAAAATATTGATATGTGATTGTTCAAAAATTGACTTGAATGTATATTCTTAGAGCTTTGTTGAGTATTATCTCTTATATTGCAGCATGCTTCACTTGTATTGAGGTTATGTTCCGTGAGTCGAAAGACCAAACCAAAATTCAGATCAGAAATGTGTGGTGGTTACTTAAATAATCAATATGTGTCTGTATTTTTTTAAGTCGTATCATTCAAGATGGCCCCTATATATTAAGGAGATGAGACCTCATTCATGTTTCATTTGCCCCCGTCTGTTCATGGTTGATGACCTTTGTAGTAGACATAACTTTGCAAATGAGTACACAATAAGGCATTGTCGAATTTTCTTTAAGCTAAGGTTGAGAATGGCAAGATTTAAGTTGGCTTGAGTTAAACGTTGGATCATGCCAGCGAGAACAAACACAAAAAACTTTCAAGGAAGATTACACCTCAACGACCACTACTCAAACTGATCCATGCAGTTTCTTCACTGATACCTCCGCCCTTCCATTAGGCAACTGGTCGTGTCATCACAACAGGAGAAACTTGGCTATCTGCCAAATAGAAGCTCACTATGCAAAACTAAGCATTATTATGATTTTTCTCCTCTCAATTGTTCATCCTTACTATTAATTATTATCTTAAGCACCTGCAACGCACGTGTTTATTTCTCTAGTACTTTTAAAAGATAATGAAAATGATGATGAAAGAGGAGGTAGTATGGCTAATCCTTTGGGGCCATCTGAATTGATGGATATACACCCAATTACAACATTAACGAAATGATTGGGTAACAGAGTGGCTCGATTACAAGTTAAAAGGTAGTAAAATTTGACTAGGTCACTAAGGTAAAAAGACACCCCTAAATTTTACCCCCAAAAGCTCCCTGTCCCGCCTAGCCAGGACGTGTCCGGCTTAGGCTGAATTGGACACCATCCGATTTTGTTCAACCTAGACCCTGAAAGTCACGCTCCTCATGTCCTCCCGTACCCCGCCTCTTTGTGCTTACTCTCCATGTCGTCTCAATCAGTTCGTCGTACGCGTAACCCTACATGGGAAGTGATGCAGGTGAAAAGGCAACTATCGGTGTCGGATTTTGGCGCGCTTATACAGTTTTTCATGTGGAAACGGCAGTCTGAGCAATACCCATGGTTTTTCCATGGAGTACAATGTTTTGCGGTAAATTTCCTTCATCTAAAGGGTCAACATTTCAGTTTATGTTTATTTTGGTCGTATTTGCAATTTGTCGGTTTTGTTAGGATCTATTTGTTATTTTCGTATTTGTAATAGGTTTAGGGTTTTGTTTTCAGTATTTAAATTATGTTTAGCCGTCTTAGAGAATTCGGTTTTATAGATTAATAAAAAATTGAGATATTCCTCAATCGTGCGTCGAATTCTCGGTAGTCTTTAAATCAACGAGTGTTTGTGTCTTGTACCCCATCTATCCCATCACGCTGCATCAGTAAATTCACGATTCTGGATTAGGATAACCCTTATTCCGGATTAAGGCTTATCCAAGTTTAGTGGCACGGATCCCTATAAATGCTATTGTCTCCATCATATTGAGGTTAATCACTTCTACGCTATTTTATTACTATTGTACTCTATGTTAGATTACAGGGCTAAATACTACGGAAACTCAAATACGGTATATGCTAGTAATCACAATTACGCAGCGGAAGATGTGCACATACCTTAAACGCTTTCCGTAGTCCCAAGATCTTGCTGAGGGCGATCCACCGGACGGAACCCGTAGAGGTTCTTGTTAAGGAAGCCCTAAGCAGTATAGTCTCCATAGCACAGCCTCTGATCGATTCTTGGCAGGGACAGACCTCCGGAGTGTTTGCTCAAAGAAAATTGGCACAGCCTTGGTGAAGGTATAGGTTCGGCCGAAACTAGCATGTGTTAGGGATGAGTGTTTTCTCTCAAATTACCACAAATGAAGAATTGTGAATTACCCTAATAAAACCTCTAACACTCCCTATTTATAGGAGGAGCAAAGTGGACAAAATTGCCTACACCTAATATTCGGTCGGCTATGGTGTATAAGGGAGGTCCAATTTTGGGGCCTCTCATGTCAATTGAGATTTGGGTATGGCCAAATTTCCCTAATGTGTCATTTAACCAATTGTCTCAGGTAACATATACATATTAATGGGCTTCTATTTACGGCGCCCAGTCACCATATGCTAACATCTCCCACTCGCCGGAATGGGAGGGTGCCTATTAATGTATTGTTGTCCAAATCGCATCAACATTTCATTCTTCTGATCTTGTCCCTGCTTCCGAATAGTTTATACGAGGTTTGTCGTGCGACCGACGGATACGACGGGCATCGTGCTACTCATCTGTTAGGAGTGTTGTAGCGCCCGCGGAACGTTGATTCCCTATTTCCAATCAACATTTTTAAAACATTAAATTGTATCGCCTTGCATCCTAGGTCAACTGTTAATTATCCAATTGCCTAGTTTCCACATATGAATACTTCTCCAAGGCATCCGTACAAGTATTCACAATCTTCAACTAATATTCGGCTGGTGGCCACCTCGTGAATACAAGAGTCGGTGAATTACATGTGAACTTGACCATCCCCAGCGCTCATATCTTTAGTCAAACCCAACCGGTTTCCAAAGACGTGGTCACTTGGCCTTTCTTCAGCACTACACTCGTACGCCGGGAACTGAACATTGAGCCTGACCTTAGATATGAGTTCTGAGTCCATGAGGATACTTCAGGTGCCTCTTCATAAGGCTACCGGGATCAATCGCACGCTCGAGGTGAAGAAGTTTGCGCCCATCTTAATCTCGAGGATTCTACCTAGCACAACCGAGCCTGACCCCGTGGTCGAACATGGAACGCGTAGTATGAAGCACGCGTCGATAGCATACCCGAACATTGTCAGGAGTGGGATATGTCAACAATGCTATCGCGAAATTTTCATCTGGCCCAGAATGTGGTGAATGACGAACATAATTCATCACGACGATGTGCAAAACGAAGATCATGTCGTGTTATCCCCCTAGTTCGTTCCACCTTGTCTGCTAGCCTTTGCCTCTGAGTCCGGTAGAGGTTCGCCCCTCTCCTACAAGACGACCATGCCTGTGTGACAAGGCAATGCCCACATTCGACATAATTTAGGCAGAGTATTGCGTCTTCCTACGACTCAGTTTATAGACCGTAAAATCCGATGTAATCAAACATTATGACGTCGATGAAACATAAACTCGATTTGCAATTCTTTCGTTTATTAAAAATGTAACTTTCAGTCATCAAAATGTTATCACAAATAAATGCCCACTTTTAAACCCTACGCAATCCAAGTAATTTAACGTATTTTTTAATAATGGTTTAATTAATGAGTCGCTACCATCCTTTCAAGCAAAATCATATTTCATCAAAAGAGAACATTTTTATTGACCGAGTAAATATAGTCGTAAAGACCCTCTGTACCGATATGTCGGCAATATAGGTAGCTTCCTACTAGCAGTTACCCTGGACCCTGCAAACTTTGTAATCTATTCAAAAATAAAAACGAATTGTACAAATTTGAATAAATATTGTTTATGGATTCTATGAAACTAAACTTCCCTCAAGTCAATTTTTTTAGATTACGAAAACGAAACTATGCAAGGGTCAAGAGGAAGTTGGAAAGCTACCTACGTTGCCGACATGGCTTCAACAACTTATACGCAATAATATATATTATTATATATTGTTTTATTATAATTATTATTTTTAAGTAAGAGCAGACTTGCACGTCTTGGCTCACAACTCACAACCATCTCTTAATGTATTTTATTAATTATATCATGAATAGAAATCCCTAATTCCCTATGCTATTATATAGTATATATCTATGCAGTTAATTGATTCCTTTTTAACAAAATAAAAAAAAAAAAAAAAAATTGATTCCAACTTTTATATATAGAAACCTTAAATGAAATGTCACGCTTTTCAGGTAGTAACAGTGTTATTGTTCGTTGCTTGATGAGTCCATCATCACCTCTCTCCCTCTGTTCCCTTCTTCTTCCCCTCCCGCGCAATCCAGGTTCTCGACGAAATGCCTGAGCCATGCCATCCCTCATCGCCGCCGCTACACCCCTCTACTCCCTCCACCTCCCCCACCAATCTCACCCTTCTCCTTCCTTCTCCGTTTCCAGACCCAATTTCAAAACCCCTGGGGTTTCTGTCGATATGAAGATGAGGGATTGGTACTCCGCCTCTGACCGCTCTGGATTTGTGGCGGCAAGGTGCTCCAACAATTGGGAGAGTAAACCGGACTTCGATTTGGAGGCTGAGATTATGGAGTTCATGAGGACTTCCGGAAACCCACACATGTTTCCGACGAAGAAACAGTTGATTGATTCTGGGCGGAAAGATTTGGTCGATGCCATTGTTGCGCAGGGCGGGTGGCTCTCTTTAGGGTGGCCTTCGGATGCTGAAGATGGCCTCACTTTTCACGATGACTTCGATTTTCGGACTCTGGTCAGCAAAGAACAACCAGGACTCTCATCATTACCTTCTAATCCGCCGTTATACTCCGAAGTATCACAGTAAGGTTCTTCTTGTTCTGTTCTCTTCTTGGAGGTTTCTAGTAGTGTCTCTTTTGGCAATACACTAAGGTCATATTCTTAAGGTCAATCTCCTTGCTGCATTCATTGTCTTCAAAAATGGCCTGCTGCCCCCACTTTTTGTTTTTTGCTTGAATTATTTTTCTTGATTTGGTACACAGTGGAGTTGCTTATCTTCACTATCACCTTAGGTTGGTATATGCTTAGGCTTAGATATTTACTACCACTGATAAGACAGACCTAAGAGTTGGCTTTATATTGCACTCAAAGCTTTCTTGATGAGGCCTTTTAGTTAGATGTGAAGACTATTTTGAGTTGGACATGAAGATGTAACAATATAATTGCATTTTTCTGTATGCTTAACAGAATTTCTCCATCCTAGGATTGTTTGGGTAATACTCCCATGACATCCTTAGTTTTCACGTTATTAGACACAGTTCCTTTATATCTCCTATAATGATTATATCATTGCCAGTCTATGAAGTGTGACAATATGTCCAGGCAAGATATTCTAGGCATTATGGTGTAGCCGTTTAAATTTTTAGTATGTATATGTATGGCAAATGGATTTTTTTTATCCTGTGGTTTTTAGTATCCTGAAATTTGATAGGCAAATGATAACGAAACAGTAAAAACCTAGTTTATATCATGGAAGGAGTGTATTTCAATGGTTTTGAGTCTTTACACTAGACAAGTAAAAAACTGCTCAAACTACATTTCTAGGTACTGGGTAGCAAATGTTTGATCCCTCTTATGTTTTCAGTGGTTTTGTTTTCTACTGCAATTGACGAAACTCAAAATGCCATGTTGAATTCATAAGTTACCAAGTGCAGGCCTTTCTTTGCCTGAATAAGTAACTAGAATGAATACGAATAATTTATCCTTGATGATCTGCGATTGCAGAGAATCTTCACCTGAGGATAGTTCTGGGGTTGATGGTATATTGAGTAGATTGGAGAAGGAGAGGGAAATCACATTTGGATTTGGCCTTAGAGATAAAGGAGTCAATCACAGTGTTTCCAATGATAAAGATAGACATTACTGCTCTCAGGAAACACAAGCAGATGAGGTCTGTTCATTTATAATTAAGTTAACAATTTCAGATTTTTTTCCATTTGCTCCACCTATTTTGGTGTTTTCATTTTGATGTATTGAAATACTTTGTCATGGATGTTGCTCGTAAAAAGACAGTTGCTAGATACGAAAGAAGGCTCAATGCTGCTTCAATAAGCTTCAGTAATGGAACAGTGAGTAGTTTGGGAGCTGAGGTCGATCCATCTGAAAATTCCTCGATTGTAAATGACTTTAGAAGCACGCATCAGACAGAGCAGTGGAGAACATGGAGTTCTCAGAGAACAGGTTTTTCCAATGAAGATTTTGAAGGTAATTTATTGTCGTACAGGTTTGAGAAAATTCCTACTGTAAAATGCATAGCTCATTTGGAGTTTTCCAAATTATATGTGCAGCTGGTGAAGTAAACGCAGTCCGAATTCGAGGTGGTGAATCAAGAAAAGGTTTATCCTATCATGATGAAGCAAGAGATGGAGATCCTGAGAATTTTGATAAAACAAAAGACTCGAAATCTCCAAGCCCTCGTAGAAAAATTGGTTCGGATCAGATAAAAGGTCGGCTTCAGAATCTGGAGACTGAGCTTTCATCAGTTCTTCAGTCGTTGAGATCTAAAGCTGGCAACAGTGATGATCCAAAGGTGCAAAATCTGTAATTACTACAACTACAACAACAAGAAAATGATCATAGATCATGAAAATGACATTTTTTTGTGTATTTTTCTTGGCCAGGAACCTGTCCCTGAGGATCTGCAGGAGCTTTCTGATGCATGGGAGTTTCAGGAAAATGAAATCATGCACGCCAAAGACAAACTACGGTCAATTCGCGCAAAATTAGCAGTTATGGAAGGAAAGATGGCACTATCTATAATGTCAGTCCAGTCAGTTTTACTTGAACATAAATTCATGCTTGTTTTTATCATCTGGAAACTGAAATTCATTCATTTTTCGTAATTTTTTTCTCCAACAGCGATGCCAAAAAGACAATTGAAAAGAAGCAAAAGAGAATAGATGAAGCCCAAAGAGCTCAACGGCTTCTGCGTAACGCTTGTATCGTGTGGCATAATCCTGCCAATGAGGTTCTTCTAGCTGGATCTTTTGATGGTTGGGCTTCCCAGGTTAGCTTTACTCTTCCTCACTATCAATATCACTTAAAAATTAAAAAAAATAAAAACTAAATTTACGGGGCGATGTAATCATATGCAGAGAAAAATGGAGAAATCGAGTTCTGGAATATTCTCGATCTGCCTCAAGCTATACCCGGGAAGATACGAGGTATGTATGTGTTTCTCTGCTTAGAAAATTCTCAGTTGATGGTTAAAGCTGCCATGGAACTGAATTTTGGAATTACTGCAGATAAAGTTCATCGTTGATGGTGTTTGGAAGGTGGATCCATTGCGCCCGATTGTTCACGACAATGGATTTGAGAACAATTTGATCACCATCACATGAAACCTTCCTGTAATATGCCACAAATGTTTGGACTTGTAAAGCTTAGGTGCTCTGATTCTGATGATTGATTCTTTTACCTGTTTTCCTTGTCCTTAACATTCGTTATAATGGTAGGCGATCGATGTTCTAGTACAACCAGCGATCAATACGGTGAACTAAAAAAACTGCCCGGCCCGAAAACAGGTAAAAACTGAACCAGACCGAACAGTCTGTATATTACTTCGGATCGGTCTTTAAACTTTGAGAACCAGTGGGACACTGGGACCGAATCTACTGTTGCTCTTAACTTACCAACTGTTAGTTTTTTTTTGGTAAATAACTGTTAGTTTTACTATATACAATATAAAATATTTTTTTTAGTTAATTTTAACGCATATTTTTAAATACTTTTTTTGCTGATAATATAATTAGTTAATATAAAAAATTGTAAAAGAGACTTGTGAGTTGTGACTATGGGATTTTTTAATATGCTTTATATATATTATTCTTATTCTTGTGCTATTTTTACTATTAACCATTAATAACTTAATTCAAATATATTAATTTACCCTTCGAATCCGATCAATCGAATTGAGCTCCAGTCATTGTCAATGGAAAAAGAGCCTATGGGCCGTGATTCGGCTCACAGGTGGGTCTTTTTATCATGCTTGTTAACCATTGTGATTGTGGTTTTTGAAGATTTTGTGGTAAAGAGTGAAACCCTAGCAGAGCAAGAAGAGAGAAAATGGCGAAGAAGACTTAGGGTTCCTCCCAAGGAGTTCCTTTATCTGGTCCTCAGTCCCCCCAAATACCTAATCTAATATAGTAAATACAATATCAAGATTTATGACAAGAAACAATTAGCCCAGATACTAACAAGCCAGGCCCGGGCCAGGCCCAACAATATCAATACAAAAGCCCAAATACAACTATAAACAATCAGCCCAAATACAAGAAGAAGTGCAGCTTGATCCAATACTTTTCACTCCCCCTCAAGCTGAACATCTTCTTGAACCTGCTTGACAACATCTGCAGAATAGATGTTAATCATCCCTAAAGAATCTGCCAAAACTTGATGTTGAGCTCCATGAAGTGGCTTTGTTAAAATGTCAGCTAACTGACTCTCTGTGCCAATATGCTGCAGCTGCACAGTCTTATTAGCCACAAAATAACGAACATAGTGGCAATCAATCTCTATATGCTTAGTTCTCTCATGAAAAACGGGATTTGTAGCAATTTTGATGGCAGATTGATTGTCACAAAACATTACTATAGGCTTAGACTGAAAAATACACAACTCAGACAATAATCCCTTCAGCCATAATACCTCAGACAAAGCATCACCAAGGCTTTTATATTCTGCCTCTGCTGAGGATCGGGACAAAGTGGTCTGTTTCTTGACTTTCCATGATACCTAAGATGAACCCAACTTTACACAAAAACCAGTAACAGACTTCCTTGTCTCAAGGCAACTACCCCAGTCAGAGTCACAATACGCAACCAAATCAGGAGAAGAATTAGAAGACAGAAATATTCCTTTACCAGGCTCCTTTTTAATATACCTGACTATCCTTAAGGCAGCCTGCATGTGTGAATGCTTTGGTTGTTGCATATACTGGCTGAGATGTCTAACTGCAAAAGCAATGTCAGGCCTAGAAATAGTAAGATACAACAACTTTCCTATCAGACGTCGATAAGAGACATCATCATCTAGGAGCTTATCATCTCCATTCAAATGGAGATGATCATCATATTTCCTGCTAGTCAGCTGTAGCTTGACCTCCATAGGAGTCTTAGTTGGCTTGGCTGCAGAAAGTCCAACAGATGATATTAATTCTAAAGCATACTTCCTTTGATTAAGGACAATACCCATCTCAGATCTCACAACTTCTATACCCAAAAAATAGTTTAAGACTCCCAAATCTTTCATTTTGAAGTTGGTTTCCAAGACAGATTTCAGGTCCTTAATCAAGGCAGCACTATTTCCAGAAATTAACAAACCATCCACATAAACAAGCAATATCACAGAATCTGATCCAACAAACTTGGTAAGCATGGAATGATCAAGCTGAGATTGAATATAACCATTTTCCAAAAGCATATTGCACAACTTAATGTTCCACTGTCTACTAGCTTGCTTCAAGCCATATAATGATTTTCGCAATCTACAAACAACAGACTCCCCCTGATTGCGAAAACCATCAGGAAGGCTCATATAAACTTCATCTTCCAAATCACCTTGTAAAAAAGCATTATATACATCCATTTGGAAGAGGGGCCAGTGAAAAATTGAGGCAAGGGCCAAAACAGTACGTACAGTGTTCATTTTTGCAACAGGGGAAAAAGTTTCATAATAATCAACACCATATTTCTGCTTATAACCCTTGGCCACAAGCCTAGCTTTATATCTTTCTAGACTTCCATCAGATTTGTATTTAAGCTTGTACACCCATTTACAGCCAATAGGTTTCTTACCTGGGGGAAGTGGAACAAGATCCCAAGTTGAGTTATCCTCTAAAGCTGAAATCTCTTCTTGCATAGCCTTAATCCAAGATGGATCTTTGGCTGCTTCAAAATAGCTAGAAGGCTCTATCAACTCAGAGAATTTTGTTAGATAGCTTTTATAAGAGCAAGATAAATGACCATAAGAGACTGAGTTGCAAACGGAATATGGATAATTAGAAGCACCACCAACATAATCTTTGGACCATACAGGAGGTTTGATGGGCCTGCCATACCTAGTCACAGGCAGATCAGGGGTAGATCCATCAATACCATCAGAATGATCATGAAGACCTTCATCATTTGGTGGAACTTCATCAGAGTCAGGGGTGATAGACTCATCATCTGAAAGAGGTTCAATATAATATGCAGCATCAATACTAGCTTCATCCTCTTCAAAAAAAGGGTTAATATTGTGGGGTGAAGAGTCAGCTTCAGGAAGCACCTCAAAAGATTTAAGTTGATCATAAGAAGCAGGATTCTTGAAAGGATATATACTCTCATGGAAAACAACATCTCGACTAACAAAAAAATTTGAATTTGAGAGATCATAGAGTCTATATCCTTTCTTGTTATCAGAATAGCCCATGAAAACAGAAGGGATTGCTCTTGAGGAAAATTTGTCATTGGAAACCAAGTTTTTAGCATAGCATAGACATCCAAAAACCTTTAAATGATCAATACAAGGCTTTTGCCCACTGAAAACTTCAAGGGGACTTTTTCCTTTCAAAACATTAGTAGGCATAAGATTGATAAGATAACAAGCAGTTAGAATACATTCCCCCCAAAATTTGTCAGGAATAAAAGCTTGTATTTTTAAAGATCTAGCCACCTCAAGAAGATGTCTATGCTTCCTCTCAGCCCTTCCATTCTGTTGTGGAGTATAAGTGCAAGAACTTTGATGCAAAATGCCTTTGTTTTTAAATAAGGAGTTAACATTGTCATTTAAAAATTCAGTACCATTATCTGTTCTAAAACACTTGATTGTTTTCCCAAACTGAGTTTCAATCAAGGTAATGTAACTCCTTAAAATTAAAAAAACATCAGACTTGAATTGCATCATATGAACCCAAGTAACTCTGCTATGATCATCAACTAAAGTGAGAAAAAATCTCTTATTATCATAGGTGCTAGTTTGATATGGGCCCCACACATCAGCATGAATAAGATCAAAAACAGAAGCTGCTCTGGAATTGGAAACAGAAAAAGATTTTCTAATGATTTTTGCCTTTGGACAAACAGGACAAGTATCAATGGACACGTTCTTTATTTTGAAAAAAGGTAAATCACTGATATGTTGAAGAGTCTTGGAAGAGGCATGGCCAAATCTGCAATGCCAAAGCATTGCATTACAAACATGATGAATCTCAGGTTTAGTTTGAGAAGAGCTAAAAAAATATAGACCTGAGTGTTCTTTACCACTTGTCAAGACCCTCCCACTTGAGAGGTCCTGTAAAACAGCATAATTCTCATAAAATACTGCAGAACATTTTAATTCTTTGGTAAGTTTAGATACAGATAACAGATTGAAATTGAAATCTGGCATAAATAAAACATTCTGCAGTTCAAGAGTGTGTCCAAAAGAATGAGTGCCAACACCAACAGTATTTGAAAAAGATCCATTAGGCAATTGTACTTTAATTCCAGAGGCATTTTTAATATCAGTCAACCAATCACTACGAAATGTCATATGATTGGTTGCTCCAGTGTCTAAAATCCAGCAATTATGTAAATCAGATATTTTAGAGGTCAAGGAAATACCTGCAGTGCTAGCCTGACCATCAGAGATAGTGGCAGCACCTGCAGCAGAAGTAGAGCCACCAGCTTGTCCTATTTGCTTCAAAAATCTGTCAAATTGTTCAGCAGTGAAGGTAAATGAAACCTGAGAGACATCAGTGCTCACTCCATCCTTTGCCTCCTCAGAACTTGGAACATCAAACCCTTGAGCAGTATTGACCTTCCCAACAGTGGCTTTTGCCTTCTGGTATTCCCTCCATTTGAAGCATATATCCTTACTGTGGCCCTTTTTCTTGCAAAATTCGCACCCCTTGGCAAAGCATCGATCAACTGAATGCCCCTTTTTTGTTGCAAAAGGTGCAGTGAAGATTGGGATTTCCCTTTGGCTTCTCCATAGGATTAGCAACATTCCCAAGATAATTTCCAACAGAAGCAGATATATCTGAACTGATGCCTTTTTTGCTCTCCTCCTGAATTAACAGGTTATAAGCCTGATTGACAGAAGGCAGTGGATCCCAGAGCAACAAGTTGCTTCTTACACCAGCATAGTTTTCATTCAAACCCATCAAGAACTGCAAAAGGCGTTGATTCTCTTTGTGGCTCAGGTGTTTCTGGAAATCATCTCCATCAATGTGTGGTATGGCACAAACTGAATCATATTCCGACCAAAGCAGTCTGAGTTTAGAAAAGAAACTCGAGACAGTATCTAGACCCTGACGAGTCAAAACAATCTCCCTGTGCAGCTGATATATCCTAGAGCCATTAACTTTATCAAACCTTTGTTTCAAATCTCTCCAAGCAAGCATTGAACTATCTGAGTACATGATTGTACTAGACAGCTCATCAGAAATAGAGTTCATGATCCAGCCAAAAACAACTTCGTTACAGCGATCCCATAGATCATGAAACACAGCATCAAATTGATCCTTAACACAACTACCAGGGACAAAACCATATTTGTTACGGCCAATCAGAAAAGATCTCATAGCACGGCTCCACTTTGAATAATTTTCAGATCCAGTAAGAATGTGAGTGGTGACACGGGCAGCAGGATTGTCACTAGCATGCAAGAACAAAGGATGATAAGAGTCTACCGTAGCCATGGCATCGCGATAGGCCTGGTCAGAAGATCCACCGAGCGTCCCTTTCTTTCTATCCTTTTCGTCAATTTCTTCAAAAGACATGATACTATCAACAGGATTCGATCAGGAGATTCGAAGATCTGGTCCGTTCGACTGCCTTCACGAGGGGTAGAGGAGCGGACAGCCCAAGAATCGCAAAAGGCACCAAGATACAGACAAAGATCTGAACCAGTGAATCACTTCTTTGAGGTAGACGAAGCGTTTCACCAGAAAATCGATGGGAAGACTTGAATTCCTTGAGATGAGGAGATCCAAGATGATAAGATCGCAGCGAAATGGCCTCAGAAACGAGAAGCTAAGGGCGGAAATCGCCACTTAGCTCTGATACCATGAAGATTTTGTGGTAAAGAGTGAAACCCTAGCAGAGCAAGAAGAGAGAAAATGGCGAAGAAGACTTAGGGTTCCTCCCAAGGAGTTCCTTTATCTGGTCCTCAGTCCCCCCAAATACCTAATCTAATATAGTAAATACAATATCAAGATTTATGACAAGGAACAATTAGCCCAGATACTAACAAGCCAGGCCCGGGCCAGGCCCAACAATATCAATACAAAAGCCCAAATACAACTATAAACAATCAGCCCAAATACAAGAAGAAGTGCAAAGCACAGCTCTTGCTTATCCCCCTTGCCATCTATTCATGTTTGGCACAGAAGAATGAGGAAGGAACAAGCGATTTTTTACTTTATTCGCCTTATCTTAAACAGTGTTGAGGCAAGAAAAAGATGACACGAACATTGAGATGAGAAGATGTCTTTGTGCCTGTATTTCACTGCGGTCAAGCTTCGGCATTATCTGTTTCTGAGGCAAACAAAGGTCATGTGAGGGATAGAACCGATTTGATCAAACACATGTTATCGATACCTTTTTTCAAAGATAGGATTGGAAAATGGCTTTTTGCCTTGTCAGAGTTTTCATTCAATTATTTACCACAACAATCGGTCTTTTCCGATGCACTCGCTTTATATCTCCGACACACAAGGAAGGACGCGGTGGGAAGGAAGCAGCCCTTGCCTCTGTCCGGCCGATCATTCCGCTGGCATCTTGCATTCACGCCTCCGTTTGACTGCCGCTCGGGGATGTAGTTGTAGATACGTTAGTCAACGTTGGTCGTTTGCTCCACCTGTTATCTCCTTCTACGACATGCTGTTGTCGTCGCCATATTCCATATCTCACTTAGTCATCTCTGCCTCGTTGCGGGTCAGCACCTCCGGAAGAAACGGAGGACTTCATTCAGTGAGCGATCGCCCTCTAAACGATCAGAATAAGGTAAAGCTTGAAGATAAGTTTTGTACTCTATTAATTTCTCAGTCCCTCTAGTCGGGTGGGCGCCGGCCGGTCTTTCGACCAGATCCCCCTAAAAACCGTACGTGCGGGTCTCCCCGCATGCGGCTCACGCCATTCGAGGTGGCCCAGCCCAGCCCAGCATTCATTCGAAAATCCTGTAGTACAATTGAGACTGCTCGACCTCGGAAGCGAATTCGCGTGTATGCAGCGCACTCACTCTAACGGCGTACCGTTGACTCTATCTATTCATTGAATTTGCTTGAAACCATTTTTTATATAGGCTCGCTCCCTCTTTTTCCAAGAATTTATGCACTTCCCTTTACTCCATAGGGCCCTCTTAGGGGAAAAGCCTTCCATTTCCGTCAAATGACCCGGCCTCCCCTGGCTCTTCCACCGTCCGGGCTCCCTTTCCTCCCTATGCGTTGCTCCCCCGGCGCAGGCCTACCACGCTTCGCGCCTGCGGCATTTTCGCCAGACGGTCTTTGCCAGTAGTGCCATCCTCCCCGCTGGCTGTATGGGCGGATTGTCCCTCGCTGCTGCATTCTGTTAGGCGGCTATGGAAACCAGGAACAAATGTAGTTGAATGGGACAGCAGGCGGGTTACACGTTCCACTGTGCCGAGATGTGAGGTGCAGGTGGTGATGATCACCCCGGGGTATGCGCTAGCGCCCTTGACAGGCACTCTAGGACCCGCCAACGCTCATGAAAACCCGGGTCGGTCCTCCATTCATCCGACCGGAGGTGTGGATAACGAGGCCACCTTCACAACCTTCTCCCTTCTGTCCCTATGTTGTAGTAAGGTAGGGCGGTTCGCTTGAGTTGCTCAACCGCCCCTGAGCCCGGTGCTCATGACGCGCTACGGAACCTCAACCGTGCCGGGGGACCAAGCAGGGCATAGCTAGCGGCATAGGAGCCGACTCGGCGTCAGCGGCTTCGTGCCGCACTGGAGTAATCCAATATGTGGTTCCGCACGTTCCACCACTTCTCCGTTCATTTCCAATACTGATCGTGAAACACCATGAGCAGCAGGATGTTGAGGTCCGAAATTCGAAGTGAAATTTTTGATTTGCTTGTTCCTAGTCGTCATGGGAAAGAAATAAGAAAGATATTATTCCCTGAGAGCTTGTCCAGTACTACCAGTACCAGAAATGCATCTCCTTGCGTGCAGCCAAAGCCTACGGACAGCCTAATCTTCATGTTAGCGTTCTTAGGGGTCTTGATCAACGTCTTTCTATGGTGATATTGATACACGGAACGTCACTTTTTGAAAGGAATCTGCTGTGAATGCTAGCTCCGCTGCAACAATAGCGTTAGTATAGGTTGCTTACGGTGACCGGTAGCACAAGCAAGATGGGACGAGAACTCATTTTTGCCTTTCTTTTCTTCTGAACCGCTAACCACGAACAGAGCAAAGAGATAGATAGAGAGGGAGGGCTGAGCTTGATCCAATACTTTTCAGTTTTTTTACTACTAGGGTTGACTTAATTGTAATATATGTAATACTTTAAAAGTATGAAAAAGTATAAAAGAATTTAACTACACCTAATATTTGTATCATATTATTAATAATATCAATTTTCCTATAGAATTTACCTTTAGAACAATAAAAACAAAATAAATAAATAAATAAAACTACCACAAACATGGTGCTTGTGAAGCATAGTAGAAAAATCTGCTCACAATATTGTATCTTTGAGGCTTTACCTTGCATTTTACCCTACGTGTTTGAGGAATTATGGAGGTAGCCCCCATAATTAGACCTCCATGCATCACCTCCTTTCGTATAAGTCTTTCTATTATGCTCCATAAGTACTAAGTTTGTGACACTCTTTTTTTATATTTTTCTATTACCTTAATTGTAGACCTTAACAAACTTTGCTCAATCAACAAACTCTAATTTGTGTGGAAACCCTAATTTGAGAGAGGAGAATAATTATAAGAAGAAAAAAATACTTGCGGATCATTTGGATATATTCCTTCAATTTGATATCCATCACCTAAATAACACTGTCTCGTGTATTAAAGTCGATATTCAAGTTCTTCAAAATAGTCCTTACAATATTAAAGCTAAACCAAACAGACCCATACGGGCCAAATCTTATTCAACAAGCCCAAACAAACAAAACACAAACCAAACCAATAAGCAAGACAATAACAAAGCCAACTTCAACTTGTATATGATTAAAAAAAATGATAGGAAAGTTGATATTATTAATAGGGTTTAACAGGTTTTTTGGTCCATGATGTTTGACGATTTTTGAATTTTGGGCCATGATGGTTTTTTTTTTTTTTTTTTTTGCTTAGTTTTGGTCTCATATATTTGCATATTTTTCTAGTTTTGATCTTTTTGTTACATTCCGTCCATATTTTTCGTTAAGCAACATGTGCAAATCACGTAATCCACCCTAAACTTTTAATTTTTTTCAATATTAGTCCTCTAATACTTCCCTAACTCTTTTTTTTGTTCAATTTAGTTACAAGTTTTTAAATTTGACCTCAACTGGACAACTAGGTCAAATTGACCTAGCCCTGGGCTAGCCCAATGCTGTGTCCGACCACGGTCGGGGTCGCCAGACCCAGACGACCCCAACAGGGATCGACCCAGCCCTGAGCTAGCCCTGGGAGAGTTTACACCAAAACTAGAAAAATATGCAAAAACATATGAGACCAAAACTAGGCAAAAAAGAAAAACATTATGGACCAAAAGACATGTTAACCCTTATTAATAATATGATACAAATATGAGATGTAGTTAATAAATTCATACTTTTAAAATTTTATATAAGCTACAATTAAGTCCATAATATTAAAAAAAAAAAAAGTAAAATCATGGTGTTTCTCACAAATATAGTAGAAAAGTCTCTTTTTGATACTTTTCATTAATTAACCATTGTAAAAGTATCAAAATTAGCCTTCAAACATCTCATCTTAGTCGATTGAGCCTAACCATAAACCACCTGATTTCAACTTGCCGTGGTTGTAATAGCTCTATTTTAATCTATTTAGACTGATTTTATATAAGGCCATAAATGAGGTTGGTAGGGATATAAATATAATAATATAGTCTCGACCAATTTACAGTTTTAGATTCTAACGATATCTTTGTTTCTTTTGATAGATACTAAAACATGTCCTACACATTTTAGGGTGCTCTTTATCTAAGACCATGTTTATTACATTTATTTATTTATATAGATTTAATTAATAGATCTTTTGACACAATATTTTAAGATTACGTTGTCTTTTAACACAACAATTTATTTTACATATTTTTAATACATTAAATTTTGTATATATTATTTTTTGGTGCATGTTGTTGGTTAATTTTACCTTTAGTAATATATGATGGATCGAATCCGACAGTTGTTTTTGTTGTACGAGTTGGGCACTTACTTGCAGGGCATGGGCCACCCCAATCCTTGTTCAGTGGCGTACGCCACCTTGCTTGCGTGGCGCTTTGACTCGAGCTCTGATCCGTACACGTGTATATGTGGCAAAAAGATATGTCATCACGGCCGTACATTTGGCGATCACCAGTTTGTCGTTCAAACTTCAGGATGCGGTCACGACAGAAAGAGTAGAGTCGTGTGGCATTGTATGGCATGGCGTCTCATCGGGGATCAGAAAGGACGCACCCAACACAAGTGGTGTCTTTTTAAACCCCAAAAAAAAAGTGGCGTCTTCTTTTACAATATAGTAGAAATTATATATATATATATATTATGATATGGAAATGTTCGGGTTAAAAAATAAATGGCGGCCGATCCTAATACAAATTTTAAACGTTAAATTTGAAAGTAAAAAATATTATTCACGTATATATTTTTATTCACAGTGAATTCCTATAGTTAATAATACCGGCGGCATCAATCTTAATGAAAAGTTTTAAAAAAGGAAACCATACTCTACCTTATGCATGAACAAAACAACTCCATTCAACAACCATGTAATATAGTGTCGAATATGGTAGTTTAAAATTCATCCATTATCCAGAGGTTTGAGATTCAAATCTAGTTGAGATCTTGAAAATTTGAAAAATCTTTATAGGCGGCAATTTTCCTATTACGCAAGCATGAAACTATAACAAAGGTGTGAGGGGGCAATTGTCCCCCTAACCTTTTGATTTTTATTATAAATTTATAATTATTATTAACTTGGTTTTTAAAATCTTACATCTGCTCCTAATTTTTATACTAGTTATTTATCCTCAAGTTAATTATTGCCCATGTACAAATTTCTGGAATTGTTCCTGATTTTACGGGCTGATCCGGTGCGGGTGTTGATTAGTCTATAAATATATTACGAATGATGCGTTTCTAAACAATTTGACCATCTGGTTAAACCGGGGGCTTATAAACGAAGCTTAGGTTAATATAGTGTTTATAAATAGTAAATGATAAGCTGAAGAAAAGTGAGATTGTGTAAAGGAAGGAATGCGAATTTCGTGATCCTCCGGCCATACATCAGCAAGATCTTGTAGTTTTGGAAGCAATCTTTGTGATGAAGAAACTGAAACTATATATATATATATATATATATATATATATATATATATATATGGTGTCTAATGCAAGCCTTTTGTTGATTCAATCATATTGCTGTGTCAATCGTTCGTTCATAGTATTCCACAAGTTTGACGTGTAAGCTTTTATTGGCTTCATCTATTTCAAGAGTAAGTTTCAAAAATAGCTTTGATAAAGAAAATATATTCAAATCTAAAACTTTAAAGTATAATGTAATACATAGATTATCATTGAAACCTGCATGTATGTGTTTGATGTGATGTTAATAATGTGGGTATGATGTTAATAATGTGGGTATGTTATGTAACAATTTTTTTTTATGAAAATTTAATATATTTTTTTAAGAAAATTATGTAAAATATACAATATGTTAAAAAAAATGGTTTTTGGTACTAATATATTTTAAAATATATATGTTTCAAAATGATGATAATTGATACTTTTTTCAATTATCTATCCAAATTGTCGTTAATTAAATACGTTTTAAATATACAAATTAACTAAGTAGTTTTCAAATTATCAGAACTAAGAGCATCCACAATGGTTTTACCTAAACTGTATTCTTTAAAATTGCAACATAGACATTTATGTACACTTTAAGTAATACGTAAATTTAAGACACACGTAAAAATATTTTCTCAGCAATCGTATTACTTAAACATATTCCTTAAATAAATTTTATTATTAAATTTTCCAACAACCACCAATAAGATATTATCATTAATTATAAAATGAATTAATTTATAATAAAAAATTGGTTACGTAATACATAGTGCATTACTTAAATTTAAGGAATGCTTTATGTAAAAACATAAATTTACGTGTGGGTCCCATCTTTAAGGAATGCTATGTAAAACCACTGTAGATAGTTTTTGTTGCTTTACTTAAATAAACATGTAGGACCCACGTTTACGTATTTTTTACGTAATACCACTGTGGATGCTCTAAGTCATCTAATTTTTGTACATAAGTTACAAATGAGTAAAATCAAACTAATGCCGTTTGTAGATCGGTTTAGTCTTAACAGAGTCAGAACATTATTGTAACAATAGTATAAGTTATCAGGTCTTGATTTTGATACTTAGTAAAGTATTTGGTTAATTTGTAATTAAAACGTATAGGACGGCAATTATGCACGTAAGATTGAAAGAAGTATCAATTACCATTATTTTGACATTTGTACATTTTAAAACATATATTAGTACCAAAAACCATATTTCTCAAACATATTGTATGATTTACATACTTTTCACTATAAGACCTCTAGTATGAAACTAAATTAGACTAAATACAATTCATAGTTTAGCAAAAGAGATGTGAGTACTAAAATTTACAACCATGCTCTTCAAGTCAAAAGCTAAAAACTTAAAATTGAGGCGTTTTTATTTATCCGAATTGATAATATGAGACTATTACAAAATAATAACGAGGTCTTAATGTTTTACACAAAATAATAGGGATCTTAAACTAAAATAATGGGTGTCCAGGGTATATTTTTCTTCAGGAATAAACTTTGTGTCCTAATAAAAATACTCAATAATATTGTAACATTTGTGTAAAAATAACGAAGTGTCGATTTGGACTTTTCTAAGACCATATTTCAACAACAAGAGAATAACTCTTATATATATATATATATATATACTAGAGAATATATACGTGCGTTGCACGTGTGGTACGCGAACCATTTGTATTACATTTCCTTGTAAAACCCTTGTATTTGAAAGAAATTGTAAAATAGTTTAAAGTAGACAACATGTTCACATATTTATAGTAAATACGTAGTTAATATATACTTACGACGAAGTATGTCTATTTCAACACTCCCTCTCACTGTGATGGATCTCCGATTTCAACAGACCCTCACTTAGGCCCAGGCCCGATCCGGGCTCTGATACTATGTTAAATTTCACATTAAGCTGAGTCAAACCCAATAGGATAGAGAACAACTATTTATACAAGTGGGGGTTCCATCCTATCGCCAATTGGTTTTAGGATGGAACCCCACTTGCATATATGATTGTTATATGCTGGCCCGTTGGGCTTGACTCGGTCCAATGTGGAATCTAAGATGGTATCATAGTCCAATTCCGATTGGCGGTGTTAGGTTTGTCCCCTTTATTGACTCCACGTACCAGGTTACTGGTCGGGGCTGGGAGTAGAGTGGAGTTTGGTAAAATTAATCCCAACTCATTCGGATTTGAAAAGAAGGTGCCTTAATAGAGTACTCATGGTGCGGGAGTGTATTGAAGTCATTGTGAGTTGTCCCACATCGGTGGATTTAAAACTTGAGAGCACCATATAAGTAAGTGAGTTACCTTCTCCTGTCACCAATTGATTTTAGAATGGAACTCCCACTTGTATAAATGGTTGCTTTCTAACATGTTGGGTTTGATTCGGCCAAATGTAGAATTGAACAGAATTGACCAATTTACTATTTTGGAGCAGTGGTCGTAGTCCGTGGGTTGTCCGGGGAATTGACCGAAGTAGTACAATGTACACTTGAACAACAAGAAATGGGTCAACGAATTGGCTAGGTCAGGTTGTTGATGACTTATTTACGTGTGAGGTATTTTGGGGATTACGTCAATGGGATGAGGAGAAATGGAGTTTGGCTACTATGGGTTACGCTTGGAATTAGTTAGATGCATTTGAGGGTGTTTTAGGAAATAGCATTTTTTTGTGGGTATTTTAGGTAAGTAGAAAATAAAGAAGTTGGAACCAGCTAAGGACTACTTTGCCTTTTTAAATAGAGTAAAGATATATATATAATTCTCACTCTAAATATGATATGTACTTAGAGACTACACTATGTGGTGGTGATTGATGTTGTTGTGGTGTTGTTTTTTCTACTCAAATGAGACTACTCATATTTATAGTCTCCTAAAGTAATCTATAGATTCTCATAAATCTCTAGAATGAGAACCCCAAGAAACTCTTTAGAACTTTCTACAATTATTTATTTCCTAGAATTATCTACACACATAAATTAAGTCTTGCTCGCTAAATCTTCTTCAACATGGACCAACTCTTTTAATTACCCAAATTTTTAAGTCTTGACCGTGATAGTAAGTTAGTCTTAGCTTATAATGGCAAGTCAATATTGATACTTAACAGTTTGTCACCCCATCCATTATTGTACATACATTCGCCATTGTGTGTTCGTCTCGACTGTTTGCTAATATAATATTAATATAATGATGTCATTTATGATCGATTTGTCAACTTAATAGTGTGTTTATGGATTAATTAAGTATAGATAACAAGTTGTGAGTAAGCAGCATACAGTGGAGTTTGATCATTTATGGCAGTGATTAAAAGTTCAAAGCTATCAACATCAGATGTGAAAAAGTCTTCCTTTCCCAGTTGCAGAAGAAGCAGCCATGCATATACATGACATTCATATTGAATCAAGGGAAAAAGAGTAGCTAGTTGGTACTTATGGTTTGACATTTGACATCCTTTCATTCTCTGTAGATTTTAATAGCTGGTTTATCGGTCACGTTCTAGATCCGTGCATTCTAATTAGGATTAAGCAGCCCTACTTTGCTTATGAAAAATGAGGTGCACTATTTTGAAAATTGATTTAATACCATATATAAATTAATATAGGTTAAGAGTATTGAAAATGGGGTGCGCTATTTTGAAAAATAAGTAAATAATGTTAGAAGTATTCACTCTGATAGTGTACCACATAGGTGGTTTAAAAATATTCATAGTATTATATAGGGTTAATAACTAAAAAACTGTCCAAGGTTTACCCTATATGTTAAAATTAGGTGTCTGAAGTTTGAAATGTTAAAATGGACTGTCCCAAGTTTCATTTTTGTTGAAATTTGGTGTCTCGGAGTGATTACTTTAGAGAAGTCAATTCCGACGAAACTGTCTGTCATATTCGAGCTCTCATACACACTCCCTGCTTGTCATCTTGCCGGGACCGTCACCTAAAAAGTTGGTAACACCCGGGCAAGTAAATCTCGCTCTATTGTCCTTGGAAAACGGCTCCACACCACTCTTTTAGAAACTTGTTTTTTAATGTTCAATTTTTAGGTGAAATTTGACGATTTTGTAAAAAGTAAAGAGTGATGGATTATAAGTGGGTTGGTGGGTTGATGTAAATGATTGAATGGAGATGAAAAGACGCACAAAGACACCAAATTTCAACAAAAATGAAATTTGGGACAGTCCATTTTAACATTTCAAACTTCAGACACCTAATTTTAACATAGGATAAACCTTGGACAGTTTTTTAGTTATTAACCCTATTATATAAGCAAGTGGACTACCCCATCCTATTATCAATTGGTTTTAGGATGAAACCCCACTTGCATCATATTATCAATTGGTTTTAGGATAGAATCTCACTTGTGTAAATAGTTGCTCTTTGTTAGCCCGTTGGGTTAGACTCGGTCCAATGTGGAATTAAAAAATACCATATATAAATTAATATAGGTTAGAGTTTTAAAATGGGGTGCGCTATTTTGAAAAATAAGTAACTACCATATATAAATTAATTTATAAGTTAGAGTTTTTTAAAATGGGGTGTACTATTTTGAAAATTAAGTAAACACCATATATAAATTAATATATGGTTAAAATGTATCACTACAAATGCAGTTACATTTATAACATTTAGATTATGGTAAAGAATCCATTATATATGGATAGAAAAAGTTAGTCAGGTCTCAGTCGTTGTATAGATATCGATATCTATGATCTAACATTTGAACATTTACAGTCGAGTGAAATTTAATCGAACTCATTAATATATAGGAAGACATGTTTTTTATAAACTCAACTTTTCTATGGTAAAGAACAAAAGGTAAAAAGTTTTTAAATTGCTAAACCCTAAATTTTCTTTTACCCTTATGGCTTGATTACCACAAATTCACATATATAAAGACACATCTGTCTAGAAACTATGGATATTATTACGCGATAAACGCGGCTTTACTTTATAAATGTGCTGCATCAGAAATTCCAGCGCCAGAAAGGCTGATCTTCTTCATCACCACCAAAAGTAAAACCAAAATCAGGAGCAGATGAGTGGAAACCTCCTCCCTCCAGCTGCCCCAGAAGGCTCTTCTGCTCATCACAGTTTGTAGGATCACCCGAATCAACAACATCGCTCTTAGCTGAACTTACATCTTCTTGCTGCAGCCTACACTTCTCAATCAACACCTGAGCACCTCCAATCTCAGCAACCTCCTTCATCGGCTTTCTCTCTTTCAGAGACTTAACCTGCACCATCAACCACCCAACCATTATGGATTGCCAATGATTTTTCCAGATAGCAACAGTTTATATCGACTTTGAACATGTAAAAGATCGATTTTTCGAGAAATCAACAATTATTATCGACTAGAAACATGAAAAATAATGTATTTTCAAGGAATCAACCATTTTTATCGATTTCAAACATGAACAAGATCGATTTTTTCGAGAAATCAGCAATTTTATCGACTAGAAACAGGAAAAGGAATGTATTATCAAGATATCCACCATATTTATAGACTTCGAACATGCAAAGGATTGATTTTTTTTTTCCCCGAGAAATCAACAATTTTTATCGACTAAGAACAGAAAAAAACAATGTAGTTTCGAGAAATCAACCATTTTTTTCAACTTGGAACATGAAAAAAAAAATGGATTTTTCGAGAACCCAACAATTTTTATCCACTAGAAACAGGAAAAATAATGTATTTTCGAGGAAAGTGATGTAGATTGTACGTACCTCAAGTTTCAATCTTTTGTTCTCTTTGAGGAGGCAGCGGTACTTGGTTTTAAGGCTCTCGTGAGAAACTCTGAGAGATTCATAGTCCTTCTCCAGCTGCTTGGTCTTGAATCGTGCGCGGCGGTTCTGGAACCAGATGGCCACCTGCCGCGGCTCCAGCCCTAGCTCCCTTGCGATCTGGACCTTCCTCTCCGGCTCCAGCTTGTTTTCCGCCTCGAAGTTTCTCTCCAGGAGCTCAACTTGTCCTGCGGTCAGCCTCCTCTTCCTCCCCGACAGCGGAAAGAAGCTTCCACTGAAATCCTCCATGCCGGCTTCTTCCTCGTCAGCGGCGGCATTGAAGACCGACTTGTTCGCGTCGGTTCCTCCACCGTCGCCGTCGAGATTCATCATTGTTTCTGAACCTGAAGCAAATGAACAAGCTTGAATGCAAAAAGTTTCGATCTTTACAGCAGATACGCCATCAACAACGCCGAAGAATGGAGAATGCAAGTGAATTACCATGGAAGCTAGTGGAGGAGTCCGTAGCCCAGAAAGAATCGAGAGCATCTGAAGAGTAGAGAAGCTCGTCTACGTCGTAAATGGAAGCCGTCAAGTTTGGACATTCCCGAGCTCCGAAACCCGCCATGTGTTCGATCAATTGTCTGACCGAAGTCGTTTTTCTGCAAGAAGCGACAGATGATGCGTTTTCAGGCGGCGGTAAGGAAGAAGGAAACTAGGCGTTGAATAGAAGTGCAGCAATGGTGGAAGGAAGCTTAATCAGGGTAGGTAGAGCTTGAGAAATGGAGGTCTGCATCTATCTGGTACCTGGGGAAGAACTGAAATGAAAGGTGAGAGTTTTGGAAGGAACAGAGGAGAGGTTATGAAGAGACAGTGACAGGCAGGGGTTGCTGTTTTCCTTGAGGAGGAAGAAGATTAGACAAGTTTACCATATTGACCCCATCTGCTCTGGATATGGATATATATAGTAGGGAAGCAAGGAAAGCAACAAATTATAATTCTACCAAAAAAAGGAGTTTCTTTTTTTATTACCATAAACAATACATGGAAATTGGGGATAATGGAAGAAAATTCATGTGATTTTATTTTTCAGATTTCACTAAATTTTATATTCAGATTTCCAAAAATGTGTATTAGATATGCAAATTGGATATATTCCCCCAAAAAAAAAAGTACAAATAACTCAAATAGACAAATAGTTTATTATGTTATATATAAAGCCCGTTTGGTTAATTAAATCTATTGTTGGGTAATATAATCAATCAATCTTTTCTTGCAATTGGACCAAAAGGGCAAATTGGATAGTGGATAGTTTAGGAAAAAAGAGGCAAGGGGGTGATGTGGATGTAGAGATGTAGAAAAACAAACACAAACGTACAAAACAAAATGTCGAATCAGTCCTTTTCTGAGGGGCTGAGCTCCGAATTTTGGGACAAGTCTTGTTTAGCCAGTTCGGATTCTAAAGTAGATCTACTTAAAAAATTAAATTTCAAATTAAATTTATTCAGAAATTAATTTTTAAATTAGTTTTTTTTATATATTTATTTTTTGCTCTCTAAAGTACAATAAAATTAAACAAAATAGTAGTAAATAACTTTTTGTAAGAATTAAGGAGAAAATGTAAGAATATAAAAATAAAAAGAGTTTTAAAAATAATAATTTGCATACAAAAATTTTAAAAAAAATTGTTTATTTAATTTTTTTAAACTACTTTTAATTAAACTATAAATATAAAAAGAAATATTGTTTAATAATACATAAATTATTGTTCATTTAAAAGTATAAAATAAAATAGATATACTAAATGAAATTTATTTTTAAATTTATTCTATTAATTATTCCATTTTTAATAATATATTATTTTTGTTCAGAAAATATAAGAAAAAAAATCATTGGTATGGCTTTATTTAGGTACACTCCATTAAATTTGAATTAGTTTATAATGAAATGGTCCACGCCCACGGTAAGGATTCCTCTTATAGACAGTGGTTTATTTTAATATTATTAATATACTATATATGTCAATATTTCAGCACCATTTTAGCCATGGTTCAGAAATATATAATTTTATAGTCACTTCTTAATAAAATAATAAATAAAATGTTCTATTTGTATATAGACAGCAACATCAGTATGACCATGCAAGTTATGGCAAGTATAACGTGCGAGTCAAAGTTAATTTACATTTACCATAAAAAAAATATTTTACAGAGGGATTTTTTTTTGCAATATTTTATAGAGAGGGTTGGAATTTTTTATATATTTATTATTATTATTATTATTTTTTATTTTTATTTTTTTTGTGGTCAAAAGGGTTGGAAAAGTTAGCAATGACTTTTGCAACCTTTGACCGCCGTTATTTATTTTTTTATTAAAGAAAACATTATCACATGATAGGTGCATATCTAAATCACAAAACATCTACTATGCAAAAATCATCAAATGATAAGTGCATACTTATATCAAAACAGGGCAAATTCCTATCAGCTATATATATAATCTACGCATATTAATTCGGCAAAGTGTTTTGAAATAATGAGAAGTAATAAAATGGACTAATTTTGTGTCGGAATGGATGTGTATAAATTTAATGAGTTAGATTTGTTTCAAATGCATCGTTGTTTCTAATACGAAACTTAATTGTGTATTACTTGAGAACCCAACAGAAATAGTCCTTAATGATTGATTAATTCTCTATGTTGTCCTTAATAATCAACTGTTTATTTGTATCCGTATCAATCGTCTCTTTTCTTTGTTATGGGTAACTAGAAATTTCATTAATAAGAAAATTAAAACAAACTCATAAAATTGAGGTGCAACCATCTAACACATTTTTATAACTAGCATATCTTTAACTTTCTCATAGTTTCAGGAGTAATAGCTCTCAAATTGAGAAGATAAAACAATCATTGATGTTTGTTCTGGTAATTGATTTCGGATATGGGTTGTGATTTGGTGCAAAAAAATGAAATCGTTGGCAGTACAAATTAAAAAAAAAAAATCTAGGTAAAGGAAGTAAGTTGGTCACTTTTGAATAATGAGAAAAGTCGAAAATACTTACCAACCATATCTACTACTAGAACCAACTTGAAGATCGCCCTGGTCGAATTGCATTTGATCGTCTGCACTTCTTGGATTCATTGTAAAAGCAACTATCTTCCTCACCAGCTTTCTGAACGTCGTCATCTTCACCGGAAAATTGGTGATCTAGCCACCGAACAACCAACAACAACCAAAGAAGGCCCCTAAAATGCAATTTCCATTCATGAGCCATATATTCGTCTCAGATCTACTCCTCTAATAGGTAAATTAGAGGAAGTCTTCCGTTTCTTTCGTATATATCTCATTATTTTATATTAACTTCCATTAGTGCTTTATATACTAAACACAAACAAAAACGCACGAATGACGTGTCGAAATCAATGTTTATTATTGGTTCACATTAATTTACTTATTTTATCAATGATGTAGTATTATTTGTTAGGATCGATTCTCTCAAAACTCACGAAAACGACTAAGAAAGAAAGCGATAGAGAATACAATATTTAATGTGGTTCGGTCAATTCGACCTATGTCCACAGGCAATAACGGCTAGCGTTTATTGATTATCACAGAGGTTACACTATTAGAGAATACAACACTGTATAGTGGCAGAGAACAAACTTATAAACCTAATAATACTGGTCGGCCAAACAACTAGGCCCAACCCATAATCATGATCCACAACTCAACAATTCACCCACTAATACTGATTCAACCTTCCAAATTCTACCACTTGGACACTGATTCAACCTTCCAAGTAACCTTCATTCTCCCAAAAGAATTTTCTTCAACTTCATCATATTCGTCAACCGCACGTCTTCTAAAACAACTACAAAAGACCAAATGTGGTTTTGCACAACATCAGTTTTCCAACATCAACACATTTTGACAACATATCTGCTAGATTCTTCGCTCCATCTATTTCTCCAAACACATCTCACCATCTCTCACTGCATTCCGAATGAAATGATATCGTCTCCTGATGTGATTTGTCCTCGAACAATGGACTCGATTCTTCACCAACTGTATGACACTCTGGTTATTTGTGTAGAGAATCTTCTTACGCTGCTTCAAGCCTAACTCTTCCAGATAATCTGCCAGCCATATCATCTCCTTCCCAGCTTCTGCAATTGCTACTTACTCAGCTTCACAAGATGAAATAGCACATCTGAAGCCTGGAAATCTAACTCACTGCAGTTACATATATAGTATAGATGTAACCAGATGTACTCTGGCTCGAGTCCACATATCCACTGAGATCAGCATCCACGAAACCCTGCAGTATCACCTTGCCATTGCCATTGCCATAACAAAGCGAAGTCTTGGACGTACCTCTCAGATATCTCAGAAGCCACTTTAAAGCTTTCCGATGTTCTTTTTCTAGTTTGACACGAACCTGCTAACAACCCCTATTGCATGTGTTATATTAGGTATTGTGCAGACCATAGCATACATCAAGCTCCCAACTGCATATGCATATGGAACATCTGCTCTCGCTCCTCATCAATCTTGGGTGACTGCTCATTTGACAGTTTCATATGATTTGCCAAGGGAGTAGTCCTGAATTTAGAGTCACCCACCCTGAACCTACTAAACACCTTCTCAATGTACTGCTCCTTAGACAGATTTAAAGTGTCTGCAGCTCTATCCTGAGAAATCCCCATCCCAAGAATCTGTTTCGCCGCACCTAAATCATTCATCTCAAACACTGAAGACATGCTTGCCTTCATATCATCAATATCCTCCATGTTTGCTCCTACAATCAACATATAATCCACATACAATAGTAGGAGTACAAAATATCATTATACTTCTTAAAGTAACAACACTGTTCTTTTTCACTCATGTGGAACCCGCTCTTGCGCATGAAGGAGTTAAACTTTTTGTCTCACTTTCTAGGTGCTTGTTTCAATCTGTAGAAGCTCCTGCTAAGTAACACTATGTGTTCCTTGTCCGGAACGAAAAATCATTTGGGTTGTTGCATATTGATCTCCTTATCAAGATCTCCATATAAAAACGTCGTTTTCACATCTATCTACTCAATGTGTAAATATCTGATGCAACTGTACTGAACAACATCGATAGAAGTTAATTTTACAACATGAGAGAATATTTCATCATAATCAACGTCTTTCATTTGCAAATAACCTTTAACAACTAATATTGCCTTGAACTTTTTCCTGCCTTCTGCTTTAGACTTTACTCTGAACATCAACTTGTTCAATAAAATTCTTTTTCCCGCATGTAGCTCTTTCAGTAACCACATGTTATTATTCTCAAGTGAGCTCATTTCTTCATCCGTCGCTTTCTCTCACTTGATCGAATCATCTACTTGTAAAGCCTCATCAAAGGATTCAGGCTCATCTTCATCAATCAACAATAGATAGTGTAACAAGGGTGAATATATGTCTAGTGATCTGATGGTCCTTGATGATCTCCTCAACACCTGCTCAGGTGTTACTAGGTCTGTCTCTGGCTCGACCTTCGGTTCTTTATCGTCAGTGTCCGGAGTTGATTGAGTTTCTTCAATCTCCAACTCAACATCAACTCCCACTTGCTTTGGAGTCTCAAAAATCTTCTTATTTTTGTCTTTGTACAAGACATCATCATCAAAGTTCATGCCACAGTGTCTCAGGATCTTTCTATTCTTCTCATCTCAAAACCTGTAGCCAAACCTGTAGCCAACCTATGAAGTAGCACTTCACAGCATTCGCATCAAGTTTGTCTCTCTTTTCTAGATCTACATGAATATAAGATATGCACCCAAAATTTCTCAGGTGAGAATACCTGAGTTCTTTTTTCGTCTATACATTTTCAGGAATCTTGAACCCCAGAGGAACTGAAGGTCCCCTATTGATCAAGTATGCAATTGTGTTAACAGAATTTGCCCAGAACGTCTTGGGTAGTCGACAATGGATTCTCATACTCCGTGCATGTTCGTTCAATGTCATATTAATCTTCTATGCGATGCCATTCTGTCATGCCTCGCAAGGAACTGTCTTCATTAGACTGATTCCCTCAGCTGCACAGAATGTTACGAGTTCTGACTTTTCATACTCCCCTCTGTTGTCAGACCTCATGCATTTGATCTTGAGCCTATTCTGATTTTCAACTGCAACTTTCCACTTTTTGAAAGTAGCAAACAAGTATGACATATGCTTCAAGAAGTAAACTTATACATTTCTACTAAAATCATCAATGAAGATAACATAGAATCTGGATCGGCCAAGTGATGAAACTGGAGCTGGCCCCAAACATTTGTATGGACCATTTCCAACTAATCATTATTTGGTTCCCTTGGGGTCTCGGTGAAACTAATCGTTTCTGCTTCCCCATAACACAACATTCACAGAGTCCATGTCAACATGTTTCAGACCCTCTAAAGCTCATTTCTCCACCAACATCTTTATCCATTTAACGCTCATGTGTCCAAGTCTGTTATGCCACAAGCTTAAACTGGAAGCACTCTCCCGAATAGCAGCTGCGTTTATATACCCTTCAGTGTTGTACAAAGTTCCAGATTTAAGGTCACTTACTACAACCATAGCACCCTTCTTGATCTTCCAAGAACCATTCCCAAACTCTGCTGCATAACCTGTGCTATCTAATTGACCAACTGAGATAAGATTCTGACCAGGAATGTACCTGGCATCTTTAAATGTCCACTAATTTCTTACTGGAGTGTGAATGCAGACGTTTCCCTTCGATCTCCAATTGTTTATTGTCAGCAAGATACACATTTCCAAACTTTTCTGACTTGAAATTTCGGAACAACTCCTTGCTTGGAGACGTATGAAACGATTCTCCAGAATCCAAAATCCAGGATTCAAGTGAGTTATACACACTGAGGATTAGGGCGTCCCCAATGTCTTCTGCCGAGTTCACAAAATCACTATCATTGCCATATTTGTGATTCTTCTTATTTGGTTTCAGAATATCAGATCGAAAGTAGCATTTTCACCACAGTTCCAACATGATCATTGTGGTCTTACTGGATATTTTTCTATGTTTCTTGATTTTGAGCGTCCATACTGATTGTGACTCTTTGATTTACTCCTTCCCCTTCTGTCAAAATTGATAGCACTCTATATACCTGATGACTCACCAATTTCTCATTTGCGAATTCTTTCTCTAAGGACAACATCTCGGTTTTCATCAAACTTCAGCTTCTTAGATCCACGGGAACTAATAACCGCGGAAACAATAGTATCCCACGACTCGGATAAAAATGACAGCAAAATCAAAGCTTTAACCCCATCTTGAAAGTTAATCTCAACATAACTCAGTTGCGAAACAATCATATTGAATGCATTTATATGTTCAGCAACAGAACCACGTTCAACCATCTATAAATTGAACAGTCTACGCATCAAGTATACCTTGTTCATCGCCGATGGTTTCTCGTAAATGTTAGCCAAAACCTTCAACACACCCTCCATTGATGTTTCTTTGACGATGTTGAATGCAACGTTCCTGGACATACACAATCGGATCAGCCGCAGGGGTTGTCGATCATTGAGCTTCCATTGTTGCTCATTCATGGACTCCGGCTTCTCCTCGGGCAAGGGTTCGTACAGATAATTTTCAATATGCATCTTCTAGAAACCAAAATCGTATCCATCGAACTTCTCGATTCAGCCTTCGACATCTCCATCTTCAGTGATCTTGTTGAATCTCCTTAGCTCAGATACCAGGTGTTAGGATCGATTCTCTCAACACTCACGAAAATGACTATGAAAGAAAGCAATAGAGAAGATATTTAACGTGGTTCGATCAATTCGACCTACGACCACATGCAATGACGGCTAGCGTTAATTGATTATCATAGATGTTACATTTTTAGAACAACGCTATATATAGCGGCAGCGAATAAACTCATAAACCCTAATAATTTTGGTCGTCCCAACAACTAGGCCCAACCCACAATCAGGATCCATAACTCAACATTATTGTGTATGTAATCCTAGTAAGTTAGAATTACAAAAATGCTTCTTAATGTATGGGAGTAGTTTCATTTATTTGTGTGTTTCTCTTTTTACGATCTATACTAAGAAATTCACTTTTTATAAAGGTTAATTAGCAAAATACTAATTGTACTTTGGTTTAATGTACAAATTGATAGCTATTCTTTATTTTGTAGCAAAATGTCAAGCTTGTCTGTCCATCGTTAATTATTAGATGGAATTCTACACGTGTCAGTCACGAGGTGTAGCATTCAAACCAAGACTGTTTTGAAATTAAAAGAGTAATGTAAAATTAAGCATCAATCTATTTGGTTAAAATACTTACCTTGTTGAAATTAGACCTTCCATGAAACCTTCTTCTGAAATCATCCCAACTATAATTCAGAATCACTTTCAAAACAAAACCACACTTGCAAAACCTTGTTCGGGGCGCCAATTCTCAATCACGTGACCGACACGTATAATTTTGTCCGATAATTAACGTCATAGTGGAGCGAGCTTTTTTTTAAAAAAAAAATTATGAAAGTCCATCTAACGTTTTGCCACAAAATAAAGTTCGGCTAACAATTTGCACATTATTTAGCAAAAAAAAAAAATTCACATTAAATCAAAGTTCAACTAGCATTCTAATTTATATTTATTTATTATATATACTTGCATATATTTTGTGGGAAAAAATAATATCTGATTTCATATATACTATTATATATATATACTTCTATATTTGTATAGCCCATTGGTCCTAAATACTCAACTAGCCCATATAGGACTGTCCCTGATTGGAGCCCAACTCAATCAAGAACAGAGCGAAATCGAGGGGAGAGCGCGAGCAACCGCGACAGATTGTCTCTCCTCTGCTTCAAACGGAGGTCTCCGGCGAGATTGGTTTCTGCTAACTGTGAACTCGAACGAGATTCCAGTGAGGAGCGGATGCTATTCAAGCTCCAACTTGCTGCAAGCTAGTTTAGTGTAACTCTCTCCATCTCTCTGATGCGTCTGTTGTTATATGTTTGTTTCCAATTCTTGATTTGATCCAAGTTTCGGAGATTTGGATCATTTTTCGCTTTGATCGGCTATTTTCCAGCCAGATCATGGTGTGCTTTGGAGGTCCTTGATCCTCTTAACTTCAGATTAACTGTAACACGTAGGTTGTAGTTCTATGTGGTCTTCCATCCAACAGTTGGTATTGGATATTTCGACGGGAGTTAGAATTCGAGAGGAATTCTTTCTGAAATTTCAATTGATGCCAGGAGCCATAAGTTGCTAATTGCTGAAATCACTAAGTTCAAGAGTGAAATTGGTCTAAAAATGGATTGCCATTTATTGTACAGGTAATGAATTTTCTTCTACGTTCCACATCACTTGCTGCTGCTGCGGAGCAGCCATCTTTGAATGAAAATGCAGCTGTTGGTACTCCAGGGACGAAAGTCCCCACAACTTTAGAGGGGCTTGTATCAGGTGATCCATTTCCAAGGTACGGTGGTCCGGAGGATTCTTCTGGAGATGTCAGTGGGGGCAAGGATCTGGATAGAAGCATTTCTGGACTAAGTACTAGCAGTGATGCTTCGTGCATAGATAATCACTCAGATGTATCTGAAAAAGAAGGCTGGATAACAATCCCTTGCAGTAAGTAGTTGCACTTGATATTGCTGTCCCTCATTGTGTTTAGGAGGATTTACTGACTCACTATATGGTCAGTACTTCTGCAATATGAGCATGCATTGTCTCGATTTGCTATCTAGGATTATAGTAGGTGGTATTTCTTGTTCCTCAGTATCATTGATCTGACGGCTAGTACCTAGTTTAGCTAGATTGTGCCGCTACTACAGATGGAACATAAAAAAACACATTTTTCATTAGTATCTATGTGATGGTGATCTTGATCTTGTTCAATATTAATACCTCAACATAGTGCCATAACCAATAAATAGCTAATATTCAAAGAGCTCGAATTTGCCTTTAAATTCGCAATTTGTGGGAATTTTCCCTGATTTATGATTATTTTAAAGCTTCTCTGAGTAAATATGTGCCATATATTGCTGTTTGATATCATCTCTGATACTTCTACAGAGGAACTTCCTGAAGATTGGACTGATGCACCAGATATACATTCATTACGTGCTCTAGACCGTAATTTTATCTTTCCAGGTTCCTAAGCTCGTCTTCAGCGTTTCCTATCTTATCAACGCAGAGTTAGAGGTACTCATTGTTTGATTGGACTTCTTCTATATTCCAGGTGAGCAAGTCCATATTGTGGCATGCCTGTCAATGTGTGAGGAGGATACAGAAATTATTACTCCCTTCAAAGTTGCTGCAGTGATGAGTAAAAATGGTATAGGACAGAATGGCGAAAAAGAAAAGGAAAATGGAAACAGTGGAGATGGAAAGGTTCCGGCATCAGAAAATACTGAGCTCCATCAAGATAAACAAAACAATCCCCGGAATGAGGACAGTCCGTCCAAGGGGAACACTGATCTTCTAAAGGATATCTCTGCTGGTGAATCCTTGTTACGGAGGGAAGATCGAAACAGGAAGATTGCAACACTATTGCAGCGGTTTAAAAATTCCCATTTTTTTGTACGGATTTCCGAGTCAGGTGAAATGCTTTGGTCCAAAAAAGATGCTTCCAAAAAATCTTCAGAATCTACTTTCCCGGGTGACAAGATTTCCGATGTCAATGGGGTCCGTAATAGTTCAAAACCGTGTATCAACACAGTTGTAAATAAAGGGGGACATAATGCAAATGTTTCTGGTGGGGTGGCGAGAAATAATGTCCGCTGCTGGTCCCTTGCTAATGGAGATTTAGTGGTACGTGCAAGGAGACCTTGATATTGTTAACATGTTCTTTTCCTGTTTCTATGGAAAAGCACCTTTTCATTTGTTTCCCCCATTCTCACCTGAGGGAGTATGGGTCTACTTCTAGGCGAACTGATGTTCTCTCTATGCCAGTGGCGGTCTCTTCCGTTAGACACCATTGCTAACTTTAACATTTGTAGGTACAAATATTGTTATTTACATTAACTTGTGGTTTGATGTGTGAATTGGACGTGTCTTCTTTTTAGGCAAAGTTTTAAGGTACATGTGCCCAATAGTTTCTGTTGCTCTGTCTCCTTCTGAATACATAAACTAGTATCACTTGTAAAGTGAATAGAGCATATTTACCAGTTAGATCATTCCAGTGTCTGATTCTGATTCTATTTCTTCTTTGGAAGGATGCAGGTTTCGCTACAAGTAAGTGTTGGAGTTGATTTGCTGAAAGACCCTGCTATTGAGATCCTTCAGTTTGAGAAATATCAAACGGAAGGGTTTTCCTCAGAGAAGAATGAAGATACACTTCATGCAAATAATGATCCATGTGGAGGACTCTTGACATGGTTGCTTCCTATGGAAAATTCACTCCCTCCTCCTGTTCGTCCAGTATCTCCTCCTGTATTTGGTTCCTCTTCTGGAGTTGTCAGTACATCTGGGAGGCCTAACATCCCGGCAACACCTGGCTCTCAGATCTTCTCCTTTGGCCATTTCAGAAGTTACTCAATGTCTGCAATTCCTCAAACTTCTATACCTCCTTCAGCTGGTACAGGTCATGCTTCAAAATCAAGCTTTGATTTTGATGATAGGGACTGGTCTTCAAAAGAACATCCTGCACCGAGTCCCAAAACTGGTAAAGAAGATCTATTATCTTTTAGAACTGTATTATTGGAGCCCGAAAGATTTTCTGTTCGTTGTGGACTAGAAGGGGTTTATGTACCTGGAAGAAGGTGGAGGAGGAAACTTGAAATCGTTCAGCCGATTGAAATACAATCTTTTGCTGCTGACTGCAACTCTGATGATCTTCTTTGCGTGCAGATAAAGGTCTATGTCTGACACTCTACTGAAACAGCTTGTATAAATAATGAATGTTATGTAATTTCCGACATTTCTGCTGATGTACGTCGTATTCTTTACTTTGTTATTTTGCAGAATATCTCTCCAGCACATATACCAGATGTAGTAATATATATTGATGCTATAACTATTGTTCTTGAGGATTCTGCAAGAGGTGGTCCGCCGATATCATTTCCAATTGCATCTGTTGAACCCGGAGAAGACTACAGTCTACCAAATCTTGCTCTCAGGTCTTAGATTATTCTTATATGCTTATGCTATCCTCATGGCATTCCTTTCATTTACTCTCTCCCTCTACCATAGACAGAAATGTATACTGAGTCACTGACACCACAAATTACTATGATTTTTCTTAGTTGGGAAGCTTATTTGAATTATTAATGGCAGGAAGGGGGAAGAACACTCATTTATTGTAAAACCAGCAATTTCTGCATGGAAGAAACTCAACTCTCACGATAGAAAAACTACCCGTTCATCATCATCACAACCACAAACTAAAAAGGCTTCGAGATTGCATGTCTCATCAAAGATTGTTGAAGGAAAGAATACTCCTGCAACCACTGATCGCTATGCAGTAATGGTGTCATGTCATTGCAACTGCACTGGTATGTATATCCAACAAACATGTTCTATGCATAAGTAAATCAGCCATAGGTAGCTAAAATTTAATGATATCCAGAATCAAGATTGTTCTTCAAGCAGCCCACAAGTTGGCAACCCCGCATCTCAAGAGATATATTAATCTCTGTTGCATCTGAAACATCAAGAGATATTCTCGGACCAGATGATGTCGCCTCACAGCTTCCTGTACAGGTTTGAGTTATTCAAGCATTTCCATAATTCTTCTTTTCAAAAAAAATTCGTTACACAATTGGACTGATTCTCTATTTATTTTTTCATATCAGGTGTTAACCCTGCGTGCTACAAATTTAACATCAGAAGATCTAACAATGACGATTCTAGCACCTGCTTCATTTACCGCGCCCCCAACAGTGCTTTCCTTGTCCGCTACACCCAGAACACCCTTCAATCCGTTCTTTGGCCTTACTGAGTTTCAAGGGGGGTCAACTAGTAGCCAAGCAGCCCATAGTATCGGCTCTTTGGTGACTGGGAATCAGAAGAGATATATTCCTTTCGAGCAAGCCTCTTCTGTATCTGACGGTGACATCTTGAACACTGATGCGGCTTGTACTCATCTATGGCTGCAGAGCAGAGTTCCTTTGGGGTAATCGATTGCGCATCATATTCTGCTGTTTTTAATTAGTATATATTCTTTTTGGGTTAAGAATATTGCTATAGATGCTAATAATAGGTCATTTTCAAATCTCAGATGCGTTCCTTCCCAAACGACTACCACCATCAAACTCGAACTGCTTCCACTGACAGACGGTATAATTACATTGGACACACTACATATCGATGTTAAAGAAAAAGGTAATCAATCACTATTTCAATTTTCAACCCATTTGTTATTTGTTGCTTCCTATAGTTTTGCTTTTGCCATCCAAATTCCAGCACGTGCGTGGGCCACATAGATACTTCCAGATCAATCAGTATCGATGAACAGCTTGATTGGAACTTAAAAGTTAAAACACAACTTATCAAACTCTCCAGCTTTTTTCATGCTCTTTTAGTTCAAGGCTCATAAGATGTCAAAGCTGCTAGATCCGTAGTCAATATAAATCTATTACGGTGCTAGTAGATATTAGATACTAAGAGGTGTTTTTGTGTAATAATTGTTCAATGGAACGTACTATGATATGCACTGTGTTCATCTTTTCTGGGTTTGCAGGTTGTTCATATATACCCGAGCACTCTCTGAAGATAAACGCAACTACCAGCATTTCCTCTGGGATTATATAGGATTCTGATTTTACTACAAAGTTGATAGAAAGGACGAATCATATAGTTATCCACCGATAACGCAGCATTAAGCAATTGATGGCTGCATCTGGTCGTATTTCTTTGGATATAGAGGTGGAAAATGATGAGATTGTACCTATTGTATGTATATCATCATATCATTTGAGGGCACACTTACTGGAAAAAAAAGACAACTTATATAGTTCAGCTTCAGATGAAAAATACACATAATTGTGTTGTAATTCTTCATGAGAACAGTGTTTGTTGTTGGTGTTCTTGTTTTTTTACATTTCTTAAGACGTTACTTTGAGTTGTAAATCCACGAAAGACTGCACAGTATATTGCGGTAGTCAGTGACTCATTATTAATATCAAGTGTTTAGAGGTCACGACTCAACCATTCGGAATGAAAAAATATTATATTTATAATTACTACTTATTTTATACGGAGTGACTCGTGAAAGTAGAGATTATTTATTATACAGGTTTGAATAAAAAATAAAGTTTGAAGTTCCACTTCATACTATATATTTGTATGAAATACAGTGTTCGTATCATATGTTTTTTTTTTTTATACCAAACGTTTCCATTTTGTACCGTTTTTCTATCTCCGTTAATGTTCTGTCTATTTTAGTCGTTAAAAGTTATGTGTCGTGCACGTGAGTTGCCATAAACTTTTGATTTTGTTCAATTTAGTCCCCATAATATATTCTTAGGCTAAGTCTGACTAGGTCAATTTGGGTCAAGGGTCCGATTTTGAAATTTTAGGACTAAATTGAAAAAATTAAAAGTTAGGAATATATTAGAGGGACTAAATTGAACAAAATTAAAAGTTTAGGGCAATTCACGTGCACAATACATGACTTTTAACAACTAAAATGGACAGAACTTTAACGGATGTATAAAAACGGTATGAAAAGGAAATATTTGATTAAAAAAATTACATAAAGAGTGTATTTCGTGCAAAAATACTGCTGAGGTTGGCAACCTGGAAATCGGAATATAGTGCAGTAGTCGATTTTGACGGGCTCATTATGTTTGGCAAGAAGAAAGAAACGTGGTCTCTTTTTATTTTGGCCAATAAAGGTGATCTATATGATTTTGATTATTATTATTATTGACTAAAAATATAAAATGCGGCAAAGAAAATGCTGAATACGAGTCATATGCTTCCTTATCCACATCTAGAAGGATTAATATCTAAATTGTTATTTAAATTCAAAATTTTAAAATTTGAATAACTAAACTTTCAAGTTATGAGTATGTTATTTTGGATTATTTTTATGTGCAAATAAGATAAGTTCAAACATAAATTAAAAGAATTATTGTGAAATATTTTTAATTGGACATTCGTATAATGTTAACTATGTTTTTCAATTAAGTATCCAACTGAATGTATTTCGATACAATCCTGTAAATTTATGTCAATATACACCTTTAAGTATACATAAAAAAAAACTATATGTAGTTGGTATATGCTCATTTTCTATTTGATTTGATGGAAATTGTAACAAATGTAATAATTTGCTTAAATTGAAAGTTCAAATAACTAATTTTAAACGACTGAAGTTTGAGTAGCAATTTATAATTTAGTCAAAATTTATGTAATAATTTAATTATTAATCCTTAATATAGATGCTATACATGAAACGATAAATTAAGTAATGTTGTTTTTCCTTATTCATGCATGCTAATCATATGTATATATTTATATATATGATTAGCTGCAGATTAAAGAAATGTAATGGTGTCTTTTTTCTTGGAAACATTCCGAGCCGTCACTAAACAAATGTTATCCTTTATATTAATTGGTTCGGAAAATAAAATGAATTTGACTGTGATGCCAGCGGACATAGTCAGATTCAGGTAATGCTGATGCATTATTATTATTATTATTATTATTATTATTATTATTATTATTATTATTATTATGTAGAATAAATTCAACTTCAAGTATCTAATCAATTTTTACATAACGTGATTTACCATAACGCATTACCGTAGTTTTTCCGATAGCAGTTACTTTTTACACTATAATAATTACATAAATTCGAAAAAATTCGATATGAAAGAACCTACATTTTTTTTTTTTTTTTTTTTTTTTATAATTCATAGTAGAAAAATCTTAGTAGTAAGAAAGTACGAAGAAAAAATTAATATATAATTTTTGCAATGTTTGTAAAGGAACAATACGTAGCCTTAAACAATCAACTCATAAACTCAAACTTGTGAATGGAGGTTTTTCGATATACACTTAAACACTTTTATCTATTTTTTTTTATTTTTTATACCTAACATACCCTCTCTTAAGCTGATGTTTGCGAACAATAATTTACACATAAGACTCATCACTTAGTCTGTAACGTGAGTTTTTACACCAGACTCATCCCCTGGTCCGTAACATAGCTTCCACTTGGCCACCTCGGGCATATGGGAAGTCGGGAGGTTGAACACCCTACTTAAACCGTGTTTGCAAACAACAGTTTACACCAGTCTGTTTCTCGGTCCATACAAGACCTCTCATTAGGTCTATAGCCATAATTTCAACCCGGCCACCATGGCTGTACCCATGACTTCAACTCGGCCCACACCATCCTTTTTTTTACGGGAGGTTTCACTTCTATCCCCTTATTCATTATGATTTTTACCAGTTTTTCACTCTTTTAACGCCGGTATCGGATCCGAACCATTTGCTTGATACCACATATAAGGAAATAAGTACGTCTTAACCAATCAACATATAAGCTCGAACTTGTCAGTCAAAGTTTTCGTCTTTTGTATACACTTAAACTCTTTTAGGTAATTTTTTTATACCTAACAATTTTAGCATTACTATAAAAATAATAATTAGAATATATGTGAATATATAATAATATTATTATCTAGAAGAACATTTCAAGTATAGAAGAATGAGAATTGTAGTATTGATGTTATTTAGGTTGAGTACATGTACCTATATATATAGATACAAGACTATATCTATAGTAATATAATAAGAAACATAATTTGATACTATACTAAGAATATATCTATTCCTAATCTAGATATATTCATCTAAATATAATAAGATATATTTATCTATAATATATCTTATTCCCTTATACGCCCCCGCAAGACGGACGTTCTGACAAGAATGGCCGATCTTGATATGAAGAATATTAATGAATGACCCAATAGTCCAGTCTTCATCGGAGGATGCCCGAAGAGGTCCAATCGGCAACGGCGGAAGCCCGGAGATGTCCAGTCGGCACGGCGGTAGCCCGGAAATATCCATCCAGTCGGCACGGCGGTAGCCCGGAGGTCCAGTCGGCAATGGCGGAGACCCGGAGAAGTCCAGTCGGTCAGGATGCTGCTGGTCACGATGGCGGAGTTGGTGAACGATAAGCAAACGACGGAGGTGAATTTGCTCGTTGGAGCAACCTCTTAATTCCAACAAAAAGGCAGCAAAAAGGCAGCAAGTCTCAATCAGAAAGCTTGAAGCTAGTCACGGAGCCACGGAAGAGTCCTCAGGTGTAGCGAACAGATACTTTCGCTCGTTGGAGCTAGTAGGATCGAGGATGCTGGTAGGTAGAAATACCGCCATGAGCATGGGCCGATAAAAAAAATTACGCTCGTTGGAGCGGGTACCAAAAGATCGGTTCAGAAATCGTCGATACGGAAGCAGGGATTTATTGTGTTATTAGAAAAGAAGAAAAAAAAACTGAAATTAGAATTGGCCAGGGGGCGGCCGGCATGACATCTTCATAGTTGACGGCGGTGCCGACTGCCCCTGGACAGCGGCGATGGTGGGCGGCGGCGATAGATATAGTCTTGTATATATATATATAGGTACATGTACTCAACCCTAAATAAGATCAATAATACAATTCTCATTCTTCTATATATGGTATCAGAGTCTTTCTAACTCCAACGAGTACAACTTACAAGCCGCCGCCCACCATCGCCGCTGTCCAGGGGCGGTCGGCACCGCCGTCAACTATGAAGATGTCATGCCGGCCGCCCCCTGGCCAATTCTAATTTCAGTTTTTTTTTTCTTTTCTAATAAGACAATAAATCCCTGCTTTCGTATCGACGATATCTGCACCGATCTTTTGGTATCCGCTCCAACGAGCGTAATTTTTATATCGGCCCATGCTCATGGCGGTATTTCTATCTACCAGCATCCTCGATCCTACTAGCTCCAACGAGCGAAAGTATCTGATTGCTACACCTGAGGACTCTTCCGTGACTCCGTGACTAGCTTCAAGCTTTCTGATTGAGACTTGCTGCCTTTTTGTTGGAATTAAGAGGTTTGCTCCAACGAGCAAATTCACCTCCGTCGTTTGCTTATCGTTCACCAACGTGAACATCGTGACCAGCAGCATCCTGACCGACTGGACTTCTCCGGGTCTCCGCCATTGCCGACTGGACCTCTGGGCTACCGCTGTGCCGACTGGATGGATATTTCCGGGCTACCGCCGTGCCGACTGGACATCTCCGGGCTTCCGCCGTTGCCGACTGGACCTCTTCGGGCATCCTCCGATGAAGACTGGACTATTGGGGCATTCATTAATATTCTTCGTATCAAGATCGGCATTCTTGTCAGAACGTCCGTCTTGCGGGGGCGTACTAGGGAATAAAATATATTAGTAGATATATTTTATTATATCTAGATAAGTTTATATTAGGAATAGATATATTCTTAGTATATTATCCGATTATATGTTTCTTATTATATTATTATAGATATAGTCTTGTATCTATATATATAGTACATGTACTCAACCTAAATAAAATTAATAATACAATTATCATTCTTCTATATCAAGTACGTAGCAGAGGAATATACAATAGCTCTAGCCCAGTCCCACACATCAAAATAATAATCAGTTAATGAGCAATGGCATGATTAGTGCTTTTGTGGATTTTTGTAATTAAAGAATATATTTGTATTATTCGATAGGTTAGCTAGAACAAATATATTAAATATGAAACAATAATTAAATTAAAATATTTGGATAAAGTAAGGAAGGAAGGAATCACCGACTAGTTGTCGTGTCCATTATGCCAATTTTTAGGTAACTTTTTAGTGGCTATCCCATGCATTGCTTTGGGGCTCAAATCACTCGAAAAACTAAAGAAGAATTAACTTTTTCGTAAATTGAAATTTAAAAAATTGGACTGTTGGTAATTAAAAGTTAATTAATACATCTTCATAATTATATAATATAGTGTAACAGTCTTTACAAGCCATTTTTTTAAATAAATTTAAAAAAGTTAGTGTCAAATTCTATTGAAATTCTGAAAATGATAAATTATTCATATCATATATTTTAACTATTACAAATTGAGCCGCTGCGAATAAAGATTTAATTTAAATGTATTTTATTATTTACGAAATGATCTAACTAACACACGTGGAGATTAATTAATTTTAAAAAAAAATGACGGTTAGTAATTTAGGGTTTAGTAATAACTCCTCTTCCACTGAGTAGTAGCAGTAAAAAAAAAAAATACTACACAAAGATTGTTTCGAGCTTTTAAAAATAAAATAAAATTTGGAGGGTCTGGTCTGGTGTGTGTTTGGATGTTGTTAGACTGGGATTTTGATTGATCAGTATCTGCCACAAGACAAAGAAGCACCCTCAAAAGTCTCCTCTCTACTCGATAATCTTCTTCTTCCTGGGCAACTCTTGTCCTTTTTCTGTCCACGCTTTCTCTAGTGCGTTTCTAGGTGACCGGTGATCTTTTTCTTCAACTTAATCGAAGCGATTATCGGTGCTTTCGTAAAAAAAATAAAAAAAAATCAAATTTCGGATTTCTGTGGGGATTCTGAGCTGGGTCTCTTGTTAATGATAAGCAGATCAGGTCTGTCTAGGGTTTCTGAGCGATGGGAGTAGTGGAAGGAGGTGTAAATGGTAAAGTAGAGTCTTGGAACGCTGCTAATTCCAAGGTGAAGAAGACGAAGAAGAAGAAGGATATGGGAGTTGACGAAGATAACGAAGATGTTGGAGATATTGGCTGCTGGGATCGGTTTCGGTTCATCGGAGGCTGCATTTCTTCGAGATCCAAAGTCGATAGCTCTGTTAGTGGGAGCAGTACTATCTACGGTAAGAAAACGCCTTTTTGGGTGTGTGATTATGCTAATCATGTTTTAATTCACTGATTATAGGAACGTCAGCTTTACATGTCCCCTTAAGTCCTTGTATGTTTTGGAATTGCTCCGTTCTTGTTGGAATAAATGACTGCTCTCGCTTTTGTTCTTGATTAGGTTGCCTTTGTACTAGCTATTTTTCACCTAGCAAGACCAGAACCTGAACTAGCATAAATTTGGTGTAAGACCTTGATAAGAATCCCTTTTGTGTTGTTGGTGAAGCCAATTCTCTGCATTTTCCTTAGTTTTGTATGTGTTTAGTATTTGCTGCATAAAGTTGTTCAAATTGAAACAGAATAATTAAAAGAGTCTGCAAATTACTTACTCTGAAGGAACTGCAGCTTATTCTGTTTACCACTGTCATAAACTTTTGAGGGAGCTAAACCAAGAAAGTGTTTACTTTTTGTGATTAGCAAGTGCGTAAAATTGCCAAATTTGCTTATGGTTTTATATCAGTGTTGAACATGGTTGTTTTACTGTGAGCAGTTGATAGTAAATCTCCGAACGATGTGAGCAGAGACCAACCAACAGCACCTGTAGTGTCACCTACTGCCACTAGTGTCGCAGAGAGTAACTCTTTGACTTCTAGACTTGAAGAGGAACTTAAAATTGCCTCTCGTCTTCGGAAGTTCGCATTCAATGATCTTAAATTGGCAACAAGAAATTTTAGACCGGAGAGTCTTCTTGGTGAAGGTGGATTTGGTTGTGTCTTCAAAGGTTGGATTGAAGAAAATGGAACTGCTCCAGTGAAACCGGGCACAGGGCTTACTGTTGCTGTTAAAACCCTTAACCATGATGGACTTCAGGGGCACAAAGAATGGCTGGTAGGGACAAGATTGTCATTTTTTAATCATATATCATAATTATTAGTTTCTTTTTCAGGTTTTAATCTTTTGACTCTTGTAATTTTGTCAGGCTGAAGTGAATTTTCTTGGGGATCTTGTGCATCCTAACTTGGTCAAATTGATTGGTTACTGTATCGAAGATGATCAAAGGTTATTGGCTTATGAGTTTATGCCTCGAGGAAGCTTAGAGAATCACCTCTTTAGAAGTAAGAACCTGCCTTCTAAAAACTTTGGATTGGAGCTATGCCTATATATATTAAAATCGCTGTTGCATTATTTGTCTGATTCATATTTTTTTGTAATGTATGTATATATTTTATGTAGGATCCTTGCCTCTTCCATGGTCGATTAGAATGAAGATAGCGTTTGGTGCTGCAAAAGGGCTTGCTTTTCTTCACGGGGAAGCAGAGAGGCCGGTGATATATCGTGATTTTAAGACTTCTAACATCTTGTTGGATGCTGTATGTGATAAAGATCTACTTCCGATTAAGTAATTCCCTGTGTAGTGAGTGATTTCACTAATATCTCTTCTAATATCATAATTTCTCAGGAGTACAATGCAAAGCTTTCGGATTTTGGACTTGCTAAAGATGGCCCTGAAGGTGATAAAACCCACGTCTCAACCCGAGTTATGGGAACCTACGGTTATGCAGCTCCTGAATACGTCATGACAGGTACCTTACTTTGTTCTTTAGTTGGAATATTTAGAAGATGAGATTATTCCATGGTTTTATAGCAGTTCTCTTAGCCAATCACAACTCTCTAAACATATATAGTTCATTATTGTTTCTAGGGTTAAGAACCTTAAAACAGTCTCAACTGTTGCTAATACCCATCCCATATTTAAAATGTTGGTATTCAGTGTCCCAACTTTAAGTTTGGCTGATTTCTACTTTTTTTTCTTAAAATTGACGAAAAAAATTATATTTCTTAAGTATCAAATAAGCTTAAACCATGAGCAACAACAAATCTGATATTCCGGAAAAGTTGTAAAAAACATATTTTTGTTGCTCAAAACGTCAATTTTCAACGTTAATATCAGTCGAAAAAGTGAAGCAACAAATCTGGGATGGCAATTAACTACATGGCATATAGTTGGGGCTGTTTTTAGGTTCTACTAACCCTTGGTTCTCTTGTTTCTACTAACCCTTGTTGGGACTATTAAACCAACCTATAATTCCGTAAAATCGTCATGGTTTTGTAAATTTTATGTCATCTTTTAATCTTTTTTGTGGTAATTTTGTTTTTTAAGTACATTTCATGGTTACTGTAGGGCACCTTACATCAAAGAGTGATGTGTACAGTTTCGGAGTGGTTCTGTTAGAGATGTTAACAGGGAGGAGGTCGATGGACAAGAGCCGCCCTAACGGAGAACACAACCTCGTGGAGTGGGCCCGCCCCCACCTCGGTGAGAAGAAGAGATTCTACCGCCTCATAGACCCGCGCCTCGAGGGTCACTTCTCCATCAAAGGTGCCCAGAAAGCCGCCCAGCTGGCAGCCCACTGCCTCAGCCGGGACCCGAAATCCCGACCCCGCATGAGTGATGTTGTGGAAACCCTAAAACCCCTCCCTAACCTCAAAGACATGGCCAGCTCTTCTTACTACTTCCAGACAATGCAGTCGGATCGGGTCGGGTCGAGCCCGAATGGGCGAAATGGGTTGAGGATTCAAGGCGGGTCATTTTCGAGAAACGGGCATGCAAATAGAAGCCTCTCGATGTCGAACAACTCCCATGCTTCCCCGTATAACAATCATTACCCGACCCGGTCACCGGTACCCAATGGGAAAGTGAAACCCTAGTATCTTCTGGGTCTGTCTGTGTTCATTTTTTTTTTTGGGGGTTAAATCCTTTGATTCCTCAGTATAGAAGTGGCCTTTGTTGAAATGAATCGATAATTGGACATGTGAAACAAACAGCTAAATGGAATGTCTTTTGATTGCTATATAATATATATTACTGATCACTGCTATATATATAAAGGGGTTAATGATCAAATTGCTACCTGAACTTTTGACTCGATTACAAATCGCTATTTAAATTTTGATTTTTTAAAATTGACTATTTGAACTTTCAATTTTCGAGTAAATTACTACATTTGTTTCAATTTTCGTCAAATTGGACATAAAATAAGTATGTTCCAGCCAAGTGAGGCCTTTTAATGTGTACCAAAACTGGATTCAAATATAAATAAAAAAAATTGCTACGAATACCTTCGATTAGATAATTAGTTGGATATTCACTCAATTGTATTTCGTCGTAATGCATTTAATTTATGTATGAATGCATTCTTTGATGCACATGAAAAGAACCCACAAAGCCGGAACATGACAATTTGTAATCAAGCCAAAATTCGAGCAATAATTTGATTATTAACCCTTATAATATACATAAACATAATAAATCAATAATATTATATTTGTCTCGATATTCACAGACAGCTTGTAACTATGAATATATTTGTTGGCTGCATAATCTCAAAGTAAACTGAAGATACATCCACCAGATTCAAGGCCATGCCTTTATTATTAAACAAAAGTGGTACAATGATCAATCAAGAAAAGAACCACAAGACTAAACCAGCAATCCATATAAACTATATTTAGTTCGGACGATCGGGAATATTATCCCGCGCACTGTAAAAACCTATGTACAATAAAATTACCACACAAAAAAAGAGCAACATCACGGCAATACTTGGGACCATACAAACTTGAACGGGTTCCAAGAAAATACAGAGAAAACAGAGTACGAGTAACTTATTCAAAGTGTTGTACTAAACCAAAAGGGTTTGGCTCAGCTCCACAACATTTCGGCTTTAGTTTTTGGTTGAAGCGGCCCTGCAGTGTTGGTATTTATTATTGTATGTTAAGCAAGCACTACAATGAATGGTGCATGATTCCTTGAATAATGTCTAAGAAATTAAGGAAGAGCAGTGAACCTTAGTATTGTCTTTGGTTTCTCGTCGCGGACCAGCATAGCAGGAACATCAGAGGTTGTTCTAGAGATACTCAAAGTCCCTACATCTGCAATATGCTTCAGTCCCTGAAAAAATGAGAGTTTCTAATATGTTTGATCAAACTATTAATGCTTCAGGTGTAACAAAAATGAATAATACGAGGTCAAAATGGCAAACCTGTAGGTTTTGAGCATCAGGGTAAGTCAGTGAACCCCGAGTCCCGCCAGAAAGTTTGATTTGTTCCTGAAAGAGAATAGAATAAATGGTTTTCACTTTTCAATAGAGATAAATTTCCTATCCACCAGACTCTATGGAGCATTCTTTTGTTGTTTAATGGCTTAGCTTAGATATATTAGCAGACAAGGGCTATGAACAATCGGCGACATAAATCACTGATTTTCCAAATCACATAGTATTGAGGTTCATTAAGTCGCACTACCTGGAGAAGCTTCGGCATTTCTGGTCTCTGTCCATTAGCCACACAACAAAGATATTTCACCCCTTCATTTGCCCAGTCCTGTCACCCACAAGAGATGCATTAGTGCTTCAAATTTGACTAATATATATATATATATATATATATATGTAATGTATATATATGCTTGGGTAATTAATTACTATCAACTCAAAACCAATATAAGCAGCAAACAAGCTTCAATTCCTGGTGATTAACAACTGCCACAGCTTATTCTAGTCTTATGAAATAATCCGAGAATATTACGCACTGCAGAAAAATAATCTCACCTGCTTGAATTCCAAAGTACCCATCCGCCAGTCCTGAAACAGAGAAAACAGTCAGATAAGCAAGATTAAGAACCCCTCTCCTTCGTACAGACACCTATCATTGCCAAGGACTGTATATGCTAGTAGCTGTCTCAATAATTCATTGATCATATCAAAATCAGAACTTACCAAGCCAGAGACCATTCTCTGCAAAGAGTCCAGCTCATATCCCAGATCAGTAAGGTTTCCTTTAACGAGGTTAACCTGTTAAATAGGATAATTGTGTAGTTAGATTGCAATTGATCTCAGTAGAAGAGAGCATAAGTGGTTTTCCATTTTGAGTGGTAGGATTAGCCACTTAAATTCTATCATAAGAATTAAGATAACGAGCATCAAGCTCTAAATGCTGAAAAATCAACTTGTTTCTAGTGATTTCATTATGACTCAGAAGTAGTTTGGTTTGAGATCTTTGTACTTTGTAGTCAAAAAATGAAACTCATGGATGCATCTAAGATATAGAGAATTCACAGCAATTACATTCTCATTAATTTCTTTTGATAATTCTCTCTGATCATCCATTTTGCCATCTAGGTTCTCAATCCGCTGTGTCAAATGTCGCTTTGCAGCCTGTCAACAGAAGAAACATGAGGATATTACAACAGTAGCAAATCAGAAACATCTAATATAGCTCATTTTTCAAAAACTTTATATACCATTTCTCAGGATCTGTTAAGTGTCATATTAGCATGTTAGGATGGTCAGAGAGAGTAGTTCCACATTGGAATATCAACTTACACTTTTTTTAATGGCCCAATATTGCTTGCAGGGTAGTCGTTATTTTACATGGTATCAGAGAGAGTCCATGTTGCTTAACAACTATAGTCACCAACCTTTATTTCATTATACAAAGTACCATCCATTCAGGACACTAGGGATGTTTAGGGGGTATGTTATAATGTGAAGGAGACGCCAGATCTCACAGTGTCTTGTGCATGGCTCGTCTTTAAAAGAGCAGCCTCAAATTGGACAAATGAACTACTAAACATGTGTATATAAGTGGAGCGGGTTTTACCAGCTAGCAGCTACAGCTTTTGAATCATTTGTGAACTCAGCTTGCTTGTAATCCTCTGTTGAAATTTAAATTAAATCACGTCTTCACCGATCACCTTAAGGTTTTAGGACAGTTGGTCACGTGGTTAGTCTCTATCACATTAAGGTTTTAGAACAGTTGTCATGTGGTTAGTCTAAACTTTCACATAGTATCAGAACACAAGTTCAAGTTTCCGCAGCGCCAAGTTAAACCCCAATTTCATTATGTTTGCCATCTGGTCAGGCAAACTGAACAAAAAAAAGTTTCACGTAATGGGCTTCAAAAAAATTTCTCAGCCCACACGTGAAGGAGATTGTTGAAATAAAGATTAAATCACGTCTTCAGACTTCACTTATCCCCTTAAAGTTTTAGGATAGCCGGTCAAGTGGTTAAGTCTAAACTTTCACATCCTCTTATTAGGGAATATAATATTTGCAGAAAGAAATCCTAGGGAAAAGGCACAAGTATGAATAGCAGATTCACTAACAAAAGTAGTCGCATCAAGGATATGACTAAGCTAGTAAAGCACTTCCTGTGACATGCCAGCATTGAAGCAATCAATGTAGTATTTCTGTGATATAGAAGATGTGGTCAAACAACAAGATACTCACACTAAGAGCTTCTGATACTTTCTCCAGATTTTGAGTCAAGCTGGTAACAGCATTTGCCATACTACTCTTAGTCACATACATCAGATCCGAGAAACCAACGCCCTGATCATTATAACAGAAGAGAAAAGTTAAACACAGTGCACCAATTTCAATGTCAATCATGTCACTATTCAAGTAGAGACCAACCAGGCATCTCATAATACAATATAGAAAGTAGATAGCCACTTAAGGCAAGAAGAAATAAACCAAAGCAAGGTTGTGGACTACGATACCTTCCACCACATGTAGCAATAACCCACTGCACCCAAGGTAGCTGCTGGAACTACCATGTTAGTCCAATTGCCTGGAAATATCATGATCAGAATTAAACTAATCACTCATGTGAACTCAAGGCCTTGCATAGAGACCTATTTAGAGAAAGAAAGCTTATAGAGAAAAAAAGGGAAGAAAAAAAAAAGAAATGAGAGAGACCTAATTGGCCAGAACTTCCATTTACAACAGTTATCTGGCGTGAAGAAGCTATTTGACGAACGTCCATTGCCAAACGACGCACCTTTTAGAAGAAAAGGGTTAAGATAGTGTCTTCTATTATGGACAAGGTTTAGAATCACCCAAAGGAAGTAAGGATATAAACCTATTGTTACCTGTGCAGCTATAGCACTATCCCCATAGTCAGTCTCACCCTCTTTATTTTCCAATCCCTTTACTAAAGCCTGAAAAAACAGTGCAACGCAACTGGTCATCTAACTCAAGATCAAGAAAGATGAAAGAATGTCTTAACCTCATAAATTGAAAATAGCTTTCATTTCAAGATTCAATGTGCAATGCTTTAATTGCCAAAAAAACAAATCTAACTTTTGAGTGTTTTGCATAAAAACAAACTGATTTTTTTTTCTTTGCAAAAAACAAACTCAACTCTACAAAACATAGCAAAGTGCAAACTAAGTTGATTTTTATATTAAAAAGTATAAAAACCATACGCATAAGAACCAGATCATCTTTGTTCAGTGACACATGATAGACAAAATCAACATAGCTTATATTAAAATACATTATATGGATGTTAAGTGTTCAATTTTCACAACTTTTTAATAGAAAAATCAACATAGTTTACACTTTGCTATGTTTTGCACAGATGAGTTTATTTTTTGCAAAGAAAAAAAAGTTCAGTTTGTTTTTTTGCAAAAAACTCAAAGATGAGTTTGAGTTTTGGTAACTAACCATGATCAAATGTATTCATCATTAAGTTACTAGTTAGAGAACCATAAATTAGGATTTAATCAGCTCAAAATTAAAGTTAAGATCAAACAGAAACAAATAACCCGTGAACCTACAGGCATGTCATACAAGAATCAACTACATAAATTCTTATTTCATGAAATTCTGAAACTCCATGTTTGGTACAAAGAAATATAAATTCGTGATAAAAAAAGCAGCTCCTATATGAGGCAGACCTATCTACATGCGATGATTGAGCAATTTGAGCTGAAATTCGAAAGAGTACCTGAAGCTCGCCGAGCACGTCTGACAATTTACCGTTCTTGAACATGATTGTGCCAGTATAACCTGCGGAAAGAGGGAATCAGATCGCAGAAACAGAAAAGGCACAGATTTACAATCCTGAACTGCGACGCAGCTAGCTGGAGAGAAAAGCGAGGATGCGTACCTGCTCCGGCGAGAATCAGGATCTTAGACAGCCCTATTCCGCTCTGCATAGCCATGTCTGTAGCGTAGAGAGGATCAGCTCAGGCGGTGGAACGAGAATTGATGAAAGAATGGGTGGGGGCAACTCCTCTTTGTGCTATTCAGCTACGAAGAAGATCCTCTGATTTCGCTGGTGACTGGTGGTGCCTCCTTTCCTTTAAACGACGCTGTTTTTCCTATTCCTCTACAGACGTGATTTATTTTATTTTATTTTTATTTTAGAGGATTAATCAATAAAAATGGGCTTGAGGCCCAATATTGAGTGTAGGCCAACTTTTAATACTTTCCACCTAAATGAGCTATCAGGCCCAAGAGGGTCCTCGCTTCCCTGTTGACGTTGTGCTTCTCTTTACGTCCTTCTAGCCAATAAGAACACTGCGCGCTGTCACGTCCCAATAATATATAGCCACGTGGATGATCTACGTCACTTTGGCGCGATTTCTTTATGACACCACCTCCTTCCCTTTTCCCCAACTGTCAGCTCCTCCTGGAAGTTGACTCTCTCTCTAGATCTCTCTATACTCTTTGTGAGAACCAGAGGCGAGACCGCGAAGGATCTAGCCGGATCTAGTGGTCGAAGGCCGTATTTGCAGTCTGATCGATGGAGGTGCACGGCGCGGGGCTCCGCCGTGTCCTGGTGCTGGCATTCTGCGTCACCGGAATTTGGTCGGCATATATCTACCAGGGAGTTCTTCAGGAAACTCTGTGAGTGTTCTAGACGTGATTCTCTGTTCAATGCGTCAGTTTTGGATATCTCATTTCTGAAACGATATTCATTCAATTCGGTTAACAATGACTGGTTTAAATGGAAACTCTTGCATTTTGATTCTTGGTATTGGCTGCAATGTGAGGATAGTAACAATACGTTTTATCGCTGTAATTGTGAGTTGGTATGACATTAGCTGGATTAGTCAGTTTTGAGCTGAAATGGTAAACATAGGTAGTCTATCCAAAGAAGCAGAAGATGAAATTTCTGAGTGAACTGTTCGTTGAATGCACTTGGGGTAGTTAAATAGAAAGAGCTTGGTTATTCATTAAGTAATTAGATCGTCAATGTCATTCATTCAGTGAATCAGGCAATTGGAAATGGTCCTATTGCACAGCCAAGACAATGTGTAGAGGGAATTACAATGTGTCGATTACCTTCCATTGTTTTAACTATCAAGACGTCCTTTGTGATGAAATTGTGATTTTCTGATGATTGGCTTAGGTCCACCAAGCGGTTTGGTCCAGATCGGAAGAGATTTGAACACCTTTCTTTCCTAAACTTGGCCCAAAATGTAGTTTGTTTGATCTGGTCATATATAAGTGAGTTTCTCTTCAACCTCATGTTCCTAATACGTAATAATTCAAGGCTTACTTAGCAACTTGGTAAAGGATTTCATCTGAAGAGGAGTCTAATAGTAATTTTCATGACATGAACAGTGATAAAGCTTTGGTCTAGCGGCACTTCTGGTGGAGCTCCATGGTGGTCATATTGGAGTGCTGGTATTACCAACACTATTGGACCAGCAATGGGGATTGAGGCTCTGAAGTATATTAGTTACCCTGCTCAGGCATGACATTGTTTACATGAATTTTCTCATTAATTATAACAGATTAGGAGATTTTGTCTAACTGTTGCCCATTATTGCTTTAATACAGGTCCTGGCGAAATCCTCAAAGATGATTCCTGGTAAGATGTTCTTCATGGATGTGTTCTCGGTACAATAAAAGCAAACACCTCTTGACTATATGAGTTTGCCACCCCTTGGTGCACTTCCAATGATATATATCCCAAATATCCCAACCTTTTAACATTCAGAAAAAATAAAATTTGGAGAAGCTAGTGATTATGAAAGAGATATGGAATGGTTGTAGTAATGATTGAAGCCAGTTAGAGGTCTATAATCTATATGCTTTTTCTCTGAGGGAAGTGGAGTTTGGTCTGATTCCACTATTGTAGCTTTCGGTCTGGTATCTTGGACCTGTTCTTTCACAATGGTCCCTGAAATGATTTGCATGGGCTATGCTATCAGTGAACAAACTCAAGTACAATCAACTATAAAGGCCACTAAAAGGCTTCTAATGACATGCTAGTTGCTAGCAGTTGGTAGTTATACGTGTGAATAATTCTCCCATTTTTCTTCAGTTTCATGTCTGCTAGTAACCAGTGGCCACCCTTCTTTTTGACAGTGATGCTGATGGGCTCTCTAGTTTATGGCATTAGATACACTATTCCTGAGTACATATGCAGCCTCCTTGTAGCCGGAGGAGTTTCATTGTTTGCATTGTCAAAGGTAAGCAATTTACTGGATTGTTCAAAGCCCTTGTCTTGCTTGGGTTAGAGAGAGTGGAAGAAATAGAGAGAGCAATTATGATATCTAGTGCACCATTACTCAACCTCGTATGCACTTTTTCAGACAAGTGCAAAGACCATCAGCAAGTTGGCTCACCCTAACGCACCTCTCGGATATGGGTTGTGTTTCTTGAATCTGGCATTTGACGGGTTCACAAACGCTACTCAAGACTCGATAAATACGAGGTAGTATACTGCAGATAGACCCTTATCTTTTAGAATTAAAAAATGTGAATTATCTTTATTTATTTCAGATATCCAAAGACTAGTGCATGGGACATAATGTTGGGAATGAACCTATGGGGCACAATATACAACCTAATCTACATGTTCGGTTGGCCCCAAGGGATGGGGTACGAGGTAGTTGAGTTCTGCAAGCAGAATCCAGAGGCAACCTGGGACATTTTCCTATACTGTCTGTGTGGAGCAGTTGGACAGAACTTCATTTTCCTCACCATAGCTCGGTTTGGCTCCCTTGCAAACACAACCATTACAACTACTCGGAAATTTGTAAGCATTGTGGTGTCTTCACTTTTAAGTGGGAATCCTCTGTCGACAAAGCAATGGGGGTGCGTTTCCATGGTGTTCTCTGGACTGTCGTACCAGATCTACATCAAGTGGAAGAAGTTACAGAAAATGCAGAAGAAGAGGAAGACCACTTGAGCAACTCACATTTATTGTTATTAATTAATGTTATAATTACTGTGGCTGAATACCATAGGTGTTGTAGGCTTACACCATTTCTGATAGTTAAAAGTAACTGAATAGATCTCTATCATTTAGAGGAATGAATTTTGTCTTTTTATTTTGAATTCCATTCCCGTGATATGTACTTATTCACGTTTTAGAACTGTTTGGACCTGAATTATTAGAATAAAGATATAAATGTAGCGTAGTTCATATAGTGTTAGATCTGTCAATTTCTGAGAATAAGAAAGTGTTTAAGGTTTTTACTATGTAGCAAGAAGAAATGGAATATAGTGTTTCCGGTGTTAAAATTCAGTCGTAAGATAAGATCTTTGTACAATTTAATCAGTATGGTTAAATATTTACAAATTTAATTGCATTTTAGCCAAATCCAAAGGTAAAACCTAATATGATGACTTGAATTACCACATGTTACTACTACATTAGTGGGGATCGGAATCTCAAGTAATTGAAATCACCAAAACTTTTTGTCTCCTAACAAAGTGGCCCAGCTACTTAGAGTCACGAAACGACATCGTTCGCTCAATTTCAATAACACTGCAAATTAAGAGAGCCGGACGACACCGTACAACCACTTCTACTCTCCATCTTAAAGTTTTCATAAGTCCCACACTGAGAAGTTTTCAAACATAAGCACCTCCCAGCTGCAATAAAAACCAAGCTTCTCCTCATAACAAATCATACCTTTCTCGGCCTTTTGGCTAAGATCAAGTGTAGTATCTGTTCTTATTAGTTTAATATCTGATATGTGGACCATCGGTTCACACGATATTAAATTAATATTTTAAAGGGGAGAAATCCATTACAGTAGCTTGCTGCTGGGCTTTCTCATGCATCACTTGAGCCTTACACTACTGCTCTTGCCTGGTGCACCCTACCAAGGCCAAGTTTTAATTTGTTGCTTCCTCAAACTGAATGGTTTTTTTTTTGTTAAAGCGCTTTGTTATTTATTAGAAGGTTTGGTTTTTGGTTTAGCTGTGTAAATTGACTTTACGGATTGACCCATGTATAAAAAAAAAACTCCGAAGTTGGCTAAAATAAATAATGAATGATAATCATAATATGAAGAGAAAGTTAATGCATTATATTACATTACACTAGGAGAAATTATTGCATTATCCGGATGAAACACGGTGCTTTGTTCACTTTATTTAATGAGTATCTGTCACGTATTTTGAAATAGCAACTGAATAGGCATAAAAAGTCATGTGGCACACGTTTATTAGACTAAGTTGTACCACCGTGCTGATCTAAATTATGCAATAATTCATCCGCTGTTATTTTCTCACACCCAAGCCCCAAAGACAGCTAAGCTGCAGTTGCAATCTTGCATAGTCATGGAAGCAGAGTACATTATGGCCTCTATTCCCTATTTGGAATTCTCAATATAAGACTAAGTTCGTAAAACTAATTCTCAAACTGTAATTCTTCAAAATTAACGTTCAAATTACGCTTCTCTATCCTATATGACATCTACATCACTTCAAAAATATTAAAAAAAAAAAAAAACTTATTTTAGAATAAGTTTTACAAATAAGTCTACTTGAAAATTCTCCAACTAAATACTACCACAATGAGATCCCAAAAAGAGCAATAATAGATCTTAAATCGAATAGCAGATTGGTGGATGCAACAAATCTGTAAGAAGGTATAAAAAAGAGTTAAAAAAAGTTCAAAAACAATCTCTAACTATACGCCATATTGCTAATCGCTGTTATATATTTAAAATATCGACATTTGGTGTTCCAACAATCATATTTATTAATTTCTACTTTTCTAAATTATTTTATCGTTAGAATTGGCGTTTTAAACAACAAAAATATATTTTCCAATTTCCTAAAATATCATATTTGTTGCTCATGGTTTATTTGAAATATGTACAGCAGCCATGCCAAAGGTTCATTTTGTAGCATAGTTTTGAAGAAGAATTCTGTCGTTTTTTATTAAAATCAAGTTTATTAAATATTATTATATGTTTAATTGGAACTAACTGTTTTACACTCACCTAATAATAATTTTGTCCAGAACAGAGTTAGTTAGAAAGATCACACACACAGTGCTTTAATTTGTATACAGTTCCCTCCTAATCCTTACTTTTTGTTACTCTCCTTTTGAAATCTCAATGATTATGTTGGACCACCATTATTTAACATATACCACCCTGCTCTTCCTCTGCTCTCCTCCATCTTCCAAACATCATTCACACACACAGAAGAGACACACACCAGGAAGAACAGAACTCCACTGCTCTCTGTAAGTGTATTTCCTTAAAATATGTTCTTTTTCTTTGTTTATTTATTATTGTAACTAGCAATCTAGTATACTTGTCAGGAAAAGATGAAGGGTAATGATAGACCAAACAGCAAATTGCCTGAATTTCATGCTTATGTCTCCTTGCATTCTGTGCTGTACCCAGAATTTCAGTTCTTGAAAATGACAACCAATAGGTGCAATCATACAAGAACTAATGCACCAGTTTTTCAAAGGGTTAAGCATGTTTGTGCAAGAATAATGCTAGGATGAATGTGATATTCCTTGTCCCAAATATTCAAATAGGTTGATTTCCACTTTTTTTTTTCTTTTAAAATTGCCAAAAAAAATTGATTTTTAAACATAAAATAAGTTTAAACGATAAACAACAAATCTGATATTTCAGAAAAGTGAAAAACAATATGTTTTTGTTACTTAAATCTTAATGCCAAAATCAGTAAATCTAATAGTTGAGACACTGAATATCAACATTTTAAATCTAGTTCAGCGATTAACAACATTAATCTATAGTAGTAACTACTTTTAGGTTCTTAACCCCTAATATATCTGAAAAAGAAGCCAAAACATTGCACACCCAAAACCAACAAAATTTTCACTCTCAACCATAGTAAGTTGTTACATTACATGAACAATCAACCAACCACCCAAAGGCCAACACTATTTATTACTATCTTATAACCTTCCACACACCCAAATAATTCAAAAAAGGAAAACAAATGAAAAATGGGGAATCAATCTTATAGGAAGAAGTCCACAACAAATGGTTGATCCTCTTCTTCTTGATCATCTTCCCCTTTTTCTTCACTCAGAAAAGTATACTACCAAGATTGGCGATGTGCCAATGTATAACTACACTCTTAATGACAAAAGGTATTCTAGTACCAAGTTCTGTACAAATGGCCAACCCAAAGCCATAACTAGATCTGGGTAAATCTAACCCAGATGAACTAAACCAAAAAACAAAAGAATGACCCGATCGACACACATTAAGGACCAAATCAGCATTCTGGAATGTTCCCTAACATTTCAGAAGATTCTTGATCAGGGGTTTTCCTTCCTGACACTGCAGACTAATATGCCTTTCACTAAAAACTTGAGGCCTACATGGCTGCAAGAGAAAGCCGAGAAGTTGAAAGTATGTGCCAAGGTGGATATATAGAAGAGAAACTACGTTTTGTAGTAGAAAAAACGAGATTAGAGAGGTTCAGTTACAGACTCTGAAGGAGGGCTCTTTTGCAGGAAGGTGGATGAGTGATATTAGTGCTTGGTGGAGGAGAATGAGTCTCCATTCCAAGTGTTTTCATTAAAAAGTTCCTCTCCTGTCATAACAAATGCATACATATATCAAGTTAGTATTAGTTTGCAAAGAAAAATAGCACTTCAGTTTTTGATAATTGCATGAAAAAAAAAAGTTCATTTAACAGAAATTGTTAGTTTGCAGAAACAGTAGATTCATTATATGTTGAAACTCATATCTAATTCACCTAAAGGGCATTCATTAGCCTCTAATTGCATAAAGCATCTTTGGTTGTCAGCAACTATTAAGAATTACCAGATTGCATATCAAACTTCATTTCTTCTTTCTTCAGATTTTTAGTTTTAAAAAAGACGGGTATTCCTACCCTTTTTTCTACGACATCTCAAATTTAGAAGAAAACGTGATAAAGTTTGGTGTCTCCAAATTTGCTAAAGTTCAGTTTTTTTTTCAGTATTGTCTTTGAATTTTCCCAAAGGTTTGTAATTTGGTAACTATCCCAACTAAGGTCACCAAAATTATTCAAGACTTGGATCACACAGAATCTTTTGCTGAATGAACATAGTATAGATTCTTCTAGTTTTGAACCTACCTATGCTGCAATTTGGAACATTAACTTTAATGAGTTCAATTAATACCAAAATATTTATCCGACTGTAATGAGATTTTAGACTTACACTTTCTGAGAACTTTGGACTAGGAATCCCTGCTGCCAAGGATCTGAAAACTGGAGTCACTTGAAGTGGTGAGGTGAAATGAGCTCTTGACAAAGAAACAGAAACTGCTGCTTCCTTCTTTATCGGTTCATGGCACTGTTTTTCTTCATTTATTGGTGATCCAAATGTATCTTCTACAAAAAAAAACCAAGAAAAAAAGAATACTTGTTCAGCTAAGAGCAGTAGGATATTAGTATAATGACGTTGAGAGTCATTACTAACCTGGATTGGTGACAACAGCTGAAGGAAGAACATCTTCATTGCCCTTTTTGATCCCACCATCATCATCATCAATGAGAAGAAATTCACAGTCAATGCTTTGATCTTCCTCCAACTGGGTTTCTTCGAGCATGTCATGAGATGTTGAAGCAAACACAGTTGATCCTGTGCTTGATTCGGAATTTGCAGGAGATGCTTCACTCAAATTGGGTTGCCTTTAATAAATGACAAGCATCAGGGTATTGTAAATCAAGAACATCAATTTCCCTTTTTTTATTTACTTCAATGGTAATCACCTCATTGATGTTTCACTTCCCATGTTACTACTGAATTCTTCTACAAGGTCTTTAATATTTTGAAGTTGAAGCTCAATGTCAGGATCGCCACCACCCTTCTTGTTCTGACTTAAATAATCCTGAAGCACCTGGATATTTCAAAGTTTTTGCATAAGAAACAACCATAGTTCTAAATTAAATACAAACTTAAAGTTATCTAGCACAAAGAACTGACCTTCCATGCATTTTCAAGACTCTGATCTGTGGTATCTGCATTAACTTTCAAAGCCAATGAACTGAGCAGTTCTGCTTGCTGCATAAGTGCAGCCACTTTTGGATCATCTTTCTTCAAAAATTTACCCTCAAATTTTGGTGTGTGAGCTGCTTAATCATCATCACACCCAACAAAAAAAATACTCAACAAATCCATATATAAGAGATTCAATATTTCTTGATTTTGCATGTTCAATAACTTACCATTGTGGATCAACTCTGCAAATGGAGACCTTTGGTGCCGTGATTTATCCTCTGAGCTACCATTTTGTGAAGGATCAGCAATATGAGGCCGCCTATATATGAAAAGAACGAATTTTTCAGTGCCACCAGTCTTCTACTAACAGATCCTGCTACCATATTTTTTGAAGTACCTTGTTCTTTTGATCGGGGTAGTGCCGTTCGAGCTAACCGTGCATCGGGAAATGGCCCTTTTACCATTTGAATTGGTATACGACGCGCTATTCTCCTTTGCTAAGGCTTCATACTTGGCTCTTTTTTTGCACAATGTAGAAAATCGATTCTTTACCGCATTATCAGTCCTGAAAAAACCAGTTTTAAGGTCATCACATAGGCGGAAAAGACAATGCTTGGTTGGAAAATAGAAAACAAACTTAGCATTACCTGCCTGAAACCACCTTTGCAATTTCTGTCCATCTGTTACCAAATATCTTCTGTGCCTGCAAATATGCCCAAACCACGAGTTTTATCGTAATCTAACTTGGTATCATCTTTAGGAGTTTTTGATCAAGCAAATAGAACCCAGATCAAAAGATCATTAAAAAAACAAACATTTTTTTTTCTTTAAAAAAAAGGTGTCACATTGTCACTACATAATCTCTACCTTTATACTGTTACATAGATTTATGCAGCTGCATATTTTTCTTATCAAGCAGCACAAAAATACAAATACTCATATATAAAAAAATACCTCACACAAGAGCAAGTCTTCTTCAGGTGTCCAACCTCCTTTCTTGAAATCCGAATTCAAATAAGTGTACCATCTGCATTCAAGATCCGATTTTTCTCAGTTCCATTCATTAAGTAATTGAAGAATCGGGATTCAATCTGCAGTTCTTACTTACCTTCTTCTGCACTGTCTTGTTGTTTTATCCTTGAACTTTGATGCAATGACTGGCCAACTGCATTGAAATCATCCCAAGTTCTTAAATCAATCATCCAAATACCAAATAGTAAATCAAATGCACAAAAACAAGAAGAGAGGCCTTACTTCTCTGTGCCATGGAGCCTGACTTGTTCCCTCAGTATATCATCCTCCTGCATAAAATGACGAAAACACCCTCAGAACCCAAAGAAGAAGATGAAGAATGATATAGGAGTGGGGGATGAGTGAAGTGAGGAACCTCAGCAGTCCAAGAGACGATATGTCTCTCTTTCTTCTTCGAATCTTCTTCGCTCTTGACCTTCGAATCCTCCATTATCTTCATAGTCTTGTTCAGAGCCAAGCTCGTATTCTAAAGCTCCATCTTTTAAGCCCAGAAATGCCTCGGATTCTAACTTTTCAAGAACCAAAGCGGTGGAGGTGGTGGTGGTGGCCTATGAATCTGAGTAAAGTCTCCCCTAAAATTAGAACTTTATTATCGGAAGGTGGAAGAAGACGACGAAGAAGATATAGACAGTTATTAATTGCTAAGCCACAAATGGAAGGTCCAATCGAATCTAAAAAAATGGCAATGCCCTAATTCAATTGATGATGGCCATGACCCGATTCATGATTTCAATCCAATTTCATGTGGTCGAAATGGAAACTTTCGAAAAATCGGCCGCTTCTGATGAGATAGATGATCTATCTGTCAAGGTGGTGGTGGTATGGTAATGTAATACAGCTTTCTCTCTCTAGAGCTGCTTTTGAAAGCACAGTCTCTCTCTCTCTCCTCTGGAGGAGGAAGAAGAAGAATAATAAATTGGAATCAACGGCTGCTTGCCATAGTGCGCGGGTATTCAAGAGGATTTTGAAAAAGACGCTGAAATCCACGAGACTCCACTTAATGGATCAACACTAGCTAGCTACTGAGCGCCATCCTGTCAATGTTTTTTTTTTTCTTCTTTTCTTTTCGCGCAGAAAACAATAAACGTATACGACCAAAATGACCAGTACCATGTAGCCGTTACGATGGCAAATCGATTCAAAACAACATTAAAGACACAGCCTTTGATACATCCAATTAAAAAACTTGCATAAAATATTTTACTTTGACTCATTAAGCCTGCCTGACACGCAAAATCATGTATATTCTACGAGATTATACAATCAGAATATTGTCTCCAATAGTTTTATTTAAAATTATTTATTAAATATATACTTTATTATTAAATTCCACAATATATTATAATCATGAGTAAGTTATTATTAATATTAATTATAAGATGAATTAATTTTGAGTTAGAGAATATGATATGTGAGGAATGTATTAATAATATACATATCTCATGACCCAATATTCTTGTCTCAAATCGCGTCTCACTGTTATGATCTTGACACGTGCTCTAAGTATAGTTAATTTATGGTTTTTTTTTTCTTTTAAAAACTACTGAGATTGGTGAATTTTAAAAAAAAATATTAAATATAAGGATATGTGTCAAGCTCTTAACGGTGAGGCACGATTTGTGACACGAATGATGAGGCAAGAGATCTTAATCCTTATTAACATAGTGTATTCCTTATTTTAAAGAATAATTTATGTAAAAATGAGTGATTATCATTTTTAAAGAATGTTATATAAAACTATTGTAATACTTTTTTTATTCTATATTTAACATAAAATCTATAGTTAAAAAAAATACTATATAACACTATGGAAAATAAGTGTGAATATGGATGCTCTCTTAGCTAAGATAGAGAGATCCTATTGGAAAGACAAAATAAAATAAACATTCTCGTATAGTTTTTTATTTTTATTAGTATCTTGTTTAGCTAGAGTGTAGTACAATACATGAGTTGGAAAAAAAAAATACATACATGAAATCATGACAGATCCGTTTGCTGGACAATTCAATTTCAACTTTTTACGATTTATTATGATTATATATATTTTATTTGTATGTATATTTATGACTAAGTGTTTGTATTAATTCAAAAAATAGGTGGCCAATGATTTAAGTACGTATACGCTCATATCGTCTGCGTACGTATGTGATGTATAGCATGTGCATGTGACATGCAAAGAGATACATGTCATATCATATGGGAGGGTGAAAAAGTGAAGGATGGGTCACTATCCCTTTCGTGCCATGCATTCCACCAAAAGCCAAAAATAATAATATTGAAATTAAATAATAATAATAATAATAATAATAATAATTAAATAAAAAGGTAGATGGATTTTTTTTTTTTTTTGGTCTTAAAGGGTAGATGGATTGATGAGATATATATATAGTTACTACTGTTTCTGAAGGCAAGACATGACGATGACAAATAACCAGTTCTATGCATACCCCATTTCGTTTTGAATTCAATTCTATTTAATGCTGATTTTACATCTTTAAAAAAATATCGGTGATATATGCTATTATTATTATTATTATTATTATTATTTTCCGTAGGTGTCCTAGGCAGCTTCTAGGAGAGCGACTATCATAACATATTTACTTCAAATTAGAATAATCTCTACTATAATCGTATATCGTAAAGTTAGATTGTTGACTATAATTTTTTTTTTTTCATTTTTACAATTATCGCAGAATTTAAATCCGATAATTCTGATTAATGTATGTAAGTGGTACTATCTGTTACATTTTTATGTCCGATCATTATTCTTCAGCCAAATTTAACCATACCGAAAATTGTTTTTTTTCCTGTGTGGGGTGTTAGGACAATTTTTAGAATAATTATTACTCGCATTATTGTAAGTACACTTGTACTAAATCTTTCCTATAAAGTCACTCACACCAAATATGTTCGTAATAAATAAATTAATGACTGAAGTTTTTTCTATTTTTAGAATTCGAACATGAAAGTTTTAGTAAATTGATAAAGTTTTGAACCTCTAGATCATTTATTATTATGATTATGGAGTGAAAATTGTTAATAAAAAACAATAAGTAGAGCGAAAAAAATCAACTCCGCATAGAATCCAAGCTTCAATGTACGTAGCTTGTACTCCACTCTCTCGGTCAATTGACTCCACTTAGTAAGCAAGTAACAAACTTCCCGTGACCAATAAAAAAATAATTATTATGAGTTAAAATAATAAGTGGAAAAAACAATTTTAATAAGGAATAAAAAAAGTTTGAGGTGACACAAACCTAACACTCCAAAGCATTGTTCATATGTTCAATAGTCGTAATTTTACATTATTATATAATAAATATATGTAACTAATCAAAGTCGTACAATCAATATATAACAATGAAAACTTGGTGGATATGTGGGCTCAATATGGCCGACCATAATATGAATGTATGGGGAGAGGAATTCAAAAGAGACGCATAATCAACCATGATTTCCTACTAATTAATTAACAATTATCACTAAACTAATCACTCACACTTATCATTTACCTAGTAATCTACCTAGCTATGAGCCCCACCACTTGATGATCTGAATGCTTAAATATCCTAAATCACAACTAACTTTAAATAATTACTTTACGCATGACCTTAATTAGAGGCTTAGACATAGTGATGTTGAACACAAATAGCAATATATATATATATATACTAGTATGGATGAATATTACCTTCATACATAACATATCAACGTTTCGTTAATTAGTTAGAAATTTTAAGTTCAAATAAATAAAATAAAATATATCTCCATAACCAATACTGAGAGCCCGTGGAATCCCAAAGAAAATTTACATGATTAAACTTTTAAAAATATTAAAATTTACTTTTAAGTTCGTCATCTTATTCAATTTTATTCCTTAAGATTATAAATTAGTCTATTTTAAACTCATATTGTCGTCCTTTTGTTTAGCGCTTTTATTCGGTGGCTCGGATCCACCAACCCCTCTTCTATCTCACAAAGATGTGGGTCCCACCTGATGTAGAGCCCACATATTTGCGAGATAGAAGAGGGGTGCCAACTGCCACCTGGTGGATCCGAGCTATTGAAGTTTTTTATGAGCTTTTACACGGTGGAGTCAAATGGATGTATGACACTTGTACATAGTAGTGAATAGTGTACGACATCTAAAAATTGTGAGAATGTGATATATAACAATATATTACAAATTGAGTCAATTGTTCACGCCCTTAATTATATTATCCGGAGTCATTTGATTGTGTCACCATATTATTTTCGAAGTCGGCTTGATTATGTAATGTATCATTTGTACGACAACACTACACATGTGTAATGTGAACCGGTATCTAGTAATGCATTGTTATAGAAATGTAACGCCCTTAATTATAGAAATGTAGGGTAGGGCCCTAGGAGTTGTGATAGGCTGGCTGGCTATGTGTGTATAGGAGAAATTATTGAATACATCGGATCCAACACGTGGATCCGATGTGGTGCACCTCCAGCCAATAGAAATTGGACACGTGTACATGTGTCAGCCATTATATTACAGATGTTCAATTTCTATTGGCTGGAGGTGCACCACATCGGATCCACGTGTTGGATCTGATGTATTCAATAATTTCTCGTGTGTATAGTATGTATATATAATTCCATAGGCTAGGTCACCAAACACAGAAAAACCCACACGACACAAGTGGAGAGTGGCCGTCCCATTCTCATTATCCCCCACTCGTCTCTTTCTCTCAACGTACAATTTTCCCGCCAGAATTTAGGTATTCAATTGCTTCAAAGCAGTGTTATCAAAACCGGACCGGACCGGCGGTCCGACCGCGGTCGGACCGAAACCGGACCCCTACACGGTCCGGTTTGCTCATTTCCGGAGGATGTAAGCGAACCCGGTTCTGAAGTCCGGTTTTCACCGAACCGGTCGGTTTTGGGCGAACCGGGCGGTTCGCCGATTCACCGGTTCGGACTTTCCTTTCATTAAACAAAAAAAAAAAACAAAACAAAAAAAACCAGGTCGGACCGGCGGTCTGGATTATTATATCATATATATTATATTATATGGACCAGCAACCGAACCGAGTCGAACCGGCGGTCTGACCGGTGAACCGGGAACCGGCACCCTTGCCGGTTCGACGTCCGGTCCGGTTCTGATAACACTGCTTCAAAGAAACTTATTCTTTTCCTTTTTATTATATGCTCCATTTAATCTTGTTATACTTATAAGAAACTTATTTTCTATTAATAATAATAATAATTATGGACTATAAATATAAATATGTGACCAAAGAAAATCAGACCAGAATATTATTATTATTGTTATTATTATAAGATAGTCTATGTAATTAGTTTTTAAACTGATATTATGTGAACAACCAACTTAATTATCATCATAATGAAGGTTGAAAGTTGAATCTATCACTTAAGGTGCTATTTTTATATTCATAATCTGTTTCAAATAATTAATGTTCTGTTCTATATTAGTACCGGGTTAATTAGTTAAATGTATAAACAACCGGCCCAATGGAATTTGAGGTCTAAAGTTACTTTTTAATTCGGGGCCTTTTTATTAAAATTATTTTTGTCCAAATATTAAATTGACAAATAAATGTACATGAAAAAGTATGGAAAATTATTTTTATCCAAATATTTTTAGTGGTCTTATCTTAGATAGCGAATATGGAAAAGTTTATGCAAAAAGGATCATAGAAGAAAGTTAACAGACACTAAGTAAGAATATATTAGAGGAGGTCGGTCGAAATTTGTCCCACAATTAGCAGCCATCAAAGAAAAATAGACAATAAGGAAAAAGACCCCAAAGAAATGTATATTGTCCCACATCAACCCTAATTTTCAATACATTTATTAACTTTTTGTTTTCAATCCATATATAGGACGAGTGTTATAATTCTCATCTCTTTATATTAGGCTCCCAACTTTATTATATAGGAAAAAAAAAAAAAACTTTATTATAGATTTCAAAAACGCGTTAATTCAATATGTATGACTGCTTTACCCAAAAAAAAAAATATATGTATGACTGATATATAAATTAAATTAGCTTTTGAAGCCGTTCAGTTCAGTCACCAAGAAAAATGATGTGCCTCGATTTGATCTTTATAAGTGGGAGAAAAGATCATCATGCCTATGAGCCTAAAACTAGAGTTGGGTGAACCGATTTTTTTTTTTTACTGATTTATCTTAGAAAAAATTGATTTGTTTGGAACCAGTTTGAAATTGATTTGCAAAAAAATAGTTACAGTTTAGTTGTGAACAGATTTTGACTCTTTCAAATTCACCCAAAAAAGGAAATAGTGAAGAAACGATCAGTATGAGGGCCTGAGGACATTCAAAATGATAGAAAAATTGGTATATTAATATCAGAATAATTAAATAAAAGGATGCAAACATCAATTTAAAGGGCTGTGGGGAGGGACCCTTGTGAAAGTGGAGGCTAGTGTTTGATAGTACATTTCAATGACACATATGGCCAATTCCATGACTTCATGATTTAGACTTATGCTACATTGCCAATCCCCACCTTCACCATGATGAATATATATGTACATAATATATACATATTGTACATTAAAATTAAATATTCATGATCAAATTGTTAGCTATTGGTGCACTCAAATAAATTGTAAGTTGATGTTTTTTTTTATATAATTTGCTAGCATGTTTCATTTGTAGACAAATAGCTAGCTTCACCAAGTATTCCATTTAATTCAGACATAATTGACAAGTCACCTTATGAAATATAGTTAGCAAATTATTTGACTATTCAAATATTAGTTAGTAATTTTTTTTCGACAACCTAAACATTAGCTAAGATTTTTTTTATCACCCAAACATTAATGAGCAATTCGTTAAATTGTCCAAACATTAACTAGCAATTTTCTGTGGTTTTATATATCACATGCAGGGCATTTAACCCATTTTATCAAAATAAAACAAAAATTATGTAAAGTTCGCAATTTGTACATATACGAAATTTGAGTTAATAGAATATTTAAAAAAAAAATCAACTAACAGTTTATTTAACTATGTAAGTTAAACATGTCCTAGCAATTTGATTATTAACCATAAAGTTAAACCCCATAAATAATACATGCACGGAATATGAATCACGGTGAATGATCTCAACTACATGAAGAGCAAAGGCTCGGGGGATAGAGAGAGGGGCCCAATTTCCCAAAGAGATGGTATTGATATAATTAATTAGGAAAAAATATATAAAACATGCAACATATTTGAAAAAATGGTTTTATAGACAAATATGTTTTAATACGTACAACATATTTGAAAAAGATGATTTTATGGACCGAAATGTTTTAAAATGTATAACAAGCTTACAAAATATGGTAAAATGACGTATCGTCCACTTTGCTACTAGTCTCATTAAGTGGACACGTGCGGATCACGTGTATAAAAAACATAATAATAATAAGGGTTAAAGGTACTTTTCATACCACATGTTTGACCGAATGTGGCTTTTAGTACTGGATGTTTAGTTTTGTATACTTTTGGTACCAAACGTTTGAAAAAATGTGGCTTTTGGTACATCTGTTAGTTGGCCGTTAGTTTTGGCCGTTAAATGACATGTGCAAGTCACGACGGGATCGACTTTAAACTTTTAATTTTGTTCAATTTAGTCCCTCAAATATATTCCTAACTTTTATTTTGTTTAACTTAGCCATAACACTTCAAAATCGGACCCAATTAAACCAATAGAATTCAATTGACATAGCCCCATTTGGGTCAAATTTATCCAATTGGGGATAGGTCCCAATTGGGTTCGATTTTGAAGCTTTAGGACTAAATTAAACAAAATAAAAGTTATGAATATATTTAAGGGACTAAATTGAACAAAATTAAAATTTTAGAGTCGATCACGTGACTTGCACATGTCATTTAACGGCCAAAACTAACGGTCAACTAACGGATGTACCAAAAGCCACATTTTTTCAAACGTTTGGTACCAAAAGTATACAAAACTAAACATCCAGTATTAAAAGCCACATTTGGTCAAACATGTGGTATGGAAAATACCTTTAACCCGAATAATAATTATCTACCTCCACCCATTAATAATAATTGCTATGTATAAATTAATTTCTTGTTTTAATTATTTTTTTCTAAAAATGTGTTCCACACGTGTACACTTAATGAGACTATTGATAACAAATGGACGGTATGTCATTTTAGCATCTTTTGTAAGCTTGTTGTACATTTTAATACATATTGGTCCATAAAACCATATTTTTCAAACATATTGTACATTTTAAAACATATTGGTACATAAAACCATTTTTTTAAACTTGTTGCATGTTTTACGTACTTTTTCCCAATTAATTATTACTGTTAAAAGTAAATACAAATTTTGGTGGGCCAAATAAATCTAGCTAATCCAAAAAATATGGTTGGTTAGTCATCAACTCATCATGCAACATGCCAGCAAGAGCGTCCTCTCTGCCAATCACAAGCCAATACGTGTCCCTACATATATGTATATCGTTAAAGAAACACGAACGAGGGTCGCCTTTTAGGGTTCATAGTCTAGACAAAATTAATTAGTTAACATAAATGATTAGAAGGGTTGCTAACCGGCCATAACAACCATTTCATCCTTCAAGACGTTCGTTATAGCAAGTAATATTTCTGAATATATATTTTTCTAAATACTTTTATATTTTATAGAGTACATTATACAATTTCATTGTCTTTAATCTTTATACATATTTATTATTATTTTCTTTTAGTTAATATAGTTGAAAGAACGTTATGTAGTATTGAAATACAAAAGGCAACTTAATTCATGTGTAATTTACTAGTAGTAGAATCCCCAAATTCACCTGGTACGATATATATATAGTGTTTAATATCACGAATAAATTTGAAACTCTGGTAGGTGAGGTACTCACGAAAATATATATATAGCTAGCTAACTTTTCATTTTCAAAAAAAAAAATATTGCATTTTCATTGGTGAGGGTTTCATATTCTAGATCGTTACCATTTGACTATATATATATATATATATAGCAGATTAAAAGAGTTTTCGTTCCTCAAATGTCGTTGTATTATTTATTAATAAATAAATAGTGAATAAGAAATGATGCGACATACAAAAGGATGTCGTGCGAATGTAATCCATATATGCTGATGCAGCGTGATGGTGGGATAGATAGATCAAAAACTCGTTGATTCTATGGGAATACCGGAAATTTGATGGATAGAGGGCGCAACCGCGCAAAAACTCGTTGATTCAGAAGAATGTCGAGAATTTGACGCAGGGTAGAGGAAAACCTCAGTTTTTTTTTCATATATCAATAATCTTAATGTAAATGACGGCTAACATAGCTTAAATACTGAAAAGAAAAACCCTAATCCTAGGTCAAAAACCGAAACTTGCTAACAGACCCTAACAAAAACTGATAAATTACAAAAAAGACCCGAAAAAAACATAAAACTGTGATTTTGACTGCCTAAACGGTGGAATTTGGCCAAAAATCATCAAACCCTATAATCTACAATGGGTCTTGCTTAGATCACCGTTTTCGCATGAAATAATGTACTCGCACGCCAAATTCCGACGCTTTACCAACTTTGCCCACATCATTCTCTCCGGAAGAGAAGATTCGTCCTCGAATCTGAATGCTACGAAAGAGAAACCCACGATAGCGTATCGTGATCTTGTTAATAGCTCGTTTTTTAGCATACATACGCCAAGTGCCATCAACCCAAACATGTTTTTTCTGTCATCTACCCGCTTCTACAACATGAAGGAATTCACCATATTCCTTATAAACAGAAATTGTGTTGCTTCTTGACCGGTCCACGAAAAATAGAGCAGCATCATCCTCATCCAGACCTTGATCCTCCTGGGAAGTATCTTCAAAATTTCCCTTATCTTCTTTTCCGAATTCAAGAGGTGGATACAGAGCACCGAACAAAAAGTTCTCAAGTCTCTGCGTTTCTTTGACCTCTTCTGTGCTGATTGGAGTCTCACTGGCAGCGACCGCAAAAAGTGAGAGGGGAGAGCCATCGACGGATTCCTCATCCACTTCATCAGTATCATTATATTCATCATAAACAGGATTATAAAAAATAACAGAATCTACATCGACATCATCATAAATAGGATTATCGAAATGGTTCACATCTGAGGTGTTCTCGTCATCCTCCTCAAATTCGAACTCATCCTCTTGAAAATCATATTGACGTTGTTGTTCTTCGATTTTCTGTTCCATGAACTGACGTAGCCGTTCTTCGTTCTGTCGTATTTCTTCGAGCAAACGTCGCAGTTCGTTCTTCTCAGCAGCAGTTATACGTCTTCGGGGTGACATCGCGCAGGATCTTCGGCTCTGATACCAATCTGATGCAGCGTGATGGTGGGATAGATGGATCAAAAACTCGTTGATTTAGAAGAATGCCGAGAATTTGACGCAGGGTAGAGGAAATCTCATTTTTTTTTTCATATATCAATAATCTTAATGTAAATGACGGCTAACATAGCTTAAATACTGAAAAAAAAACTCTAATCCTAGGTCAAAAACCGAAACTTGCTAACAGACCCTAACAAAAACCGATAAATTACAAAAAAGACCCGAAAAAACATAAAACTGCAATTTTGACTGCCTAAACGATAAAATTTGGCCAAAAATCATCAAACCCCATAGTTTATTATGGGTCTTGCTTAGATCACCGTTTCTACATAAAATAATGTACTCGCAAGCCAAATTTCGACTTTGCCCACATCACATGCAAAAAACCATGTCGTGCGCACCAACGACAATTGTAATGCACCAACAATAAATTTGAACAAAATTAAATATCTAATAAAATACAATAAAGGACTTAATATTAAATTCATCCGCTATTTTGTTGTCGCGTTATTTTCGCATGTGTTTTTGTTGCTATAGCAAAACTCATAGTGAATAATCACATGTTTTAATTACACTTAATTAGCTAGCTGTCTAATAAATTCGATATGAAAAGGAGCTAGAATTAAAGGGAGAAAGTGCCCGCGTACGTGTGTGAAAAATATACACCTTGGAGCTTACAAATAGCACATTAATTGAAATTGATGATCTCTTTTTAACTTTATTTATGTCACTTTGTTCTTGCTCTTTGCTTACGATCACGTTGCTTTGTAAACTCGCCTTTTTTTTCCGTCTCTACTCACCTTCGAAATCTATACATGGCCAGGTTCCCTTTACAACATTATTAAAAAGTTTATATATTAACGTACACATAATAGATTGTAATATGTATATATATGATAAATAAAGACCAATTAGGTGGCGTTTCATGCCAGTGTTTTTCTTTTAGTGACGACGGAAGAATGCCTCGGGTTGCTCCTATTTCGGGTCTTCGCACGTGCTGAATTCGTGCGTCTCTGTATACCTGCAAGAGGGGCAGTACACCACGCAGGGGGGTAGAATGCAACGAACCCTCTCCGAAACTTAAGTCAGGTATTTTAGAGAGAGAAAGTTAGAGAGAGGGTAGAGCTTCCGCTGTCAACTTAGTTTGAAATGAATGATCAAGACCCCTATTTATAGGAAACCTTGGAATCAAACCGGTTTTGAACGGTCCGACGTCGGTTCAATGCAAAGTATGAACCGAGCGTAGACGGGAGTAAAGCTGACATCGGTAGGGTTTGCACGTGCGGTGTGTGCGTAGGGATTCACATGTCAATAATATAAGGAATCCGGACCGTCCCAAGGTATCGCGAGGATCCCGGGAGGTCCGGAATAACGGGACAATCCGGAGGGCCGGATTGTAAAGCAATCCGGAGCCGGTCCGGGTTGTAGCACAATCCGAACGCGCTGTAAGTCCGGGGCGCGTACGCGCGTGTCCCGGACTTTTTAGTACCTGCGGTCAGCATTTCGAAACTGTTTAGTGAGTTCGACGTGTATACGAAGTCCGAATAATATAAAACGAACCCGAATCGGACGTATTCCCATCATTTGCCCCCGAGTCAAGTGGTGGCATGGCCCCGTCTTGACTCTATTTTCGATAGAGTATACGTTCGATTTAAGTTCGGGTGTTACCTCGGGACGGACTTATTACCCGTTGGCGCGTGGACCTTATTATGATGTATCCCTCCTTGGACTTAGACGTGAGTAGTCATATCTGTCGACATGATTAGTGTAGCAATCATATATATGGCATATACGTATATGACGATCCTTGTCCGTGTATGCGATCATGGATATGAATGCTAACACATGCATGATTATGACGTGCATGTATACGAGAGTCGGCATACGATATGCAATGTTATGAAATTAAATCATATAAGTATGGACATATATATATGCGATAACATGGATAAGAGTATATGCACGTCGGGGTTGTAATTGCAAACACGTGATATGGATATGTAAACGTGTGTGTGTTAATGTATGCATGAATATGTAAACATGCATAGGTGTTAGGTATTCCTTCCAAAAGAGATAGAAAAAATATGGAAGGGGAAATATGTTACCTATAGGTGTATATAAATGAGTGAATTCAAATATCACCACACTTTGTCTTCCCCTTTTTAGAGTTGTCTTCTCCATTTTCTAGAGGGTAAGTGATTTAGCACCTAATCCACCCAACCACCCACATCCCTCCTAGCACCGGCCAACCACCACTCACCGAGTTCCAGCTCGTGGCGGCGAGTCCGGCGACACAGGGGCGGCGGACGGAGGAGCTTACGGCGGCGCAGCGGGCGGGTCACCGGACGGAGCTTCCGGCGACGATCTTGGGTACGTAACCTGGTTTTTTGAGGTGATTCGGTTTTTTGGGGTTGGTTAGAATCATTTCCAGGTATGCCAATGCCTTTACTTGCATTAATTTGGTTAATCTTTGCTTTGATTTTGAACTTGATCATCCATGCCCACCAAGTGTTTGATGAAATGCCTAGGATAATTAAGCATAGCAAAAAGAGCATAAAAATGGTTAAGTGTTTTACCACTTGTATGTATATAGTAGGGGTGATACTTCCCTATTGATTGCCATCTTTTATTGCCAAAGGAATTGTTGTGACATGTATGTACACACTTGGTTGTATGGAGATGCTTGTAGCCATAGCTAAGTTTTATGTTTCCAAAGGGGATGTATGTATGTATCCATATACTACACATGTTAGATAAGCATAAGCATATGCATATAGGTGTTAGCACTATGAGTAAATTAGCACTTGTTACCTTGGGGGATTTTCCTTAGGCCACGTAGGTGAGCATAGATGCATGTAAGCATTCATAGATACACATGAGCATGTGTAAGTGCATGTATGCACATGTTGGCACTCATAGGTACATGTACGTGCATGTATGCACATATAGTTGCACATAGACGCGTAGAGTGGTGCATGAACACATACTAGTGTATGCAAACACATATAGTTGAGCGTGGGTGTACGTAGATACTTGCGGGCATGTAGGCGTGCATAGACGTGCGTAGGCGTGCATACGCGCGCGTAGATCATGTAAGTGTTGGGACGAGGTCTTTACTAACATAGAGTTTCCCCCGTATAGAGGATGTTCGCTATGTAGTAGTTGAACACTTAATAGATTTGTGAGAATGATGTTGCCCCCGAGCGGGGGATGTTCGTTGCATAGAGGTTGTTAACACATTGAGTGTACGTGTATCTATTGAACGGGTTGTAGTTGTATCCTTGTAGGAGTTGTGTTGTGAGAAGATGGGGCGTCCATCCTTAGGATTACCTTCTCGACTTGCTGGCTTTGTGAACATGAGTAAGTCTCATATTACCCCTTCTGTTAGATTTCTTTCTGATCCGGATTCTGATTCCGAGTCGGAGTCTTTAGAGTTTACAGATTCTTTCGAGCCGGAAACTATGGACGATATACCTTCTTCCTCCGAGCTGGAGTCTCGCGTGGACTCGAAGGACTTGGTGCAAACCTTTGTGGGCAACAAATTGGATTATGATGAGTATCAGCGCCTTGTCGTTCGTTCTGGGCTTTGTCCTTTGGGAGAGGCATTCTTCCCGTTTGATGTTATTCCTGATGCTAGTCCGGGAATGCCCACTGTGCCTCCGGATGATTTGTCTGTTATTTACGCCTCCCAGATTCAGATGGGACTACGCTTCCCTTACTGTTCGGACTTGCGGAAGTTGTGTCGTTATTATAGGATCTCCCCTCTTGATCTTGCACCTACTGCGATATAGTACTGGGTTTGCTTTCGAGTACTATGCCATCAACAGTCCTGGAGTTATTCGACCTTGCTCTTCTGATGCTTCTTCCGACTCCAGCGTCCGGATGCGTCTGGGTTATGTTCCATTTCTATCCGCTGGCCTTTGATGAGGGGAAATGAGTTTGCTGATCTTGGATTGGGCGAAGTGAAGTGGGATAGCACTATTCGCTTTGTTACTGCTGTAGACCGGTCGAAGAGTTATTGGCAAAAACATTATTTCTTCACTGACGATCCCGGGATGAATTGACGTATTATTCGGGTTACAAAATATGATCTCGTGCCAGCTTTTCGTGAATTCTCCGAGTCTGACAAAACAGCGATGAAGAAGGTGTATCGGGCGTACAAGGCGCGTGCATACACGGACCACGACCTTGTCTTGTGTGAAGGAGCGAGATTTGCGCAGGGCTGGCATTTGCACACCTCCTTCGGGAGGTACTTTGGTATGTTATTGTTGAATATCACCATGAGAATATGGTATCCCACACCGTGTGGGTTAGTATGTTAGAGAAACTATATAAGCAAGTGGGTTACCTCCTCCTATCACCAATTGGTTTTAGGATGGAACCCCACTTGTAGAAATGGTTGCTCTATGTTGGCTCGTTGGGTTTGACTCGGCCCAATGTGGAATTTAAGATGGTATCAGAGCCAGAGCCCTGTTCCGATTATTAGCGGTGTGTGGGTTTGTGTCCCCTTGTTGGCTCCACGTACCATATTTAGGTCTGGATTGGGCCTGGGCGTGAGAGTGGGGTTTGTTAAAAATTAGTCCCAACCCGTTCGGATTTGAAAGCCGGTGCCTTAGTTAGAGTCCTCATGGTGCGGGGGTTTGTTGAATATCACCATGAGAATATGGTATCCCACACCGTGTGGGTTAGTATGTTAGAGAAACTATATAAGCAAGTGGGTTACCTCCTCCTATCACCAATTGGTTTTAGGATGGAACCCCACTTGTGGAAATGGTTGCTCTATGTTGGCTCGTTGGGTTTGACTCGGCCCAATGTGGAATTTAAGAGGTATGAACCTTTATAACTTCCTTGTGTTGTGATGTAGGCTGGAGTCATGGAAAAACTTCCCGCTTGCAGGCGGGCTCTCAGGGAGGTGCTGCTCCTGCTGCACAGAGTGGTCGCACGGACATATCTGCTGTTCTCCAGGGCATGAAGCCTGGACGTGGTAAAGGGAGTGCGGGTAAGTTGTATATTTGAAAGGTTGCTTTACTTGTCTGTGTTCAATGCCTTTGTTTTTATCTTGCTATGTTCTTGTTTGTAGGTCGATCCCCACTCGTGGCAGAGCGAGTTGTTACGACTGTCGACACTCCGCCTCGAGCCAAGGCGAAGCGTCCCGACTCCGAGGTGCGGCCCTCAAACGATCCTAAACGCCCCAAGTCTGGCAGTGGCGAGGTTTCAAGGACTCCTCTTAGCAAAGGGAAATGAGTTGAGGCTCGCATGCCCGTCATCCCCATGATATCTGCCCCCCGGTTGAGGGACCGGGCTTCGGAGGAGGGGCCTCCCCACACAGGTATATTGGTTGTTCTCGTATTGTTTCTATACTTAGTGTATTTGGATCGTCTTGTTTATCTTTGCATATGTTTATAGCTGTTCCGCCAGTTGCTGCCCTTACACGGGCCGAGTTGGTTTGTCTCTCCAAGGACTCTGTTGTGGGTGATGAGTGGGTACCCTTCTCTGCCGGAGGACCTCGCTTTTCGAAGGAGGTTAGCTTGACCATTCCCGAGGTGGGAGTTCGTGTTTTTCAGCAGGTTATTCCTCCTGGGGATCAGAGGATTCGCCCGAGTGACCCCGAGGGTGCGCAAGCATGTGATGAGGGTGCACTGTCGTGACTTGCTCCTATGAGTATCTATCCTTACCCCTTCATGCCTTGTATGTATGTTTGTCTTTGTTACTACAACTTACTTGTTGTTTATTATTGTAGGTTGCCATTCAGATGGCCAATCTCTCCTCCTTCGTGATTGAACTCGCAGAGGAGAAGAAGATGTTTATGGAGAAGTCTGAGATTGCCTGTCTCGAGGCTAAGGGTGCTAAGGAAAATGCGCGCATCTTGGATACGAGGGTTGTTGACCTACAAACAGAGAGTTCCGCTCGTCAGGCTCGTATTGTGGCGCTTGAGTCTGATATTGCTGCCCTTCAGGCGAAGGCCGTTGCAGATAGCGCCGATCATGATCTCGCTTTGAGGGCCATGAAGGAGAAGTCCCTTGTGGATGGCAAGGTTATAAGCGTCGCGGATACAAGACTTCCGAGTCTTATCATGCTGAAGTCCCGGTGGCTGCGGACGATATGCTTTATGACTCTATTGAGGGTCTTATTGAGCATGTATATGCTCTTGCTCCGAACTTGTGTTTTGATCAACTGGGTCCGTATTCCAAGTTTGCCACTGAGCATGTGGCCGCCTTGAGACTTAGATATGGGACTGTTGCCCCGCCTGTTGTGGCGGATGCCCCCCTGCTGTTGAGGAGTATGTCCCTGCCATGGTTGTTAGGAATGCCCCCGAGGATATTGAAGCTGACACCCGTAAGTACGAGTTGATGTTCAATGATGCTGGATATCCGATTATCGTGGAGGGTACCACGTTTGGAGAGGATGTTTCCGGGGCATGCGGAGATGCCGTTGATGGTGGTGCTCCTGATGTGGCGTCAGGTTGACTGTTCGTTTTCACAAACTCTTTGTATATAGTTTTGGCTCCCCATGTTTGAGATGATGTTTCTTTTTGGGGTGTTATCCCGTTGAACCCTTTATGTTTATGTTTCTATGATTTGACATTGTCATATGAGACCTGTCATGAATGATTTAGTAATGCATGGTAATATGATAGTAATATTTCATACATTTGTGTTTTGAGATTGTCTGTGTGGTGTGGACTATAGAGTAGAGTTGAGACTCGTCCTCTTTGTGGATGAAAGCATTCGTAGTTTTTGTTAGGAGACATACGTCCCTGCTATGCGTGCCACTCTTGGATATACCGAGGCATGGCGAGATGTATGTGTCATGGACACATATGTTGTATGCTTGCTATATTCCATGAGTAGTAATGTGCAAGACTTAAGATTGACACTTAGCTTTTGTGGGTAGTAATGTGTAAGGTCAATGTCCCGACACTTGGAATTTGTGAGTAGTAATGCGCAAGTCCTTAGAGTGACCCTTGGAATTTATGAGTAGTAATGCACAAGGTCGTTTTCCCGGTACTTGGCATTTGTGGGTAGTAATGCCCAAGACCCCCGTGTACACGCGAGCGTGCCGTTTCGACGAGGCGAAACCTTAATTTTTACCGTCTCTTAGTCCACTCTAAGGCGATGTTGTTAACAAGACGCTACTTGTTAGTTTGGTGCGTTTTTCCATCCGTTAGTTGGGAACTCCCCGCGTAACGTTGTTACAAGGCGTTTTGTTGGCTAATCCAATTACTTGCCTTGTGATGCTAGTACGCCTCCACTTTGTTAGTCAAAGGGACGTGACGAAGGTAATGTGATACGCCTTGTAGTTTATCCCGTCTTTCGGATCATTACGAAGCGACGTTGTAGGAAGACACGACTTGCCAATTTTTTAATGTGTTTTGATCCGCCATTTGGGTACCCCCGTTATAGCGTTAAGGCGAGGTGTTCCTTGGCTAGTCCTTTTACTGACCTTGCGATGCTACTACACCTCTACTTGGTTATTCCAAGGGGCTGTACAAGTTTGTTTTCACAACTTGTAGTTTTTTCCGTCTCTTGGACCATTCCAAGGCGACGTTGTGGCAAGACACTACTTGCTTGATTTGAGTGTTTTATTTCCGTTAATTGTTCACGGACAAGATAACATTTTACAAGACTCGACTTGTATGTTTGGTGAGTTTTTCGCTGCATTGAGTATCGCGGTGATTGTTGTCTACACTCCTCCCGGCGTAGAGTGTTGGTACGTAATAATGAACGCTACTTGTGGGTAGTAGTAGGTTCCCATGGGGCTGCCCTCGTGTAGAGGATGTCGCGCCATGTATATGTTTAGTAATCTATAATGGGTGTCTCGTTCCTCAGTAAGATGTCATGGGGTTGCCCTCGTATAGAGGATGTCGCGCCATGTAAGTGTTTAGTAATCTATACTGGGTGTCTCGTTCATCAGTAAGATATCATGGGGTTGCCCTCGTATAGAGGATGTCGCGCCATGTAATTGTGTGGGGTTGCCCTCGTGTAGAGGATGTCGCGCCACTTAATAGATGAGAACCTCTTGGTTGAAAAAATTCAAGGAATGAGTGTTGTAATCATGGGGTTGCCCCCGAGCGGGGATGTCGCGCCATGTTGTATGTAGATAATTCTTAGGAAAATATCCAGGATGTAGTTGTATAGAGTAGACATAATAGATGTCGTGGAAGAGAGCGTATTGGGAGCTCGTTGTTGATATCAAGTATTGACATGTTGGTGGCGTGTGATATAAGCCTCTTGTTGTATTAAGCGTTTTAAGCTTAAAGTGTTGTTGCAATGTTAATGCATAGAGTCCACTACTTGGCGTTATTCCAGAGCATGGATTGTATGAGAGTAATCTACCTACGAAAACACATTAACTTCATTAGTTATGCAATATTTACAATGTTGGATAGATGGGGTCAACTGATCACCAATTTGTAAATAGCTACTAGAAGCATAAGCACTTAAATGTAAAGCTTGAAAGTAGATGGATGCATAAAGTTGTGCGTAACGCAGAGATGTGGGAGGGATGTGGTTATCTCCTCCCGACATGTTGTGATGGAAGCTGTCTGTTCACACGATATGATGGCTACATGCCACGGGGTGCTGCAAGGCCCCGAAGGCTATCATCTCTTCGATTTCAACTCGCAGGGTGAGGCATTCGTTGGTGTGGTGACCCCAGGTGTTGTGGAATTTACACCAATGCGTGATGTCGGCTCCCAAGAACGCATGTGGTGTTTCCCTTGGGGAGGGCAGCTTGTTCTGCAGGATGCTCACAAATATCTCTTCGACCTCTGTGTTCAGAGGCGTGAATGCATATTCTGGGCCATCATGTGTGCTCCTGCTGTCGTGTTGTTGAAAGATTGCTCCTGCCTCACCTGCAGGTGGTTTGCTCCACCCGAGCTCCTGCTCACAAGCGAGTGCTCTTTCGAGTTTCTCTTTGAGGTCACTCATTGACTGAGTGGTCCTCCAACCATATTCTCTTCCAAGTAGAAGGAACAATTGCGCATTCGAGTTCATGAAGAACGCGTTGATCACTGCCTCTTTTGTGGCCTTTAGTCAAGCTGCATTTAGCGGGAAGCGTTTGAAATACTCGAGAGTTGGTTCCCTTTCTCCTTGCTTGATGTCCCAAACACTTTGCAGTGTTGGGGCATGTTGGTAGTTGGATGGCCGTATAGGCGCAGAGAGTTGTTCAATACATATCTCTTCCACTTGCTTCTCTTCTTCTTGTTCGGGGAATCCCAACCTGATCACGGCGATGGAGAGTTGTTGTTTACGCCTTAAAGCGTTCACATAGCACTGTCGTGCTGTAGTTTGATCTCCTAGGATCTCTCCAATTCCAATCTTGGTTGGGAACTTCAACTTCTGATGTGCCGTGGATGACACTATCTCCAAGGGGTTTATGGTTGTTCTTCCGAGGATCCCGTTGTAGGCTCCCAAGGTTTCGACCACAATAAAGTTGACATTAATGTCAAGCTTTGTCCAGCCTTCTCCCAGTGTTACCGGGAGTGTGATCGTACCAAGTGGTATGTTGCAGCTCCGGCGAAGCTTATTAGAGGGAATATTCCGGGACTCAAATCTGCCTTTGTTCGACCAAGTTGTTCGATTACCTTGATAGTCAGGATATCAGCAGAACTTCCTCCGTCAACGAGGATTCGTTTTACGTCGTAGTTCGCTATGGGCATGGTAATGACGAGTGCGTCGTCATGGGGATATACGATGTGTCTCATATCTTCCTAAAACATGATGACCAGATCCTCATCTTCCCCTCTTGGTCGTTTCCCATATTTGGGGTGCGTCTCCGCCTGTAAGGCGTAGACATTTCTTGAGTGCGAGCCTTGGCCCCCAGCAGCTGGTCCTCCATGTATAACATTGATTACATCCCTCTTGGGAGGAGATGGATTGTCATACATCTTCTATTTGCCTTTGTTTTCTTGGAGGTCTCTCATTGTGTCTTTATAAGGGTGTTTTCCCCATGATCAACGTAGTGCTTTAACTCGCCCCGTAGAATGATGTTGTTTATGCGCATCCTTAGGCTGAAGCAGTTGTCCGTGTCGTGTCCCTTAACCTCGTGGTTTTCACACCACTTGTCATCTTCCTTTCCCAATGGGCCTTTCCGCCAATTGTTTGGTTCTCTCCAGAGATTCGTTTCCTTCATCTCCTTCAAGATTGCCGACATAGGGGCGTTTAGCGGAATGAGGTTCGCGGTGTTAACCTCCCTTGGTTTTTGGAAACCAACCTGGACGGGGCGTTTAGGATGTGGTTGCCACTGCTTCTGTTGCTAGTTTCATTGGGGTTGTTTTGCCTGTGCGGCTTTGTCTTTGTTGCGTTCAGCTTTGCTCTTGCATTGTTCCTGAACCTTTCCAGGTCCACGTATTCCTTCACGCGCGAGGCTAACTCCTCCAAATTTTCAGCCTGGCGTTTGGACATCTTTTTCCCCAGGGAGAAACCTAAGCGACTCAGGTTCCTTATGAATGCCTTGATTATTTCGTCTTCAGACAGGTTTGTCTGAATGTCAGCTATGTTCTGATTAAAACGAATGTAATAATCAGTCAATGACTCATCATATTGTTGCTTCACATCATCTAATGCGTTGGAGTCTTTGAGCAGCCTTCGTTCGCCCATGTATCTCTGGATAAACTTTCCCTTCAGGTATGCCCAAGAAGTCACGCTTTCCTTTGGAAGTGAGAAAAACCAATGTGCCGCTGAACCTAGTAAGGTTTGCGGGAACGTGACCGCCACATGGTCTGGATTTGTGGCTCTTCCCAGTAGCGAAGCCTCGTACTGCTGCACGTGCTCAATGGGATCCTCCTTTCCAGTGTACTTCTTGATTTGTATGTTGTTTAGGATTGCCGGAACCCTTTCATACAACATTTCCTTGGCGAAAGGATGACTTGGGCTGTCTGTTAAGACGTGTATTGGTATGGTCTTTTTCTGCTTTAGAGTTTGCTCAATGAGCACCTCCAAAGTCTTAGCGGTTAACCATGTGAGGGGAACGTCATTGTTTCTCTCGGGTATTCCCCACACATTGTTTGGGTTTCCACTATCCTGCACCCAGCTCTGTTGGTAATGAGAGGCCTCCATGCCTTGTCTCTCTTTGAGGTTACTTGGTTGCTTCCATGATTCGGCCGGGTATGGCCTTTCATAGTGAGTTGCACCAGAGTAGGATCTCATTGAGGTCCTGCATTGTAGTATTGAGGGTTGGCAGCCGGGGGCTGCCTTCTCTGTTGTCTTGAGGCTTCTCCTCGGGTTGTGCCATGGGACACTACTTCTCCTGCAGGATATGCTTGAGCCGGTGGTGGCGGGGGTGGGGAGGCGGTGAAGGCGCGTAGCCTTGGTTCTTAGAGTATCCCTGAAGGCCAGGAGTTCCTCTATTGCTTGCATCATTGCGAGAGTTACTGTTGGGGCAGCATGTGTGCCTTATGTGCATGCATCCTGAGGTTGCTTGTTGTTAGCCGGCATTTCGAAAGGTTGTTCCTCTTCAATGTGCGCTCTTCGCTCAAAACCTGGCGGGGGTTCGTTGGTTTGAGCTGTATACTCTGGTTGAGCATTGGGAGCTTCTTCTGAGGAAGCTGTGGATACCACATCTGGGATGTCCTCAGGACCTGGCTGATTCCTCTTGGGTTGCGCTCTGCTGGGCTCTCCTGTAGTGTTTTTTCTCTTTGCCATTTGGCTTTGCTGGTACGATAGTGTTTGTTCGTTCAGAATCTCGCGGACGGCGCCAAAATGTTGGATCTTTTCCGAGTGGGGAGTCAGATCCTGGTAGTGACGACGGAAGAATGCCTCGGGTTGCTCCTATTTCGGGTCTTCGCACGTGCCGAAATCGTGCGTCTGTGTACACCTGCAAGAGGGGCGGTATCGCACACCACGCAGGGGGGTGGAGTGCGACGAACCCTCTCCGAAGCTTAAGTCAGGTATTTTAGAGAGAGAAAGTAAGAGAGAGGGCAGAGCTTTCGCTGTCAACTTAGTTTGAAATGAATGATCAAGACCCCTATTTATAGGAAACCTTGGAATCAAACCGGGTTTTGAACGGTCCGACGTCGGTTCAATGCAAAGTATGAACCGAGCGTAAACTGGAGTAAAGCTGACATCAGGAGGGTTTGCACGTGCGGTGTGTGCGTAGGGGTTCACATGTCAATAATAGGAGGAATCTGGACCGTCCCGAGGTATCGCGAGGATCCCGGGAGGTCCGGAATAACGGGACAATCCGGATGGCCGGATTGTAGCACCATCCGGAACCGGTCCGGAATTGTGATGACGATCCGGACGCGGTGTAAGTCCGGGGCGCGTACGTGCGTGTCCCGGACTTTTTAGTACCCGCGGGTGAACATTTCGAAACCGTTTAGTGAGTTCGGCGTGTATACGAAATCCGAATAATATAAAACGAACCCGAATCGGACGTATACCCATCATATATATATGATAAATAAAGACCAATTAGGTGGCGTTTCACGCCACTGTTTTTCTTTTCCCCAAGGGATAGTTACTAATAATATTTTTAGGTATATTCCATATACACTTGCTATCTTTATAAATACAGTCATTTTCATTTATACTGACTAATAATCTATACAAATAATGTTCATCTTAAAACCAATCAGTGATATGATAAGGTGATAATATTATGACTCTTTTTTAAGGTCTTGACATTTCAAATTCGGACGGTTTGAAATTACTTTATAAAAATTACTCTCATGCACATGCCCGACATGAACAAATCCAGTATGTGCACTCAACAACGGGTACACAAATTCAACACCGCTAATCAAAACTGAGCTCTGTTTTTTTTTTTTTGTTCTCACAGAGTGGTTCTAGGAGGGGCCCCTATCAGGAAGAGCCTCGTTAGAAGGGCATATCACGTAAAACTGGTGTCTGATATTATGTTGAAAATAAGATGTGCACCTTAAATAAAATTTCCATAAACTCGAATTTGTAGGTGAAGACATTCGTCATGCTTCTATACCGTGTGAAGTATCAAACATACCATTTGACAAGTTGTCATAAATATTTAGGGTGATAACGGATGACGAATATATTAATCTTTCGTTAAGAACCTAATAAGAATCCCAAATTTGCACCATGTTTTTTTAGGTGTTCTAAGTGTAAATTGTTGCTAATAGGTGTACCGTGTTCATTTTCCTTGCATTTTGGTTTTCCGTCCATTTTTTCTTTTAAAATTGACGCATTTTTTGTTTGGGTTTTCTTCATTTCGTGTATATTTATGAAAATTAAGTTAAACTGAACCTCAATTTTACATTTGTTCTTCAATATCGATGTATGTACACACTAATTGACATATATATGTTAAAGGAAAGCAGAATTGTCATTTTGTTCTTTTCTATTATTTAAATGCTCTTGCTATTAAATTTTATAGAGTCATTAGACCAAAATTCGTCAAATTTAATATGAAAACAGTATTAAAACTTGAGACTTCTATTAGCGATGCATCTAATTATTTTATTTGGTGTAAATTTAAAAAGGTTATTAGTTTCTTAACCTTAATCTTTATATAGTCTATCTTTCTAAGTTTCACTCCACACATCTTCCACTTCCCTTTTTACTCTCATTCTTTTTCCTGCAAAGCTCACTCTTTCATAAAGAGATGAATTTTTGAGAATCCTATGCTCTCTATTCGAATTTATTTTCATTAAAATGGTTTAGTTGGCGGCTGGCCAAAACAACGATACTTTTTTTTTTTTACTTTACATTGCACTAACATAACATGTCTGCCAAAGAAAAAAAAATATTAAAAAAAAAAAAAAACCCCACCAACCAGTCAAAAATAACTACAGTAATATCCTCACAAAAGTTATCTCACGCTATTGGAATATTAACTACTAACTTTTTTCAAAATCATAGAAAAACAAGTCAAGAATGTATATATATATATTAAAACTTTAAAACAGGAAGCATCCACGGACAGCATATGTTGCGTTCTTTGTTGTTCCTGGAATCTGGATCCCTCCCCAATCGTTGCCTTGCTTTTGTAGCTAGGAGGAAACCAGAAGTACATATAAATGTATAATAATAATAATAATATAAATATTCGCACAAAAGCAAGATTTAAAAAAAAAGGTTAAGAACCTATGAAAGGTCTGAAATAACGGAGGTCAGAAATTTTAGTTTTGTTGATAATAACGGTCTCCGTTAGTTTTTTCCGTTAAAACTAACGGAAGTTGGTCACATGCTTGGCATGTGACCGAAAATAAAATAAATTTCCAAAAATGCTCTTCTATCAAGTGTGCCCCTCACATGCTTGAAGTGAAAAGACCAAAATGCCCTTGAAGCCACCACGACTCCACCAACCCAGCTCCGGCGACCACCAACCGTACTCCGGCGACCACCACCGTACTCCGGCGACCACCAACCGTACTCCGACGACCACCACCAAGGCTCCGATTGGGCCCAAATCGGAGCCGAAAAGCTCCGATCGGAGCTTTGTGGCTCTGGTCGGAGCCACAGAGCTCCAGATCGGAGTTTTTAGGCTGAGGTGGTGGCGGAGTCGGGTCGCCAGAGTCGAGGTGGTGGTCGCCGGAGTCGGGAAGTGGTGGCCGGAGTCGGGTGGTGGTGGCCGGAGTCGGGTGGTGGTGGCCGGAGTCGGGTGACGGTGGCCGGAGTTGGGTGGTTTTAATTTGACTTTAGGGGTAAAATTGTCATTTCACATTTCCTTAAATAAGATATTAAATAAAACATGGTACAATTCCAAGAAGACCCTTCCTGAATCGCCTTTCAACTCGATTGTCTTTCACGCCCTGAGCTAACTCATTTCTCTTTCGATTGGAACTCCAACATCAGTGAATACGGAATTCGATACCTCTCCCAGGATCTGCCTGACTTAAGCCCCGCTTTCACTAGCCAGAAGGAATGGACATATGAGCGATCGATTACGAGAGCTCGGGACCAGGATGAATGGGATTGGTCTGGCCTCTCGCTCGGATGGTTGACTCCCGCCGATGACAGATGTTCCATGCCACGTTTCGTGAACAGCTATGCCTATTGGTGTTCCGAAAGTACCTTTCCGGGTTCCCGGAGATGAAGAAGAATATTAAAAGGGCAAAAATGTCATTTCACACAATTCTGTTAAATTTAACCCTAAAAATGGACGGAAAACCTCAAATCAACAAAATTGAAATTTCAGACCTCCGTTATTAACTTTTTAAATTTCAGACCTCTCCCGTTAATATGGGTGATAGTTCAGACCTTTCATAGGTTCTTAACCCTAAAAAAAACAAAACAAACAAGATATATAATAGTATCCATATAGTACAAGAACATATATAAATTTTGTGTACATGTTAAGATTTTTGTATGTGTAGATTATTCACTTGCCAACTCATATAATATGTTAAAATACGACTCACACATGGTTCTTGAAAGTCAACATTACAGATAATATGCTTGTTAATCATCGTTAAATATTTATGGACAAACTATTAATTTAAGTCATTCGTTTATACATTTACATTTTGTATAGTCTAATTAGTAGTTAAATAAATAATTGAGGCAAATTCAAGTATATACTTTAGATTTAAATGTTTTAAAATTTGTTTTTAGCTAGTGTTACATCAATTTTCTTCTAATGTTTTGATATAAAAATTGCATGAAATATGTATAATTACATTTGTATAAGTTAAAAAGGTCTACTGAAGTTAAGTACAAATTAATCATTTTTAACTCTTCAAGTATATGCGTCAGAAACAAGTTAGAGTCGTCAATGACTAACATATAATGACCTAAGTAAATGACAAATATAACTCTATATATATAATATGGTATTGCTAATTTAGTATCATACTTGAAAATAATAGTTAATTTTATACTTAATTATTATTTTCTATTTTTCTGATTTTTAATTACAATATATCATTATTCTCTATTATATAATTCTTTTTTCATAACGTCGCAGTTTGTTCATGTATTATAATTAATTATAAAATTTAGAAGGGATTAATTACCTTTTCATACCACTTCTTTGCACAGAATCCACTTTTAGTACCACTTCTATTTTTTTATATACTTTTGGTACCAATGTTTTCAACTTTGTATTCTTTTGGTACCACCGTTAACTTTCCGTCCAAATTGGCCGTTAAGTGGCATGTGTCAGGCACGTGACCGCCCTAAACTTTTGAATTTGTTTCAATTTAGTCCATCTAATGCATCCCTAACTTTTAATTTTGTTCAATTTAGCCCTAAAATTTCCAAATCGAACCCTTGACCCAAATTGACCTAGCCCGACCTAGCCCTAGGCTAGGTCCGGCTAGGTCAATGGTTCGATTTGGAAATTTTAGGGCTAAATTGAACAAATTAAAAGTTAGGGATGTATTAGATGGACTAAACTGAAACAAATTCAAAATTTCAGGGCGGTGACGTGCATGGCACATGCCACTTAACGGCCAATTTGGACGGAAAGTTAACGGTGGTACCAAAAGGATACAAAGTTGAAAACATTGGTACCAAAAGTATACAAAAAACTAGAAGTGGTACCAAAAGTGGATTATGTGCAAAAAAGTGGTATGAAAAGGTACTTAATCCAAATTTAGAATAAATTATATATCTTAACACTTAGAAATCATTGCGGGTCCATAGATGCCAATTTTGTTTTGGCCAAGAAAAGCAGATTCTAATTAATTAGTAGAAGGTGCATTTTCCGCGCATCGCGCGAGGTGACTTACCAAATATGTATAATTAATAAATTAATATTCGATGAAAATTTATACGGACTATTTGTAATATGTTGAAACACTATTTTTACATAAAATATCAGTCTAAAATTTGAAAAAGTAAACGAAAGACTGAAGTTTTTGAACCATAAAATACAATTGCACAAATTCACAAATAAATTTTAGATGCCCGTACCGCATGCTACCTTTGGTCGTCGGATCCGTGTCACGTGTCTGTTCTTCAACAGATATGGCTTCGATGACACTTACGATATCTCGTCGGAGATAGAGATGGCTCTGCCACTGAGACCGGTGTTATCAGAACCGGACCGGACCGATGGTCCGACCGGATTCGAACCGGAACCGGTGCCTCTAACGGTCCGGTTCAAGCAAATCCGGAAGAAGTAAGCGAACCCGGTCTGATAGCCGGTTTTTTGGCGAACCGGCCGGTTTTTAGCAGATCGGGCGGTTCGCCGGTTCATTGAAAACAAATAGAAAACCCTAAAAACAGCCCCGCCTGTCCAACTCCACAATGGGTGATCTTCATCAAATTCGAATTCATTAGCCACTCTAGTTGATCTTAGTATCTCATCTGACTTCCTCTTCTCCACTGCCAAGCAATTACCGATTAATTGAGATTACGTCTTCCATCACCAGTAAGAACAGAGGATTGGAGAAATTAGCAGCAGAAGATGCTTCAGCAGCAGCATAAGAAGAAGAAGGTAGCAGGCCTCACTTTGTCTTCTTCTCCTTCAGCAGTTCTTCTCGGCGACCTTCTCGGTGACAACGTTCTTCTCCTCCGACTTCTTCTCGGCGACCTTCTCAGATGCTTCCTCTTTCGGTGCTTTTCTGCTGCTTCTTCTCGGCGATCTTCTCCCTTCTCGGCAACCTTCTCAGACATGTGACGAGGGGGGATCTGGGGAGAAGAGGGTGGAAGTGTGGACCGTGGAGGCGTGAGGAGGGAAAGGGGGATGGATTGGTGGAGGCGTCAAAAACAGATGGATTCAGTGTGGAGGGTTTGTGATGGGTAGATTGGGCTAATTTAGGATTTGTTGGGCTGTCTTTTTTGTTCAATTATTGGGCTGACTTAATATATATTATATATATTGTATTTAGTTGAAAAACGGTCGGACCGGGTTTGAACCGGGTCGGACCGGACGAACCGGAAACCGGACCACTGACCGGTTCGATGTCCGGTCCGGTTCTGATAACACTGACTGAGACTGTCAGTCGCCCGTACTCCCTAGTATCTTCGTTCGCCGGCTCCGCATCAAGCGTCTGTTAAAAATCAGTGTAATTTAAATTTCGATTAATTACATACATTGAATCTTGAACGGTCCGAAATTTTAATTGCGATTAACTGCATACATTGAATCTTGAATGGTTCGAAATTAGGGAAATTTTAATTGCGATTAATTGCATACATTGAATCTTGAACGATCCGAAATTGTAATTGCGATTAATTGTATGCACTGAATCTTGAACGGTTCGAATCATCGAAATTTTAATTGCGGTTAATTGCAACTTAAAATCCCCCAGCTCCCTAAAGCAATCAATGTTATGAAGTTAATAACTATAAAATCATTAGTTCAATTGTCATAAATGCATAAATTAACGTAAAAACAATTTATCAGCTTCATATTCACTCTGTTATTATAATTTTTTTTTTTTCAGAATTTATAATATGTATAAATTATTATAACAGAAATAATAAATAAATAAAAAAATGCAAAACCTGTATAAAGAACAGGCGGTATAATTAAGGAAGAATTGACTGGTGGTCAAAAGGCTTTGTTGCTCTCTGCCACATGCATTCACAGCTTCTTTAATATATATATATATGGCCCTTTCCCCCACCCATTGCATGAGCCATGAGGCCCATTTCTTTTGCCCGAGCTGATCCAATCTTAAATCTATATTTTCACTTATATATTTTGAATTTAAAATAAGATTAATTTATATATATATTTCCGTAAAAGTAGAACCTTTATTTGATGGATTTTATTTTATACTATTTTATTTTATATATAATCCTAAAAAAAATCATATTTGTTTAAATCTCATAATAAAAAAATAGATCTAATAATATTGAATAACCTCTTTTTAGCAAGCAACTATATGGGCTACATGGGGCCCAATGTATATGTTGGAAATATGGGTCAGTATTACAGCTTTGATTTGGGCTTATGAGTTTTAAACAAAATAAAAGATGAGGAAATTACAAAGCCCTCCTAGTTCAAATCAAAGGTTTAGATTAGAGAGACATTGTTTCGCATGATGCAACTTATTATAGCCGTCATTAACAATTTGATTAAGCTACTCCCACTTTAACTTGCAAGGAAATTAATGTTGAATAACGATCCAGTTAATTAATTCTAAACCTCAAAACACATTAGTAGAACCGCGCCCAGTGTCTCTTTATTCTTTAGCGAGTCAGATTTGTGATTTGGAGGTGACAGATTTAATTAGGACCTCTCACGACTGAATCTTTCTCTTTTAATTTTCTTGTTATTGTTAGTTTGTAATCCGAATTAATTTACTGTGTTTACGTAGAGAATATTTTGGAAATAAAATAACGATCTGATATGTATATATATATCCCATTATATAATATTTATTTACCTATTATAACCAAAACATTAATTTTAGCATATCCGCAATTAAATCTTTAATAATTATAGTGAAAAATGAATAAAGTCGAAAAAAATTGCAGGAGTCCACTCAACCAAGGTCTATTTCAATTTGTTCCAAGTATTTATTAATTAATTAATAATGCTGCCACTTCACACCCACAATAGCTTGCTAGCTAGCGTCTTGGTTCATTTAAAAAATCCCAGCTACTTGTGCTACAACTAGCTCATTATTTATATTTCATGCAAAATAATATTAATAATAAGAACACAGTTTAATTATATTCTACTGCGGTGTTCATGGCATGCATATATAGTGCAGTAGTAGTAATTGTTAACTATAAACATTTTCAAGTGTGAATAAAATTTTGATTAAGAAATTAAACCCCTGATGTTCTGTATATAATAATTTGAATTAGCATGGAAAATCCAAACAAATGCCAGAAAATCTCCAGGCATTATTTGATCATCATCATTCAGCACATGATCCCATGAGCGAGGAAGGATCTTTTCTTTTTCTTTTTCTGTTTCTATATATCCAGGAGAGTTGTATTTTTATATATGCATGGCCTGATCAACAAAGATTTACTAGCTAGCATATGTAGGTCAATTAACTCATTAATTTGTAAGCAAAATTACAATATATATATATATATATATATATATATATATATATATATATATATATATATATTGGGATTTAAACCAAATTGATATCTAGGTTAACAGCCCAAAACGAATTGGTACCTCCACTAAATTTTGTTGCTTTTTGGTACCCGAGTTATCTAGGTGTTGCACCGTTAAAATTTCTGGTTAAAACTAACATAATCCCATTTTTGGCTCATGAAAATACCAAAATACCTTTTTTTGCAGAATAACTATATAATAACAACTCAAAACTTTGGAACTCAATATCTTACTCATTTCTTCATCTTTTTGGATGAATATTTGTTTGAAACCGCTTAATTTTTCGAGATCTATGCAACCCAAATAGCCGTAAAGTGATTTGCCCAGTTTTTTTTTTTTTTTTCAATAAACACAGTTTTCCATGTTAATTCATTTTTTTTGTATCAAACTCAACCGCATTCTAACATTTATCACCATTGATCACCCACTTTTTTTACTAATTGGATTCTAATACTACAATCAAACCGTTGCTCTTGGATTCCAACACTTCTGTTTATATATTTGTGGACATGTTGAAAAATTGACCAGTTTTGCAGGTCTTCGATTTTAAAAGCTTGACATGGTCCAGCATAAAATTGCAAATGGAAGCAGTTTCTGGCAATCACTCAAAATAAAATTTACTGGTTGTCTCTAGCTACATAATGGTAAAAATTCTTGTGTGGTTCTGTTAATGCCAGTTCATCTTATTTTCTCACATTATGGTCATCCCTCAGGATACTGAGAGTATCAATTTCCACATGTATATTAAATGGGAAAATAAACTATTTCTTCTTGGTGTCCATTCTAAAAGTTATTCCAATACCCTTAACAGTACTTTTCCTATTGTTCTACTTCAAGTATGAAACATCTTTATCTATCTAAGATCCATATGTCTCTTGCAGTGACGTCTATTAATTTAGAGACACACCAGTATAGTTTATTGGAGACATCAAGAAAAATTCCAGTGAGTTATAGATTGCATAACAATTAATTCGACAGACTTTCATTTTTTGTTTTCTTTTGGATGAAAGATATAACATCAATTTGGTTTTTAAACAGAAGTGTTGGAATCCAAGACCAATAATTTGATTGTAGTATTGAAATCCAATTAGTAAAAAAAAGTTGGTGATCAATGGTGATAAGTGTTAGAATACGGTGGAGTTTGATACAAAAAAGAATGAATTAACTTGGAAAACGATGTTTATTGAAAAAAAAACTGGGAAAATCACTTTACGCTATTTGGGTTGCATAGATCTCGAAAAGTTATGCGGTTTCACAAAAAAAAAAAAAAAAAAAAGTCGTCCAAAAAGATGAATAAATCAGTGAGATATTGTGTTCCAAAGTTTTGAGTGTTATTATGTAATATTCTGGAAAAAAAAAGGTATTTTGGTCTTTTCATGCATAAAAAATGAGATTATGTTAGTTTTAACCAGAAATTCTAACGGTGCAACATCCAAGATAACTCGGGTATCAAAAAGCAACAAAATTTAGTAGAGGTACCAATTCGTTTTGGGCTGTTAATCTAGGTACCAATTTGGTTTAAGTCCCATATATATTTTTATCATAGTGTCGTCAGTCGTGTAGATGAATGTATAAAATTAAAGCCTGCCTGCCTGCCTCGTACAATATAATTCGAGTATACGGAATTTAATCAACGTGAGGAATTTGAAGGAGTCGTAAGTTCGCAAAAAGAGGTGAAAAATGGAAGTATGTGCACGCCAGTCAAACCGTTCCTATGTATTCTACCATCAAGACAATTAACTCCAATTATTATTAATTAATGCATCCGCCCAAATCTTACTCTACAATTTTTCTCCTAAATTACTACATATAATTACACCCGTTCATAAATTGAATTCCAATCTATTTCAACTCATCAATCGTTACATATTGAAATCTATATAAAAAACACTTTACAATACAATAATAATATTTGGCAAAAAAAAAAATACAATAATAATTATTACTATAAAGGTGGAAAATATTTAGTTCTCAAAATTAAGCTCCAAAAATTCTAATGCCCGATAAAGTTTTAGTATTTATGTGCGTAGCTAATTACACCATCAGAGTTGACTAATATAATTTTCTAGGTTTTATGAATAGTAATTGATTTAATAATTAATATAAAAAAAAATCAATAGATATTATATATCTATCGTGTAATCTCTTCTACCATATATACGCAACACTCCCTCCTTAAACTTTCTATTTAGCTTTTTTTGCAGTAATAATAATGATAAGTATAACACACCAAAACAAAAGAAACTACAAACATCATCAATCATGTGTCGGAAAGTAGAGAATTCAATTGCAATATATAACGAAATGATTTTTATATAAAATCCAACAATATATTGTCCACCACGCTAGCTGCTATACATGACTCTCTGCAACCGTGCATTCTCCATCAATAAAAAAAAGTTACATATATGTATCAAATCAATATATGTGTTTGGAAGCACCCAAAGAACACGTACGTACGAGTTCAATAACTCGAATACAAAAATAAATGACAATACAAGTTTGAGAACCGTATATAAATATATATATAGATGTAGAATATTTATGATAAATATATGTGCCATTGCACCTTAATTAGTTATTAAGATGCTGATGTTGGTCCAACCAGGGCCAGAACCCGGAGTTGTCATCCATGTTTGGGAACATGTTTGTGGGCCCGGAAGGCACCGGAAAGAGCTGTCGGCTCATCGGGATCGGGTGGTGCGGTGGGTCGTGTTCGTGTTCTGTTATCGTAGACGGTGGCGTTATTGACGAGAAATTTAATTTGAGATCCGAGCTATTTTCGCTTGATCGGTTGCTTCCACTGCCCTCAGATTCTTTGTTTAGATTGATCATTAAGTCGTGGCTCGGGTGGTCACGACCTTTCAGTGCCATAATCTGCGCATATATTAACCCGAATCGAAAAATTAATTATAATGGTGATCAATATTCATAGTAGCTTGATATATATATATATATATATATATATATATATATATATATATATATGCACTTAGACCACAACCATTTATTAAAATAGAAGTCGACATACATTTATATGGTCTCATTCATTATGCAACTAAAAATCCGCTCTTTGTACTACGTACTACGATTATAATTATATAAATACTAAACATAGAATCAAAAAGTACTTATTTTAAAATAAAGCTATATAGAACATGGGTTGGGTCGACTTTGATAGTTAATTAAGGTTCTATGAAAAATTTAAAAGTGCGCCCATGATGGGCAAAAGCTAAGGATTCCAAACATTCAATACTTGCATAGACAACATCCATTTGTATTATACTAAAAAATTAAACATACATTTATATGGTCACATTCATTATAAATATGCAATGAAAAAATAATGTAAAAAATCGTGAATTCATATGAAATATAAGGAAGATAGTTATATATAACAATGTCCAAAATTAAATATATTTATTTATAAAATTAAGTTAAAAATCTTGAAAGAGTTGCCTAGTGGATATTAATATGTAACGTCTCAAACCTGAACGACTGTTATTACGTACCTGATCATGGAGTTTGCGGTTTTGAGAATGAAGAGCGTCGTTATCTTGCTTAAGTGAATCGAACTGGCGTTTAAGGATGTCGTACTCCTTCTCGAGCTGCTTAGTCTTCCACCGGGCCCGTCGGTTCTGGAACCAAATCGCCACCTGGCGCGGCTGAAGCCCGATGGCTTTGGCCAGCTGCAGCTTCCGCTCGGGTTCGAGTTTATTACCATGCATCTCGAAGCTCTTCTCCAATGTCCTCACCTGATCAATGCTCAGCCTCTTCTTCTTCTCCCCAAGTAACCCTCCCACACTGCCTAATCCATCAATGCAGTCTTCCGATGACAGCTCATCGTCTCCTCCTCCTCCACCGGTTTCTTCGAATCCCATGAACGACATCGATCGCTTTCCCAGCAGACTTGTCGTCGTTGATGCTGCACATCACATAAACCGATCCACAAATTCTTAAAATGAAAAATTGTGTATGAAAATTAAATGAACAAAAAAAAGTATTGGAATTATGAGAAATATGAGAAGTTCATAATTTGATATATTTATACATATAAAATACATCTAACTTCAGAAAAACGACAGATATAATATGACGTAGCGGATCAGCAGCGCTTTGATCTCTTAAATATACGTAAATGAAAAAAAAATGAGAAGTTCATAATTTGTTACAGTTATACATAATATACGTATAATATATATATAACTTCAGAAAAATGAACCCTAGATAGTTCATTGGTTGATCTCTGAAAATGGAAAAATATGAATAGAGACCGTGATAATGATCTTGAGGGAACCAGGAGGTGAGGAGAGGAGGAGGAGTGTGATCTTGAGGAGGAGGATTAGGGTTTTGAAGCATGAAATTAGGAGGTGCAGTACTGGGGAAGAAGGCCATGCCTTTACAGTCCATTGACATGGATAGTTTTCTCTCTGTGTGATGCAACAGACTTTTAAAGACAACTATCTCTGCAGATATCTATCTCTTCTATCTGTCAGAGAGAGAGAGATAGAGAGAGAGAAATGGTGGCTGAGTGAGCGCTGCTGGACGGACATAAAAGGGAGATGAAGAAGAGAGGGAAGAGGATAGATGATGGGGTTATTATTATATATTATTAATTAACTATACTTTTTTATTTATTTAAACAATAACTGTACAATATATATAATTAATATAGTAAGAATAAGAAACCTCCCCCAACATAAAAATCTAGTTAGTTAGTTAGGGCTACTTACATTTGATGATGAACGGATATTTCTTTATGACTTTATTAAATGGAACGCATGTGGGAGTTTTCTTTTAAATAATATATGTTAAAATTATTTCTAAAGTTGAGAGTTTTTTAGTATTTTGTTTCTACCATAGTAAAGAATTTAAGGAAAGTTCTAACTCTAAATTTTGTTTAATCTTTTTTTCAACATAGTTTCTAGTTAATTTTGAAAAAAAATTTGTTAAATCAAATTTTGGATTCCTTAATTAACCCGCCCAAGAATTATCTAAAAGCTATATATATAATTATATATATATATATATTAATTTTGACGGTAATAAAATAAGATGCTAAACTAAAAATAAGCTTGTCAGTTGTATCAATTAATTAAAATTAATCATAATAGTTTATATTAACTGGGGATATGATTGATCACATGATAGGTAATTGAGAGATAGAGCTAGCCTATTCACTATGGGAATCAATGCTCCGGGTCGCTTACCTCGGGAGATAGATTAATCATATTTTACAGTATGAATTATTTAAAATTTTATGATCATATGCAAAATTATATTCCATCACATAAATAATAATACACTATGTACACTACAGTTAAAAGATAGTTCTTCAAACCAAAACAGTATTTAAATAGCTAAAATTCATTATCTCAAAACACCAAATCAAACAAACTCCTATTTACGAATGCATTCTCGAACAAACGAACTACTAAGAAATGTACAAACGGATCTTATATTCACGGTTGCAACTGCAACGATGGTAAGTGTTTAGTTAAATAGTAATATAAATCATACATATATTTCAAATACTCCTACTAATTATACATAACGAATCAAATACATTTTCTCCAAATGCAATAATATCACTATGAAAATAATAGTTGACGCCAATAAGGTGATGAGTTACCCTAAACTCGAAACTCTACATTTAAAACTAAGGAGAAAATTCCAGCCAGAGAGCTTAGAGTACCTGAAGAAATTACACAACTTAGTTGTAGTGCAAGCCACAATTATGGTTGGAACAAATATCTTCTTCAATTAGCAAGCACATGACAGTAGCACTTATGTATACATAAGAACAATTAAAGAACTCAGTCTGTAAAATTGTCGTATTTCAGTTCAATCTCTACTTATTAAAAAGAAAAATATTAATCATCATTTGCTATACTGCAATTGCAAAATACCCAAATGGAACCTGGACTGATCTTATTAATTAATGACATAAACTCCATTTTTGTGGACGATATTCATCATTTAGTTTTTTTTTTTTCATGATTAATTAGTTAGATATACATATATAGTATAATAAATAGAGACAATGTGCAAATTAATGAATGCATGCAATTTAGTTGTTATGCTAGAAATTAATGAGTAATATTAAGTACATTTCTTTCTCATCATTTGCTGCCATTATATGTTGATAATCTGATTCGTAATTCCCATGTATAGAAGATGAATGAAGAAGATTAGAATGGATGAGGGAGGGAGGGACAGGGCCTGCTTCCTAACTGACCAACATAGAGTGTGTGGCTCGGCCGCTCCTCTTTTTACCCATTCCCTTTTATTTTGGGGGGGCTTTAATTAATTTAAGCTTTCAGTCATCTCTAGCTACTGTCCATATGTAAATCAAGTGAATTATTAGAACCATGCAGCTACAGCTACCTACCTAATAGACCATGATCAAGTGAATATATATATATATATATGTTGATTCACTTTCTCTATTCATTTTTCAAAAAGGTTTTCCATCAATATGTCTGTCTCCCATTTCCCTACACTAGCTACCTAGATTGCATAAATGAAATTAATAGAGTTAGCATATATAGGTTATTATTATTATATGGCCATCTCATCTCATCTATCTATCTATTACTAATAATAATAATAAAAATCATTAGATAATGTAGGAAAAAGTCAGAAAAATTGCATGATCACACGACCCACATTGAAAATATACCACAACTCTCATATATCCTCTTACACACTCTAGATAATTAATTATTTAATTCTCTATTATTTATACCTGAAAAAGCTTATTACCTTGAATGAATTAATGAGGGCGTGCATCTAAAATGAATAAGTTTCAACTTCAACACTACTTACTCCTTCTCTGTCTATAGCTATTTAAGTAAATGGGGCTAATTAGGGGAATCTAGCTCTCTTCCAACCAGCTCACCCTTTTCATTTCTTCCTCAATTATTTATCAAGTTTTCCAACTTAATTATATATTATTATTATTATATATGAAAATTGAAAGTAGTAGAAACTGAATCTTTGTTTCTTTATTTATTTCTTTCTCCTGCAATTGTTTCCTGTCCACATGGTTGCTGATTCCCCATGTGACGTGCCTTTCTTTCTCTTTTATCCTTCATGACTTGACATCACCTTCCACCCCTTTATGGAACATTTGTTGTAATTAAGGTAATAATATCATTACTAAGCTATGTAGTAATTAAGGTAATAATCTCATTACATCTACTTTTGACTTCACATTCCAACCCCAAATTGGAGGAAACATACACATACATATCAGAAGCCGGTATCTCAATAATGCAGAAGGGGAGGCTGAACTGCACTGCACTGCACATATTTAACCTCATAAAGTAAGTCGGCTAGCTTCTCATCCCCAACTTATATCTCAAGTCTCCCATTACAATATTTTCCATACAAAACCAACAACAATGTTCACGTGTTTTTCTTGATAAACTCCGTAATTTCCATCCCCTATGCTTCTTTCTTACGGAACATAACATAGGTACCATACCATACAAGCCTCTCTGGAAAAGTCAACAACAAGGCAGATCTATCTATAACGGAAGCCACGAACTTTCTCCTCTCCCCAACAAATTATTTATGTCGGTATCTCTACATAACAAAACAATACAACACATCCTATATGCACTATTTTGCTTGTCTATATATATATATATATCATGTCCTTTCCAGTGGTACGCAATGCACATTTTACACTCTACATATAGCCAGCCCACCCGGGCAAAAGAATGAACCAACGATTTTGTCGAAACGAAATGATTATAATTGCAGCTGAATTATACGATATCATACGTACTTGCCTGTCTATTCTACATCTTTGGGCCCCCATCCATCCGTTACTCGGAGATCTACGAGTTTTGATGGGTACCCAAAATTAAGGCAAGGGAAAATCACCCACCTTGCCTTCTGTGTCATCTAGCCGAAATGGAACCCTGTTGATTTGAAGCCGCTGCTGCTTAGATTCGGTAGCTTTAGTGTAGCAATTACACCCGCTGCAAAGGCAGCGATTGAGGCCAGGACAAAGGCTGGTAGGTTTCCTCCTCCGAATAAAGCGTCCCATGGTCCTGCTCCAATCGATACTACCATCTAACATTTCCAAATAACGTAACAAAAATTTACTATTAGCTATACGGGAGCAGCACAAAGCAATTAAGCATTGTTGAAGCATGGAATTACCTGAGGAATAACTATGGCTAGATTAAGTACTCCAATAGCCAATCCTGACAAAATTCAAAAATAAAATTGCATGTAAGCTTTTTATTGAGGAGATACCAGAAGAAAATCGCGGTAGTTGCAGACACAAACCTTGGCCACCACCCGAATCAGCTGTTAACTCTGCTGTAACTGAAAACGGGACGCTGTAGGTAATCTGTGGTGTGAAGAGAGTTAAATAGTGCAAGCAAAGAAAATAATAATAATACATATGAGAGGAATTGTGTGGATGGGAAGGTTAAAACACTTACGGCGAGGGGGAAGCCGAGAAAAGCAAACACAACCAAGGAAGCAATTTCTATGGTTCTGTTCCCTCCAATTACATGCTCAATATGTTGAGAGTATTGACTAATTGAGATTATACTGATGATGGCAGTGCCTGCCATGCATGCAAATACTATGAAGTTGCTCAATGCCCACACCAAACGTGAACCCACTCTTTGGCACATTGGCTCGATTAAGAAGGAGCTGATACCAAGGACAACCTAAGACACAAGAAAATAGAGTCGTTAATTACCATATGGTTTATTTTTTGGTATTGTAAAACATCTGATGGTGGTTCAATTCGAGTTCTTACAGAATTCAACAGCAAACCAAAAGCACCTTGTCTGACTCCTTGATTGTAGAGTCCCACTTCTGATTCATCTCCTTTTGGATCCCCGTGATAAACTTCCCTCCCCATCCAATCAGTATCAAAGAGAAAGAAGGGAAACCAAGATAACTGCAATCCACATAATTTTTGTTTTCTTTAAAAAAATGTCAAACTCAAACTTGAGAATTCTGCTCACAATTTTAAGTTGATAATTAAGCTCCATACCCACGTAAGAGCCATGACAATAAGCACTGAATGCATCGAAGGTGGTAAGTGCCTCAAACTTGTCAATAACTTCACCATAACTGCTCCAGGGCCATCATCGAAACTGTCATCCTGCTCACTACTTTTTTCATCAAAATGGTTTTGCATACTATTGTGATCTTGGATAGAATCCCTACTGCTACCATTAGTTCTTATTTTTGGCATTTCTTGACCATCTTGCTGAGTTTCATCCAATAAAGGAGCAGCATCTGATAAACGTTGACGATTTTCAGCAACTGAATAGGGGGTCTCGTCAGCATAATACAGGGTCACTAGGGTACAGAAAGTGAGGAATATCTGTAACCAAAAAAAAAAGTATTCACCACCGTGGAAACAATATTGATGTAGAAGCATGATTTAATATCTTCAGATAAGTGAACTGGAAAGTTTTGGAGAGGGATTGTCACATTCTTCATAAATGCTTTTCACATTATTAAACTAAGATAAAAGAGAGTAATGTGCCTATATGATCCGGTCAATTTAATGAAAGTAAATCCTCACCACAGCAACAAGAAAAGCTGCCTTCAGATTTCCACATGCATCACAACAAGCTCTAGTAGTCAAAAAAGGAAACCACCTGCACTAGGAGCAACTTCTTAGGTTAAAAAAGTTGCCTATGATCCAACCACCATGGGCAACAAAAGACCTATCTGACACCACCAATGTGGCTTAGAAGTGAATATTAGCTTGGTTTTGTACACTAATCAATGTAGATGCATGTAAACTATATATATTCCAAACCAATTTTGAGAAGATTCACCTGTGCCAATTTCCACTAGCACCAGAAGAAAATCCAAGGATGTTCCCAACTGCCATCCATGAACAAAATATTGCATTTGCTGAATTCCGCTGGTCAGCTCCTGCAGCATTAATATACAGTTCCATACACATTAGTATATGTAAGCCTCCTCATAAATTCGGAAATAGAAGAGACAAACATCAGCTTCAGACAATACATTACAACGAACAAACAAGCAACAAACTGAGCATAATCAAAATGTATTTGAGAATGCTAACTGAATATTAAGTATGACCTGCTAGATCAGCCAAAAGGGCACGAGCTGGTCCCTGCAAATTAAAGAAGTTTCAGAATTTCCTTCCAACATTTTCCTAAAAGTCTCTCTACCCTATTAAGTTGATACATCGCATAATTTGTGTGATTCTGATTCAGCAGTAATAATTTCTATGTACGAGAGAGATAGTAAATAATATTTTACTTGCACTGTATTGTTCGCGAGATCCAGCAACCAGAATCCTATTATGAATACAATAGCTGCTCTGGTCCGGGTGCCTTTGAATGTCCTGCATTAGCCAGGAGTCAGTTATCCTTACTATCTCTATCCGATAAGTGTTGTACATAAGAAAGGGGGAAAAAAAAGACACCTGCAGTGCTCTTTTGTGTCACCTAATAGATATCCAATGTCTGCAGAAAAGCCGATCAATACCACCTAAATTACAAAACTAATTTAGATAATAGAGTGCAAACTTATAATATTTTAATTGACAAGATCTGAATCCCAATCCTCACTGAAACACAAATCATGAGAGCACCAGCAAGAATAAACGGTCGCCTTCTCCCATACTTTGATGTGCATTTATCACTCCATATTCCGACGAAAGGTTGAACCTGGAAACCAATCAAATGCCTAACTTACATAAGGTGAATCAATGAGTCCATCCTAGCATGAGTTTCGATTCCACTGAAATTGAATAGGCTGACAGAAAATATTATGACTACATAACAACTCATTATGCTATTTAATTGTTCAAGATAAAAATGCTCAAGGCATCCCCAGCGTGATGTTCAATTGCGTGATGCACCGCACCACATCTTATCCATCATTGACTCCATGGTCAAGGATAAATAACTCTTAAACAGAGCAACTAAGAATACAAGTGCACTTTGTGACACAGTTCTATATATCATAAACGCAGTCCAAGAAAATAAAGAGCATAGTCCTGCTCATGTGCAAAGTGAACTAGGTTTGCAATGGTGTTTGAAAATGTAACCCAACATTCAGACTCATCTTTAACTCATTCAAGCCACATAATGGCTAGTTAATTTTAACTTTAAGGGCCCCTCCTAGATCTTTTATATGTATATCTTTTTTCTACTGCTGTTTCCTGTTTTTGGCATGAACGTGATATCTTTTATTGAAAACGTAAGATATTAAAAGCACATCTTAGTTGAGAAGGGCATCATACTTACATTAATATCACAATGTAGGTGACGAGGTGGTAGAGTGAGCAAAGATATAAAGAAGGTGGCACATATAACTGAGTGAAATTACAGCCTAATGAATCGAGATAATTGATTAGGGAGTGGAACCGAAAGTAAGTGATAGGACATACCACAAGACCAGTGATGGGGCCACATAGCCAAATAAATGAAGAAAATGCATGCTCTATTCCAAGTGTCTGCATGAAACAACCAAAACAAAGCTCAGTAAACAGCTGAAGCAAGGAAAAAGAAAAGAAAAAATTAGTTCCCAAGAAACTGAATTTCTGCCGCAACTAATGCACAGAACCTAAATAGAACATCATGTTTTTTCACTTTTATATGATTGTCGGAACCCTAAATATAAAGCATTTCCATGATAGTGAATTAATTCCCCTTTTTCAACAGCATTTTGCGGTACTAAAACATTACCGAGTAGACGGCTGTTGGTTCTAATTGTCCTTAGGTAGATGCTTTTACTATAATAATTGGAATGTCTTAGCTTAAACTAATCCTAGTTATGATTGAGGACATTACATATAGAAGTACACTCCCTATTGATCTGAATACTGACAAGGCTTTACTCTTCAAATTCAAAATTCTAATTTCAACGATTTCCAAGGTTACTATTGCCAACATGTTATCTCTCCATTCACCGAATGCTATGAGCCTATGACACCTAGCAAATGAATTTAAGTACTTAACAATAAAACTGAATGGAAAACGTTACATTCGTATCCTAAAATGAGGGAATCTTCATTGGCGTGTGCAAATCTTTGTTGCATTCATCTTATACTGTTAAAATCTTATCCAGCAAGCGGTCGGATAATGTATTCACCAACTTAGCAAGAGAATGTTATCAAACACCTGCTGATACACTCGCCAGAAGCATTATTAAGCTAGTTAGCTCATACCTGAATATACGGTGTCAATAGAGAAAGCTGCAGAGCCCAACCGAATTGCACTCCAGCAGCAACCGTACAGCTAAGGATCAACGTTAACAGCTTAGTTTGCTTAGATCTGGGCGGTGGAACTCCCGGAGAGAAGTCACCATGATTCCCATTGGAAACCCTAGATGAAGAAGGATGAGAGGAATTAAGCTCGTGATGATTGTCCAACGAAACCATCTCCAGTTCGATATCATCCTTGAGGTTCCGGTACGGGACTTTGATCGACCGCGACTCCGTCTTCTCCGCCATGACTCGATGCAATCACTCCGCGCAGCTCTGGTTACTCCCAGATGTTAACGCTCATCGGCGTTGCACCATCAGCAGATCCGAAACGGAGATACCAGAGAGAGAATGGCAGATCAAAATCTTGGGGGCGCAGACAGAAACGGTTGTTGAGTACGTCGTGGAAGCGTGAAGCTCACTCGGCCACCCGCCGTTTGAGATCTGACTGAGGTCCGGCGACAGTAGACGGAACTATACCAGTTACGGTGAAGGAATAGAAGGATGACACATTTTGGAAAGAAGATCGTCACTTCGTCAGTACATATCGGTGGATTTGACGGAGCTGGAGTGGACCGCCCGTTAACGATCAAATCTGAATCTGATGACGTAAGGTCCCGCGCGAACCGACGATAATTTGGAGTCAACCTTACGCGTACACAAATATCAAATCAAAGCAAACGACTGCAATAAGATCCGAATGGAGAATAAGCATGTTTGTTTATGGGAATAGTCCATGTATAAGAGAATTGAGATTCTTTATTCATATATATGTTTATTTTGCGGAATTCCGATTGAAATATGATAAGAATTTCAAACAGAACTGAAATAGTAATTATAGCATTAACATTCAAGAATAGTTATTTATTAAATTTGGGAAATACGAAATTCCAATCGCTATTAATGAAAAGACAAGTTATTCCTTACAATATCGATCTGACTCTATCATAATTCCAATGGCCAATCCTTAAAAGTGTTTTTGAAAAAAAAAAAAAAAAAAACTATTAAAGTGCTGCTTATAAATATTTTACTTTTCTATATTAATTTTGATATTCTCATGGTGACTAGTAGAGATTGATTAAACCCCCTTAAATTCGGTATGAGAAGCTAAACCGCTACACTAGTTACTATATATAGATATTTGGTAAGCAAAAACTGATAAATTATTACTATCCACAAATTTTAATATAAATAATAAATAAAGAAATTTATTAAGATTAAAGGTATTTTTGGTATCATGTTTTTTTCTGTCTACTTTTGGTACAAGAAAGTATACTTTTAGTACATTCATTAGTTGGGCGTTAATTTTAACCGTTAAATTGCATATGAAGTCACGTGACACACCATAAACTTCTGATTTTGTTTAGTTTAATCCTAATACATCCCTAACTTTTATTTTGTCCAGTTTAGTTTTGAAATTTTAAAATCCAATCCTGTCGGACCTAGCCCAGGTTTAGATTTTGAAAATTTAGGACTAAATTAATCAAAATAAAAGTTAAAGAAGTATTAGAATGACTAAATTTTAACAAAATTAAAAGTTCAGAATGGATAACGTAACTCATGTCATTTAAAGAACAAAACTATCAATCAACTAACAGATGTACTAAAGTATAGTTTTCTGAGACGTGTGGTAACAAAAGTAGACGGAAAAAAAAAATATATACATTTAGCCCAGAGGGTGCAAAGGGCTGGCGATGGTGAGGATATAGTGCGAATACCATTAATACCATAACCATACTATATTTTTTTTCAATCAAACCATAACCATAATCATAACCACTACGGCTATAATTCTTCATACCATAACCATAACCATGGTTTTTAACCACGGTTAAACCATTTAACCATAATCATTCAAACTAATACAATCTCATTGTTTCATACAAAAAATCCAAATAAAATGCACTCATTGTTTCGTACACGAAATCCAAATTAAACATAATTGTGTTCAGTAAATTAAACAAACACTTCTTTAATCATTTTAGGGTTAACACAACTAATTGCAAAGAAGTGAACTGATGCCATCTGAATGAGAGACTGAGTGATTGAGACTAAGTTCTATATTAGGTTTCAAATAAAATGAATGCACTATACTGAATGGATGAAAAATAAATGGTCTAGATTGAATGTATATTATAAGATTTGATTAATACTTATATAAATATTAGTAATGTTACTAATGTATATATATATATATAGCGACGATAATTATAACCACAGTTATAGATTCAATACCATAACCATAGTCATTATGGGTACAAACCTCATCACCATAACCGCACCTCAAGTAGTGTACCTCGATTTATCGATTTATAGCTGCTTTAGACATTTTATGAAGCTAAGACTTTCTATAGACTGTACGTAACGTAAGTAGGCTGGCTATGAAGTATGATTATTTCTTTACCCTGAAGAATGTTGTGCATTGTGGGTGCCCAAATCAGCAGCAGCTTTAGAAGCGCGATTTAGGGCATCAGAGAGCCAAAGAGCTCCCTTGGAGAAGTAGCTGCTGTTCACAACCGTGGTTGCAGCTGCTGCAGCGGTTCTTCCTGCTGCCGAGACTGCAGATTTTGTGTGCTCCGAAACATGGTACCTGTCATCCACTGACCTCACAGCTTCCACTCCAGCAAAGAGCTTATCTGCAAGTCCGCTCCTCTCGGTTAAGTCAGCAACCTTAGCCATGGCTGTGGCTGAAATTTGGTGGGACTCATCAAAGGATCTGGCTTTGGTTAGTGCGTCTTTGCTCAATGTGAATCCTTTCGACAACATCGTTTTCACGACTTCTTGAGCCACTGCCACTGCTTCACCTGCTGTTGGGACAGATTGTGGACTCTAAATGGAGCAAAAGGAATTAATCATTTTCGTTAGCTCTAATTATTAATGAATTAGATTGGGGTGAAATTGGATTACATACAGAAGAGCTAGTCTCATCTGGATGTCTCCAGCTGCTCCAGAGGTCGAGTCCATTATCTTCCTCATTGTGCCCCCAGCGTGTTATGCACACCCGTTCTTCTGCAATACTCGCTCCCTGATTCAGTAAAAACAAACAGTCATTACTTCAATCACCAACAGAATGAAAGATGAAAGGAGATACTTTTTATGTACTTTTAAGCATTTTATTTATCATCACGATGCAGCAAGTACTACGTATCTCTTCGCCAGTGAATGACAGATGATCAAGACTTGGTGACACGAGTATTAAAGATAATTTTATTTCTCCTAGAGTTAGCTGACTTGGTGAATGATAGATGATCAAGAAACTTAAAACTAAAAGTAATGGCTCTTTGAGTTGACATAATCTTGGCCAAAAAAATTGACATAATTGAATTTGTATGGTTAATTGATTACAATTTACATAAAACCAAAGAATCGGCTGTAAGTTGCTTGCAAAAGGATCTCTTTTCCAGTAACAGTGATCAACAATGTGATAGCATTCAACTAAAACGCTAAGGTGCCACTGATACTTACGCTGAGTAAGAGAGCAGTTTCTTGAGAGTAAGCATTTTTGAACGTCACATAGCCAGTGCACAAATAATCACCATACCTGTTCATATGACATAACCAATGCCAAATGAGATAAAAAGTTGGAAGATATCACATACTTCCATGACAAAATAACCTCTAAACCTACTATATTAGTAGGCTCTCAATGATCAAATGTTAATATGGGCAGAAACACGAGAATATCCCCTCCAAGGCCAGACTTAAAAGTTAGTACCCTTTTGCGAAATGAATTTTGTTCCATATTCAAATGATTATGATCACCGGAATTCACACTTCTGGTCAAAGTACTGTGTTTAGCACTACAAACTCACATCAATGGCAGCTTTTACTTGATTAAAGATTTCTTAAGAAAAGATAGGGCATGCTTAAAGTTTGGTTACTGCGACTCAAACTTGTTTTTAACATGTGAATTGAGCAAATTCCTTTCATATTAGCTGATAAATGACAACAACCAAGATTACGACTAGCTTTGATACTGCATATGCAAGTTGAAATCATAACTGAAAACTGAACAACCATCGCTGTTATTACGAACAACTCTAAACTTCCAGATCGAGCACCAAACCCGCAGATTAACCATTCCTAGAAAACAAACCCAAACGAATCGGCAATCCAAGAAGGCAGAGTATATACCTGACAATCTCAACATGCTCAATATCACCAGAAAAGGCGAAAAAGTCGTAGAGATCCTTCTCCGTGGCTTTAGCAGACAGACCTGTGACCTCTACCGCGTACCTTCCGGAGCTCATCTTCCCCGAAAAACCGCTACAACTGCAAAATCCTAGATCAGAGCTATTAATTCTTTAAATTAACCTAAACTGCGGAATTTGTGCACCAACCAGTTCACCGAATCGAGAGAATTACTAAAGTCATCTCGATGGCGTGAATGTTCACACAACCAACAAACAATTAACAGACAAAAGCAAAGTTCTACATACCTATGGAGTTATTCAGAGCTTGATCGACGATTGTATTATTAGCGAGGATGGAAAGGATTCTAGAAGAGGAGAAGCTTCCAGAGAAAAACTTTCTCCTGCAGAGAGATGAAGTCTTAGTGACGACGGTTATTCGTTTCCATTTCCACTTGTACGGGAGACGGTTTCGGTTCAAGTAGCGGTTTCTGGAATTGGGTTAGGCCTTGAATTATAATTCGGGCCCACGGTTCAGATTATCAAGGCCCAAGTTTTATACCTTTTTTTGCCACGAAGGCCCAAGGATTGTCATTCCGAGTAATCTGATTACTATGTAGATCCTAGGTTTATGTTTGAACTATTCACTTATTGGTAAATATGTTTGAACTTCACTTATGCATATTTAAATTATCATCTAATTATAATTATAATTTATAAAATTACTTGGATCCACAAACACATTGGAATAAATAACGAATTCAAATGTTGGAACTTATAATTTTTTTAGAGAAATGTTATTTTGCTGTACGAATACCGGCTTGTGACTTAATGCGATAATGGTGAAATGTTTTTTAAAGTGATTTTTTGGATATTAATTTGCTTTACTTGGTCTCGTCTCTTTCGTATGATATGGATTCACATGTTCTATAACTACTCATCATATGTTAATCATCATCATTATAAAATGTAGTTGAACTAATAATTTGGTTAAATATTATAGCCAAGTATCAAAATCTAGAAGCTCAAAAGTAAACTATTCCTATCTCAAGTAGATATTATAATAATACTCTTCGTACTTGTAGCTTCCGAATTGGATACTCCTAGCTACTCCTTGTATATTGGCATAAACTCTGCTAGCTAATAAACTACAGTAATTTATACTATATAATATAGCAGTACTGTTGTAGCTAGAGATTTACAAAACGAAATTTCCGATGCAAACTTTCATCATATAGAGACTCCTTGCCTTGTAAAGCATTGCAAGAACAGTTGACCAAAAACAGGGAACGCAGACTGCTATCAGAGACTAACAGACACGTCCCGGAAAATGTATTAACTAAACCTTTTTTTTTCCAAAATATTAACTAACTATTGATTAGAGATTATAGTACATATTTATCTAATACAAATTATACAATGTTTAGATAAAATTTGTATAATTATATTAATGTTTGGAAAATTTCGTATATATATATATAATTACTAAACGATTTTTTTTTTTGGTAATAATTACTAAAAGATAAATATCACTAACTACATATACGCTTTTCAATTTAATTTATTATCATTAGTATGGCCTGGTGTACGGAGATCGGCCCTGGGGTTGCCGGATTCTGTCCTTGAGTCACCGGAGATATTATCTATTGAGTAATGTTAAGGGTCCGTTACGTGTTAAATAATACGAATGTTTAAGTAAGGCTTAGTTGATATATATTTGGATATTAATTAGTTCATACAAACATGCGCCACCAGACGCACACTACGTAAAGGGGGACAATAAATAGAACCCGGTTTTATAGGTAAGCCTATAAATAGACTAACTAAATTATTTGTACCAAATTGATCATCTTGTAAATTGCTAGCTCACCGCTCACGTTTGATATTCAGATAAATTGCTAACCGAATTTTGTTTTGGACAAATTGCTAAGTCATGTTTTGCTTTGTGAACAATTTGCTATGTGATTTTTTTTTTTTTTTGACAATATGCTAGTTCGGGTTCAATTTGTGGATAATTTTCTAACTCATTTTCGTTTTGCGGACAATTTAGTAGCTAACAATTTTTTTCATAAAATGAAACATGAGCCAATAAATTTCCATCAAAAGGAATCCGGAGATTGTAAATTGTTGACAAAGCGAAATGTGATCTAGCAAATTGTTAGAAAAAAAAAAAAAAATTAAGTTAACAATTTGGCCACAAAGTGAAACATATACTAGCTAGCAATTTGGTATGTAGCAATTTGTCCGAGACCCAAGGTTGGTTGGACCAACTGGTAAAGCGAGTTGTGTTACCCGTGGGCGACTCGAGGTCGAAACCCGCTGGAGACGCCGCCTTGGGGAGGACTTTAACCTTCCCGGTCCGAACTTGCGAAAGCAATGTAAATATATCAAAAAAACAATTTGTCCGAGTGCTCAAATATGAGCTATAAATTTGGTAATTACCCTTACTTTATTAATTGTCAAACTGTATAATACATTACAATTCAACATATATTATGACTTTATAAAATTTTCAATTATCATTTTTTCAGCAATAAATTTTATGCAGTTTTTTTTCTCAAAATATGTCCCACGTTATCTAATTCTTATCCGCTACTGATATATATACCAACAAATGTAAAATCCAAACATATTATTAACTAATACATACATGTCCATCAAACCAACCATGCCATCAGTGTTCTTAAGAAATGAAATTAGAGATAGCTAATTCAAATATATTTTCGACCCTCTATTTACGATACAGTATCGATTAGGTCCCATGCATGCAAATTAACATCGGGGGTACGTAACTACGTTCCATTACGGAATTAGTTGCAAACCAAATTTCTTGTTGCACTAGCTAGTTGTAGAATAGTAGACAATACTTATGGATAGAGATGTGCAATTGCTTAACCATTTTTGGGTGTAATTTATTATGTAGCAGGAAACAAGGGTTTAGTTAGTTAGGTCCCTCTCATATTCACATTAAATATCGTTTATATTATGAGTTCATACATATTTTCCCATCCCCACGTACATATTTATAACTTGGTCAATAAATAAATTAAAGCTAAACGCAAACAATTAATCTTGTACATGAAGCGCAAAACCTCTTAAAAAGGGAAGATAAATCTTGAGCCGAAGCTTTACTCAGAATCGATGAACGGCAAAAAAAAAAATAAATAAATAAAGAGTCGATGTCTAAAATATATAATACCTACATTATTATTATTAAAAATAATGATCACTATTTAGGTCAAACGGGGTTCATTTTTCAACTATTATTATTTTTTACTATAATATATATATATGGCTTTAGGCAATATGCATAGTATAAAATGTATAGTTAATATTAATTAAGTATACACACACGTACGTTTGGGTTGAATTTGATGGTGGGCAATGCATACGTGTTTCACGAGACATTTGGATTGGCCATTAATTCCCCGGGAATCCTTCCTCGTGTAGAACCTCTATATTTTTCAGTTGATTATTATTTTTTACCTATTATTTATTTTACATATTTATCTACTGATGATTTGATTTAGGATTGTAATGGCAATCTCCATGTTATGAGCTTGTCGAGGTTGACCTTAATTAATCTTGTGGGCCCAGTCTTTAAAAAAACCATTACATGTACTTGGGAAATTAACGTATTTAATTTTTATCTTATTATGGGATATATTACATTACATCATTAATACGGACGGTCTACAAAAGATGCTATTTTATTTAATTAGTAGTATAAGAAAAGTGCTCTCCTATTTTTTTAAAACTAAAAAAAGAATAGATTAGTTTGCAATTCTAAACGGGTTATATTACGTAATGTTCGGGTTTTCTTACTGATTACAGTCTTTTTGTTTTTCTACCAGATTTAGTAAACAATCAGCATATGTACTGTTCCGTCAATGTATTTCTACCAATCCACCAACAACCTTAGTATAATCAAGAGATATCGATCGATTAAGTCCAGTTCTCTACTCGTTTTTCTCTTAAATCCGACGTAGTATATAGGCTATGCGAAACATGATATACCCTGGAGATCCACTCTTTTTCCTATACAAAGATCCGCCCTTTGTCTATGTGTTTTCAGATCCAGAATCCTTGGCAGATGATTTAATTAGGTCACCGCGTGGTGACTTCTAGAGAGTTTTGAACCTAATATTTCGAAACCAAATTACATAAGCACTTTTAATCACTAGACCACCGATATCGATAATGACTCGTATTTCAAGTTGGAAATATCATGCATAAAGGTGAAAGTCATTCTTAACTTAAAAATCTTTAAAACAATTCAAAAATTATATGTTATTATTAAGGGTTTATAGGTCATTAGGTACCCTATATTTGTCCACTTTTGGCTTTTGATACAACATGTTTGATTTTGCCTATTTTTAGTACCATACGTTTGCAAATTGTATACTTTTGGTCCGACCATTAGTTGACCGTCAGTTTGACCGTTAAATAGTCACGTGACTTGCACAAGCATAGCCCTAAATTTGGATTTTATTCAATTTAGTCATCAAATTTTTTATCCTAACTTTTTATTTTTACAATTTAGCCCTTAAACATTTTCAACCACACCCAAGGACTAAATTGACCTAGCAATGGTTCGACTCATGGCTAGGTCGGACCATGGCTAGGGTTGCCGGACCCGAGCGACCCTAACCATGGTCTGTCCAAGCCATGGGTCGGACCATGGTTAGGGTTGCCCGGGTCCGGCGACCTTAGCATGGTCCGACCTAGCCATGGGTTAACCATGACTATGTCAATTTAGTCCTAGGGTGCGGTTGAAAATGTTTAATGGCTAAATTGCGAAAATAAAAAGTTACGACAAAAAATTTGAGGACTAAATTGAACAAAATCAAAATTTGGGGCTAGGCATGTGCAAGTCACGTGACTATTTAACGGTCAAACTGACGGTCAAATAACGGTTGGACCAAAAGTATACAATTGGCAAACGTATGGTACAAAAAATAGGTAAAATCAAACATGTGGTACCAAAAACCAAAAGTGGGCAAACACAGGGTATTATAAACATATAAACCCTATTATTAATTACAAGGTTACTTTGTACTAATTGGTAGCTGCTTAAACATAAATACTTCCTTCCTAATATATTTTTTCCCCTCAAAAGAACGCACTTACATTTTTAAGTCGGAGAGTATTAATTTTGCAACCTTGGGTGGCGTTCAGTTCTAGAAAAGATAACTTTGAATTTCTGCCCCTTCCGGAATCGTAACTTATACGGGACACTTGTAATATATAATAGTAATACATATATTGCATTCATACACATACGAACTATATATATATGATTGGAATCATTCTAGCTATACACGTAAGCACGATACATTAATGAATAGAACTTATTGAAAATGTACTATATATATATAGTTAATTGTAGATAAACTACGTATATCATGATCTCATTCACATTTACAAGTAAAATATCATTCGCCTTCTGTGTAATTAGTAGTAAATAGTAATTAATCACTTTCGGTGGCAGAGATGCACTTATAAAATGAGGGATTTTGTCACCCTATTCTCAAACATTTACATTAAGACCATATATTTATTTATAAAGAAAAATATATTATAAGCCTCAGATTCAACCTAATACACTAATCTATTAGACAAAAATTATTATCAATCTTATTTTTTTACCTATTTATTTATTTATTATAGATATGGCATATTAACAACATCTTTTCTACCAAATCAATACATGAATTTGGCCAAATTATAAACCGCAACCATAAACAATAAATTGTTTAAAAAGATTGACTACATGAACTTGTCATTTTTGAGAAATTAACTACATTCGATATAATTTGTCAAATTATGGACATAAATGAATTAAGCGTCACCAACATGAGATTTTTTTATATGTTTCCAAGAAATACTTTCAATTGGATATTTAGATGGCAAAGTTGGAATTGAGTGGAGGTTTAATTGAATGTATTTCGTTGAAATATTCTCTATTTATCTCAATTTATTGTTGAATCCATATTGGATTCACATCAAAAGACATCACGTGGCACGAGCATGCTCTTTTTCTGTCAAATTTGACGTAAATTAATTATAACATATGTAGCAATATACTCGAAAATTGAAAATTCAAGTAGTCAATTTAATATATACATATATAATTGAATAAAAGTTTATGTAAATACAATAACTTCCACTGAATGAGGTTATTTGTTTAATTAAAAAAATGGGGTTATTTATAAACTAATTTCCAAAAAAAAGGGACATGTTGTGTTAGATCTGCCCGTGGCACCGACAACATTAGTAATGTTGCATTACTCTTTAAATACAACACATGACCCTAGCTAACCTGATCGTCAAATTAAGGAATACAAAACATATTATAATAGAGATCGATGGTTCCGAAAAGTAAGTTCCAACAAGTGCCGACACAAATACTAGCACATGTTGTGTAATTTTAATCAACATTTGGAGTAAGTTTATGACTTCTATCACGTTAAGGTGAAACTAGATCTACTGCTGAATTATATCTTTTCTTTGCTCCCATTTAAGTAACTGAACTAACTAATTCTACGACAAAAAGGTTAAGAAACTTAGCACTTGCGCCTACAAAAATAAAGGAAAAATTTCAACTGTTCTTAATTATCGGAAATATAATTAAAGAAGAGATGCAGCAGTATAAGTGATTCGTAGAAGCGTTATACAATTAAGTTGCGTACCCTATGCCACATAATGGTTGTAGGCCCTCCCTTTAAAAAAGATGTATGTAGAAATCAAATCGAAATAAATTTCAAGATAAATAAATGAGTTAATGATCTAATCAAATCAAATCCTATTAATACTATCACAATCGGCACAGGTCTGAAAGTACATTTCGGAACAGCAATCATTTCCCACATAAAAATAATATATCAACCAAAGGCCATACGTACGGTATTTCTCAAGATGACCTTAATTAGATTTAGAAGTAGATACAAATAAAACGATAATATATGTATCAGTATTTCTCAAGATGACTTTAATTATATAGATTGAGAAGTAGATACAAATTAAACGCGATAATATAGATAGATTAAGTAATTAAAGGCTACTAGTGTTTGATGAGGAGAGAGATACAAATGGAGCTGCACATATATAATATATTAAGGGCTAGGCTGCTGCTACTTCTAGGACTAGCCATACAGGTCGACGAAACCCTAGCTGCTATCAGTTACAGGTAGAAAAGACGACAACACTGGGACAAAGTAATTAAGACAACATATATAAAACACAGTAATTATAATATATAGATTTATTGCTTACATAATAATAATACCTAGGTCGTACGTGTGGTATTTGATTACATAAGTAAGGTCCTAATAATGGCAGCTTGATCGCTATCGGTGTCCAACGAAGCCAAGAGCTCAGACAACCGTTCGCTCAGATCGTCCACCTCTCTGTGCAGGTTCCTGATGTAGCTGCACGTCTCTTGCAGCACTTTTGAAGATGATACCTGAAAAATAAAACGTATATGCGTCTTAACCAACTGTCTATATGTCTACTGTCTCTCCTTCAACCTTACAACTATAATGTGAATTAGGGTTTTAGAACAATATTTAGTTTTCACAACTATATATATATATATATATTTATTTAGTGTTTTTTATACTAATTATATGCTCATAACTCAGTTCTTGCCCACTGAACAAAATTTATGGCTTTGTACCGGGATTGAATACTCATGACATGAGAGAGAAAGGGCGGACAAAATGTATATATACGTACCCGGTTGGAGCGTCTACTGCGAATCTCAGGGATGAGACGGTGTAGCTTGGAGACGAGGTCTGCAATCTGTTCATCGGAGATGGAACTGCTTGAAGAAGACTGCCGAGAACGCGACCTTCTACTTGACATTTTTTAGAAACGCTAACAAAAGCAGACAAATATACGAGGTGAGGTGAGGGAGATACTTATATTTAGGGTTTGCGTGGTGTGTATAAGAGAGAGAGAGAGGAGAGAATGTATTATTATGATATAATGGAAATGGGGATTTATAAAAGATGGAAAATTTGTGTGTTTGGAACTAACTGGTGGAAGAAGGCGGAGGTTATAGGACAGGGAGATAAGGCAGGCAGGAGGAACAACAATTGATATTTCAACGTGGTGTGAGAGAGAGATAAGAGTGTTGGGCTCGAACAAGACAACTGCATGGGAGAAGGCGCTGTGGGCTTTTCTTGTCTTTTTAATTACAATTTAGATGCCCTAAATTAACAACCCTCTTTCTTATATAATATAATAATACGATTAATATAATATTTAACACATATTTTATTAACATAACATATTATATAGTCAAATTCGTTATATAAGTATTTTAATATTTAGCTAACTGAATATTATTCTAAATATAGAGCAAATATAATAGAGATACTCCAATTCAAATGAAACAGGATCCAAAAAAAAAAAAACTAAATTAAAACATGGTACAAGTTTTATTAATAAATACATGTTTTATTCCTATTAAATAGTTGGACCCATTGTTCAGTGAGTAGCGGATTCTAAATGTAAATATAATTTGAAATTATTCACATTGCAAATTCTCTATTATCAAATAATATGGTGATTCAATTAGTCCAAGGGAGATCTAGGGATCCACATCAACAGGAGAGCATCTTCTTCGTATGTTTACTCCACGCTTAAATTAATTTATTACTTGCACTGAGTAATCAGTCTATAGAAAGTGAAATGTTGATTTTAAATATTTAACAATTCTCATAATCTAAGTGGAGGTTAACCCGTTGATATCTTGATTAATAAATGACATTTTGAACTATTAGACTATATATTGACGTGATTAGATATATAGTATTTGGTGTGTCTGAGGGTTCGTACGAAATACGTACAGTATGAAATAATTTAAAATGATGCTAGCTAGCTACAAGTGATATATATATATAAGTTGGGGTATTAAATTGAATATATATATATATATATATAGTATCGCAGGCCCCAAAGTAGGGAACGGGTTCAAGTGGGTTAGCAGAAAATGCGTTTGTTTAGTGAAGGGGGCCTCAGTGTGTCAGACTTACCATGCATGCCCATGTTATCATCTTACTTCCCTGTCATTCCCCTAGCTCCTTCAATTATTTGTGTTTTTTAATCTCATCAATCTTCATACCATATCTTTATATATATTTATATATTCCACGGGTAGGTTTATCGAGAGAACAGCACCACTAGTATATTTGCTTAATACTTAAAATAATTACAATAGGATCACCCTATAAGAGAGTAAAGTGATTGGTATGAATATTTTATCATTTTCAAAGCTCATACTCATATAAATTTTGAATTACACCATATTATAACAAATTATAAACTCTAAGTCGTAAACTCTAAACCCGCTTAAAAATCATGTAATATGTTGTGATGGTTCAGCAACTCATCCATTAACCAAATGTCAGGGGTTTAATTACCGCTAGTGACCATGAGAATGACAAAATATCAATGACCAACACTTAACAATTTAAGGGCTGACCCGGTATGAGTGGTATTAAGTCTAGGTGTGTGGAGCAACCATACTATGTGTGTTTCGCTCCTAATAAGGGCTCCTCCTAGGACCACCCGCAGGAAAAAAAAGCCGCTTAAATATTACACCATATTACACGGTTATAGACATAACGTGTATCATCACATACATATTCACATTCACGCATATGCGCACGAAGCTAGATATAATAGGAGAACTTAATTAACTGATGATGTGTACGTAACAGTTGCGCGCGCAGTTCACTTTCAGGAGGAAACGGCAGTTGTTACAGAAGAATGTGGTGTCTTCTAAATAATAAATAATATGCATAAATTCAACGTGACTTTCATGATCATAGAGTTGTATCTAGCTAGCTAGGCAGCCTCAAAAGAGTATATATTGTTGGAGTGCCGTGGGTTTAACATTCTACTTCTACAGCACAAGTTTGTTACAAATACAACACATTACCTACACATGCGCGCATTACTTACCACACTGAAATTATTATGTAATAGATACTATTATTATTATTATTATTATTATTATTATTATTATTATTATTATTATTATTATTATTATTATAAATGCAAACTTATTTCCATACACATTGTTAATCTAATTAATCTCAAATATATTTTTCCTTTTTTTTGCTAATCACATTGGTTTCCCTAGCTGCATGAAATCTTAATTTATCATATAATTAAGAAAAAAAAATTACAAAATACCTCTACCTGTAAAAGAAAGGGAGCATAACAAATAATTAAGAAGAGGGACGTATTATTAATAATTAACATCTGAAATTTAATTATTAAGGGAAAATCTTTCCGAAATCTGTGACAGTAATGAGTCGGTCGGTGGCGGGCATTGGCCGCACGTGACGGTGATATAATATTTATCGCAGGTCGGCGAGATTCTTGCCGTTGCTCGCTACTACTCAGTCAACCCTCTCTGCATGTAGGGGGATCTGTGTCCATCATTATTGATTCATCTTATTAGTAATTATTATTGTTTAATATATTTCAGGTTTGTTTTGCATGAATATAATCACGATCAATCGTACTACTCCAACTTTATTAAATAATAAAAAAATTAAAATGTGAACTGTTATATATATTCAATAATGGCTTGACTGATTAATTAGTAAGCAGTTGTGACTGATTTTAAATTTTGCTATAAATAAGACGCGTACATTACCGACTATTCTATTAACTTAAATTTGTGAGTGACCTCTCTAGACACATTTTTATTCATACCGTAATATTTTCTCTTAAAATGATGTTTATGAATAACAGTTTAACAATTGACAACAATTTAATCCGAACGTTTTGATACTATGTTAATAATAAAATGTACGGCTTAACTAACACACCATCCTTATTATAAGCCAATTAGGTCGATAATTATAATGCACAAAAAAAGTTAAACGTGATTCGCAAATTCGGTTGAGTTTTATTCAGAAGATGAATGGTAAAGTTGATGAGAGTGCTACATTTATGTATGTTTGATGATATAAATGTGTAAGCATGGAGAGATATATATACAGATATGTAGAGTAGGTTTGTATAAGGATGAGGAGGAATCCGACAAGACAGAGAATAGAGCGCAACATTTAACTAAGGTAAAACTGAGTACGATTTCACTTTGAGCAATTTGGATGAACCATAAGATAAGAGAGACCCAACATATATATATATAACTACCCAACAACAGACTCCTCCAAATCACATGGAGACAGTCTTCTGGTAAATTCATACATCACCTTAAAGCGATGCCGCTTTTTTCCATTTCCGCAACTCAACACATTCATCTATAAAGCGTTGTAAAAAAAAACACTCAAAAAGTCTTAAATAATTATGAAGAAACCGATCCAACTTGTCCCGAAATCATCCGAGTTTAGATGGGTGGGAAATCATCTTGGTATATGTTTGATCTTGATAATGTTTTAAAATTTGAAATATTTAAAGTCTTAATTAGTTATATAAGCTTTTTTCCAGTTTTGCCTCTACATTTTAGACTAATACAAGCTTCTCCTAATTTATAAATTCCTCTCATCGGACGGAATTTTTCCTTTAAACTCTGAAAATTGAGCTACCAAGCCCAAAATTTTGATTTTGATTTTTTTTTTTTTTAAATCGCACTCGGCCACGTGTCACTCTAGTATCACTCATCAAACATACGATATGGTTATGGTATGGCCAAAAATAAAACATAGGATCATCCTGCTACCATCGAACAAGCTCTCTACGACAAGCTCTCTACGACAAATGGCAGCTCAGCAACAATAAACATTCGAACAAGCTCTCTGCGACAAAGAGCTTGATCGAATTTAGGTACAGTTGAATGCAAAGGTGGTCGAGAAACAACACCACTGCTACCATCTGCCCTTTCACCATCTTCTTTTGGGAAAAAGTTATCCATCGTTACTTTGAAAGGAGATTGGTTACATCTTATCGTATGATTTTTCAAAGAACTTGTACCGTCAGCTACAATATGTGCACCACAGTACAAGCACTGACCAACAGGCTTACCCTTAGCACTAAATTTTTTCAACCTGTCGTAATGTTTCCAGTGTGGAGATTCATTTTTTCGACTCGCCTCTGGCTCCCATCCATATCGAGAATTGTTGCCTTTCTTTGGAGCTTTAGCAATTCGACTTGCCTCCGATGGAACTATTGGCACCTCTGATGGTCCATCCAAATGAGGAAATGCAGCTTCATCTACTTCTGCTGATTGATTATCGTTTGATGGATCATCAATGTCAGCAATTTTCCTCTTAGGACGCTCTTTTTCTTGTACTCCACTGTTTCCTCTTCCAGAAGATGATGATGGTAGAGACATCTAAAATGCAAAATATAAATCAGCACATCAATAACCAACTTGCTCATATACTTACTACACAAAATATTTAGCGATAATTCATTCAACCTATAGTAATAAAATTTCATCGAACTGTCTGCAGAACTGAACTGGGTTCAGGTCAACAGAACTGAACCCAGTTCAGTTCTGCAGAACTGAACTGAACTGGGTTCAGTTCTGCAGAATTGAACTGAACCCAGTTCAGTTCTGCAGAACTGGGTTCAGTTCAACAGAACTGGGTTCAGTTCAACAGAACTGAACCCTGCTCAGTTCTGCAGAACTGGGTTCAGTTCAGTTCTGTTGAACTGAACCCAGTTCAGTTCTGTAGAACTGGGTTCAGTTCTGTTGAACTGAACCCAGTTCAGTCCTGCAGAACTCGGTTCAGTTCTGTTGAACTGAACTGGGTTCAGTTCAGTTCAACAGAACTGAACCGAGTTCTACAGAACTGAACTGAACCCAGTTCAGTTCTGTTGAACAGAACTGAATTTGGTTCAGTTCTGTTGAACAGAACTGAATTCGGTTCAGTTCTCGAACTAATTGAGTTGTCGACGAACCCAAAATTCATCAAAAAATCGTTGATGGTGATCCGAACGAGGAAGGCATTATTAAATTGTATCAAGGGAAAGAAACAGATCGATTCAAACTAATTTAACGAAATCCTACAGAAACAATAAACGCTATAGGAAGTTAGAATTTAGTAACTCACCGTAGCAAATTGGACTGAGCAAAACTCGCCGGCGATGTGGTGGATGGAGGTCCGGCGGGAGTGCCCTGGGCAGCGTCAAATTTTTTTACTGGTGGCGGCTGTAATTAGGAGTGTAGGGTTATTAATTTTTTTTTTAACAACCGGTTCTAAACCTGTATAGAACCAGCTGAGAACCGCTCCTAATAAATATATTAAAAACCAAACCATATACAAACCGGTTCGGCCAGAACCGATTCTATCCGGTTCGGTTCCGATTCGGTTCAACCGAACCGATTTTTTTGCCCAGCCCTAATAGGATGTGGTAGTGGCCCCGTGGGAACGAAGTATGAAATTACACATAGTGGGCAAATTAGTGGCCGATGACATTATTTCTTATGGTTGATTCAAATTTTGAGAGGGGTTAAAAAGGACAATTCGCCCCTACATCCCAATTACTTCGCTTTATAGGATATATTTATTGCATGTATTAGGATATACTAATACATGTCTTAGTTTATACTTTGTTTGTTTTAATTTGGTGTTGGTATTAGCTAATACTTATTTCTATAGTAAATCATGTATTAGCTAAGACACAAAATCATGTATTAGCTAATACATAGTACCTAATGACCAAAATACCCCTAACTTTATTTAATATATAACAACTACACCAACTCCGGCGACCCCTCGCCGGTCTCCAGCGAACCCCGGCCGAACACCGGCGACCCCCGGCCGGACTCCGGCGACCCCCGCCCGGTCTCCGGCGAACCCCGGATAGACTCCGGCGACCCCGACCGCTCTCCTGCGACCCCCGGCCGGACTCCGGCCAGACTTCAGTTATAATAATAATTAAAAAATGTACATATCTATTTACGGGCATTTAAGTCTTTTAGTCAATGTATTAGGATATCCTAATACAAAATTCATCCAAACATTGTATTAGGATATCCTAATATATGATTCAACCAAACATTATATTAGCTAAGCATGTATTATGATATCTTAGTCGATGCTTAGTATATGCAATCAAACATGCCCTTAAGTCTCAAATTTTGATAGATTTTTTTTTTTTTTTTATGAAAGTCGAACTTTATTGAATCAGAACTATTACAAACTACAAATAGGAAAATACCCACTCTGGAGAGATTTGTTAACAACCAATACCCGACCTAGTAGAGCAAGTACTAACAGAACAACAGAAACAACTACAACAGAGTAATGCACAGAAATACAACTAAACGTAAATAGACTAAAACAAGATAACAGATTAACGGAAAGGATGACCCCAGGCAAATGATACTTGGAGAGGAAGAATCCACCTAATACAGCGGCATCCGTAGCCCTTCGGAGGGTAGAAGAACCATCCTCAAGGGCGACAAAGTTAACAGAGGACCTGCACACCAAGCGATACCAGACAGGTCCCATAATAAATCAGAAACACAAACAACTCTATAAACTAACAAGGATAACCGCATGACCGGTTCAGAGATTTCTAAGTGGTAGGGGCTGGACGAAACCAGTCTACCGAAGCACCTCTGTCTGTGGAACATCCGCGAAGGACTAGCGCACGTCGGGGATGCCAAAGAAATGCTATCCTTCTCCGTTAGGAGAACAAAATGAGATACGACCGCTGACGCAGCCGTATTGTGGGTACCCCGAATGGTAAATATCATGCGGTGGCTTGTCCTGAGAACGAAGCGTTGGTTCTGACGAATCATGGGTTCAGCTGGAAGGGGTAGATGGGGAAGGGTAGAAGACTGTACCGCCAAGATATAGTCGAGTTTGAGCTTAAAACGGTGAACAACATCCACGACGGCGCGTGGAGGGACGATGGCGACCGACGCACGCATATTGGGGGTGGAGGTGGACAGTGGTGGCGCAAGGATTCACGGCCCGGCGCGTGTTCGCGCGCAAGGCGGCGCGTGGCAAGCACGCGCCGCTGCAGTAGACGTGTGGGTGGAGCACGCGCGACGCGTATGGAGCGCGTGTGGCGCGTGGGGTGCGTGCGACGGCGCGTGTGGGCGCGTTGACGCGCATGGGAACGTGTGGGGGTGGTTTTGGTGGAGGTGGGGGGTCTTTGTGCGGGCTCGGGGGTGGTGGTGATGGTGGGGGTGAAGGGGGGTCGTGAGGCGTATTCCGCAATTTGGCCAGACGGATGCGGTTTGTGGGATGAAGGCGAGGTTGAACAAGGCCATCTGTTGTGGTATGGCTTCCGGCTTTGGCTTTGGCTTTGGCTTTGGCTTTGGCTTTGGCTTAGGCATATGCTGGAGAAGAAGCTCCATGCTCATCACCAGCGAGAGAGTTTGCCGGAGCAGTGACTTCCTTTCAGAATTTGGATCTAAGAAGGGAGTCATCTAACTCGGTAGAAGCAAAACTATTCAGAATTCTTGATAGATGATTCTTTAGTTCCTATACATTTATATTCGTTGTAATAACTAATAAGCCTGTCCTATATTATAAGCATTATCGATGTGAATCAGAAACTGGATCTGTCTGTAATCTATTGGGTTGTATTTCGGTTCACTTGCAAATTGCAATGTTTCCCAAGCACGTGCTATATAGTGGGCTCGTAATATCTAGGCCTAATAATGGGCCAAGAGGCTAATCCACAATATTGCGAAAAAATTGGCCGCCTAATCGATATTATATAGGCCTAATTTTGCTGAACTATATGGTTTTTTAGTTTGATTATTTTCAACAAAAGTTTGTAACAAACAACTATATATAAATTATATATTAGGTGGCCGACTCGTGTGTGTTGCGTATTAAGTATTTTGTTTATATATTATAACGAAAATTCAAATTTAATATTAATAATTAATTTAATTAGTTTTTATTATTTAAAATTATTTATTCAAGGGAAATAAAACATTACTACATCTTACACGTGACACGAGGAGGTATTTTAGTGAACGTTTCTAAATAATTTTTTAGGGTGCAATTGTAATTCAGATGTAAATGGAACGAAAATTGGAAGTGAGTGAGAGTGATATAATTTTTTTTATAATAATATAAACATAAATTCAAATGATAATATATTTTTATTATTAATATATATATTTATATAAGTATTTATCCAAATTAAAAGAAAAAACAATTTTAATATTAATATAATAGTATAATTATATTCACTAAAAATATACCAATTCTGTTTTATATATTATAGTTTTAATTTTATTCGCTATTTACTTACAGATATTTCATATGAATGATTAGTAGGTTTTATTTAATCATAATATTTATAACTCTTATGTATTTATTTTTTATTTATTTTTCCCCGGATTTTAATATAATTTTTCTTAATAAACTTGTTACGGTGCTATTGCAACTTTCTGTTTAGAATGCAAAGTGACTAATATGTAAGTGAAACGAAAATTTAAAGTGGGTGATAGTGAGAAAAAAGAGTTATCTTGTAATAAACATATGAAATTATGATATTCTACAAAAAAAAAAAAATATTATTATTTTATTTTATATATTCAATATTGATATATATCAGTATTTATCCAATCCAAATTCAGAGATAATATTAATATAATACTAAAAATGAACCATATGTAAAATTTATTTATTTTTTTAGTTTTTTTACTTGATTATTAATTAATATTGTTATGTAACATACTAAAAAGTTGTAATCTTTCTCAAGATTGAGTGTAGAGCTTTGGAGCAATTTTAAGGTGTCCACATATTAAAAAAATATGATATAAAGATGATGTCACATGCTAAGCTGTAACATATGATCTAGTTGAACCAACATAATTGAGTAAAAACATTAAATTTGCTTACTTGTCAACATTGTATACACTCTAACCAAATGATATTAGATATATATCATCTTTTAACAACCATTGTAGTTTTCATACAAAAATACCATTCATCGTTGTGCATAAACTTTTGATAGGGTTAAAGTTCTCACTAGACAATGTTTTTAGCGAGATTCGAACTTGGATACTAATAAAAAATCATTTTTATTTTAATATATATATAGTAGACGAATATATGCATATAATTTGTTGATTAATTTGTTATAGTATTGTAGGAAAGTTATAAATATATGATCTCATATTTCATTTGAAATTCTTCACATCTACTTTCACATGAAAGATGTTCGTAAATCGTAGTGTTGTATAAAAAGTTATGACTTTTTATTACGATATTCAAGTGTAGATAAAATTATGTAAAAAAATTCAAACAAATATGCATATACATTTTCTTGGGTTAAAATATATGTATGCATTTTAAAATAATATTATATAATCTAAGGATGTACGTGAGTTTAAAGTTTAGAATCATCGGATGTAAACTTGACACAGTATTATGTATTTGAGTCTAGAAACTATATAATTAATTTTAAATTTTAGAATTGTCGATACCACACTTGTAATTATCTAATTTAGTCAAGTATAATTATATTTCTTTAGAAATAATTAATACTATTTAAGGGTGTGGGAGAATTTCAAAGTTTAGAATTGCGTCGATTATGACATGTGGCACAATATTACGCAATTAAGTTCCTACACTTTAAAATTTAATTTAACCTACAAACCGATTTCATTTATAATTATCTAATTTATTGAAGTAGGATTATATTTCTTCAAACTAAATGTAATAACATATATAGTCCAATCCTCCAAAAACAGGTAGCAAATAAACCTTCTTGCACTAAATCAGACATAACTCCAAATTCAGCATTTGATGTTCTGATGCCCCACCACTTCTTATCTTACATAGTACATTTGTGTCCCATATTATTATTCCCTAAAAGAACGCACCGTTTTAGGACTCATGTCAAACATACATATATACCTTGTTTAATTTAGCATTGAATTAAATTGTTCTTTTCGATCTAGTTAGCTAGTGAGAGGTTTTCTTAGGGTACAAACAAATTATAGACTTGTATTTTATTTTTACCATCCTAGCTATAGCTAGCATGACAGCTTAGATTTATCGATACGTTGGAGAGTGACGTTACAACTACATAAAAAAATTTGAGGGTGTTTTTTTTTTTTATTTCACATGGATTGGTAAATTTCTGCTTGTATAGGATCAATCTCTTAGAGGTAAAGTGATTGAATATGATGATTTTTCTATTAGAACTTGAACTACTTTAAGATTTATAATCATTCGATGAAACACTGAAGTGATACAACATTTACTATAGATGATGTTTTTTCGGGTAAGTAGTGATCTTTTCGAATTGTTGATTGTAAACATTGCCAAAAAATTGTTGACTGTACAGAAAATATTTGGTAGTGACAATGAAGGTTATACGTGCATTGATCCCTTCATTTTATATACTTTGTTTAATTACTTTATAGAATAGATTAAGAAGGGTGAAGTGAGAAAAAGAAAAAAAAACATCCGAAATTTTGGAGTGTTCTAGCAATGTGATGAATATATATATATTATAAACTTAAAAGTAGAAAATAATCCAGTTGAATATTTGAACATGTACTAGTAAGATTAATTATGAAAAGCAAACTCAATTTTAAGTGTTTTGTAAAAAAAAATGAACTTTTTTATTCAAAAAAAAAAAACAAACCTTATTTTACCAAAATTAGCAAAGTGTTAATTACATTGATTTTTATATAAAAAAAAGTTATATAAGCCGCAAACATAGAAATCGAATCATGTTTATCCACATGAACATGATTGAAAAAATAAATATAGGATATTTAAAATACATTACATGGATGTTATGTCTTCAATCTTCATTGCTTTATAATCGAAAAATCAACATAGTTTACACATTAATATTTTATACAAAGTTGAGTTTGACTTTTTCAATTTTTTTTAATAGTTCACTGAAAATTGAGTTTATTTTTTGTAATTAACTCGTTATATAGATATATATTAAAAAAAAAGTACAAAATAATGGCTTAATCTTATAAGCGTTTTCTTCCCCTGCGTACTCGCAAGTTTGCTTTCATGATGAAGCATTAAATTAAATCTCTTCCTAGTGGCAAATGGCAATTGCTAAATTGACGGATTTCCCTTCATTTTCGGGCACTGTACATGCACTGCTCGGAAAACATTTTTTTTAGTACTTTCAGTATTTAAGTCTGTCTGTCTGCATGGTTATTTAAGAAGGTTTGACATGACATCTCGTATATATACAAGTAATTGATTTTTAAAATAAAATAAAAAATGAATGGCCTATTTATTAGTTGTTATTAGTTTCCTGATTCATTTTAGAGCAATATTGATCTCAATTAACAACGTATTATAGTCAAGAGGCAGTTGGTTAGGCACCTATCATTCATTTTCCATGTAATAATTTTAATCAAGTCACCAGAGATTTAAACTCATTAATCCTAGAGTCAAACCGTATAAGAATGAACACTATGTTATGTTTATATAAACTAAGTGATTGAACAAATTATTATATTCACCAATGTTAGTTGATTTTATAAATAAATAATGAATCGGTTTAATGTAAATTTAAGTAGGTGACTCGGTCTCTAACGTTAAATTTTATTTAAGAGGAAGATGAGATTACATAAGTAAGCCTTGTCTTATATCATCACAATGTAACGTTGAAAATAAATAAAATGCACCTTCATAAATTTAATTAATGCAATGTAATATATAGTAGTATTTGAAATATATAGTAATGATAAGAGAGGGACGTAATTTGAAGGCGACATCTGCCTAACAAATATTTGGTGGGTCGATTGAATAGAGAGATGTATATATAGCTAACTATCTACATAGATAAGCAGATTTTCAATGGTATACGTCTCTTCATTCAACCTAATGTCGTTTCAAATCTAAATTGACCTTTTAATAAAAACAATGTTGTTGGATCACGGTCGAAGCTCCGTTACGTCCTTGACGGAATGCTCTGGACTCCTGGGCTCCGCGTAATCCTGCAAAAGGGGATGACCTGGGTGGTGACCCAGAATCCCTCTCCGATGCTTAAATGAGTATATGATCAATGGGGTGGCAGCAGTAATCTAAGTGCGTATTAGATGATTAGGTTTTTCTGAGGTAACTTCTTCCTTTATATAGGAGGGGAAGTTACTCAGTTACCTGTAGCCGTGATTCCGTGTATCTCGTCACGATTCCGTATATATCGTTAGGGATTCCGTAGATTTCGCCCCACGCTCCGCGTATCTTACCCATACTCCGCGTATCTCGGGCACGCCCTGCGTATCTCGGGGAACTTATCTATATCTTTAACCGTCTCCCACTACTCTATCTAGTAGGCGGGTTTCTCGGTCTTTATCCTCTGATCACAAGTCTCGACTCTTGTCGGGGACTCCAGAGTTATCTCATTCTAGATCACCACCCAGGACCCTTTGTCTCACGAGACGGGTCCAGCCTCTGCGGGGCTTTTATCATCGGGGCCTTTACTAAGGCATATCGGGGCCTACTCAGAGGCTTTTTGTCGGGAGCCTTCAGCTCCTATATTGGGACCGCTGATATCGGGACCCTTCTTACTGGGCCTCTGGGCCTTCCAGGCTTTCACGAGGCCCACTGGACCTACTCGTCGTCCATTGGCTGTTAATGGGGCTAACGATTACATCGGAACCCATCATTTGCCCCCAAGACATGGGGGACTTTTAGTTCGTCGTGTCTTCCAGTTTCATAACTTCTGACCTCGCTATCGGAGGCTTTTGTCTCCATACCTCCCGATACCGCCGTCGGAGGCTTTTATCTTCAGGCCTTTTGATATCTCCATCGGAGGCTTTTGCCTTGCGCGTGATTGTTGTACGACAGAGTTTCTTACTCATGATTACCTTGGGCCCACCAGACCCCATGGGCAGTTGCCAAATCCGAGGAGACTCCTCGGTTACTGTAGCATTAAATGCTTGGGGATAAGGAATCGACGTTTAAATCGGCGTGACTGTTGCTTTCTGAAAAAGCAGCTGTGACGTCACTCACGTCCCTTCCGTACCTGTACCCTATAATCTCGGCGATTAAGATCGTGTCGTTTCCTCTTCAACGGTCCAGATTAGGCCCGTCCAGCTGTCTCTTCCGTACCGTCTTCACCATTTCAACGATCACGATCGAGTCGTTTCGTCTTCTACGGTCGAGATTAAGTCCTTCATTTGTCCTTTTGCTTATAAAAGCTGAGACCTTGGCATTATTTACTTCTTCTTCATTCTCTCAATTTCTGCTGTTCTTGCATTCGAAACTTCTCCTCCAAGTTCTTCCTGCTGTTCAAGTGATCCAAGGCTTTCAATCTTTCAGCCCATTCTTCATCTTCTTTCGGCAATCATCCATTATGTCTGGTAAGGATCTTCTTCTCTATTTTCCCGATTTACTGATGTTTGCTCTTCTTTTCTCAAATCTTCTTGTTCGTAACCGTTTTTAGACGAGACTAGTTCTGAGGCTAGGGCCCCTTTCACCTTTGACCGTTAATGAGATTTCTGAGGCTTCGTACGAGGTTGCTCTCCGAGAGGGCTGCATTACCTCGGATTGGGAGCCTCGTTTCCCCTACGAGTCTCAGCCTGCCGTCCGAAGGAAGCACATCGTCACTCGTCCTCGAGAGGGGGAAGTGTTCGTCTCTGCCGGACAAATAAGCGCGGGGATTCGGTTCCCCTTCTGCGGGAACTTGGTGGAGATGTGCAATTTTTACAAGACACACCCTTGTACTTTCTCTCCACACGCCATCCGCGTGTGGAATGCCTTCCAGCTCCTATGCCACCGCCAGCAGTGGACGTACAGTCTGCTGCTCTTCCGCACCTTTTATGGAATGAAGTGCAACAAGGCTGGTGTCTGCTCCTTCTCCCCCCGACTCCCCAAGTGGATAAAGGAGCAACTTTCACGTTTCGGCTGGGACAGCGAGACCTGGAAGTTCCACAAGGATCGGGTGCTGATTCGCGACTCGGGGTCTGACAACAGCGGATGGAAGAAGTATTACTTCTTCGTCCGACACAGCTCCGTTCCATGGCCTCAATGGGAGGTCGTGGCGGACCCTGCCCCCAAGCTTCAGGCCTACACTGAGGATGACCTCAACACTCTCCAAATGGTTCAGCTCTACCGTTGGGGAGACAACTTCATACCCCTCGACGCCAACAAGCTCCTGGAGAAGGACTTGATTCACATCGGAGTCCGACTCCTCGACTCCGTTTCCAAAGATTTAGTCATCTGGGTAACGCTTCTAACCATCTTGTCTTTTATTTTTGCAGCCAAGAAGGCATCTCTGCTGACTAGTCTCATGTTGAAGCAGGGCGAGACTGACGCCGTCCAGAGTGGCTCCAAGCGGAAGCGGAAGTCCTTGAAGAAGGGAACTTTCTCTTCTGCCGCTCCTCCGACCGAGGAGCAGGTTGTGGCTAAGAAAGCCAGGAGGGAGGAGATAGATCCGGCCTTCGGGGCCACCACCGTCGAGGAAGGTAAGCGCGTTCGTCGTGCTATTAAGAAATATAGGAAGCTGGTTCCCCAGGAGTTTATCCCCGCTGATCGGGAATCGCGCGTTCGGGAAATCAAGTACATCCTTCGAGGAGAAGTCCCCCGCGTTCTCAAGGCGGGATATTACAACTTCTTTGGGAAGGACCAGCATCTCGAACGCCAAATTCTCTGGTGTCCTCGTGGAATTCTTTCTGATTATATTCGTCCTGCCACCGCAGGTCCATCGGAGGCTCCTGCTCCGACGAAGGCTACCACTCCAGCGGAGAACGCGGCTCCGCAAAAGCTGATGCTGGAGGATACCCCGACGGAAACCCAGTTCCGTCAGGTGACTAATTTGGAGGCCTCTCCTTCCTCCGAGGAACCCAATGAGGGTGCCCTGCTTCCCCGCGGTAGGTCAAGACCAAGCAGCCTGAGGCCCGTCGTGAGGGACGCGTCCCGGAGCCCTCCTCCCGAGCTCCGCACTCCTACTCCTGAGCCTCCTCCGACCGAGGTAGCTCCTCCCGCTGATGATGCCGAGGTTATCCCTCCTCTTCCGATGGATGAAAATCTTTACAAGATTTACACCCCCGACCAGGCGACGGTTCCCTGGCGTCCGATCGAATCCCTCCAAGGGTTTTCGGTTCGACGGGGGAATCTTCAGCCTGACTTGGCCCTGCATCTGCTGGCAGGGTCAATTCCTCCCGCTTTGAGACAGTCGATCTCCCTGGCGCGGGTGGACATCGAAGAGGAGTTCCGCGCTATGGCCGTCCGTCGGGTGGAGGTAATACTTTACATTTGATTTTGTTTTCTTTATTATCTCTGCCTTCAACCATCGGGTTCTAATCTTTTTTCCTTTCGCCTTAGGAAACCGCGGACCAGCAGCGCTGTTTTGGCATTGCCCTGGCTCTGAAGAGTGCCTTGGAGGAGGTTGAAGCCAAGTCGGACCCCGACGTGCAAGCCAAGCTCCAGGCAGACCTCGACGATGCTGTGGCGGCCAAGGACAAGATGGCCAAGGAGAAGGCTCTCCTTGACGAGATGGCCAAGGGCCTGCTTAAGCAGGTTCAAGATCATGAGGTCGTCCTGCGTCGGGAGCAGAGGATGATGCAGGAGCAGTATCGTCGGCACGAGGCGGAGAAGGAGCAGCTCCTCCGCGAGAAAGGTGTTTTCGCGGATCTTCTCGCGGAGACCAAGGCGAGGTTTGAGGCCGAGAGGGCTGAGTTCTCTGCCAAGCTGGCTGAGGCAAAGGCTCAGGCCCACGAGGAGGGTCGTCTGCGGGGTCACGAGGAGTATCGGGACTCTGAAGATTTCAAGGCGGAGGCTGTGGGGTTCTGCAAGGCCGAGATGGAGAACGTTCTATTCAACGCCATCGAGGAACTTTACACGGCACACGAGGGCTCCATCGACTTTAAGAAGTCCGAGACCCTTGCCCCCTTCGCCGAGAAATACTTCAACCTCCCCGCGGAGAGCGATGAGGCCGATGCTGCGGACCCGACTCCGCAGACTGCGGAGCCTTCTGCCCAGGTCCCTCCAAATCCTGCTCTCTCCGATGCTGCTGAAGATCCAACCTCCAACAAGGACCAAGCTTAGCGCTTTATATTTTTAGTCCTTGTAGTTTCTCCTTGTATTCTTTATCCTTTGTATCGGAACCCTTAGGCCTTCGAGCCTTTATATAAGCAGTTTATTTTCATCTGTTTTGGCCCCGATACTCGTTTGCACTTATCTAAAGCGGCTTTAAATTCGTTACTCAGAACGTTCCGATGCACCATTTAAGATGACTTCATACGTCCTTCCGACGCTTTACTCGAGATTTTACCACTGGAGGTTTCTTGTCTAATCGGGACTTTACCACTTAAGGTTTCTCGTCCAATCGGGACTTTACCACTTAAGGTTTCTCGTCCTAGCTTTCAATGCCATTTTTCACACCTTTTAAGATGATTTTTCACATCCCTTGGGGCTTTTATCGCGTCTTTGTTAGACGACTTTCACGGACCCGTTAAGGCTTTTTCGTACCTGTTAAGGCTTTTGGCCGCATCATATAGACGACTTACGCGAACCCGTTAAGGCTTTTTCGTACCTGTTAAGGCTTTTGGCCGCATCATATAGACCCTTACGCGGACCCATTAGGGCCTTTTCATACCTAAAGGCGACTTACTCGTACCTTGGAAGGCTTTTATCGTACCTCGGAAGGCTTTTATCGTACCTCGGAAGGCTTTTGTCGCGTCCTTCAGGACGTCTTACTAACAGTTAGAATAAATCTAAAAGCAATTTGATCGGAAGCAACTTCTTTTATTCATAAATAACTCAAAGTTTCGCTTACATCAGATTGATAGATAACTTGCGCCATTCGCGGCGGCTTAATATCAAACATGATACTTCTTCAAGTGTTCGCCACTGAAGGAATGCTTCAATGTCTTGCCATCAAGGTCCTCTAGCTTGTACGCATTGGACGCGGGCATCCCTACGATCTTGTAAGGTCCCTCCCATTTTGGCGATAGCTTGTTGATCCGATCTTGATGAACGAACTCGTTCCTCCGCCAGACAAGTTCTCCCACGAAGAATTGTCGGGACTTGACACGCTGATTATAATATCGGGATGTTGCCAGACGCATCCGGGCCTGGACTTCATCAGCTTTCCACCTTTTCTCCTCGAGCAAGTCTAAGTCTAGACGTCTCATTTCCTCGTTTGTCAAAGGCTTGTAATATTTCGCGCGATGGGACGCCACCGCTATCTCCACGGGGGCAACTGCCTCCGTGCCATAGACCAGGCCAAACGGAGTTTCCCCTGTCGATTGCTTGGGTGTTGTTCTAACAGCCCACAGCACGTTTTCAAGCTCATCCAGCCAATGGCCCTGCAAGGCGTAGACTCTCTTCTTCAAGCCATCCATCACGATCTTGTTGGCTGATTCTACTTGGCCATTGGTCTGGGCATGGCGGACTGAAGCGGTCCGATGCTCGATGTTTAATTCCTCCAGGTACTCCTTCACTGAGCCCCATTGAACGGAGGGCCATTGTCGCTGATCAACACTCGAGGGACCCCATACCGGGATATGATCTGAGTTTGAAGGAACTTGAGGATCTGCTGTCCCGTCGTCTTGGCCAACGCCTTAGCTTCTATCCATTTCGAGAAGTAATCGATGGCCACGAGCAAATACTTGCACTGACCTTTCGCTTGGGGAAGAGGTCCCACCAAATCAATCCCCCATTGCGCGAAGGGCCAGGCACTCCTGATAGGCATCAAGTCCGCGGCGGGAGCCACGATATTTGGAGCGTACCTTTGGCATGCATCGCAGGATCGGACCATTGCTGTCGCTTCCTTGTTCATCGAAGGCCAATAGTAGCCTAGGTTCAACGCCTTCCTCACGATAGATCGGGCCCCTTCTTGTATAACTGGTTGTCCACCATCGCGTAGTCGTTCGCAATTCGACGCAGCTTGACGGCTGCCACATCATCGTCGGGGAGCGCCCCCGTAGTCAGATACGTGACCATCGGGGTCATCCAGGTGGGTTTCTCTTCTTCCTCCGATCCTGCTTCCACAGCGCATACCTCCGATGGATCGATGGTTGAAATAATCACTCTCTCCAGGAAGTGCACCTTCCGATTCTCCTCAGGGGCCACTCCTAGAGCAAACTTGCTTAAGGCGTCTGCCTCCGCATTTTCTTCCCTCGGGATTGCCTCGATATCAAAGCTTTTGAAGCTTCCCTTCAAAGTCTGCACCTCGTGCAAATACTTCCTCATTGTCGGGCTCTTGGCTTCATAGTTCCCCTGGACTTGATTCACGATCAAGCTGGCATCGCACTTCACTTTCAAATGGTCGACTCCCATACCCTTGGCAATCTTAAGGCCTGTGATGAGAGCCTCATACTCCGCTTCATTGTTGGTGGCCTTAAACGTCAGGGCCAAGGCATATCGCAAGGGCTCGCCTCCACCGGGCGGTATCAGTACGAATCCTGCCCCCGATCCCTCTACACTTGATGAACCATCAGTGTACATCTCTCAAGTGTTCTCCTCATTTGGCTGTTCTGACTGTTCTGCTATCGGGACCTCCATAGTTGCCCCCTCTGCGGTACCCGTTGCTTCCAGATCGGGTGCCGTAGATTCAGCTATAAAATCTGCCAATGCCTGGCCCTTAATAGCAGTTCGCGGAGCAAAATGTATACGGAACTCCGTAAGCTCGATGGCCCATTTCACCAATCTCCCCGACGCCTCCGGTCGGTTCAAAAAGTGCTTCAAGGGCTGATTGGTTAACACTGTAACCTCGTGTGCATGGAAGTAAGGTCGGAGCCTCCGAGCGGCAACAATCAACGCAAAGAGATACTTCTCAATAGCGGGATAATTCGATTCATGTTTGGCAAATGCCTTGCTTACATAATAGACAGGCACTTGGTCGCCCTTGACAATCTTAATCAACACAGAACTAACAGCAACATCAGAAACAGCCAAATAGAGATAAAGTGGCTCGCCTGGAGCCGGTTTCGCCAACGGCGGAGGGTACGGAGATGCTGCTTGAGCGCTTGGAATGCCTCCTCGCACTTGTCGGACCATTCAAACTTCTTGTGGGCCCTTAGCACATCAAAAAATGGCATGGCTCTGTCACTCGCCTTGGATAGGAACCGATTCATCGCGGCCAACCGGCCATTCAACACTTGAACCTCCCGATGATTCTTCGGGGACTGCATCTCCTCAATTGCTCGCAGCTTCTCAGGGTTCACCTCGATTCCTCTCTGGCTCACCATGAACCCTAGGAACTTCCCCGAGTTCACCCCGAAAGCACATTTGTCCGGGTTCAACCGAACCTGATGAAACTTCATCCGCTTGAACGCCGCCGCCAAGTTTTGGACGTGGTCTCCTGCTTGTCGGGACTTCACGAGCATGTCATCCACATATGCCTCCATGGTCTTCCCCAACATGTCTCCGAACAACTTGTTTACCATCCGCTGGTAAGTTGCTCCGGCATTGATCAATCTGAATGGCATTACGTCGTAGTGGTAGACGTCGCTGTCAGCGTAAAAAGCTGTGTGGGGGGCATCCTCCTTCGCCATCTTGATCTGGTTGTACCCGGAATAGGCATCCATGAAGCTCAGCAGCTCATGTCCCGATGTGGCATCCACCAACTGGTCAATCCTCGGGAGCGGGTAGCAATCCTTCGGGCAAGCCTTGTTTAAGTCGCGGAAATCGCCACACATCCGCCACTTCCCGTTACTCTTTCGCACCAGGACTGGGTTAGCGACCCATGTCTGGAATCGGAGCTCCTTGATGAATCCAGCATCGAGCAGTCTGCCCACCTCCTGCTGGATCGCGATCCTCTTGTCCGCGCCCATCGGACGCCTCCTTTGTGCGATAGGCTTGTTCGCGGGGTCAATCTTCAGCTCGTGCACAATCACGTCGGGACTGATTCCCGGCATATCACTCGGGGACCGGGCAAACAGCTCCTTGAACTCCTTCAAAAGCTCGATCAACTCTTGGGCTCTCTCCTCCGATAGAGCAGCCCCGATCTTCACCTTCCTCCGAGGTCCATCGATCTCAACTTCCTTCAGATCCTCCATGGGGGCGGGACGCCCAAACTCTTCTCGAGGATCGGTATCGGTCTGCAGGACCGCCATGGCTTCCCTCCTTCTCCTTCGGGTAGCATTGACGTAACACTTTCGTGACGCCACCTGGTCGCCCTTAACCTCTCCGACCCCATGGTCTGTCGGGAACTTCATCTTTTGATGGACTGTCGAGGCGACCGCCATGAGAGGGTTGATGGTGGTCCTCCCGATAATAGCATTATACGTTCCCGCGGATTCTACCACGACGAAATCCACGTTCCGCCGTTCCATCTTCCAACCACTACCAAACTCTACTGGTAAGGTAATCATCCCCACCGGATAGGAAGTCGACCCAGAGAAGCCTACCATCGGGAAGTTTACCTGTGTCAGGTCCTTCTTCGTCTTTCCCATTGCCTCCAAGGCATCCATGAAAAGAATGTCGGAGGAGCTCACTCCATCTATCAGGATCCGCTTCATCTCGAATCCGTCCACGTCTAGGGTCACGACCAAGGCGTCATCGTGGGGGCTCTCCACGCCTATCAAATCCTCCGCCGAGAAGGAAATCACCATTTCCTCCTTCAGAGTCCACGACCGGGACCTCTTGCCTAGCACCACAGCAGCGGAAATGCGAGAAGCATAATTCTCCCGAGAAGCGGTGGTGTCACCTCCCGCTGCCATTCCTCCATGAATGACGTTAATGGTCCCCCGTCTCTCCTTACGGGCATCGGAACTAGAGGGCTCCGACTCAACCTTCTTCTTCTTCTTCGGGGATCGATCACGGGACTTGGAACGGGACCGTGATCGACTTTTGGAACGAGATCGGCACCTTCCCCTTCCGACGAACTCCTTCAGCTTCCCCTTCTGGATCAGCTTTTCTATCTCCTTCTTCAGCTCCCGACAGTTTTCTGTGTCGTGACCATTGGCTCTATGGTAGCGACAGTAACGATCGGAGCGGCCTCCCAGGAACTCACCTTCTTTCTTCGGGGGGTATCGGGCGAGACCCTGTCGATCCATCACAGCCAGCACGGAGGTCATCGAGCTGTTGATGGGAACAGCACGACCCTCTCGGTTTTCCTTTTTCGGGGGACGCCTATCCTCCCTTTTCTCAGGGCGACCACGGTTCCTACTTCCCTCCGATTTGTTGCTCCCTTTACGATCATCCGAAAGCTTGGACGACGTCTTTCCTCTTCCCGACTTCGGAGGATCGAGCTCCCCGGCAGCAATCTTTGACTCCTGGACGTCGATTTGCTGTTTCACCCTCGCTTGCAGGGCCTCCATACTCCACACAGCCTTCGCGGCTACACTGTGCATCAGGTCGGAACCATACGGAGCAGTGAGGTTCCGAAGGAAAGTTTGGATGGTCTCTCCTTCCGATATCTCTTCATCGATCTCCGCAGCACTCGCAGTGAACCGTTGGTAGTAGTATGCCAACGATTCGTCGGGTCTCTGCACTACCTGGGTCAGGGACCTTACACTCTTCAGGAGACGCCTTCGACCTTGGTATTGCTTGATGAAGCGGTCGTGCATATCGGCCCAGCAGGTGATGCTTCCTGGTGGTAGGCTGAAGAACCAAGTCATGGCTCTTTCTCCCAAGGTTATCGGGAACAATGAGCATATGAGATCGTCGTTTGAAGTCCTACCCAAACAGGCCTGGACATGTCTCTGGACATGGCGAACTGGGTCCCCCTCACCATCGTACTCCTTGATGGTCGGAATACCTAGCCCGGGCGGGGCAACGGTATCTATCAGGCGCGGCACGAAAGGATGACTGGATCGATCCCTCAGCTCCGATGTCATCTGCTTCTGGTCTCCCATGCAGATGCTGACGATCTTCACCACCTGGTCGGGGGTGATGGGGCCATTCAGGGGAATGGTCCTGTTTTGCACTGGTCCCGGGCCGTCGACCACGAACTTCTCCAAGTGCGCGGGTTCCTTACCCCTGCTCTTGGGCGGAACTTCCTGAACCTCATGTTCTTCTGGGACCACCCTCGGAGGGGGTGGAGGTAACTCTTCTCGCGGAGGCAACTCTTCTGTCCTCCTGGCATCCTCTCTTTTGTCCAGCAAGGCCTCCATGGCAGCCAAGAACATGGGCATAGCATCTGCTACTGCCTTGGCTAACTCCGAGTTCGAAGACGACCCTTCTTCCCTTCGCGGGACTCCTTCTCCTCTACGCCCCACCGGGTTCGGGGGAGCCTCGTCCTCTCCCCTTCGCGGGATATCTTGCTTGTTCATCTCCGTGTCTCGGACTGAGACCTCATAACCATCACCCTGCCCCCCCTGTCTGGGAAAGAGCGGGGTTCTCACCTTGTTCAGCAACACGTTCCGGCAACGGGGAATTCACAGTTCCTGCGGGACGAGAACTGCCAGCCTGAACCTGCTTCTTCTTGCCACCACCGGCCATTGATCTGGTAGAAACTATCTTGACTTTTCGTAAGTTTCCCACAGACGGCGCCAATGTTGGATCACGGTCGAAGCTCCGTTACGTCCTTGACGGAATGCTCTGGACTCCTGGGCTCCGCGTAATCCTGCAAAAGGGGATGACCTGGGTGGTGACCCAGAATCCCTCTCCGATGCTTAAATGAGTATGTGATCAATGGGGTGGCAGCAGTAATCTAAGTGTGTATTAGATGATTAGGTTTTTCTGAGGTAACTTCTTCCTTTATATAGGAGGGGAAGTTACTCAGTTACCTGTAGCCGTGATTCCGTGTATCTCTTCACGATTACGTATATATCGTTAGGGATTCCGTAGATTTCGCCCCACGCTCCGCGTATCTTACCCATACTCCGCGTATCTCGGGCACGCCCTGCGTATCTCGGGGAACTTATCTATATCTTTAACCGTCTCCCACTACTCTATCTAGTAGGCGGGTTTCTCGGTCTTTATCCTCTGATCACAAGTCTCGACTCTTGTCGGGGACTCCAGAGTTATCTCATTCTAGATCACCACCCAGGACCCTTTGTCTCACGAGACGGGTCCAGCCTCTGCGGGGCTTTTATCATCGGGGCCTTTACTAAGGCATATCGGGGCCTACTCAGAGGCTTCTTGTCGGGAGCCATCAGCTCCTATATTGGGACCGCTGATATCGGGACCCTTCTTACTGGGCCTCTGGGCCTTCCAGGCTTTCACGAGGCCCACTGGACCTACTCGCCGTCCATTGGCTGTTAATGGGGCTAACGATTACATCAGAACCCATCATTTGCCCCCAAGACATGGGGGACTTTTAGTTCGTCGTGTCTTCCAGTTTCATAACTTCTGACCTCGCTATCGGAGGCTTTTGTCTCCATACCTCCCGATACCGCCGTCGGAGGCTTTTATCTTCAGGCCTTTTGATATCTCCATCGGAGGCTTTTGCCTTGCGCGTGATTGTTGTACGACAGAGTTTCTTACTCATGATTACCTTGGGCCCACCAGACCCCATAGGCAGTTGCCAAATCCGAGGAGACTCATCGGTTACTGTAGCATTAAATGCTTGGGGATAAGGAATCGACGTTTAAATCGGCGTGACTGTTGCTTTCTGAAAAAGCAGCTGTGACGTCACTCACGTCCCTTCCGTACCTGTACCCTATAATCTCGGCGATTAAGATCGTGTCGTTTCCTCTTCAACGGTCCAGATTAGGCCCGTCCATCTGTCTCTTCCGTACCGTCTTCACCATTTCAACGATCACGATCGAGTCGTTTCGTCTTCTACGGTCGAGATTAAGTCCTTCCATTTGTCCTTTTGCTTATAAAAGCTGAGACCTTGGCATTATTTACTTCTTCTTCATTCTCTCAATTTCTGCTGTTCTTGCATTCGAAACTTCTCCTCCAAGTTCTTCCTGCTGTTCAAGTGATCCAAGGCTTTCAATCTTTCAGCCCATTCTTCATCTTCTTTCGGCAATCATCCATTATGTCTGGTAAGGATCTTCTTCTCTATTTTCCCGATTTACTGATGTTTGCTCTTCTTTTCTCAAATCTTCTTGTTCGTAACCGTTTTTAGACGAGGCTAGTTCTGAGGCTAGGGCCCCTTTCACCTTTGAATTGGCCGTTAATGAGATTTCTGAGGCTTCGTACGAGGTTGCTCTCCGAGAGGGCTGCATTACCTCGGATTGGGAGCCTCGTTTCCCCTACGAGTCTCAGCCTGCCGTCCGAAGGAAGCACATCGTCACTCGTCCTCGAGAGGGGGAAGTGTTCGTCTCTGCCAGACAAATAAGCGCGGGGATTCGGTTCCCCTTCTGCGGGAACTTGGTGGAGATGTGCAATTTTTACAAGACACACCCTTGTACTTTCTCTCCACACGCCATCCGCGTGTGGAATGCCTTCCAGCTCCTATGCCACCGCCAGCAGTGGACGTACAGTCTGCTGCTCTTCCGCACCTTTTATGGAATGAAGTGCAACAAGGCTGGTGTCTGCTCCTTCTCCCCCCGACTCCCCAAGTGGACAAAGGAGCAACTTTACTAAGGCATATCGGGGCCTACTCAGAGGCTTCTTGTCGGGAGCCTTCAGCTTCTATATTGGGACCGCTGATATCGGGACCCTTCTTACTGGGCCTCTGGGCCTTCCAGGCTTTCACGAGGCCCACTGGACCTACTCGCCATCCATTGGCTGTTAATGGGGCTAACGATTACATCGGAACCCATCAAATGTCTCTATACTAATTAATCTAGTATAAAAAAAATATAATTTTGATTGATTAAGTCACATAATTAACATGAATGAAATTAATAATTTTGGAGTGTAAAATTAATTTTAGAGCTTTTGAGTTCAGTTTCTAATAATTCGCCATGTGGCTCAATCAAAAATGCTAAATTTTAAAATATATTAGAAAGTTTTACTTTATTTAATATGATTAAACTATAGCACATATAAAAATAAATTTTTTAAAAAAATTATTTACTATTGTATTTCTTAATTATAATTATTATAATTAAAATTTATAAATTTTTTTATGATACTAAGGTTTACAATCTGTTTTTTCAGTCTCGAAAATAATATGAACAATTTTCAAATGACATATAATATTAGTTTTTTACAGTAATATAAAATATTAATAAAAAAATAAAATTGTTAGTTATTTTAATAACTATAAATTTAAAAATAAATGTACGCATATAATATCTGAATTAATTAAATTTAAAGTTCCACTGTCATAAAATTATACAGATTTTTTTTGGGGACAAAAATATGCAGATTAATAACTAATATATATATATATATATATATATAACAGTTAATTAAAACTTTTTTTAAAAATACAATTAATTAAAACGGTTTATATATACCACCAATTAAATCCCACGTGATGTAATAGCTAACCAAGCCGCCGCTTTTATGCACAAAATGTATAATATTCTTTATCATCAATCAATTATTCACGATAATAATTTTCATATACGCATCACTAGGTGGACATTTGAATGATTTTAACACAAATTATTTAAAATGTGAAATTATCAATAATATTAACTGAGTAATATAATATTAAATTATTGTTTAATTGTGTAGTAATATGAAGTATGATATTAGATTATAATGTTTGATATGTTTTATAATGCGTATTATATATGATTTTATTATTATTATATTTTTCTATATAAGAATATATATCGTTTATAGTATATTTTCATTTAAAAACATTATGATGGAAAATCCATTAATTAATTTTAAAAAAATTACATTAAAAAATATTCTTTTTCGGCCGATCATAAAAAAAATCTATTTAATTCGTGGATGGGTGACATTTCGATTTTTACCCGGAACATATAATATTCATTATCTCTACAAGTTTCTCTACCTTCTTTAATTAATGTGCCATCTCTCTCTAGCATAATTTAGTTATTTAGTGAGATTCTTACATGCATGTAGAGTATTATTCTCAATTAATTACCTCTATATATATATATATATATATATATAGGACCATGGTAGTATTTTGCTTCAGAAAACCATTTTTTTTTCATTTCACTCATTACAATGATGATTTACGAACGCAAAAAAAAAAAAAAGTTAGATTTGAGTAATACTTTATCCTCTAATCTATGTGAATTTCAGGTCCGCGATTAGACACAAGTTATGAGCTTGACCTATGGATCGATCGGATTTAAATGGAATTTGCAAAGACTTGTGGAGCAGCAACTAATTATTTTGTGTAAATTAATTATTGACAACCATCACACTTTTGATTTGCCATATCAATGATGGCTAGTTAGATTGCGTGATGAATAATTGCCACCTGCAGCTTCCTAGCTAGTCTTGGTTTTCCATTTATGATCATCACATGCAATTGCATAGGCACAAACATATCAATAATACCATGCAGAAAATGTCCGTTTCTTTTTAAAGAGGTAGAGCCGTAGAGGCATAAATATATATAGATAAATACATCCACACATCCTTTTTTACTCTTTACACTATACTTATTTATTGTGGAGTAAATATAAAAATTAATTATTCTACTAATTTTTCTTTTCATTGTGATAATTAATGAACTTTCTTTTCTTGCAAATTATCATATTCTTTTGTAAAAAAATATTGCATAAAAATCATTAAAATCTAATATAAATAAATTTGGCAAATATATATACATATATATATATATAAATTTAGGTAGAAAGAGGAACCCAGATGCAACCAGGAGCTAGGGATTTCAGAAATTCAACTCCCTATGCAGACATTCAATTTACTTGCGGAACAGATGGGTCTTACAGTCAGAGCCGCGGGAAGAATTCAGCTGCTTCAATTTACCTGCGGAAAGATCAGTATATCAGTCGGTGTAGATTCGATGCATCTGGGAGCTGCGTGAAGAATTCAGTTGCTTCGATTTACCTGCGGGAGAGATCAGTATTTCAGTCGGTGTCTTCATTTCAATGCGTCGGTTCAGATTACATCTTTCAGGCTCCCGAGACAGCAGGTTCAACTCATCTTCATTCGGCGTCTTCAATTGGATGCGTCGGTTCAGATTTCATCTTTTAGGCTCTCGAGACACCAGGTTCAACTCATCTTATCCTGAATTAAGTTGTAGGTTCAGTTAATCTGGTCTGTAGGTTTCTTTTTCATTTAGTATAAATACATTCCTGCTCCAGTGACATTCACAAACCTCTGTTCAAAGCAGATTGAGGTGACGATTTGTTCAATTCTTTACCGATTCCAGTTACCTCTTTCGATTTCATTGTTTGTTCGCTGATTTCGTTCATTCTTTCTGAACAGATTGGCCGATTTTCATTTAAGGGCTTAGAAGGCTTCCAAACGTATTCTGAAGGAACAGGTGACAGTTTGTTCAATTGTTTACCGATTTGAGTTACCGATTTAGATTTCACTGTTTCTTTTCCGATTTTGGATCGATTTCGACTTCATTCTTTCAGACCAGATTGGCCGATTTACATTTCAGGGCTTCAAAGCCTTCCAAACGTATTGATGGATATCTGCCAATTCGGATTCGTATTTACGTTCCGAACTTCGTAAACACGTCAAAAATCACATAACGGATCCAAACGCGTCACCCGAGGTCTAAAACGGTACGGAAGCGCGGCATGCGCGTCCGGACCGGACCTCTGGATTGCCTAAGCAATCCGGACCGTCCTGGTTGCCCTTATGCAATCCGGACGGCCCGGATTGCCCGCAGGCAATCCGAACTCCGTCGAATTGCCTAAGTCCGACGGGGTTCAGACTGCTGCCTAGGTACCGCGCGCTACCTTACTTACGTACACCGAGCAAGGAGTCTCCCAAAGCCAAACTCAATCAAACCAGACGACGGTTCTTATCTTCTTTTAAAACCGGCGTCGAACCGCTCAGAAACCGGGTTCGGTTCTAAGGTTGCCTTAAATAGGGGACCTTGGCCTCCCATTTCAACTCATATTCTCAAGAAATTGGCTTTGGAGCTCTGACCTCTCGCTAGAAACTTTCTCTCTCTAGATCCTCATTTAAGCATCGGAGAGGGTTCAACTGGCACCCCTCTCTCCGTGCTGGTTATTGCCCTTCGTGCAGGGAAGGAGCTCGTAAAGCCGGCAAGGCGCGCACTGTCGACAACCCGCTATCGTCAGCTGACAGCCTGTAACCGCCTCCTGACAACCCGCAGTCATCGTCCGACGACCCGACTCAAGCATAACCCGAAGTGCCGAAGAGTCCGACCCCCCGGTTGGATTTGGACGCAACACTTGGCGCCGTCCGCGAGATTCGAGCAAAAGGCTATATCACACCACGAGCTATGGCGAGCAATCAACCTCCTCCGGATGATGTCAACCTGCATAAGAACAAGAGAGGTCCTGTCCGGCTAAAGAAAGCTGCAACCACAAGCAAGAAGCCGACGAGAAGTCAACCTGGACCTTCGCACATACCCGAAGCCACATACATAGCTTCCTCCGTGCCAACCAGAAGCGTGCCCGCCGCACAGCGTAGTCCTGAAGTCCAGAATGCAGCACACGGAACACCTCCGCCCGGGTTCGAGCCCAGGACTCACATCAATGAAGAGTTCCCTTACGAGATGCCAGTTGAAGGAGCACATCGACAAGAAATGGGTGTAAACCCAGCACCGTCAGTCACACCAGCCATGATGGCTGCACTAGAAGAGCTGTTGGCTTTTGAGAAACTCTAAGGAACCAAGGATTTTCTCCACCACCTCCACCTCCACCACCAGTCTACGGACAAGCCGCTCCGACAAGGGTAGTGTCACACGACACTAACCGACAAGAGACTCAGTACCAAGGAGGAGGAGGCCAGTAGTCTGAAGGTACATACCAGTACCAACAGCCAAGACATGAAGCAGCGCGCTCATACACTCCCTATGCAAGTGCGCATCATCAAGAAGAGACAAGAAGACAGCCTCTACCTACCCGCTCGCAGCAGCATCATAAGGTGAATTCCTACCAAGCAACCAGCCAAGAACATGCTGGAATATATCGCAGCACTGGATGGAGAAAACCAGTAGGCAATGATGACGTCCCAATCTTGGGACTCACTGCAAAATACCTAGAAGCAATAGTGGAGAAAACGATGAAGGAAGCCAAGATGAAGGGCATGCACGCATTAGCTGAGAATGCATCTCATCCCTTCGCAAACGAGCTGGTATACAGCCGTGTACCAGACGCGCTCTATGGAATAAAAATAGACAAATATCAGGGAAAAGGCGACCCAATAGAGCATGTACAACAACATGAAGCCTCTCTGCTAGGAAGAACCGATAACCCACATCATGTAACCATGACGTTTTCCCAAACTCTGGCAGGGACTGCCGCTCATTGGTTCTTCTCACTTCCATGTTGTTGGGTTATGATTAAAACTCGATATTAAGCATAAGAGTCGAGTACGTTTAAAAGGCAAGGAAAGAAGAATCGTTGACCATTCTCACTCGTCTTAACGAGACAAGGATAAAAGGTCGACGACAACTTATGAAGAAGTCGACTTCCCAAAGTACGACTGGTTACCACTAGAGAAAACCCTCATTCAAAGGTAACTACAGGTGGCGACCTGCTTAGAGAAAGCTTCTTCAGTAAGAAACACTTAGCTGGAGACCTACTTGTCACCAGCTGACTGCTCACCGTCTCACTCAGCCAATCACAGAAGAGGAACCACCGCCCCTCAGCTACCAATCAGGGCATAACGATAAATGACGATGGTACAGTTCTTGATCTGAAGTTTGCATATTTGATCCATGATTCTGGCGCATATAGTCAAGAACTTTGAGTCATGTTGAACATCTCGCCTGAGTAAATTCACGAGTGAATCACTTCAAATGATTTGTGTCCGTATAAACCATTTTACAGTTTCATACACATGACCTACGAGGCGTATTTAAGACGCACTTTATCAACGAGGTTTAACCCTCCGGATTATTGTATACGACTTATTCGGTTCAGTTCTCTTCTTGCTATGCGGATCATGGTTCACTTATTTCGAACTCATTATGGTGAGAAGATAAGGTTTCCATTTCACTGCTGTGGTTACTGTATTTGATTAGGTTCGCGGTTATTGAGTCTTGTCAATATCAGACAACCATATGCATCGTTTTCATGTTGACCTTTCATCCTGAAGACCCGATGCGGGTTTTACGTCGACATCCATGAAAAGAGAGAAGACCATCTCATTTAACCGAAACATTTCTAGCGTTTGCATCCTTGCTTCCACCGAGGCGGATGCGAAGGAATACTAAGCTATAACATTGTCTGGTTCCAATTGAAGTATTCTTCAACCCCTTTTTACCAAGGTCGAATGTATCACCATATATGCGTTCAGATAATCAACGAACCTACTCCAATTCTTGGGGAAACAAATTATCACATTCATTTCTCATTGTCAAAATCATACAGATTACTATATTCATCCGTAGTTGTCCTCTCCACTTTTTGGAATCGTAGTGGAGAGTTCAACAAATACTCTAATTTTATTCATCATAATTAATACCATCAATATTGCTAGTAATATCGAATCGCACTAATTGAGCCAACTTATACATTGATGATTATGCAAATTAGGAAGACAATAACATTTTGACAGAATTGCAAACATCGAATAGTGATCCTTCAGTCACTAAGCCAAACTGACAGCAGTAAATCGAGGGAAGGGGGTGTTGTGAAAGAGTTCACACTATTGTCGTCTTCAATCCAATAGATCAGTCTTTTGAAAACGGTTATTATATTGCAAATTACGGGAACGGGAATTTTCAAATAAGCAGGTCCGATCTTGGCTTTCCCATGGCCCTTTTTGATTTTGTAAAAATTATCCGATAGTTTACGCATGCATAATACTGTTGGATTACGGGGACGTAATACTACAGAATGCTAAACGTGTACATGCAAGTAATCTAACTACACAGCGGAATAATGTACACATACCTCAATAGCTTTCCTGCCCAAGAACGATGTGGAGGGAGTTCTGATCCTCCGGTCGGAACCCGTACAAGTTCTTCGTGAGAAGAAGTCATGCGCGGTATAAGCTCCACAGCAAATCCTCTGATCGATTCTTCAACGGGGACAGAACATCGGACTGAGATGATGGTGCCGAATTTTCACTATTAAGGGGTGAGAGGGTTTCTCTCAAGTTCCTCAATGGAGGTACTTCTTAATTAGATTGATGTGTAAAACCCCTTAGGTGAGTCCCCTATTTATAGGATTGGAGGAGTGGACAAATGTCCACTCCAACCAATGTGGGACTACGTCCGGCCGAACCACACATTAAGGAGGGGAGGCCAAATTTTGGGCCTCCCATGTCAATTAGGAATTAGGTCAAGCCCAATTTACCTAATGTGACATTTAGCCAATTATCTTGGATAATATCATTAATGTTAACGGGCTACCAATTACGGCGTCACGTCACCATATGCTAACAGCTCCCACTCGCTCGTAGTAGCATTAAAGCATACTTCTAACCACGGTAGTCATCAATGGGTTATTTCCAAAGGATTACAAACGAAAATTCAGCATTCATTTATTAAAACACTTCATTATTAAATTTACTTGTAAAACGATATGTCCCGTCTCTCGAGGTGACATGCGCCACACGCCTTATACCAGGTATAGTCCATGGTTTCAAAATCGTTTTAGTTTCCAAGTTTAAAATCAAATCGGTTTATCATGCACATTATTTTGGGATACTTATTAATTAATGAAGTACTTAACAAATAAGGATGTATTAGCAATGTGTTGAATAACGTTAATAATAAGATTAAAACGAACGATGATAAATGGGTTAACAGGTCTTTTGGTCTATGATGTTTGACAACTTTTGGGTTTTGGTCAATGATGTTTTTTTTACCTAGTTTTGGTACCATATGTTTGCAGATTTTTTCTAGTTTTGGTCTAACCGTTACATTCCATCCATTTTTTGACATGTTCAAGTCACGTGATCCACTCTAAACTTTAAATTTAGTCCCTCTAATACTTTCCTAACCTTTTTTTTGTTCAATTTAGTCCCGAAGTTTCAAAATTGACCCCAATTGGACAATATGTCCAATTGAATTTTTGAAACTTCGGGACTAAATTGAACAAAAAAAGGTTAGGAAAGTATTAGAGAGACTAAATTGAACAAAATTGAAAGTTTAGGGTGGATCACGTGACTTGTACATGTCAAAAAATGGACGGAATGTAACGGTTAGACCAAAACTAGAAAAAAATCTGCAAACATATGGTACCAAAACTAGGTAAAAAAAAACATCATTGACCAAAACCCAAAAGTTGTCAAACATCATGGACCAAAAGACCTGTTAACCCATGATAAATTCAAGGGTTAATAACCTATGAAAGGTCTGAACTATCACCCATGTTAACGGGAGAGGTCTGAAATTTAAAAAGTTAATAACAGAGGTCTGAAATTTCAATTTTATTGATTTGAGGTTTTCCGTCCATTTTTAGGGTTAAACCGGAGCCACAGAGCTCCGACCAGAGCCACAAAGCTCCGATCGGAGCTTTTTTGGCTCCAATCGGGGCCGGTGGCTCCGATTTGGGCCTAATCGGAGCCTTGGTGGTGGTAGCCGGAGTACGGTGGTGGTCGCCGGAGTATGGTGGTGGTAGCCAGAGTACGATTGGTGGACGCCGGAGTACCGTGGTGGCTTCAAGGGCATTTTGGATTTGGTCTTTTCACTTCAAGCATGTGAGGGGCACACTTGATAGAAGGGCATTTTTGGAAATTTAATTTATTTCCGGTCACATGCCAAGCATGTGACCAACTTCCGTTAGTTTTAACGGAAAAAACTAACGGAGACCGCTGTTATCAACAAAACTGAAATTTCAGACCTCCGTTATTAACTTTTTAAATTTCAGACCTCTCCCGATAACATGGGTGATAGTTCAGACCTTTCATAGGTTCTTAACCCTAAATTCAATACTCAACTTAAGTATTCTCAAATACTTAGGAAAAATAATATGTTCCTGTACGGAACTTATTTAAGAGTATCTTAAACTGAAAATAAAAGTCAAAAAGTTTTAGCAATTTAAAGATAAAAATTTCTCATTCTATCTTTATTCTTCTGGGGCATCCTCGATCAGGTCGTTGCTTCTGTTTCTCGGTTCTGTAATTCAAAGGAAAATGAATTACTCTCGAGTGTTTAGAAGCGGACGAGAATGAATGATTTTCATCATCTTTTCTCTTTACGTACCTTAGGAGGATTGGTACAGGCAGCAACCAGGTGTCCTTTCACACCACACCTAAAACACGTTCGAGTTTCCTCTTTGCGTGTTTGTTTTGCTTGACTTTTCTTGCCACCAGTTTGTTTGCGTTTAAACTTCTTCTGGGGTTTGTTTGCCACAAACTTCTCATATTTGTTTTGAGGGATTTGTTTTGAGGACTTTTGCCTATTCTCTTGCGCTTCCCCTTTTGTTCGGCTGGTGCGGAGGATGCAATATGCATTTCAGACCTGGACTTTTCAGCCCTGAGTCTATCCTCCTCCAGCTCAAGATGAACTTGCACCTTCTCGAGGGTGTCGAGATGGGTGGCATGGGTAAGGCTCATTTTCATGTTGCTCCAAGAGTCTGGCAAAGAGCGGATCATGTAATTGATTTGTTGTTCCTCAGACAGATTTTCACCTGCTTCCTAGAGTTCAGCGATCAAGTTACACACATGCATAACATGATCCTTCATCGTATGCTTGGGATTCATCTTATAGGAGTCAAGAGCGATGTTTAACGATCGCTTTTGGGCTATGGTGTAAACACCGAATGTTGCCTTAAGACCATCCCAGAGGTCTTTGGCAGTTCCCAAATGATCAAACCTATAGAGAATCTCATCTTCCAGCATAGATAACAAGGTGGAACGAACACCATGATCCTTGACATCCGATTCATCATAGAATTCTTTTGCTCTTCCTTGAGGTCTCCCTCAGGCCTAGTTTGTTTTGTGGTCAAATGATCCAGACCTCTTATTTTAGAGATTATCATCTTAACTCGTTTATTCCATATCTTATAATTACTACTATTCAACCTTATTCCTTTGTTCAACTGAGAAATGACATTGCTAGTTGCAACCATCGATACTAACACATTGATAATTATGCTAAGTTAGGGAGACAATAACATTTTGACAGAATTGCAAAAATCAGATTATCTATTAAGATGGAATACGACGAATAGTGATCCTTCAGCCACTAAACCAAACCGACCGCCAGTAAACCGAGGGAAGGGGGTGTTGTGAAAAGAGTTCACACTATTGTCGTTTTCAATCCAATATATCAGTCTTTTGAAAACGGTTATTATGTTGCAGATTACCGGAACGGGAATTTTCAAATAAGCATACCCGATCTTGGCTTTCCCAAGGCCCTTTTAATTTAAAAGAAGTATCCGATAATTATGCATGCATAACACTATATCACGCCATAAATATCAAACAAACCAAACATCAAGCTTACGCGTCATGCGTCTAACGTTCTTAGAATACATAATTCTACGTAAAGTAAATTATCACATGCTTTCAGACCTGAACATTCTAGCATACGTGTCAAAACATGCAACTTCCACACACATCACGCATAATTGGCAACTGGAATTTTCGGTTTTGAAAACATTTTGAAAATATTAGGGGTTGTTTTGCAATTCATGCTTACAATCAATCATGCGAAATTTCTAGACATGGATTCTAGGCACTTTCAATCAGCATAGCATGTCTATCCTATTGCACAATCAATATATTTAAATCCCAGAGCTCAATGCTCGCAATATATATTATCCAGCTAGCTTGAGTAAGTCAAGACGACAATTCTAATATATGTTGCAGAAAGTAAACAATTGCAATTCAGCCCACTAATTTAATCCATTCCAAAAAACATGCATATCCGAGATCCATCCCCATAATCGTAACCAGGCATTAGGGTTTCAACCGAAAACGTATTAAAAACGCAAACCCTAAGAGCACTGTTTAGGCTAATTTTAAAGTTCGAAAACGTTTTGGATTTAAAATTTGACATCCTATTTTATTGAACATTTTAAAATTTACGAAAAGTTTAAAATTTGGTTCGGTCCATTTTAAAAATGCGGTTCGTGTCGGTCGATTTTAAAATCTGGTTTGGTCCAAAACGGTTCAATAAAATAAGATAGCGGTTCGGTTCATCACTCAAAACCGGTTTGGTTAGGTTCTACTTAATTGCTCCGGTTTGAGCCGACCCGAAAAAAGGTCCACCCGATTAAGAAAACCCGGATTGGTTTAACCCGCTCCGGTTTAGCAATTGGACCGGGCCATAAACCCTAGGGTTCGGCCGAAATATATCTTGTGGGCTAAGTAGGGTTTTAAAATCCACTAAAAACTTAACTTAGCCACCAAGAAATATTAATTATATAGAATAATTTCCAATATTGCTAATATATATATTTCGGCACATATTTAAACATATATATAAATACTGTCAAGATTCTATCCTTAAGATGTAAATCAATTAACAATATAAACATATATATAAAAATTTCGGCCATGCTTATATATCAAAAAGTGTTCTTGATAAAACTCATCGTGTTCTTGAAGATCATGCACACCAAACTCAAATTTAAACTAAATTTTCGGTTTTGATCTATAAAAACATGTAAATTCCAAAAAATTTAAGTTTTTATAGATCAAACACATGTTGTCTTGTTTAAATTTTCGGAAATACTTTGGTGTTCATAAAAAAAAATTCGGCTTTTTGTAAAAATTCAAGAACATCAGTTTATAAAAAAAAAATTAAGAATTCCTAACACAGCTCTGATACCACTGTTGGATTACGGGGACGTAATACTACGGAATGCTAAACGTGTACATGCAAGTAATCTAACTACGCAACTGAATAATGTACACATACCTCAATAGTTTTTCTGCCCAAGAACGATGTGGAGGGAGTTCTGATCCTCCGGTCGGAACTCGTACAAGTTCTTCGTGAGAAGAAGTCCTACGCGGTATAAGCTCCACAGCAAATCCTCTGATCGATTCTTCAACGGGGACAGAATCTCGGACTGAGATGATGGTGATGAATTTTCACTATTAAGGGGTGAGAGGGTTTCTCTCAAGTTCCTCAATAGATGTACTTCTTAATTAGATTGATGTGTAAAACCCCTTAGGTGAGTCCCCTATTTATAGGATTGGTGGAGTGGACAAAAGTCCACTCCAACCAATGTGGGACTAGGTCCGACCGAACCACACATTAAGGAGGGGAGGCCCAATTTTGGGCCTCCCATGTCAATTAGGAATTAGGTCAAACCCAATTAACCTAATATTACATTTACCCAATTATCTTGGATAATATCCTTAATGTTAACGGCTACCAATTACGGCGCCACGTCACCATATGCTAACAAATACTATATCACGCCATAAACATCGAACAAACCAAAACAACATGCTTACGCGTCATGCGTCTAATGTTCCTTAGCATACATAATTCTACTTAAAGTAAATTACCACATGCTTTCATTCATGAACATACTAGCATACGTGTCAAAACATGCAACTTCCGCATACATCATGCATAATTGGCGACTGGTATTTTCAGTTTTATAAATATTAGGGGCCGACTTGCAATTCATGCTTATAATCAGTCATGCGAAATTTCTAGACATGGATTCTAGGTTCAATCAGCATAACATGTCTATCCTATTGCGCATACCATATATTTAAATCACAGAGCTCAGTGCTCGCAATTTATTATCCAGCTAGCTTGACTAAGTCAAGACGACGGTTCTAATATATGTTGCAGAAAGTAAACAATCCCACTAATTTAATTCAGTCTCAAAAACATGCATATCCGAGATTCATCCCCATAATCGTAACCAGGTATTAGGGTTTTATCCGAAAACGTGTTAAAACGTAAACCCTAAGAGCACTGTTTAGGTTAACTTTTAAAGCTCGAAAATATTTTGTATTTAAAATTTGACATCCTATTTTATTGAACATTTAAAATTTCCGAAAATTTTTAAAATTTTGTTCGGTCCAATATAAAATCCGGTCTGAGTCGGTCTGATTTTAAAAATATGGTTTGGTCCGAAGTGGTTCAATAAAATAAGATTGTTGTTCGGTTCATCACCCGAAACCGGTTCGGTTTAGATTCACTTAGTTACTTTGGTCCGACCCGACCCGACTAGGTCGACCCGATTAAGAAAAACCCGGATTGGTTTAACTCGTTCCGATTTTGCTTTCAAGAAAGAAAAGAAGAAGAAGAAGAAAAGGATGAGAGAATATAGAGTGTAGTATATGTTGATGGTTCATATTGTCTACACTCACTCTTAGTTGCATACATAATGTAAGTGTCTACACTTACAATTAGTTGTATACACCCGGCCACTAGGTTAAGCTAGCATAGTCCTAGTTGGTGAGCCTAGTCTCACTTAGTATATATAGTGCACACTTTAGTTTGTAATCCCTAATAATCAATGAAGTATATGATTCAAGCTTATGTTTGCAAATTGGACCGGCCCAATAAACTCATAGGGTTCGGCCGAAACATTTCTTTTGGGCTAAATAGAGTTTTAAAGTCCACTAAAAACTTAACTTAGCCCAAGAGAAACATTAATTATGTAAAATAATTTCCAATATTGCTTATATATATATATATAAAATTCGGCACTTATATATTATTAATATATATAAATATTGTCAAGATTCTATCTTTAAGAAGTAAATCAATTAACCATATAAATATATATATTTTGGCCAAATATATATATATATATATATATATATATATATATATAATTATTGTCAAATATATATTTAGGGATAAAATATATAGACAATATATCTTCTTAATCTTTTTAAGTAACCAAATCCTATCAATATATCTTTATCCCTATCTTTTAGCTAAATATATTGATAGTTTATATATTTTACTATATAATGTGAATCTTTCCTTATCTTTCCAATTTATAGATATATTGTCTCCTTTTAATAAAATTAAAATATGGTAACAAATATATCTATTATGTTAGGCCGGCCGAATTTTACTACTTGCACCCTAAGAAATTAATTTTTTTACCTAATAATTCACCTAGGGTTTCGTCCATAAAACCAAAAATTGAAAAAGTTGTCAAATTTTAAGATCAAACACTACTATGATCATGAACAAAAAAATGTTCTTGATAAAACTCATCGTGTTCTTGAAGATCATGAACATCAAACTTAAATTTAAACAAGATTTTCGGTTTTGATCTATAAAAACATGTAAATTTCGAAAATTTTAAGTTTTTAAAGATCAAACATATGAAATTTGTTTAAAAATTTCGGATTACTCATGGTGTTCATCATAAAAATTTTGGTTTTTATAAAAATTTCAAGAACATTAATTTATCAAAATTTCAAGAACTCCTAACACAAGCTCTGATACCACTGTTGGATTACGGTGACGTAATACTACAGAATGCTAAACGTGTACTTGTAAGTAATCTAATTACGCAGCGGAATAATGTACACATACCTCAATAGCTTTCCTGCCCAAGAACGTTGTGGAGGGAGTTCTGATCCTCCGGTCGGAACCCGTACAAGTTCTTCGTGAGAAGAAGTTCTACGTGGTATAAGCTCCACAGCAAATCCTCTGATCGATTCTTCAACGGGGACAGAACCTCAGACTGAATGCTCGGAAGAAATTTGGCACAACAATGGTGGTGTTAGGGGGGCCGGCCGAAATATGCTTGTAGAGAGAAAGAGATTTCTCTCAAATCACAACTTAGGAGGAGTTGTGATCAAGGTGTGTTTTGGGAGTGACCCCAAGACCTCCTTATATAGTGGGAGGAGGAGAAAATCCTCCTCCTTACTATTAGGGTTTCGGCCGAACTATGATGAGGGTAGGAGGCCCAATTTTGGGCCTCCCATGTCACATGGGAATTGAGTCTGGCTCAATTATCCCTAATGTGACATTTACCTAATTATCTTAGGTAACCACATATATTAACGGGCTACCAATTACGGTGCCACGTCACCATATGCTAACACATACCAATTAAGCTTTCTGTAGTCCCAGGAACGTAACAGGGAGTTCACGGTCTGTCGGACAGGTCCTGTAGGAACTCTTGTGAATGAGCAATCTACGAGGAATTGTCTCTACAGCAAAGCCTCTTTTCAATCGTTCATTAGGATGGATCTTTGGGGTAATTGCTCAAAGAAATTTGGCACTCCTATGTGGTTCGGCCGAAACTCTTGTGTTAGTGAGAGGGATTTATTTTGTCTCAACTAAAAGGGAGAAAGTGATTAACCTCAAATAAATCCCTAACAGTCTCTATTTATAAGAGGTGGTGGGTTAAAACCCACCTAGGGTGTCCACCCATAGTTTCAGCTGGCCATGTAAAGGGGAGGCCCAATTTTGGGCCTCTCCTGTAAATTGGGATTTAGGCCTAGCCAAAAATCCCTCATGTGACATTACCCAATTAACACTTAGGATGTTGGGCTTATATTAAAGGGCTCCTATTACGGAGACCCATTCACCAAATGCCAACAGCTCCCACTAGCCTGAATGGAAGGGTGCCTGTTAATATGTTGTCGATTAACACATCAACATTTATTCTTAGATCCAGTCCAGTTCCGTATTGTTCATACGAGGTTTGCCGTGCGACCGGCATACACAACGAACATCGTGCTAATCATCGGTTAAGAGTGTTATAGCGTTCACGGAACATCGATTCCCAACCTGTTACTTCTCTGTGCTGCACTGTATCCCTGGTCAACTGTTATTCTCCAATTGCCTAGTTTTCCCATAGGAACACTTCTCCAAGGCATCCGTACAAGTATTCACAACCTTCAACTAATATACGGTTGGTGGCCACCTAGTTAATACAAGAGTCGGAGAATTACAGATGTAAATGAACATCCTCATTGTTCACACCCTTAGTCAAACTCAACCGTTTTCCAGTACGTGGTCACTGGGCCTTTTTATTTGGGCACTGCGTTCGTACGCCTGGAGGCGAACATTGAGCCCAACCTTGGATATGAGTTCTGAGTGGTAAGGATACTTCAGGTGCTCCTTTAGTAAGCACCCGGGACCAGTTACATGCTCAAGGTGAAGAAGTTTGCGCCCATCAGAATCTCAGAAGATTCCACCTAGGACAACCAAGCCTGACCCTGTGGTCGAACGTGGCACACACAGTATGAAGTGCGCGTCGATAGCATAACCTGAACTTACATATTGTCAGGGATGAGAAATGTCATATGCTATCGTAGATTCCCATTTAGCCCAGAGTGTGGTGATTGACGAATAGAGTTCATCACAACGATCCGCAAAACAATGATTATATCGTGTAACCTCGAAACCAAATTATCGTTTTTCTTAACCAGGTTTATATTTCGAAACACCATGGTTCTTAGCCGGTCTTGACATGGCTGGGGTTCCCCCTCCATCAAGACGACCGTGCCCGTGTGACGAGGCAGAGTTCACATTCGACATATTTTGTTGGAGGTTTTACACTCATACAACTAGTTTATAGACCGTGCATCCGATGTAATTTAGCCATTATGACGTTGTAAGATCATAAACTCTAATTGCAATTCTTTCATCCAAATATTACTTAAAATTTCAAAAATGTTACTTACACATTACAAGCCTCTTAAACCCTACGCAGTCCAAGTTTTTTAACGTGCTTTTCGAAAACATCCATGCGTAAATTTTTTGTCAATGAGTCTGCCACCAAGGCCCGGATGGAACGCCTTCCATCCGGACTAGTGGAGGAACTCCACTGGTGTAGGGGTGTCCGTCCGGGTGGGGGTGGGGGTGTTCGTTCGGGGTGTTCCGAACGGACACCCCCATCCGGACAAGTCTGAGACTGTCGTGTTACCCGCGAGCGGTCCCGACACCCGGGCGACCCTTCGCCCGGGTTACGCTATTATTGGTCACTACGAGTCCCCGACGCCCGTATAAATCTACGTGGATATCACCAAACACAGTGGGCCCCTCCGATGCCAAACATGACATATTCCCGTCCTACCCGCGTTTACGCGCTATCCTAGGATAACCTTATCCCTAGCCGGATTATTGTCCCACAATCTCTTTAAATAGAATAACTTGTCATTCATTTACAAGTTAAGTTCAGATTGAATAGCTCTGACATCTCTCTACAATATTTTATCTCTATAGCCCCGTATTTACTTAAGGATCGGAGATGGTTCGTTCGACCCCCTGGCGCAACCCTTCTTGCAGGAACGCGAGGAGCTGGACACAAAATGAAAAGCATATCAAGCGAACGAACAATCCCGAAGAGCGGATGGATTACCCGAAGACGGCAACCCGACGCACGTGATCAAACAAAATGTTCTGATTAAGTAAAAACATATAACTTTGGGACCGAATTTATGTTTACGGTGTATATTATTAACCTTCTAGATTTAAAAAGCACCTTATCAATGTGGAACGATAACTATGAAACTGTCTGGTCAAAGAAACACTGCATATCACTAACAATTAAAGTCTAAGGCTAAACTCAACGTGGTTAAGATAAGAGCAAGACATCTGACCGTTGACTGAATAGATAAATAAAATTATTGTTCGAAAAATATAAATTGACAGCAATTTATTTTGGCCAAAAGAAAGACGATATTTCTTTTTAACAAGAAAACAATAAGGTAAAAGCACATAACTATTACAAATAAGTTAATCTAGCATCCAAGTTAGTTAAAATATATTCCTGAAATAATTTAGATATAAAATTTGAAAATTACAAAAACAAATGCACGAAGGAAATTATAATTAATGAAAAAAAAGCCGTAAATGTATGTATTAAGGGAATAGGTGTTCAATTAACACGTCACAACGTGATTGATAATGATGTAACTCGATAGTATAGTATTTTATATATATATATTAATAGGGAAAACAACATAAATAATCCTCGAACTTTACTCATTTTTCTATTTCTGTCCTTGAACTTTATTTTTTTCTATTGATGTACTTGAACTCGTCAAATTCATTCTCTTTTAGTCCCGTGTTAAAATTTTACTGTTAATTGTGGGTGATTAGATGTTGATTAAGCAAAAAATATTGACATGGACAAGTTGGCATGTCATAGTTTTGGCCACATCATGTTTAGTGCCTTTCATTTTCATGTTTTTTTTTATTTTTTTTTTAATTTTTTTCTTTATTTATTCATTTATTTATTTTTTAGTTATTGATATATATTAAAAAATATGATGTGAACCTAACTATGTCATGTTAGCTTGTCCACATCAATATTTTTTGCTTAATCAGCGTTTAATCACCCACAATTAACAGTAAAATTTAACGACGGGACTATAACAGAATGGATTTGACGAGTTCAAGTACATCATTAGAAAAAAATAAAGTTTAAGGACAGAAATAGAAAAATGAGTAAAGTTCAAGGACCATTTATATTGTTTTCCCATATTAATATAAAGTATATACTATTATATTACCGTCTTTAATATACATAATAATATAAGGTTTGATGTTATTTAAATAAGTAATGATTTTATTTACTTGAGTTGGATTATGTTCAAAGTAGAATGAAGTTTTATCTTTTAAACAAATTATTCATAAATCTTGAAAACATATCTTTTGGACATTTTCACGAATATATAATATTGACAAAAATATTCACATAATTTTGTCCATTTACAAATATCAAAATAATAAAATAAATAACTATGATAATTAATAATAATGAATATTAAATCTAGAAAGTAATATAAAATAATAACTCATCGTAATCTAAATTATTTATGTTTTTTATCGCAATATCTATATATAATATAACAATTAAAATAACGTATCTTCTACTTACCTAATAATTTAAACATTTATCACGTTATTAATAAACATTTTTTTTTTTTTTTGCAATTTTGAGTTTCGCTTAAGTTTTGAGATTCTTTTTCTATCCATTCCAAGTGTTTGTAGAAAGCATGGTGCTCCAAGAGCATGGTGCTCCAAGAGCATTGTAGAAAGGTCCCTTCAAATAGGATTTTTCTACCATGCTTTGGGAGCACCATACTTTTGGATTTTTTAATACTACGGTGGACTTAATTGTAACATAAGTAGAACTTTATAAGTATGAAAAAATATGAATTTTTTTAACTACACCTAATATGTGTATCATACTATTAATAATATCAATTTCCCTATGGGGTTCACCTTTAGGGCAATAGAAAAATAAAAAAATTAGTGGCAAAAGCATGGTGCTCCAAGAGCATTGTAGAAAGGTCCCTTCAAATAGGATTTTTCTACCATGCTTTGGGAGCACCATACTTTTGGATTTTTTAATACTATGGTGGACTTAATTGTAACATAAGTAGAACTTTAAAAGTATGAAAAAATATGAATTTTTTTAACTACACCTAAGATGTGTATCATACTATTAATAATATCAATTTCCCTATGTGGTTCACCTTTAGGGCAATAGAAAAATAAAAAAATTAGTGGCAAAAGCATGGTGCTCCAAGAGCATTGTAGAAAGGTCCCTTCAAATAGGATTTTTCTACCATGCTTTGGGAGCACCATACTTTTGGATTTTTTAATACTATGGTGGACTTAATTGTAACATAAGTAGAACTTTAAAAGTATGAAAAAATATGAATTTTTTTAACTACACCTAAGATGTGTATCATACTATTAATAATATCAATTTCCCTATGGGGTTCACCTTTAGGGCAATAGAAAAATAAAAAAATTAGTGGCAAAAGCATGGTGCTCCAAGAGCATTGTAGAAAGGTCCCTTCAAATAAGTTTCTCTAAGAGTTTTTAATTGTTCATATTAACTTTTGAATTTCTTTTTCAAATTAAATTCAAAATTTTGTCTCTTCAAAGGATTTATTTAGATATTTTAATTGATGTATCTTTTTTAATTCTTTGCCTCATCATATTTTCAGTTCAAAAGTATCTTCATAGTATATAAAAACTTACAATACAACAGAAGATGCAATATATTCTAATTGTTGTTGAACTCCACCATGAGAGTTTGTCCCACGCCGGTGGGAATATTAGATTAGAGCACCATATAAGCAAGTGGGTTACCTCCTCCTATCACCAATTGGTTTTAGGATGGAACCCCACTTGTGAAAATGGTTGCTCGATATTGCCCCGTTAGGTTTGACTCGGCCCAATGTGGAATTTAAGATGGTATCAGAGCCAAAAAGCCCGGTTCCGATTATTAGCGGTGTGTGGGTTTGTGTCCCCTTGTTGGCTCCACGTACCATATTTGGGTCTGGATTATGCCTGGGTGTGTGAGTGGGGTTTATTAAAAATTAGCCCCAACCCGTTCGGATTTGAAAAAACCGGCGCCTTATTAGAGTCCTCATGGTGCGGGGGTGTGTTGAACTCCACCATGAGAGTTTGTCCCACACCGGTGGGAATATTAGATTAGAGCACCATATAAGCAAGTGAGTTACCTCCTCCTATCACCAATTGGTTTTAGGATGGAACCCCACTTATGAAAATGGTTGCTCGATATTGGCCCGTTGGGTTTGACTCGGCCCAATGTGGAATTTAAGAATTGTCAATTTATTTTGTCAACAAGTTTTCTGTTTGTTTATGGTTTATCATATTTTTCTACGAACTTAATGTCTGTAAAATTTGTTAGACTGAACTAGGGGCGATAAATTGTGCGATCTATCGCGCGTGTGAGTAATCATGTTAATTTTTTTTAACATGAATAAGCATGGTAAGTTTATCTTGTCACATTTTACAAATATGAATACACATTTTTGTGCGTGTTCTTATCGTGCTATCATGCCGTGCTAAATTATTCAATTGTACATCTCTATACGATATCTTTAAGCAAAAATCAAAATAATGAACTTCATATAACAAAAGAAAAACAAAGAATTAGTAATAAGTCAACATTCATACATTCGTAATATAGGGTCGACAAACTCTAAAAATTAAACCACTAATTAAAGTTTTAAAAGTCATTAAATAAAATTTGTTAAAAAAGTACTCAATAATTAGAATTAGTAGTACAACTTTAACGTGTGTGTCGTGTTGTGATACCTAATCACGAACACGACACGAAAATTGCATCATGTTAATTGTATTCGTGATATCATGTTATATCGTTTTGTCATACGATTGCACGAATAAAGAATTTTTCATTCGTCTTCGTGTCGTGCTATCATGCCATGTGAAAAATTGTAAACTATAGATTAAACAATTTCTTACTAATATTTAGAATAAGAGTGAACCAACTGTGGAGTTTATGAAAATGTCAAACTGAAACCTGATGAGTTTTCTTTAAGGAGCTCGCCAGTGGTGTAGTTTATCTTGATATTTTACTAACTTGGTAATGACTACCATTGAGATACAAATACAATAATGAATCGGCCTTTAGAGACGCTGTTCGCGAGATCTTTTATGAACGTGATTTGTTTCGGTGAATCTGATATAGTCTTTTCATTGTTATGTAACTTGCTTTATGTGTTGTAATATTGATATTAAGATAAATATTACACTAAGATATGATTTTTTTTGCAAATAGTTCCTTATTCAAGGAAAGGATTGTTGAAATTGTATTTATTCTTTGATGATGAAATTTGTTGTTCATCATAAATTCAAGTTAATATTTTATCCATTCCAGTTCTTAAAGACCTTTGGTGATTTTATATAGTGATTAATTTTATTAGTAAATTAGTATCTCATATATTTTAGTCAGTAAGATCCGCCGCCGTCTATTATGAAAACGGCGTGGTAGAGGAAGGCCACTCCAAAAGGTATAGTCACCCCACGGTCCCACATTTCCCGCTTCTACTACCCGCCACGTCACCTCACACGAAAAAGATGACGTGAATTAAAAAAAAAAAAACAAATATTACCATTTTTAACTTAAAGAAATAATATCCGTTGTTAAAGAATATTTTAGCCAGCTCCTAACATAATACGTATAGCTTAGTCGAAAAATACATGTTATAATAATTATATTATTAAAATATAGCTAAAGAGATATATACTAATAAATAATATACGCTGGACTAAATTAGCTGACATTTTTAATAATATATTTTAAATTAAATTAAATTAAATGGTAGATGTATAGATATAATCTGAATAAATGCACTCTGGGTGTAATAGTTTAGAAACTTTAACATATGTACAACTACAAATTTTTATTATATATTTAAAAATTGGTTGGACTAACTAACAAAACGAGTTCCAATTCATATACGCGTATTGAGTTTGAATATCACTAGCTTGCGAGAGATTTAAATGTTTGAGTCGTCTATCTGAACTTTGTCCTAATTATAAATTATTACATAAATTTTAATTTTTTAAATTGGTGACATCGGCATTGCTCTTAATTTGGAATAAAAAATTGTTGGTGTTGTAATAATGGGTGATAGTTTAATGATACAAAAGGGAAGTTCTAAACTTCCAATTATTAAGAAATTGATATATCTGTTACAATTTTATGGACATAAAAAGAGTATGTTTAGGTAAAATATTGAAAGAATTGCAAAGAAATACATTCAATATAACACTCAATTGGTCTTGCACCCAATTCTAACAATGACTTCAATTGAGCGTCAAATTGAATATATTTTTCTACAGTTATTTCAATTTCTTGACGAATTTAATTTAGATACAAATTAACGTAGCTAGAATATGCTCATTTATGTCTAATTTAACGGAATTGTAATTCAGATAGCCGATATTAAAATTTCAGATAGTTAACTAAAAAAAATCAAATTTCATATAATATTTGTAATTAAATTAAAGTTCATATATCGATTTTATTACTACTCTTATAGCTCCTAGCCTAAAATTACAAAAACAACCTTTTACTAAAATCAAATTTTCTTATGTTTATTTATTAAAAAAGAATAAAGGGAAAAGAATCCATATATTTATTATTATGGTAAAAAAAACAACATATAACTGATAGTCTTATGATCTTATCAGAAAAATAATAAATGATCAATTGTTTTATTCCTTATTTGCAATTATTATAGTATATAAAATAATGATTTGTCTATATAGTAGAAGAACAGAAGAAAACGAGGAGGAAGAGGTCCTCTCCAGTTTACATATCTCCTACCTATTTGCCGAAAAGAGAGATGGAGCAACAAGAGTAGACGAAGAAGAAGAGACGCAGCAGGAGAGAGAGAGAGATTGATAAGAATATTAATATAACAATTGAGGCTTCTCCTTTACATACGTTCTTATCCAATTGGTATGTTTTCGTCTCTTCTTTAATGTTTCCTTCTCCGGTATTTGTAATTTGTCAATCTGATTTGGTTAAGACAGTAATCTCTGCGACTTCGAATTGCTTTTTGATCTTGCTTAGCTTAGCTTAGCATTATTGGCAGATCTAATCTAGTTTGTCTGCTGTAATCTGACTCCGTTCTTGATTCTGAGCTCCGATCATCGGCAATCTGTGATTAATTTTCCGTTGTGCTAATGATATTTGGGGATCTAGAGTTTCTATTGAATAATTTTAGCTCCTGAATTTGATTACGAATCAGATTCGGATTGGTTGGTAATCGGACTCATCGTAGATTAGTTAGTGGCGTGAAACTGTCGATTATTGTTAGTAACGTTGATATTATCGTTTTCTGGATTGGGTATATGATGAATTAATTGATGTTTGAATTGGTGCGTTCTTCTATTCAACAGAACTCCGCTACTATTCTTCTGCTCCAGTTGTTGATTTTAAGCACATCGATTGGGTTGGGATTCACGTGATAATCAAAGCAGTTCGTTTCAAAATCTTGCTGATTTAGGCAATGTTTGAAGACGATTCCTATCTGGTTCCAGGTTCGTTCTCCAATTCCTGCAAGCAAGAGAGCAATTGGGTTCACACAAACTACATGCTCAACAAGCGTCCTCTGGAGATTGAAACCGAAGAAAATGAACCCCCAAGGAAATCCTGCAAGCTCTCCAATTCAGCTCAATCTGCCAGAGGCTCGCAAGATCATTCCAGTGATGATGATTCTTCAGATGACCTAATCCAAGGAATCGGATGGGACAACTGGATCAGCTGCCTCCTCCGCTGCTCTAGATCCGACTTTGGTTCAATCGCATTACTGAACAAGAGCTTCCGCTCTCTGGTCAGAAACGGTGATCTCTACAAGCTCAGGAAGCAAAATGGAGTGATCGAGCATTGGATTTACTTCTCCTGCCATTTGCTCGAGTGGGAAGCTTTCGATCCGATAAGTGAACGATGGATGCGTCTTCCCCGGATGATTTCAAACGATTTCGCCATCTTTCCAGACCGAGAATCCCTCGCTGTGGGTACCGAGCTGCTAGTATTCACAAGAGACATGCTGACATCAACCAATGTGATATACAAATACAGCATCTTAACCCACTCGTGGACTTCCGGAACGAAGATGAACTTCCCCAGATGCTTGTTTGGATCCGCAACCCTCGGAGAAATCGCGATTCTTGCAGGTGGCTGCGATTCGCGGGGAAACGTCGTCAGCTCTGCAGAAATGTACAATTCCGAGACCCAAGAATGGGAGACACTTCCCAACATGAACAAACCCAGAAACATGTGTTCCGGTGTTTTCATGGACGGGAAATTCTACGTGATCGGTGGAATCGGTGTTGCTGACTCTAAACAATCCCGAGTCCTCACTTCTGGAGAAGAGTTCGATTTGAAAACAAGAACTTGGACTGAGATACCGAACATGTCTCCTTCTCGTGTGATCACTGAGAATGAAACTGTGGCAGCTGCATCAGAGGCACCGCCGCTTCTTGCCGTAGTCAATAACGAGCTCTTTGCTGCCGATCATTCTTCCATGAAAGTTCGAAAATACGATAAGGAGAAACGGGTTTGGGTTACAATCGGTAGATTGCCGGAAAGAACCGGTTCGATGAACGGCTGGGGGCTTGCGTTTAAGGCATGTGGAGATAAATTGATAGTTGTTGGAGGGCCTAGGGCTTCTGGGCAAGGGTTTATCGAGCTCAACTCATGGGATCCTAGTGAAGGTCCTGAGCCAAGGTGGAATCTTCTTGGTCGAAAGAGATCGAATAACTTTGTGTATAATTGCGCGGTGATGGGTTGCTGAAGCAGTGTACTAATTTGTTACTCTGTGCGGAGTTCGGGTACTTACTTCCCCTCTCTTCTTACCTTTGTGGTGGTTATTTAATTTTTTGACAGGTAGAGGAGGAAGGAAGAAGATTTGGGGATTTTACTGGAGGAGGTTTATAGAGTTTTTCTTTTATTGTCTTCTTTAGAAATACATTATTCAATCTATATATTTGGGAAAAAAAAGGGAGTTTAAAAAGTTCACCTTTTGTGTTAGACCATAACGTGTTCTGAATATCAGGATCATGTATTGCAGCCACCATAGATGTTTATACTAATAATATTATATATCGTATTTTGATAAATGATTTGATATTTTTTTTCCCACGAGTGTCTTAAAAGTACCATAAATATGGTTGCCTAAGTAATATATTTGCTTCACATTTAGAATAAACTAGTTATTCTTATTAATGTGTGCGTTGCACGCGCATCGATCATTTAAATTTCAAGATATATAATCTATCTTAAGTTTACTAATATTTATAATTAATCAAAGTAAAATATAGGTAAGTTGATTCGTTGTGAGAAACAAATATATGTGATAGAGAAGAGTGACATAACGTAATTCAAATCATGAGAAAGAGAAGATGATAATTAAGTAAAAAAATCAACTAATGTCTTCAGTTACAGTACTAAGTTAGATTTATAGTTAGATATATAAATTAGTTGGGTCGAGCATTACGTTGGTAATTAATGGCTCAATGTATCTAACTCATCCATTTGAGGTGTCAAGAATGTAAACTTGTTATTAACCACTTAGAGTCATCAATTGACAAATTTGACCTATACAAACGTAATTATATACTATATCACCATACCAATACAATTTGATTTAACAATAAAGATAAATTAAACCACAAAAATCTAAAGTTTAGACTTGAAATTACAACAAAAATATTTATTTAACTTTAATTAGGCTATAAACAATGTGATTGGATTAACAAATATAAGAACTAAATTTGGTATATATTGGACGATGAGTAAAATGTTTTTTGTACGAGGTCAAACTTCAAGAACCACATTTCACCCATATTTTTACTTGTTATATATATAATTTGGTAAGCTGATATATGTGATAAAAAAATCTAAATGGCGGAACATATTCCACCCGATCTATATAATTCGTTGAATAAAAAAATTTACATATATCCGAAATTTGAACGGAATGAGTATGATAGGGCTGACTTGAACTGACATGAATGTTGGATTGTAAGTTAATTATAATTATTTTTTTTCCAAAATTGTAATTACTGACATGCCGACTAAACGGCCTTAAAAAAACAAAGTTTAAATAACGATTTAGTAACAGTATTAAAAATAAATAAATGTTTCTCAAATATTGTAATGACTAATTATTAATTTTATAAAATATAGGAACCAAATATAATATATTTTTTTGTTAATAAAATGTAAAGGTACAAAAGATGTCTATTGGGGGTGAGGACCCAACACAAATAATATATTGGTACATAGATATGCTCCTACTGAATCAATCTGTAAGGGATAAAATATTGATTATAAACTTATTGTAATAGTAAAAAGGTAAAGTGATAGATTCTGAAAATACTGTAATAGGTAAAGTATTGCTCATAAATATATTTATATTGTAAAAAAAATGTTTATGAACATACTATAAGAAGTAAAATGTTTTTCTATTCTGTCCAATAAAATTTGAATTAGAAATCTCTAATTAATAGATGAAGTCGGCATGATATTCACGTGTGACATTGTGCGTCATTATAAAAAAAAAACGACATTGTGTGTCTTTACAATAATAAAGTATAAACAAAAGGACATTGTGCATCTTAAAAGAACATTGTGTCAGGGTAGAATTTAGGGATCGGCTATTGGTCTTTTTTTTGAAGATCAGCAATGGCCCAACTAAAGTTTAAAATCCATCAACTTTACATTGGGCTCATGAAGGACTTTTTTCATTAAGATTAACGAATCTTACCGGTCTATTGTGTTCCAAAAGATTTTGGGCCACGTTGTGTTACAAACCTAAATAGAAATCAGTACGTGCGATATGTAAAAGGATCTTGGCTACAAAACAAAAAAAAAATGTAAATTATTCTTTTGCTAACTGAACTTGTACCTTTTTTGGGTGCATAGAACTTGTACATAACGTGCAAATTGCCAACTAATAGGCTTTAGAGTTTAGATATCTTGAAATAACATGACAAAATATAAAAATGTATTTAAAAATGGGAGGAGAATTGATCCAAATTGGGTGTGAATTGATCCAAATGAGAACCCATGTGTTGGGTCGTTACATGTTGGGTCGAATTTGTTCAATCATACCCAATCCACTTTTATTAAAGTCACTTTTTAAGATCCAACCCAATACATTGTAGGGAGGGTCGATCTTCTACTGTGAATTGCGTTTTCGGTGATGAACTAAGTTTGAGTTCCTCTAAAGACACCTCCTTATGAAGACTTTAACTTTATTGTTTGCGGTTTGAAATTGCAAAAATAATTTTATATTAAAAAATTCAATCCGCTTGTGAACGCATGTCCATGTCCAAAGACCATTCCTAATAAATTCATCATTTCTATACACATTACACCATAATTCATAACTACAAACATAAACTAAAGTCTCACTTAATATCAAACACTTAACTGGTTTATCCAATCAATTTCATAAACATTTGGCAAAAAAAATCAACGTAATAAGCTATGTTAGATGGGGTGGTCATTATAAAATCTACATATACCCTTTAATTTCAAGTTTTCAACTCACATTCACAAAATATGGGGAAAAAAAATAATCTGCCAAAAATTGTATAATAGACCATGATTACTAACTCGTGATGACTAAATGATATATTTTTATTTTTGATGATGGGTCAGCAGTTAATTCATGAGTCAAAAAGTAAGATTCAACCCAACTCATCTTTGTTTTGGTCAAAATGACTCGTGGGTATGAAAATATTTAACCTAAACCCATGACAGGCTAAATTCCAATCTATATATATTATATAATTTGAATGCAAATTAGGTTATTAATTAGTAGTCATGTCAGCAGTCTGAATTCTTATTCGTTTTCTAATTTTATTTAGGGTTTAGAGTGAAGTCCCACTGCTTTTTCCATTTCGTTCTTCCTCCGTTTCTTCGACACATTCTGTCATTCTCTATCGTTACTCCAGTCGGCCATTACTTCCTCGACGTTTCTCGGTTGAAGGAACGGTTACAGTTTCACCCTCCATTACTCTGAACGGTTCCTCTTCCATTTCTAATAGCTTTTATTCTGAACGGTTCCTCTTTCGTTTCTAATAGCTTCAGATATTTCCATAACAGTTTTCCTTTGAGAAGACCGCCTCTGCTTCCTCCAATTTCTTGGTGAGATTTGCTGTGAGTGCCTCCTTCAATTTCTGACGCTTCCTCATGTTGCATACATTCATGTTTCAGTCATAAACCTAGGAAAATTTGTTCAAATGCCCTCCTCCAAAGGGCATTTGTAAATATGCCCTGTCTAGCTGCTATTAGCAGCTTCGGACCGGGTCGAACCCGATAAACCGGTACCGGTCTGACCCCAAGAGTAAAGAACACTTTTTTTTTAAGAAAATATAACTGAGTGCAGCTGTACTCAAACTCAAGACTTACACTAGAAACGCTGACGCACTACCACCAAACTACAAGCTAGAATATTGACAATATAACAGATAAAAATATTTTATTTAGAATTCTAAATTCTATTTAATCAATGGAATGGAACCGGGTAAAGGGCAGAGGAAATGTGTTCATGGGATCCGTTTGTCAGGTTCCCCCATCCCGCGGTTTTTTTTTTTTTTTTTCACTTTTTACATCTATTAATATTCACTAAATTCAAATTTACTACTCCAAATTCAATGAAAATCGAAAGTTAGCGTCTTTATAACGTAATAAACAATGTGCTATTTTTTTAAATTTATTCTAGTAATTTCCAGAATTAATGTTTTCATCACCGATTGGTGTTATACTTAAATTAATGTTTTCATTTTTTAAAACTTAAATTTGGAGCAAATCTAATTTTTTAGAAAATGCTCAAAAAAATCTTTTTTTTTTTTTTTCCGAATTGTCAAGTATTAGTAAAATCCAATACCGAAAACGGTGCCTAATTTGAAGTCCGGTAATAGATTTTTTGAACATTCTAACAAATAAGATTTACTCCAAATTTGGGTTTAAGGGGGGGTATAACACCATTTGGTGATGGAAACATTAATTTTCGAAATTACTAGAATAAATTAAAAAAAAATAGCACATTGTTTATTACTAATAAAGACGCGAACTTTCAATTTTCATTGAATTTGGAGTTGTAAATTTGAATTTAGTGAATATTAATAGATGTAAAACGCGAAAAAAAAACCGTGGGATGGGTGAACCCGCAAATTTGGAGTAAATCTTATTTGTTAGAATGTTCAAAAAATCTATTACCGGACTTCAAATTAGGCCCCGTTTTCGGTATTGGATTTTCTAATACGTGACAATTCGGAAAAAAAAGAAGAAGATTTTTTTGAACATTTTCTAAAAAATGAAATTTGCTCCAAATTTAGGTTTTCCATTCGATGATGAAAACATTAATTCTGGAAATTACTAGAATAAATTTAAAAAATAGCACATTGTTTATTACGTTATAAAGACGCTAACTTTCGATTTTCATTGAATTTGGAGTTGTAAATTTGAATTTAGTGAATATTAATAGATGTAAAAAGTGAAGAAAAAAAAACGCGGAATAGGGGAACCCGACAAACGGGTCCCATGAACACATTTCCTCTGCCCTTTACCCGGTTCCATTCCATTGATTAAATAGAATTTAGAATTCTAAATAAAATCTTTTTATCTGTTATTTTGTCAACATTCTAGCTTGTAGTCCTGAGTTCGGGTCCAGCTGCACTCAGTTATATTTTCTTAAAAAAAATTGTTCTTTACTCTTGGGGTCAGACCGGTAACGGTTTATCGGGTCAGACCCGGTCCGACCGAAACACTGGGTCTAGCTGCTAATAACCGCTGGACGGAGGCGAGCTGGCGCCAGTTGGGTCATTTCAGCCAGCTCGCCTAACAGCCGGGCCGCAGCTGGACAGGGCATATTTACAAATGTCAATCAAGTTCTCTTCTCGAAGTTGTCAAGAAGAAAGATAAGGCTCTTACAGGTTTAATTCTTCTTCTCTCATCGTGCTTTATGAATTACACCTATTCACATTGGCTACAAAAGTTTCCCGCAATGGCAACTTGGCCAAGCCTTTAATTCGGAAGAATATCTTTTTCCCTGGGATTAGCAACTGATTCTATCGTGCATTTGGATATCATCCCCTCTTAATTTTTAAATTGCAGTTGAAATTATATGGGAGAAAGGGATCAGTACCAATTGCATTTTTCAGGTCCAAAATCTACGCATTGAAACAATGATGAAAACTGTTCTGCCTGCATTTGAAATGAATATGTAACTGCACAGATGGAAAAACTCCAGGTTTAATTTTTGGTGCTCAATGATCATAATTAGATTTCTTCTATTGATTAGCTTTATCCATCTTTTTATACGTAGAGCCTATCTGCTGCTGCTGAAGCATAAAAAGTACTCCCGAGCTTTGTGAGTAGAAGATGTCCAAATTAACGTTGCTTCTGAATATACCTAAGGAATTTTTTATGTTAATGTATCAAAACAGGATTTGGCCTAGGGCTGTCAAATTTACCCGCGACCCGCAAACGACCCGTTCACGGGTCGGGTCCGGGTGACCCCAAACACGCCAACGGGTCATTTACGGGTCAACCCGTTAATGACCCGTTGAGGCCGGGCCGGGTACGGGTTTAGGGCAATGACCCGTACCCGACCCGTGACCCGTGTAAATATCGTTTTTTTTTTTTAATTTTAATTTTAAATTCCTAAATTCAAATTTAATTCTAAATTTCTAAATTCTAAAACACTTCAGGTAGACTGCTTAACTGCACAAACATAATTAGCAATTTTCCGTATTTTTGTTCATCACGTGACCCATTTCGTCCAAATTATAAATAGAAATCCTAATGAAACTAACAATTTGTAAAAATATGAAACTTGTACTACCAAAGTATATTTTAAAGAAATTAGCAATCTATTCAAAGGATAATTAGCATTCTGTATTTGTAGTAAATCTGAATTATATAACAAATCGATTTCTCAACGGTTAAATTAGTCATAGACTCATATAGTCATATTGAGATTTATGCCTGATCTTATAGCTAAGAAATCTACTAAGTCGACTTCATTTTAACCAAATACATTATCAAATGGCTACCTTAGTTCAAGTATCTACAAATGGCTATCTCCATTAAGATTTTCGTATAATTTAATGAAATGGTTACGTTACATATCCAGCACGTAGTGAAAAAAAAAAAAAAAAAATTTGCTAGCACATATGTTTAACCCGGGTCACGGGTCAGACCCGGGTCAACCCGTGACCCGTGACCCCGGGTACGGGTCTGCGACCCCTGACCCGTGGTGACCCCCGGGTCAATCACGGGTCGGATGGTCGGTGACCCGCGGGTCACGGGTCACGGGTTGTGACCCGTTGACAGGCCTAATTTGGCCATACCGGAAGTGTTTCTTTTAACGTCTATTAAGCACTTAAATCATTTTAATTCTCATAATTTCTTAACTTAACTTAACTTTGCTTTGTTTTTTTCTTTCTTCATGTTGACATCTGCATATTTCTCTTTAAAATCATGTTTGCCAATGGAAAGCAATAAGCAAATTCACATTTTTATTTAATTCTTCGATGTTCTTGATTCTAGATGTCGAGCATGTATTAGTATTAAATTCTACTAATACATAACATAAAATATACCCAATTTTCAGGTTAGTAAGCACTCCCTTTTATGAATGACGAAAATGTAAGCCTTTTAAATTATATATATCCAAGGTCACCATTTTTTCTGGTTCTTTTTGTTTTTATTTTGATCTTTTTTAAAAAAAAAATTACAGACATGAAGTAATTGTTTTAACTTCTATACATATAGCCATTAAAGACGAGAGTCGATGAGATAGAGAAGATGAATGCAAAATTTTCTGCTGCAGTTGAAGGAATCAATCTCAAGCGGTGTAAAAAGAGTGAGGTAATATATGTAGAACATATATTGTTTCATTTTCATAAAAGATGAAAATACAGCATCTAATTTCATTCAATAAGTTTTAAGTTTAATTGGTAATTTTTTTATTTGGGACCATCATGTTTTAGAAAGTAGGGTAATATTATACTATCTTTTCTTCATTAAGAATCCTGGTTTTAGCAATTGACTGTATTTGTTGGGGGTTCATATTGTTGTTTGTGACCTCCGCGTAATCCCCTTTATTTGCTGGGGGGTTTATATTGTTGTTTTTGACCTCTGTGTAATCCCTTTATCGTGTGTTATGAATTACAACTAGCAATGGATATTGATTTGTTTCCATAAAATTTAGTAATTCACACAACAAGGTTTTCATTGATCATGATTCATTATTATATATATGATAGTTTTGCTTTTTTATTGAAGCTGCAAAACTTCATTATATAAAGGTACTTTTGTGACTCCATTTCTTATTTCTTACTTTTGTTGCTACTATCGATATTATCTAAGACTATTTTTGTTTTGCTAAAATTTATCTAAGACTATTTAGTTTGTGAGGTCTTTTGTTCAATGGCATCATAGCTTTGTTCTTATATTAATTCATTTGATGTGAATACAGTGGTTCAATGGAGAGAAGTGGCTCTACCGTCAAACTATTTAGAGAATAATGTGAATCCAAGTATTAGTTAAGCTCGCACTGAATGAAAATAGTTTGAATGCTTCAAAACCATATGAATATTTTAATCGAATTTGTAATATTTTTTGGCCAAGAATCGAATTTGTAATTACTATTGTTTGTAATATAATAGAAACTCACAAATAACTATTACAGAAAATATTAAATCTCGCGCAATGCGCGGGGAAAATACCTAGTATTTGTATAGTTCGAGGCAGATCCAGGACCATGCATGTGTCACTCTGTCAACCAGGTTTATGTCGGAGTCAGACATATGTTATTTCTGGGTTTTAATTAACTTTTTATTATATTTTTCATCACATGTATTAGATTTTAAAATTTAGTAGGTGAATTTTGGGAATTTTATATATAAAAATGGATAAATTGCATTTAGAAGCATGTAATTTGACATTTATTCCAGATTTAGCAAAAAAAAAAAAAAATCAAGTTAATTTTGAAAATAGTCAATTAATATTAAACTCATTCCAGATTCAGCCACTATTTAAAATTCTGTTAGTTTGGCTGTTAAGCGGTGATATGTCACTGTTAGTTGTGAGTATGACATGAAGTCTAAATGTCACCTTAGATTTCCACATCATTTGAATTATTAAGTATCAATAATGGGTTAATCTAATAATAATTTAAAAAAAAAAAAAAAATATATATATATATATATATATATATATATATATATATACTTTTGAATTAAAAGATTAACAATGCTTTAATTTAAAAACTTTTTAATGAAAAATGCTCTACTTATGGATTAGAATTTTTGGGATTGAAATTAACTAACTACTTATAATTCTTAAAAAATACTAATAGTTCAATATATATTATGTTCGACTTAAAATAGATCAAACCAAGACAAAATTACGTCATTTACAATGCACTTGCAAAATATTCACACTAGTCTGACATACATTATAAATTAATGCAGTTCTAAGTCGTTTTTTTAAAAATATTTACTCGAAAGCTAAAAACTAGAAACCCACAAATATAAACTATATGATTAAAGTGAAAAAACGCAACTAGAGTCACAAGTCACAACCACCTTATCCACCATGAACTTTCACCTATTACATAACCACTCATGTAATTTTCTGTTGTTTTCGATTTAATGGATAATTTAACCACCCAATAAAACTTTAAAGTCGCGATATGACAATACAACTAATTATCAATGTGATGTGGTGATTGAAAGTGATGTTTATGGTTCATATCATACTTAGTTAACCATGATACATCAATGTTTAACGATTAAGCTAACGCAATTTGAAAAATTGGCTAAATCTAGATCAGGTTAAATAAAATATGCATGTTTTTGTAATTAATTTGTTTTTTTTTACTAAATCTGAAACAAGGATCAAAGTAGGGCTGAGTATGGGACGGATGGGTGGGCTATTTCTAAAATATGGCCCAAGCCCTAAAACTAGGGCCACTTAATGGATGTCTCGAGCCTTAGCTAGTAGGAATAGGCCCGCCCGCCACGGACCTACATGGACTAGGGACAAATGGGACAACCCCAAATTCCCATCCAAGTTAAAAAAAAAAAAAAAAATCATACTCAATTTACTTAAACCATAACTAAACACAGAACAACAACAAAGTTCAACACATACCACAAAGTTCACTATAAAACACCAAAATCACTCAAACATTTTGTCACTTGTAAGAACACCAAGTTCAACACATAACTTGGTTCTCTAAAATAGTTCACCAAAGACCTCAAAACTAAGTTTTATCAAGACTCTAACACAAAGTCACCAACAATTCTGACATAACAAGTTATAAATGCAAATCTCAGATCAAATGGAACTTCAACCTGAAATATCACTAAAGTTAACTTAACTAACTATAGTTTATAGCTGATTAGTTAGCAAAAAGGGACGGGACGGGTCTTTTGGGACTTCGTAAAAAAGCCCTAATCCTAGCCCTATCCCTAGTTGAGAAGAAAAGTCCCGCCCATTAGGGCTTGGGCACATTTTTGGGACGGGCTTTTCGGAACGGGTTAGGACGGGGCGGACGGGATTTTAAGCCTCTTGGGATATTTGCTCACCCCTAGATCAAAGTACAGGCTTTTTTATGCTTTTTTATGTTATTTATCTATATAAAATTGAATTTGTTTTTTCATGGTAGCAAAACTTTAAGATATTTTTAAAGTTTCTTAGTTGGAAATCTAGATGAAATTAGCAAATTACTCGTACTGATAAATTCAGTTAGTAATTTGAGGCGAAAAAATTACACATAATTTAATCTTTAAATAGAAAAAATTTATTTATTAACACGGATGTATAGCTACAGCATCAGCATCTCTATCTCACACAAATATAAGAATCGGTGAGAGAGAGTCCACACCATTTGAGAGAAACTGTAAATTGCTCATTTACGTCGGTGCCAGGGAATAATTGCTCCTCTATTTAATATTTAACTTGCAATTGTCATTTTCAAATGAAAGTGGGCCAGTAAGGCCGAAAATGAAAGTGGGCCACTGGCTAAAAAAAATAAAATGAAAGTGGGCCCAAATGGATTTTTTAGTTTATATTTATTTTTTAAATTCACGGATAGAATTTGAAGCAGTTACAGTGATTAGATGGATGTAATTTGCGATATCATCTCACGTTACTTTTCATATGATTTTGTTTATCAGATTCAACAATGTAATGTATATTATAGTATGAAGTCCATTGTAATTGTTAACTTTAATGAGATATTATATCAAAGATTACAAAGTGTTATTTTATTATTTATTTATTAAATAGATAAGTATTTTGTATGATCTTTATAATTTATTTTGTTGTTTTTTTATCTACTTCATAAAGTATTATTATAATAAAACATAATTCACATAACGTTCGTACAAAATAGGTAAAGTCTTTTTCGTAACATTTTTTTATATAATTGTTTTATAAAACCACAAAGAATGTTTCAATATATAGAATATTAATAGTTATGCGAATTTAGCATTAATATTTGTTTTTTTATAGTTTATGAATACACTATAAGTATTGAATACAAAATATAAAGTTTAAAAAGTAAATTAAATATTCTCATCTGGCAAAAATAAAAAGATATTCTCAAAATAATATTCGTTTAAATCTTATCATATTAAAATATATATATATCATACTCTCATATAGATTGATATAATAATAAAGTCATATTACAAAGCATACCAAATAATCTAATTTAATATTACACTTCATAGGACAACCAAACACTTTAATCTAGTATTACATTACTTAGTTCACATTAATTGTAATCTCATATTTTAAAGTAATCTCACATTAGTTAGTCTAAATGCCCCTTAGCATCAACAGTAATTTTACATAAATTGTATTTATCCCATCGTAAAATAGAATCAATCAAGGGTTAGGCCATTGTTTGACTCGGGGGCAAATGATGGATATACGCCCGATTTGAGCCCGTTTCAGTTCGGACTTAGTTGCCACGTCAACCCCGCACACAATTGAAAATCGAAATATTGACCCGAACGCGCCACCTGCGAGAGAAAACGGTCCGGACGAGAAAAAAAAATGACAGTCCAGACCGTAACTAGTCCAATCCTAGCAAACTAGGATTTGACTAGTCCGATCCTAGCATGCTAGGATAGGACTAGTCCTATCTTGACAACCCTCCGGACTAACTAGTCGTCCGACCGAGGGGTTTTCGACGACCCGACCAATTATCGTCCAGATTATGCCTTCAAACGGCTCGTCGACGCTCCGTACATGCAACTTTTTCACAACACTTTGAACTCTCTCATGCTTATAAGGATTTAAACCTTTCAGTATCTACTAAGAAAGTACGTTTAGGGATTAATGATGTCATTAGCCGCATTAATCCCCCTTGAGGCCTATATATAGAGCCCAAGATTTCTCATTCTACACATTATGAACTTTGAAACAATTGAGTTCTGCCTTTTCTCTAATTTCTCTCTTTAGAAATAATACTGTACTCATTTAAGCATCGGAGAGGGTTCTCGGGATCCACCCCCGGCTTATCCTTCGTGCATGTTCGCAAGGAAACGGTTTACGAGAAGAACACAAAGAAACAGATTACGAGAAGGATACAAATGAACAGATTACGAGAAGGGAGAAACATAATATCTGTGGGATCAACGCTCGGGTTCGACATTTCGAAACCCCAACGCGCACGTCCTAACATTTAGTCTTTAGAATTCTCAAATGACTTTAGTATTAACCACACACATAATTTTTAAGAAGTTAGTTGTCGTCAAAATATATATTCTTTTAAATCTTATCATATTAAGATATAATATATTCTCATATATATATATATATATATATATATATATATATAATAATAATAATAATAATAATAATAATAATAATAATAATAATAATAATAATAAAAAAAGTCACATTACAATGCACATTACAGCATATACAAAACACTGTAATCTGACATTACATTCCACATTACAGCACAACCAAACACTGTAGTCTAACATTACATTACGTAGTCCATATTACTTGTAATCTCACATTTCAAATGTGCATTGTATTACGTCCAAACTTCATTCAACGTAATGTGAGATTACATGCAAAAACGGATGTAATGTGAGATTACGTCCAACATTACGGAGTGTTATTATTTTATTATTATTTACTAAATAGATAAATTATTTTGTATTATTTTTATAGTTTATTATGTTGATAATATTTTTATTGTTATTAGCTTTTTATTTTTTAGATACTTCATAATTCATTATTATAATAAATAATAATGCACATGATGTTCGTTTAAAATGAGTAAGTCTTTTTTGTTGTATTTTTTTTATGAAAATTATCTTATAATATTATATATAATGTTTTAATCAATAGAATTTCAATAGTTGTGCGTATTGAGTTTAAATATTTAGTCTTTAGATTTCATAAATGTCTATAGTATTAATCACACACATAATCCTTAAGAAGTTAGTTATTGTCAAAATATATGTTCGTTTAAATCTTATCATATTAAGATATAACATACTCTCATATAGATTAATATAATAATAATAATAATAAAGTCACATTACAATGCACATTACAACACACACCAAACATTATAATCTAACATTACACTCCACATTACAGCACAACCAAACACTGTAATTTAACATCACAAGTAATCTCACATTACGTCTTACATTACTTGTAATCTCACATTTTAAGTAATCTCATATTACGTCCACCCAAACGCCCCTTAGAATATAACGTTATATCCCTATGAAGAAAAAAAAATATACCTTTTTCATCACTAACTAATGTTCCACACTCTAGAGATAATAATAAATAAATAAAAGAATAAAAAATCAAATCAAACAACCACCAACTAACACAAGAATTGGTTGATGGAAAAGGAACCAAACGTAATTATTGATCCTCATCTAACCTGATATGGATCGATAAAAATAAGCAATTAGTTTTTTTTTTTTTTTTTTTTTTTTTTTTTTCGTGTGGTCTTTGGAGGGTTCGGGTTATATTCATAATGTATTTGTTTCACACTTATAATGTATTTGCTTCACACTTAGACTAATTTTCATTCGTACTAGATCAACCTTAAAGAGTAAAGTGTTGGTCATAAGTATTTTTTTCATTTTCATAGTCATTAGCGTGGAATTGAAACCTTAACATTTTATTAAGAAATAAAACGCTGAATAACTAAACTATATTACATCTTTATACCAATACCAATATAAAATGTGAGAGTTGTCCTCACCCCCAAAAGGTACCTCTTGAACATTTTTATTTTTATTATATATATATATATATATGTTATATTTAGTTCCCATATTTTTTATTTTATTATATACATATATGTGTTATATTTAGTTCCCCTATTTTTATAAAATGGCGATTAGTTTTTTTTTTTTTTTTATTTTTTTATTTTTTTTTTTTTATCTTTGAGACCTGTCTATTTATCTTTACTATTACTAAAAAAACCATTTAATTACATTTTCTTATTTTTAATTTTTTAGGTCTCTTAATTGGTGGGTCACCGTAGTTATTATTAATTTCTCCATCAAATATACATATCAATTAGAGTCAGCATGCATTTAATAGGGGCAAATGTCAGGTAGATGTATTTTTTCATTCACTATATAACCGATTTGGGGATGTTCCGCTTGTTAACATATCAAATAAATTAGTCACTTGCTAACTCAAATAACATATCAAATATGAATCAAACGTGGTTCTTGAAGTTTGACTTTACATATAACATGTTACCCAATGTTTAATACTTATTGACTCGAACTATCGATTTAATTATTGCATTCGTAAATTCATTCATATTAGGTATCTCTTAATTGGTAGTTGAATAAATAGTTAAGTTGAATTCAAGTATAAACTTTAGACATTAATATTTTTAAAAAATTGATGATTTAGTCCCTACAATATTTGAGTATTACTAAAACTTTCATTAGATAAATTGCATTAACTTTTTTGTTAAGGTCACTTAACTGACATATTACATTATTATCACTAACTTATTAATACAATATACCTATAAATTTGAGCCACCCATAAAGTATGATATACTATACTCGTGCAAACTTCGAGTACATGTTGAGATTTTTTTTTGTATCACATAGATCAGTCACTTGTCAAATCATATCAATTGTCAAAATATGGGTCAACCACGGTTCTTGAATTTTGACCTTTTACGGATAACCTGGTATTCATCGTCCAACATTTAGGTTCTTGAATCATTAATTTAGTTCTTCCGTTTGTCAATTAAATCAAATTGCGTACAACCTAATTAGTAGTTAAATAAGTAATTGACATAAAATCAAGTATAAACTTTAGAATTTAATGAATTGAAATTTCCTTTAGCATTAAATCAATTTTTGTTGGTATTATGATATAAAATTGCATGAAAAGTGTATAGTTACGTTTGTATAGGTCAAACTGCTCCACCGAAAACTCTAAGTGGTTAATTGCGGGCTTACATTCTTCACTCCTCAAGTTGATAAATAAGATACAACTTTTTCGTTAATAACTCACGTCATGCTCAATCCAACTCATTATTAGTTATAACAGTAAATTAGTATCGTAATTTAAAAAAATAGTTAATTTTTTACTTAATTATCATTTTCTATTTTTCCCGTTATGAATTACTTTGTGTCGGTCTTTTCGATCACAGATTCATTTTTCGCAACCCCTAAACTTGGTCATGTATTAATTACATAATATCATATTAAAAAACTGAAGATAAATTATATATTTTAAAACTTAGACGATTTATGCGCGTGCAACGCACGCGTTAATAACTACTTATTAAATAAGCAATTAGTTGATGCACCCATCTATATGTATCTATCCCTTCAACTAAACTCCCACCTCTAAACTTTAATCGCATCTCCAATGCAATTTCCATTCACTCCTTTACTTTATCCCTTTTCCTTTTCTTTTTCCTATGCCGTGATGTGAAGGCGTGAATGATCCGATAATTAATTAATATAATAAAAAAAATTAAAAAATTATATATATATATATATATATATATTTATATATATATATATATATATATATATATTTGTTGTACTTGTGTACTCTTGCATAGGATTTTAACAACGGTTTCAATAGATAGTGGATACTACCATGATACACTATTATATTCTGACACTGGGTTAATTATTAAATGGGTTAAATGTCCTTTTAGTACCACATGTTTGCAAAAATTACACTGTTTATACCATTAGTATTTTTTTGTACCGAATAGGTACCATATGTTTCCAAACCTTACTGTTTTGGTACTTCCGTTACCATTCCGTAAAAAACGGCCGTTAAAAGGCATGTGCCATACACGTGAGCAGCCCAAAGCTTTCAATTTTGTTACAATTTAGTCCATCTAGTGCATCCTTAACTTTTATTTTCTTCAATTTAGTCCTAAAATTTCAAATCCAAACCATTTTCCCAAATTGACCTAGCCGGACCTAGCCATGGGCTAGGTCCGACCCTGGGTCGGGGTCACCAGACCCAGGCGACCCTGACCCAGGGTCGGACCTAGCCCTAGGCTAGGTCCGGCTAGGTCAATTGGGACCTAGCCCTAGGTCCGGCTAGGTCAATTTGGGAAAATGGTTTGGTTTTGAAATTTTAGGACTAAATTGAACAAAATAAAAGTTAGGGATGTATTAGATGGACTAAATTGTAACAAAATTGAAAGTTTTGGGCTGCTCACGTGCATGGCACATGCCATTTAACGGCCGTTTTTGACGGAATGGTAACGGAAGTACCAAAACAGTAAGGTTTGGAAACATATGATACCAATTCGGTACAAAAAAATACTAATGGTATGAACAGTGTAATTTGTGCAAACATGTGGTACCAAAAGAACCCTTAACCCTTATTAAATTACTAGTTTGACGTTTTTGATTTTTTGACAAATGGTTAACAAAATGTTTTTACAATTTAGTAGCTCATGTTAATTTGTGAATAAATTGGTAGATTTATCAAATGTTCCATCATATGGACAAAATACGTCATGTAATTATATTTATATTTATCTAATATAATTGGGCTAAAGAGTTTTTTGGTGTCACATGTTTAACCACCGTTGATTTTTGGTGTCATAAGTTTTATTTTATAGGCTTTTAGTGCCATATATTTGAAATGTTGTATGTTTTTTGTGTTTCTGTTAGTCTACAGTTAGTTTGACCGTTAAATACTTTTATTTTGTTATTTATAATCCTAAGAATTAATATTTAGAATTTAATCATTATAGTTTGCTCCAGTCACCGCCCATGGCCTCCGGCCACCACCCACCACCACCTAAGCCGGCAGCCAAGAATTAGAGCCAGCGGCCATGAAACGGACCGGCCACCACCAATTAGGGACGGCCACCACCCCAATTGGTGGTGGCCGACCTAAATTGGTGGTGGCCATTGCAATCGGGGCCAGCCGCCACCAATTTGTGGTGGCTACAGCCTTAATCAGAGCCGACCACCACCAATTGGGGCCACTGACCCGATTTGGGCAACAAAAGGCTCCAATTCGGGGCGCCCTGGCTCCAATTGAGCCATAGAGGGTTCAATCGGAGCCCTATGTGGCTCTGGTCGGGGCTCCATGGCTGAGAACGGAGCCACATAAGCATCTGACTGAGCTCTATGTGGCTCAATCAGAATCAAGTGGCCTCGATCTGGAGCCCTATGGCTCCAATTGAGCCACAGATGGCTCAGTCAGAGCCCTCTTTGGCCCAAATCAAGACCGGCGGCTCCAAGCGGCGGTCGGCCCCGATTAGGGTTGTAGCCACCGCCAATCGGTGGTGGCCGGCCCCAATTGGTGGTGGCCGGTCCGTTTCATGGCCGTCGACTCTGATTCGTGGCCGCCTGCGGCCTTGGGTGGTGGCTGGAGGTCTTGGGCGGTGACTGGAGCAAACTATAGGGACTAAATTGTAAATATTAATTTTTAGGAATATAAATTTGAGGACTAAATTGAACAAAATAAAAGTATTTAACGGTCAAACTAACTGTTGACTAATGGAAACACGAAAAACAAACAACCTCCCAAACATATGGCACCAAAAGCCTACAAAATAAAACTTATGGTACAAAAAACCAACAGTAATTAAACATGTGGCACAAAAAGACCTTTTAACCCAATATATGTATTTGATGTGATGTTCACAAATACTAAAATTAGAAAATAATGTGTACAAATAATAATTTTTTTATTGATCAATTTCATCAATTATCTTTCTTAGTTTTTGTAGCATTGTACACATATCCATCTTGGATGGGCTCTAAACTCTCACATTGCACTAAAATAACCATTTTTTTTTCTTTAAACATTTTTTTTCTTCACAAATGTTACAAATGTTACAACCGTTTCTTGATGATAATTAATATGAATAAAAAGTTGTTATGCAGCATAAAAAAACCGTTCTATGTACATTCTTGTTCACATTGATATCGAGCCCTTAACTTTCCATTAGACGATCTCCCATCCGATTTCCTTCGACTTCGCTTTCCTACATCGTCTTCGTTATCTAACTTTCTCATCCTAAGACTCTTTTTCTGATTGTTTCCATATGTTTATTATTATTATTAGGGTTAATAACTAAAATACTGTCCAAGGTTTACCCAATGTTAAAATTAGGTGTCTGAAGTTTCAAATGTTAAACTGTAGTGTCCAAGGTTTAAAATTTGTTAAAATGTGGTGTCTCGATGTGATTACTTTAAATAAGTCAATTCTGACAAAACCGTCTGTCAAATTCGAGCTCCCATACACATTCCATTCTCGTCATCTTGCCGGGACCGTCACCTACGAAGTTGGCCATATCCGTGCAAGTAAACCTCGCTTTGCTGTCATTGGAAAATGACACCACACCACTCTTCTAGAAACTTTTTTTAAAGTTCAACTTTTAGGTGAAATTTGACAATTCAAACCCTTATTATTATTATTATTATTTTCTCGGATCGGAACTTAACTTGTTCATTCAGCCGTTGACTTTTGTCATCCAGCCATCACGAGCCTCACTGGAACCTCTGCTCCGCTGCCCAGACCATTCGTCCATCAGCCGTCATCGTCGTATTCACAGTTTCGTTCATGCCGTCGTTGATTTCCTCATGTTTAATGCTCTATTTGCAGTTTTCATTCTTGGGGTATAGCACCTGACTTCATAATGTTATCTATGTGTATACACTGGCGAATCTAGAGCCTCGATAATAGGATACGCTATCTAGGAAAAAAATTGCGAAGTTTTAACAAAATTTTTTGAAAAAATAAATAAATTATGTAAAATATGTAAGATGTATTAAAAAAATTATTTTTTGATACTAACATGTTTTAAAATATACATATTTCAAAACGATGATAATTAATACTTTATTCAATTATTTATCCAAAATTGTCGTTAAATATATTTCAAAAGTACAAATTTAATAAGTACTTTTCGAAGTATCACAACTAAACCATATTTGTTTATACAAATGTTACAATTGAGTCCAATCAGACCAGTACCGATTGCGTAGCAGTTGAGTTTTAATTGATTCATGACACTATTGTAACACTAATATAATTTATTTGGTCTTGATTTCGATATTCATAAAAGTATTCATTTACTTTGTAAATTTAAAATGTATTTACAATTTTGGACGGAAGATTAAAAAGAAGTATCGATTACCATTGTTTTGATACATTTGTACATTTTAAAACATACTGGTACTAAAAACAAATTTGTTCAAAAATATTGTATGATTAAATATTTTTTTCATTATTGGACTTCTAGTATTATACTAGATTAGAGTAACTATGACTCATAATCTAGGAAAAAAGAAGCGAATAATAAAATTTACAACTGTATACTCTTCATGTAAAAAAAACTCAAACCTTAAAATTGATGAGATTTTCTTTTGGATTGATTGAATGAGAGTTGAGTGTAACAAAATAATAATAGGGTCTTACAACTTAATAACGGGGTCTTCGTGTCTTGCACGAAATAATTTAGGTCTTATACTCAAATAATGTGGATCTTAGTGTCTTGCACGAAATAATGTGGATCTTACATTTAAATAATAGAGATCGGGGTATATTTTTGTTCAGAAATAAACCTAAATTACCACTAAAAATACTCGATAATGGGTTACGTTCGTAACCCATTTTCAACATACATCCGCCACTGTGTGTATATAATATATTCTATATACGTGACATGCTTTAATTTAATTAGTTTGATATATGAATGGGTTGAAATCTCAAATAGATTAGATTTTGAAATTTATTTCCAAACTAGGCTTGTTCATAAACTAATTCTCAAACTATGTTTATTTTATCCTACGTGGCAGCCATATCACTCAAATACATTATTTTAATCATTTATGTTTTTACTTTATATCATAAAGTTTACATTGTGTTACAAATGAATCCAAAATAAAAATAAAACAAGGGAATTTTTTTTGAAAAAATAAAAAAGATTAAATGCAATAAATATAAAACAAAAATTTGAAAGAAAACAAAATACTTAAGGTACCATGATGTAAAAAAATGTCAAAGATATAATTTATTAAAAAACGAGTGATATAAAATGTAAATAAATTAAATATTTGATATTTTTTTAAGTGTGAAAAAAAAATGAAAGCTTCAATAAGCCTTAAATAAAACATGTTGATTTTATAAAAATATATAAAATTAGTGACTAAAAAAATGAAGGATAAACTAATTTAAATTTGAAAAAGCAATATAATAAATTTAAGAATGTATTCTAGTTAGTATCCTTTTTATCTATTTCTTATTATTTGACTGATTTTTGTATTGTACCATATTTTCTTAAAAAAAAATCATATGATTTTTAAATTTGAATTTTAAATTTTAAATAGTTTTTATGATTAAATTTTATAAGCATCTTTGTCTTTTTTTCGATGTGAATTTACCTTAAGTATTATGTTTTGTTTCCAATTTTTGTTTTATATATTTTCATTTAAAAATTTTAATTTTTCAAAAAAAAAATCTTTATTTTATTTGTACTATTTTTATTTTGGGTTCATTTGTAACATATTATAAACTTTAGGATAAAAAATATTAAAATAATATATTTATATGATGTGGCTGCCATGTTGATATACTAAGCCTCAAACTAGTTTCTGAACAAATATAGTTTGAGAATAAGTTTTGAAATTTAAGATATTTTGAGATTTCACCCATTTTGAATGTCAGTGAGTTTCGTGTTATATAATTTTGTTCACTAATATTAATTACTTAGTGATGGATATACGCATGATTCGGGCTCGGTTTTAAATTATTCGGACCTCGTACATGCACGAAACCCACGAAAAACCCGATTTCGAGCTAACCCGGGGAAACCGGGCAAGTCGCAAACTTGCCCGGCACCCCCGGGGGCTTACCCGGAATTTTCGGGTAAGCCTAGGCTTACCCGGAATTCCGGGTAAGCTTTGCACCCCGGGGGTGTCGCGCACACCCCCCTTTTTTGTCCTGGATGTATACGGAGACCCGATTTTCAACTAACTCCTATACGTCGGGGACCCCCCGTTACAAGGCGCGCGCGTCCCGCTCGTGACAGCCGCCTGAGACGCGCGTCAGAGTCCTCTTCCCAAAGCTCTCCCCTACATCCCGGTTCACATTTCCACGTTGAACCGGGTCAAAACCGGCTTACGGTCCAAGGTTGCCTATAAATAGCCACCTTGGGGGTAAACATTTTCAAGTCACTTTGGGTGAGAATTGAGAAGAGCTCTGACCTCTCTCTAACTTTCTCTCTCTAGAACTGTCTAATGTTGACCGTCGGAGTGAGCGCACCAAGCACCTCCCCCTCTCCACGGGAGTTGCTCGGTAATGCTCCTCTTGCAGGTACGGACGGAAAGTCAGCGAGAGAGCCCGAAGGACTTAGTGCGATTTTGAAGACGAAGCCAAAGGCCCGTGCACGACCCTAGGAGACGGACTTGGCCCTAACAAGCTCGCACCCAACCCGAAGACATTGACAAGTTACTCAGCAGACAGCCCGCGTTAACTTGGTCGAAACACTTGGCGCCGTCCGTGGATCACCCACAAGACCAAAAGCATGGCAAGCAACGAGCAGCCACCGCCGACTAAGACGAAGAAAAGAGGACCAGGACGTCCAAGGAAAACTCCGGCCCCGGAGTCAAGCATGAGACCTCCTCCGCAGAGAGACCCCCCGCAGAGCCAAAGCGAGGCCTCAGTCGCCTCGTCTATGCCAACAAGAAGCGTACACTCTCGGAGTAACGCGCAAGGGGGCACACAGCAAACCGACGCTCCTCCAGGCTTCGCCCATCAAACCTTCAACACGCAGGAGCAACCATACGGAATGCCAAATGCTGGGGCATACAATCAGGCACAGGCTGCGCCTGCAGTCACCCCAGAAATGATGGCGGCACTCGAACAGCTGGTTCATCTGAGAGAGGCCCTGCGCAACTAAGGATACGGGGCGCCACCGCCCCCTCCCGCGCAACAAGCAAATATGCCCCCGCCACCAAGGCAGGCGCCTCCAGTGAATGCACCTCAGCAAAGAGGCCCTACAATCTCAAAATCCCCGACCTTTCACGGGAATGCACAGCAAAGCAGGCAGTTCCCCCAACAAGGGACAAGACAGGAGCTCTCGCACTCCCAAACACCCTACCAAGCAGGGCCATTCAATGAAGGAGCCTGGAGGCAGCCGTCTCAGACATTCCAGGGATATCAAGGTGGATATTCTCAGTACAACCCGACGCAGGCGCAATTTCCCCAACAAGGCGCAAGCATGGGACAAGAAGCATGCCCCCCAAATCAGGGTAACCCAGTTACCGAGTTGACGGAGGAGATGCTTGAAAAGCTGATTGAAAAGAAGATAAAGCAAAGGAAAATGAGAGGGATGAACACATTGGTGGACACCACATCCCACCCTTTCACTGACGAGCTGGTGTACAGTCGCGTCCCAGACACACTGTATAATCTAAGGCCGGAAAAGTACCGAGGCAAGGGAGACCCGATAGAGCATGTGCAGCAGCATGAAGCAATGCTTTTGGGGAGGACAGACAACCCTCACCACATAGCCATGACATTCCCCCAAACATTAGGCGGACCAGCTGCACACTGGCTCTTCTCCCTGCCAAAGAAGAGCATAGACTCATGGCAGTCCCTCAAAGAAAAGTTCATCCACCGTTACATGGGAGAACGTTCGATCATCAAAGGATCAAATGCCTTGGATGACGTCAAGCAGGAGTGGAATGAGTCCCTCGCAAGCTACTACATCCGGTTTAATCAAAACATCTCAAAAATTCAAACGAACATCGCAGAGATAGAAATCATCCATGCCTTTGTCAGAAACCTGGGTAGGCACGGGTACGACTTGGGCCAAAAGCTTTCTACAAGGCCGGTGGAAACAATGGAAGAACTCGTGGCAAGAGTAAAAGAGTACATTGATGCTGAGCACTACAAGATGACAGCCCGGGACAAGTGGGTTAAGCCCGGCAACAAGAAAGATGAGAGTAAGCCAGGCCCCCTGAAGCAGAACCAAACCCCCCAACAAAAACAGTGGACTCCGCCCCAGAAGAGAACATTCAACATTGAAGAAGACAAGAATCCAGACGTCAACACCATTGAGCTAATCCCTTTGAACGCTCCCCTGAGTGTCATACTGAAAGAAATGAAAGAGCAAAACCTCTGGAAAGAGCCATTCGGTTTCAGAAAGGGCCAGCTAGGGAAAGAGCAAGACAAGTGGTGTGAAAGCCACGAAGTCAACGACCATGAAACTGACGACTGTAGAAGCCTTAAGTTCCAAATCAATCGAATCATACAAGAAGGCGGACTTAAGCACTACGTCGACCAGGGGGGAAAGATTGAGAAGGTGAAAAGAAAATTCACGCCAAAGGAGAAAGGAAAAGAGAAGACCAACAATGACAACCCCCCCTCCTAAAAAGAGGGGAGTTATTAATGTCATTCATGGTGGTCCAGCTGCAGGAGGACAAGTCTCCAACACAAGAGATATATACGCTGCGCAGGCAAGCACACTCCCCAAATATGGCAAAAGAAAGAAACCGGAAGAGGAGGACCCCGTGATAGGATTCTCGAGAAAGGACATGGCACACATCGTCTACCCGCATGATGACGCGTTAGTAATAACAATGGAAATCAACGGGTTCGATGTCAAAAGAATCCTGGTCGACGGAGGAAGCTCGGCAGACATCCTCCATGTCAATGTCCTCGAACAGCTTGGAATGAAGAGAGAGGACCTGAAGCCGGGAAATTTCCCGTTAGTAAGCTTTGTAGGAGCTGCTACATATCCACTGGGGATGATCACCCTTCCCACTGTGATAGGAGAAGGATGGAACGCAATGAAAGTCGACATCACTTTCGTGATCGTCGAGAGCCTTGGCGCTTACAACGGAATTCTCGGAAGAACAACGATAAACCCCTACGAGATGGTGCCTTCAACGGCACACCAAAAGCTGAAGTACCGCTTAAGGGGAGGAGTTGGTGAAGTCTTGGGCGATCAGACGACAGCACGAAAGTGCTATGTCAACGCCCTAAGATGCAAGAACCGTCTGGACATAGCAGTCATTGAAAGGGGACAATGTTCCAAGTCTGAAGTTGAGATGCGATTTGACGAAATGATGAGCAGAGGAGAAAGACTCCCAGCACCTCAAACCCCAATGCTCCCAAGCATATGGGACATCAAGCAAGGGGAGTCGGAATCCATCCAGAGTTACTTCAAGCGATTCGCCATAAGTGCAACTTCAAGTTTGGCAGAGAAGTCAGCCGTGATCAATGCCTTTTTCCTAAACATGAACTCACCTACATTCCTCCTATTTGGACGAACACAAGGGTGGAGAACAACCAAATCTATGGCTGACTTAAAAGAGAAGATGGAGACAGCAATCGAGGTCGCAAACGAGCTGGGGTGGTTCAGCCCACCTGCAGAACAAGAGGAGGCGCGCGAACACAAGCGTGCAAGACAAGACTTGAACAACAACCAAGATGGCGAATATACACCTCTGAACATAGAGGTGGAGGAGTTGTTCAAGACCATCCTGAAGGATGTTTTACCTCCTCCAAGCAGATCCGGATTGCCTTCCTCGGGAAGAATCCAGAAATGTGGTGCCACTACCACAACAGATGGGGTCACAGCACGAATGGGTGCCCCTCTCTACGCAACAGAATCGAGGAACTGATCGAACAAGGAGCTCTGCGCTCCTACATTGCATGCAAGAAGCCAGCTTTATCAAACCGTCACTAAGGGAATAATCCTTCCCCTATGACATGCACATACTCTATCTTTACTTTTCAAGTACTAAGTAGAACGTTTAGGATGGGAGATCAGTTGACTCCATCCATGCACATCCCTTATAAATAAACAAGAAGACTAATGAAGTTCACTCCTTCGTAGGAAAAATCACTATGTAATGGCAAGCTACCCCGGTCCAAAACCAGGAACAAGCCACATACATCATCAACAAAGACCCTAACTCTACACGCAGAAAGGGCAAAAAACAAGAAAAGCCATCAAAAAGATATCAAAGCAAGTCTAAGCAAAGCTCATGCCTGTATTCAAAACAGAGGGAGCGCGACGCATGCAAGGAGACAAAATAATTTCATCAAGGATGTGGACGTACTAATCTATCCACATCCTTGCCAAAAGTCGGGGGACAAGCGGTTCCTTAGGAATCCTCCCTCGCAAACAAATGCAAGTGTCGGACGTACTAATCTATCCACACTTCGCCGCAGTACAAGGATGTGGACGTACTAATCTATTTACATCCTTGCAAAAGTCGGGGGACAAGCGGTTCCTTAGGAATCCTCCCTCGCAAAAAAATGCAAGTGCCGGACGTACTAATCTATCCACACTTAGCCATCATCAAGCGATGTGGACGTACTAATCTATCCACATCTCAAAAAACAAGATAGGCGTGCGGCTCTTCAGGAAACCACCATCTTGTCAAAATATCATAATGAAGATCCACGGTTCCGTAAGGAACTATCTTCTTATGAAAATCAAAAGGACAAGCGGTTCCTTAAGAGTTCCCCCTTCTCTTTAAAATTGCAAGTGTCGGACGTACTAATCTATCCACACTTCGCAAACAAACAACTATATCAAGTATGTGAACGTACTAATCTATTCACATCCTTGTAAAGGAAGACAAGCAGTTCAACATGGATCCTCCTCCTTACAAAGCCACAGGTGCCGGTAATACTAATTCATCCGCACCCCGCCACCAATAGAGATGCAATTTCCTAAGGAAAACCATCAGATTAAGGAAATCGACCTGTCAACAGAGCTACACTCTTCCAAAAGAGAACAAGTTATAGAGACAACAATAAAGGAAGATGCAAAATAATACTAAGTATTATATCTTTCTAACATCTCATGTCAGGCATATATATATATATAATATAGCAGGTTTGAAAAGTAAAGGCATCCAGCCAGCATAAAAAGTCAAGCCCGGGACACACCCCGCCAAAATCTCACCCATGCAAGGGGACCAACCATATATACACAAGAGAGTCATATAAAACAAAGAAAGATCAACCTGACCCAACGTCAGGAGCACCAGAGCCAAAGGCGTCAGCCATAAAAACATCATGCGCAGGGCTGCTGAAAACAACACGGCGATCGTCACCAACAAGGACGGACACCTGTCCCGTCAAACCTCTCGCTCCGCCCACATCGCCCGCTCGGATCCCCGCAATAGCCCCGAGGGCATAGCCAGTATATGGCCCAGTACTCTGGAAAGGAAAATCAGGGGCAAGAGAGTATATCCTCCTGAAGTAATCCACAGAGAAAGACTCCATGTGATCATCACGTGCCTTCTCGAGAAGTTTGGAGTAATCAGCTGTAGTAGGAAACTCAATCATCCCAAGCTGATCACCCAGGGCAACATGAGACTCCTTAGTCTCCTTCAGCGCCACAGCATGTGCCTCCTCGTCGACCTTCTCCTGGCGCAATAAGGCAAACAGCTCCGCCTCCAGCTGAGACGCGCAATCCTGACTTCCCTTGAGATCAGCGGAAGCCTTGGAAGAAGCATCTGAATGTGCGCGCGCCTTCTCCCTCAACACAACGACATCCTGAGACAAGCGCTCATGACGACCCTGCAGACCCCTCGTCTCCTCAACAAGCTCAACAACAAAGGAGGAAAGGTTGGTCATCACGGCATTCACCTGCAACAACAACACAAGCACATCACACACAAAGAAGCCAGACAAACATGATAGATCCAACATAAAAAGAAAACAACGTACAGGAGCAAAGCGCGCGAGCGACTCCTCAACACACTTCAAAGCAGCCTCAGGGTCACGGGGGCACTTCTTGCGGTCAGCCGGCGGAACAGACCGCTGAACCACACGCACACCGACAGCAGGTGTGCTCAAGGAAACATCCTTGGGAAAGCGAATAGCAGACTGAGAGTAGGGAGTCCACTCGTTCCCGGACACATCCCGATCAAGCCGACACATCAGATCAGACTTGCGAAGAGCTGGAGGAGTAGGAACAACTACATATCAAAAGCAAACACATTAGGAGAAGACAAACTATACCAATACAACAAGAAGTCAACCACAGTCACCTGCCAAGGAATGCGCCTCCGCTGAACGGCCGCTCCCCGACCGGGGGGCAGGCATGGTCGAATCCGCATACATTGGCCCCTTCCCTTTGTCGCAGGAAGGAGCAAGAGGCATGCCGGCAGACGTCGACCTCTTAGGATCGCTTGGGGAACGGACGTCAGCATCATTCTCTCGGACAGGTGCAACTCCCCCCGCCGTCGGGAGTACCAAGCCTGCAAAGACAACCACAAAAAGACCATTAGCATGTTAGCATGGGGAAAAATCTCAACGAAACCTTTAAAGGCACAAGTCCCATACCCGGGCCAACAGGAGGAGTGTCGTCGAGGCCGGAAACAGTCTGAGGAGATCCGCCTGCGACTCCGCCCTGTAAGCAGGGGCGTCTGTTAAGAAACCAACCTACAAGGAAACAGGAACAAATGTTACGAAACTTCAAAACATACCAACTCATCCCCCGAAGGACGTACATGAATGCCCGCCGCGAGCAGCTCGGCGTCGGAAGCACGATAAAGGGGGCTGTACTCCCCCGCCCTATTCGCCGTGTGAATCTTCTTCAAAGCAACCTTGTCTGTATCAGAGAACTCTTGAAAACGCGGAACGGGGTCGGTATCCACTATGTGAGAAGTCGTCCAAGTCGTGCCCGCATCCTTTATAAAAAAGTACTGACACTTCCATTTGTTCTGGGAAGTGTCCGATCTTTCGCAGAACCGCGCCTCAGTATTCCACCCCGCCCTGCGCAAGCCAAGGGAGGAGAATCCCTTCTCGGTCAAGTGAGGCCAACGCAAGGTGAAAGTACACATCCCAGACTCATCTGCCTTGCCCAGGCGATAGAAGGCTCGAAAAAGCACTATCGAGTAATCCCAAGAGTTTAGATGACACTGCACCCGGAAACATGTCCAAGCTTTAAACCCCGGTGGAGTGATAGAGACGGGAGAAATCCTGTAATGTCGACAAAGGCGGGCCAGATCCTGACAATAAGGAAAGCGCAGCCCTTCTCGGAACTGTGAAAGATAAACAGCCTCGTATTCAGCCGGAGGAACGGTGGGCCGACCAAATTCGACCCCCTTCACGACGTCCCAAGGATACGAGACCTCTATGCCGGGACACCAGCCCCGGGTCGAGACGTAGAGATCGAACTTGGAACGTGGGAGCTTGTTGGGAAAAACATTTGGGTCTTCTCCAGTATTACGCGGTTACCCGACGGTCACAAAAGCACACCGCTTCGAGACCCGGAATCAGAATCCATGGTGCCCTCATCAACCTCCCCATCAGTGTTATCCGAAACAGAGTGATGAGACTTACTCATTGCGTGAAGAAGCAGAAACCGTTGCCTACCAGGAACACTCTAAGTATCAAAGACACGCGCTTGCAAGCCCGTCAACCAAACCCTGCAAAAACCATACACAACTCAATCAAAAACCAGGGCCACGTATCAGCACCATTCACCAAGCCCTTTGCGAGGGCATCCAACCCAACGGACCAACTGTCCGCGAGCAAACAGCTAGGGACCCTCCCGCTCGGGAGTCAAAAGTCCCTACGCTCACCAAAGGCCTAGGCCACCCACTAACAAAATTTCCATATACTTATACAATATAACACAGGTATTCAAGCATTCAACTAAACGACGAGCTCAGGAGCTAAGGAAATCTAAAGCATGCAAAATTGGTCATAATTACCAAAATGCCCTCCGGCCACATTTCGATCAAATTTTATCCCCAAAACGGCTCAAGGCTCCGGGGGCACATACAAGCAGCTCAAATACAGTTAAGCAAACCCATTACATGTCACGGGGAAACTTACCCCTACCCGAACAATTCAAAGAGCACTCGGGTCAACTAAGCCACCGATAAGCACGAGCTACCGAGCGATCACCTAAACACCGGGGGCATGACTATCTACTCACAAATAATCGAGGAGTCATTATCACACTCGGGGGCATCATATCAAGTCACCCGCATCAAAATACAAAGGGTCGAACTTTTTGCTCGAATATGTCCGATTTCGAACCTCCACGATTTCGCCTCGGTTGACCGAAACCTAAGGGCCTCTTCACAAAGGGAGTTCACTAACCATAACTCTATCTATCTACATTTAAAGTTTGGCCAAAAATGAATTTTGAAAAATCGAGCCAAAATTTCACTTAGGCATTTCATCGAACACCTATCATGCACCTTGTTAAAATTCGAAATTTGCAGCCCTAAAGGTCCAATTAACATCAAGAAAAGGAAGGAGAGGACATTACCGATCAATACCCGACAAGAAGGACCCGAAAACGGGTCGAATTGAGCCCGAAATCGGCCCGCCGAGCTGCAGCCGCCGCCCAGCCTGTCGCCGCCGCTCCTGCCGCCGCTGCTGCCGCGTCGCGCCGCCGCTGGGCCGCCGTGCTCTGGCCGGTTCTGGTCCTGGTGGTTGCCGGCCGGAATAGGGTGGTGCTAGGGCCCTAAGGTGGTTCTCCTAAATCACTACCCTAAAACCTCTCCAAAACCCTCTCAACAACCTATTCAAATGTGTATAGTTTTATAAACTATCACAAAGAGGGGGGACTACACAACCTAACAAGCACCATACATTCAAGAGGTACACTCACATCCACCCTCCATTTTTTAAAAGTTGTTGATAACTTGGATTTTCACCATCAAGTGACTTAGCTAAATTTGACTAAGTTATTTCAAATGGTCTCAACTACTTGAAAACATTATTTTTATGATTTTTCGTATCAAGTCCATCACATGTGATTTTCCAAACCCGGCATTATTTCATTTACTAAAACCGTCGTCTCGCCGTCAAGACGGCCATCTCGGACGACGGGCTCCCGAAAACCATCATATTGCATGAAAAACGTTTTATCAAAACTTTCATGATTTATTATCATTTTGATACAATTAGTCGTGGTGTGAACGTTCCATATTTATTTGATCATCTTACAAACCAGAAAAATTTCATGTGCGCTCACGCCTTACTTCTTCCAAAATCACATTTATCATATTACTCGTAGTCTGTTGTGCTACTAACCCTTTGCGCAGTTATCAAGCATGACCATCTCAAAAAACTAAGGCAAGGAGCTCGTCTGAGCCGCGCGTATCCACCCTTGGTAAATCAAGACCCAAGGTGAGCAGACGACCCGAATCACGCGTACACCCTATCTTAAAATAGAGTTAAATAAAGGTCAAGCCATTATTTAACTCGGGGGCAAGTGATGGATATACGCATGATTCGGGCTCGGTTTTAAATTATTCGGACCTCGTACATGCACGAAACCCACGAAAAACCCGATTTCGAGCTAACCCGGGGAAACCGGGCAAGCCTAGGCTTACCCGGAATTCCGGGTAAGCTTTGCACCCCGGGGGTGTCGCGCACACCCCCCTTTTTTGTCCTGGATGTATACGGAGACCCGATTTTCAACTAACTCCTATACGTCGGGTACCCCCCGTTACAAGGCGCGCGCGTCCCGCTCGTGACAGCCGCCTGAGACGCGCGTCAGAGTCCTCTTCCCAAAGCTCTCCCCTGCATCCCGGTTCACATTTCCACATTGAACCGGGTCAAAACCGGCTTACGGTCCAAGGTTGCCTATAAATAGCCACCTTGGGGGTAAACATTTTCAAGTCACTTTGGGTGAGAATTGAGAAGAGCTCTGACCTCTCTCTAACTTTCTCTCTCTAGAACTGTCTAATGTTGACCGTCGGAGTGAGCGCACCAAGCACCTCCCCCCTCTCCACGGGAGTTGCTCGGTAATGCTCCTCTTGCAGGTACGGACGGACAGTCAGCGAGAGAGCCCGAAGGACTTAGTGCGATTTTGAAGACGAAGCCAAAGGCCCGTGCACGACCCTAGGAGACGGACTTGGCCCTAACAAGCTCGCACCCAACCCGAAGACATCGACAAGTTACTCAGCAGACAGCCCGCGTTAACTTGGTCGAAACACTTAGGGTAGAAATTTAGACCTTTTTTATAATGTTATGAAATCATGTATATACATGAAAAATTAGTTGAATAGAGTATTGAAATAGCGATATTATTATCATGCATTTTAACTCGTAACAGAACTCCCGAACTCAAATCTTTGATTGTAGACCGATTCAATACTTAGGTTTTAATTTGTTACTCCTTAGATAATTTAGGTTTCTAGTTAGTCTTGATAATTAACTAGTGTCGACTTTTTTCAAAATCTTATTTTCAAAACGTATCACCTTAGCTCAGATTTAGGTCTGACATATATACTATACGTTTATTTGAATCGATCATTGCGTATACTTTTAAATAACTTTTTATTTCCAATAAACCTCTCTAGCGGTCATTTTTTACACTCCCAATTGTGTTATGCATATTGAGATTATGGTTAAAAGAGTTTCTTCATAATTATATTTTAAAAGAGTTCATGTGTTGTTAGAGTTTAATGCTAAATGCTGATGATTTTTAATTTGTAAAATAAGATAATTTAACTATAATATATAACATTACTTAAAGGAATTACAACTTAAATTTAAAATTAAAGAGATGTTGTAATTATTTTCACTGGATATGGCTAGACATGCGACGTGTATATATATATAATTAAAAAAAAAAAAAGTAGCAGGAAGATGATGCTGCAGCCTGCAAAAGCAAATCCATCCAAATTCTGAAACTTGGCAAATGCATCGCTTTCATCTTATATATATATTGTGTACAGTGTACACTGTATTATTATTGCTGCTGCTGCTATGATGATGCTGCGGTTATAGTGGCGCTGGAACAGACATGGGCAGACTCTTAAACATTAACTTATACCCTTATATATATTTATTTTAATAAATAAATTTCAGTACGCATGAAAGTAATCAAAGATATATTATGGACATTCAACTCATATATATAGAAAGACTAACCATATAATATAGTGTAACAGTTCTATCTTTTAACAAAGTTTAGGGTAGGGCTGGGCATAAAAACCGGTTCGGGCGAACCGAACCTGAACCTGAACCAAACCGGAACCGAACCAATACAAACCGGTTTTGACTTAACCGGTTCTTAAATGGTTCGGTTTTGATAAGGAATATATGGAGCGGTTTTCAACTGGTTCAAAACAGGTTCTGAACCGGTTTTGAACCAGTTTTTCAGAACCACTTTTATTACATAAAGCCTAAATTGTTAAATAGTAACACTCTTGCATCTTTTTTTTTTTGGTAGATTAAAGGGCTATAAACAAGCCGAGTATCCGGCAAGCTCGACTCGACTCAGTTTACTCGAGCTCGAACTCGACCAAGCCTTAATTTTTCAAGCTCGAGCTCGATTCGGTGCCATACTTGACATGTTCGAGTTCGGCTCGATAAGGTTAAAAATTCAATTAAATAATAAATGGTGCATCTAAGCTCGAGGTCGAACTCTTCCTCGACTCAATATATACATATATAATATTATTACGTAAAACTCGAAAAACTCAAACTCGAACTCGAACTCGAACTCGACTCGAATATGCAAAACAAAAAAGCTCGATTAGGCTCGCGAGCCTCTCGAGTCGAGTACACGTGAACTCGAACTCGACTCGGTATCAAAAAAAGTTCAACTCGACTCGAAATTTAGCGAGTCGAATTTGAATATCGACAAACCGATCTCGAGAAGCTCACGAGTAGCTTGAATCGTTTGCACCCATAGGGTAGATCCTTCACTATTTGGGATTGGTTCATATTGGATATATAGGTGGTCGTAGCAGATTTGTTTACTTATATATAGTTATTATATATTATGTTAGCTCATATCAGTTCTACAGTCAATTGAGTTTAGTTTTGAACTCGAAACTTAACTTATGAATAGTTCTATATTGGCCGTATATTTTGAATTTTAGTAAAAAAAAAAGGTGTATATTTTGAATTTTAGTAAAAAAAATGAAAAAAAGGTTCAAAACCGTTTCAAACCGGTTCAAAACCGGTTCAAACCGGTTCAAAACCGGTTCTCTTATGGTTCGGTTCTAGGACCTAAAATCTGGTTCGGTTCTTACCTGGTATAGAAAACCAACTGAACCTAAAATCTGGTTCCGGTTCGGTTCTGAACCGGTTCGGCCAAAAACCGAACCATGCCCAGCCCTAGTTTAGGGGTTCAAACACCACTATTAATCATAGTAATAGAAATATATTCATGATTATCACTTTACCTTTTACAGCTTGACCTCGATACAAGTGATAATTAATTTAAGTGTAGAGTAAGCATGCTACGTGTGTTGCCCTCCTAATGGGGCCCACTTAGTACCACTCGTAGAAAAAAAATAATGTAGAAAGAGTGATGATATAAAATCCACTACATTAAAAGCATATGAAGTCTCAAGTTTCAATTTTTTAGACGACTTGATTATAATTGTTTCCTTGTGAAAATGAAGACTCTAACGTTAACTTGCTAGCTTCTTAATTATACTAGTTGTTATCGGTACTACGTTAACATATTTTATATATGCGTTGATTGTTCAAATGTATAACATACTCATAAATAATAATAAAAAAAATTAGAGAAGATCATAAGATTGTCGATATTAACTCATTCTTTTTTGTTTAAAAAATAGCTCTATATTAAGATGTTTTTTTTGCCACGGTAGATTGTGATGCTTAATATATATATAAAATATACAGTGAAAAATTTCCTTTTAGTATTTTAGTTATTGAATTGAAATTTTATTAATTTGAATATTTATATCTATCTATATATAATATAATTTCAATAAGTTGTGTAGATATTTAATAAGTACTAAAATATATATGTTAAATTTAAAAATTAAACAATTTTATTAGTACACTTAACTTTACATCTCCCCTAAATGATATGGCGATGCCAAGTAGACAAATCTTAGTGCATAGATTTGCTCAAACAATCTCATTGCATCTCGAGAGCGGTTACATATTTTTGTTTGTTTTGTAGATTTTCCAATTAATACAAATCTTGAGAAATCAACACAAAATTTAAATGAAATAGTTACTTTTAGTTCACTTTTTATATTCGTATGTTAAAATATTAAGATTATTAACTATATGTAAACTTTATTGTTAGGTATATATACTATTAACAATGATATTTAGTAAGTATTTGTTTCTTTTAATATATATTTTGATAGATTGTAATGGGTTATACTAAATCATAATATCATATAAATAAACATAGAACTAACAAATAGAACATTTGTTCATACACGTTAAAATAGAATTATATAAACTTATATATTGACCTTAAATGTGAAGTATTGCTTTATTTTCTTTGAATAAATTATTTTAAATAACATAAAATAATTAAATTAATTATGAATATTAAATTTGATTTTTGTAATATCACTAAAGTTATATAAAAATAATTCTTTACTGCTAGTTTCCCTATATTTTAAGATGTTTTAACCATATGAAATGTGATTATTTAATGACTTATGGTTCAGTTCACCTAGTTAGTGACCTCACTTTTGTCCGAGTTTATGCCAGAGTTGGTCACAAGTTTAGGAGACCATATCTAGCACGAACCTTGGTCAGGTTGAGCCCTCTCGATAACCTTGAACGATCAAAACTCTAAACTGATCATGACTTAATCGTCGAACTAGATGGTTTGCTTTGACCCGATCTCGTGCTAGACATGGACTTCCTAACTAGGTGATCAAATCTTGCATCAGCTCATGCCAAGGGGAAACTCCTAACTAGATGAATTAAGACATCTGTCATTGAATAATCACACATCACATAGTTGACATCTAAGAATAAAAAAAAATAAAGTAATAAAAAGTCAATAAATGACACTTAAGATATTGAAAATTTAATATTCCTTATATCAAATAGGGTTTTTCTACCATGTTTTTTCTTTTTTATTATTAGGGTGGACTTAATTGTAACATATATAAAACTTTAAAAGTATGAAAAAGTATAAATAAAAAAAAAATTAACCACACCTAATATTTGCATCATAATATTAATAGTATCTACTTTCTATGGAGTTCACCTTTAGGAGAATAGAAAAATATTAAAAAATAGTGTCACAAGCGTGGTGCTTGTGAAACATAGAAGAAAGACCCTATGAATAGTGAATATTTATGAAGTTTTGATCGTGTAATCTCAACCATAATTCAAGATTGTATCCTGCATTAGACTGATTCAAATTCCAAGGGCCAATATATAAAGTAAATAATTAACGTTGGTCAGGGTTTAATCCTCGCTAATAACCATGAGAATGAAAAAAAAAATATTTATGGTCAGCACTTTATACCTTATGGGCAGACCTTGGTGCGAGTGAGAATCAATCTAAGCTAAAGCAAACATGTTACGGGGGCTGCCCTTCTAATGAGGCCCATCTAAAATCACCTTACAGAATTTTTTTTTTTTACATTAATCGGTGATATAAGTAGTTAGCTCACCAGCTTATAAGATATTTATTTTCATTGTGTTCAATATATGAGTTACATGAGTTATTTTCATTATTTTCAATATTTTCAATACCTTTGAAATTTGAGCTGGTAAAGTATTAAAAAAAATATATCAACCTGTAATTTATTTAACTCCAAACATGAGCTAACAATCAACCCAAAAAAAACCTAAACATTCACAAATAAATAATATTTTGTTCAATTTAATAATTAATCTTCTTCATGCCACCGCCCAAAGTATTTCGGCCACCATGCAAGGCCGCCGAACCCGCACAGGGCCGTCAGAACCCGCACAAAGCCACCGGAACTCGCACAAAACCGTCGGAACCCGCACAAAGCCGTTAAAACCCACACAAGGCCGCCGACCGCCATCCAAGCCCACTGGTGACTACCAATCGGGTCGAATGGCTCAAATGGCCGGTGGCCTTGTGCGGGTTCCGGTGGCTTTAAGCGATGGTCGACGACCTTGTGCGCTGGTCGGAATAAGTTTATGGATTAAATTGAACAAAATAAAACGATTTAACAGTTAAATTTAACCGTTGACTAGCGGATGCACAAAAAAAAAAAAATACAAATATATAACATCAAAAACCTACAAAGTAAAATTTATAACATTAAAAGTCAACATTGATAAAAAAAAAAATATGATACAAATAGACATTTTAGCCTAATAATAAAGTATGAGCACGCAAGTGGCATTATATATCTTATTTTTAGCAGCTGAAAGTGCACGCTATCTCCGGATCTCAGATTCAGGTGTTCTTTTTTGGGCAGGCACGATGTATTATACTAAGTCTATTTTAATGCACTTTGGGGATGTTATACTTTAACAATAACAAATAAAAAATATAATGAACTTAGGGTAATTAATTGTTGTAGTCATTTTATTAGCATATTCTAATATATATTTGATACAAACATCATATTATGATTTCCTAATACAACTTAATACAAATTCTATATATTAACTAAATATATATATTATCATAATCGATAATTAAATAATAGATGTATTAACTAATACTAAAATCAAACATGTCATTCATGTTTTGAATAATACATTATACATGTATTATTGATATTTATATATATATAAGTGATTATTGAAACTTTTTATGTAAAATATAAATAAGTTAATTTCTCGGGAAAACACAATTAATGTTTGGGAAGTTCTATTTGTATACTAAAAATTGTTTTTCAACTACTTTTATTAAAAAAAAAAAATAGTTATGTCCCAAATGTCAATTATAAATTTACCTTTATCATTAATTTAAATAAAACGAACTATAGATTAAACGTAAGTGTTTCGACCTGACCCGCGCGGACTGACGGGTTGTCGAATGGGTGTGTATAATCCTAACCGGGGTGTCGGAACCTGCGGGTATCGGAAACTGCGGGTGTCAGACTGTCCGACTATCAAAGTGTCGGACTGTCGGCGTGTCGGGGAGTCGGACTATCGGCGTGTCGGGGTGTCGGACTGTCGGAGATCCACAAGCCCTTAAAATGGTTAAGTGTTTCAGTGTTTGTATGTGTAGTTGTTCGCATGTCAAGGCGTTGGCGTCCCGGAGTGTTAGCACACTATCCCTTGTTATATCTGTACACACGTGTGTTGCGGTGTATGCACGTACGCGCGCCCTGCGGAGTATGCACGTATCCTTCCTAACACCTGCACATGGGGCAATATCGAGACCACAGAGAGGGGGGGTGGTACTCGATGAACCCTCTCTGATGCTTCAATGAGAGCAATTCTAGAGAGATAAAGTAGAGAAAAGTCAGAGCTCTTAAGCCATTCATGAAGTGACTTGAAATGAAATGGGTGACCAAATTTTGCACGGTTCGATTCCGGTTTAGTATAAATTCTTGAACCGGAATCGGGTTTAATCAAGGTTGGCTATCGGGAAAATCGGACTTAGTGTAAAAACACGTTGGAAAAATACGCGCGTCGATGGCGGCAATCCGGACCACGTCGGATTAGGACAATTCGACGGTGTCCGGATTGTCCTAGACAATCCGGAGGTCAGATTGTGTTAACACAATCCGGAGTGGCTAACACCTCCTGTTGCGTCCAAATCCAACCGGGGAGTCGGACTCTTCGGCACTTCGGGTTGTGATCGTGTCGGGTTGTCGGATGACGACTGCGGGTTGTCGGCTGACGGTAGCGGGTTGTCGGCAATGTGCACTTCGCCGGCTTCACGTAGTCCTTACCTGCGCAAAGGGCAGTAACCAGCACGGAGAGGGGGGGGGGGGTGGTGCTGGTTGAGCTCTCTCCGATGCTTAAATAAGAGTCTAGAGAGAGAAAGTTTCTGGAGAGAGGTCAGAGCTCCAAAGCCAATCTCTTGAGAATATCCTCAAATGGGTGGCCAAGGTCCCCTATTTATAGGCAACCTTAGAACCGAGCCCGGTTTTTGTGCTGTTCGACACCGGTCTTAAAGGAAACTATGAACCGTCATCTGGTTTGATTAAGTTTGGCTTTGGGAGACTATTTACTTAGTGTATGTAAACAAGGTTAGCGCACGGTACCTAGGCAGTAGTCCGAACCCCGTCGGACTTAGGCAATCCGACGGGGTTCGGATTGCCTTTGGACAATCTGGGCCGTCCGGATTGCTTGGCAATCTGGACGCGTATGCCGCGCTTTCGGACCGTTTTGAACCTCGGGTGACGCGTTTGGATCCGTTATGTGATTTTCGACGTGTTTATGAAGTCCGGAATGTAAATACGAACCCGAATTGGGCAGATATCCATCACTTGCCCCCGAGTCAAGTAACGGTTCAGACCATACTTGACTCTATTTTAAGAAAGGATATAAGCCTAATCTAGGTTCGGTGCTGACCTCAGGGGTGGCTTGTTTTACAATTGGGCGCAAAGGCCTTGATTTTGCCCTACTTTAATTCATGTCGGGAGACTCATTGATTGCTGACATGGTTAGTGCAACAAGCAATGTGCATATAACAATGAACAATAGACAGTACACATATAGCAGTGAACAGTGGACAGTGAACACATGACAATGGACACATAACAATGAACAGCGGACATTGCACACACGATAATGAACTTAAGCAATAATTCTCATGGATATGTGCAATCATGGTCTATGATGTTAACATGAATTTGATGTCATGATATAAAAGATGTGAGCACATAATCAATAATTGAATCATGAAAATAATCATGTAATGATAAAAAACATGAATCATGCATTTTGAGATGACATAGTGCGCGCTGGATTATGTGCGCATAACATGTAGTCATGACTGCTAAAAATGAGTCTAGAGAATCCTAAGTGTTGTAATGAGAAGATAACAACACACAATCATGCCATTTTAGGGACTTAACAAGAAATAGTGAAAGTTTTAGGAAGTACCCATAAATAATTGTGGATAGATATAGGAGAGAGAATATCCATTAGTTAAACCTCCACCCTTAGTAATTTTTAAGATCCTCTCATTTCTTGAAGAAGAAGAAACTTTGGAGTAGCAAATTTGAAGGCCAAGAACTTTTCCGGGCAGCCATCTAGTCATCATCGGCATCATCTCGAGGTGGTGGGTCCAATTCCGGGTATGACTGGACCATTTGCAACCTTGTTTAGGCTCAATTTGATCTTGATTGTCTCTTGAAATTGATTTTCCTAAGATGCCCACAAGGTGTTTGTCAAAATTCCTAAAAGAGGTTAGTTCCCTAAATTGGCCAAAATTTTGGCTAAGTGCTGAAAATTTATGAACATGATAGTAAGTAGAAATACTCCCCTCATGTATAGTAATCATTGTCGACATGTTGCACCATAGCGTAGATAGTGTTCGAACATGCTTGATATTGATTTTTGATAGTTGATAATTGATCATTGTTATCTCCTTCATGATGAAACACTTAGAAAATGTTTCTTGGTAATCGACGCTTGTTACTTGACACGTGTTCTGTGTCATGTGTCGTCTGTCGCCTGCTATCGTAGTTGAACACTTAGAAATATTTCTTGATAGTTGACACCTCGTCACATGTAGATTGCTGACATAATAAAATACTTAGAAATATTTCTTGATAGTTGACACCTCGTCATGTGTCGTCTGCTGACATAGCAAAATACTTGGAAATATTTCTTGATAGTTGACACCACGTCATGTGTCGTCTGCTGACATAGCAAAATACTTAGAAATATTTCTTGATAGTTGACCCCTCATCATGTGTCGTCTGCTAACATAGCAAAATACTTAGAAATATTTCTTGATAGTCGACACCTTGTCATGTGTCGACTGCTGACATAGTGGAACACTTAGAAAATATTCATTGATAGTCGACACCTTGTCATATGTCGACTGCTGACATAGTGGAACACTTAGAAAATATTCCTTGATAGTCGACACCTTGTCATATGTCGACTGCTGACATAGTGGAACACTTAGAAAATATTCCTTGATAGTCGACACCTTGTCATATGTCGAGTGCAGACATAGTGGAACACTTAGAAAATATTCCTTGATAGTCGACACCCTGTCATATGTCGACCGCTGACATAGTGGAACACTTAGACAATATTCATTGATAGTCGACACCTTGTCATATGTCGACTGCTGACATAGTGGAACACTTAGAAAATATTCATTGATAGTCAACACCTTGTCATATGTCGACTGCTGACATAGTGGAACACTTAGAAAATATTCCTTGATAGTCGACACCTTGTCAAATGTCGAATGCTGACATAGTGGAACACTTAGAAAATATTCCTTGATAGTCAACCCTTGTTATCTGACATCTGCCATCATGGAGAAATACTTAGAAAATATTTCTTGATAGTCGACGCTTGTTATATGTCGCACGCGTTGTTCACTGCGCGTTGCTCGTTATGTACATGATCATAACATGTGTGATGTAATATCTTGAACACTTAGAATTTCTCCATTGTATGTCAACATACATGTCGTAGTCCTGTATTAACTGGCAAATACATGCAAGTATAAATGTTAGTGCAATAATCATATTCACACTTGTTACCTTAAATGAAGGCGCAGTATCATGTATACACGCGTTGATTACGTAGAACACGTAGGTGTCGGGATGAGGCCCATGTTGACATAGAATCTCATGTAGATGCGCGTAGATCACATAAAACATGTGAGTGTTGGGACGAGGCCCATGTTGACATAGAGTTACCCCCCGAGGGAGATGTTCGCTATATGATGTATGGAGACTAACGAGTCTGTAGATATGTAGTTGTCTCCATCGGGAGAGTGTTCATTCCTTAGTGCTTGCATTGATGACTGTCGCGTATACACGCGCTAATCAAGTTGTTGTTCATCCTTGTAGACTAAGTTGTCAAAGCGTATCTTACAGAGTACACATCCAGACTTAACTGATTTTGCGGACATGATATCCGCTTAGAGACGTGCATACATGATAGCCGCTTAACCCTGAAGTAGTAGATCTTATTTTGGCATGTCAACATGTGCGTACGCGTACTCGCGATCATGGCAGTTATACTTATCATTTGGAAATGAGTTGTTACATCTCCTATTGACGTGTCGGAGCATGAGCGTACTATGCCATGTTTGTTGCTACTATCTTTAGTTTCTGAATGAGAGGTGTTGCTTCCTCCCTCAGTGCGTCGGCACACGCGTGTTGCGCTTTGACGTCTCCAAACTTAGCTTTTGAACAACATATTGCCTTCCTCCTAGGGTGTTGGCGCGTACGTGCTGCCCTTGGGAGTGATGTTTTCTGGAATCCGCTAAGATAATGGTCTTCTCGCCTTTCTGGGTCTGGGTCAGGGTCGTGGTCGTCTTAGCGTCGTCACTGTCAACAATACTCTTACTTGATCAGGAATAAAGTGATCCGACTTCGAGATTCGTCCCTCGAGCCACTTCAAGAGATCTGAGTCTACTGCTGGTGGCGAGTCATCGAAGGTTCTTTCCCACAATAGAGGGAAATATGTTAGGTTTAGACTCGTCCGCCTGCTCTTTCTGCCCCCGGGTCGAGGGGCGAATTTCGAAAGAGGAGCCGATTTGAAAGGGTATGCTACCTACGTTGTCGATCATCCCTTGAATTGTCACGTTTATCTTCCTTGTTTGCTTCTTTGATGATAGTATTGCTGAGGGATCGCGCGCGTGCTGAGGGATCTTGCGCGTGTTGAAAAGGCGTGCGTATGCATGTTTTCTTTGCCCCCATGCGTCTTTCTTGCTTTATCCTTGTGAGTATCATTCTTTACTCCTTTGTATTTTTTCTCCAAGAAGCATGATGTTGTTTGCTATGCAATGGCTAGAGCGAACAAGAAAGCTTGCTGCTTGGATGCTAAGGTTGTTGGATTGAAGGCTTCTGCCTTTGTTTGATAGGCTCGAGTTGCTGCCCTTGAATCCGAGATAACTGTCCTTCGCAAGAAGGTTGCTGATGATAGCGAGGTGCGCAATTATTTTGCGATGACGTCTAGACAGGCGTTGGCATCTTGATGTATGATTTATGCAAGGTGTGTATACTCTTGCCCCCGTGTTTTTGTTTGGTCAATCTTGGTATATTTGCTAAGTCTTCCACTGATCATGTAGCACCCTTGCGCACTCAAAGTGCGGTTTGCACATCGTGCTAATGTTTGTGTTCGTTGATGATGATGTTTGAATCGCATCTTGTTATTATGTTAGTCGTTGTATACACAGGCTTGGTATTAGGAAGTTGTTCGCAGCAATGGTCGAACCTTGAAACTCTTCATAGAGTATGTGAGTAGACATATATGTCCTGCAAGCATTGCCTAATATAAATGTATAGGTGTTTACCATAATTCTATATGTACCGTTACCATGAATAGTCGCGCATTGTCATGTTGGTCACGCGTGTAGATGAAGTTTAGGCGTGTATTATATAGGTCGCGTGGGCGCATACGTAAGAGCCGTATAGGCTATGTAGATGTTGAGTGGGGTATACCACTTGCATGTTGTACTAGGTTGGTTGTGTTTGCTCTACCAAGCTTTGTACATAGTTGTTGTTCCCCATGTTTGGGTTGAGGTCACGCTGGGTGTTGTTCCCTGAACCTTTTATATATACGTTTGATGTTGTAATAGACCTGTCATGATCATAGTAGAAATGCATGATAACTCGTTAGTAATGTTTCATACCTTGTGTTACCGTAGTTGTCCGTATATATTGGACTTGCATGGTAGGATAGGCATCCTTTTATAATGAATATGACATCCGTAGTTGCGACTGTATGTCGTGCGTTGTTGAGTGTCATGAGTGCCCCTCTTGGTTAAATTCCAAGGCATGGCATGATGCGTACACTAGGTAATTGTAGCGTTGTAAGTAGTAATGTACTTGGCGCTGACACTTGGCACGAGGGCACTGGCACTCGACATGTAGGAGAGTCGTCTTGACGGGGCAAGACATTAGTTTATACCGTCTCTTAGTTCCACTCTAAGGCGACGTTGTGACAAGACGCTACTTGTTGTATTTGGTGCGTTTTTCCATCCGTCAGTTGGGCACGCCCCGCGTGACGTTGTTACAAGTCTTTCTGTGGCTAACCCAGTACTTACCATGTGATGCTACTACACCTTGACTTGGTTAATCCAAGGGGCGGGACAAAGGTCGTATGATCACGCCTTGTAGTTTTTACCGTCTCTTGAACCATTTCAAGGCGACGTTGTGGCAAGACGCTACTTGCTCTATGCTATGTGTTTTTCCATCCGTCAGTTGGGCACACCCCGCGTGACGTTGTTGCAAGGCTTTCCGTGGCTATTCCAGTACTTACCCTGCGATGCTACTGCACCTCTCCATGGTTAGTCCAGAAGGGTTGTACAAGACCGCGTTGAAACGACTTGCAGTTTTTTCCGTCTCTTGGTCCACTCCAAGGTGAAGTTGTGGCAAGACACTACTTGCTGAATTTGGTGTGTTTTATCCGTTATATGCTCACGGGCAATATAGCGTTGTACAAGACTCGACTTGTAGGGTTGGTGAGTTTTCCGAACAGGGTGTGCTCCTGCTAGCGTATATACAGGAAGTTATCCTAACAAGGAATACCTCTTCATGGTGTATGAACCCTTAAGAGGGTATACATACTTCGAGAGTACCTGAAGCTGTCCTAACAAGGAATAAGTCTTCATGGTGTATGAAACCTTAAGAGGATATACATACTTCGAGAGTACATGAAGCTGTCCTAACAAGGAATAACTCTTCATGGCGTATGAACCCTTAAGAGGGTATACATACTTTGTCAATTTGTGGGGTTTTCGTCTAACAAGAGGACTTCTGCCACGATGGGGTGATCAGTCCCACCTGTTGCCGCATCCTGTTTTGAATTCAGGGAATGGCTATGAACATGAGGATTTTCCTCTAACAAGAGGATTTCGCAGCATGCCATTTTGTAGTTGTGAACATGGGGGTTGCTCTCTAAGGAGGATGTCACAACATGTTACTTTGTAGTTGTGAACATGGGGGTTGCCCTCTAAGGAGGATGTCGCAGCATGTCACTTTGATAAATCTTGGTTTGAATGTCGACGCTATTCGGGGTAGTCGTCGTTATAGATAGATAGCGTTTATATGCTCATTGTTGATGTTGATAGTAGATATGTCGTCGTATGATATAAATCTTTTTTTGTACAAAGCGCGGTAGCTTGTATTGTTGATGCGAGTAATATGCGCGTAGTTTGCTACTTGACGTGATTCCAAGGTAGTAAGCATAATGTAGTATGTACCTACGAAAGTAGATTAACTTCATTAGATATTTGGTGTATGTGCAATGGGTTGCGGGAAGGCGTCAACTGATCGCTCCTTCCGAAATGTAGCAAGACTAGTAAACATAAACTACACTTAGAGTGCTAGTTGCATTTAATCTAAGAAGACTTAAAGTAGATATGCGAAAATGAAGATAAAGGGATTGATAGTGTTTTCACCGCCTTCGTGGTTAGCTTGATGGCGATTGTGGTTGTTTGGATATAGATTGCATCAATACTCGATGTTGTTTCTAAGTAGAGTACATTGCTGTTTTGATAGTTGAGTTTGTACCTATGAAGAGGATTGCTCTTTGTCAGATAGTTGCAATATTTACAAGTTTGCAAAAATATGGAGTTATGAATTTTCTTTTAAGTAATGCATATAATAGATAGAATAAAGGAGTCTGATACGAGGACTCCTTGGTTGTGCAGGAAACTTCCCTAAGTGTGGATGCGACAGGTGCGCACATGTCGGGAGCGGAGCTTTTTCAAGTACCACCCGCTATATGTGTTTGTGAATATGTACGTATAAACATCGACTATGCATTGTTGTATGCGTCCTCTAGTTGATACGTGTCGATTCCTCCTTAGCGTGATGCACATGCATATATACGATCGTTGCTTGGTATTATTTCCAAGGTAAGAGTCGATGTCTGAGTAGGATGCTTGCCGATATGTCGCAAGTTATAGTTAACTTGGAGACTTGTTGCGATGATGCAAATGATATATACGCGACCATTACTTGGCTTAGATGTCTAAGTAGAATGTCCATAGATAGAGAATTCCAGAGAGTTTTGCATACAGCCCCCTCTAGTGTTGTTCTCTAGATAGGGTGTGTCATTTAGACATCTCTTGGATGTACATATAACCTGTCTCAAATTAGTCGCAATAATTTGAGATATATATTGGTTAGGGAATAGAATGGAGTTATAAGTCTCCTCATATGGCTCTATCGCCTGCAATGCCAATATGACTGGATCAGACTATTCGCGACTAGTCTGTTCTGTTCAACATGGATTTTGTTTTGACTAAATCAGGCTACCCTGAGTAGATATCCTACTCGAGTGGTCTGCTTTATTCATAATAGTAATGTTGTGGAGTTGTTACCTCATACCTGAGTTTACCTTTGGCAGTAATGCGTGTTACCCGGACCTTCTTCAAGTAGAAGAGATCGTCCTTTGAGGGCGATGCTTGGTGTTTCCCTCTTGTGACCAATCCGTATAGGATGTTGAAGTTGTGTTCCTCGTTTTGTGCCTTCTCTTAGAAGAGTGGTACCGCGTGTTTTTGCAATTATTCGCTTCTTCACTTCAGTGGAATGCCGAGCACTTGTCAGCTTGGTGCCCCCCAAGTCGCTTGGTAGTCGTACCGTTGTTTCTTGATGGAGTATAGTGATTGTATCTTGTACGGGGGGTTCAACAAGATGCCCCCACTCTTGCGTCGAGTGTTGAGCATGTTTCTTGGAGACCGTCATACGGAAGTGCCCTTACTTGGGGAAGACTTGCGATTTCGTTCTCCTATCTTCTTGCATTTTGATGCAAGTGTGTTTGTTGTTGGGAGTTGGTAAGAGTAATCTTTCCCTCTCTGACGCGCATTGCGCGCTGTTGAATATAGTGTGTACGCTTTGCGTTGTATGCTTCATGTGTTCACTTCCAAGGGGCCTGAGTTTACTTGATGTGTTTCTTCATACACTTGTGACTCTTCACATAGTTGTGTATGTGTGACGACATGGTTGAGAGATGTTAAACTGGTGGAATCCTCCTATTCTCCTTTGTTGTGGCCGAAGATGATGTTTTGCTGTCAGCGTACGTTTTGAGTGGTACGACCCTTCTTGTGTGCATGACAAGGGTAAACTTGCTGGATGTTGGAAATAATTCTCTAACTCTTCTCACGAGATGGGTTTGGCACAGGCGTGCGTATAACATAGGAGTCTCTCCTGAATTCCTATCTTCCGCAATGGTGGTGGCGTTGTCACTTAGGTGATGCCCCGCCTTTGTTTATTACTGCAGCGCGATTTTTAGTCTTGTGCACATAGAACGCTTGAGGCTCCATAGCATGGGTGTAGTTGGTGCATGCCCCCGTTGGGGATTTTCAAGAAATTCCGGGATTTTTGCGGATGCGTCAGGAGCGGACATGTCGAGTGCGGACACGTCGGGCGTGGACGTGTCGGGAGCGGACGCGTCGGGAGCGGACGCGTCGGGAACGGACCTGTCAGGAGCGGACGCGTCAGGTGCAGACACGTCAGGTGCGGTGTTGTGCTACAATTTCCTTCTCCCGATATTGAGGCTATCTTTGATTATCAAGTGTTGGAACATCCTTCATAGGAAGTGTTGCATTTTAGTTTCCTATCTGCGCATTGTCGGAGGTCGAACTCTCGTATACCCATGACTTAGGTTTGTTGTAAGGATGCGGATGCGCGTGCTTGCCAGGTATTGATTAGGGTACACCGCAAGTTGGGGCTACGTGCGCTTTGGAACTGTACGCACCCTTGAAATGTGCACACTTTGGAAATGCGCGTGTCTGTGCACTTTAACGTTGCTTGATTGGTAGATCAATACGGATGCGATCCTTTGATGATCGTAAAGGAATCCTTGGCAGGAAGTGAACGTGGATGTGGAGGTTTTCTCCATGTCTCTTCTTGATGACGTGCTTCTACGTATAGAGTGCATGAGTGCGTTGTTGTTGGTACTGGTATGTACCTTCAGAATACTGTCCTCCTCCTCCTTGGTACGGTGTCTCTTGTCGAGTAGTGTCATGTGACACTTCCCTTGCCGGCGCGACCTGTTTGTAGACTGGCGGTGGAGGTGGCGGAGGTGGTGAAGCATATCCTTGAATTTCTGAATGCAACCACTCTTCAAGTGCAGCCGTCATGGCGGGTGTGACTGGTGGCGGTGGGTTTGCACCTCCTTCTTGTTGCTGAACTCCTTCAGCTGGCATCCTGTAAGGGAACTCTTCATTGATGCGCGCCCTAGGCTCGAACCCGGGAGGGGGTGTTACGCGTGCTGCGTTCTGGATTTCTGGACCGTGCTGTGTGGCAGGCATGCTTCTGGTTGGCACGGAGGAAGCAGTGGATGTGGCTTCGGAAATGTGCGAAGGTCCAGGCTGACTTCTCGTCGGCTTCTTGCTTGTGGTTGCAGCTTTCTTTGGGCGGCCAGGGCCTCTCTTCTTCTCCTACGGGTTGACATCATCCGAAGGAGGTTGACTGCTTGCCATAGCTCGTGGTGCGATATAGCTTTTTGTTCGAATCGCGTGGACGACACCAAGTATTGCGTCCAAATCCAACCGGGGAGTCGAACTCTTCGGCACTTCGGGTTGTGATCGTGTCGGGTTGTCGAATGACGACTGCGGGTTGTCGGATGACGACTGCAGGCTGTCGGCTGATGGTAGCGGGTTGTCGGCAATGTGCACTTTGCCGGCATCACGTAGTCCTTACCTGCGCAAAGGGCAGTAACCAGCACGGAGAGGGGGGGTGGTACTGGTTGAGCCATCTCCGATGCTTAAATAAGAGTCTAGTGAGAGAAAGTTTCTAGAGAGAGGTCAGAGCTCCAAAGCCAATCTCTTGAGAATATCCTCAAATGGGTGGCCAAGGTCCCTTCTTTATAGGCAACCTTAGAACCGAGCCGGGTTTTTGTGCGGTTCGACGCCGGTCTTAAAGGAAACTAGGAACCGTTGTCTGGTTTGATTAAGTTTGGCTTTGGGAGACTCTTTACTCAGTGTACGTAAACAAGGGTAGCTAACGGTACCTAGGCAGCAGTCCGAACCCCGTCGAACTTAGGAAATCCGACGGCGGATTGCCAGCAATCCGGAGGTCCGGTCCGGACGCGCATGCCGCGCTTCCGGACCGTTTTGAACCTCGGGTGACGCGTTTGGATCAGTTATGTGATTTTCGACGTGTTTACGAAGTCTCGAATTTAAATACGAACCCGAATTGGGCAGATATCCATCACCTCCGGATTTTGTTAGCACAATCCGGAGTGTGTTAACACCTACGGATTGTGTTAGCACAATCCGGACGAGTCCGGTCCAAACGTGCGTGTTGCCCGTTCGGACCGTTCTAACTCGCGGGTTAGCGTTTTTAAGCTGTTTTCGTGGGTTTGACGTGTTTATGAGGTCCGAAATATAAATACGAACCCGAATTGGGCATATATCCATCACTTGCCCCGTGTCTAGTAATGACTTGACCCTTACTTGACTATATTTTAAGATAGGATAAATGCCCAATTTAGGTCCGGAACTGACCTCAGGGTTGTCTTACTGACAGTCGGGCACGCGGGCTTAATATCGCCTATCTTTAAATTTTTGGGCGAATATTTATCTACTGACAAGTTTAGTGCAGCATGTATGCATATATAATAAATATATGTAAGTAGTTGTGAACACGTGTAACACCGACATGGGTACTGACGTGTGTGTAGACATGTCTAATACGTGTAAGTAAATAATCATGCGACATATAATGACATGTTAATAAACCCATGAAATTAATCATGTCGTGACATAAATATGAAACATGAATTTAATCAATGATGCGGTCCCAAATAAATCATGGATATGCAAAATTTTGAAGACGGACACGTGTGTGCGTACATAAGCCACGGTATAGGTAATCATGTGTAAACACTTAGAGTACATAAAGGACTTAGAAAAAATAGGGAAGGGACAATAGTTACCCATATGTATAAATACCACAAGGGTATGAAAGGAGAACATCTTCTTGTTTAGCATCCATACTTAGTCATAATAATGTTCTCCTTTATTTCTTGAAGAGTAAGACATTTGGGGTCTATTTTTCTTGACCACCAAGTAGTATCGGCCGGCCAACCATCCACCATCCATGGCGGGAGCAGACGGCGGCGCAACTAGGTGTTCCAGCCACCAGTTCCGGCGGAGATAACGGCGGCGCGTGAGGAGCGGCGGCAGCCCGTGGAGTTCGTGTAGGTGAGTCTATTTCCAGGTTTTTCTTAGTCCTTGGCCCTCTTGATTAGATCCAAATTGAATCAAACTGAGTCTTGAAAATACTTGAATTAGAGTGCCCACAATGTGTTTGACGAAATGCCTACACCATGTTAGTTTAACAAAATAGGCCAAAATTTGGCTAAGTGTTGGATATATATGAACATGATATAAGAAGTATTACTTCCCACATGTGTAGAAGTTGTTGGTGACATGGCACTTCATGACATACATAGTGTCGAAATATATGCTCGATGACGATGGTTGTTGTACCAAATATGTTGAATCACTTAGATGATAATTCTTTGTTCCACATAGTTGCATGATGATGCTTGTATAGTTGTTTGCATGATGTTGAATCTTTGTACGTGCGGGCTTCGCGCGTATGAACTTGGTACGTACACACATGGTAGTATGATGTCGCGCGTTGTAGTGTTAAGTACTTAGACTCTTTTATGAGCATGTTCCGAGCATGTTGATGCATGTATGTAATCTGATAATTGGACACGCGAGCCTTGACGTCACCTTTCCTTATTTTCCCGGCGAACGTGTGTATAACTTCACCCTCACAATATATAGAGGAGTGTGTGTTACAGACGCGCATGTCTTGAGATTGGGAGGCGTCATGCATCCGCCATGTCGTTGACGAATGCCTCATATCAGTAGTATGTTCGCAACGTGTATGTCGAGAGACGAGACCTTTGTCGACACAGTATTGCCCCCGGAGTGGGAGTGTCTATAGTGACGTGGCCGAGTACGTACATGTATGTGCCGTATAGGCGTGTGGATCATGTTAGGGGTATGTAGGTGACGATTCGGACCATAGGCCTGCCAGCCCCTTAGTCGCGAGGTATTAGGCCTCCAACGTGTTGTCGATGAACGTCCCATGATAGACATGTGTTAGGTCGCCCCGACGCGAGTAGTGTTGAGTCGCGCAGACGCGCGTAGTATTGGGTCGCGCCGAGGCGCGTAGTGCCGTACAGGCTGTATAAGTGTCGAGACGGGGCACTTATTGACATAGAGTTTCCTCCGTACAGAGGATGTTCGCTATGTAGTAGTTGCAAAGTTATAAGTCCGTAGGTGTGGAGTTGCCCCCGCAGTGGGGATGTTCGCCACATATTTATCTCAGACACGGGGTGTTGACCCTTGTGCCGATTGCTACTTGGGTTTTCCAAAGTAGGGTATTTTCCACGACTGTTACTTGGTTTTTCCCAGGTAGGGTACATTTGGCGACTGCTACTTGATGTTTCCATGGTAGGGCGTAGATCAGAGGTCGACGAGGTGACGTGCTTTGTAGCGTAGGTCAGAGGTCTACGAGGTGACGTGCCTTGCGGTATAGGACAAAGGTCGACGAGGCGAAGTGCCTTGTAGTATAGGACAGAGGTCAACGAGGCGACGTGCCTTTCCGTGTTGTTGCCGCTACCAGGTGTTTTCAAGATAGAGCGCTTCCTGCGACCGCTACTTGCGAACATGATAATTGTTAGACGATGTGTGGACATGATAGTCGCTCCAAGATATGCGGACATGATAGCCGCTTCGAGATGTGCGGACATGATAGCCGCTCCAAGATATGCGAACGTGATAGCCGCTCCAAGATATGCGGACATGATAGCCGCTCCAAGATATGCGGACATGATAGCCGCTTCGAGATGTGCGGACATGATAGCCGCTACGATATATGCGGACGTGATAGCTGCTCCAAGATATGCGGACATGATAGCCGTTCCGAGATATGCGGACGTGATAGCTGCTTAGTGTATCTGTTAGGCGCTTCGTACTTGAGATGATAGATCCCCCATTGATATGTCGACACGCGTGCGCGCGGCGTTACGTCTATGTTGTTATACTTGTTACACCTCATGTTGATGTGTCGAAGCGTGCGCGCATTGCACCACTTCTGCTGTTACTATACTTAGCTCCTGAGCGAGAGGTGTTACTCTTTCCCTTAGAGTGTCGACGTGTGCGCGCTTTGAGGGCGTGCGCGCTTCGAGGATGCACGCGTTTTGGAGGCGCGTATACTTTGGAGGCACACCTACTTAAGAAGTGCGCACGTTTGGTAAGAGGTGTGCGTGGTTGACACGACTCTCCCGAATCTTGTAAACTGGTGATCTTAGAATAACAGTGGCATGCTATGACTTTTCGTAGCATTCCTCGCAGAGTTTTCGTATCATGGTCGACGTATGCATGGATTGGTGAACATTTTCTTTCTTATATTGTAGAAGCTCTGATCGTGATGGTGCAACGGAGTTTGGCGTTCCGATTCTGGAATTGGTTGGGTTAACCTTTATTGTCTTGTCGACTTTAGACGAAAGAGTAAGTCCTCCGGCTCTACTCTCCGCGTTACTTTGTCTTTTTGAGTCCGAGTCAGACTTGAGGTCGACTTAGTGTCAATTCTTCCTTCTGGCTCGGGCGTGGGTCCCAAGTCCGAGGGTGTCGGCGCCCCCTCAGGTATAACAAAGTGAAATCCTAAGTTGTGACCACGCGTGTCATCACAGTCGACAATACTCTTACTTGACTTGGAATAAAGCGGCTCGACTCCGAGATTCGTCCCTCGAGCAACTCCAAGAGATCTGGATCTACTGCTGGTGGCGAGTCGTCGAAGAATATTTCCCACAACAAAGGGAAAGATGTTGAGGCTTGGACTCGTCCGCCAACCCTTTCTGCCCCCGTGTCGAGGGATCGGATCTCGGCGGAGGAGCCTATTGGAGTTGGAACGTTGTTTATATTGTTGATCCTCTGTTGAACTTGTTGCATCTATCCTTCTTGTTTGCTTATTTGATGGTAGTATTGCAGGTGACATTTTGCCAAGGATTTGCGTTTGGGCACTCCCGAGGTGGGAGTGCATGTGCTACATAAGGTTGTTTCTCCTGGGGTTCGCGCGCGTGCTGAGGGTTCGCGCGCGTGCTGGGGGTGCACGCGTGTGCCTGTTCATTTTGCCCCTGTGAGTATCATTCTTTACTCTTGTCATAGATTCTTTGTGTATGCCTCGATCCTTGTTGAATATGGAACTAGTTTTGAATTGGAGACTTCTGCCTCTGTTTAGTGGGCTCAAGTTGTTACTCCGCAATGATGTCCCAACAGGTGCATGTGTCTTGATGTATAATTTTCGGAAGGTGTGTATACCCTTTTTTTTGCTCTTCGTTTGATCAGCTTTGTGTATTTGCTGAGTCTGCCACCAGACGTGTGGCGCCATTACGCACTCGAAGTGCGGTTGCACATCGTGCTAATATTGTGTTTGATACTGACGATGATGTTTGTATTGCAATTTGCATGATGTTAGCCCTTGTATAAATAGGCTTGGTATTGTTGTATTGTTCGCAACAATGGTCGAACCTTGAGACTCTTCATAGAGTATGTAAATAGACGTGTATTCCCTCTAAACATTGACTGATATATATGTATAGGCGTTAGTACAATAATTATATATGTATTGTTACCCGTCATAGTCGCGCAGTGCCATGTTGGACATGCGTGTAGATGCCGTGTAGGCGCGTACATAAGGGCCGCGTGTGCGCGTACGTAAGGGCCGTATAGGCTATGTAGTTTGTTGGATCCTTTCCTAGTGGGGAATCAGATCCCAGTAGTGACGACAGAAGAATGCCTCGGGTTGCTTCTATTTCGGGTCTTCACACGTGCCGAACTCGTGCGTCTCCGTATTCCTGCAAGAGGGGCAGTATCGCACACCACGCAAGGGGGGGTGGAGTGCGATGAACCCTCTCCGAAGCTCAAGTCAGGTATTTTAGAGAGAGAAAGTAAGAGAGAGGGCAGAGCTTCCGCTGTCAACTTTTGAATTAGTCTTGAAATGAATGATCAAGGCCCCTATTTATAGGAAACCTTGGAATCAAACTGGGTTTTGAACGGTCCGACGTCGATTCAATGCAAAGTATGAACCGAGCGTACACGGGAGTAAAGCTGACACCGGGAGGGTCTGCACGTGTGGTGTTTGCGTAGGGGTTCACATGTCAATAATAGGAGGAATCCGGACCATCCTGAGGTATCGCAACGATCCCGGGAGGTCCGGAATAACAGGACAATCCGGACCAGGTCCGGATTGTAGCACAATTCAGACCTAGGGCTGGCAATTTGGGCCCGACACGAACACGACACGAAAATTACGGGTTTGGGTTTGATATTGATGACACGGCACGACACGATAGCACGATATAGCACGATAATTTTAAAATTTTAGTTTAAAATTATTTATATTTGATTTTTTATTCAATTTATTCTAGGTTTTTCATGCAGATTTTTCATGTTGGGCCGTGTTGGGCTGGGTTTGGGCTGACCCCCAGAACATGACACGAAGCTAGCACGACACGAACACGCACGACCCGCATGAATTGCCAGCCCTATCCGGACCCGGTCCGGATTGTGACGACAATCCGGACGTGGTGTAAGTCCGCGGCGCATACTCGCGTGTCCCAAACTTTTTAGTACCCGCGGGTGAACATTTCAAAACCGTTTAGTGAGTCCGACGTGTATACGAAGTCCGAATAATATAAAACAAAACCGAATCGGATGTATACTCATCATTTTCCCCCGAGTCAAGTGGTGGCATGGCCCCGTCTTGATTCTATTTTCGATAGAGTATACGTTCGATTTAAGTTTGGGTGTTACCTCGAGATGGACTTACTGTTCGTTGGCGCGTGGACCTTATTACGATATATCATTTTTTAGACTTGGACGGGTGTAGTCGTATATGTGGACATGATTAGTGTAGCAAGCATATATATGGCATATACGTATATGATAATCCTAGTCCGCGTATGCGATCATGGATATGGATGCTAACACACGTATGATTATGACGTGCATGTATACGAGAGTCGGCATATGATATGCAATGTTATGAAGTTAAATCATATACGTACGGGCATATATATATGTGATAACATGGATAAGAGTATATGCACGTCGGGGTTGTAATTGCAAACACGTGACATGGATATGTAAACGCGTGTGTGTTAATGTATGCGTGTATGCATGGATATGTAAACATGCATAGGTGTTAGGAATCATTTCCAAAGGAGATAGAAAAAATATGGAAGGGGAAAGATGTTACCTATAGGTGTACATAAAGGAGTGAATTCAAATATCACCACACTTTGTCTTCCCCCTTTTTAGAGTTGTCTTCTCCATTTCTTGAAGAGTAAGTGACTTAGCACCCAAACCACTCACCCACCTACACTTCTTCACCACCGGCCAACCACCACGCACCGGCGAAGCTAGCTCGTGGCAGCAGGACCAGCGGCGACGAGAGACACGGCGGCAGGTGACAGCAGCCACGACGGACGGCGGGCGGCGTTACGACGGACGACGGGCGGTCCAAAACGAGCGTGCAACCTCAATTTTTTGGGCGATTCGGTTTTTCGGAAATGATTAGGATCATTTCCAGGTATGCCAATGCCTTTAATTGCATCAATTTGGTTAATCTTTGCTTTGATTTTGAACTTGATCATCCATGCCCACCAAGTGTTTGAAATGCCTAGGATAGTTAAGCATAGCAAAAAGGAGCATAAAAATGGTTAAGTGTTTTACCACTTGTATGTATAGAGTAGGAGTAATACTTCCCTATTGATTAAAATGTTGGATTGCCATCTTTGATTGCCCAAGGAATTGTTGTGGCGTGTATGTACACACTTGGTTGTATGGAGATGCTTGTAGCTATAGCTAAGCTTTGTATTCCCAAAGGGGGTGTATGTATGTATCCATATCCTACACATGTTAGATAAGCACATGCATATAGGTGTTAGCACTATGAGTATATTAACACTTGTTACCTTGGGGGGTTTGCCTTAAGCCACGTGGGTGAGCATAGACGCATGTAAGCATTCATAGACACACATGAGCATGTGTAAGTGCATGTATGCACATATAGTTGCATGTAGGCGCGTAGAGTGGTGCATGATCACATATTAGTGTATGCAAATACATATAGTTGAGCGTAGGTGTACGTAGATACTCGTGGGTACGTATGCGTGCATAGACATGCATAGGCGTGCATACGCGCGCGTAGATCATGTAAGTGTTGGGACGAGGCCCTTACTAACATAAAGTTGCCCCCATATAGAGGATGTTCGCTATGTAGTAGTTGAACACTTAGATTTGTGAGCATGATGTTGCCCCCGAGCGGGGGAAGTTCGTTGTATAGAGGTTGTTAACACGTTGGGTGTACGCGTATGTATTGAACGGGTTGTAGTTGTATCCTTGTAGGAGTTGTGTTGTGAGAAGCTGGGGCGTCCATCCTTAGGATTACCTTCTCGACTTGCTGGCTTTGTGAACATGAGTAAGTCTCATATTCCTACCCCTTCTGTTAGATTTCTTTCTGATTAGGATTCTGATTCCGAGTTGGAGTCTTCGGAGTTTACGGATTCTTCCGAGCCGTAAAATATGGACGATATGCCTTCTACCTCCGAGTTGGAGCCTTACATGGAGTCAAAGGACTTGGTGCAAACCTTTGTGGGCAACAGATTGGATTATGATGAGTATCAACGCTTTGTCGTTCGTTCTGGGCTTTGTCCTTCGGGAGAGGCATTCTACCTGTTTGATGTTATTCCTGATGCTAGTCCGGGAATGCCCACTGTGCCTCCGGATGATTTGTCTGCTATTTATGCCTCCCAGATTCAGATGGGATTGTGCTTCCCTTACTGCTCGGACTTGCGGAAGTTGTGTCGTTATTATAGGATCCCTCCTCTTGATCTTGCGGCTGCTGCGATACGGTACTTGGTTTTCTTCCGAGTACTATGCCATCAACAGTCCTGGAGTTATTCGACCTTGCTCTTCCGATGCTTCTTCCGACTCCAACGTCCGGATGCATCTGGGTTATGTTCCATTTCTATCCGCTGGCCTTTGATGAGGGGAAAAGAGTTTGCTGATCTTGGATTGGGTGAAGTGAAGTGGGATAGCACTCTTCGCTTTGTTACTGCTGTAGACCGGTCGAAGAGTCACTAGCAAAAACACTATTTCTTCACTGACGATCCCATGATGGATTGGCGTATTCTTCGAGTTACAAAACCTGATCCCGTGCCCGATTTTCGTGAATTCTCCGATTCAGACAAAGCAGCGATGAGGAAGGTGTATCGGGCGCACAAGGCGCGTGCGTACACGGCCTTGTCTTGTGTGAAGGAGCGAGATTTGCGCAGGGCTAGGATTTGCACTCCTCCTTCGGGGGGTACTTCGGTATGTTATGAAACTTTATAACTTCCTTGTGTTGTGATGTAGGCTGGTGTCATGGAAAAACTTCCCGCTTGCAGGCCGGCTCTCAGGGAGGTGCTGCTCCTGCTGCACGGAGCGGACGCACGGACATATCTGCTGTTCTCCAGGGCATGAGGCCTGGAAGTGGCAAAGGGAGTGTAGGTAAGTTTTATATTTGTGCAATCACTTTACTCGTCTGTGTCCCATGCCTTTGTTTTTATCTTGCTTTGTTCTTGTTTGTAGGTCGATCCCCACTCGTGGCAGAGCAGGCTGTTACGACTGTCGACACTCCGCCTCGGGCCAAGGCGAAGCGTCCCGACTCCGAGGTACGACCCTCGAGCGACCCTAAGCGCTCCAAGTCTGGCAGTGGCGAGGCGTTGAGGACTCCACTTAGCAAGGGGAAGGGAATTGAAGCCCGCGCACATGCCGTACCTGTGATGTCTGCCCCCGGTCGAGGGACCAGGCTTCGGAGGAGGGGCCTCCCCGCACAGGTATATTGGTTTTTCTTGTATTTTTTTTCTATAATTAGTGTATTTGGATCGTCTTTTCATATGTTTATAGCTGTTTCGCCAGTTGCTGCCCTTAAGCGGGCCGAGCTGGTTTGTCCCTCCAATTACTCAGTTGTGGGTGATAAGTGGGTACTCTTCTCTGCCGGAGGGCCTCGCTTTGCGAATGAGGCTAGCTTGACCACTCTCGAGGTTGGAGTTCGTGTTCTTCAGCAGATTATTTCTCCTGGGGATCGGAGGATTCGCCCCAGTGATCCCGAGGGTGCGCAAGCATGTGCTGTGGGTGCATTGTCGTGCCTTGCACCTGTGAGTATCTATCCTTACTCCTCATGCCTTGTATGTATGCTTGTCTTTGTTACTGCAACTTACTTGTTGTTTATTATTGTAGGTTGCCATTCAGATGGCCAATCTCTCCTCCTTCGTGATTGAACTTGTCGAGGAGAAGAAGGTGTTTATGGAGAAGTCCGAGATTGCCTGTCTCTAGGCTGAGGCTGCTAAAGAGAGGGTGCGTATCTTGGATATGAAGGTTGTCGACCTACAAGCGGAGAGTTCCGCTCGTCAGGCTCGTATTGCGGCGCTTGAATCTGACATTGATGCCCTTCAGGCGAAGGCCATTGCGGATAGTGCCGATCATGATCTCGCATTGTGGGCCATGAAGGAGAAGTCCCTTGCAGATGGCAAGGTTATGGGCGTCGCGGAATACAAGGCTTCTGAGTCATACAATGCTGAAGTCCTGGCGGCTGCGGATTATATGCTTTATGACTCTATTGAGGGTCTTATCGAGCATGTGTATGCTCTTGCTCCGAACTTGCAGTTTGGCCAGCTTGGTCCGTATTCCAAGTTTGGCACTGAGCATGTGGCAGCCTTGCGAGCTAGAGATGGGACTGCTGCCCCGACTGTTGTGGCGGATGCCCCCCTGCTGTTGCGGAGTATGTCCCTGCCATGGTTGTTAGGAATGCCCCCAAGGATATTGAAGCTGACACCCGTGAGTACGAGTTGATGTTCAATGATGCTGGATATCCGATTATCGTGGAGGGTAACATGTTTGGAGGGGATGTATATGGGGCATGCAGCGATGCCGTTGATGGTCGTGCTCCTGACGTGGCGTCAGGTTGAGTGTTTGTTTTCACAAACTCTTTGTACATAGTTTTGGCTCCCCATGTTTGGGTTGAGGTTGCTTGTTGGGGTGTTATCCCGTTGAACCCTTTATGTTTATGTTTCTATGCTTTGACGTTGTCATATGAGACCTATCATGAATGGTTTAGTAATGCATAGTAATATGGTAGTAATATTTCATACCTTTGTGTTTTGAGATTGTCCATGTGGTGTGGACTATAGAGTAGAGTTGTGACTCGTCCTCTTTGTGGATGAAAGCATCCGTAGTTGTTGTTAGGAGACATACATCTCTGCAGTGCGTGCCCCTCTTGGATATACCAAGGCATGGCGAGATGTATGTGTCGTGGACACATATGTTGTATGCTTGCTATATTCCATGAGTAATAATGTGCAAGACTTCTGAGTGACACTTAGCATTTGTGGGTAGTAATGCATAAGGTCGATGTCCCGGCACTTGGCATTTGTGAGTAGTAATGCGCAAGTCCTTAGAGTGACCATTGACATTTATGGGTAGTAATGCACAAGGTCGTTTTCCCGGTACTTGGAATTTGTGGGTAGTAATGCCCAAGACCCCCGTGTACACGCGAGCGTGCCGTTTCGACGAGGCGAAACCTTAGTTTTTACCATCTCTTAGTCCACTCTAAGGCGACGTTGTTACAAGACGCTACTTGTTAGTTTGGTATTTTTTTTTCCATCCGTTAGTTGGGAACTCCCCGCGTAACGTTGTTATAAGGCGTTCTGTTGGCTAATCCAATTACTTGCCTTGTGATGCTAGTACGCCTCCACTTTGTTAGTCAAAGGGACGTGACGAAGGTCGTGTGATACGCCTTGTAGTTTATCCGGCCTTTCGGACCACTCCGAAGCGACGTTGTAGCAAGACACGACTTGCCGAATTTTGAATGTGTTTTGATCCGCTATTTGGGTACCCCCGTTATAGCGTTAAGGCGAGGTGTTCCTTGGCTAGTCCTCGTACTGACCTTGCGATGCTTCTACACCTCATCCTGGTTATTCCAGGGGGCTATACAAGTTTTTTCTTTTTTTCATAACTTGTAGTTTTTTCCGTCTCTTGGGCCATTCCAAGGCGACGTTGTGGCTAGACACTACTTGCTTGATTGGAGTGTTTTATTTCCGTTATTTGTTCACGGACAAGATAACGTTTTACAAGACTCGACTTGTATGTTTGGTGAGTTTTTCGTTGCGTTGAGTATTGCGGCGACTGTTGTCTACGCTCCTCCCGGCGTAGAGTGTTGGTACGTAATAATGAACGCTACTTGTGGGTAGTAGTAGGTTCCCATGGGGTTGCCCTCGTATAGAGAATGTCGCGCCATGTGTATGATTAGTAATCTTTACTGGGTGTCTCGTTCCTCAGTAAGATATCATGGGGTTGCCCTCGTATAGAGGATGTCGCGCCATGTATGTGTTTAGTAATCTATACTGGGTGTCTCGTTCATCAGTAAGATATCATGGGGTTGCCCTTGTATAGAGGATGTCGCGCCATGTATGTGTTTAGTAATCTATACTGGGTGTCTTGTTCCTCAGTAAGATATCATGGGTTGCCCTCGTATAGAGGATGTCGCGCCATGTAATTGTGTGGGGTTGCCCTCGTGTAGAGGATGTCGCGCCACTTAGTAGATGCGAGCCTCTTGGTTGAATTTTTTTTTTCTTTCCAAGGAATGAGTGTTGTAATCATGGGGTTGCCCCCGAGCGGGGATGTCACGCCATGTTGTATGTAGATAATCCTTAGGAAAATATCCAGGATGTAGTTGTATAGAATAGAGATAATAGATGTCGTGGAAGAGAGCGTATTGCGAGCTCGTTGTTGATATCAAGTATTGACATGTTGGTGGCGTGTGATATTAGCCTCTTGTTGTATTAAGCGTTTTAAGCTTGAAGTGTTGTTGCAAGGTTAATGCATAGAGTCCACTACTTGGCGTTATTCCAGAGCGTGGATTGTATGAGAGTAATGTACCTACGAAAATACATTAACTTCATTAGTTATGCAATATTTACAGTGCTGCATAGATGGGGTCAACTGATCACCCATTTGTAAATACTCTACTAGAAGCATAAACACTTAAAAAAGTAAAGCTTGAAAGTAGGTGGATGCATAAAGCTGTACGTAACGCAGAGATGTGGGAGGGATGTGGTTGTCTCCTCCCGACATGTTGTGATGGAAGCTGTCTGTTCACACAGTGTGATGGCTACATGCCACGCGATGTTGCAAGGCCCCGAGGGCTATCATCTCTTCGATTTCAACTCGCAATGTGAGGCATTCGTTGGTGTGATGACCCCAGGTGTTGTGGAATTTACACCAATGCGTGATGTCGGCTCCCAAGAACGCATGTGGTGTTTCCATTGGGGAGGGCAGCTTGTTCTGCAGGATGCTCACAAATATCTCTTCGACCTCTGTGTTCAGAGGCGTGAATTCATATTCGGGGCCATCAAGTGGGCCCCTATTGTCGTGTTTTTGAAAGAGTGCTCCTCCCTCACCCGCGGGTAGTTTTCTCCACCCGAGCTCCTGCTCGCAAGCGACTGCTCTTTCGATTTTCTCTTTGTGGTCACTCATTGACTGAGTGGTCCTCCAACCGTACTCTCTTCCAAGTAGAAGGAAGGATCACGCATTCGAGTTCATGAAGAGCGCGTTGATCACTGCCTCATTTATGGCCTTTAGCCAAGCTGCGTTTAGCGCGAAGCGCTTGAAATGCTCAAGAGTTGGTTCCCTTTCTCCTTGCTTGATGTCCCAAACACTTTGCAGTGTTGGGGCATGTTGGTATTTGGATGGCCGAGGATCCCGTTGTAGGCTCCCAAGGTTTCGACCACAATAAAGTTGACATTAATGTCAAGCTTTTTCAAGCCTTCTCCCAGTGTTACTGGGAGTGTGATCGTATCGAGTGGATATGTTGCAGCTCCGGCGAAGCTTTTTAGAGGGAATGTTGCGGGACTCAAATATGCCTTTGTACGACCAAGTTGTTCGATTACCTTGATAGTCAGGATATCAGCAGAACTTCCTCCGTCAACGAGGATTCGTTTTACGTCGTAGTTTGCTATGGGCATGGTAATGACGAGTGCGTCGTCATGGGGATATACGATGTGTCTCATATCTTCCTTATGACCAGATCTTCCTATTCCCCCTCTTGGTCGTTTCCCATACTTGGGGTGCATCTCCGCCTGTGAGGCGTAGACATTTCTTGAGTGTGAGCCTTGGCCCCCAGTAGCTGGTCCTCCATGTATAACATTGATTACACCCCTCTTGGGAGGAGGTGGATTGTCATACATCTTCTCTTTGCCTTTGTTTTTCTTGGAGGTCTCTCATTGTGTCTTTGTAAGGGTATTTTCCCCATGATCAACGTAGTGCTTTAACTCGCCCCGCATAATGATGTTGTTTATGCGCATCCTTAGGCTAAGGCAGTTGTCCGTGTCATGTCCCTTAACCTCGTGGTTTTCACACCACTTGTCATCTTCCTTTCCCAAGGGGCCCTTCCGCTAATTTTTTGGTTCTCTCCTGAGATTCGTTTCCTTCATCTCCTTCAAGATTTCCGACATAGGGTCGTTTAGCGGAATGAGGTTCGCGGTGTTAACCTCCCTTGGTTTTTGGAAACCGACCTGGACGGGGCGTTTAGGCTGTGGTTGCCACTGCTTCTATTGCTGGTTTCCTTGTGGTTGTTTTGCCTGCACGGCCTTGTCTTTGTTGCGTTCAGCGTTCAGCTTTGCTCTTGCATTACCTTTCCAGGTCCACATATTCTTTCACGCGTGAGGCTAACTCCTCAAAATTTTCAGCCGGGCGTTTGGACATCTTTTCCCCCAGGGAGAAACCTTAGCGACCCAGGTTCTTTATGAATGCCTTGATTATTTTGTCTTCAGACAGGTTTGTCTGAATGTCATCTATGTTTTGATTAAAACAGATGTAATAATCAGCCAAGAACTCGTCATATTGTTGCTTCACATCATCTAATGCGCTGGAGTCTTTGAGCAGCCTTCGTTTGCCCATGTATCTCTGGATAAACTTTCCCTGCAAGTATGCCCAGGAGGTCACGCTTTCCTTTGGAAGTGAGAAAAACCAATGTGCCGCTGACCCTAGTAAGGTTTACGGGAACGTGACCGCCACATGGTCTGGATTTGTGGCTCTTCCCAGTAGCGAAGCCTCGTGCTGCTGACGTGCTCAATGGGATCCTTCTTTCCAGTGTACTTCTTGATTTGTATGTTGTTCAGGATTGCCGGAACCCTTTCATACAGCATTTCCTTGGCGAAAGGATGGCTTGCGCTGTCTGTTAAGACATGTATTGGTCTGGTCTTTTTCTGCTTCAGCGTTTGCTCAATGAGCTCCTCCAAAGTCTTAGTGGTTAACCCTGTGAGGGGAACATCATTGTTTCTCTCGGGTATTCCCCAAACATAGTTTGGGTTTCCACTATCCTGCCTCCAGCTCTATTGATAATGAGAGGCCTCCCTGCCTTGTCTCTCGTTGAGGTTACTTGGTTGCTTCCATGATTCGGCCGGGTATGGCCTTTCATAATGAGTTGCACCAGAGTAGGATCCTTGAGGTCCTGCATTGTAGTACTGGGGGTTGGCAGCCGGGGGCTGCCTTCTTTGTTGTCTTGGGGCTTCTCCTCGAGTTGTTCCATGGGACACTGCTTCTCCTGCAGGATATGCTTGAGCTGGTGGTGGCGGGGGTGGGGGAGGTGGTGGAGGCGCGTAGCCTTGGTTTCTTATAGTATCCCTGAAGGCCAGGAGTTCCTCTATTGCTTGCATCATTGCGGGAGTTACTGTTGGGGTAGCATGTGCGCCTTGTGTGCCTGCACCTGAGGTTGCTGGTTGTTAGCCGGCATTCCGAAAGGTTGTTCATCTTCTGTGTGCGCTCTTCGCTCAAAACCTGGCGGGGGTCCGTTGGTTTGAGCTGTATACTCTGGTTGAGCATTGGGAGCTTCTTTTGAGGAAGCAGTGGATACTACCTCTAGGATGTCCTCAGGACCTGGCTGATTCCTCTTGGGTTGCGCCATGCTAGGCTCTCCTATAGTAATCTTTCTCTTTTCCATTTAGCTTTGCTGGTATGCTAGTGCTTGTTCGTTCAAAATCTCGTGGACGGCGCCAAAATGTTGGATCCTTTCCGAGTGGGGAGTCCGATCCCGGTAATGATGACATAAAAATGCCTCGGGTTGCTTCTACTTCGGGTCTTCGCACGTGCCGAACTCGTGCGTCTCCGTATTCCTGCAAGAGGGGCAGTATCGCACACCACGCAAGGGGGGTGGAGTGCGATGAACCCTCTCTGAAGCTCAAGTCAGGTATTTTAGAGAGAGAAAGTAATAGAGAGGGCAGAGCTTCCGCTGTCAACTTCCGAATTAGTCTTGAAATGAATGATCAAGACCCCTATTTATAGGAACCTTGGAATCAAACCGGATTTTGAACGGTCCGACGTCGGTTCAATGTAAAGTATGAACCGAGCGTAGACGGGAGTAAAGCTGACATCGGGAGGGTCTGCACGTGTGGTGTTTGCGTAGGGGTTCACATGTCAATAATAGGAGGAATCCGGACCATCCCGAGGTATCGCGAGGATCCCGGGAGGTCCGGAATAACGGGACAATCTGGACCCTTACAAGTAAAGATAATAGAGAGGGCGGGGGAGCGCAGACCCAATTCAAACTACACGACCTCTTTCTGGATTCAGTGGCAACCCAGTTAGCACATTCATTTGCTTTACGCGGAATCAAAGACCAAACAACATTGCATAAATGGCCAGCTCTGTTTAGTGCGTTTGTAACCTGTGTGCTGATCCTCCAATTCAAACGATCGGCCTCGGCCTTCAAGTGTTGGATAACTTCTGAGGAGTCGGATTCGACGATAACGTTATGCCACCCGTTCGCGATTGCCAGTTCAATCCCACTCTCCATTGCCTTCATTTCGAGCTCCAAAACCCTCAGACCCCTCGTAAATTGTTGCATCCCCTAACTAGTTCACCTAACGCATTGCGGGCTAGAGCAAAAGTTCCGTCGTGGCCTGTGGAGGCGTTATATGAAGCATCGCAATTGATCTTCACTGTGTCCCCCGGAGGTGGTGCCCATATGACTGTTCCTTCATGACTTTGTTCGGTCGGCATCGAGGGTGTGGCATGCTGGCTGAAGCGGCAAACCAATACTCGCCGTGATCCCGCAATATTCGATTCGATGTGGTGATGGGATCCGGATTCTCTCCTTCATGCATAGCTCGGCACCGTTCCTTCCAAATAGACCAACATGTGAGTCCAATTAATGAACATCAGACTTGGGCTTCCTTTTTTGGCAAGTGAATGACATCTTTTAGCCAACTTAAGAAACTCGGGACAGTTACCGCCGTGGCTTCGGTTGGTCTAGCAGATACGGTGGCAAACCAGATCGGTGTTTTCCACGCGCATTGGTAAATCATGTGTTCCACTGGTTTGACCTCCTCGCAAAAAGGGCATCGTGGTTCGATGTTCATGCCACGCCTAGTTAGATTAGCCCTAACCACTAAGGCATTCGTGAGTAAGCGCCATGTAAACTCTCGCACCTTCGGTAATGTTTTCATTGCCCATATGTCCTTCCATTTTAAAGTCGATCCATCTTGTATCACAGTTTGGGTGATGCCAATATCGCTAGTCTGCTCCCTCAACTGCGTATATGCCGAGTTGGCCATGACTCTACCCGATCTACTATGCGGCCAAATGAACACATCTGGGGTCTGATCGGCAGGTAGCAGGATAGACTCAATTGCACATAGCTCGTCATTTGTCGCCACGTCTCATAGGCTTGTGAGGTCCCAGGTGGAGCGGGTTGTGTTGATCAGGGTTGATACCCGTAGGTTGGCTCCGGTCTGTCTCGGCGGACTTTCGACGGATAATCGAAATCCGGCTATATTCGGGATCCATATATATATATATATATCCACGCTTTGACCATTGCCTATCTTCCACATCCCGTTTTCCATAAGCACATCTCTTCCAGCTAGTAGACTCGTCCATGCCCAGGATGCCCGAGCACCCTTTCTCGCGTTCTGAAGGTTCTCGGTCGGTAAATATACACCCTTTAACATACGGGCCTAGTACGCATCTGGTTCATTCATCAAGCGCCAAGCCATTTTAGTGAGCAGAGCGATGTTGAAAGTCTGGAGCTCCTTAAATCCGAGTCCCCCACTCGCCTTTGGCTTGGTAAGAGTGTCCCAAGACCGCCAATGCATACGTCGTTCTTCTCCACGTTGCCCCACCAGAAACGTACAATTAATGAGTTAATTTCAGCACACCAAGTTTTTGGTAAGAGGAAAGCGTTCATCGTGTAGGTCGGCATTTCTGTAACAACTGATTTTATTATGACCTCTTGCCCCGCGTTGTTCAGCAGTAATGACTTCCAACCTTGAAGTTTAGCCGTAATTTGCTCTTTCAGGAATCCAAGAGCCTCTTTCTTTGACCGCCCCCAAACTGTTGGTAAACCCAGATATTTTCCCGGATTCCTCGTAGGTCGCACACCTAAGACACGTTCCATATCAAGCTTAGTGGGCTCCCCGACATTCGATCCAAAGTAGATGCTAGACTTTGCCACATTTATCTCTTGGCCAGATGCTAGGCAATAACGGCTCATGGTCTGTTTGAGCTAAGACTTGGGAGGCATTTTGGTGGGTCGCTCGAATGAAAAAGATGGAGTCGTTCACAAAAAATAGGTAATGTAACAGTGGGCAACCCCTCCTTAACCGAATGCCTTCTAGAATTCCATTGTCCACATCATGCGAGATCATACGTGAAAGCACATCCGCCACAATGATAAAAAGATATGGCGAGAGTGGATCGCCCTGTCGTATTCCCCGTGTGGGCCGAAAAGGAGATGTCTGCTTCCATTGATAATGATGGATATACGCCCAATTGGAACCCGTTTTAATTCAGACTGTCTTATTTTGATTACCCCATTTGTGATTGTAAATCGAAACTTTGACCCGAATACTTTGCCTAAAACGCTAACGGTCCGAACGAGGTAAAATTACTCGCCTAGACCCGACCATCGACCTCACCTAGGTGAGATCGGGTGACCTCACCCGATCTCTCCTAGGGGAGATCGGGTGGGCCAACCCGATCTCCCCTAGGGGAGATCGGGTGGGTTGACCCGATCTCCCCTAGGGGAGACCGGGTTGGCTCACCCAACCCCTCTTAGGAGGGGTTGGGCAAATCCACCCGGTGTTAGGCCTCGGGGTCGGATTTTCTGTCCGACCCCAAGGGTCCCGACCTCTTTTCCACCTGTCCCCCACTTAGATTATTTCGCCTACCTCTCCGTGCTTTAAGGGTCTAATCATACGCTTATGATTTAATTAAATACGCTTAGGGGATTAACGATGTGATTAAGCCACCTTAATCCCCCTGAAGCCTATAAATACTACTTGTATCCTATTCATTTCCAGCACGTTGATTATTCACAAGCTTCTACTCTGCCTTCTCTCTAGTTTATCTCTCTAGAAATATTATACTGACTTAGGCATCGGAGAGGGTTCACCAAGCACCCCCCCCCCCTCCGTGCTTGGTACTGCCCCTATTGCAGGTCAGTCAGAAGAAAGAAGTCGGAAGAAGAGAAAGATACGAATCAGACCATCGAGCGGATAGAGCGTCGGATCAAGTTTTTACCCGTGAGAAGTGATACTTGGACCGACAACCCGTTGACCCGAGTGACACGACTTAACACTTGGCGCCGTCCGTGGGTTTTCGAGCAGAAAGCCTGTCTATCACGAGAGCGATGACGAACAGTCTGCCATCCAAAGATAACCGTCAACCCGGGGGCAACAAGCCAAACAACCAAGCAGGACAGCCTGCACCCCCGGCAAGACAACCTGTGCCTCCACCAAGGGAACGTACCACCCAGAGATAGCCTATACCCCCAGTGCATCAAACAGCCCAGCAAGCACCCCAGGCTAACAATGAAGGAAAACCATCACGCCCAGCTGGGGCAGAGTCTTCCACCTCCTCAACCCCCTTGGTCTAGAGACCACGAAGGCAAGGTGTACAACAAGAAGTGCCATCTCAGGGGTACCAGTACACGGCACCTCCACAGGGTACCAATATGAGACGCACACCCAAGAGCACCCTTATGGAATGCCAAGGCAAGGCATACCTGGGAACAACAATAGAGCCCGTATGACCAACACAAGGCCAATGAACTCACAAGGAGCACAAACAGTGACTCCTGGGTTCATGAATGCTTTAGACGAGCTGTTGGCTTATAGGGAAGCGCTGAGGCAAGGGCAAGGAAGACAGCACCAACAAGGAGAACAGAATCCGCATGAGGAACAGATTTATGAAGAAGAACAAGACCCAGAAGAAGAGTAACACCCCCCAGCAGAACAGAGAGAAGGTCGAGGAAAAAGTGAGCAAGGGCCACCCCCAGTGGGGAGGCAACCATCTGTGCCTCCAAAGCAATATCGAGCTCAGCCAGAAGCAAGGGCATACACCCCACTGAGGGAGGACAGGCAAGCCCGACCTCCAAGAAGAGAAGAATTCATGCATCCACCCCAGCAGGGATACCCATTGGTACACATACAACGGACAGGGGATCCCCGCAAGCCCGGTTAACAATTACGATGGGTACCAGAGAAATTCCAACACGTCTCCGGTAATGCTGACCCATGAAGAAATTGAGGCCATGATCACAAGGAAAATGAATGAGTCAAAGAAGAGTGAGTTACACTGTCTGAGTGACAACACAAATCACCCCTTCACAAGGGAGTTAGAGATGAACCAAGTGCCAGACTCGTTGCATTTGATAAAGATCAAAAAATACAATGGTAAGGGTGACCTCTTAGAGCACATCCAGCAACATGAAGCTTCCCTCCTAGGTAGGACAACGGAGGATCGCTACAAGGCACCTTTGTTTCAAACACCTTGTCAGGGGTAGCATCACATTGGTTTTTTAGCCTACCTACTGAGAGCATCCATTCATGGGCACAGCTGAAGGCAAAATTTCTCCAAAGGTACTAGGGAGAAAGGAAGCTACTCAAAGGAACATGTTCACTTGATGTTGTGAAGCAGGAGAATGAAGAGACACTGCCTAATTACTAAACAAGGTTTAACCAGAACCTGGCTGACATACAGGGTGACATTATCGAAGGCGAAATCATAAGAGCCTTCATAAGAAACCTTGGTCGCTATGGCTCTACCTTAGCGGAAAAAATGGCCAAAAAAACTCGCTAGCACCCTAGAGGAGCTGGCAGGAAGGGTGAAGACACATATAGACCTGGAGAGACATAGAATGAACAAGAGAGCAATGGTCGAGGCAACGAAAGAAGAAAATACAAAGCCAAGCAAAGGAAAACCACCTCAGGCTCCCCAGCCCATAAGGCAACAAGACTGGCGTCCCCCCAAGCCAAGGAATCAGACAGGGGAATCACTAAGACCAAGGGATATCAATGTCATTAAGTTCATACCACTAAATGCAACCTCAGCCGTGGTCTTGAGAGAAATGAGGAACTTGAAGATATGGTCACCCCCAGGAAGATGGAGAGCCCCAATGGTGGGAACGGATAAAGAAAAATGGCGTGATAATCATGAAGCACCCGGCCATGATACAAATGAATGCTTCAGTTTAAAGTTAAGCATAAATAATGCCGTGCAAAGGGGAGAACTGAAGAAGTTTGTAGATCATGGAAGCAGCAGTACACCAGCAAGACCAATGCAAAAGGATAAGGGCAAAGAGAAAATGGATTATGCCTCATCTCACAACAAGAGAGGAACGGTCAATATGATACACGGTGGTGTCGCGGCAGGCGTACCATCTGCAAATGCGAGAGAGGTGTATGCCTCCAAGATAGACATGACAACAAAATGGAGGAAGAGACCAAGAGAGAAGGAGGAGATGGTGATCGAATTTTCAGAGAAGGACAAGAGCCACATCGTCTTTCCACATGATAATGCTCTAGTGATAACGTTAGACATCGATAACTTCGATGTGAAGAGGATACTGGTCGATGGAGGGAGCTCGACAGATATACTAAACATGCGAGTCCTAGATCAGACAGGCAAATCCAAGTCAGATTTGAAGCCAGTCACTTTTCCTCTAGTCGGATTCACTAGAGCAACAAGCTACCCTCTGGGCATGATCACCCTACCAGTTACAATGGGCCAAGGGTGGACTCAGCTAAGGATCAAAGTGAACTTTGTGGTGGTAGAAAACCTAGGAGCCTATAATGGGATCTTAGGCAGAACAACCATAAATCCATACGAAATAGTTCCCTCAACAGTTCACCAGAAACTGAAGTATACCACGGAAAGCGGAATAGGTGAAGTCTTAGGTGATCAACGCATCGCAAGGCAATGCTACGTCAATCATGAGGCGTAGACCACACCAATCCGACTCTGTGGCAATGGTGATGATAGGGGCAAGTCGGAGTGGGAAAGAAAAGAGGAAAAGGCCAAGCTACAAGAAGGGAAGGACATGAGTCACACTCCGCCTATGTAAGCAGGTGTTCAGAAATTTGGCAAGAAGGTCAGGGATGGACAAGTTTGTAAAGGTAACAAGCATACCTTGGCAGCCAGAAAATGAGAATGGGAGGAGAACAAGAGGAGCAATTGAAAGAGGCTTCAGGTATATCGATGATGTCAAACAAATGCAAGGAGAATCCCTTACAAGTTACTTCAAAAGGTTCATGGAATATGGGGCCAACATGGAGGTAACAAGAAGTGAAGTTGTAAGAACTTTCCTTAGAAACATGAATCCAACCTCTTTCGAGGCCTTTGGAGGTCACTACGAGGTAGTGATGACAAACACGATGCGAGAGCTTAAAGAGAAACTAGATGAGGCATTCAAGAAAGAGAAGGAACAGCATGGCGAACAATCCAAAGGAGAGGAGGAAAACTACACACATGAAGGGGGGGTGAACTTCAACTTCACACCTAATCAAGGAAGTGGATGAGATTTTTAAGGAACACTTAATCAAGGAGCTGCCAATGTGCAAAGAAGATGGCAAGGCCTTCCTAGGAAGGGATGCAACAGGATGGTGTGATTACCATGGTACATGGGGGCACAAGACTAATGATTGAATGGTACTGAAAATTGAAATTGAGGAGATGATCTTCAAGGGAGAACTCAAGAAGTACATAGCACCAGGGGCACCCACCATTGCCTAAGGAGATCACGCCAGAGGAACACCATATCCTTAGTTTCATATTCCGTATCTTACATGTTTACAAGTTTTGTTTTCTAAAAAATAACTCTTGAGGCGGAAAACTCATGAAGTTTCTCCAACTCTTCAACCGTCTATTTTCTCCTAAAGGATGTCTTGGACCACCCAGGATACCCCCGTTTGTACATATGGCATGCACGCATCATGTTCTCCTTACCCAGATATGTCCACCAAGTCTATGACTCTTTCAATGCCCCCAAGAGCGTATCTTGAGAGTAGTTCTAAACTACGAAATTCTGCGCCATCCGGGAGCCTATCCCGTGAATAAATTCAACGCCCCCAAGAGCGTATCTTGAGAGTAGTTCTAAACTGCGAAATTCTGTGCCGTCCAGGAGTCCATCCTGTGAATAGTTATGTGCCCTTCCGAGAGCCAATCTCGTGAAAAACTTCGACGCCCCCAAGAGCGTATCTTGAGAGTAGTTTTTAGACTACGAAACACTGTGCCCTTCGGGAGCCAATCCCGTGAAAAGTTTTGTGCCCTCCGAGAGCCAATCCCACGAAAAGATTCGACGCCCCCAAGAGCGTATCTTGTTAACTAACAATGTGCCCTCCGGGAGCCAATCCTTTGAAAAGTTATGTGCCCTCCAGGAGCCAATCCCGCGAAAAGATTCGACGCCCCCAAGAGCGTATCTTGTTGACTAACACTGTGCCCTCCTGGAGCCAATCCTGTGAAATTTTATGTGCCCTCCGGGAGCCAATCCTGTGAAAAGTTCTGTGCCCTCCGGGAGCCAATCCCGTGAAAAAATTCGACGCCCCCAAGAGCGTATCTTGTTGATCAACTCTGTGCCATCCAAGAGCCAATCTTGCGAACAACTATGCGCCCTCCGGGAGCCTATCTCGTGAAAAATTGCCTATGCCCATAGGAGCATATGATAAAGTGATCTTTACATCACCCACAAGAGCATGCCATGATAATTTTTTTACAAGGCAGTGATATATGATATGAAAAACATACAAGTTTTTCCATGGTGAGATTGTAGGTATCATAATAGATAAAGGTACCAGAGGATGTTAAGTAAGAAGAAGCATAAACAAAGAAGGATTCCATGACCAAGGAACCAAATAAACAACCGCAAGCAGTCATCATGAAAATTAGCAAGTTATCCTACCATCCATACCACAAGTCAAGAGAGATATCTAAAGGAAAACAAACACAACCAAGAAAAGTAGCAGAGCCATAAAATCCCAAGTATAAGGCTCTCAAAATAAGCTCGACTCATCAAGGGGAGAAACCACTAAACCCATCAAGGGGAGGAAAAGTAAAGAGATATGTACAAGGGTAAGGGAATCAGATATTCAACCAGATGCCACTTGGGAATCTTCACGGTCATGATGCTCTAAGGACGAACCACTGATATAACTCGATGAGGACGAAGAGGAACCCGAGCTAACAATATCAACAGGTGCAGCATCCTCCTGCACAGGGGTAGGGGCTATGTTCTCAGCAACAGCATCCTGTCCTCTAAGCACGGCCATATAACCCTCAGCATAAGGTCCAAAGTCACTCAGATCTTTAACTGGAAACTGAGGATCAATCAGAAATATCTGATCAACAATATACTCCCCGAAATGGTTCATCTCTTGGGTAGATCGAACCTTATAATCAGCAGCATATGCAGGGGAAGACTTATACTCAGCTACGGCGGTAACTCTCTCCTCCATGTGTCATTTCTCCTCAACATTCTTCAACTCCTCATCATGGAGTGAAGAAGCAACAACAGTCTTCTGGCGCAGGTCACCCACAGTGGTCTCGAGCAAGGCTACCTGACTCATAAGCTCTTGCATCCTCAAATCAGATAGGCGAGCCTTCTCAGTGGCACTAGCAAGCTCTGCCTTCAAGGACACCTGACCATCCTCAAGGGCTTTCTTCTCATCAGAAAGCTCAAGTGCAAGAGACGAGAGGTTAACCATATCTGACATGCCCTAAGATAGCTAAAAATAGCGAATCACATAACAAGCAATCATAGGGAAAAGAGAAGAGATAGAAGCATCACTTACCGGGGCATAACGAGATAACACCCCCTGAATGAAGTGCTGGGTTTCTTTAGGTGACTTAGGGCGAGAAACACGATCCCCAGGAGCAACAACACTGCGAAGAACCCGGATACCAACCTCTGGGGTGTGCAGAGAGGAATGGCTATCAAAGTGATACTCTTTCAACCTAGCAAAGGGAGTCCACTCAGCTCCCACAACGTCCTCATCAGTAAGGCGAGCAAAGTTCTTCCGGCTCAAGACAGGAAGTCCAGCTATACAAATAAAGTAAAAATGAGGGTTAAGAACCTATGAAAGGTCTGAACTATCACCCATGTTAACGGGAGAGGTCTGAAATTTAAAAAGTTAATAACAGAGGTCTGAAATTTCAATTTTGTTGATTTGAGGTTTTCCGTCCATTTTTAGGGTTAAATTTAACAAAATTGTGTGAAATGACATTTTTGCCCCTTTAATATTTTGTTTTATTTAATATCTTATTTAAAGAAATGTGAAATGACAATTTTACCCCTAAAGTCATATTAAAACCACCCAACTCCGGCCACCGCCACCTGACTCCGGCCACCACCACCCGACTCCGGCCACCACCACCTCGACTCCGACGACCACCAACTCGGCTCCGGCGACCCGACTCCGGCCACCACCTCGGAAAAAAAGCTCCGATCTGGAGCTCTATGGCCCCGACCAGAGCCACAGGGCTCCAGATCGGAGCTCTGTGGCTCCGGTCTGGAGCCCTGTGCCTCCGATCGGAGCTCTGGAGCTCCGATCTGGAGCCCTGTGGCTCTGGTTGGGGCCACAGAGCTCCAGATCGGAGCTTTTTTGGCTCTCATCGGAGTTTTTTTGGCTCCGATCGGAGCCCAATCGGGATTGGTGGCTCGGATTTTGGCCCAATCGAAGCCTTGGTGGTGGTCGCCGGAGTACGATTGGTGGTCGCCGGAATACCGTGGTGGCTTCAAGGGCATTTTGGTCTTTTCACTCCAAGAATGTGAGGGGCACACTTGATAGAATGACATTTTTGGAAATTTATTTTATTTCCGGTCACATGCCAAGCATGTGACCAACTTCCGTTAGTTTTAACGGAAAAAACTAACGGAGACCCCTGTTATCAACAAAACAGAAATTTCAGACCTCCGTTATTAACTTTTTAAATTTCATACCTCTCCCGTTAACATGGGTGATAGTTCAGACCTTTCATAGGTTCTTAACCCTAAAAATGATAACAGGAAGCAAATATCAATATATCTACAAGACAAGAGAAAGTAGAACCTAAGATTCGGGCCCTCGGATGGGGGGCAGGAGATGGAGAAGAGGCATCAAGGCCGATAGGCACCCCACCACCATCAGCAGGTCGCTTCCCTTTGTCAGTCAGGGAGGGCGCCTCTTCGACTACTATCTCTTTATCGCGAGATGGTGTCGGAAAACGAGCACTGGAAGGAGAATGGCCCACAGTCTTTTTCTTCTAATCAGCTGAGGCCCCGACCTCAGAATCAGGCTCCCGTGCCTTAGACTTGGAGTGGCTGGAACTTCTGCCCACAGGGACGACACGCTCAGTAACCAAAGGAGAGTGCCCTAACAACATAAAGGAAACAACATGAGAACAATTATAAGTATATCATAAAAGGGAAAGAAGAAAAGAAGAACGTACTGGAGGCCTCCGCAGTCTTCCCAGACTTTGAAGGTTTCTTAGGGGCAGAGCTGGAAGGAGCTTTCATCTTCGTCAGGTCGATAGGCTCCGCCTGCATAGCATATGTTTTTCCGTGAAACCAACCTACAAAGGAAGAGCAAAAAGAATAAAAACGAGAAGACTAAGTGACGTACCAAACCTTTGGGGGGAGGGGTCAAACGAATCCCCGCCTCATAAAGGTCCGCCTCGGTCACCATGGACACAGGACAGTAAGACTTGGTCCGATGACTCTGATAGATAATCTTCATGGTCTCTAAATCTGAGGAGGATAACTCCCCAATGGTGGGCCAACCATCCGACCGATTCTCATTAAGAACCGACCAAGTGACATAACGACCGGTGATGAAGAAATAGTGTTTAGACCAATGGCTCGCCGAGTTGTCACTTGGAGCCACGAAACGAAGGTCGTTATCCCACTCGACCTCGCCCAACCCAAAGTCCGCAAATCAGGAGTCTTTAAGAAGGGGATAGCGAGTCACCAAGCTCGCAAAACCTACCTTCTTCTGATATTGGAAACGATAGAAACACCGGAACAGAACTAGAGAATACCTCCAGGAATACCACTGGCATAGTACTCGGAATCCTACCCAGACGCGAATAGCGCTGGGGGCAAGGTTCACAGGAGAAATGAAGAACCGACAGAACTCGACAAGGTCATCACAATAAGGGAGACGTAACCCATATCGAATCTGAGAGGGATACACCACGACCTTCCCCTCTGGGGGCTCTGTCACCTTTTCACGAACATTCCTCAAGGATGGGAGAAAAGGGTACAAAGGCTCATCTAGAGGACTAATGTCACCTAACTCAATGTGGTCATTATAGTCGCTCCGAGTCAAGTGGTTCTCCGACAACGGCGCAAGACCTAACTCAAAAGCAGTGGGAAATTCTAAGCTCGAGAAAGACTCCGACTCAGACCAATACCCAAATTCAGTATCTGACTCAAAATCCGACTCTGAGCTAATATCTGGAAAGAAAGTAATGCGGCGAATGGAGGGGATGAAAAACTTACTCATCCTCCGAGGAATATAGCGTCTATGCAAAGTCTGAGTTTTGGGGCACCACCACGAATACAATACCTGTCGTACCAACCTAAGTGTCAGAATAGAAGAATTTCCCCGGGAAACTCGGGAATACCCCGGTATCGACATATCAACAAGCATATCACACAACGACCAACAAGCGATAATCAAGGCCCAGAGATACCCAATAACAACAACGGCTACGAGCAAGCAATTTTACAACAACAAAATCAGACAATTTCACTCGGGCAAAAAATCATTTCCCGGGCCAAGGACAATTTTACCCCCAAACAACACCCGGCATACAAGTGACCACTCGATACCAAATTCAAACGAGGAAAATCCAACTGGCAAAAAACCATTTCCGAGCAAACGACTATCTACTCAATACGGCAATCACGACTCAAGCAATCGGGAAATCATCACAAATCGAGCATGGGCAATCCAAATATGAGCATTTCGCATGTTCACAAGACGGTAAAAAGATCGAACCTTGGGAAATCCCGAACCGATTTGAAAAATGGGTCCGGAATTCAAATCCCGTCGTCGCCGGAGAAGGGGGCCCACCACCGCCGTCCTCGTTCCACCGGAACTGCGCCGGAGTTGGTCTCGGAAGACCTCACCCTCGCCTTCGTGATCGCCCGCTGGAGTAGCAGCGACCTTCGCCGTCGCCGGGGATCATCCCGCCTCCGCTGTCGCGTCGCCCTCCGGAGGAGCTTCGATCCTCTCCGTCGCTGCACTGGCCACCCCGACCCGGAGCCCCCCGTGCTGGTTCGCCTCACCTCGCCGGACCCGGAGCTCCCCGCGCCACCATCTCCCGTCGTGCCTAGCTGCCACGCCGGAGTCCCCCTCCCTTGCCGGAATTTTGGCCGGCCTCACCCCTAATTTTTAGGGCTTGGAACTTTTCTTGGTCTCCAATAAGGTGATGTGAAGAGAAAAAAGATGATGGTGGCTAAGTGAGGTAATCATATTCCCTTATTTTATAAGCTAAAGTGTGTAGGGTTTTTTAAAGTGACACAATCACCACCATTCATTTAAATTAGAGGAGATCTAAGGGTTTAGATAGAAAACTATCATCTTTAGCCCCCTTTGACTATGGTTAGGCATATTTTTACTCAAGTTAACACCCTATAGGCATATATTCCATTATCCTATACTTAGAAATTTTTGGACCCAATTCAAAACAATTTCCCGGCATGTACTCACCTCATAGGAAATTGAGGTACGTAGATTCATATCCATGATTTCATTGCATCCCCATGCACGTACATATTTTCAAAATGCATACTTGAAGGGATCAGATTTTTTATGATTATATCCATATTCCGCAGACACGTGTCTAGAAACGTGTACGCATGCTCTAACATTTACAATTCCTCTATTTTTGAGAATAAGAGGACAAGGCTCGAAAAATGCGCCTACGGACAAGTAAAGGTTTCGTCAAGAGGTAAAGTCACGGTTTCCTATTGCGCGTATCATCCCATCCTAAAATAGAGTCAACCAAGGGTTACGCCATTGGTTAACTCGGGGTGCAAGTGATGGATATACGCCCAATTGGAATCCGTTTAATTCAGACTGTCTTATTTTGATTACCCCATTTGTGTATGTAAATCGAAACTTTGACCCGAATACTTCGCCTAAAACGCTAACGGTCCGAACGAGGTAAAATTACTCGCCCGGACCCGACTATCGACCTCACCCGATCTCTCCTAGAGGAGATCGGGTGGGCTGACCCGATCTCCCCTAGGGGAGACCGGGTTGGCTCACCCAACCCCTCTTAGGAGGGGTTGAGCAAATCCACCCGGTGTCAGGCCTCGGGGGTCGGATTTTCTGTCCGACCACAAGGGTCCCGACCTCTTTTCCACCCATCCCCCACTTAGATTATTTCGCCTACTCTAATCATACGGTTATGAGTTAATTAAATACGCGTAGGGGATTAACGATGTCATTAAGCCACCTTAATCCCCCCGAAGCCTATAAATACTACTCGTATCCTATTCATTTCCAACACGTTGATTATTCACAAGCTTCTACTCTGCCTTCTCTCTAGTTTATCTCTCTAGAAATATTAGACTGACTTAGGTATCAGAGAGGGTTCACCAAGCACCACCCCCCCCCCCCTCCGTGCTTGGTACTGCCCCTATTGCAGGTCAGTCAGAAGAAAGAACTCTGAAGAAGAGAAAGATACGGATCAGGCCATCGAGCGGATAGAGCATCGGATCAAGTTTTTACCCGTTAGAAGTGACACTTGGACCGACAACCCGTTGACCAGAGTGACACGACTTAACAGATAACGATTCGATAGGTGACCGTCGAGACACAAACATATATTAGATTTACCCACCGGTTACTAAAACCCATTCGTGTCATAGTGGCAACCAGGAAGTCCCACTCAATTCTGTCATAAGCCTTATTCATATCCACTTTAATCGCACAATCCTCCCGTCTTGCACTTCCCCGTGTGCGGAGATAATGGAAAGCCTCGTGAGCGACGATAATGTTATCCTGAATGAGCCTGTCCGATACAAAAGCACTTTGATACGGCGAGATCAGGTCGGTTTATATATTATACAAAAACATTATTTACATAAAATTTTACTCATAAAAAATTTAGATTTAAATATGATCGACTCGCAAACCCTTTTTAAAATTAATATATTTATTTATTACTGATTAATTTAACTTATTATATTGATATACATAATTAAGTATATATAACTGATTTTTTTTTAAATCTCACCAGTTATTTCTGCGTAATTGAAAAGCTCCAAAAACTAAAATACATGGTTAAAATTTTAAAAGTTTCTAAATAATACTTCTTAAAAAAATTATCAAAAAGAAAAATTTATTAACATAAAGTTATCATGTTCGTATTGTGATGCACCTACACATATACACGAAAATTACACTTATTTATCATGTCTGTATAATCGTATTATAATATGCGTCTATAAAAATACGAGATGTCGTGTGCATTAAAATTACAAGTTATTATATGTATATGATATATATATTATATAACTTGTATACATAAATACAATAAGTTTATACTTTATAATAATAATATAAAATATATTATAAATAAATAAATAAAAGAAAGAAAGAAAGAAAAGAAAAGAGGACAATGACGGAGAATCCTAGGCCGAGAGAATCTGCTGAACTAGATCTCAATTTATCACGAAAGTAAAAAAAAGGAGAGACCAAACAAATTAGTCTTTCAATGATACGTAAAACAATTTAAACTGTAAAATTTTTAGTGAAAAATCTAAGGTCGGCAATTCGTGTGGGTAATGCAGGTTTTTGTCGTGTTAAGTTTGTGTGGTCAACCTAAACACGACCAATCCAGTTCAACATAAAAAACTGACACAAAATAACTATAGTAAATTGAATAAAAAAATTAATATTTAACCACTTTAATTTTAAACATCGTTTTATCTGTCGTGTCGTGTCACTAATATCAAACAAAATTCTTAATTTTCGTATCGTGTTCATATCGGCCCATCGTGCCGAGCCCGAATTGCCACCCCTAGAAAAATTAATAGAAAGTTGTCAAGTAATACATGTTGTTCATCAAATGGAAAGAGAATGTTGTTATGCATTGTCATGTGGACCTAAAAGTGTTCTCTATTGAAATTTTACCGTTTTTTTTCATATGTTCTAACATCACTCAAAACACAAACGTTAATTTGAGCGCGAGCATAGTTACATATTTTTTAAATAAGTATATATACAATATATATGTATATGTTTGAAATTCTTTTTATAACTTTTGTTTTTTTAAAAAAGTTAACTTATTTAGTGATCAAATTTTAATTCCAAAACCCTATTATGTAAATTAATAACATAAATAGCTACATAAGAAAAAATTTCACTAAAACATATCATTCTGTAACTACCAGTGATGACAGATTTTTTTTTTTTTAATAAAAACACTACGTGCCATTAATAGAAGAGAGTTTTTTTAAAAAATTAAATTAAATTAAATTAAATTAAGAAAAACACACACACACCCGCTACTCCTAGTAGAATAGAAGATGAGAAAAGAATAAAAAATAATTTGAAAAGAAAAGATTTAGGTAGTTTATAGTTTTTTTTTTCTACAAATATATTGAGTTAGGCGTAGGGCCGTATAGTATGGTGGTGAATATTAGATGTCGAATGGTTTGCCAATTTTTTAAAAAATCTATTGGAGTGTTTTATTGTCATGTAGACCCTCTAGAAAAAAAAAATTAGGTACTTTTATTTTAAAATTCTACTGGTAGGGCTAACATTATGAGCATCCAAATCTTAAAACATAAGTTTATGCATTTTTATAGTTTTTATTTTTAAAAATCTATTGATTGGACGAAAGATATGACCTTTCAAAATCTAAACAACAAATAAGTTTATATAATTTTATTCTAAAACTATTGAATTTGGCAAAATGTATGATTAGTGAAGTTTCACATGCAAATGAGTTTATATAATTTTTACAATACAAAATTACAAAACCACAAAAATAGATTTTTGCAGTCGGTAGTGTTCAACCGATCAATCTACCGCCTAACTCAATAAATTGTTTATAATAAAATTATAAAACAACCTAAATTCATTAATACCCCAACCTAGTAAAGAAAACGAAAAAAAAATAATGTTTTTCTTTTCTAGCAGCGGAATTGCGGAAGTGTGTTTTTTAATAAATATATATATATATATATTTTTAAATAATACTTCCTGTGCTGACACCTGCAGAAGTGTGTTTGTTAGTGTTTAAAAAAAAAAACTTTTCTGCAGAAGTACTCTATTATGTTATCTAATCCTTCCATTACTGCGTCTTAAGTATATTTTCAGAAATATATATATATATATATATATATATATATATATATATATATATATATATATAAATTTGGATATTAGTGAGAGATAACGAGAATGAATCATATTTTAACTTATCAACAATATATAAAATATTGCTAACAAATATGATTTTTAATACATTAGTAAAACTAAATAAAACTGTTTAACTTAGCTAGTTAGAGCGTAAAATTTATATATATTAGATCAATATTTACATTTCTCTGAAATTATTTTTTACTTTTCAGATGAAATATTATAGGTAAATTTTTTAACTTTATATATTATTTGTATTTGTATTTTTTTCAAACTCAACTTTTCTTAAAGAAATTTATTTGCAAAATACTATCGATAAAAATTTAAATTATATTTGTTTTATTTGAAAAAAAAATGTCAATAAAATGTCTTTTTTCGGTAATTATATTAATACAAATTTAGCCGATACCGACCGAATGCCTTTTTTTAACCAGGGTTGAATGAGAAAACGAGTGTATTATTATTATATTATATTATTTAATAAATTAAAAAAGTTATACCCAAACCCAGATACATTAAGAAGGAAATGGGGAGCAGCAAGCATCATGACCCAAATTGAAAGCTTTAGCTGACATTGAAATCTTAACCCTTCTTTTTCACGGGTACCTACTCTTTACCTATTAGCCGTCTGATCCACAACCAGAACCCATCTAACTTCGAAAGCAAATCCAACGGTTCCAGATTAAAAGACTCACTAACCAATCAATCACATGCTGCTGCTATACTTCAATTTTTTTTGAGTAAATCTTTAAAATGTGAAATTTCTTGTAAAATTTCAATAGAAAGTAAGAAAGAGAAAGTAAATGGACAAATGTATTGATGTTTGGTGGGACCCTATATCACTTTCTATAGAAATTTCACATGAAATTTCACAGTTTGTAGCAACACCTTTTTTTTTTCGCCTCCGAGACCGAGAGGCTCAACAATCAACATAAAAATAATCATATATATAAAGTCCAAAGAGTTTTACGATATGCCTGTTAGTTTACCAAAAAAAAAAAAAGACATGCATGTTCTCGGTAATAGTTTTGATAGTAAAAAATTGTATGAGGTAATGGTGATAGGTTTAAATTCATTTCGCTATGCTTTACGTATTTATTTGTGAGCATACTATACATTCAAATAATTAGCCGTTAGCGTACAGCGTATACGTTATGACTCCACCAATAGATTAGTATAACTAATAGGCTGGTTCATTAGGCATCAACCCTCATTTCCTCAATAAATTATTTAATCAAAATCACTGGTGAATTTGAACTCATATCCCATAACAAATTGTATATCAATGAGCGCGATCAATCAATTACTAGATCACAATTGTTTGTGGTATTTGTTGGACCCTGACTCTTTGCGGGTCGTTGACTCGAAAGTCGTCGGGTCCTTGAAGTGTTATGTAGTTATGTTGACAGGTTATCTGAGCTCGCGGGTGTCCGACAGTCGGGGTGTCAGAGTGTCGGACAGCCGAGTGTCGGAGACTTGCAAGACCTTAAAATGGCTAAGTGTTTGGCTGTCCATATGTGTAATTGTCTGTATGTCGGGACGTTGACGTCCAGGAGTATCGGCGCGTGCGCGCGTCCTGTGGTGTTTGCATGCGTGTCTTCTAACACATGCACAAAGGGCAGTATCGGCACCAGAAGGGGGGTGGGGTGGTGCGCGATGAACCCTCTCCGGTGCTTAAGTAAGAGAGCATTCTAGAGAGATAAAGCTAGTGAGAAGTGAGAGCTCCCAAGACAACATCTTATTATGAAATGGTTGGCCTAGTTTCCTATATATAGGGAAGACTAGGACCAAAACTGGTTTTAAACGGTCCGACGCCGGTTTAGTAGAAAAACGTGAACCAGGCGTGGACGGAAGTAAAGTTAACATCGGGAAGGCTCGCACGTGGTGTAAACACGTAGGGGTACGCGTATCGAGGAGCGACAATCCGGACATCCGGATTGTGTTAACACATTCCGGACTGTGTTAATACCTCTGGATTGTTAACACAATCCGGATCCGGAGTGTGTTAACACCTCCGGAGTGTGTTAACACCTCCGGATTGTGTTAGCACAATCCGGATCCGGAGTGTGCTAACACCTCCGGATTGTGCTGGAGTGTGTTAACACCTCTGTATTGTGGTAGCACAATCCAGAGTGTGTTAACACCTCCAGATTGTGTTAGCACAATCCGGACGAGTTCGGTCCAAACGCGTGTGTTGCCCATTCGGACCGTTCTAATTCGCAGGTTAGCGTTTCTAGTCCGTTTTAATGGGTTTGACGTGTTGACGAGGTCCGAAATGTAAATGCTAACCCGAATCGGGCGTATACCCATCATTTACCCCGAGTCAAGTAATGGCGTGACCCTTGCTTGACTCTATTTTACGATAGGGTAGACGCCCAATTTAGGTTCGGGAGTTACCTCGTAGTGGACTTACTGTCCGTTGGCGCGTGGGCCTCAATTTCGCGTATCCCTCCTTTTGTTCAACGAGAGCGACTATAACTGCTGACATGGTTAGTGCAACGAGTATACGTATTCAAAATGTACATATGTAATAATGTAAGTCTATGCATGCAACATGGGTATAATAACATTTTTGCGAACATGGTATACGCGCGTATGTGAGCAGACGCGCAACATGTAATGTCATGAAATTAAACATGTAGATATATGTATATATATATATATATATATGCAATGACATGGGTATAAGTATATACGTGTCAGGATTATGATAATAAAAACGTGACATGGATATGCAAACGTGTGTATGTATATGTAGACATGCATATGTACGCGCGGGCATGTAAGCATGTGTATGTGTTAATAACTCATACAAAAAAGTTAGAAAAAATAAGGAGAGGTAAAGCATTTACCTTCACACTACACAGAGGAATGTGTGCCCTCACGCTACACAGAGGAGTGTATGTTACGGACGCGCAGGTCCTGAGACTGAGAGGCGTTATGCCTCCGCCGCGTCATTGACAAACGCCTCATAGTAGGAGTATGTTCATAACGTATATGTCCAGAGACGAGGCATTTGTCGATATAGTATTGCCCCCGGAAGGGGAGTGTTTGTAGTGACGTGGCCGGGTACGCGCATGTATGTGTCGTATAGGCGCGTAGATCATATAGGTGTATGTAGGTGTCAGTTCGAACCATAGGCGCACTAGCCCCTTAGTTGCGAGGTGTTAGGCCTCTGACATATTGTCGATCAACGCCCCATGATAGACATGTGTCAAGTCGTGTCGACGCGCGTAGTGTTGGGTCGCGCAGACGCGCGTAGTGCAGCATAGGCTGTATAAGTGTCGGGACGAGGCCCTTACTGACATAGAGTTGCCCCCGTATAGAGGATGTTCGTTATGTAGTAGTTGTGAAATTATAAGTCCGTAGGTGTGGAGTTGCCCCCAGAGCAGGAATGTTCGCCATACAGCTGTCTTCGGACATGAGGTGCTGACTCCTGTGTCGACTGCTACTTGGGTTTTCCAAAGTAGGGTGCGTTCCACGACTGCTACTCGGTTTTTCCAAGGTTGGGTGCATTATGCGAATGCTACTTGATGTTTCTGAGGTAGGGAGAAGGTCATAGGTCGACGAGGCGACGTACCCTTCCACGTCGTCGGTCAGAGGTCGGCGAGGCGATGTGCCTATCTATGTTGTTGCCGCTACCTGGCGTTTTCAAGGTAGAGTGCATTCTGCGACCGCTACTTGGTTTTCCCCAAGGTAGAGTGTGTCTTGCGACCGCTACTTGGTTTTCCCCAAGGTAGAGTACATTATTCTGCGACTTGGATCTCTGCGATGAGCGGACATGATAGCCGCTCCGAGATGTGTGGACATGATAGCCGCTCCGAGATGCGTGGACATGATAGCCGCTCCGAGATGTTCGGTCATGATAACCGCTCTAAGGTACACGGACATGATAGCCGCTCTGAGATGCGGGGGCATGATAGCCACTTAGAGCCGCGTGGACATGATAGCCACTCCGAGAGGTGCGGACATGATGGCCGCTTAGAGCCGCGTGGACATGATAGCCACTCCGAGCGGTGCGGACATGATAGCCACTCCGAGAGGTGCGGACATGATAGCCGCTTAGAGCATCCGTTAGGTGCTTCGTACTTGAGGTGGTAGATTTCACATTGATATGTTGACACACGCGTGCACGCGCTGCGCTTATAATCTGGGAGTGAGGTATTACGCCTCATGGTGGTGTGTCGACGCGTGCACGCACTACACCTCGATGTGTAGTTCTTCGGAGTCTTGTAAACTGGTGATCTTAGAATAACAGTTGTACGCTATGACTTTTTGTAGCGTTTCTCGCAGAGTTGTCGTAGCATGGTCGACGTATGCATGGATTGGTGAGCGTTTTGTTTCTTGTATTGTAGGAGCTCTGATTGCGATGGTGCAACGGAGTTTGGCATTCCGATTTTGGAACTGGTTGGCTCAACCCTTCTTTTCTTGTCGGCTTTAGATTAATGAGTAAGTCCTCCGGCTCTACTCTTCGTATTACTTGTCTTTATGAGTCCGAGTCAGGCTCGGATCGACTTAGCGTCAATTCTTCCTTCTGGTTTGGGCGTGAGTCCCAAGTCCGAGGATACCGGCGCCCCTTCGGGTATAACGTAGTGGTATTCTGAGTAGTGATTTGTGACCACGCGTGTCATCACTGTCGACGATATTCTTACTTGACCAGGAATAAAGCGGTCCGACTTCGAGATTCGTCCCTCGAGCAACTCCAAGCGATCTGGATCTACTGCTGGTGGCGACTCATCGAAGGCTCTTTCCCACAACAAAGGGAAAGATGTTGAGGCTTGGACCCGTCCGCCTGCAATTTCTGCCCCCGTGTCGAGGGACCGGATCTCGACGGAGGAGCCGTTTGGAGCGAGTATGTTGCTTACGTTGTTGACCTTCTTTTGAACTTGTTGCATTTACCATTCTTGTTCGCTTATTTGTATCCTTGTGGGAGCTATGCAACTATGCAACTCCCTGCACTCATGCGCGTCCAATTGGTTTGCTCACTTGATGGTGATATTGCTGGGTCTGAGTGGGTGCCTTTCTTATCTGAGGGTAGGTGCCTTTTTGCCAAGAATTTACGTTTGAGCACTCCCGAGGTGGGTGTGCGTGTGCTTCATAGGGTTGTTTCTCCGGGAGGTTTGGGAAGGGTCCTTTGTGAAGTCGGAAGATGCGCGCGCATGAGTTGAGGGTTCCCGCGTGTGGTGAGGGTTCGTTTCGCCCCTATGAGTATTGTTCATTACTCTTGGTATAGGTTGTTCGCGTATGCTTCTATCTTTGTTCCTTGTTGAAAATGGAACTAGTTGTAGGTTGTAGCTAGTGTTGTCACTCTCTTCTCCTTTATAGTTTTTCCAAGAGAAGCATGATGTTGTTTGTTATGCACTGGCTGGAGCGAACGAGAAAGCTCACTTCTTGGATGTTAAGGTTGTTGGATTGGAGGCTTCTGCCTCTGTTTAGCAGGCTCAAGTTGCTATTCTCGAGTCTGATGTAACTTTTCTTCGTAATAAGGTTGTTGATGATGGCGAAGCATGCGTTCCCTTGCCCTGCAGACTATGCAGGAGTGTGTTTTCAAAGAGGGGGATGAGATCTCCCCTGCAGGATATATGAGTTCGCAGTTATTCCGCAGTGATGTCCAGGCAAGCGCTGGAACCTTGATGTATGATTTTTCCGGGGGTGTGTATACCCTTGCTCCCGAATTTTCGTTTGATCAGCTTAATGTGTTTGCTGAGTCTGCCGTCGGATAAGTGGCACCATTGTGCATTCGAGATGCGGCTGCACACCGTGTTGATATTGTATTCGATGCTGACATTGATGTTTGTATTGCAACTTGCATGATGTTAGCCCTTGTATATATAGACTTGGTAATATGGTATTGTTCGCGACGATGGTCGAGCCTTGAGAGTCTTCGTAGAGTATGTAAATAGATATATATGTCCTGCGAAGATTGATCGATGTATATGTATAGCAATAATTATATATGTGCCGTTATCCTGAATAGTCGCATTGTGCCCTGTTAGACACACGTGTAGATGCCGTGTAGGCGCGTATAAAAGAGCCGCGTGGGCGCGTACGTAAGAGCCGTATAGGCTATGCAGGTGTTGAGTGGAGATTACCACTCGAGATTAGGGTGTTGCTCCGCCCGCTTTGTTTGTTTGACGTTGGCGTATAGACCTGCCATAGAATCTTTAAAAATGTATGATAACTTATTAATAATATTTCATACTTCTCGTTATCATATTTGCCCATATGGTTTGGACTTGCATAATAGGATTGAAAATCCTTGTTTGAATGGATGTAACATCCGCAATTATGACGATAGGATGTACGTCGTTATGAGTTACGCGCCAATCTTGGTTGTCCCCAAGGCATGGCATAATGTATGAGTGTGTTAAACACATGTATCATGTAGTTGTCGTGTTTGTGAGTAATAACACGTAAGTCTTTAGAGCAGCACTTGGCACTTGGCGCTTGGCGCTTGGCGCTTGGCACTTGGCACTTGGCACATGGCACATGGCACTTGGCACTTGGCACTTGTCCATATGTCGCTATGTCGTCTTGACGAATCAAGACATTAGTTTATACCGTCTCTTAGTCCATTTTAAGGTGACGTTGTGGCAAGATGCTACTTGCTAAGTTTGGGGCGTTTTTCCATCCGTTATTCGGGCACACCCCTTGTAACGTTGTTGCAGGGTTTTCCGTTGGCTTGTCCATGTACTTACCCTGCGATTCTACTACGTCTCGACTTGGTTGTTCCAAGGGGCGGGACAAAGGTCGTGGAAAACGCCTTGTAGTTTTTACCGTCTCTTAAACCATTTCAAGGCGACGTTGTCACAAGACGCTACTTGTTAAATTTGGTGCGTTTTTCCATCCGTTACTCGAGAACACCTCTCGTAACGTTGTTGCAAGACTTTACGTGGTTATTCCAGTACTTATCTTGCGATACTACTGCCCCTCTGCTTGGTTACGCCAAGTGGTTGCACAAGACCGTATTCGTATGACTTGCAGTTTTTTCCGTCTCTTGGTCCATTCCAAGGCGACGTTGTGGCAAGACACGACTTGCTAATTTGGAGGTGTTTTGTTATCACTATTTTCTCACCTGCAAGATAGCGTTGTACAAGACTCGACTTGACAATTTGGATGAGTTTTAATATAATGCGTATAGCGGCGACTGCAGGGTGCCTCCTGGTCGATTTGTAGAGGAACACTACCGGACTTTAATAGTACGCAGTAGGTTGAAATGCGGTTGCCCTCTTGCCTAGGTCCTATCATGTATGGATGTATGGTCCCCGGAAGGGAGATGTCATACCTTATATTAAACATGGGGATGCCTCCGATAGAGGATGTCACACCATGTCGGGGAGTCCCAGGAAAGGGATGCTACGCCATGTAGTAAACATGGGGATGCCTCCGATAGAGGATGTCACACCATGGCGGGGTGGTCAGTCCCTTAAATATGTAGACGCGTCCAATTTTCAATTCAGGGAATGGCCCTTTGAGAGCATGGGGGTTGCCCTCGCAAGGAGGATGAGCATGTTATATTTGAGTTGTCGTGAACATGCGGTTGCCCTGGGGCTAGGGTCGCAACATTCCACTTGTAGATAAGTCTTGGTTTGAAATCCAAGATGTAATATGTTGTCGACGTTGTTCATAATAGACTCCGAGAGAGATAGAGAATGTTTGTATGCTCGTTGTCGATGTCGATTGTTGACATGTCGGCGTTGTATAATATAAGTCGTTTGTGGTAGCTAGCATAATAGCTTGTATTGTTGATGCAAATAGTATGCGTATAGTCAGCTACTTGGCGTGATTCCATAGTAGGGTGTGCCTTTGAGACATCCCTTGAATGTGCGTATAAGCTGTCTAAAATTGGTTCGCAATGCTTCGAGATATATATTGGTTAGGAAATAAAATGGAGTTATAAATCTCCCCATACGGCTTTATCGCCTGCAATGCCAATTTGACTGGACCAGACTATTCGCGACAAGTCTGTTCCGTTCAGCTTGGATTTTGCTTAGACTAAATCAGACTATCCTGAGTAGATATCTTACCCGAGTGGTCTGTTTTATTCATAACAGTATTTTTTGTAGAGATGTTACCTCATACTTGGGTTTACTCTTGGCAGTAATACCTGTTACCTGGGCCTTACTCAAGTAGTAGAGATCGTCTTTCGAGGGCGATGCCTGATGTTACCATCTTGAGGCAATCCGTATAGGACTTTGAGGTTGTTTTCCTTGTGTGTGGCCTCCTCTTAGGAAGGGTGGTGTCGCGTGTTCGCGTGTTCGCATGTTCGCGTGTTCGTGTGTTCGCGTGGCCTTTTACTTCTGATCTCGTCTTCTGTAATTAGGTGGAATGCCAAGGAATTGTTCGTTTTGTGCCCCCCAAGTCGCTTGGTGGTTGTACTGTTAATCCCTGCTCAAGCGTGGTGCATATCTCTTGTGAGTAGGAGATCACATAATCTTTGTAAGAGTTGTAGTTCGTGACGTGCCCTCGTTCTTGTGACGAGTGTTGGGCAATTCCCTTGGTGACTGGTGTATGGCAGCGCCCATACTTGATGAGGACTTGTAAATTCCCTCCCTCATATTCCTTGCATTTTGATGCAAGTGTATTTGTTGGTGGGATTGGATAGAAATAACCCTTCCCTTCTTGAACGCATGTCCCGCGCTGTTGAGTGGAGTATGTACGCTATGCGTTGGGTTGAAAGTTCCGTGCGGACATTGTCTAGTTCCTCTAGGTCTTTCTTTACTTGATGTGCTTCTTCCTATACTCGTGACTCTTCATGGTGTTGCACCCCCGTAGTAGTTATGACTTGTAGCTTAACTTCCTTTGAAGTTGTGCTTGTGTCACGTATGTATACATGGTTGAAGTATGTCGAACTGACAAGGTTCCCAGCTTTTCCTTTTGTTGTTATCGGAGGTAGTTCTTATCTTACCTTTAACCTCCGCATTAGGTCGTGCATGACTGTGTAGGTGCATGTAATTACATGTAGGTGCGCGTAGGCGCATGTAAGTGCGCGTAGGCGCATGTAGTGCGCGTAGGCACATGTAAGTATGTGTAGGCACATGTAGGTGCGCGTAAGCACATGTATTTCCGCCAAATTTTATAGGACCTATCCATCCGTGTTAGAGTCACGTCCTTCTTATTTGCTCAGCGAGGGAGTATATGTAGGATGTCGGAGATAGCTATCTCGCCTTCTCCACGTGATGGGTTTGGCACAGATGTTCGTATAGCGCAGGAGTCGATATTGAATAACGTCCCACCGTGGTAGTGGGATTGTCCCTTGAATGGTGTCCCCTCATTTGTCCATTTGGTGGCGATGTTAAACACCTTTGAGTTCCTTCATGGAGATGTAACCAGGGCATGCCCCCGGTTAGGGATTCTTGAGCGTGTCCCCGTCATATTGCGCGTTGTTTGCGTAGGCGCGACAAAATGAGCTGTCGTATCGGAATCGGATGATGATCCTTGTCTCAGTTGCTTGTTTCCCTCCATTGGTGGGGTTTGAAAATATTGCCATTTCTTGTGTCGTCTGTCATGGGCGGTCTTGTGTACCTCCTTTTTTGTGTACGTCACGATACGCACTGCTTGCACGTTGGTTGTTGCACCTTGTCCACATGGGGAGTTGTTATGCCTAGCATTGGGTGCGCTGTAAAGACGTACGCACTTTGTATGTGCGTGCGTTTGATAGTTGGTCGTTGGATGCAGCTTGTTGGGGTAATGCGACTAAGGTCGTGTCCTCCCCCTTTGTATTTTCTTTTATTCCTACATTTCCTTATCATAAGATAGAAATTTGTAATGTATAGAAATAGTTATAACATTGAGTTTATAGTAAGGGGTTACTCCCTGTGTCAGTCGTGTGAGTTCCTCGGCTGATGTCTCGTCAACCTTGTGTTGAATTTATATTTTCTTTGTATTGATCGCCCACAGGTATGACCTGCAATTATGCGATTGTATATATATAGTTGTTATTACAAAGGATACGCTTGCGACGGGCACGATAGCGGGCGTCTGCGGGATTTGCATTGGTGTCCCCACCATAAGGTCTGGACTATGTAGTCTTGTCTATGGCTTCAGTTAGCGACGATTTCCAGCATTAGCGATCCTTTCGCGGGGCCAGAGTGGCAGCGACGCGTGCAACCTGTTGGTCGCATGCCGACGGTGGTAATAGGTGTCGCAGCGGCAGTAGTGTTAGCGGTTTCTGTTGTGGTGATAAACGTGATTAATGCTGCCTTGATGAATACTGCTGCAGGGGCGGCGGTAAACACAGTCGCCATGGCGGTGGTTGCGACGTCAGAGTAGCGCAGCGTATCGTAGCTTATCGTAGTGTAGCGCGGCATAGTGCAGTGTAGCACATCAGCGTTTGTCTTTGCATGTCTCTTGTGTTGGATTATGCATCTCCGCTTGGGAAGTCTCTGTGAGTTCCAACGTTTGTATTGGTTAGTTAGCTCTTGGAGGCGAGTAATGACTATTTGCTCGAATCTCGCAGACGGCGCCAAATGTTGGATCCTGACTCTTCGCGGGTCGTTGACTCAAAAGTCGTCGGGTCCTTGAAGTGTTGTGTACTTATGCTGACACGTTGTCTGAGCTCGCGGGTGTCCGACAGTCGGGGTGTCCGAGTATCGGAGTGTCGGAGACTTGTAAACCCTTAAATTGGCTAAGTATTTGGTTGTCCATATGTGTAATTGTCCGTATGTCGGGACGTTGACGTCCAGGAGTGTCGGCGCGTGCGCGCGTCCTTTGGTGTTTGCATGCGTGTCTCCTAAAACCTGCACAAATGGCAGTATCGGCACCAGCAGGGGGGGGTGCGCGATGAACCCTCTCTGATGCTTAAGTAAGAGAGCATTCTAGAGAGATAAAGCTAGTGAAAAGTGAGAGCTCCCAAGACAACATCTTGTTATGAAACGGTTGGCCTAGTTTCCTATATATAGTGAAGCCTAGGACCAAAACTGGTTTTAAACGGTCTGACACCGGTTTAGTAGAAAAACGTGAACCGGGCGTGGACGGGGGTAAAGTTGACATCAAGAAGGCTCGCACGTGGTGTAAACACGTAGGGGTACGCGTGTCGAGGAGCGACAATCCGGAGTGTGTTAACACCTCCGGATTGTTTTAGCACAATCCGGAGTGTGTTAACACCTACGGATTGTGTTAACACCTCCGGATTGTGTTAACATAATCCGGACGAGTTCATTCCGAACGCGTGTGTTGCCCGTTCGGACTGTTCTAAATCGTGGGTTAGCGTTTCTAGACCGTTTTAATGGGTTTGACGTGTTGACAAGGTCCGAAATGTAAATGCGAACCCGAATCGGGCGTATAACCATCAGTATTTTTGGCAATAATTAAGAAAAGGAAAATTGAATTTCTTCTTACTTCTAGATTCTTATATTGTTTTTTTCTTGGTTTAAATGTTTTTTGATGTCATATATTTGATCATGTAGGCTTTTGGTGCCATATGTTTTATTTTGTAGGTTTTTTGTGTCAAACGTTTGCATTTTGTAGGCTTTTGGTGCATCCATTAGTCAAATGTTAAGTTTTACCGTTAAATACTTTTATTTGTTCAATTTAGTCCACAGATTTATACACCTAATTTTTAATTTTTGCAATTTATACCTAAAAGAACCTAATTGGACCCCAGGGTCCAATTGACATAGCCATGGTGCGACCCATGGCTGGGTCGGACCACGGCTCGGGTCGCCAGATCCGGCGACTTGAGCCGTGGACCGACCCAGCCATGGGTCGCACCATGGCTAGGTCAATTGGACCTTAGGGTCTAATTGGGTTCTTTAGTACTAAATTGAGGACTAAATTGAAAAAAAATAAAATAAATTATTTAACGGTCAAACTTAACATTTGACTAACGGATGCACCAAAAGCCTACAAAATGAAAACGTTTGACACCAAAATCCTACACTGGTCAAACATATTGCACCAAAAGACCCTTTAACCATTTTTTCTTTTAAATTCTTATGTTTGTTTCATGAATTCTCATCAAAATAAATTTGAATTTCAAATGACTTGAAATAGCAAATCTGGCATTCATCCTTAATAATAATAATTTTTTATGTTATGAATATATATATGTAATAGATGTTCTCTATCTATAGAGTCGATATTATCTGTAAATAATATTATCCGTAGATAGATTTTTTGCTCCCCAAGTCTATGTAAACCATATATAAAGGGTCATCATGTTAATAATACACATCTTATTACTCTCTCATATTACTTATCATATTTTACAACACGTTATCAGCACGAAATGCTCGATATTATTCGTAATCTCAATCCCTGTAACCAAACGATTTCACCTTGTTGCACACCATCCTCATAAACAACGGTGGTTCCTTCGAAGCCGTTTTTAAAAGTCGCTTTACATTTTTATTATGTCATTCTCTTCTTCATTATATATTATGTATATGTTGACTACCATTATTAATTGGGAATAGAACCTAAAAATTGTCCCAATTTTGACCCCATGTGTCAATGGTGTCTGAGGTTGAAATTCAATGTCCCAATTTTCATATATGTTACTATTTGGTGTCTCCGTTAAATTTTGGGGTTAAGTTGAATGGAATATGGTTACGTGAATGGTCAATTTTCAAATTTTCAAAAATACCCCTGATCAGAATTAGGGTTCCGGTCGATTTCGACCAAAACCACCCAATTTCGGCCAAACCCACCCGATTCCGGCCAAACCCACCCCTATCTTGGCCGATTACGGCCAAACCCACCTCGATTCCAGCCTATTGCGGCCAAACCCACCCGATTCCGACCGATTACGGCCAAACCCACCCCGATTCCGGCCGATTACGGCCTATTCTGGCCGAATTAGGGTTAAGCAGCTCTGATTTAGGATTTAGGTTTTTGGCCGATTCTAGCCGATTCCAGTAGTTTCCGGCCAATTTCGGCTGATTCCGACCGATTGGATGTGGGTGGCTGGAGTCGGGGTGGGTGGCCGGAATCAAAGGCTTAAAAAAAAGAAGGCTAAAATAGTCTTTTCAACTCAATCTATTAAACTTAACCCCAAAATCTAACAGAAAACCAAATAAGCACAAAACTGAAAATTGGGACACCAAATATCAACCGTTTAAAATTGAGACACCAATCTGACACTCGGTCAAAATTGGGACAGTTTTTAGGTTCTATTCCCTTATTAATATTTTATTTTCGTTTTGGTACAAGTATATGATTGCCATGGAAACAAGATGGTTACCGACTGGATTTTTTTTTTTTTCCGTCTTTCATTCCAAGATGGTGATGAATTCAGCCAAGTTTCCAAGATGAGAAGCCAGGGACTCCACGCTATTCGCAATGAACAAGAAGTCATTGAGATGGCATAATCTAGACAGAAAGATACGCACCTTCTAAAGCCCGGGAAGATTTTATTTATTTTTATTAATTAATTTAGTTCATTAATTATATTTATTATTATATTCGATATATTCTAATTATTAATATCATCACGTAACCGGTAACACTAATATGTCAGATTTCGTCAAACTCAATTTATGAGGTCGGAAACGATAACTAATACCGTCGGACCACATTGATGACGTACATGAAGAAATATTACGCAAAATGTTAGACCTTCTGAAGACTTAATTTCATGGTACATGATATCATGGTAAATATCAAACTTTTATGATATCATATATACTCTCTGAAGTGAGCATTACAGTGTATAATTAATGATTTCAATGAGAGTATATTACACTCCCTGAAGTGAGTGTACGGAAAAATTCACTCCCTGAAGTGAGTGTAGAAAGACTACTATTTTTTTCTATAAGGACATGGTTTGACTTTAAAAGAGAAATAATTTTCATCATCATGATATTGATAAGGAAAGATGATGAATCTTACAAATAAAGAATGCAAAAAAAAAAATGATAACTTTGAGAAGCGCGATGACGCTAACAGAAAATTTATGAAATTATATAGCACGAAATATGATGATTTTATGAAGCCTAATGAAACTAGGCAAATTTTGGTCTTAGTAATCGAAAAGTGAATATTTTTGCATATAAGATTCGTAGATATTGAATATTACGATTATGAAATTGCATACTTTATGAATATCGTATCCCGAAGATCCGATATTGCGATCCTGGGGATCAAGATTATGAATATTCATATTTATTTTAAAATTCCGCATTTACAACTATCTTTTTATTTCTTTCACCGCATTTACAAATATCTTTTTTTTTTTCTTGCACTACATTATATATATATATATATATATATATATATATATATATGTATATATATTGCATTTTATTATAAAAATGATCCAGATCAAGAGTTATTCAAAAGCTAAAAAAAATGATAATTTTAGGTTCGGGAGATCCTAGAATGTATGAAAAAGGGGATCTGGAACATTGTATTTATGAATTAAAAATCTTCATGTATAGCAAGAAATCATGTATAACATGAATATAAACAAAGGATTTTAAATATCCTAAGAGATCATGGGTTATGAATAAATGATCATGAAGATCCTAGAAGATCCGGAAATGAATAAAGGATCCAAAAGATCCTAAATATCTAAGACTATGAATTAACGAGATTGAAGATCTCTAAAGATTTTGAATTATGAAGAGAGATTTTAAAGATCTTGAAATATTTTGAATGAATGATCTGAAAAGATAAAAATTTGATCTGAACATCCTAAATATTTTGAGATATGAAAAAAAACAAAAAAAAAACTCCTTAAAAAATCTTGAGTTACGAATAAGAATTATGAAAATCCTAAAATATTTTGAGATATAAATGAATATCATGAAGGGATTTAAATCAAATTGGTACCTGGTTTAACAGCCCAAAACGAATTGGTACCTCCACTAAATTTTGTGACAAATTGGTACCCGAGTTAACTTGGGTGTTGCACCGTTATAATTTCTGGTTAAAACTAACGGAATCCCATTTTTGGCGCATGAAAAGACCAAAATACCCTTATTGCAGAATAGCTATGTAATAGCAACTCAAAACTTTGGAACCCAATATCTCACTCAAGTCTTCATCTTTTTAGACGATTTTTTTTTTAAACCGCATAACTTTTCGAGATCTATGCAAGCCTAATAGCCGTAAAGTGATTTGACCATTTTTTTTTTCAATAAACACCGGTATCCATGTTAATTCATTCTTTTTTGTATCAAACTCCACCGCATTCTAATACTTATCAACATTGATCACCAACTTTTTTTACTAATTGGATTCCAATACTACAATCAAACCGTTGCTCTCGGATTCCAACACTTCTGTTTAAGAACCAAATATATGTTATACCTTTCATCCAAAAGAAAACAAAAGGCGAAAGTTTGTCGAATTAATTATTATGCAATCTATAACTTACTGGAATTTTTCTTGATGTCTCCAATAAACTATACTGGCGTGTCTCTAAATCAATAAACGTCACTACAAGAGAATATATGGATATTAGCATGATAAGCTACCAATTTTTTTGTTTATATATTTTTTTGGACATGCTGAAAAATTGACCAGTTCTGCAGATCTTCGATTTTAAAAGCTTGACATGGTCTAACATAAAATTTGAAATGGAACAGTTTCTGGCAATAACTCGAAAGAAAATTTATTGTTTGTCTCTAGCCATATAGTGGTAAAATTCTTTGTGTGGTTCTTTTAATGCCAGTTCATCTTATTTTCTCACATTACGGTCATCCCTCAGGATACTGAGAGTATCAATTTCCACATGCAGATTAAATGAGAAAATAAACTATTTCTTCTTGGTGTCCATTCTAAAAGTTCTTCCTATACCCTTAAAAGTACTTTTCCTATTGTTCTATTTCAAGTATGAAACATTTTTACCTATCCAAGATCCATATTTTCTCTTGCAGTGACGTTTATTGATTTAGAGACACACCAGTAAGTTTATTGGAGACATCAAGAAAAATTCCAGTAAGTTATAGATTGCATAACAATTAATTCGACAAACTTTCATTTTTGGTTTTCTTTTGGATGAAAGGTATAACATCAATTTGATTTTTTAACAGAAGTGTTGGAATCCAAAAGCAACGGTTTGATTGTAGTATTGGAATCCAATTAGTAAAAAAAGTTGGTGATCAATGGTGATAAGTGTTAGAATGCGGTGGAGTTTGATACAAAAAAAAGAATGAATTAACATGGAAAACAATATTTATTGGAAAAAAAAACTGGGAAAATCACTTTACAGCTATTTGGGTTGCATAGATCTCAAAAAATTACGCGGTTTCAAAAAAAAATCGTCAAAAAATATGAAGAAATGAGTGAGATATTGGGTTCCAAAGTTTTGAGTTGCTATTCTGCAATAAGGGTATTTTTGTCTTTTCATGCGCCAAAAATGGGATTCCGTTAGTTTTAACTAGAAATTTTAACGGTGCAACACCCCGGTCAACTCAGGTACCAATTTGTCACAAAATTTAATAGAGGTACCAATTCGTTTTGGACTGTTAACCCAGGTACCAATTTGGTTTAAACTGGAAAGCTTTTCCGAAATAAGTTAAAACTATGTCGGATAAAAACCTAAACCGGTCTAAACGAATTAATCGAGGTGTGATAAAAATAATAATTGCATGACTCACCAACAACCCCAATCACCATTTATGAATTCGTACAGGAAGGAACTCGGTCAAGAGTCAAGACGACTGGAAAAATTTAATATTTAGTGAAGGCGAGAAACTCTTTACAAATAATACATATATGCATATTTTATTTTATATTTTATAAAAATAGATAAAATATAAATCCTACCATGATTCACGTAGGTAGCACTAATGCATACAAAATAGACTACGGGTCTTATTAATTTATTTGTAAACTATTCGTATATCACTAATTATTTTACCTAAACTATTGTATAAATATTCATCACATGCAGTGATGAATTAATAGTTAACAGCGTTTATTTTTATGTAGTTTAACTATGAATACTTAATTCGAAACTTTTATAGGGCGTCACATCGCGATTGAAGTTTGAAGATAAAGATGAATGTTGGATTTCGTCCTCATAGAAAGACTTAGCCTCGACGGTCGGCACGTCTCTTCGTCGGATCTTGATCTCTGAAATGAGCTTAAGTTCAACCACCCGCACCTCGCGATTTATAGGGCGTCACATCGCGATTGAAGTTTGAAGATAAAGATGAATGTTGGATTTCGTCCTCATAGAAAGACTTAGCCTCGACAGTCGGCACGTCTATTCGTCGGATCTTGATCTCTTGAAATGAACTTGAGTTTAACCACCCGCACCTAATACCTGCACAAAGGGATGGACCGGGGTTGGACCCGGTGATCCCCTTCGATGCTTAAGTCAGTTCTCAGAATTAGAGTATCTAAGAACTGAAAATATAGAGAGTGTATGAATGAATGGGTGTGTAACCTTGAGAAGAGATATGCAAACCTATTTATAGGGGACGACCCATATGGTAAGTGGCGTACGCATTAATGGTACACCGACCATCTATGTATGGAAAGTTGTATATTGCCTTTTACCTTTCGGGGAGGATCACTTATTACACGTTGAGTCATTGAATGCCCCGTATATTCCGAGTATTAATTGGTCACCTTATTTAGGAAACTCAATCGTAACCATTTTAAGAAGGTAAATATCGTCTTCCTTTACTTAATGCGAGAGGGATAAGTCCCTTATTCGTAAAGAAGGGTCGACCCTCTCAATAGATGAGAATGGACGACCTTCCCTTGTGGAGAGAGGTTCGACCCTCTCCTTATTGGAGAGGGGTTGACCCTCTCTACTAGGGAGAGGGGTCGACCCTCTTCCTAGTGAAGAGGGGCCAACCTTCTCTACTATGGAGAAGAGTCGACCCTCTACTCTACTTGGAAGAGGGGTCGACCTCTTCATACTAGAGAGGGGTCGACCCTCTCCACTAGGGAGAGGGGTCGACCATCTTCATACTGGAGTCGTCGACCCTCTCCTTAGTGGAGAAGGGTCGACCCTCTCTTATAGAGATATCAGTTGAGTTCTTTCATTAACAGGTTCGTGTAATATAAAAATGACATCTAATTATTCGTATGCTTATCTTGGGTTCGGTAAAGATGGATATTCGTGTCGTACTTAGACTCATATCCATCAATGAAGGAATTAATTTAAGACGGGAAACTCACGACACTTTCTTTTGGTAAAAGAAAAGGACTTAGTTAAGTCTTGATAATACTACAACAGAATTTTAATTGAATTGTAAAATAATCAAATAATAATAATAATAATAATAATAATATAATAATAATAATAATAATAATTAGTGGTTTATAAGTATAACTTAACTAGAATTTTTTTTGAATGCGGGCTATGAAATCATATAAACATAGCATGTTTAAAAAAATATTTTTTTTACTGACACGTTTTAAAAATGCCTAGTATGTTCCAAAACGACGCTAATTACTATTTCAATTATTCGTTCTAGTTAAATAGATTTTTAATTTATAAGATTAACCCTATATTTTTTTAAATATCAAAACTAAGGACCTAAGAACTTATACTAATGTTACAGCACCTTCCCGACTTAATTGAGACTCAACTGATCCCAAATCAGTACTGCTATGATTTGACTCAATTGTGATACTTTAAAGAGTAGTCGGTTAGTTTTATAAATTTAAATGTATTGAACGACAATTTTGAACGGAGGATTGAAATAAGTACCAATTATTATCATTTTGAAGCATGTTTTACGTTTAAAAATATATTAGAAACCAAATTCTCAAATATATTGTATGTATTCCATACCTTTTCTTTATATTAAATTGTTCAGCAAAATGGCATATGTAGTATATATATACTAGGTATCTCCTAGTATAAGTATTGGTGTATAATTATTATAATATTTGATAATAATAACGATTAATTAAATATATTGAAGTCCTATACTTTTTGGTGTACTAAAAAAAAATTGCTAATATATTTAAGATTGTAATGTTTCATTGTGGAGTGTCGTCTTCTATTGAGTATTAATTATATTGATGTTGGTGAGTTGGCTTGCTGAGCATGCGCTGCATGAGGCGACTTTATACATAAATATAAATAATAATATATTATTTGATGAAGTCATGGTAAGTAATTTATTATGCATATTAGACTGACAAATTAATTTAATTTTTTTTTTGGAAAAAATATGTAACAAATATAAATACAAAACATAAAATTAGTATAAGTACTAATTGGTCAATAAATGCAATTTTTATTGGCCAAATTAGTATTTATTGGCCAAATTATTACAAGTTTTGACGAAATATAAATTGGTCAATAAATGCAATTTTTATTGGCCAAATTAGTATTTTTGTCGAAATGTAATAATTGTTAAGCAAATACATATGTTGGTGATAACGAAAAAAATATATAGTTAAGTTTGAAAAATAAAGGTAAAAAATAAAGTTAAAATTTAGGAATAGTATTTCGTCTGAAAAAAATAATTTCAGAAATATGTGAAACATCGCATGTACTTTAACGATAATTTATTGATGTGTTAAAATTTAATATATTTCAATCATTTAAAATATAGTTCATAACTTCATCATTCAAATTAATATATAGAATATTATATTAAAAAAAAAAGTAAACGGTTAAGGTAGATATAAATCTTTTATTTATTTATTTAATATTATTGTTATTATAATAATAAAATAATTGAATTAAACCATTTGTTGGAAGTCTTCCACTCATTTTGACTAGAAACCCTTTTTTACTTTCTTCTCCACTTCTATTTAAACCTTTCAAACCCTAACTCTCTCTCCTCATCCTCACTTCTGTTTCTCTCTCTATCCCTCTTCACATTCACTCCCTTTTACAGTCTCTCAAATGGCCGAGGAGACCCAGCAGCAGCTGAGGAAGCGGCAAAAGGTCGAAGGGCCCGAAGTCGCAGAAACCCTAGCCATCCTAGAAGAAGAGAGCCAAACCCTAGAGACCGCCGCCACGAAGCGCCACAAATCCTACAGCCACATAATCTCCCTTCTCGCCGATGAAGACGACCAAAACTTTGACCCAGAGACCAAATCCACGTCGGACCTGTCCTCCTTCATGACGTCACTCCAGCAAGAGCTCTCCGACTCCGCCGCCGTGGTTCCTGAAGCGGCCTCCCCTGTCTCCGACGAGGAGGAAAAAGAGAGAGTCTTTAGACACTTGCTGGAGGCGTCCGACGACGAGCTCGGCCTGCCGACGAAGGCGGAAGAGCCGTCGGTGGTTTCCGGCGAGAACAGCTGTTATTCTGCAGAGAACTTAATAATGGACGGTTTTAACGATTTTGGGGAAGGAAATCTGTGGGAGATTGAAGATGAGGCAGCTAATTATTATGCCATGCTGCAATCGGACCTTTTTGTGTAGCGAGTGGGGGTTAGGGTTTCAGGGAAGGATGAAAATGCAAATGAAAACGTACTTTAGGGGTCTAGATGGAAATATGAGAACTTTCCATCCCTTCACTTTTGTTAATTGGATGGATGTGGTAGAGTTAACCAAGATAATGTAGTTTCGTGAATTAATTAATTAATGGTAGAAGAAACAAGAAAGTATCTATCCAAGGACAATGTTTTTTTTAGCGTTGGACCAATTGGTAAAGCAAGGGCGACCCGAAGTCGAAACCCGCCAAAGACACCGCATTTAACATTAATGCTTCCGGTCCGAACTTTATACAAGGTTTAAATGTGTCAGATATCTAAAAAATGGACTGCAGTTTATATATTTTAGTCATATAATTAATGAATTATCATAGAAATCATAATTTGAAGTTAATTATGAATATATTCTGTCCTATTTAATATAGTTTAATATAATTATAGTATATATGAAACTCTATATTTTCTGACACTTAACAATAATAAGATTAATTTTTTTTGCCATAAAAAATAATAATACTCTTATTGTGATTAATTGAGAGTTTTGTTTTAATGAAAATACGATGTTATTTTTAGGGTTTATTCAAAGAGAAACCCTAAAATGCATTATATATATTTATTTTTCTTAGAATCTGTTGGATTTAGTGCCACTTGGGTGTGACCTCTATTGCAGTTCTCCACTTGTTGTAGTCCTCTCCTTAGCTACTTGCAAGAAGGGGTATATCGGAGGTATCCCGGTAACTTGTGGACGTAGCATCAACAAAAGAAAACTAAATGTCCCCATTTTTTTTTATTACAAATTAATTTTGTAACATACTAACTCACTTTTAAACATTCGGATAAATTGTTTGTTGAAGTTTCTTTGAACAAATCACTAACTCAGATTTCGCTTTGTGGATAGTTAACTAGCTGAATTTTTTTAGATAATTTTGTAGCTCGAGCTAGCAACGTGTCTATAAAAGAAAACCTCAGCTAATAAATTTTCCAAAACGGAGTCTGAGCAAGCAATTTGTAAAAAAATTAAAATAAAATCAACTATCAGTTTTTGCACAAAGTGAAATCTAAGCTAGTAAATTGTCCAAAAGAATTTGTAAATAGCAAATTGTCATAGTGCTCAAATACGAGCTAACAATTTGATAATTAACAATTTGTTTTATTAACAAACCGTGTGACACATATTATAATTTAATATATAATATGACTTTATAAATTTCCAATCATTATTTTGTTTTCGAAAATAATTTTTAAGCCAATTTTTTTCAAATGTCCCCTATCATTAAATTCCTGTATCCGCTACTGTTTCCGGTGAACCATCTCTGTTACCTAAGTAAGTTTCGGTTATAAAGAGGTAAATGAATAGAGTGTCTGTAAAGAGAGATAGAGTTTAAACCTTTAAATGATGATGATGGGCAGTATTTATAGAGATTCGTGCCTAATCCCGAGTCGGAATAAGGTTATCCTGACTTAATCGTGGATAGGCTAAGTTATGCATGTTGGGTGACAAGGATTTCAGAGGGTCACTTTCGGAAGTATGGGCCGATTAGTTGACTTATTGGTTACAAGTCGATTAATCGTCCCGCGCGAAACAAGTCGCTTTGTCACGAACAAGTCGACTGATTTCGGGTCTTTTATGAGCGGGAGTGTGTCCTTCAATAATCTTTCGGGATTTCAAAACCGCATATAACTCGTCCCCGAATGGGCTCATTTGTCTAAATTAGGGGTGTACGTGTATCCATCAGAATAGTTGTGTATTGACCTGACTCATTAATTAAGGCCGCTTCTAGAAGTTATCTACCTTAATAAAATGTGCTAACACAAACTGAATAAGGCGAAGTTCAATGTTAAAGACCATTGATCAAGTCAGCCAGCTAGAAGAAGTTTTATTTTTAGGATAATAATAAGAGATGTTAAATGTCTGAAATATGCTCATTTTCCACCTAATTTGATAGAGAATTTAGTAGAGATAATAATTTGCTAAGAACTTGTATAATTTTAAAAAATTAAATTAAAATACAAAGTTATAATTAAACCAAATTTATGTAGTACTTTAATTATTAACATTTTTTTTATTTTTTTTATTTATAGAGAGGTACCCACTACCCACCCTATGGTATAGTAAAGCCATTTTGGATTGATCGGATAGCTACTAGCTAGCTAGGCTATAAAGAGTGGGGCCACCTCAATGAATATGCATGGGGCCATGTCCGATCATCCATGTTGGTTTAGTACTCAAGTTGATAAAACGAATTGCGATATGTAAAAAGACGAATTTGTTATGAATATATTTAGTGGATGTTCAATATTACGTGTATATACTATCTTCCTTGTTTAGACTTTCCTAGTATTAAATTTACTTCCTCCACAAGTATATGTAATCCCTATATAAGGGCTCCTTATGTGTGATAATAAGACATCCTCAAGTTCCCTCTTCTATTACCTCTCTACTTTCGTAACACGTTATCAGCACGATAGCTTGATTTAATACGTTCTATTTCAACTCAAGAAATCCATGCTTCTCTCATCATCAACAAGAGTCCACCGACCGAAGTGATCGAAGTCAAGCTTTGAACAATGAATCTAAGGACGAAGCACCAACAATAGAAAGAAGCACCGGCAATAGAGAAATCCGATCCACCAGTCAAGCTTGTTCTGTGGAATAGGGAAATCCACGTGCAGACCCAATAGCACAAAATTGATGCCCCTGACAAGCTCCCTCTAATTGAACACATTATGATAATATCCCGAATTTCTTCAACTCCTCTAGCCCTAATAATATATATATATACACACTATTCTGATACACTGTCTATATTTGTTTTATGATTGAATAATTGATTCCTTATATGAACAGGTTCACTCACATACTCAATGCGACATACATGCCCGTAGATATTGGAGACTTCGATGAATATATACATATTGGAGAAACAAACATGTCAGTAGTATTATGGATTTACATAAATCAATTTTACGGCACATGAAATCATGCAATATGAAAGAACTTGTGTGCCTCGATTTTTACTCGGCATAACGGTAAAAGATCAATATTCTTTTTATGGAGATTAAGAATTGAATACACTTACATGTGGAAATTTGCCGTACACATAAATTTATATGTATTGATATGCTCCACTCTCTAAAGCGAGTGTAGATGAACATGAGTTATCACAAAAGAAAAAAAAATAGTGTCGCGTAGCACATGGTTGCTCGATATCTCTATATGTAATTGATGAACAAAACTTATATGTATCGCCCACTACATATACTTCGCTCCCTGAAGTGAGCGTTGCAATTACGATCATAAAGATGATATACTCCACTCCCTGAAGTGAGTGTTGTAGTTTATATGTTTTTAATGTCATATTATACTCCTTGAAGTGAGTATTACAGTTTATGATTGCAATGATAATATCTTGCACTCCCTGAAGTGAGTATTGCATATTGTGATTACAATAAAAATATTTGTCACTCCCTGAAGTGAGTACGGCAGTTTATGATTGACTTTGAAAGAATACGATTTTACTATTGTTATCATGTCATGGTTGACTTTGAAAAAAGATAAAATAATTAGCATCATCATGATATCGAAAAAACGATGATGTCTTTTACAAATAAAGAATGCATGAAAAGAATGCAAAGTCCAATTGATTTGGTCGAATAATGATAATTATAAGCGTGGTGACGCTAGCAGAAAAAGTAATGATACTATGCATCGCGAAATTTGATAATTTTATGAAGCGCGATGAAATTAGGCAAAGTTTGGCCTCAATAGCAAATATTATTCGATATTGAGATAAAGAAAATTGCATTCAATACTAATATCGTATCCTGAAGATTCGATATTATGATCTCAAAGATCAAGATTATGAATATTCATATTTTAAAATTTTCACATTTACAGTTATCTTTTTATTTCTTGCAGTGTATTTACAGTTATATTTTTATTTCTTACACTGCATTATATTTATTAAATACATATATTCTTATGTTTATTGCATTTTATTATAAAATGATCCATAAGATCAATAGTTATTCAAAAGCTCAAGAATTACTACATTTAGGATCCAGAAGATCCTATAATGTATGAAAAATGTTTTAATGAAGTAAAGATCTTCAAGTATGAAAAGTGAATCATGTAAAACATGAGTTATACATAAAGAATCCTGAAGATTCTAAGAGATCGTGAGTTATGAATAAATGATCATGAAGATCCTAGAAGATCTGGAAATGAATAAAGGATCCTAAAGATCCTAAATATATGGGACTATGAATTAACGAGATTGAAGATCCCTGAAAATCTTAAATTATGAGCAGAGATCCTGAAGATCCTGAATTATTTTTATGAATGATCCGGGATCATGAAAATGAGATCTGAATATCCTAAGAGACTTTGCGATATAAACAAAAGATCATTAAAGATTTTGAGTTACAAAATAACGATCTTAATATATTGAGCTATAAATGATCCCGAAAATCATGAAATTGAGCATTTATACGAAGTTATTTATTATTTCTTTACATTTTTTATTATTGTTATTTATATCTTACATATACAGTATATATTATTATAAAGAATTGATTACTCCGCAATCATCATTATGATGACGATGAATAAAATAACAATATGCGGATTATGTTACAAGAGATACATGACATATCTCCTACGAAAATACGAAAGATATACATATCAGTTAAACCTGAAGTTTACTGATGCATTGAGGTAAACCAGAAGTTTTACTTAAATAATACAATATTTGGCGTGACCGGTTACAGACCATTCCGGATCACTTAAGTTGCGCAACACATTATTTGGAAGAACCTGAAGATTCTCCATAAATCATTATGATATTTGCTCTCAAAGGAAAATTCATTATGTGATCATCATCAACTAAGTTCGGGATAAACTTCCATAATTTATGGAAATAATAAAAGGTGAATATGGGCCCGTTCACCTGCCATGTGGACCACGATATTATTTTAAAAGATGCATTTACAATATGGTCGCAGGTGCATTTAATTATCACGAATTTGCAATAGCAAAATTTTCATATTATGCAATAAAGAATGATGATGATATTGGAAGTTGATAATTATAAGAATTAGACAATTCATTGTCAATATTTGCAGTTTAGCATGAATGTTACAACGAACCTCCGGTTATATAGTTAACATGCTATCAATGAGAGCAAATTGTGTACAAATGCATGCTATTATGAAAGCGGCAATATAATAGCGCACAAAACAAATGTTAAATCACAGTTCTCCCATTACAACCAACTTTTGGTAAATAGACAAATTCCCCATATATGAATTTTATGATGTGTGATATATATTTGAACTGCTCCACCGCAACGCACAAATATGAGACGAGAATGTTGGGAAAAATATGTTGTCTAAATCAATTATTTGGGAATAATGACTGATATATATTAAAGCAACAGTTGCTGATTATTATTGATGAACAAAATTCCCCAACATTAGGGGGAGAAAAGAAGCAGCTGACAGAAAATAGATTGACTGAACAAAAATTGTTATTATCCCATTTAGATCCTCGCACAATGATAATATGAACCTGAAGTTCAAAGAGATAATCATTTTCAGATACTGCCTATTAAGTGACTTTATGAGACCCAGAAAGTCATAAGTCAATTACCGGCTGCAAATGCTCCAATTTAAATGTCCCAGTTGGACAAATTATAATGAAAAATAAGTCACGCCTGAAGCGTGCGATAATGGTTCCACGGAAATTTTTGAAAGAAGAATGGAGCATGGAAAGAAAATAAATATAAATATGGTCTTATTACGGAGGCGATTTCCCAAAAGGGAAAAGAGACATAACTAAATATGAAACCCCATAAGTGGTTCAGGTACCTGAAAATAATTACAATAAAGAAATCTCAATGAGTTATGTCATTAACGGGAAGTGATGGAACCGTAAAATATAAAGTTGTCGACAACAGTTTTGAATATTATTCATGAGTGAAATCATAAAACAAGACGAGGAGTCGAGGATCTTGAGCTCAATATGTTAAACAAGTATTATGATTGGCCAAAGTTTGAAAAGACGCAAGTATTAACATGAAAAATGCATAAGGTGGAAGTCAGTGGATACAAATTATTTCCCGCATAAATAAATTGTGTCGTAAGATATATACGCACAACCTGTGGTACAAATGTTATATGCAAAATCCTGGCAATTATTATATGGATCATTTAGTGGAGCAATCACCTTCAATTATATTATTACGTTGGCAGTACATAACAATTTTTAAATGCGTCTCACATATGAATTATTTATAGCATTTTTGGGTGGCTAATTTGATAGCAAAAATTAAAGTGAAAATCCATGAAGGATTGAAAATGCTAGCATGAAATTTTTTCCAAGAATGTGGATAATAAATATATTGTACCATTATTTTGTATATATGGAGATAATGCAGGTTATATAGCTCGAATTGAAGATCGTTATATCAAAGGAGACATACAAAACACATTCGCCTCAAGTTATTCTTCATCCAACGAATTTGTTCATATGACTATCTAGCGGATCTTTTCAAGGAGGCTTTATCGACTGCGACATCTGGAATATTGGCGAACATGGTTGGATTGCGTCGACTTAATAAAATTACGCGATGTCAACATCAGGGGGAGAATCTACACCGCTGCACTCTTTTTCCCTTAACCAAGGTTTTATCCCATCGGGTTTTCCTGGTAAGGTTTTTAACGAGACAGCTTACAAAAAGGGATCCATAATTGTGTACTCTTTTTCCTTCACTAGATTTTTATCCCAATGGGTTTTTTTTCTAGTAAGGTTTTAACGAGGCACAATTCCCTTATGAACATCCAAGGGTAGGGCTGGGCATGGTTCGGTTTTTGGCCGAACCGGTTCAGAACCGAACCGGAACCATATTTTAGGTTTAGTTGGTTTTCTATACCAGGTAAGAACCGAACCAGATTTTAGGTCCTAGAACCGAACCATAGGAGAACCGGTTCGAACCGGTTTTGAACCTTTTTTTCATTTTTTTTACTAAAATTCAAAATATACACCTTTTTTTTTACTAAAATTCAAAATATGCGGCCAATATAGAACTATTTCTAAGTTAAGTTTCGAGTTCAAAACTAAACTCAATTGACTGTAGAACTGATATGAGCTAACATAATATATAATAACTATATATAAGTACACAAATCTGCTACGACCACCTATATATCCAATATGAATCAAACCCAAATAGTGAAGGATCTACCCTATGGGTGTAAACGATTCAAGCTACTCGTGAGCTTCTCGAGATCAGTTTGGTCGATATTCAAATTCGACTCGCTAAATTTCGAGTCGAGTTGAACTTTTTTTGATACTGAGTCGAGTTCGAGTTCACTTGTACTCGACTCGAGAGGCTCGCGAGCCTAATCGAGCTTTTTTGTTTTGCATATTCGAGTCGAGTTCGAGTTTGAGTTTTTCGAGTTTATCGTAATAATATTATATATGTATATATTGAGTCGAGGAAGAGTTCGACCTCGAGCTAAGATGCACCATTTATTATTTAATTGAATTTTTAACCTTATCGAGCCGAACTCGAACATGTCAAGTATGGCACCGAGTCGAGCTCGAGCTTGAAAAATTAAGGCTCGGTCGAGTTCGAACTCGAGTAAACTGAGTCGAGTCGAGCTTGCCGGATACTCGGCTTTTTTATAGCCCTTTAATCTACCAAAAAAAAAAGATGCAAGAGTGTGTTACTATTTAACAATTTAGGCTTTATGCAATAAAAGTGGTTCTGAAAAACTGGTTCAAATCCGGTTCGGAACCTGTTTTGAACCAGTTGAAAACCGCTCCATATATTCCTTATCAAAACCGAACCATTTAAGAACCGGTTCAGTCAGAACCGGTTTGTATTGGTTCGGTTCTGGTTTGGTTCCGGTTCGGTTCGCCCGAACCGGTTTTTATGCCCAGCCCTATCCAAGGGGGAGTGTTATGAATATATTTAGTGGATGTTCAATATTACGTGTATATACCATCTTCCTTGTTTAGACTTTCCTAGTATTAAATTTACTTCCTCCACAAGTATATGTAATCCCTATATAAGGGCTCCTTATGTGTGATAATAAGACATCCTCAAGTTCCCTCTTCTATTACCTCTCTACTTTCGTAACAGAATTAAGTTTTTTTTTTTTTGGTGAAAGAATTAAGTTTGAGTCGTATTTAATTAATTAGATGCCGTCTTTATTAAACTTCTATGTTGAAATTACTAATACAATTTTGTTCACCAAATTAACTCATTCGCGTCTAATCAATAGCAAATATAGGTACATAAATCATTAACTTTAATATTTCGCATATGATGTTTATAGCTATAACTGGGGACGATCAGAGGAAATTGAGTTTGCTCAACTTACTTTTCTTGAATTAATTATTATATATACATACATATAAAAAACATAACACCTCTCAATATATAAAGGGTTAGGCTAAAATAAACTCGAATTTATTTCAACCCGATTTCCCAACTATCGGATTATGTATGTGTAACAAACATTTTTTTTCTCTCCAGAATTCTGATTGATTCTCTCATGATCTAACGGCTAAAAAATTGAGTTGAAATAAACTCAACTGCATTTTAGCCAACCCATATATAAATGCCCTCTAGGGTGGTGGTCTAGTTTTTATTTATTTATTTATTTATTTATTTATTTATTCATCTAAGTAATAGTTTAGTGGTTAAGAACACTTAATTACATATGATTTGGTTTCAAAGATTTATGTCTGAACCCCATTGAGACTTGAGAGTCACCTCGCGGTGACGTGATTAGAATATCAAAACACGCGTGACCTACATACCAATTCAGACATAAGGTTGTCGATGGCGATGGTATAATGAGGTTACCACTAATACCTTAACATTTTTTCGCTCATACCATAATCATTAAGGCTATATTTCTTAGTATCGTAACCATAATTATAATTTTTCATCACAATCAAACCATTTAACCATAATCATTCAAACTATTACAATATCATTATTTCATAAGAAAAATCTAAATTAATTTCATTGTTTCACTTAACTAAATAATACTTCTTCAATCGGCATCACTTTCGATCCTCGATCACCATCGCTTCTGATCGAGGTTACATAATAATAAGAAATATAGACACGATGATTATGCATGTTCATGTATTTGCTATGCAGCAAAATTCAAAAAATTGAAAATATATATGATTATAAGTTTTGATATATCACTCTCACTTATTGAGTAAGTTTAAGCATATTTATGTAATTATTGAATTGCTCTCATTTTTGCTGAAAATAACTATATACCTCATTTACTGTCAAATCATCATCTTCCTCGATATCATTAATTGACTTAAGCTTTCTTAAATTTGTTGATGCAGCAATGAAATAAAAATATGGATTAGTACACATTATGTAATAAAAATAATAGTTTACCTTGACAAGAATGAATGGTCAAGATAATAAGAGAGAACGGTGGTCATATATTTGTTGGGGTCAATATTGGATTATATATATAATGATGATGGTTATAAACATTGGTATGAACTCAATACTATAACCATAACTATTATTTGTACAAAATCCATCACTATAACCGCACCACACTATAACAGTGCGGTTAATCATAGTGGCAAATTTGTGAAAAACTAGGTTATTTGATTTTCACCGCACGACTCAAGACATAAGAGGAGACACGTAAAACCGAGTCTAACGAGCCGATCTCTTTTCTATACTAAAATGTGGTGGGACTACGTTAATGAGGTATGCAACAATATATTTATTAAGTCTGATCGAAAAATAATACGTAGTGGATTGCATCTATAGTCACTATTGTTACCCATTCCTTTTTTTTTTCCCAAAAAAATGAATCTAATATTTTTTTTGATTATAGAATCTAATATTGATGGACGAAAACTAAAGCATAACCGAGAGGGGTCCACTTGGAGAAAGCGAAAAGCTTCTCCCATTACATTAGGATAAGTAAATGATGGACCATGTTGAGTTGCACTTAGACTGCGCATCTATAGTAACATATAATTATTTTATATGTAATAATATATAAATAAACGACCAAATTAAGCTTTTGGAGTATTATTTTAATTTTTAACAAAGAAGTAGCATAATCTTTGCAAATCAGTCTTAAAGATGTTTTGGATTCGACATCATAATTTGCCGCATTATGATAAAGATAAAACTCTACTATATATAAATATATACTACCTGTAAAACTAAAATAAAGGTTATGAAAAAACATAATTGAAATAGTTGAGTACGGGAAGTTTGCGTAATTTCGTATACACACAGAAAAAGATCCAAGGCCGACTGACTCCTTTTATTGCAAAAGCAAGACCCAATAACGAGGAAGATGTTCATGGACTTGGAGTATCTTCGTTCCTTGTTTCCCACTATATATATATATATATATAATAATAATAATGAAAAGATATGGAATGGAATACATTTATTTAGGTGGAAAAATAATATTCCTACAAATCTCACAAAAGGAACTCATACTCTTTTTTCTCAACTCGTGTTAATTATACAAATCTCACAAAAGGAACTCATACTCTTTTTTCTCAACTCGTGTTGAAAAATAATTAATCAATTTTATCTAACGTTAACGGGTCGATATCTTAACTATACTATGCTTTTGGTGAGGTTATGTCGATAGAGTTAGTGCATGCTCTAGTTGTTCATTAAGTATAATCGGAAAAAAAAAACACCAAATAATAATCAAGAGATCCCGAACATTATGTTGCCCGATTATATTAGGGTCGCTGCTACTAGACCACTCATTTATTTGTAAAAAAATTCTTATGCTATGAAAATAATCATATTTTATTATTATTATTATTATTATTACAAATATATCTGAGGATTTTTTTTTTTTCTAAAATAGAGTTGCCAATTCATAATTTACCTTACTATTTTCAGTGCGAAAGTGCTAAAATAAATATTGAGCCCAAAATCTGGCCAAAAAAATTTATTGAGCCCAAAAAATCAGGTTGGGCTGGACCATCCTTACTAGGACGTCAAATATTGTTGTGCCTAGTAGTCCATCAGACAGACCATAACAGGTCTGCAGGCCCAGCTTTCTCTTTAGCCATTTCTTCCTCCTAAGTTGTGATTTGAGAGAAATCTCTTTCTCTTTATAGTGAGTTCGGCCGGCCCCATAAACACCACTATTGGTGTGTCAAATTGCTTCCGAGCATTCAGTCTGAGGTTCTGTCCCCGTTGAATAATCGATCAGAGGATTTGCTGTGGAGCTTATACCGCGTAGGACTTCTTCTCACGAAGAACTTGTACGGGTTCCGACCGGAGGGTCAGAACTCCCTCCACAACGTTCTTGGGCAGGAAAGCTATTGAGGTATGTGTACATTATTCCGCTGCGTAATTAGATTACTTACAAGTACACGTTTAGCATTCCGTAGTATTACGTCCCCGTAATCCAACAGTGGTATCAGAACTTGTGTTAGGAGTTCTTGAAATTTTGATAAACTGATGTTCTTGAAAATTATATAAAAACCGAAATTTTTATGATGAACACCATGAGTAATCTGAATTTTTAAACAAATTTCATAAGTTTGATCTTTAAAAACATAAAATTTTCGGAATTTACATATTTTTATAGATCAAAACCGAAAATTCATGTTTAAATTTGAGTTTGATGTTCATAATCTTCAAGAACACGATAGGTTTTATCAAGAACAATATTTGGATTCATGGTGATAGTAGTGTTTGATCTTAAAATTTGACAATTTTTCCAATTTTTGGTGTTATGGTCGAAACCCTAGGTGAATTATTAGGTAAATTTTTTAATTTCTTGGGGTGCAAGTAAGTAAAATTTGGCCGGCCTTAGCATAATGATATATTTGTTACCATATTTTAATTTTATTAAAAGGAGACAATATATCTATAAATTGGAAAGATAAGGAAAGATTCACATTATATATTAAAATATATAAACTATCAATATATTTAGCTAAAATATAGGGATAAAGATATATTGATAGGATTTAGTTATTTAAAAGGATTAAGAAAAATATTGTCTACATATATTTTAATCCCTAAAGATATATTTGACAATAATATATATATATGTGTGGCCGAGATTATATATATATGTTTATATTGTTAATTGATTTACATCTTCTAAATAAAATCTTAACAATATTTATATATATATGTTATTTAATTATTGTGCCGAAATATATATATATATATATGCAATATTGGAAATTATTTTAAATAATTAATTTTTCTTGGTGTCTAAGTTAAGTTTTTTGTGGATTTAAAAACCCTACTTAGCCCACAAGATATATTTCGGGCGAACCCTATGGGTTTATTGGGCCGGTCCAATTTGCAAAACCAGAACGGGTTAAACCAATCCGGGTTTTTCTTAATCGGGCCGACCTAGTCGCGTCGGGTCGGACCAAAGTAACTAAGTGAATCTAAACCGAACTGGTTTCGAGGGATGAACCGAACCACAATTTTATTTTATTGAACCGTTTCGGACCAAACCGGATTTTTAAAATCGGACCGACTCAGACCGGATTTTAAATTGGACCGAACAAAATTTTAATATTTTTCTGAAATTTTAAATGTTCAATAAAATAGGATGTCAAATTTTAAATCCAAAATATTTTCGAACTTTAAAAAGTTAACATAAACAGTGCTCTTAGGGTTTACGTATTAACACGTTTTCGGATAAAACCCTAATACCCGGTTACTATGGGGATGATCTCGAATATGCATGTTTTTTGGACTGGATTAAATTAATGGGCTGAATTGCAATTGTTTACTTTCTGCAACATACATTAGAACTGTCGTCTTGACTTAGTCAAGCTAGCTGGATAATAAATTGCGAGCATTGAGCTCTGGGATTTAAATATATGTTATGCGCAATAGGATAGACATGCTATGCTGATTGAAATTACCTAGAATCCATGTCTAGAAATTTCGCATGATTGATTGTAAGCATGAATTGCAAGTCAGCCCCTAATATTTTCAAAACATTTTTAAAACTGAAAATACCAGTCGCCAATTATGCATGATGTATGCGGAAGTTGCATGTTTTGACACGTATGATAGAATGTTCATGAATGAAAACATGTGGTAATTTACTTTAAGTATAATTATGTATGCTAAGGAACATTAGACGCATGACGCGTAAGCACGTTGTTTTAGTTTGTTCGATGTTTATGGCGTGATATAGTATTATGCATGCGTAAATTATCGGATAATTTTACAAAATCAAAAATGGCCATGGGAAAGCCAAGATCGGGTATGCTTGTTTGAAAATTCCTGTTCCGGTAATTTGCAAAATAATAACCGTTTTCAAAAGACAGATCTGTTGGATTGAAGACGACAATGGTGTGAACTCTTTCACAACACCCCCTTCCCTCGGTTTACTGGCGGTCGGTTTGGTTTAGTGACTGAAGGATCACTATTCGTCGTATTCCATCTTAATAGATAATCTGATGTTTTCAATACCGTCAAAACTTTATTGTCTCCCTAACTTTGCATGATTATAATTGTAATAGTTCTAATGGCTGGGTCGGTACGCTTTTATAAACCATGCAATCTGGATGGTATGGATTACGAAGCGTGGAGTGAGATGGTAAGAGAACGTCTTATAGCATGCGATACACACGGCTGTATCATGACTATAAGAGAGAAAATGTCAGTACTGTCGGACCACAACCTAGTTCCCAGAATAGGGAACATAGGATTGGGAGATAAGAAAGCTTGCGAGGTGATATTGGCATCCTTGGGTAAAGAGGTTGCAAAGGACTCACGCTCAATTATTCTGCTGTTCAGCTTTGGGCTGCCCTTAAACTCCGTTTTGGTAGTGGAAATTCAGCCGAAGCAAGAAAAGTAATAATGGAGAATGATGGCCTACTTTCAAACAACACCAGAGTAAAACCTGTGTGTAACTAAAAGATCGAAAGATCCAATTGGAGAAAGATAATCAATATCGCACAGGGATATCCGATATCATGGTTTGCTGACGATTATGGACTAGGATACTTAATTGATTCAGTTAAGTACTCCATGTTCCTATTCAAGGAAAGCAACCAAAGGAGACTAAAAAGTTTCCCCGTGCACCACCGCAAGTAGGGGTGGCAACTGCTGACACGACACGACGACACGATCTGACACGGACCTGCTTTTTTTCGTGTCCTGATCTACACGAAAATCTGACCGTGTCTGATAGATCTGTGACACGACTAGACACGTTTTTAGGCAAGTCCGTGTAGATCTGATCTGTAGGTCCAACGATAGACACGCATCGACACGACTTATTTGAAACTTAATATTTATATAAAGACCAATAATTTTGCCAAAAAATATATATAATTATCATTAATAATTTTAAAAATATTGCAACTATTCAATACATTAAAATATTTAAAAAAAACTTATAATATAATTGTTTGTAATAATAAAAACTTATATAGACAAATAAAAAAAACTTATAATAAGATTTCATGTGCTAGTTTCAAGATAACTTGAAATTTAGATATCTGCTTATTTTGTTTGTAATGTTCGATTTTTATATTTAAGTAATTTTTCTTTATGAACTTATTATTTGTATAATGAGAAGATCCAATTATTTGTCAAAATATGATGGTGCTTGATTTAGGATGATTTTGTAACATTTGTAAAAAATTTGGGCTAAAAAGTGTAATATTTTTTTGGTGTAAAAACAAAATTCCGTGTCTCGTGTCTGTGTTCCGTGTGACACGATATCTGCCAACTCCTGTGTGTCACGAGATCTGCCTGTGTCATATTTAAAGTGATCTGTTTAGACACGAGAGATCTGTTGACACGTGTGTCACTAGCGACACGACACGAATCGACACGACACGACTTGTTTGCCACCCCTAACCGCAAGAGGACAAAGGAAATAGCAGAGGAGACAGGATCGAATTGGTCCTCAAACGAGATCCGTAGTATGACAAATATTACTGATGAAGTACTGTTAAAGGTACGCCTCGTTTGCCACATGTATGAAACCGTTAAACGTTTATATCACTAAGTCTACTGATACGATTCACTCGTGAATTTCTTTCAGGGACGTTGGTGAAGATGGCTGGAGTTTTCCTTTTCGACTTTACTTTTCCCTTATCTCTAAAAGCTTTGTGATGTATCTCAGTGCAGTATCAATGTCTACAAGTTCTCTTATTATCAATAAATGTTTATGTTTAGTTAATAATGATTCAGAATTGTTGAATAAAGTAGTAACCATTCAGTTCATGATTTGGCCTACTTATCAAAATTAATCGACCCGATAAAACGGGACCGATCCGAAACAAATAACTAATCTGTGAATCCTCCAGTAAAACGGTTGGATCAAATAAAATATTCACTCACCTAATCAAACATCCATCGATTGCGTAATTTCAAAAGCAAACCGACCGTAAATTCCATCATTATTTATTAGTACTCCATTAAATGATAAATACCCCGGATAATGTGCATGAAAAACCGATTTGATATTAAATTTGAAAATGAAACGATTTTAACCACGGATAAAACTGGTTTTATGCGCCGTACGCGTGTGTACCTCGAAAGACGGAACACATCGTTTTAAAGTACAAATTTAATAATGAAGTGTTTTAATAAATGAATGCTAATTTTTTCGTTTATGATTCCTTGGAGATAACTCATTGATAACTACCATGGTTAGAGGTATGCTTTAATACTACTACGATCGAGTAGTACATCAACTATAGCATTAAGCATGAGCTCAAATGCATAGTCAATGAGGTGGATAAGTCTCTGGATGAGTTAATAAACGAAAGGAAGTAGTCAGTAAAATGACACTCCCACTATAAGCCTTTAACGAAAAGTTTGGCTAAGAAATCATATTATTAAATACTTCGAGAAACATAGTTTAAAATTACATTATGTTAGAACTCAATAATAATTGTTCCTACATAATGAAATTAAGTTGATTCATATTAATGTAACACTATGTACTAATAAGATCGGTTGACGTGTTACCATAAAAGCCAACAAATGATACAGGTAAAACCTTATCATAAAGTAGCATTAATTTGCGCATTAAACAAGTATTTATTAAGAGTACGGTCTACTCTTAAAGAATACAAGTTTAAGATTAGCTTGGATTAATGGTAACGTGGTCGAACATGACACATTATAGAAATTTGAGGATGGACTTCCAATGCTTTGCAGAACGAAACGAACTAAAGTACTGATCGGATTAAAATGGATAACGGAGATTCTCAGCTCCCACTTACTTCGAGTGGGAGAATGAGATAGCATTAGTAAATGCATTAGTGAATGACATGGTAAATGATGATGGAAACGTCCTCATAATAAATCCAGTGGGAGGGCTCACTCCCCCTCACATAATCATCACTAAATGTTAATGTGAATCAAGTCGGACCTGATAATCATAATGCTGAACCATTGGATGAAAATCCAATAGTCGTCACAACTGGCCATTATTCCTAGTGGGAGGAAACGACTAACTTGATTCCAGATCCTAGTGATCAAGGAATAAATCTCGGAGGTAAAATCCTGAGACCAAGAGGTCATTCTAAGAAAGTTGTAGACCAAAGTTCTAGCACCGTCATTGTTCCCAGTGGGAATAACGCTCTGAGAAGAAGCATTATTCCGAGTGGGAGTAACGATCAGACTCAAGATGAGATTATCGAGCCTAGACTTAGTCTAAGGCAACGAACTTCTTTTAAGAAGTATCCCATCAAGTGAGACATTCGTTCACGAACCATTGACGGTTCGGCAAGCATTGGAAGAACCTCAAACGTTGGAATGGAGGAAAAAAATGGAGGATGAAAATGCCTAAATTAGAACGTATTCGGTTTTGGTCTTCAGTTGATTTACCTGCTAACCACAGAGCTAGAAAGTGAAGTTTTATAATTCACTTCTGATGGAAAATTTGAGTGGTGCAAAACTTGAACGATTGGGAAAGGATATACCCAAATTGACGGAGTGAACTTTGATGAAACATACTCACCAACTATGCGTTACACCGCAGTTAGGGCCATCATTGCCCTTATTGCAAGCCTCGATCACGAGCCTGCATCAAATGGATGTTAAAGACCACATTTCTCCATGAACACCTGGAGGAATAGATCTATATGGAGCAGCCAGAGGGTTTTATTACTCCTGGCAAAAAGAACCTAAAGTTTGCAAACTCCAAAGATCTATTTACGGTCTTAAACAATCGTCTCGGCAATGGTATCGCAGATTCCACGAGGAAATCGTCGGCAACGGATTTGTGAACCTTCACGAGGATCCCTGCGTTTACACCAAGACCTCTGGGTCTAAGTATGTCATCATAACCTTATACGTGGATGACATACTCATTGCTGCAAACGATGTGAGTTTCATGAACAAATCAAAGTCTTGGTTAGCATCAGCATTTGAGATGAAAGACATGGGAGAGGCCACGTACATCTTAGGTATTAAAATTGCTTGAGATCGTGCCGCCCGGAGATTGTGTCTGTCTCAAGAATCATATATCAACAAAATGTTAAAAAGATTCAGAATGCTCGATGCCAAACCCGTGGATACGCCAGTTGTGTTCGGGTGCGCGCTGTCAAAGCGTGATGGCCCGAAAAACCAACATGAGCGTGAACAGATGATGAATGCAGAGTACCTAAGCATGGTAGGAAGTCTAATATACGACATGCTTTGTACTCGGCCGGACATCTGTTACGCTGTGGGCCTAGCAGCAAGATTCCAATCAGATCCTGGTTATCAACATTTAAAGGCCGTAAAACGAATTATAAGATATCTGAAAGGTACTGCCGACTATGTTCTGTGCTATGAGGGCAGGCAAATCGAATTGACTGGTTATAGCGATGCCGACCACGGTGGCGATCCGGACGATCGTAAGTCCACCACATGGGGAGTTTTCCTCCTTGCAGATGCTGCCATATCATGGGTAAGCAAGAAGCAATCTTGTGTCGCGCTTTCCACTATGGAATCAGAATTCGTTGCCCTTTCTACAAATGCACAAGAAGTAGTCTGGCTGAAAAGACTTCTTACTGCGGTAATTGGCACTGACAAGAAGAGCAAACCTGTGAAGGTATACTCCGACAGTCAAGCAGCAATTGCAGCAGTTAAGAATCCAAAGTACCATAGTAGGACCAAACACATTGATGTGAAATACAATTATGCCAAATCTGTTGTGGAAGACAATATAATCGCTTTAGAATACTTGTCCACAGACAATATGGTCGCAGACCCATTAACTAAGCCATTACGTAGAGAAATTTTTGAAAAGAACATAAAACTGCTTGGATTACGTAGGGCTTAATAAGTGGCTTGTATGAGTGATGGCATTTTGACATTTGAAATGATATTTTGATTGAATAAAAGAACTGCAAATTGAGTATATGATCTATCGACGTCATAATGATAAATAACATCGGATTTTACGGTCTATAAACTAAGTTGTAGGAAGAAGTAAAACTCTTCCACCAAAATTATGTCGAATGTGAACATTGCCTCGTCACACAGGCACGGTCATCTTCTAGGAGAGGGGGACCTCTACCACAGCAAAATTGGCTAAGAACCAGGGGGATAAACCTGGTTAAACGAAACGATAACTTGGTCACGCTTAAAGCATGACTTAATATTCGTTTTGTAAATCGCCGTGTTGGACTCTGTCCATCATTAAAATCACATCAGGGCCAGATGAAAGACTCTGCGATAGCATGATTGACATATCCCACCCCTGGCTTGTCCAGGTGAGCTACCGACGCGTGCTTCATACTACGCGTGCCATGTTCGACCACGGGGTCATGCTCAGTTGTGCTGGCTAGAATCCTTGTGATTCAAAGGGCGCATACTTCTTCACCTTGAGCGTGTGATTGATCCCGGGTGTCTTATGAAGAGGCACCCAAAGTATCCTCTCGGACTCAGAACTTATACTTGAAGTCTAGCTCAATGTTTGCTTCCCGGCATACGAGCGTAGAGCCAAAGAAAATGGCCAAGTGACCACGTCTTTGGAAACCGGTTGAGTTAGACCATGGGGATGGTCATGTTCACCTATAATTCGCCGACTCTTGTGTTCACAAGGTGGCCACCAACCGGATATTAGTTGAAGGTTGTGAACACTTGTACGGATGCCCTGGAGAAGTATTCCTATGTGGAAAACTGGACAATTGGAGAATTATCAGTTGACCAAGGATACAGTGCGGTACATATTTTATTTTTGACAAGATTGATTTATGAAAGGGGATCAACGTTCTGCGGGCGCTACAACACTCCTAACAGATGAGTAGCACGATGCCCGTCGTATCCGCCGGTCGCACGGAAAACCTCGTATGAACTATTCGGAGACGGGGACAATAACTGAAGACTGAAATGTTGATGTTATTGGATGACAATACATTAACAGTCACCCTCCCATTCCGGCGATTGGGAGCTGTTAGCATATGGTGACGTGGCGCCGTAATTGGTAGCCCGTTAATATATGTGGTTACCTAAGATAATTAGGTAAATGTCACATTAGGGCTTGTTGGGCCAGACCTAATTCCCATGTGACATGGGAGGCCCAAAATTGGGCCTCCTCAACTACATGATAAGTCAGCCGAAACCCTAATAGTAGGGATGAGGATTTTCTCCTCCCACTATATAAGGAGGTCTTGAGGTCACCTCCAAAACACACCTTGATCACAACTCCTCCTAAGCTGTGATTTGAGAGAAATCCCTTTCTCTCTATAGTGAGTTCGGCCGGCCCCATAAACACCACTATTGGTGTGCCAAATTGCTTCCGAGCATTCAGTCTGAGGTTCTGTCCCCGTTGAAGAATCGATCAGAGGATTTGCTGTGGAGCTTATACCGCGTAGGACTTCTTCTCACGAAGAACTTGTACGGGTTCCGACTGGAGGATCAGAACTCCCTCCACAACGTTCTTGGGCAGGAAAGCTATTGAGATATGTGTACATTATTCCGCTGCGTAATTAGATTACTTACAAGTACACGTTTAGCATTCCGTAGTATTACGTCCCCGTAATCCAACAAGATATCCCCTAGATAGATTTTGTTCTTATGCAGCGTTATCTCCAAATCACAGTGCCTTTAAAACCAGTCTTGACAGTTACTCTGCTCCTAGAAATATGACTGAAGCCCTGGCCAATCCAGGGTGGTTTAGTGCTATGTAGGAGGAAATGTCAGCTCTCTGGAACAATCAGACATGGGATCTTTTTCCTCTTCCTCCTGGAAAAAAGGCAGTCGGTTGTAAATGGGTCTTCACGATCAAGGTTCATCCCGATGGTTCGTTGCATCGTCTCAAAGCTCGCTTGGTTGCGAAGGGATACTCTCATGCATATGGCGTTGATTATAATGAGACTTTTTCTCCAGTTGCTAAAATGACATCTGTTCGGATATGTCTTTCTCTAGCTATCATCCGTCATTGGCCACTGCACCAATTGGATGTCAAGAACACATTTATGGCATTCTCGAGGAGGAGGTTTACATGACTCAGCCACCTGGGTTCGTTGTTCAGGAGGAGTCTTCCAAAGTCTGTCATTTGCGAAAATCTCTATATGGCCTGAAGCAATCCCCCAGAGCTTGATTCGGGCGTTTCTCTCATGCTCTTCATCAGTTTGGCATGACCATGAGTGTTAATGACCATTCTGTCTTTTATAGACACTTGGAAGGGAAGATAGTTCTACTAGTCGCGTGTTGATGATCTGATTATCACCGGTGATGATGTTGATGGATATCAGCGTTGAAGAAATTTTTGAGCAAGCAATTTCAGATCACGGACCTTGGTAAACTCAAGTACTTTCTTGGCATTGAAGTATCACGATCTCCTGGAAAGATACTTATTTGTCAGAGAAAGTATGTCCTTGATATGCTTTCCGAGTGCGGGTTACTTGGATGCAAACCTGTTGATTCACCCATGGTTCCTGAGACCAAGCTCATGCCTGATGATGGAACGCCCCTACATGATCCTGAAAAATATCGAAGATTGGTCGGGAAACTAAATTATCTGACAGTTACTCGACCAGACATTTCTTATCCAGTGAGTGTAGTGAGCCAATTCATATCAGCTCCGCACACGACACACTGGGATGCAGCTATTCGGATCCTTAGATATCTCAAGGGATCTTCCGAGAAAAGACTCATATTTTCTGACCAGGGACATAATAGGATTGCGGCGTTCACTGACGCCGATTGGGCGGGTTGTCCTACTAATCGAAGGTCAACTACTGGATATTGCGTCTTCTTCGATGGTAACCTTATATCATGGAAGAGTAAAAAGCAAACAGTTGTATCTCGATCCAGTGCAGAGTCAGAATACCGTGCAATGGCAATCACAGCTTGCGAGCTAGTTTGGACAAAGCGTTTAATCAATGAGTTGGGTATTTTCCATGACGGTTTGATGAGTCTACAATGTGACAACCAATCTGCCATGCATATTGCCAAGAATCAAGTCTTCCACGAGAGGACCAAGCACATTGAAGTGGATTGTCACCTGATTCGAAATCTTGTCATGGGAACATACACTTGTCCCCCATGTATCCAACTGATTCCGGTTCGGACAGATCACCAACTTGCAGACATTCTAACCAAGCCTCTCCGCAAAGCTTCAATTAATACTATATGTGACAAGTTGGGCATGTTCGACATATACGCTCCAACTTGAGGAGGAGTGTTAAATATATTGTATATTCTGTAATAATTATTTTCCTTATTTAGCTAGTTTCCTAGTTTAGCTGATTGTATTCACTATATAATCGTGTAATATCGTTCATATGAATATACTGAGTTTTACCAAACTTACAATTCTTTACCATGTCATCCTTCTCTCTCGCTTACTAACCTTCTCCATAGCATCCTCTTCAGGTTTGTAAAATAGTATTGCACTAAATTTATTTTTAAAATCTTATTATATGAAATTTCAGCTTTAGCCTCATGCTCTACACCTCATGTAACCTGCAAATATTCTGGTGCACGTCCATTCAAGTTCGAGCCTCTCATCAATTTGCTATAGCTGCGCTTTTCACTTATTTTGGAAAAACATTTAATGTCAACATTATCAATAATGTATTCAAAATGTAAACAAAAATGCTAGATCATGCGACGAAGAGCATGCGACTGTCATACGACCATTGAGAAATATTAAATCAAGTGCAATTTATTTATTGATTTTAAATCCCTTCACCCTTGTCGCATGCTATTCGGTGGGCTGTGATTCGCATGACCTAGCAAAACTCAAATGTAAATATATTTTTATATTAATTGATATTCTATAAATGTTTGGATAATAGATGATAAACATTTAATAAATATATATATATATATATATATATATATATATATAAACCGCATGTGCAACTATCACTAGTACATATATATTATGCAAATTGGTTTTAGATTTTGTTTTGGTTTTGAAAAGATTTGCATATAACCGAGCAGCCAGAAAGACACGATAACCAGTTGAAATCACAACAACAAGCCTCAATTGATAATTAAGGCATCAATTTGTACAAACCCGTATAAGTTGGTAGAGTCAGGTCCTCGTGCCATTTTTGAATTTGAGAGGACAGAACATGGGTGTGGCGGACGACAGAACATGCGTTGGAATGTATAGGTTTTTTATCGACTCCATCATCTCTGGTAGTTCTCAAGAATGCAACATCTGGTTCTTTCTGTTGCGGTCAGGGTGGAGTTGAGCAAGCAAACATATTGTTTTGCTTGCTCATTGCCCTACCAAACATGCATATATATAGTATAGCAATGATGATTTAACATAGAGTTTAAAAGCATATGAAATAAATATCAACAGCTTCTATACACAGTTTGCACTTGTCAGTACAATAGGGTTTTACTACACAACTACCTTTTTTTTTCCACATCGAATTTCTAGTCTCCAGCCACATTAGCACCTGCTCATTTCAGATTCATTTTAATAAAACCCAATAGTTTAACACAAGGAATCTGTTCATTATTAATACACATTTGCATGTATATTCCAAGAAGAAGATAGCTATATTAACAGTTTTTTTTTTTTACATTTCTTCAAGTCTGCAATATATCAACACTGTTCTTCAATTTTGGCTCCACCAACCTTTCACCCACAATTGCATTATTCGCCTGCAAAAATATAACTATTGCTAAGATCATCAATATAAGCATTACAACAAATTCCCACACAAAAGAAACATTTCCCACAACTCATCATTGCTGATAGGACATAATTATGGACTAGATTTCTCAAGATGTCCAACCGAGATTTCAGTGTAGTCAGTCCATGCTTCCTTTCCTTCGACATCTTTTTCTGCAGCCAACTGGTTTTCATCCGTTCTTTTTATCGATTCTGTAGAAACTCCACCGGACGAGAAAGTATTACTTGAGCATCCAAAATGGTATTACATATTTTGCTTTCCTTAAATGTGTAACGTAGGCTTTTTATGTGTTGTTTAAGGAATACATAAATTTATGTAATACTTAAATAATAGTATGTCACAATGGTTTTACTTAACCATCTTACGTAAACATATTTTATTATTAAATTTTAACAAATAATTTAAAAAGTAGTTATAATTAAAGTTTCAACTGTGTCGTTACAATCTGCTAATTTTTTTTTTGTCATTACAATTAAGTTTTTGTCTAATTTTGCAACGAGATTTGTGTGTAAACACTCAATTTTGACCCGGACGTAACGACGTTACACATAATATGTCAATTCCGGACGCGTCAAGCCACGAAGTCTCCAAGAAATGCTTAAGTGTATATTAGGAAATTATTATAAAATATATTTTAAAATATTTTGAATATATTTAATATTTTCAGAATATTTAAAAATATATATATATATATATATATATATATATTAATTAGTTTTTTTTTTTTTAATTTTTAGACAATTATCTGTAAGGTATTTATCTACAGATATTATCTTTATTTAAAGGTAATTATCTGTTGAGATATATATCCCTAGGAATTATCTGTAAGCTAATTATCAGTTAGCATTTTTTATTTAGATTTTATCTGTAATCTAGGCTAGATTTCTACCATAAATAGAGGTCCAGTTCTACACTGTAAACACAGAGAAAAACACCACAAATCAATAATACATCATTTTCTCGAAGAAAAAAAATCAAGCCAACATACTCGAAGACCGTGTCCACCTTTTATCTTTTACATCTTAATGTTTTAACTGATCATATACATGCATATTATATATATCTTTATACCAATATAAAATGTGAGGGTTGTCCTCACCCCAATAGGTACCTTTTCAACTTTTATTATTATTATTATTATTATTATTATTATATATATATATATATATATATAATATTTAGTTCCCATAACTTTATAAAATTGATGATTTAGTCATTATTATCTTTGAGACCCATCTATTTATCTTTACTATTACTTAAAAATCATTTCGTTAAATTTTGTTATTTTTGTTTTTCAAGTTTGCTTAATTGACATGTCGCTGTAGTTATTATTAAATTCTCAATCAAAAAAACTTATCAATTAGAGATGCATATCTTCTGCCCCACTCTTCTTGTTCCAGATCGTGTCTCACTGTTAAGATTTTGACACGTGTTGCGTGTGTAATTAATTTTGTGGTTTTTTTTTCTTCTCTAAAACCCTACTGAGATTTGTGAAACCTAGAAGGAAAATTAAATTTAAGGACACGTGTCAAAATCTAAATGGTGAGGCACAATCTGGGGCATGAAGAGTGGGCAGGAGATCTGAATCCATAAATTAGAGTCATCCTTAACATATGATATGCATTCAATATGTGCAAATGTCGGGTGCATGCATTGTTTCATTTACCATATCACAGATTTGGGGATGTTCCGCCCTTTGACATTTTTGTATCACATAAATCAGTCACTTGCCAACTCATATAACCTATCAAAATATGGATCAACCATAGTTCCTAAAGTTTGACTTTACATATACCATGTTACTCAATGTTCAATACTTATTGACTCGAATTATTGATTTAGTTTTTGTGTTTGTAAATTCAATCATATTAGGTATATCCTAATTAGCAGTTGAATAAATATTTAAGGTGAATTCAATAAACTTCAGACATTAGTGATTTAAAAAATTGATGATTTAGTCCCTACTATATTTGAGTGTTACTAAAATTTTCATTAGTTAAATTGCATTAATTTTTTTGCTAAGCCACTTAACTTACATGTTACATTAATTATCATTAACTTCTTAATGCAATATACCTATAAATTCGAGTCACCCCCAAATTATGATATGTATTAAACTCGTGTACACTTAGAGTACATGTTGAGATTTTTTGTATATGTGTCAACAAAGGTTCTTGAATTTTGACCTTTTACGGATAACATGTTACTCATCGTCCATCATTTAGGGTCTCGAACTATTAATTTAGTTCTTCCATCTGTCAATTTAATCAAATTGTGTACAACCTAATTAGTATTTAAATAAATAATTGACGTAAAGTCAAGTATAAACTTTTGATTTAATGAATTGAATTTTCCTTTGGCGTTAAATCAATTTTTGTTGGTATTATGGTATAAAATTGCATGGAACGTGTATAGTTACGTTTGTATAGGTCAAACTGTTCCACTAATGACTCTAAGTGGTTAAGTACGGGTTTACATTCTTCACTCCTCAAGTTGATGAGTTAGATACAACTTTGTCGTTAATAACCCACGCCATACGCGATGTAACTCATTATTAGTTCTAACCGTAAAAATATGTACATGTAAAGCTAATTTAGTACCGTAATGGAAAACAATAGTTAATTTTGTAAATAATTATCATCTTTCTATTTTTTTCGTTGTGAATTACATTGTGTCGTTCTTTTTTTCTCACAGCACCTCAAGTTGCCCATGTATTAATTAAATATCATCACATTAGAAAGCTTAAGACATGATACGGCATGCGTTAATAACTAGTATATTATATAATTGACTTCTTATTATTCAAAGTTCATCTTCCTCTGCAGCAACACTAAGGATTATACATGGCAGCTTCTTCATCACAGGCGACCAACCAAGTTCTACGTCTTTCCGACCACCCCCTTTGCTGGTCCACTCAGTCTGTTCCCGATATCACCGATTGCCCACCGGAACAACACCGCACTTCACGATCCCGTCGTTCGCCGGTGCGTTCCAATTCCGACGCTTGATTCGCTCGACCACACCCCGTCACTTCCCAGTACCAGCCACTAGCAAGTTAGTTATTCCTCCGCTCTACTGTTCTGGTCGTTGACCACCACCACGGCTCACCGGCCGTTTGCTCCGATGGTCGGCTCCGTTTCAGTCGCTGCCCGACCAAGAAACCGATTCTGACCCATACCTTCACCTCCCCATACGTCGTTGTCTTCTCCATCTTCGGACTCCCTTCCGACGTTCGCTCCGTCCGTTTGCTCTAACCCATTCACCTGATTTAAGTCATCGTTATCTTCTTCCACCCTTTTATATTATTATTATTATTATTATTATTATTATTATTATTATTATTATTATAATAATAGATTAATATATTTAGGTTGAATGATTCGGTCAAAATAGTATAGGATTAATGATTTTTTTAGATTTAATTATGTTTTGATAAGTTCATAGCTTGTGTTTTTTTAGGTTTTAATTTGTTAATGAATTATAGTTTTATTTACTGATTCTACCATTTTTTAACTAATAAGAAGTCATTTAAGAATAAAGTTAGCAACTAAGTTAATTGAGTACCGAAATGACGTAATTAAAAGAGTTTTTTTTTTAATTCGTAACATGTACCCCGAACTCGAATTTCTGATCGTAGACCGATTTAATACCTAGGTGTATAATTCGTTATTCCCTATAAAATTTAGGTTTCTAGTTAGCCTTAATTAACTAGTGGCGACTCTTTTAAAAAATCCGCGTTTTCAAAACGTAATCGCCTAAGGTTAGATTTATGTCTGACATTGTGTTATTTGTTATATATATATATATATATATATATATATATATATATATATATATATATATATATATATATATATATATATATAACTAAGATATATGCTATATATTCATTATATATATATATGTATATATATATATTCGTTAAATATCTTCTAGGATTATACATATTTTGTTTTATATATATGCTAGGTTATATATATATGGAATGGAACGTCGGTATTTAGAAAAAAAATGAGACAATTAATTTTACGTAAACATAAAGCATTCCTTATATTTAAGGAATGCTTTATCTAAAAATATAAATTTAAGTGTGGGTCTCATTTTTAAGGACTGCTATGTAAAAACACTGTAGAGAGTTTTTTTTTTCACTTTACATAAATAAACATGTAGGACCCACGTTTACGTAATCCTTACATAATACCTTTGTAGATGCTCTTAGGCCTAATCTGCCACGTAGGATACGGACTAGACCAATAAAATAGTGACAACTCACTAATTATATGTTAGATTAAATATTACAATGTAGAGAATACAAATATGGTTTTTATTAATTCTTCTCTCTCTAAACATTAGTTACTAAAGAATTATGCATAATAGGGGCTTTCTTGAAAAATAACAATAAATAAAAATAATATTTTTTTTATATACAATTGTTAATAGTTTTTTATTTTATTTTTTTCTAAAAACATATTGAACGTGGTGAACCCTAGAGGGTAAGTGTCTATTTCCCTCCAGGATTCACCACATTCAATAGGGTTTTAGAAAAAAATATATTCAAAAAACTAATAACAATTGTATTATATATCGTATACGAAAATTTATTTTTATTTATTATTGATTATAAAATGTAATATTTTATTATATACTTATTAATAATAAATAAAAATAATTCATGTGGTAAATAATTTTTTTTTGCAAATTAATGTTGAGAGAGAAAAATTGATTAAACCATATATTATTCTCTACATTGTGATATTGTGATATTTATGTCTAGGCCTAAGTGAAGTAAATTTAGTAATACAATTTATAATAGGAAAAGTATTTATTTTTCATTGTAAGAAAGAAACTGCAATCATGTCTTATTTACAGAAATGGAGAGCTTACAAACGGAGGCAAGTAAATATCTAGGTGCTTTTGTAAAGGCTGGACAATGATTTGTTGGAAAATATAGCGAATTCTAAAGGATAGAATTTTATGGATCAAATTGTTAAAATGTTAATGTGTGTTAGTTGACTAAGTGTAGTGGCATTTAGGTAATTTAGTTGAACTTTATTGAAGTTGTGGCAATTGTAATTATGGGCAAAGATAGGTTTGTAACTTAGCTAAGCAGCCACAAGTTGAAAAAAGGGTTAAGAACCTATGAAATGTCTGAACTATCACCCATGTTAACGGGAGAGGTCTGAAATTTAAAAAGTTAATAACAGAGGTCTGAAATTTCAATTTTGTTGATTTGAGGTTTTCCGTCCATTTTTAGGGTTAAATTTAACAGAATTGTGTGAAATGACATTTTTGCCCCTTTAATATTTTGTTTTATTTAATATCTTATTTAAGGAAATGTGAAATGACAATTTTACCCCTAAAGTCAAATTAAAACCACCCAACTCCGGCCACCACCACCCGACTCCGGCCACCACCACCTGACTCCGGCGACCACCACCTCGACTCCAACGACCACCACCTCGGCTCCGGCGACCACCACCTCGGCTCCGGCGACCCGACTCCGGCCACCACGGGGCCAAAAAAACTCCGATCGGGGCCAAAAAACTCCGATCGGGGCCAAAAAGCTCCGATCGGAGCCAAAAAAGCTCCGATCGGAGCTTTGTGGCCCCGACCGGAGCCACAGAGCTCCAGATCGGAGCTCTGTGGCCCCGACCGGAGCCACAGAGCTCCAGATCGGAGCTCTGTGGCCCCGACCGGAGCCACAGAGCTCCAGATCGGAGCTCTGTGGCCCCGACCGGAGCCACAGAGCTCCGATCTGGAGCTCTGTGGCTCCGGTCGGGGTCACAGAGCTCCAGATCGGAGCTCTGTGGCTCCGACCAGAGCCACAAAGCTCCAATCGGAGCTTTTTGGCTCCGATCGGAGCTTTTTTGGCCCCGATCGGAGTCCAATCGGGGCCGGTGGCTCCGATCGGAGCTCAATCGGGGCCGGTGGCACCGATCGGAGCCCAATTGGGGCCGGTGGCTCCGATTTTGGCCCAATCGGAGCCTTGGTGGTGGTCGCCGGAGCCTTGGTGGTGGTCGCCGGAGTACGGTGGTGGTCGCCGGAGTACGATCGGTGGTCGCCGGAGTACCGTGGTGGCTTTAAGGGCATTTTGGTCTTTTCACTCCATGCATGTGAGGGGCACACTTGATAGAAGGGCATTTTTGAAATTTTATTTAATTTCCGGTCACATGCCAAGCATGTGACCAACTTCCGTTAGTTTTAACGGAAAAAACTAACGGAGACCGCTGTTATCAACAAAACAGAAATTTCAGACCTCTGTTATTAACTTTTTAAATTTCAGACATCTCCCGTTAACATGGGTGATAGTTCAGACCTGTTCTTAACCCTTGAAAAAAAGAACTGAATGTGAAAAAAAAAAAAAAAAAAAAAAAAGAACAGAGAGGGTGAGGAAAATGTGAGAGCTGCCGCTGCTATTTACTTCATCCATGGCAAACAATGTCAAGTTTGATTTGAGTAAATTGTGTATTGATTATTGAGTGTTCTTTCATCTAGCAGTAGTTTAGCTATCTAAGATTGTTGGTTTAAGGTAAGCCACAATGTCATAATTACAAGAAATTTGGGCATGTGCAAAGATATTGTATGTTTAATAATGAGCAAGCGAATGTCTCCGAAGAGAAGAAAGACAATTCTGATTATGGAGCGGTCTTGGCCGATTGTCAAGTAGCATCATAGAAGAATGATGAAGTGTGGTTGCTTGATAGTGGTTGTAGCAATTAGAGGTGATGGTTTGGTAATAGCAGTTGGTACCGGCAGTGGCTAGATTGTCTTTTATGACGTTCGTTTTAAAACTAAATCACTAAGAATTCTCCTGGGATACAATAGTTGTGAGGTAAATCTTTTCATGTCCATTCTAGACTTTTATTAAGTTATTGTATGTATATTTGTATTTTTATACTAAAATTATCTTAGTGAAAATTTTATAGGTTGTCACAAGTTTATGTTGGCCGATGGATAATTCTACCTCTACTGATATTAGCCTTCCTGCAATGTTTGCAGTTGAGGTGAAGCTCAGATTTTTTTTCTTCTATATATGATGATTAAGATCTTCAACGAGTCTAGCACATTTATTGCGCATAACATTTTTAATAGGAATTGTAAACATTCGAACTAATTAATGTTTTATTTCAGGTTTCTCATTTCCGAAGCTTTTATGAGGTCATTAATATCATTGGAGGGGGCGGATGTGGTGCAGTTTTGCGTTGTAAACATAGGATAACGAAGAAATATTATGTCGTGAATAGAATAATTTCTCAAGGGATCGACTTTATAGAGCTTTAAGGTAATAAATGTTTTGTTTTTAATGTTTTAACATATATTTATTTTGGTTTTTTTTTAAAGAGAAGCAGAAATTTTGGCAAAATTGGAGTGGTACATTATTATCATGTATGGTTAGCTTAGTTTTACTTTTTTATTTCATATGAAGTTAAACTATATTATGAGACTTTGTTAATATACTTATTTTGTGTCACCGGTGTTTGTACGAGATGTGTACTAAACAAAACGAAAATGAGAACAAGAAGGCGAAAGAGGGCAACGATGAATACTACTCATTGGAGGGGGAGGAGGAAGAGGATTGGGACGGAAAGATTTCATCTTACATCTCAATGGGATGTTGTGACAGGTATAATTATCGGGAATATCTTAACAAGAAAATCAATGCTTCTTATTAACGGAAAATTCAACCAGCTCTCTCTTTTAAAATGAAGATAAAAAAAAAAAAAATATATATGTATATTAATTCTACGTGTGTTGCAAAGTTCACTCTTAGCATGGATCAAGGGGAATGCAGAGTAAGACCCCTTCAAAATTGCCACACAGCTGGTGGAATGGGGCGATACATACATGAATCATGAGTGATTCATGGTGATTTGAGTTGCGGAAACGTACTGATGGATGGAGATATTGTGAAGATTAGAGATTTTGGATTATGTAAGTAATTACTTATAAGAAATCAACTTTTTAGTTTGTGTTTTTGAAATAGAATAACATTCAAAACTAACCAACTTATCTCGTTTTTTTTAGCGATTTTCAAGGGCGAGGGATCTGCTGCTACAGTTCACCCCTCAACGAGTGCGAGCAACCCCATTTACAGGGCTCTAGAGCTGCGGACTGGGTCACCCCTCAGCTGCAAGAGTGATATATACAGCATCGGGATCATTTTATTTGAGCTTTTTTTTAGGATTGGATGTGGTATTGCTGTTTCCGAGAGAGTTAGTCGGATTGGGAATTTGAAGACGGAGGGAGATTTTGGGTCGGGGGATCATTATGAGGTTCAGATTCTAATTCGTAGCATGTTGGAGGATGACCCTGCGGACAGAATGGAGATTGAAGAGTTGCCAAGTGTGGTGCAGAAGAAAATTGGAGAGTATAAAGTAGTTGATAGTTGATATGAGGGCATAAAGTGTTAATGGAAAAAGAAAGAAGTTTGGAGTGTGGTTGGAAGGATCTTGGATTTACTACTCATAATAGTTTGGAAATTCATTCAGTATCTTGGATTTATTTCATTGCATATGCATGCTAGTAAAGAAACAGCAAAGAGGTTTGTTAGCAAAGAGGTTCTTTGTTTCCTCAATAATAATAACCAAAAAAATACAAGTTATCCTACAAGATAATACAATATAACAAGTATGAAGGAAGATGCTATATTTGATTTGACATGGAAAAATAAAATAAATTACTACTAGCATGCAATGCAACAAGGCTTGAAACATGCATGCATCATCAATCATCACACAGTAGATAGCTATCTAGCAACTAAGTAAGTAACTAGTAGATAGATAGATGCATTTGTGGTAGCTAGGCACCTTGTTCCATTGTTGGGTGGAAAAATGATAAAGAGGAATGAAGCAAGGAGAGTAAGTGAATAGAGAGTAGAAGCAAAGTGGGAATACTTGGCCTTCAATCGCTCGCTTGATGCAACAATTGGAGGTCATCGGTTATGAAGTTGTAAAGGAAGATGTGCTGCGGAGTATACGGAGGACGAATTCGGATGTACTCCACAAGGCAAAAGCCACATTGGCATTTTCCTAGCGTCGTTCATTACGTAGATAGATGCGACATAACAGTTGAGAACAATCAGCTGTGTGTTTCAGGTAACAGTTGAGAACAATCAGCTGTATGTTTCAGGTGTACTGCATCACCTGCTTGTCGAAACACGTCTCAAGCTCATCGTAAAACCTCTCTCTAACATGGTCCAGCCAACAAGGATTCATCATCACATACTTGTTCCCCTTTTCATCGTACACCCTCATCGACATCGCCGCACTCCGCATGTGGATACCGCACACCGACACCCGCTTCGAAATCCTCCCTATACACAAATCTGATATCATACCATACCATCACTTTGACACCCACTTCATCATTGCTTAACTTACCATACTTATCCATATCTTTCCTTGTACCTGAATTCATTTTCAATAACAATCATACAACTAAGTTACTCCACTAGTACCAACAACAAGAAAACCAACCCCAACTTCATTATTCAACTCAACCATCCCATATTTTCATCTACAACAACAACTTTGACAACACAATCCTCCTATATATATATATTCTAACAAAAAATTTAAACTTTCCATTAAAAAATACCTGGTTTCTAATTACAAGATGAAACTTTCCTGAAAACAAACTGCCCAACAAAACTCTCAATATTCAAAATCCAAAGCTAAGCTTATTTCTTTGAAAGCCATTAGAGTGGAGCGCAATTCCCTTTTGTCCAACTCTAAACCAAAATAAATCACTTTTCCGGGTGGCTACTACGACCAGCTGCTAACTTCTTAACTCAACTCAATCATCATAGTAAAATTTAAAGCCATTCTTGATTAGCAGAGGGATGAGCACAATTCCATTCAAAAAATATTAAAATTTTCCAACAGAAACTACACTCTTCACATTTTTTAAAGCCTAGACAGCCATTCTTCAGCTTCCAACTTCCCTAGAGTAGAGGCCAACAAAACACTCTCTCTACATTCATGGTAAATTTTGAAGCCAAGAATAACACAAGCTAAAACCTCATCATACACAATGCATTCATGGTAAATTTTGAAGCTTTGTGATCAATTCTTGGGCTTGAATAGTTAGAGGACCAGAAAATTTTTTTCGAAAAAATTAAAACTTTACAAGAGGTGAGCTGCAGAGAAATGGAACTCTAAATGTTCAATTTAATTTTTTGAAGCTCTGAGAATAACAACTGAACTTTTAATAACTTCATAACAACCAAAAGTTAACGAATTAAAGAGTCAACTAGGTCTGTATTTTCTGTAATATCAAAAATCTATTCCAAATATTTGTTAGCTAAGCACTAAAGCAGAAAATCATTACTGAAACTAAGCCCGTTTGAAGCTTTAAAAAGATTGTTCTTGAACACCATACTATGTTGTAACTAAACCACACAAACAAAGCTGCAAAATTACGTTCACATAAAGGAATTTTATTTTCTATCCATCTAATCTAATTATCCAAAACAAATACAGGAATTGGATCGGTTTAGACATTTTTTTTTAAAAAAAAAAAGCAAACAAAGATTATTGATTTTGGTGGGAGATGAGAAAAAACAAAAAGATGAATTAGACCTGATTCTTGCTCCTGTCACCTGTGAATGTATATTTACGATCTCTTAATAACTTAGAAGGCGTCTGGATCCGGCGATTGGCAAAAGCGATTAGGTAACCGAAGAAAAAAAAAAATTGGATTTTCAATTTACAGTGAGAGAACAGCCGGTGATATACATATACTGATATATATACATTACATACCATCTGTTCCAGCGGTGACTAAGGTACTTTTAAAGTATCGTACTTTATATTTTTATATTTTTATATTCTTTTAAATTATTCTTTTGTCCTTACGTGATACCTACAGTCTACAGATATATATCGGCCTAAAAGTCGAAGCCCATATCTCTTGTCACCTCTACTTTCAACACCTCCATTCCAAGCCTTAAAAATATTAGGCTCCGTTTTTCACCTGATTAACTAAGAGCATCCACAATGCACAACCCCAACTTCTATCCCACTTTATGCCACATAAGTGCCACATAATCAATATATAATAAAATAAAAAAGTGTCTTGAGGTTGTCTATTACTACTTCAATGGTGTCTACCAACTTGGACCTACATATTCTTTTAAATAATAATAAAATTAACACTTTTTCTACTATACTCTCTCACAATATTAATGATGGGATGTGAGAGAGTGAATCCCTCCTTGGAGGGATTGGACAAAAAAATTTGTCCATCTCCAATGCAAATGGACAACCCATCTTGCCACATGGAGGATTTGTCTTTCATTTTTGTTTTGCATTGTGGATGCTCTAAGTGTTCTACCAATATTGGATAATAAATTTATAAATAAATAAAAATTAATATTATCGACGGGTGTCTGATTTTGCTTGTGGTATAAGTCCAATCAGATGTTCTCTCCCAGATTTTGGAGTTAAAAAAAATAAAAGAAGTCATTGATTCATGTCGTGAGAAAGCAATCATCATCCTAAAATTTTAAGATATTCCCACATGGTAGATTCCCCTAAACCCTACTACGAGTGTAATCCATATAAGTTTCCGAACCAACTCATACATCTATTTTGCAGTAAGATTTAAACTGGTTAGCAGTACTAACCTAGGGGCATCTTCCGTTGAGATCCAGCACGGCGAAGATGAAAGATATTAAGAGATCGTTCAATTAAAAAGGATCGAGATCCCATGAAGATCGAATGTGCTAATGAAAGAGCATTTGAGTAGTCAAGAGAAAAAAATATTATTGTCTATGTCGCCTGCCCGTCGATGTCGGCATGATCAATTTATTTTGACTCGATTAGCCGAGTACTTCTCCAGAAGACATGAGAATTTGATTTCAATCTGCCACTAGGGCATGTAAATAACTGTTGTTGTTGATTATCAATTTTTTTGTAAATAAAGCAAAATAAATTCACACAATGTTAAAAACTTGTAGAGGCGACATAGGCAAAAGTTAGGGAAGGAGGGGTGATGGATAGATGTCCAATTCGGGTCCGTATTTACGCTTCGGGCATCGCAAACACGTAAAAATTACATCTCGTCTCGAAAAAACGTCTCCCAAGGGGTCAAAACGGTCCGGAAACGCGTAAACGCGCGTCCGGACCGGACATCCGGATTGCATTGCAACCCGGAGGTCCGGATTGCACGGCAATCCGGACCTCGCCGAATTGCCCAATTTCGACGAGGTCCGAGTGGCATCACGGGTATCGCGCGATTGCCGTGTCCGCGATTACCGTGTCCGCGATCGCCGTTACGTGTAGAGAAGTCAAGTTCGCGCATTACCAATATGGATGACGGTTCCCGCTTGTTTTCTTGAACCGTCATCAAACCGCTTTAAAACCGGGTCCGGTCTCAAGGAAGCCTATAAATAGGAGGCCTTGACCACCCATTTTCGGACATTCTCTCATTTGCCCAACTTTGGTATTTTGAGCTCTGACTTCTCTCTAGAACTCTCTCTCTCTAGAAATTACCTTTTTGCCACTATAGTGACTTAGGCATCGGAGAGGGCTCCGCTAGCACCACCCCCCCTCTCCGTGCTAGCATTGGTCCTTTGTGCAGGATCCGACGCTTGAGGCACAGACTTGCCGGGTCACAACCTTGCCGGGTCACAACCTTTCCGAGACTCAGACCTCACGCGGGAATAAACTCCGAACACTCGTCAGTGGCCCAACTTCCGCCTGACAGAAGGGTTACGGCTCGCACAATTACACAAACCGACGCGTCCCCGTGACCTCGTTCGTCCCGGACGCAACATTGGCGCCGTCTACGTGATTCGAACAAAAAGCTACCATTCCACAGAAGTCATGGCGAGTGATCACAACCCTCCCGACGAGGTGAAAAACCTAATGAAAAGGCCAGGGCGTCCCAGGAAGTCCCCGGCGAACAAAAGAACAGGATGCCAAGCTCCAGCGGGGAGCCAGTCGGGACCCTCCCACATCCCAAGAGCTACTTCCGTAGCTTCATCCATACCGACTGACAATGTGCCCAACACACAGCACAGAGAGCCAAGGGACAAACACCACGCGTATCCGCCTGGTTTCGAGCCAGAAGTACATGGAGATGAATCCCAGACAGAAATGCCGCAGGGTGAGCAAAGAGCGGGGGCAAACCCGATGCCCACCGTCACTCCAGCGATGATGGCCGCGCTGGAAGAGCTACTCGCGTTCCGCGAGTCTCTCAAAAACCAAGGATACACAGCTCAGCCACCTCCAGCCAACCAACAGTATGCTGCGCCAGCAAGGGAGACGTCGCAAGACACCACTCTCTATGGCAATCCTTTCCAGGGTGGGAACCAACACGCAAGATATGAACCTGCACGGTCATATACTCCTTTCCAAGGAGCTCAACAATGGAGGAACGAAAGGCAGCCCCCATTCTACCACCCACAACAACCAACGAGAGACGATCCTTATCAGGCCACAAGCAGGGATCAATCTGACATCTACCGCAACAATGGTCAGCAAAAAACCTTCAACAGGTTATGCTGAACCGGTAAAGGGATTTACCGCCAAGATGTTAGAAGAGCTGGTGGAGAAGAAAATGAGAGAGGCAAAAATGAAAGGCATGCATGCTCTTGAAGAAAGGGCATCACATCCATTTGCTGACCACCTAGTAGACAGTCGCGTCCCAGACGCACTGTATCGAATTGGAGGCGACTCCTACCGTGGAAAAGGAGACCCAATTGAACACGTGCAAAAGCACGAGGCCTCTTTGCTGGGCAGAACAAATAACCCGCATCATTTCGCAATGACGTTTTCACAAACTCTTGCCGGGTCTGCAGCGCACTGGTTCTTCTCACTGCCATGCGGAAGTATTACTTCATGGGCAGACCTAAAGGCCAAGTTCATCCAACGATACATGGGCGAGCGCACACTGTTGAAAGGGGCAAACGCTCTGGACGATGTCCAACAACAGAACGAAGAATCCCTTGCCGACTACTACGTCCGTTTTAATCAGAACATTTCTGACATTCAGGGAAACCTGACCGAAGGAGAAATTGTTCGAGCATTCATCTGAAACCTTGGTCGAAGAGGCAATGCCTTAGCTGAAAAGATGGCAAAGCGCCCAGCAGAATCCATGGAGGAATTGGCCGCGAGAGTCAAGGAGTATATAGACCTTGAGAGATTCAGAAGCCCGAACAAGGCAAAAATTGTTGCAGCTAAGGCAAAAGACAATCCAAAACAGTACCAACCAAAGCCACACCCAGGCAGCCAACAAGGAAAACATTGGCAACCTCAGCCAAAAAGACATTTCCAAGGGGATTTTCAGAAGCCTAAAGAAGTAAATCTCGCCGAATGCATCCCTCTGAACGCTCCGCTGTCGGTGATTTTGAGAGAAATGAAAAACGCAAATATGTGGAAGGAGCCAAACAACTTCAGGAAAGGCCCACTGGGAAGAGACAAGGACAAGTGGTGTGAAAACCACGAAGTCTTCGGCCATGAGACCGATAGCTGCGTCAGTCTTCGCTTCCGAATCAATAACTTCGTCCTCAAGGGCGAATTGAAACAATTTGTTGATCAAGGCAACAACCCGTCGAGAAAGACTCAGCCAGAGTCGTCAAAAAGAGCAAACAAGGGAAAAGAAAAGGTCAATGACAACCCTCCGCCAGCCAAGCGAGGTGTGATCAATGTCATACACGGAGGACCTGCCGCTGGAGGACACATATCTAATGCTCGGGACATTTATGCATCCCAAGCAACCCGAGCAGGAAGACGCAGTCATCCAATTCTCCAGGGAAGACTTGAAGCATATCGTTTATCCCCACGATGATGCTTTAGTCATTACCATGGACATTGACGGGTACGATGTGAAAAGAATTCTTGTGGATGGTGGAAGTTCTGCTGACATTCTACATATCAGAGTTCTGGAGCAACTAGGAAAGTCTGTCAGGGACTTGTCCCCAGGAACCTTCTCATTAGTTAGCTTCGCAGGAGCAGCTACACAACCCTTGGGCACAATTACACTTCCGGTCGTCCTTGGCCAGGGGTGGAAAGCATTGCATATCAACGTCACTTTTGTAGTGGTAGAATCCCTCGGAGCCTACAACGGAATCTTGGGACGAACAACGATCAATCCCTATGTGATCGTGCCTTCCACCGTCCACCAAAAAATGAAGTTCCCGACAGAGCATGGGATTGGAGAAGTGCTGGGCGATCAGATAACCGCAAGGCGTTGTTACGTCAATGCCTTGAGAGCAAAGCACCAATACCATGTGGCCATGGTAAACTCCTTCAAGAGGCAGAAAGTGGTTGACGAAAGAAAGAAGCAACCAATGGAACAAGCCATTACAATCTGGAAACCGCAAGAGAGCATCCAGTTATCACCATGGCAGCAGATTTGGCTCGTTCAGCAGGGAGAAGACGAGCCAATCTTGGAATACTTCATCAAATTCGCCTCCAACGCCTCAACCGCGAAAGCAACAAGAGAAGAAGTGATAAGCGTGTTCTATGCAAATATGAACGCCAAATCTTTCCTTCTCTTTGGACGAACTCATGGATGGCGAACAACAAAAACCATGGCAGATCTAAAGGAAAAGCTTGAGACAGCAGTCTTTTGCGAGCAAGAACTGAGGTGGGGTACACCCCTCAGTTGGGACAAAAGTGTTCAAGCAGAAATGAACAACCAGAAAGACACAAGCATTGATATGGACAACATCTTCACACCACTCAATACGGTGGCCGAAGACATTTATGTCAACCTGCTGGAAAACAAGCTCCCAAGTCCACTTGTCCCGGAGACAGCTTTCCTGGGCAGCAATATCACTGAATGGTGCAAGTACCATAAAACTTGGGGGCACAATACAAACATGTGTCTGCCACTAAGGAAGGAAATCGAAGAATGCATCACGCTAGGCGCACTGAGGCGATTTGTTGCAACCAACTACGCAACATCGTCATCAAACCAGCCATGACGAAACGGGAGAAACAACTCTCTTCTAGATTACTTTGCGCATTTCTATTACTTCTAGTACAATCAATGTAAATACGCGCAAGTATCTAATAAAGTCAATCTACGTTTGTAGGTACATACTTATCTCTTGCATGCTGTTTTTTGGATTAAACGCGAAGCAACAAACTACGCGCATATCATCTACTCCAATAATCCAAGAAACTATGCCATGTGCAAGCAAAATCTATTACGCATTATGGCTACACTACGATTACTACTCAGGAATTACGCCAAGTAGTAACCTATCCACAAAAAATCTACTTCAACAATACAAGATAAGTATTGTATGAAAGGAGGGGCTTATGGTATACAACACCAACATATCTATTATCTACACCAACAAGGAGTTTATTTCTCCATTCACAACATAGGCGTCTATCTCTAGAAGGCGCCGACAACACAAAGCCATCGAGCTATGTGTACAACCAACTTATTCCGCAATGACAACCTGCGGATCTATTATCAAAACGACGACTATCCAGGGCATCAACTACAAGCAGAGTCTCGGATTAACACCAAGACCTATTATCAAAACAATGACTTTTCAGGTCGTCAGATACAAACAATACCTTGGAATAACGCCAAGGCCTATCATCAAAATAACATGTTGAGGTATCCTCTTTTCTAAAAGACAAGCCCCATGTTTACTTATCTTAATGACATGCTGTGACATCTCTGGTTAGAGGCAAATCCTTATGTCCATAGCCATTCCCTGGATTTAGAACAGGATGGGCATACGGGGCTGATCACCCCTCAAGTGACGGAAGTTCTCTGTTTAGACAACTACCTCACTCTAAGTGTGTATATCCTGTTTAGGATTCACTCTAAATGTGTATATCATGTTTAGGATTCACTCTAAGTGTGTATATCCTGTTTAGGATTCACTCTAAATGTGTATATCCTGTTTAGGATTCACTCTAAGTGTGTATATCCTGTTTAGGATTCACTCTAAATGTGTATATCCTGTTTAGGATTCACTCTAAGTGTGTATATCCTGTTTAGGATTCACTCTTCATGACGGAAGTTCTCTGTTTAGACAACTACCTCACTCTATGGGTGTATATCCTGTTTAGGGTTCACTCTAAGTGTGTATATCCTGTTTAGGGTTCACTCTTCATGACGAAAGTTCTCTGTTTAGACAACTACCTCACTCTAAGGGTGTATATCCTGTTTAGGGTTCACTCAAAGTGTGTATACCCTGTTTAGGGTTCACTCTTTATAACGGAAGTCCTCTTACTAGACGACAATTCCGTACTACAGACTTTCAAAGCCGTGATGTGTGATTCCTGGACGCAGAAAACATGCATCACAATTCATACTCTCAAAAGTGCTACATGGTCCCTGGACGCAGGAATCATGTATCACAAACATCTTTACCAAATATCTTGTCAAATACTTTATAAAATGCTTTATGTGTCAAACTCATTTCCAAAAAATTTGACAACACGATTTTTTGGATGTATCACATTCAATGTCAAAATATTTTTTCAAATATTTTACCAACAACCCTTTTAGGATTCGCAAAATGCTTCTTCAAAAACCAAACTGTTTTGAAGTATGCTTCCCCAACGCGGGTTGATACACGCTGGCAGGTGCGCTCCCTGTTTAAAACTCATAAAATCTACAAGTCGAGTCTTGTACAACGTCGCCTTAGAGTGGAACTAAGAGACGGTATAAACTAGTATCTTGCTTAGCCAAGATTACACCCCTCAAATAATACTTTTACGTATGCTTCCCCAACGCGGGTTGATACACGCTGGCAGGTGCGCACCCTGTTTAAAACTCGTAAAATTTACAAGTCGGGTCTTGTACAACGTCGCCTTAGAATGGAACTATGAGACGGTATAAACTACTATCTTGCTTAGCCAAGATAACACCCTTCAAACACACTACTTGTTGAGATATATTGCTATACGCAAAAATACTTGGCAGGTCGCAACACATATAGCGGTAAGCTATTCAGGAAAGAAAGGCAATATGCATAAGGCATCATGCAAACAATCAGGAGAACTTTTCACCTTATCAATCAGGAAGTGGCTATCAGTCACGCCTGCGGGGACTATGTCTACGCTACTAGTCGTCCACATTCAGTAAACACAGTAAGTGATAACGGTATGAAATATTACTAACAAGTTATCATGCAAACTGCTGTGTATAAAACAGGTCCATGCGACGAAGTTCAAAGCGAACAAGTCACAAACAACAACTCCAACAAGTCTCTAAACATAGAAGCTGGGGGGCAGACTGGCTCACATACGAGTTCAACACGTCGAAAAGATGACACAAATCAAAGAAGTCCATCATCCCTGACAGGGCTGAGTGGAACAGGCAAATGTTGCACGCTAGTGCCACCACCATCTTCTCCAAACAAAAACGCAAAATCAGATGTTGCAGCATCCAAGCGACGAAGCTCGGTAACTTGCCTAACAGCAGACTCCGCATATAGCCCCAACCTGTCAAAAGGAAAGCCAGGAGCAAGAATACTCACTCTATGAATAAAATCCTCAGCAAACTCACTGAGCATAGGAGTGGCCTTCGCTCTAGCAGCAGTAGTAACTGCACTATCAAATCCAGGAGTCGAAGAGAACTTGCTAAGTCCTTCTTCAATGCCAGCCTTCATCTCTGCCTCTCGAACTTTCCGGCAGGCAACCTTGTGCTTGCCTACGTTATCTGAAATCGCCTTCTCAATGGCGGCATTCTCGGATTCAAGCTGAATAACGCTGGCATGATCAGCCTCATAACGAGCATCAAAGTCCGTCTTCTTCAAGGAAAGACGACGCACTTCATCCTGGGCACCCTCAAGCTCTTTGGACAAAGCGGCAGCTCTGTCAGCAATGGCACGGTTCTCTTGAACAAGCTCTAGCATGAAAGAGGCCATATGCACCACGTCGGAAACAACCTGAGAATAAGGACACAATAAACATATATATTCGGGGGCAACGAACATAGCAAAATAAAATAAAGAGATACTAACTGGAGCAAATTCAGACAGTGATCTCTCAACAAATGTTCGCGCCTCCTCGTCGCTCGAGGGCCGGACAACTCGATCTCCAGGAGGAATGGAGCGACGAAGAACACGCACGCCAACTTCAGGCATGCTCAGCTGGGAGTCCTTTGGAAAAGTAACACCTCCCGCCACGTACGGCATCCACCTATCATCTGAAATATCTCCATCCAAAGGACGAAGCAAATCTGCACGTCCAAGCGGTGGGACCACTACATGTAAAACAGGCAGCGTTATGCAAAAACCAAGTATAAAGCATATAAGGGTATAGAATAAAATGTCCAGCTTATACCAGAAAGAGGAAAACGCTCCACCTCGATCCGCTCCTTCGAGCGGGGGGCAGCCAACACATCCTCGCTACCACCAACTCCCTTCCCTTTATGACAGGAAGGAGTTGGAACGGTCGCAGTAGTCTTCGGACGCTTTGAACCGCTCGAAGAACGCGTCCCAGTGGTGGACCGTTTAGAAGAGTCTGGTGCAACAACAACGCGATCAGTGACAAGCGCCGTACGACCTGCAGGTAACATGAAAAGTTACAACCCGATCAAGAAAATAAAAGATTGCTCCTTCAGGAAGCTATCTACCTGTGCCGCGTCCAGAAGCCGCTGATACTCCGGAAGCAAGTGGGGGAACGATCCTCCCGCTAGAAGCAATCTTACGAGCGGCCGCCGTCTGCAAAGACGAGCTTTTTCCGTCAAACCAACCTACAGTGCAACACGGAAAAAGTTACAAAAGTGATCAAACATACCGAAACTGCAGAAGGGAGCACGTGGATCCCAGCATCGATCAATTCTTGATCAGACGCACGCAGTGAGCAAGTGAAGCCACGCGATTGTTGACAACGGTATATCCGTTTTATCACTTCTCTATCCGACGGGGAAAGCTCCCGAAAAGTAAGTGCAGGATCAAACTTCTGAATATACTAAACATCCCAAGTCGTCCCCGCATCATGAACAAAGAAATAATGATGTTTCCAATGATCGGCAGACCGATCCGCGGTAGCGACTAATCGGTAACTGGGATCCCACTTGGCTTCCCCAAGACCAAGTTCTTCAAAACCATCGCCCTGTAAGTTCGGCCAACGAACTCTCACACCGCACAAGCCCGCCGAGTCTGAACTCCTAAGCTGGTAGAAACAGCGAAAGAGAGTGCGAGAATAACACCAGGACTGCTGGTGAAGCAACACTCTGAAACAAGTCCATACTCGAATCCCGTTGGGTGTAAGATCTAAAGGAGAAATTCCATAACCGCTACAAAGATCAACTAAGTGAGAACAATATGGAAACCGCAAACCCTCCCTAACGTGTGATGTGTACACGACAGATAAATCCGCGGGCGGAGGAGTAGCATCCCCTAGACTGCTATCGGGAAGTACCTCAAAGGGGTAAAAAGCCTCGGTACAAGCATCAAGTCCGGAAGCACTAGCATACAAGGTGAACAAGGATCTATCCAGGCGGTTAGTATGATACTGAACCAATGCCTCAGTCTCTCCAGCAGGAGATACCCCAACAGCTACACCCCCGTCAGTATCCAAAACACTATCTGCCGGCAAAGCCGTGCCGACATCCAAATCATCCTCTATGTCGGAAGTAAAGGGAGTCTGCGATAAAGGGGTGGCGGACTTACTCATTGTACCAACGTGACCAAAGGGAAGTTAACTCCGCAAGGAATTGCTACAACCTCACAACCTGCAAAGAAACAATCAACATCAATGCGCGTATCAGTGTTAACGCGTGTATCATCTTTACGTGTCGACAAGGTTGCTCGTCGACAAGGAGAAAATATTTTCTAAGTGTTTCCATGTACGTACATACATGTCGACAAGGTTGCTCGTCGACAAGGAGAAAATATTTTCTAAGTGTTTCCATGTACGTACGTACATGTCGACAAGGTTGCGCGTCAACAAGGGGAAAATATTTTCTAAGTGTTTTCATGAACACACACATACATGTTAACAAAAATGGATTGCATACAACGAGTAGCTATGCCCCCCTAGGCACACCTACGACGCTCATCGACAAAGCTCATACGACGACATCTATGGTAACAAACATTAGATATCGTTTGAATATTTTCTAAGTGTTTTAGCATACTTGCAGGCAACAACCAACAGCTCAACCATCGACGCGCGTACAAACATCAACGCGCGTATCAACATCAATGCACGTTGCCAAATTCCACGCACACAGAAAAGTTGGTACGTACCATGGAAGGAACTAACATCTTAAGGAGCTATCATGCAAACGGGGGCATTATGTCCTAACGGGGAATTCCACCTCGACTATCCGCGGAAACAAAAAATCACCTAAGTTATGGACAAACAACGATAATAACGACAATTAGTCAGCAATTATTCGACATGTGAGCATCAACAAGCAGTTCCATACGACAGCAACGAAAAATAACTTAGACGAACAACAATCCGGCGACGCCCCAAACTCAGGCCGAAGCTACTTTTTAAATTAAGGTTTTCAAATTACCTCAAAACAGGACGAAAGATATCACAATGGATTCCTCTCGTCGAGACGATTCCGGGAAGGTAAGGACCGCAGCGAGGCGAGGCCGGGAAGGCGGCGCGTGGGTCTCACGCTCCGGCGAAGACTCCCCACTCGCGGTGGCGCGTGAGGGCGCGTGCGACGTCTCCTGGAGGATCCAAAGGTGGCGCTGGAATCGTTGGGACGAACCGAGTCGATTGGTGGTGTCAATTTCCAAAAACAAACAAAAAATCAGACTCGAAACTGTCAAAACGTATCCAAGCTCCACGACGGCAAAGAAACTTTAAGCACAAAGATAATTCCGGGAAAGGGTGAGTAAATTACCTGCAAATGGATTGAAATGGTGAACTCCCAAGGTGTTGGAAGGATAAAAGAGAATATGTGTATTTACTAATCCCAAAGAGATGCTTTGTGGATAAGGATCAAAGGATTAGTTTACCTACACTCAAGACTAAACCCCTACGGTACACTCTATCCTCTCTTTTTAAAACTATCTACTCCTATGCATATCTTGACGTCGCACGTATCAAACCCATCATTATGTGCGCATGTTGCAATTGCATGATCCATGATTCGGTAATCACTTAGTCATTTTAGAAGCTTACGGTTTCTATTTCTTGCATTGTGTAATTACGATCTTGCCACGTCCATTATTCATGCATACATGTTGATAGACGCATTCTCGCGTAAGTGCATTTCCAATTGCTCGTATCTCCGACAATAACCATGCTTGCACGTCACATATACATTTCCTATCACACTAACCATAGTGACAGGAAATAAAGTCATTCGGCCGGAAAGCGACGGACGAAATCAAGATGCCTACGTCCGACCAACGATCAAAATCGAAAGGTTAGCGTCAAACTCAAATTGGACAAATATCCTAACTTAAAATAGAGTCAAGAAAGGTTTTAAACCGTTACTTGACTCGGGGGAAAGTGATGGATAGATGTCCAATTCGGGTTCGTATTTACGCTTCGGGCATCGCAAACACGTCAAAAATTACATCTCGTCTCGAAAAAACGTCTCCCAAGGGGTCAAAACGGTCCGGAAACGCGTAAACGCGCGTCCGGACCGGACATCCGGATTGCTTGCAATCCGGAGGTCCGGATTGCATTGCAACCCGGACCTCCGGGTTGCAGCAACCCAGACGTCCGGTTTGCAGCAACCCGGACGTCCGGGTTGCAAGCAATCCGGACCGGATTGCATGCAATCCGGACCTCGCCGAATTGCCCAATTTCGACGAGGTCCGGGTGGCATCACGGGTATCGCGCGATTGCCGTGTCCGCGATTGCCGTGTCCGCGATCGCCGTTACGTGTAGAGAAGTCAAGTTCGCGCATTACCAATATGGATGACGGTTCCCGCTTGTTTTCTTGAACCGTCATCAAACCGCTTTAAAACCGGGTCCGGTCTCAAGGAAGCCTATAAATAGGAGGCCTTGACCACCCATTTTCGGACATTCTCTCATTTGCCCAACTTTGGTATTTTGAGCTCTGACTTCTCTCTAGAACTCTCTCTCTCTAGAAATTACCTTTTTGCCACTATAGTGACTTAGGCATCGGAGAGGGCTCCGCTAGCACCACCCCCCCCCCCCTCTCCGTGCTAGCATTGGTCCTTTGTGCAGGATCCGACGCTTGAGGCACAGACTTGCCGGGTCACAACCTTGCCGGGTCACAACCTTTCCGAGACTCAGACCTCACGCGGGAGTAAACTCCGAACACTCGTCAGTGGCCCAACTTCCGCCTGACAGAAGGGTTACGGCCCGCACAATTACACAAACCGACGCGTCCCCGTGACCTCGTTCGTCCCGGACGCAACAAGGGGCACGACTGAAAACCCAAAGGGGCAGTAATGAAAAAATGTGAGCTGCAAAAAAAAAGTCATTCTTTAGGGTCACATCCGCCATTTAATTGTCTACCGAAAAATAAAGAGAGTATTCCTGCAAATCTTGTGGAGAACAACGAATAAATAAAAGAGTCAAAGTCGTCCATAAATCGACTACAAAGAAAGGGCCGCAGCCACCCTCTAAATGGCTACAAATCAAGAGTGTATTCATGCAAATTCCATATGGTCACAGCAACCTTCCAAACGGTTATAAATAAAGAATGTTCCCCGAATCTCGAGAGGAATGGAGATATTCAACGGGACGGGTCGGGGCGGGTTTCCGCAGCCCCAGACCCGCCCCGCGGGTCAGCTTGGCAGACCCGAACCCGAACAGGTGTACCTCCCGGGGCGGGTCAGCTTGGGAAAAAAAATCTCGCGGGAGCCCGACCCGCCCCGCTGCGTGAACAATTTTTTTTTTTCACTTTGCAATATTACATTTATTTTATTTTTTTGCCAAAATATTACATTATTATATATAAATTAAAACCACAAATCTAACACCAATCAAATACAAACAACAAACACATCAAATTCACCACAGAATACAAATCCAAACACCAAATCCAAATTAACAAATCCTAATAATCTAAATATACATCTATTTACACCAAATCCAACGATAAAAACTCTACTTTTTCACAGCACCAACGGAGGCACTGGCAACAGGGGCACCGCCACCAGAGGCTCTATTTTTTCGCACCGTCTGAAATAAGCCGAGAGCTATCTTGAAGACTCGAAGACTCAAAAGAAGATATACTTCCAAACCAAAATGTGTCTTTCCTCGTCTTTGGACAAACCCACTCGAACATGTTCTACAGGAGTTTGCCCAAAGATGGGCAAACACCTAATTTCGGTACGCGCGACCTGCACGTAGCACGTTAGAGATTAATGTCGCGTGTAACACGTTTAAAAAGGAAGTATATGAATAAGGAATGTCACGAAGTTTCTAAAGATGAGTTTGGCTTAAAATATGATAGTGTATATGTATATTTATTGTAAATATTCATAAAATATATTGTATGTATTTATGGTAAGCACTACAAGAAATACCCCATTTACCGGCGAGGGTTAGTGGCCGGTAAAAGCCCTATTTTCGCCGGCAAAACACATACCGGCGTAATTTTTCGCCGATCTTAGTCGCCGATAAAGCGCCGCCGGTAAATGTTTTACCGGCGAGTTAGAGATAGACGGTAAAAGTTTTAACTTTTACCGGCGGGATATATCACCGGTAAAAACTTACTTAAAATGTAATAAAATAATAGTTATTACCGGCGAAACTAGCCGGTAAAAAATATTTTTAGCGGCGAGATAGTTCACCAATAAAAAGTAGAGATTTTTATCGGCAACAATATTCCCCGGTAAAACAACTTTTTTCCGGCAAGAAATTTGGCCGGCAAAAAGAGCGACTTTTACCGGCGAGAATATTCGCCGGTAAATCTATTTTTTCCGGCGAGAAATTTGGCCAACAAAAATAGCAACTATTACCGGCAACAATATTCGCCAGTAAAACCATTTTTACCGACAAGGGATTTTGCTGGCAAGAAGAGCAAATTTTACCGGCGAATTAGTTCGCCGTTAAAAATTATATTTGAAACAAAAAAAATTATAAAGCATCCCTAATAATAAACTGAATTATAATAATCAAAGATGTATTTCTCGAAGAAAGTTACAAAACACAAGTCTTAAGACAAGATCTGAAAACCTAGTAAAAAGCTCATCACATGCAATAGATACAAGGGAATACAATGAACCAATAGTATCATAAACACAAATTAAGTGCTATATGACTTCAAGAGCTCCTCACTTGTTCATGTCATCAGAAACAGTCTCCAAACTACAATAAACATAAACATCCACAGTAGAAGTAATAGATAAACTAGTCCATCAATCAGTTTGTATAACATATAAGCAACAACTCTCTGTACGTTTCTTACCTGATAAGGAACAATAATGATTCAAGATTCTGTGAACAAGTAATTGGTCACAAATAGAACCATTACTTTGTTTGTTAGATCCTAACAAACTTAGGATACTGACCATGCATGCGGATGAATCTCAACAGTCCAATGATGCATGTTCAAGTAACTTTCTAAGTCATCCATCATCAAGTTGTCCATAAAATTAAGTCTTTCTTCATCAATTTAGCTCTGCATCTGATATGCATATATTTACTATCAAGGAATTCAAACTCCACAAGTTAGTCATTGGACTATAGATATTTAACTAACAAATTAAAGTTCTTAATGTAAGAAAAAATATAAGATAGTGTGACTTCAAAGTTGTAACTACTTGACGATATACAGAAAATAGCAGAGCCTACCTTGGTTTTTTTCAATCTTTACTTGTTCTCAACACTCCAAGCTAAAGAAGGGGCTAGTTCCCTGTTTTGAAGGGCCTCAATCACTCGATTTTCTTCTTGAAACACTTCTAGATCAACAAGATCCTAATCCAAATAGTTCAGCCACGCAAATGAATTAAGAATATATGTACCAAGACAAAAATAAAAGTTGTTATAGAAGTAAGAATTACTTGTATATTAGTAGTCTCCGCAAGCTTCATTGCAGTGTCATATTAAGATATTCGTAACATATAATCTACAAGAATCCACTTAAGATGTGTATTATTCCAATCATACATATTTTGTGCATCCGCTGCTTCTAAGTGATCAATACGACTACGAGGTCAGCATCTTTGAGCTTGCAGGTGTTCTGTTCAACCTCCCTCTTCCAACTAGTTGATTAGGAAACAATGTAAACTCCAAAAGAATATAGTGAATAACAATGCAGTATCATAAAATTTAAGCTATTCAAAATGTAATATCTATCAGACAAGAGATATTGATGTATAGCGTCAAAGAAAGATTAAGCATTTGGCTCAAACTGGAGAGTATCAACAAAAGAGCAGATACCAAAATCATCTCAATTGAAGAATGCAGGCTCCACTTCTATGACTTCTAATTCCAAACATAAATATCTACAGCTACTTTAAAATATTACCTCATGATACGTATTTTTTAAGTTGCATCAATAGCTGAGAGCATGAAATTGACATTTATGTACTACTTTCTACTTTCTTTAAACGGAACCAGTCAACATCCCACTATTTCAGATTTAAAGCCTCAAAGTTAAGCTGTTAATAAATTATACTCGAACACTCTATTTCAACTGGCTCTTCAATTTTCTCTCATCAAATTACTGAGCAAGTAGCAAAAAGAGAGCATGATGAAATAGTCATACCTTCTTCTTGAGACCTTACAAGCGAGAGATGAATGAATATAGGCGGTCAGCGGCCTCATCACATGATAAGTCAGCAGCGGGAGCGACCAGCGGGCGGCGACGAGCGGGAGCGAACCGCGGGCAACGAGCGGGAGCGAACAGCGGGCGGCGGGGGCGACCGGGCGGCAAGCTGCTAGTGGCGTTGCAGGCAGTTGGACAAGAAGATGGAGTCTAGAGATTTAGAGTTTCTATTTTTGGGAGATGAAAGTGAACGGCTGAAAGTGAATCTAGTTCTTTTTAATCAATCCAAACCTTTTACCGACCAAGTATCTCGCCGCTAATAATTTAAATTTTTATCCCAGCGACTAAAGTGACATCGCCGCTAAAACTAAAACTTTACCGGTGAAACTAATTTAGTCGCCATTAATTAAAAGCATTTACCTGCCAACTATCTCGCCACTAATAGTTTAATTTTTTTACCGGCGACTAAAATGACGTCGCCACTAAAACTTTAACTTTACCGGCGAAACTAATTTAGTCGCCGTTAATTGTACAACTTTACCGACAAACTATCTCGCCGCAAATACTTTAACCTTTTCCCGGCGACTAAAATGACGTCACCACTAATACTTTAACTTTACCGGTGAAACTAATTTAGTCGCCGTTAATTGTAAACCTTTACCGGCCAACTATCTCACCGCTAATGTATTTTGTATTAAAATAGTAATTTATTTATTTTTCTTAAACTTTTATCGGCGAAAATAATTTAGTCACCGCTAATTGTAATCATTTACCGGCGAAGATATTAATCTCGCCGCTAATAATCTTTTACCGGCCAAATTTCAATTTCGCCGGGAAAAACACTTTTACCGGCCACTATTACTGGCGACTTTTATTTTTTTGCCGATAAATGGGGTAATTTTTGTAGTGAAGATACATAAATATATATATATTATATTTTCGGAATATCCCTGTTACATATTCTCTCATATTTTATTTTTCCAATTTAGGGTCCTAGTTTAGTTATAAATAGGTTACCTATTATATGTAAAAGGGACAAACACAAAACAACAAGTAAACTGCAATAAGAAACTATTTTTCTTGAATATCGTGAAGGCTTTTTTTTCCCCATCTTTCGCCACCCTTCTTCTTCTTCAGCTCGATGGAGCTTCACCGTCCGATCTAGCTGCTGCGCCGCCACCCTCACCCGTTCTTCGTCCTCGTTTCGCTTAGCCCAGCCTTCCAGCCAACTCACTCCGACGAGTAGTCGCATTTCTCCGACCACAGTCGTAGCCTGACTGTCGATCGACCAGACGATCCAGACGCCATCCTCCACCGTAATTTAATCTTATTATCTATGTTTTAACTAATATAAAGTCGTATATACTTAAACGATGAAATTGGCAAATGTGTGAATTGAGTACCGAAAGGGCGGAATTATCACAATGTGGTTTAATTCCTAATTGAACCCCCGAACTCGAATTTCTGTCTGGACCGATTTTAGATCTAGGTTTTTAATTATTTATTCCCTAGATAATTTAGGTTTATAGTTAGCCTTAATTAACTAGTGACTACTCTTTCCAAAATCCGTATTTTTTAAATGTATCGCCTTAGGTTAGATTTTAGGTCTAACACTGGTCCCTCAAGCATTTTATTTTAAATTTTTAAGATTTTTTGTTAATTTTATATACTATTATGTTATATAATTTAAGTTAATTTTTTCAATAAGGTTCTGCTATTATATTATCGTCGGAGTCGTAATGATCATGATCTTGTACCATTCCGGGAGTTAGTCTCACCATATCTTTTATCAATTTCAGAGTCGGGCTGATCATGTCATCGAATCATCCTAGTGACGATAGTGCGTACGCGCATAATGCGAATATGTATCTAATATATATAAGGTGGAGAAGATAAGGTCGGCCGATCTGAGATGCTGGATGAAATCAACGGCTTTGAAATATCTGGTGTGTATACTCTAAAATAAATGTGATACATAAATGGGAAGTGATATAACAAACGGGATGAGACAGAGGACGCTTCATAAGTGTATGTACATATATATAGTTGCAGCAACAGTACCATTATTACTCCCCCTATAGTAAGGCCAGTCTTCAGATGATACCTCAGGCTCAAAACCAATATATATATATATATATATATAATACACGATGTTCGGTTATCAGGAGAGCAATACTCGTAACATACTTATACACAGTTAGACTAAGACTAATTTGCACCGAGTCAACACGTAAAATGTAAATTGATAGCAATTATAAACATAATAACGTTTAAACTTCTAACCTTTTGATTAAAGAATGACATGTTAAAACACTACGATACGATAGTATATATATATATATTTGGTTGAATATGTTCATTATATATGTTGCATGTATCTCAAATATTAAAGAGCAAACATATATATATATATAATAAAAATAACTTGACCACCCCACCACACCACCAATGTAGCACAAACTCATTGGTGAAACAATGAAATTATATGTATATTTTAATTAATTACATAATTATCGATTGAAGATGGATAATGATAATTATTTCCATACTTTAATTATCTAGATGTCCAAATACAATTTGATTTATTACATCTATTTTTTTTAAAATAAATTTGTAGTTATAATTTCAATTTATGAGTGCCTAATGATAAAATTTTCTTTTAAATTGTCATCTCCATCATATTGAACTTTATTTACCCTCCCGATTTTAATCTAAATAGTGATTTCGTTCTATCTAATTATACACAACATATTGAGTATTATTTTCTAATTAATGATGAGGTATATACTAGATTTGGTCTAAGACTAAACATATAGGCCAATTTGTTTTAACTGCGTATATTATTACTATTCTATTAAAACATAGGCCAATTTGTTTTAATTGCGAAACCCTAAATTTCACATATATATATACGGAGTGTAGAGATGTATGTATATATAACTCCAAATCATAATCATAATAATATTACATGAAGAAATCAATCAGATCATAAACTCGCCCTATATATCTATCTACCAATCAATGTATATTATAAAAAATGCGGTTCAAGCTATATAGAAGCCGAATCAAAGAAGAGCGATTTAGTATATGAGTCGGGAGTCGGGACACCAAAAATAAACATGAATCAGAATTCAAACCTAGCTAAATGATTAGGAATGGCGGTGGCTGCCGGAGCGGCCTTCATCTTCTTCGTCAACTTCTTCCTCACTGCCGCCATGGCGGCGAGGATTACTATTATTAGCTAATGCAATGGAGTGAGACTCCGATCCACCACTCACCGGAATTGGCCTAAATGCATTGAGCGCCGTGAGTAGACCCAAGTTGTTGTCTGTCACTGATCCTCCACCACCACCACTGCCGCCGCCGCCACCCAGGTGGTGGCTGGACAGTAGCGCCATCGGAGTTGGGAAGTTCATAAAGTGGAGCCCACTGGACATGGAGCTTTTATACAGAGGAGTAGCAGTAGGGATGGCGGTGGAAGTGGCGGCGGAAGGAAGAGACCACATCGCCGGTTCACCACTCATGACTTGGTTGCCGCTAGGGTTTGCCACCATCCAGAAATTCGTCGCCGGAGCTGAGCCATGGTTCGTGGCGGTTTGACCGGGACCTTGACCTGAACTCAGATAGTTTCCGATCTGGGGGTGACTGTTTTGCGGCGACGACTCCATTTTCGCCTGTAGCATAGCGTTCATCATCCCGAACGAGCTCTCCCCGCCGGAGAAGACGAGCCTAGAGTCTTCGAACCCGAAGCTCCGCGGCGGTTGGAGCGACGACGGTGAAACGTGGCTGCTAGGGCTGAAACTGTACCCGCTGCGAATGAAGTGGGCCGGCGCCGACATGCTCGAGCCGGAGCTGCGGAGTGAGATGTTGAGGGAGGTAAAATTCGCGGGGATGGTTCCTGTGCCGGTGGCCGCGATGACCGCCGGCTCCGCCTGCTGGAGCAGCCACTCGATGGTCTCCCCATCGGTCTTGTGCCCTAGCTCCCGCGTCAGCTGAAAAACCCTAGCTGCGCACTGTGCAGGCATTCGGATCCGCCGCCCACGGCCGTCCACCTTAGTGTGGCGGTCCTTTGTGGACGCCCGCTTCGGGGCGGGCTTCTTGTCGACGGCAAGCTGGAAGTTATCCGGCGAAGGGTTTGCAGCGAATCCGCGGTTGGTGGAGGGTTCAGCCGCGCCTTGGGCGGTGAAGACATGGAGGGCGGAGGAGGAGGTGGAGCACGGCGGCGTTAGGTCGAGTAACGACGTGTCTCTCTTCTTCTCCAGCAGCTGTAATGGAAAATTGGGTCTGCTTCGGCCGCCATTATCTTGCTCCATGTTCAAGCTAGCTATTAAATAAATAATATATATTATAATTTAATGTATAATATTTTTAAATGTATATTTCTTGGTGGTGTCTTCAGTGCAGGATCTGTAGGTGGGTCTCTCTTTCTGTGTGGAATGCAACAAGTTCCTTTCAGGGAGGAGGAGCTGGATGGATAGAGATTTTGCTCTTTCTAGAGAGAGAAAGTGAGGATAAGGAAATAAAAATAAGAAGAAGAAGAACAAGGAGAGAGAGAGAGACTGAGAAGCTTCAAGCAACAAACATAATGAGAAGGAATCATCATATGTGGGTGTGAGCTGTGTTTCAATACTTCTTTTTTATTATATTCTTCTTTATAATTCCCTTATTTTTTTCAATTTGTTTTTTTATCAAGTAGAATTATATTTTTGCATAGTTTTTCTATCATTTCTAGTGTTTTTATTTTGTATATATATATATATAAGATAAGACTGCTTTATAATTTCGAGTGTTATTCAAGTTGCATTTGAATTTTGGGATTACAATTAAGTTTAGCAGTTGGTTGAATTAAATTTGAGTGACTTACATATAGTGGATAGGTCATTATAATATATATATTCTACTACAACTCCTTGTTTCTATTATTATATTTATTCTGCATCAGAATAATAATTATAATATATAATGAATTCGTTTCACGATTTAGTACATGAAATTTTGTATCATGTTAATGTTGTATCGATCGACCTTTCAGATATGCATGACGATGCTTGAATTAGCACCTCTAGACTAGAGCCACGTAATGGTTTGCTTTTATATATAAATCAGATCATATATATATATAACATACGTGGACAATAAGACATGACCCGACGTTGTGCGCGTAGCATACAAAACAATCTAATTTACTTGTCCTATAAGCAGGGTTTTGTGTCTCTAATAACAAGACAATTTTCACAGTCTAGACAAATTGAGGCAGTTCGAAATATGATTTGAGGGCAATCCTCTTCTCTTACGAAAGCAGATTTTTGTTTATTATTTTATCAATATATATATATAATATAATAGTGCAATTATATTTCCTTAAACTATATATAGGAAAATGAAATAATTTTGTTGAGCTTACATAGCTTATTAATTAGCTGTTACTAACATAGATTAAGAGAATAATACTTAGCTAAGAGCCTTCTTAATAGTGGAGAAAAAATAGATCAATTGCAGAGTGATGCGTCAGCGTTTATCTCAAATTTTTGTTTTGTGTACAGTAAGTATATTTTATGTAATTATTTCCCTAGCTTTTACTCATATTTTTATATGTTCAAATTTTAGCTATAATTTTTTTTTAAAAAAAATCTTTTATTAATTAATTTTTATTTATCAAATATTTATATAAATAGTTTTATATATTTTTTCCTGTATAATATTTATATAATAGTTTAGTTGATTATAAATAGTTTAGTTGATTAATTTAGTTTTTTTCCTGTATAAATAATTTAGTTTAGTTGATTAATTTAGGTTTTTTTCCTGTATAAATAGTTTTATATATTTTTTTCCTGTATATAATTAAACTTTTGTTATTACAACACTGTTTCCACAATTCTAGAAGTTTTTAAACTAAAACCATCTAAGATGACTCTTTAGTGAAATTTGAATTTAAACCCAATAGATCAATTATATTTTATATATATATATATATATATATATATATATATATATATATATATATATATGTATATATCAAGATTGTATATATTATTATTATTATTTTATATATAAAAGGAAAGGTATTATTTATATATATCCGGCCTATGTGATGGGGGAGATTTTGAAGTGTCGGATTTTGACGTGCGAATACAAATTTTCATGCTGAAATGACGATCTGAGCAATTTCCTTTGCTTATCAATGGTGTATGACGTTTTTTAGTCAAAATCCTTTTGTTTAGGGGGTTAAAATTGCAATTTATGTTTCTTTAGGTCGTTTTTATAATTTGTCGGTTTTGTTTGGACTTAGTTGTATTGTTCTAGGGTTAGGGTTTTTCTTTCAGTATTTAAACTATGTTTAGCCGTCGTTGACATTTAGTTATTGAATTATTGATTGATTAAAAAAATCGATGTTTACCCAGTATCGCGTCGAATTTTCAATATTCTGCGGAATCATACCCATCACGTCGCTGCACCACTGTGCAGGGACGAAGCTAGCTACTAAGGCATGAGAAATGCAACTGTACCCTAATTATTTTGTGAAGTTTAAATTTTACATTAATTATTTTTTTTTTTCAAATTAACCCTCTAAAAAATCATTTACCCAGTATTTTACATTAATTGATTTATCATAATTCAATTCTTACTTTCTCAGCAAAATTTCTGACTTCATTTTCCTCTCTAATTATATATATATATATACACATTTGAAATGGATACATAGAGAAAAACAATGGGAAATTCGAATGGAGAATTATATGAATATTGTCGTTTTATTGTGGTTGGACAGTGGCTTGGTTCAGACTCCACGTGCGCTGCTCCTTATAATTCAATCCATAAAGACTGTGAGGTGTGTGAGATGAGGTGGCCTGGCTTCCATTATATATATTGCCCACCCAATTAGTCAAAAAAAATATAAATATCCTCCAAAATTATTGCTTTTTTTTTATTTTTCTATTTTCCAAATTAGAAAAGTAATTAAAGAGGAACTGCAGTGCAGCAGGTAGTATGATATGAGAGTCAGTCATAAAGATGATCAAAGAGGTGGCTCCCATCCCATTCAACAAATGCTACCTTTTCTAGTATCATATTTTTGCTTTTCTTTATTTATTATTATAATATTTCTCTCCTTCCATGAATCATCACCATATATACTTGATGATTTTGCTGGCTTTTCATTCTTTATGGATCATTCCAACTAGGAACTTTCATGTTTACATATGCAATGTATGTATTTATCATTGAAGCCAAATATTAGGGTTAATTTTGTGGTGGTACTTGCTTTAACTACAGGTCTTATATTTGTCTATTCTAATTTCTACTGTATTTATCATCTCTATGATATGTTTATATATATATATATATATATAACTTTAATTTGGATAATCAAATACATAACGGTTTCGACAATTCTGATAATATTACAAACTTTGTTTCTTAAGATCGATTATTCTATTGAATTATATATGTATATGCAGCTTGATTACTATAAAAAAAAAATATAGATATATGATATTGCAAGCTTCAAAATGTTATATGTATTTGTGTGTGCAAATTAAAATGATATTGTATATATTTGTACAAATATATATCTCACCAACAACCAACAACATGAATATATATAAGAGACCATTAATCATGGATTGATTAGCTAGGGTTTTGGATTATAGTAATAAATATTGGGTTTGTGATAATTGAAGGCACTAATGGAATTTGTGAGCTGAAATGATGACAATATATTAAGATATTGACAACGAACTTTTTCAATCAACGTTATACTTAGCTGGATTGGATCTGTTGAAACTTAATTATAGTCCTCTTTGATCAATATCCCCTCAAGAGCATATATACGATAGCTAATTAATTAAAATCTCCTCTTTAATTTCTTCACCACCTTCCATATATATAATATATCTCGGTGACGAAATGTAAAAAGGATAAATCACTTTCCCTCACAAGCAAAAAAAAAATATTGTTCATAAAAATCATTTTAAGAACGTATATATGAATAAGAGTATATCAAATTATTTTCACTCACAAATTCGAATTTACGGAACAATAGAATAATGCGGGCATTTTGTTCTTGGCAATATTCAAAACTATGTATGTAACTTATTTCACCTATATATCCAGATTCAAATTTATGAGAAAAATCATTAAGATATTAGTTTATTCTTAAAAGTTGTATCAAAACGCGCAATTTTAAAAATATAAACCTCTTCTGCACTCACAAACAAAAAAAAAAATGTTATTTAAACATCATTTGAAGATCATATGTCAAATACATTGAATAATCACAAGTTTAAGGAAAAGTGGGTTGAAACACATAATTTATTATCCACAAAATAAACCCTAATTCAAACTTATGAATTTTTTTGTTAAAATATTAATTTATTCTCAAAATTGGTATTAAAATGCGTAAGTTTACATCAGAGTAATATGATTAAGTAAAAGTGGTTTACTATATATGTATATATACTGTAGCTAGAGACACACACGTACAGTAGTATAGAAATAATTGGGAGAGGAAGGAAGAGAGCATGAAATAAAATGTAAGGAAGTGGGTTGGTTTGATTTGATGAGGTGGCAGCGACAGACACTATCACGTTGGATGCTGCAGAAACCCAACTTCTTTCTTCCTTCCTTCTTCCTATATAGGTATCGGAGGAGAGTGAGTGATCAGAGACTTCATCACCACCACCATTATTGTGCTACCTTCTCAATCGACAGTGGAGAGAGAGAGAAACCAAGAAAGAAAGAGAAGTGTCCTCCTATAAGAATTATGGTACGTTGTTGTCAATGAACATGTTCCTTTGAAATGGAGAAGACACTCAAAACGTACATACCCTTAATTACCCCCACAAAAAAGTTTTAAGTGTCATTTCTAGGGCACCCTCCATATCCTCCACATAGATCTTTCTTAGCCATCAATGGAGCCCTAATCTAATCTAATCTAATCTAAATAAATATAATTATATTTAATTAAGTTAAAATATATCACGTAGTGAAATTAGTAAATATACAATTTAAATGAATTTCGTAGCTTATGAGTTCATAATGTTGAAATCTTGTCGCGTGGCAGAATTATGATTATAAAATTTAAAACACACTAAAATTAGCGTTGATGCTATGTTTTTAAATAATATATATTTATAATTTTAATTTCTACAAAATATTTTTTTTATAGTATTATCCATTTTTAATATTGTTTTTTGGAATCAAGCTCATGATTAGTTAATTACTTTGAGACCTTATTCTCATTTGGGCCTTGTTTAGTCCGTAATGGTCCAATATGGACTTTGTAATTTGTTAAGGGGTTTTGTTGTCTTCATTTAATTTGTTTTCTCCCTAGTTTTTTTTTTTTTTTTTTTTTTTTTTTTTTTTTTTTAAACTTGATGGTGAGACTGATAGTTATTTTAATAGGGTTTTATATTTAAGGGTGATGAACTCCAGATGAAGGAACAGTTCCTATGACCCCAAATCTTGTCTCCATTGCTCTGCTTAGGGCTGGCGATGGTGAGGGTATGGTGCAAATAGCACTAATACCATAACCATACCATATTTTTTTTCACTCATACCATAACCATAACCATAACCACTGCGGTTATGATTCTTCATACCATAACCATAACCATAACCATGGTTTTTAACCACGATTAAACCATTTAACCACAATCATTCAAACTAATACAACATCATTGTTTCATACAAGAAAAGTAAACATACATTCATTGTTTCATACACGAAATCCAAATTAAATATAACTTCATTGTTTCACTTAATTAAAAAAACACATATTCAATTGCCTAACACTTGCGATCATCGATCCTCATTCGCCATCACTTCCAATTGTGGTTACCTAATAATAAGAAATATAGACAAAAAAAAATGGTGGGTGGGAAAGGGAACGGAATAAGAATTATAATATTTAAATAATAATTAAAGTATAATAATAATGTATATATTTAACAATATAAGTATTAGTAATATATATATTAATATTATATATATAAAGGTGATGGTTATAACTGCGGTTATGGACTGAATACCATAACCATAACCATAACCATTGCGGTTACAAGATTCATCACCATAACCGCCCCTCACCATAATGGTGCGGTTAACCATTGCGGTAAATGGTGCGAATAACCATGGTTATTTGATTTTCACCGCACCATTGCCGGCCCTAGGCCTCTGCTAGGGTTTGCACTGAAAGCAAAGTTGCACGTGGTATCAGAACTCTGAAGCTCTGAATCGCTTCATCTTCGTTGTGATTTTCTATTTCGTTGCGATTCGCCTCTTCGTGTCTGGAATCCTCACTCGTGGCGTTACATCTGTTGGATTTAGGAGGATAAATACTACAGAAACAAAACACGTGTACATGTCAGGTAGTCTAATTACGCAGAGGAATAGAGGCACATACCAGTAATTGCTTTCCTGTAGTCCCAAGATCTTCAAGGGGAGTTCCGATCCGTCGAACGGCTCCTGTAAGGATTCCTGATAAGGAATCACCGACACAGAATGGTCTCCACAGCAAAGCCTCTTTTCGATTCCTAGCAGGGACAGATTTCTGGGGTAAATTGCTCAAAGCAATTTGGCACCTTGAACCTATAGGGTTCGGCCGAATATAGAGTGAATAGGGAGAATGATTTATTTAATCTCAACAGTTAGGAGAAGGAGTGATTAGCTTCTAATAAATCTCTGACAACCCCCATTTATAAGAGGAGGTGGGATAAATCCCACATCCTTAACTCACATATTTCGGCCGGCCATGTTAAGAGGGGGATGCCCAATTTTGGGCCTCTCATGTTAATTGGGATTTTAGGCCTAGCTCAAAATCCCTAATATGACATTACTCATTACTTAACTGCTGGTCTTATATTAAAGGGCTCCTATTATGAATGCCCATTCACCAAATGCCAACAGCTCTCACTCGCCGGAATGAGAGGGTGCCTGTTAATATGTTGTCGACCAAAACATCAAAATTTAGTCTTCGATCTGTCTTTGCTTCGGAATAGTTCATACGAGGTTTGCTGTGCGACCGGTAGACACAACGGATATCGTGCTACTCATCGGTTAAGAGTGTTGTAGCATCCGTGGAACGTTGATTTCCCAACGTAATCAACCTGCATACATTTATGTCGCGTTGTATCCTTGGTCAACTGTTATTCTCTAATTACCTAGTTTCCACATATGAACACTTCTCAAAGGCATCCGTACAAGTATTCACAACCTTCAACTAATATCCTGTTGGTGGTCATCTAGTGAATACAAGAGTCAGAGAATTACATGTAAACTTGACCATCCCCATAGCTCATACCCTTAGTCAAACTCAACTGGTTTCCAAAACGTGGTCACTGTGCCGTTTTGTTTAGCATTGCTTTCGTACGTCTAGAAGTGACCATTGAGCTTGACCTTAAATATGAGTTCTGAGTCCGTGAGGATACTTCGGGTGCTACTTCATAAAGCACCTGGGATCAGTCACACGTCACGAGGATTCTATCTAGCACAACTGAACCTGACCCCGTGGTCGAACATGGCACGCGCAATATGAAGTACACGTCGATAGCATAACCTGAATAGTCAGGAATGGGAAATGACATGCTATCGCAGATTCTCATCTGGCCCATAATGTGGTTTTCGATGAACTGAGTTCATCCCGGCGATACGCAAAACAATATCATGTCATGTTACCCCAAAATCAAATTATCATTTTGCTTAATCGGGTTTTTCGAAAACACTGTGGTTCTTAGACGGTCTTGAGATGGTGGAGGTGCCTCATCCGTCAAGACAACAGAGTCTGTGTGACGAGGTTGGTCCCATATTCGACATATTTTATTGGGAAGTTTTACGCTCCAACGATTAGTTTATAGACCGTAAAATCCAATGTAATTCAAACATTATGACGTCGTAATTAAGATCATAAACTCAAATTGAAATTCTTCCATTCAAATTGGAAAATTTTGAAACTCAAAAATGTTGTTTGACACAATACTATCCTCCTAAACCCTACGCAGTCCAAGCATTTTGACATGCTTTTCGAAAACTTCCATGCGTGTAGTGGTTTAGTCAATGGGTTTGCAACCATATTCTCAGAGGATAAGTATTCTAATGTGATCAATTTGTCTTCCACTATACTCTTCCCATAATTATATTTAACATCAATGTGTTTCGTCCTACTATGGTACATTGGATTCTTAACCGCCGCTATCGCTGCTTGACTGTCAGAGTAAATCCTCACAGGTTTACTCCCGTCCTTGACGTCAAGTAGGGAAGTTAAGAGTCAAGCCAGACAGCTTCTTGTACATTCTTAGAGAGGGCAACGAATTCGGATTCCATCGTGGACAGCGCGACACATGATTGCTTCTTATTTATCCATGAAATGAAATGGCAGTATCAGCAAGGAGAAATACACTACAAGAATTAAGGGAAGTTGCGACGACAAATATCATCACAATAACCCCAAAAATCATCACTATATGTATGTTGTGACGACAAATCGTCGCAATAGCTTTGTCGCTATAGACCCCTAGCAATAGGACCATATTGCGACCAAAAAAGTTGTCATCGCAACAGGGTGTACTCTATTGTGATGACTATTATCAACACATCTGCGAGATTAATTGTCGCAATTGATATATCTATTGCGAGGATGTGATAACACTATTGTGATGACAAATTTAAAATTATTGTCGCAACATGTACATGTATTGTGAGGATTCATTAATTCTATTGCGGCGAAAACATTTACAGTTATTGTTGTAATTTGTATCCCTATTGAGAGGATTTAATACCTCTATTGCGGCAATACACTTAAAAATATTTTTACAACAGATACATATTGTGATGATTTAGTAATTCTATTGCGAGGAAAAAATTGTTATTATTATCGCTATTGGGCTCCTATTTCCAGGATTTAATAACTCTATTGCGACGAAAAATCTATAAATATTGTATATTGTGTGGATCTCTTAATTCATTTATAACGATAAAAATATAAAATTATTCCAGTAGCATTTTATTTATTTTTTTATTCACTTTGTTGCGATGGGTGACAGTTTTATTGCGATAATAAATTTTGACATATTGTCGCAACATATAAAATTAGAATTCTGTTGCAACAATATGTCATCGCAATATAGATTTGTAACTTTTCTAATATCGAAACCATTGCGACAACATTGTCATCGTAATATAAACATTAATTTATTATTATAGATAATTTAAAATAAATATAAATGTAACTAACTGAACTAAATGACTAATATCATGAAAAAAATCAAAAAAATAATATAACCAGATCTAGAATGTTTATATTATTTGATATTATTAAGGCTGATAAAATAATAATTATATCATGACATAAAAGGGTACAAATAAAAAAAGTGCAGCTAACTGAAACAACGATATATATTGCGGTGTAGCTGGAACTTATTCGACATTATCATCATCTGTGGAGATCATCATCATCTGTAGAGCATGCTGAAAAGTGTCGTTAAAGTTTATTTTTAACATAGTGCCACAAGTTTTTTTCTTTAAAAATAAGTAACCATTCCAACATATATATAGAATAAACTTAGCGCATGGCACTTAGCCTCATTTTCATCTCAACAAGAACACATTCAAAATAACTATTTTTACCTTATTTTGAATAAAAAAGGGTGTGATTCATAACAGAATTATCTAGAAAATAATAGAAAGGTATATAATGGTCTACGAGTAAAGGATTCAAGTTCATGGTCTACGAATAATGATTCAAGCTCGGTATCTTTATTACTAAAATAAAAAACATAATTTTTAATTCTGCTATTTTGATATTCTATTAACTTATTGCCAATTTTGTTATAACTAATTACAGTTAATATGATAGCAAAACAAATTAGTTAAAACCTAAAATTATTTTTCAGAATCTACATAATTGGTCTTTGACTATTAGATTTGAGATTACAACTTTCCATATACTCTTTTGGTGAACAACTTCCCTTATACTCACAAACACGAACACACATTATTCTCAGCCTAGCTTTTGCCAAGTAACATCTATATGTTAAAATGTATTGTACCTTCTTCACTGTAATTGAAATTTAGAGAATAGATCTCAACCTTGAATAAGCTTCAGCGCCCAATTCCGATATTGTGACGACGTGGCGGCATTCGACGCTATGGCGGATGGGGCCAGTGAGGGCAAGGACGAGGGCGGTCGGCGTCTGGCGCTACGGGCGGAGCAGTGGAGGTATTGGTGGCCGGGGGGTCGCGTCACTGTTGGTGGCTCCGGTGGATGCTGTTCGATGTCGGAGCGGCCGGAGCCCGGGCGGCTGTCTACGAATCGGTGAAGGAGTGCGATGGAGAGGTCTGGGCGATATCGACATGTTGAGCAAGAAGAATCGAAATCCAATTCGTATTCTTCAAACTTTTAAGGAAGCATATAAACAATTGATTGCTTATACTAAATAGAAAGTATTAAATGAAGAATAGTAAATTTAGGGGCAAAGTATAAAAGTATTAAATTACCTTTTCTGGATATTTTAATAAATATTATATTTCAACACAACGTATATACCAATTTGATAAAATTAAATTATTTAATTAATATATTAATTTTATAAATTATTCAGTGATTTCTTAATTTCAAATAAATATTTATACTTTTATTTCCAATTTATATATATACATTTTAAATTATTCCTATCACATAAATTTTATTTAATTTAAGATAAACAAAATACAGCTTAATTATATATATTATATAATGACATGTTAGATAGTGCAAATCAGTGAAAAATAGAATTGTGACATCTTATTATAGAATTATATATTATAATAAAAATATGTATAAATTTAAAAAAAAAATCATAAAAGTAAATATATATTTAAAAAAAACTATAATAATTTTTTTAAAAAAAAATAGTAAATTACATTGTAAAATAATTTTAACTCTAAAAATGAATTAAAAAATGTTCAAATATTTAAAAATAGGAAAAATCAAATTTCTTAAAAAAAATTATCAATATTAAAAAATAATATAATTTTTAAAATACTTTGCAGAGAGTTTTCTAATTTTTAATGAATATTTGCATAATTTTTCTATTTTGTCTCACTATGTACGGTACTAAAACCCACATATAATAGTTGCTAGGGTTTATATTATTTTAAGAGAAAATGTATTCTAATAATAAATGCCTAATATTCCAAAATTTATTTAAAATATTCAGAAAAACTATCATAAATATTTGAAAATATTCACAATTTATTTTCAAATAAATACATTTAAGGTTTCAAGGTCTAAAGTTTAATAGTTTAATATTTAGATCTTAAAAGGTATAGGGTATATGTTTAAAGTTTAAGGGTTAGAGTATTAATGTTTAGATATTAAGATTTTAAAGTTTAAAATTTAAGGTTTGATTGTTAAGATTTTGAGTTTAACATATAAGATTTCATGATTTAGAGTTTAATGTTTAGGGTATATAGGTTTTAAGGTTATGGTATTAAAGTTTAGAGTTTACATTTTATAGTTTAAGGTTTATAATTTAAGGTTTTGAGTATTAATGTTTTAAGGTTTAGAGAATAAAGTTTTAAGGTTTAGAATTTTACGTTTTAAGTATTAATGTTTTGAGTTTAACATTTAAGGTTTTGTTGTTTAGACTTTAAGATTTTAAGGTATTAAGGTTTTATGTTTAGAATTTAAGGTTTAGGGTATTAAGGTTTTAAGGATTAGAATTTAAAATGGTGTTAAACTTTATGTTTTAGGGATTAAGGGTTTAGAGTTCAAGAATTAAGGTATTAAACTTTCAATTTCGTCGCAATATTATAGATTTGGCGCTGTCTCACTTGTTTTCCTATAGATAAGTAGTGCCAAGTTTTTGTTTGGAAACATTGTTATTGCGAGAATTTGTCATCGCAAAATCCTAGCAATAAACTCATTCTATTGTGATGATATGAAGTCATTACAATAGATTATGTGTTGTCGCAATTGGTTTCCCGGAAAATTTTACTTCAAAGTTTTTGTGTGAAATTCGTGTTACGAGAAGTATTTGTCGCAGTTGGATATTACATATCATCGCAACAGTTACGTTTTATTGCGACGACATATGATCCTAGCTATAGATTTAACGTCATTGCAATTGTTTTCATATAAATAATTAGTACCAAATATTTTGTAGGAAAATTATTATTGCGAGAACCCATCGTCGCATTGGATATTCCACATCCTAGCAATAAACTCATTCTACTGCGATGATATGTTGTTATCGTAATAAATTACGTGTTGTCGCAATTGGTTATCCGAATTTTTTGGCGCCAAAATTTTGGCGGGAAATTTCTATTGCGAGAAGTATTCGTCGCAATTGGATATTACAAATCATTGCAATAAATCAATTGTGTTGCGATAATACGTGGTCCTCGCAAAATATTTGTCGTCGTCACAACACTTTTTTAATTGCGATGACCCGTCATCGCGATGGAATATAGCGATGATGTTCTCGTCATTTGTACACAGTTTGCGACAAAAGTATAAGTCGTCGCAATAGAGACGATCTATAGCGAGGACACACTGTCAACGCAATAACAATCGTAGCTATATACTAAATTTCTTGTAGTGATACTCTTCCTGAGGTGGACTTACGATCATCTGGATCGCCACCATGGTCAGCGTCACTGAACCCAGACAATTCTAATTTCTTACACCCATAGCACAGTCCGTAGTCGGTAGTACCTTTTAAGTATCGAATAATTCATTTAATGACTCGTAAATGTTGATATTGTTGGCATATGGACATTGGGCCGCCGTAATTAGGAGCCCATAAATATAAGCATGTAACCTAAGACAATTGGGTTATGTCACATTAGGGATTTTGGGCTAGGCCTAAAATCCCAATTGACATGAGAGGCCCAAAATTGGGCCTCTCTAGCTTAATGTGGCCGGCCGAATTACACTACAAGAATTTTAGTATATTGTGGCGACTTCTATAGCGAGAACATTGTGTCCTCGCTATATTGATCATGTCTATTGTGAGGACTTATATCATTTGTCGCATATTGTGTTGACATGATAAGAACATCATCGAACTATCCAATTGCGACGACAAGTCGTCACAATAAAAAAATTGCGACGACATAAAATCTATTGCAAGGAAAACATACCCTCGCAATAGAGTTGGTGTATTGCGATGAAGTGTAAAATCCAATTGCAACGAGAAGTCGTCGCAGTAAAAAAGTTGCGACGACAAAAAATATACTGCAATGAACTACATATCCTTGCAATAGAGTTGGTATATTGCGATGATGTGTAAAATCCAATTGCGACAACAAGTTGTCGCAGTAAAAAGGTTGCGACGACACGAAATCTATTGCAATGACAACATATTCTCGCAGTAGAGTCTGTATATTGCGATGATGTGTAAAATCCAGTTGCGACGACTGATTCTCGCAATAACAAATTTCCCACGCAATAATTTCAACATAAATTTTTAAAGACACACAATTGCGACGTATTAAATATAGTACGAGGACCACATATCCACGCAATACGATTGGTATATTGCGACGATATATAATAATAAATTGTGACAATTAATTCTCCTATTAACAAACATTCTACCTAAAATTTTGCATTACTTTTTTTGGACAAGAAATTGCGACGATATCAATTCCATTGTGAGAACCGCACATCCACGCAATATAATATGTATACTGCAACGATGTGACCTATTAAATTGCGACGATTATGTCTCGCAATAACAAAGTTTCAGTCTAGATTATGACACTACATTTTTCGAGTGAGAAATTGAGTGGATAATAATACATTGTGAGGACGATCGGGTGTCATGGATCACATTGGTGATCCTACTGGCCTTCTTCGAGAAGCCCATGAAGGTTCTAGTGGTGGAATGGAGGAAGATTATGAAGGAGATTGTCGGGTTCGTGGGCAAGATTCCGATCAAGGAAGGGAGTCTTGTCTGTGGCGGATCCATAGTGTCCTAAGCGGTTTCCGAGACACCACTTAGCTCAAGATTTTTTTTAAAAAAATATATATTGTATATTTAGATTATGATTAAGGAAGGGAGTCTTGTCTGTGGCGGATCCATAGTGTCCTAAGCGGGTTTCCGAGACACCACTTAGCTCACAATTTTTTTTTTTTGATATATTTGTATATTTTCATTTTTCAAGTGCTAATTTTTAGGAAGCCTATAAATAATAAATCTATAAAAGGCTACAAATTAGCAAATTTGTTTCGTTAGCTTTGCCTATTAACGCATCAGGCCACCAAACCTTTGGTCATTGGTTCAATTCCAAACAATTAAAACATATCTTTTTATTTTTTCATTATTTCGGTTTCTTCAAATTTTCTTCTCATGATATCCTCTACGTTACTTTCTTCAACGCCCGTTGCTTTTGCCACCGCTCCGCCGCCGCTCTGCTGCTGCCGCTCCAGTACGTGCACCAGGTTCAATCGCTGCTCAATAAGGTTAGAATTTGAAAATTATGTATTAAAAATACTGTCAACCTTCATATGAAACTGATGACTTTAAGGTTATATAACTCGTAGTTTAATGGTTATTTATCAAATAGAATTTGTGACCTTGTAGTTCATTGTAAGACCTTTCCATAGACACCAAGATAACCAAAAACAGAGCACAAACGAATGAGAATCAAGCTCTCAAAGTCAGCTCTGTAGTCTGTAAAATCGTGTCCGCTACTGTTTGAACCTATGACTTTAAGGCCATAAAATTTTTCTTTTTAATGGTTATTGCGTAAAATAAAATCACAACCTTAATACTTAATTGTAGGGCTTCCTATGGACATCAAGAGAACCAAAAAAAGAGTTAAGACGAGTGAAAACCAAGCTCTCAAAGTCGGCTCCTAAATCTGTAAAAAATGGTCCTTAACTGTTTGAAGTTTGAACTGATTAATTTTTTGCCATAAAATTCGTATTTTTGCTTTATTTTTCATAAATTGTAATCTTCAACCATATATTCATTGTAAGGGGTTCCTATAATTAAGGTTTTCTCTGATTTTGGACGAAATGTTAAAGTCGATGTAGAAATTAGGGTTGGGCAGCAGCGAGCGGATGGGGAGGGGAGGATAGGGATTTGGTCAGAGGGAGAGGTAGAGGCTCTTTGCATAAGTTTAGAACTTTAGAATGATGAAAGAAGAGAGATAAATGAGTCTATACTATACTGCTCCACCTCTACTGCTTCTTACGGTGTGTCAGCGATCTAACCGGGTTCGAACCGGTTCAAACCGGTTCAAACCGGACGAACCGTGAACCGGACACCTGATCCGGTTCTGATAACAATGATGGCAAATAAGCAAATATAAAAGCCTGAAACCTCAATTTGCTCCCCAGCAGAGTCGCCAAATTGTCAGACCCTAAAAATCCGACCTAAAGCGATTATATTTTGAAAACGTGCAATTTGAAAAGAGTCGCCGCTAGTTAATTATAAGGCTAACTAGAATCCTAAATCACCTAGTGAATACCGAATTAAACACCTACGTATAAAATCAGTCTACGATCAGAAATTCGGATTCGGGGGTTCTATGATAAATTAAAAATATAATTTTTAACTACGCCATTTCGGTACTAAGTTCTCTTGATTTGCATAATTTATTTATTTTTTTTAATATATTATTCAAAATAATCTAACAATGTCAGGATTTAATTAGTTTCAGATGCAAAAATCATTATTAACTATAAACCTAAGTTTAAAACTAATTGTGGTTTATAACTCCTAATTAAAACAAAATCTAAAAAATATCAAAATTCGCACAAAACTCAATATAAATTTAACATACATACAATTTGAGCAATTATGCTAGGGTTAATAACCTATGAAAGGTCTGAATTTTGACACATGTTAACCGGAGAGGTCTGAATTTTCAAAAGTTAATTTGGAATGTCTGAATTTTCAACTTTGTTGATATAAGAGGTCTCCGTCAATTTTTGCCGTTAAAACTGACATAATTTGGTCACATGTTTGGCATGTGACCGGAAATAAACTTAAATTTCGAAAATGCCCTCCGACCAAGTGTGCCCCTCACATGCTTGACCTGAAAAGACGAAAATGCCCCTTAAAGAAATAAAAAGCATTTTCTTAATTTGACTTCATGGGTAATTTTGTCATTTCACATTTTCTCAAATAAGGTATTAAAAAAATTGTTAAAAGGGGTAAAAGTGTCATTTCAAACAATTCTGTTAAATTTACCCTAAAAATGGACGGAAAACCAAAGTTGAAAATTCATACCTTCCAAATTAACTTTTGAAAATTCAGACCTCTCCGGTTAACATGGGTCAAAATTCAGACCTCTCATTATGCTATCTAATTAAATTTAATCAAACTGCATCAAAACTACTAATTAAATTGAACAACTACATTTAAATTATTCAATTAAATATAATAAATATAATAATATGATATAATAACAGAATACTAATAAAATAAGTAAATAAATGAATAAATAAATAAATAATAATAAAAAAAAAGAAAGAAAACCTTACATGCGCAACGTCTGGATCTGAGTCCCGACGGCGAAGAGCTCCGGCATCGGCGAGGGATGGCGCCAGAGGCAAGGTGGACGGCGTCGCTCCGGTCGTGCTCAGGGAAGGGCGACGCGGACGGGCTGGGCAACGAGAGCAACACCGACGAGCAGCAGAGGGAGGTCTGGATGGGACTGGGTTGGTCGTGACTGCTGGGACGGGCGACGGTGGCCCGGCGGGGCGGAGCGAGAGCAGAGCGTGGACGAAACGGGACCGGCGGGGCAGCCACCGAGCGGTCGACGAGGCAGCAGCGACGGCGAGAATTCATACTCTGGCGGCCAGGCACGGTGGAGCACAGGCGTGAGAGGAGAAGAACTAAAAAGAAAAAATATATATCATTGGGAGACAAAAAATACACGATTTTTGAGAATTGATGTATTATTATTTTTTCTGATCTCCTTTACATGTAGCTAGGAACCCCTATTTATACTAATTTAGGCTATAACTAATTAAGCAGTAAATTACACTGATTTATTCTCCTAATAAATACTAAATATTCTGAACATTAAATACAAATATTCAGAAAATATACTCTCCAATAAATACAGATAACTATCATAATTTAAACTAAATCTATTTTTAGCAACCCCGTGACCATCTATATTTAAATACTTCTTTTTTTAAACGCGTTACACATAACATTTTTTAATGTGTTATATACGTGTCGCGCGTACCAAAATTAAGTGTTTACATATATACTATAAATAGTGTAGCCCACTTTTCCAGTTTCCTCGAAGAGAATCATTTATTCGACAAAAAAATCCATAAATCCAATCTTTTCAATGTAGAAGAGGAGGTGCACCATTAGGAGCCACACATAACTGAACATTACATATATATATATGTCTAAAAACTTTATCATAATGATTTAACACATAAGAAATGGGATTATAAATCAGCAATAGTCTTATTATCATTAATCAATAGATGTTTCCTAATTATAACAAGAGCTAACCTCAGACTAAACAAAATTAACCCCGAATTTAATATTTATATCTATCACTAGATCAAATGTATCATCCAAAATCTTGGACATAAACAGTAAAGAGTTTAAGTGGAACATCTACTATATAATATTTCACCATTTATAAAGAATCTTTTATGGTCATCCCTATCACTTTATCTGTACAATATCAGTTTTATTTATCGATAAATTATTATTACTGATGAAGGATAGATGTTGTACTATTTTTATATACATCAATTCGATTGTCATTTAATCCATAAAAAAAACGTGTTCATTAAATTGAGTTTTAATATTCTCTGTCTTCTCTTATTTTAAATTATATTATTTGATTGTATATATTATTTGATTGTATTCTGAATTGAATTTGCTTGAAGAGTTTTCTTTATAAAAAAAAAAATGAGCGAGATGACACGATTAGTACCATACCTGAGCTGCTGAAACAGCAATCTATCGGCAAATGGTATAAAGTAGTAACCGTTATCAACACATGTGGTAAAATGCAATTAAATAAAGTCGCATGACTTAACTGTAATATGTATTTTAAAAATACAATGACTATTCTCTATAAATTAGTTATACTAGGTATTTGTCCCGCGCATTGCGGGATGATATTTTTATAATTTTTGCTTATGTTATGTTATGTATTAATTATATATAGGGTTAAATGTACTTTTGGTGCCACATGTTTGACCTGTGTAGGTTTTTGGTGCCATATGTTTCATTTTGTAGGCTTTTGGTGCCATATGTTTGAGATGTTGTATGTTTTTGGTATTTCCGTTAGTCAACCGTTAGTTTGACCGTTAAATACTTTTATTTTGTTCAATTTAGTCCTCAAATTTATATTTCTAAAATTTTATATTTACAATTTAGTCCCTATTGTTTGCTTAAGTCACCGTCCAAGGCCGCTGACCACCACCCACCACCTCCAAGGCCGCCGACCGCCACAAAAACGGGCCGGCCACCACCCCACGGCATCGGCCACCACCGCTTGGGGCCGAAAACCACCCCAATCGGGGCCGACCACCACCAATTGGGGCCGGCGATTGGGAATGTAGCCACCACCAATTGGTGGTGGCCGGCCCCGATGAGCTGTAGCCAACACCAATTGGTGGTGGCCGGCCCCAATTGAGGTGGCCACCACCAATTGGGGCCGGCCACCACCAATTGGGGTGTTTTTCGGCCCCAAGCGGTGGTGGCCGGTGCCGTGGGGTGGTGGCCGGCCCGTTTCGTGGCGGTCGACGGCCTTGGAGGTGGTGGGTGGTGGCCGGCGGCCTTGGACGGTGACTTGAGCAAACAATAGGGACTAAAATGTAAATATTAAATTTTAGAAATATAAATTTGAGGACTAAATTGAACAAAAAAAAGTATTTAACGGTCAAACTAACTGTTGACTAACGAAAATACCAAAAACATACAACATCTCAAACATACGGCACCAAAAGCCTACAAAATGAAACATATGACACCAAAAACCTACACATGTCAAACATGTGGCACCAAAAGTTCCTTTAACCCTTATATATATGATAAATTATAAATATTCATGAGCTAATTTATGTTGTTTTTCCACCGATTTTTTAAAGATTATTTACGTTTTATTTATCAAGTTAAGCATGTAATGCACAAAAATATCCAGAAAAAATTATAAAAAAAAAATCTATCTAAACAAAAATATGCATCCTTTTCGTTGCCATACTATGAGCACATTCAAGTTAGCGTAGCCAATCTGCAGTTTAATCAACATAAACTAATTTAAACCAAAATTGTCATCTTTCGAGTACCCTAAAAAAAATTACCTTAACGATCACATCGAGGGTATCAGAAATGAGGGAGTAATCGATATTCCGGGTGCCGAGACCGATTGAAGGAATCTTAATCCTAGCATTCCGCTCGAAGAAGCAATTTTCATTCGACATTGTGTTAATTTTTTAGATCGATATAACTGAATGCTGACATTACAAATCATTTTAGCAATGAAATGAACAAAACCAAGAAGAAGAGTATAAGACATATATAGCAGACGAAGATGAAAATTCATGGACGGAGAACTTAAAATAATTAATTAGAATAGTAACAGATGGAGGATAAGAATTTATAGGTTTTATCAAAACACATCTACTTTCAATTTTCAAATATTTCCATTGTTTTTATTATATTACTATGGTATCGTACTCGCACTCTACGTAAAAAGTACTAATAAATTCATCATTTTTTTATTTTTTATTTTATTACAATATGTATAAGTTTTAACATAGAAAACATATGATATATTGCCAATTGATGTTGGTGTAATTCAAACATTAGAAGAAACAAAAAATTATAGTTTATTTGAGAATTTTAAAAGCATAAACATACTTTTGATATTTTTAACAATGGTTATATTATAGTTAGTTTTAGAAATAATTAAAAACGTGACAAAATATGTGAAAAAAAAGGTTGTTTTAAACTTTTAATGAAAGTAAGCATGCATGAATTTTTTTTCTTAAAAAGTATTTAAATTTAAGGAGGCAATACACATTTTATTCTTAAGAATTCTTATAAGAATATTTTGTTAAGTTAAAATTTTACATTTTTTGCAAATTGATAACCTAATTGTCAACACTATTTTAACTACATGTTGCACAAATTATTTTTGTAAAACTCACAAAAACTATTAGAATATAAATATGAATAATGTGAATTAGTATACTAATCAAGATTAACTAATATACATGTAGAAAAAATGAGATTAAAGAAATGAATAATGTGTAACATATGAAGAAGTTACAAAACTAATTATCAACCAATAAAAATGCTTATTGGTGATATGGCAAAAAACTAAGCTATTAGCCTTAGAAGTGTACCTAATTTATATTATATATATAGATAGATTTCTGGTTTTACGTGTACGTTACATAGTATACACACATCATGCAAAATATGCGTAAAATCGAAATTGCTCTTCAAATTTCGTCCCCACCACGCGTTGTGCAACGAGATTTGATACAAAACGTTCAAATCTCAAAATACAACAGTATCTTTGGGTTTTACAAAACCTGTACACTTCTCTAAAGTGAAAGCTGAAACTATATATATTGATCCAGCGTGATAGGGTAGATCTGAGTAGAAGATACAAAAACTCGTTGATTTAAGAGAATACCGAGATACGACGCGATTGAGAAAAACCTCGTTTGTTTTAATAAATCAATAATACTGAATTATCAAAGACGGCTAAATATAGTTTAAATACTAGGAGTAAAATCCTAAACCTAGAACAATTTCGAAAATAGTAAATGTGTCCTAACATAACCGACAAATTGCAAATACAACCTAATGACATATAAACTGCGATTTTGACCCGCTAGATGAAAGAATTTGGCCGAAAAATATTATACTCCGTGACGAATTCATGTGTATTTCTCAAAGTGTCCTTTCTACATAAAAAATTGTATACACACGCCAAAATTGGACACTTCAAAATCCGACACTAATAGTCGCATAATTGAATTTCAAACGCTTTAGTTCACTTTTGCATGATTAAAAAAATAAAATATATCACTTTTGAGGCCGCGTGGTAATACTCTTGTTGTTACCTACCTTCACTTGTTTTTCCATCAACCCATTTGCCATTCATTATGACTTATGTATAGGCCATATTCAATTTGTAGCCCAAAATCCTCTTTCTAGCCCATGATATTATATCCTTTTTTTTTTTTCTTTTGTAGTCCAAAAGATGGTATTAGCCATTATTATTAGGTACAGAATCTGCAATTCAAAAGATGTGAAGATTCCGGTCAAAGCTTCCAAGGGGAAGACTTCACATGATTCAAATATAACATGAACAACCTACTTGATATGAACCCGATTTTGGTGGAACGAATAGGTAAGGCGAGTTGTCTTCACATGAACGACGTAATGTTGAATCCTGCCTGAGACGCCTTAATAAAAATGTTTTAATTTTAAAGTTATCAGCTCGAAATTGTGTGAGAAAATAAATACTAGATATGAAATTCTCATCCAAAAAGAACTATACATATATCTTAGTATGAAACTACAATATAAAATATCTTAATATTGTAGATATTTTTTAAAAAGATTATCACACCGAAATATCCTCATAAAATCCAACTCGTAAGTTTTAGCATGTTTGTAAGAAAAATATACATAAAATAACAATCATATATAGAATAATAATAAAATAAAAAAGTAAACCAATAATGTCAGGTTGGAAAAAAAATGATTGAACCAATTGTAAACGCGCTTGCTCAATCCAAATAGATAAACTTAGTTATTTCAAGAAAATCCAAATGAGAGAATAAATATATTTATCCTAATCCTAAAATTTAAATATACGATGTTATCGTAGCTTAACTTGGAACTATATTGGGAATTAAGTTTGAAATGTGTTTCATGATTAACCCTTCAATCTGAAATTATGAAGAAAAAAATGTATTTTATTATTTTAAATGTCATGTTAAATAAAAATGGAAATACTTGATAAAATAATCTTCTTTTATTTCTACAGCAGCTATTATTATTATTTTTTTGGCCATATTTCTTTTTCCCGGTAGTCAGTAGACTCGGTACGATCATTTTGTGATTAAATATTATTATTAATTAAAGAATAAAATTAACTTCCCTTCAATCCCTCTCTCTTTCTTTCTTTCTTTCTAGTCTCTCCGGCGAAACGAAGATCATTTGGGTTTCCTCCATCTTCTGGTCTTAGTCTCTCTTGAGGTTTTCTGTGTTGTCAATCGGCGGTTGATTATCCTAAAGTGAGGCAGAAGCATAATCTCTTCGACTGCCTCCCACTCTATCCGTCCGATTGGATTGGATTATCTGCAGATTGCAATTAGGGCTCCTTCAGTATTCCAATTGGTTGAATCATCTGTGCCAATCTCATCGGACCTCCCGATTCGAGCTTCTGCGGATTCAGGCTTTTCCAATTTGACGGGGAGACGATGAGCAATCCGCAGAAGAAGAGGAACTTCCAAATTGAAGCCTTCAAGCACAAGGTAGTGGTGGATCCAAAGTACGCCGACAAGACTTGGAGGATTCTAGAGCATGCTATTCACGAGATTTACAATCATAATGCTAGCGGCCTCAGTTTTGAAGAGCTTTACAGGTGCTCCTTCCATATCTCTGCTTATACTGCCGCTCTAATTCGCATGAAATCTTTGTCTTAAATGTGAATGAGTTCGATTAGGCTTAGGTGGGTAGCTGTTGTAATCTTTATGGTAATTCTGTGCTACTTTCGACGATTGTGGTGCTTTTACCAGGTGATTATTGGTCAGTACTTCTGTGGTAGATGGTTGTGTTTGAGGCTTTTACTTAGCTGTGCCTAGATGTGCTTTGATTAGATAATTGGCTTCTTGAGTAAATCTTTTTGATTCATGGCTGGACTTCGAGTAGCACTAAGCTGTAAATTACATGGCAGTAATCACGTAGATGGTTTTTCTCGATTGAACAGCTAACTTATAGAGTGGGCTAATGTTTTCCGCCTCCTATTTAAAACTCGTGCTGCCATGAACAATGGGTTTTGGCAATTCTACACACATATTGACAATTTGTGTTCTTCAAGCAAGAAATTGGAGTTTGTCTAAGCATGATATAAGAACTCTTGAAGAACATTAGCCATAATGCTGCCAAATACGATTATTCATTTTGAGTTTAGTCCAGCTTAGAGGGACATGATCTTTGAATGGGTTGCTTGTGGCATTTCCTGTTACTTCTCCTGTGTGTTCTTATCATGAACCGTGTGGAGATTTTATGATTTTATTTTTTCGTTTGGTGATATTTCATTTACTTGCAAGAAGCATGTATTACAGCACTACCACTGTTGAAAAACCTAATGGTTTGGTGCTGCTAATAGGAATGCCTACAATATGGTACTGCACAAGTTTGGGGAAAAACTATACTCGGGTTTGGTTACAACTATGACTGCTCATCTGAAGGAAATATCAAAATCTATCGAGGATGCCCAAGGAGGGTTGTTTTTGGAGGAACTGAACAATAAGTGGAATGACCATAACAAGGCCTTGCAAATGATCAGAGACATCCTTATGTACATGGACAGGACATTCATCCCTAGTACTAGGAAAACACCAGTTAATGAATTGGGTTTAATCCTCTGGAGAGACAATGTCATCTACTCCACCAAAATCCGTACTAGGCTTCTGGACACCTTGCTTGAACTGGTACATAAAGAGAGGACAGGTGAAGTCATCAACCGAGGGCTTATGAGGAACATAATCAAGATGCTAATGGATCTGGGTTCTTCCGTTTACCAGGCAGAGTTTGAGCAGCGATTTCTCGAGGTCTCAGCTGAGTTTTACAAAGCCGAATCTCAGAAATTCATTGAGTGCTGTGACTGTGGGGAGTATTTGAAGAAAGCTGAGAGGCGGCTTAACGAAGAAATAGAGAGAGTCACCCACTATTTGGATGCAAAGAGTGAAGCTAAGATAACAGATGTGGTGGAGAAAGAGATGATAGCAAATCACATGCTGACACTTGTCCACATGGAGAATTCAGGTCTTGTAAAGATGCTTCTTGATGACAAGTACGACGATTTGGGGCGAATGTACTGCTTGTTCCGTCGGGTCCCCAATGGTCTCTCGACAGTAAGAGAGGTCATGACTTCTCATCTCAGAGAAATTGGTAAGGATTTGGTTACTGATCCTGAAAGATTGAAAGATCCAGTTGAATTTGTTCAACGGCTTCTGGATCAAAAGGATAAGTATGATAGTATCATAAACTCGGCTTTCAGCAATGACAAGACATTCCAAAACGCCTTGAGTTCTTCCTTTGAGTACTTCATCAACTTGAATGTCCGTTCTCCTGAGTTTATCTCCTTATTTGTCGATGACAAATTGAGAAAAGGCTTGAAGGGGGTGAGTGAGGATGATGTGGAGGTTATTCTCGACAAGGTGATGATGCTGTTCCGCTACTTACAGGAAAAAGATGTCTTCGAGAAGTACTATAAACAGCATTTGGCGAAACGTCTATTGTCTGGAAAAACAGTCTCCGATGATGCAGAGAGGAGTCTTATAGTGAAGCTCAAGACCGAATGTGGGTACCAGTTTACTTCCAAGCTCGAAGGAATGTTCACCGACATGAAGACATCTCAAGACACAATGCATGGCTTCTTCGGGGCCCATCCCGAGCTAGGCGAGGGACCCACATTGACTGTCCAGGTTCTGACAACAGGGTCGTGGCCCACCCAACCGAGTGTGTCCTGCAACCTGCCTGCAGAAATGTCTGTTCTCTGTGAGAAGTTCCGATCTTACTACCTCGGGACCCACACGGGTCGGAGGCTGACGTGGCAGACAAACATGGGAACAGCAGACATCAAGGCGGTGTTCGGGAAAGGACAGAAACACGAGTTGAATGTCTCAACTTACCAAATGTGTGTCTTAATGTTGTTCAACAGTGCTGATAGACTGAGCTACAAGGAGATCGAGCAAGCGACCGAAATACCCTCCGCAGATCTGAAGCGGTGCCTTCAATCCCTAGCCCTTGTGAAGGGTAGAAACGTCCTGAGGAAAGAGCCGATGAGTAAAGATATCGGCGAGGAGGACGCGTTTTTTGTAAACGATAAGTTTACGAGTAAATTCTATAAGGTGAAAATAGGGACGGTTGTTGCACAGAAGGAATCAGAGCCGGAGAAGCAGGAAACCCGGCAGAGAGTTGAGGAGGATCGGAAACCTCAGATCGAAGCGGCGATTGTGAGGATCATGAAGTCGAGGAGAGTATTGGATCATAATAACATTATTACGGAGGTGACGAAGCAGCTGCAACCGAGGTTCTTGGCTAATCCAACCGAGATTAAGAAACGGATTGAGTCGCTTATTGAGCGTGATTTCTTGGAGAGGGACAGTGTTGATAGGAAAATGTACCGTTATCTAGCTTAGTTGAAGAATTGATTGCCAAAACTCTAGAGTATTGCTTCCAACTGGTATTTGTGTACTTTTGCTTTGATTACTTGAAAAGAAATTCTTCCTTTTTTGAAAGTGTGGATTTTTTTGATATCACGGCTAAGTTAACTGTTCAATCAAATTGATACTTATCGAGAAAAACAAATTACAAACTTGGTTTTTTTTTTTTTCATTGGCTCCTACTTGAAGATGCCATGCATCACCATTACCATAGTGCTGTGAATAAAACAGCTTTAAATTAAGAAAAACAGCCATAGATTCAAGAAGTTCGGGTTTTTACAGAAAAAAATATGTTTTTGTTTAAAATCTACTTATTATAACATATAACATTTGATCTCCACGTCAGAAACTAAACTGACCTGATAAACTTCCTCAAAATAGTCATGATCATCGCATCCAGTGGCTTCGGACACAAGAAGTTTCCAGAATGGCCTCCCATCTCCCTAGAAAAAAAAAAAACACCTTAAGATTATGTAACAAATTCCACATTCATATAAAGTTCATATAACAATTTAATAGTTAATTAAAAAAAAAAAAGAGAGTAAATTCTTCACTTTTATTATTGGCCAAAATATAAATTTCTTTCACGAGCCAAAAAATATTTCATTTTTAATGAATACTAATTATGTGATAATAAGTCATTTATCCACTCATTATGCATGAATCTACTTCCACATATATATTGTGATGTCACTGATTTACAGTTTGTGGTGAATTTATTTTATTGAAAGTAATATATTTTAAGAATATTTACATAATAGTTTATAATAATAGTAATGTACGTAAATTAGAAATATATGATATCCTATACTTTTGTAAGAAAAAATTATTTATAAATTAAAGAATTGAAGACATTTTATTAATATATATATATATACAAAATTTAAAATTATATAGTATTATTTAATAGGGTTTATTTTTTTATGCGTTTTAAAGTTTAAAATCGCATAGTGTGCCATTATAATACACATTTAGTCAGAATTTTTAGAACGCTACCTATCATTATATATATATATATATATATATATATATAATATAATCAAGCAAGATTTAGTTATGTTTTGGAATAAAACCTCATTATAATAAGAAATAAAAGAGATTTAGTTAAGTTTATCCCTTTTAAAATTTGTTGCATTATTTCTTATGATTTATAATTTCACTTATACCGAACTCGGTTCATAAGAAATAAAATAATAAATATTTATTATAAATGCTGATGTATTCTCCACTAAAAATAATGAGGTTTTATTCCAAAACATTTCTCTATACTATATATGACTAAGAAATAATTAGTTGGGATTAGCGCAAATATACACTTTCACCTCAAATTGAGTGATTATTGACTCTATATCATTTATGTCTGGTTATAAATGTGTACACACTCCCATTAGGCTTTCAACCAGTGACAACAAATCCTTGAAAAAAATTTATGACGTGTTGATTAGTTGTAGTGATTTGATTTGACAAAAGTATAGTGTTAGTTTAAGAGATTATGTATTATAAATACTTTTAGTCTTTTAAGTTTTACCATCCAAATTAATATAGATATTTATTATTATTAAAGTATTGTTATAATATAATATATCTCTCTCCCAACTCACTCATACAGAGTAGGTAAAAAGAGTAAAGTTTGTAACTGAGAAATTTTAAGAGAAAGTATGAAAGAGAAAGTGATGAAACAAATGTATTGGTGCTTGGTGGGGCCCTATAACACTTTCTATAGAAATTTCACACAATATTTCTATAGAAATGTCTTCTCCTAGTGCAAACTGCAAAAAGCTTGAATTCTTTCATCTTCATTTTCTTCTAGGTTTCCTTTAAAAATGAGAACTTGAAATCTTCAGGCTCCTCTTCATCTTCTTCCGTTCGTCTCCAACCACACTCTGCCTTACTAACCACGTGTTCGTCGCGGTCTCCTGTCTTCAAGGTGGTCAACGGCCGTCGTCCCAGCTGACTGAGGTCGGTGCTCTCTCCAGTTTTCAAGGTGACTTTTTTTTTCTTCTTCACACCATAGAAATTGCACCAGCTGCTGGAATTTCGGTGACATTGTTAGAAAATCTCTTTACGTGCAAAGTTTGAATTTTTAGGTCACTTGGTTTACTCTTGATTTTCTTCTGGCCATAATGGAAAATCAAAATATGGACTTGGAGATAGCTAAAGAAAAGAAAATGTCTTTGAAGAAATCGTACGAGGAGGCGCATGCCGAAGCTATGTTGTTTTTTAACTTCAGTGTTACGTGGAAGGACCTTGAGGATCACTATAATTCAGTGGAAAAATCTATTGAAGAGAGGTACAAACTGCTCGAGGAGAGGGAGAAATCTGTTCAGAATGAGCTTGATTTGAAAAAAGATGAACTTGCCAAGTTATCTCAGGAGCTGCATTCGAAAAGGGATGAACTTTGTTCAATCGAGATTTCGATTCTTGATCGTTCTGGAGAACTGAAACAAAGGATAGGTGAATTGTCCTCAGTCAAAGTTGAACGGAATTCCGTGAAGAATTCAATTGGGGAATTGTCCAAGGAGCTGATTTTCACAAAACATGAATTAATGTCGATGCAAAATGAGCTAGCTTTGAAAAAAGATGAACTTAACAAGATATCTCAGGAGCTGCACTCGGAAAAGGATGAACTCTCTTCAATAAATATTTCGGTTATTGAGTGTTCTAGGGAAGTGGAACAAAAGAGAGTTGAATTGTGCTCAGTCAATGATGAACAGAATTTCGTGAAGAATTCAATGGAGGAATTGTCTAAGGAGCTGCATTTGAAAAAAGATGAACTTGACAAGTTATCTCTGGATATGCATTCGAAAAAGGATGAGCTCTCTTCAATCGAGATTTCGATTCTCAAGCGTTCTAATGAAGTAGAACAAAAGAGAGTTGAATTGTCCTCAGCCAATGATGAACATGAGTTGGTGAAGAATTCAATGGAAGAAATGTCTAAGGAGCTGCATTTGACAAAAGATGAACTGTTGTCGGTGCAAAATGAGCTAGCTTTGAAAAAAGATGAGCTTGACAAGTTATCTCTGGATCTGCAGTCGAAAAAGGATGAACTCTCTTCAATCGAGATTTCGATTCTCCAGCGTTCTAGAGAAGTGGAACAAAAGAGGTTTGAATTGTCCTCAGTCAAGGATGAACAAGATTTGGTGAAGAATTCAATGGAGGAATTGTCCAAGGAGCTGAATTTGACAAAAGTTGAACTGCTGGTGATGCAAAATTTGATTGAGGAGAAATCTGCAATGATTCATCGGCAAAAAGACGAACTGAACTCAGTAGAGAATTCACTTGAGGAATTCTCAAAGGAGTTGCATTTGAGAATAAATGAACTGCTAATGCAGCAAGATTCAATCAGGAAGTACTCCGCAACAATCAAACTGCAAAAAGATGAGCTTTTTTCGATCCAAAACTCAGTGGAACAGAAAAATGCTGAACTGCATTCAATCTCAAGGGAGCTGCAGTTGAAAAAAGATGAGCTACAATCTGCAGAACATAGAAACATGCCATGTTTTCCAGAACTTGGTATGGAAAATAATGAAGTGCCTGTCGAAGAAGAGGGATCTAGGCAGTTGAATTTGACGTATAAGAGGAAGAAACATCTCAAAAGCAAGGAGAATGAATACAATGATTTATCACTTAAGACACAGTCTGAGTTACTTGTACTACACCTTGAACAGCAGCTGAGGATGTTTGATGTTTCTGAGCCGCCTTCTGGAGAACTACTCGGTACGTTTTTCCAATTTTCAATTTTTTTTAAATAAATATTTCAAGTGAATGATATTTGCTTGTATCTTATGCATTCATTATTACATGGATTCAACAACCTCTGCAGAAACTCCGACTGGATCTAAAGAAAAGAACCAACAATCGGAAGATTCTGTAAAACCGCACAAAGGTAAAGATATTGTTTGTATGATTTTTGTTTGGATTTTTCATTAATGGGTTAAAAATGAGAATGAAATGGTAAGATCCTTGGTGCGGGAAGAAGGGGTTGAATTGAGAAATAGAATTTCAAATTATGAAAATGAAGAAGTTTGTTTTTCAAGAAAGTTTGACCCCCATAATTTTTTTTTTCTTGAATTCCATTTTGAGAACTTATATTGAATTTGGGTCTTGGTTAGGTTAAGACGGGACACTATTTGAACTCAACTCTCAGATAAAGTTTGAGGATCTATTTGGCTATTTTTGTAACAAATGCATGTTTCAGCTTTGATTTTGGAAGCTCCTTCTGGTGGCTTGGAGAGCAAGAAAGTGCAGTGTGCAGCTCGAAGCAGCAGTCAAGACAAAGCTCTGCAAAAGCGGCGTCGCTCTGGGCGACTGGAAGATCTAAAATCGCGACATGGGACTCAAAACTTAGGAAGTTCTGCTCCGTGACTCGAAGAATATGTTGTTTGCTTGCGGCCCAAGGTTACTGTTAAATTTGCAGGTTGCATAGACATCTACAGAGACATGACAGTATCATATTGCTAGATGACTTCCACACTCTTCTATTGCTATATATACACATTATGGTATTATATATGTATATTGTAAGGAGTTTTATTGATGGGTAATTAGTTTTCGGGTTAAAGTAATATTATATATAGTTATGAATGAATGAATTGATTATTTGATTTGCTCATATCCTTTAATCTACTTCTGCTATTCTTGGTTTGGGTTGTAGCCTGTGTTGGGAGGAGTTTTATTTATTGTTTCATTTTCTTCCAATTGTATGTTTGTGGATGGTATCTATAAAAAAAATGCAAATGTTCAGAATTTATCTAGTACGAGAAACTCATGATGCTGATACCAAGAAAACAAGGAAATATATAGTTTTTATGCAAGTAGCAAAATGCACAATTATATATCTATATATATATATTCTTGGATATATGTATATCAGTATATATATATATATATATATATATATATATAATATCTATATTTCGTTTTCTGGTACATCTATATTTATATTTAGTTAATTTATATAGACATATAAGTATTTATACTTTATATTTTTAAAATATATTATATATAGGGATGCAAATATATATATATATATATATATATATATATATATATATATATATATAGCCAGTATATATATATCTACATATTTAGCCAATATATATATAAGGTGGAAACTATATCTATATATTTAGCCAATATCTATATATACGCGTAGAAAGCTAGAATTGGAAACTATATATACTCCAGAAAGTTGACACAAATTTAAGTATCCACGTTCCTCAACTTCAGTCTCGTATCTCCTCACCGGCGCCGCCGACGACAATACGACCACCGCCTTCTCACCATGACTTCTTCATCAACGGCGGATCAGGACATCAAGCCTCCTCGCGTCATCACCAACGATCTGTGTCAGAATCCGATGCTCGGGAAGGCGAAGCAGGAAATCCCTACCCAGAAATCCTCCGTCCAGACCCATGCCACCGCGATAGCAGTTTCGAATTTCTCCACTCTCTGCAATCTCATCAACAATCACTTCACCTCGACGAAGAAATCCATCGAGGACCAAACTAGGGTTCTTGAGGAGAAAGAGCGCCATGCCCGGGAATCGCTCGAAGCTTGCCAGAAGGAGCTCGCTAATAAGAAGTACGAATTAGGGTATGTGAACAGTGCGGTGCAATCGAAAAAGGCCGAGTATATGTCGTTACGTAATTCAGTGGAAGAGAATATGAGGTCGATTATTCTTCAGAGGAACGAACTTAACGCAATTCGCGATTTTACGGCGATATCGGGGCCGGAGTTGGATCGGAAGAAGGATGAGTTGAAATCGGTGGATAGCTTGCTGCAAGATGCTACTAGAAGTTTGCATGAGAAGACAGAAGAGTTACTTGGAGTGCAAGAAAAGATCACAATTTGTAACGGAGAGTTGGGTTTCAAAAGCAGTCAGCTTTCAAAGGTGAAGAACTCACTGGAGAATTATTCTACGGAATTCGATCTTAAAAACAATACTTTGTTGTATATGGAACATAAGATCGAGTTGTGTTCTATTGAGATCGATCAGAAACAGACCGAGCTGGAGTCGATAAAGATTTCGTTAGAGGAATGTTATAAGTTGCTCAAGGAGTCGAGGATCGAATCGGGTTTGTTGGAGACCAAGAAAAGGGAGATTGAATCGAAAGAGATAGAATTGCAATCACGGCTTGAAGAGGTGAGGTTGGAGTCGGGTTTGTTGGAGACCAAGAAAAGTGAGATTGAATCCAAAGAGATGGAACTGCAATCGCGGCTTGAAGAGGCGAGGACCGAGTCGGGTTTGTTGGAGACCAAGAAAAGTGAGATTGAATCCAAAGAGATGGAACTGCAATCACGGCTTGAAAAGGCGAGTTTGGAGTCGGGTTTCTTGGAGAACAAGAAAAGGGATTTTGAAGAGGTCGGGAAATCGAGTGAAGAAGAATGTTCGAAGGATAAGAAGAAGAAGAAACGGCCATCTCGAGAACAACCTTTGAAGATGAAGACCAGAAGCTCCAAACGGTTGATGGAAAGAAAGTGTTCCAAGTTATGAGTTTACACTGATTCTAGTAGCTTTATTTCCACCTTGTGTTTAGTTTAGTGGGTTGTTTCTATGTATATTCTATGTTGAACTTGCTTGGAATATCTATGAATAATATTTTATGTTTTCTACAATATAATTTCTTTCCAAAAAGATTCATGTATCATGAAAAACCAAAGATAAAACCAATAAAAAAATAAAGATAGAAATTAAAAACCAAATTTAGTTAATATGAAAAATTAACATTTTTAAGTAGTTAATGATCAATTTACTTACATAATCAATATTATTTTCATGCTCGAAGGTCCCATTCATAACCATGTATTCCGAAGTTATAACTCATGCAAAGTCCGAATTAGTGTATATTATAACATAATTTTTATTTAAGTAAATTTTATACAAATGTGCAAAATAAGAAAATGATAAATAATCTGAAATTTACAATTCGATATGTGCTGATTGGGAGTAGTGGGTGATAAATCATAAATGCCCCAAAGTTTAGTAAAAAAGTTTGCATATAAAGGTCGAAAATATGATCATGGGCCTTAAATTAGAAAGGTCGAAACTATGATCGAAACTTTGCTCAGTTTCGGTATCGGGCCTTAAATTAGAAAGGTCGAAACTATGATCATGGGCGACCATATATTAAACTTTGCGCGCGAAAATTTCAAAACCTTCAAAAATTTAGAGAGGAGCGAAACCATGGAGGAGGGAGGGAGTTCTTTCTTCCCGCCAACTCCTCCTTATTTCATCTGTCAAAATCGGAATTTCACCACTGCCCTTCAATCTCCGATAACCAATCCATCCTCAAGGACCCATAAATGGATTTCAAGGACCTCGCAAAGAAGCTCGGACTATCGGAGTCGAAGTATCTTATACGCAAGGCTGCAGAGCTCCGTCGCCTCTGTGATGTCCAGTTTGATTCGTCGATCATTGGGGTGGTAAGTTCTTTGGTAAATTCGATTCTTGTTCAGTTATGTAACAAATTTGTTGGCCCATTTGAAAATGTAGATGGTGATAATGCTTATGGTTTGCTAACTTTATGCAGGGGGAGATCTGCAAAGCCATTATCTGCCTCGAAATCGCCGCCAACAGGTTTTAAATCTTCTCACTGGCTGATTCACCTGATGATATGTGTTTAATGGTAGCGAGCCTGATGATTTGATTTCGTCAATTGCAGATTGCAGGTTATATTTGACAGACATGCTGCGATTAAACTGAGTGGGATGTCAGAGAAGGCGTACACTAGATCCTTCACATCTCTGCAGAACGGAATTGGTGTCAAGTAAGTTGCAATTCATTCAAGATTTGATTATTCCAAAGGAAATGCATGACCTATAATGTGGTTGAATTTGCTATTGTTTTAGGAATACATTGGACATAAGAGAACTTGGGATTCGATTTGGGTGCGTGAGGCTCATTCCTTTTGTGAAGAAAAGTCTATCAGTGTAAGTTTAGGCCCGATTCCTAGCTGTTGTAGAAGGTTGCAGTTCTTCTTAGGTGTTTGATGAAGTGCCAAAGAGACTATTTATTAAAAAATAAAATTCCAGAGCCGATCATGCTTCAGTATCCTGGTGTTGTCTCTCTTTAATGCTCTGTCTTTCATTTCATCAATCATTTGACGCTCTGAGAGATGCTATTCCTTGTCTAGGATGTAAAATTCTTGAAGTTATTAGGTTGAAGCCCGATAAGTGTTCTTATTGATTTGTGATTAGTGCTGGATTAGCTTATATATATACACACACAATTGCAGTTAATCAAAAGATAAGATGAATAATACGAGCATGAAAACAAATACCTGCAGACACTTATTCCGTTGGAGCTCTCACCTTATTTTGCCAGTATGATTAATTATCTGTTAATATTGTTGTCAGCATTTGCTCAATTAAGTTTAATATTCTTTGAAGAATGAAGACAAGACAAATAAACTATTTGAAATTCTAGGTACAGGGAAAGATTTATTGCATCACTTCCAGCCTCTCGTCGAGCAACTGCTGATTTTACTCGACCTGTATTTACTGCTGTAGCGTTCTACCTATGCGCAAAAAGGCATAAGGTACTTGTCTCCTTTCAATACAAACTATCACAAGATAAAAATATTATAACTACTAGCATTTGGTACGCACAACCTTTACTTTCCAACTGAAGCTCTAGATTTGTACTTGTTTTGCAGCTTAAAGTGGACAAGCTTAAGCTGATTGAGGTTTGTGGCACATCCGACTCCGAGTTTGGTTGTGTAAGATTCTTGCTCACCCCTACCTCTAGTTATGTTATGGTTTACATTTCTCTCGGTGGTGCTAATGGATTACCGCACTTTTTAGGTTGCTAACTCAATGAAGGATCTTTGCCATGATGCTCTGGGTATCTCAAAGGAAAAGAAAGATCCCAAGGAGGTCAGAGGAAATCGAGGTAATCACATATTGTTAGTGCTATGAGCTTAAGCTTATATTTACACTACCATGCTTTGATCATTCCCCTAATTTTCAGGGGTATTATGCTAACCAGAAATCAACGGGAAAGATAATAAGAAATAAAAAGTTTTCGTGGCTTTATCCTGATCAATGAATGTCATTATGCATTTTCAGGATTGCTAGATGCATTACCTGAAGCAAGAACATTCGAGGATGGCGGTAACCTATCTAATGATGATGGACCCGAGGTACAATTGATAACTGAATTTTCTAGAAGTATTCATTTACTTACAAGTTACAAGAACGGTTTCCTGCAAATTTGATTGATTTCCGTCTTTTCATGGGTTTTAGTGTTAGGATCATGCTAGACTGTAACTATAAAATCCTATAAATCTTGAGTGAGATAGTAGTTTATTCCATTTTTAGATATAGATCATTAGGGTTTAGATGATTCCATTAATATGATTTTCTTCCTTGCGGGTTGAACAAATCAAGTTCATTTCATCACGCGGTTGACAATAATGATATCAAATGTTGCTTGTGCAGTCTTCATGCTATAAGAAGCGAAAGAGAATGGAAAAACAAGAATATGACCAATGGAAGTCTTCTGTCCTTCCATCTAAGGACCAAACAAAACCACAAGGTTGGTTGCTTAGCTTCTAATCCATTTATGTTTCTTGTGATGCAAGATAGTTCTGTCTTAATCACTAATTATTGGACATTTACTGATGTCAGGTTCTTGCAAGAGAACTAAACAGACAAAGATAAGCTTCCTAAAGAAAGTTGGAGAAACCAAAGAATTGGAGGCAACATGAAAGAAAGGTGGTCCTATTCTTGGATTCTTCTTCCATTGTCTTGATTGGTCTCTACAACTCATGAGAATTGCAAACAAGTACCTTTTGTTCTCTTCTCCTTTGTACTTAGGTCCAAAGTTAAAGGAACTGCTGTCATGCCTTTTTGAGCTCTGACTTGTATATGGATGGATCACAATGATGAATTGATTGGAAGGGCTTTTGTATAGATCATTAGACATCAAAAAAAAAAAAATTGGGCAATGACATCAATTATTATTTAGTTATATCAAGTTTCTTAATATTATCTACTTTTTTGGGGCCAAAAAAGTGTCTTAATAAAGTATTTGGCCGGCAATAAAATCATGGTGAAGCCTAGCAACAACATAGTTTTTCTGGTAATAATTATAATAATAATAAAACTAATCAGTAAAACTGTAAAAGTCATAAACAGTAACTTATGATATTTATTAACTTATTCTTTTTTCATCAAATTAATAATAAATATATTTTCATTAAAAGAATTTAAACGTTTTATTCTAGTTTTTTTATATTAGTGTACACATTAAAAATATCTCAAGCGTTAGCAAATGCACCAACCAACACTTCGAAAGCTAATGCAAGGTTAAGTGATATTATATCATTAAAAAAATCTCATGGTGATTTTTTTTTATAATATTAGTATATACATCTATTTTCAACGGTAACAATTTGTTCATAAAATATTCTGGGTGTTGTAATTACCATATGTAAAATTTAAAAGTATAATATTAAAAAAATCAAATGTATTTATGGATATATTAATTAAAATAACATATTTATTTTATTTATATTTAATTAATTATTATGTGAAATTTTCTAATGCATTACTTTAGAATTGTCGGTTCGATTATTACCACAAAAAAAAAAAAAAAAAACTAAATCAACCGGCAAGAATATTCCAAGTTGAGGGCCACGACGGGCAAAAAAGAAAAGTCGAAGGCCAGCTTACAAGACAGTGCTGTAGTTATCTGTTGGAGCCACAGATACCGACAAAATACTACGGACTACGCGAAACCACCAGGAAAATCGCTCCAATGCCCAATAGCGTACGCCTGACCTAACACATCCTCCGTTTCAGTTCAGCTGCGGCCAAAACGCCAGCACAGCAATGCCCAATAATATTAGAACACGTGTCAAAATCACAAAACTGAACATAAACCGAACCCGCCTGAAAACTACCCCTTAAGAAATTGAACAATGAACAGCAACAGTCAAAAAGGGTTGATTTTTTGGGGTTGCTTGCTTGTCTGTCATGTTCTCGAAGCCTAAATTAATTCCATCTGCTTTGACCTAATTTATTTATTTATTATATAGATATATATATTATTATTGATCCGTTATCTATTGGATTTGATTGGATTGGACCCGCATAATATAAGAGCCGAAGGAGAGAGGGAGTGGTGATCAAGTTTCCAATTTAGGGTTTGAGGAGCAGCGAACTGTTCATGTCAGCTATAATGCGATCCGGTTTCTGATTTGACAGACAACTTTTTACCTTCAGACATGGGATTCGCTGTTTCCGATGAAATCCTGGGAACGGTTCTCCCGATTGTAGTCTACTGGGTGTATTCATGGATGTACGTTCTGTTAGAAAGCTTCGACAATTACCGCCTCCATACCAGGAAGGAAGAGGACGACAAGAATTTGGTGTCAAAGGTGACTGTCGTCAAAGGCGTTCTTCTTCAGCAGATGGTACAGGCTGTAGTTGCGATTCTGCTATTCACGGTATGCGACTCTTTGATTTCTACTTCTTCTTCGATTTTGTCTACTACCTATACACTGGTCCTAGGTTGTCTGATTGAATTAAGGATGCTGTAGATTATTCGACACTGTTTCCAGTCCATGCCTTGCCTGCAAAACCATTTTTAATGGCCTGATTCGATTTTGTATTGATTATTCAAGTGTTAAGTGAGTTGCTTTGGGCTATCGCTTGCTGCAACAACTAATCAACGAGATTATATGTCAAATTGTTTCCTTAATTTTATTAGACCTGGAAAATAGTTCCTAAATTTCTCTATTGTTTCTCAGTTTTCTAAAAAAGTAAACTTGGGTGTTTTATGATTTTCTGCAGTATATAAGAGCTGTCAGGACAATCTCTCTAGTCTTTATCTGCATTGGTGCTACTTAGCTTGCATAAAAATTAGCTTTAAGAACCTAAAAACAGTCCAAACCATAGACCATGTTGCTAATTGATGTCCCAAATTTTGATACTCTGTGTCTCAACTATTATATTAGTTTAGTTGATTTTCACTTTTGTCTACTGATTTTGGTGTGGCGTTTTAAGCAACAAAACATGTTATTTTTCACTTTTTCGAAGTATTAGATTTGTTGCTCATGATTTATGTTTATTTGATGCTTAACATACATGTTTTTCTTCTGTCAATTTTAAAAGAAAAAATAGAAACCAATCTGATAATTAAGACGCCGAACATCAACATTTTAAATCTGAGACAGAGATTAGCAACATGAACTATAGTTGAGACTGTTTTTAGGTTCTTAACCCTAAAAACTATAGCAAAAGATACCGTTTTGAAGGTTACTGTTGTAGGGATCGTTGAAGGCGAAATAATATCAGGATTTTCACTTAGAGTCATATGATCAAAGATATTGATCGGCATAATCCAAATTATTGTTTTTTCAGTTGTACTTATTTGCACAATGTGCACATACTGATGATTAGTTAAGAACTATGACAAAACTGTAAAGACCAACATTGCAGCATTTTTTGGATTTGTCAGTAGAAGTTTTTGAATGCATAACTGGTTCTGTAACAAACACTGCGTCAGTTCTTGAGAAAACTGCCCTCAAAAGAGGAATCTTGGTCTTTTATATGTTTTGCTTCTTCTTTAGGAAAAATTGTATCTTTATTAACAAAACTGAAAAAAGAAGAAGCATTTTTTTAAGTATTATCATCATCAAGAAATTGATCAAGTTGAAGATGTTACATCGACCAATAACTGTGTTATCTAACACTGTAACTGCAGGTTACAGGAGATTCTGCCTCTTCGACCGATTCAAACACTTCCATGATTGTTCTACTCCGACAGTTCGTAACCGCAATGTTGGTCCTCGATACATGGCAATACTTCATGCATCGATACATGCACCACAACAAGTTCCTCTACAAACACATCCACTCCCAACACCACCGCCTTGTTGTGCCCTACGCATTTGGGGCTCTCTACAACCACCCTATTGAGGGCCTCCTTCTAGACACCATTGGCGGGGCCCTGTCCTTTCTTCTATCCGGCATGTCCCCACGAACGTCAATCTTCTTCTTCTCATTTGCCACAATCAAGACAGTGGACGACCACTGCGGTCTCTGGCTTCCAGGCAACCTCTTCCATGTGTTCTTCAAGAACAACACCGCGTACCATGATGTGCACCACCAACTGTACGGGAGCAAGTATAACTTCTCCCAACCGTTCTTCGTGACGTGGGACCGGATCCTAGGAACGTACATGCCGTACACACTAGAGAAGAGGAGAGGCGGCGGGTTTGAGGCGCGGCCCACAAAGGAAATCAAGGACAAGTAGCAGATGATGTTTGTTTTGCCACAACTTTCTATGTAGCCTTGGCTTGTGTGTGTATATATATATTCTGTTGTGCTCAATTTGGTCACCTTCATTATTGTTGTTGGTGTCATTTGTTGAAATACTCTGGGAAGCCTTGGATATGATTACTGTAATTTCAGATATTTGGCAGGAACTGGCCAATCAAATTGCTCTTGTTTGCAAATACAAAGGTTTGGAGAAATTGCATAACTGCACATTTAAACTGAATGATGCACATTTCAACCCTTTAAATATCTTGCACCGTGAACTTTTAAAATTGCAATAGTGCAGTCTCTTTTTTTTTCAAACAGTTGAAATGTTTTTTTTTATGTTTTCCACGGTGTGGTCATTATCAGGAGGTTAGCACTCATATTATACTTGATCCAAGCCTAGACTAATTCTCACTCGCACTGGGGTCAGCCTGTAAAAAGTAAGGTGTTGGCCATAAATATTTTTCATTTCATGGTCAGTATCTTACCATTACGAGCTGCCCGATGCGATGTGAGAATAATCTAGGTGTGGAGCAAACCCAGTGCAACGAGTGAAAATTAGTCGACATGTAGATAAAAATATGCTACATGTGCTAACTTTCTGATGATCGTGGTAATGTGACCACCTCGTGAAAAAAAAAAAAAAAAAAAAAAAATCCAATTTAGGATCCTTAAATATTTCCCCCCTAAAATTTAAACTTCAATAAATGTTCAAATCGAGCCCAACCAGAACATTAAGGCCCTGTCACTTTTAGTTGTCTCCTTGACTTCCATAGTTGAACTCATCTTACAAGTAACGAACAAGCCTTATCTGAAACTCCATTATTCATCGAGACGCAGGCTCCCTCCACCAAATTCAGTTCAGGGTGAAGCTTGCTACTTATCAAAGTGGAATCACAGCATCAGCAACGATAGTTTCCGTTTGATTCTCCTAGAAATGAGTTCTCTAGCAATTCAGCTAGCTCAATACAGATGCTACTCCGATTCTCGGAGACTAGCTCCGGTGAAGCTTGCTACCACTGGGAATTCTTGCTTCTTATTGTCCACGCGGTGTCGCCTGAATGGGCTGGTGAACAGAAAGAGACATGCTTCGTTTCGTTGCTACAATGCTAGAGATGAATCCAAGGTAAACTGTTAGCTGCATTCGGTATGATTGTCGTCTTGTTGAATTGGTGCTCTTTCTTTCAAATGACTGTTCAAGTGTGGATTCATCAGGGAAATGGACCGAACTGGCCGGTGCTGCAGCGGTGGGACGTGCCATGGCAGTGGCAGACGGTCTCCCTCACATCTCTTGCTTGTGGATTAAGGTGCCTCAGTTACTGTCTTAGATTAGGGTTTGGACTTAGTGGTATTTGACTGAAACTTTGTAGAGAACCATTTTCCGTTGCCAAAAAACTCTGCATTCTATACCTGTTAGTGTTTTATTGTTCTTTTCTTGAGAATTGGAGAAAAGGTTCAGCTGGAGTTCTTAATTTGCTCTTTAGTAGGTGTATTTTTTGAGGAAAAATTGAAATTTATTGCCTTTTGAGATTATGAAGAAGCCAACTCAATCATTACAAATTAGTGATTGGATATGTGTTTTTGGTGAAGAATTTGCTAGCTCAAACTATGGCAGATAAACTGGTTGCTAGATGAACTTCTTCTTGCAACTTTCACTAGCGGAACTAATACTGATGTGCAAGTTACTACTGCTGTCAGTTTATCAATTAACATTGGATTGTAAATGTATTCTCGCGCCCTAACAAGATGACACGTCTGTGCACCTGTGGAATTTCCACACAAGACCTCGCAGAAAAATGGATGGAGTTAGTAAATTGCACTAATGAATTAGTTCAGCTAGCGAAATTTAGCAAAAAAAGCTAGCAACCAGCTCATTGGCTACAATTTCAACTAGCAATTTGGTTTTTAATTATTGATTTGGCTCAAAATGCTTTCATTAAGTATGGGTTTGATAGAAGTAGAACAAGCCTAATATTTTCCCAGGCAGTTTTGTTTTGACAGGGTTGGCAGCATCAGCAGCATTACCGTACCTGGGGATCAAAGTTGAGGAATTAAATTTGGATGAGAAGGCAGAGATTCTCTTTGTTGATCAAGGGTATAGCCATATCAATCTATTTTCTTCTTTCAGCATTAGTTAGTTAATAAAGGTAAAAGGAATAAAGATATGGTGAATGTAAACTGGCAGCATTACAACAGCAGCTGTACTTGGAGTTATTTTTGGGATTACTAAGACTTTCCAGCCACTACCTGAAGACATATTCCGCTATGGTATTACTCACAAATCATCGATTCATTTAGTATAGTCTGTACTTAAACAGTGTAGTATTGGCCTGCTTGAAAAACCAAATATGAAATTTGTACTCAATTCATCAAGAGTTGATTGATTGAGCAGTGTTTCTTCAGATTTGAGGGAGCCTTTCAATCTTCAGAAAGGATGGATCTTATGGTCTGCAATTGGTCTTGTTGGTGGTGTTGGTTGTGTTGCATTGGCTGGAGCTGCTACTTCCCTTTTTGGTGGTGAACCCCCACAAAGAGAGGTTCAGACATTCATTGGATAACTTTTTTTTGGCCAATTAAATGACACCTTCAATTCGAACTTTTTGTTGGGATTTTTTCGGTTTGAATTTCCCTTATTTGTTAAAAAACAATCTGATTTCAGGCCGACGCGCTTGTTCTCTTGCTTCCCTTGATTGGTTCATCAAACATCAGGTACATTTTTCTCTTCAGTAAGAAATAGCTCTTATGATCTGGGCATTTAAACAATCATCATTTGCTTTAAACACAGTACTGCTTGTTTGGTTGGCATCACTGGAATTCTTGCTCCTGTTCTGGAGGAGACTGTATTTCGAGGATTCTTCATGGTGTCTCTAACAAAATGGTATGATTCCATTCCTCGTGTCACTATCCATATCAAGCTATTATATGGTATGTACACAAATATGATCTCATTTGCAGTATTATTGATTATCCATAGAACATGCCAAGTCCCTTTTTTTTCTTTTCACATGAACAACGATTCATGTAATGGAAAACTGATTCTGTCCAAATGTATGCCATAGGAAGAAAAATAATATGTTTCCAATACTCAACGTACTGATAAAAGAACTCAACTATAAATTTAATGGTTAGGAACCTAAAAACAGTCTCAAGTATATGTCTTGTTGTTAATCGCTGCCCTAGATTTAAAATGATATTTGGTATCTCAACTATCAAATTTGGTTGATTTCAACTTTTTTCGACTGATTTTGGCGCCAAAATTAGCGTTTTAAGCAACAAAAGTATGTTATTTTCCACTTTTCCTAAGTGTGAGACTTGTTGATGGTTTAAGCTTATTTGATATTTAAAAAATATATTTTTGTTACGTCATTTTTAAGAAAAAAGTGGAAATCAACCAATCTGATACTTTGAACACATAGTAACATTTTAAATCTGAAACAACGATTAACATTACATATACTTAAGACTATTTTTAGGTTCTTAATCCCAAACTTAATTCATTTTAACATTTAAACAATTTCTTATTTTCTTTGACAGGGTTCCAACCCCAGTAGCTGTGTTAATAAGTGCTGTTGTTTTTGCCCTTGCACATCTCACTCCTGGACAATTTCCGCAGCTGTTTGCTCTTGGTAAAATCCGATGCATCATATGTATTACATATGATATTCTGATTTATTTATTTTGGCCAACATATATGTTCTGAGAAAATGTTACTGAAATTGAATGCATTGTTGAAGATGAATGAAAAAGCAGGTATTGTAAATGCAGGGACTGTTTTAGGACTAAGTTATGCTCAAACTCGCAACCTTATGACCTCGATCACCATACACGCACTGTGGAATTCTGGGGTTATTATTCTTCTTACCGTTCTTCAGGTAAAAAGTTATACCGATACAAAGTGATCTTCTAGTTTTACTTAGGGAAAAGTATGCAAAACCTGCAACATGTTTGAAAAAGATGGTTTTATGGACCAATATGTTTTAAAATATATAACATGTTTGCAAAAGATGGTAAAATGACATTCCATGCATTTGAATTTTTAAAAATAATAATTATATATATATATATTTATAATGGGTTAAAGGTACTTTTCATACCACATGTTTGGCCGAATGTGGCTTTTAGTACCGGATGTTTGGTTTTGTATACTTTCAGTACCAAACGTTTGAAAAAATGTGGTTTTTGGTACTTCCGTTAGTTGGCCGTTAGTTTTTTCCGTTAAGTGACATGTACAAGTCACGTGACCGACCCTAAACTTTCGGTTTTGTTCAATTTAGTCCCTCAAATATATTTATAACTTTTAATTTGTTTAATTTAGTCACAAAACTTCAAAATCAATTCCAATTGAATCATCGAACCCAATTGACCTAGCCGGACCTAGCCTAGGGCTAGGTCCGAACCTGGGTTGGGGTCGCCGGGCCCAGCCGACCCTGACCCAGGGTCGGACCTAGCCCTAGGCTTGGTCTGGCTAGGTCAATTGGGACCTAGCCCAAATTCGACCCAAATTGGGCTAGGTCCCAATTAACCTAGCCGGACCTAGCCTAGGGCTAGGTCCGACCCTGGGTCAGGGTCGGCTGGGCCCGGCGACCCCAACCCAGGTTCGGACCTAGCCCTAGGCTAGGTCCGGCTAGGTCAATTGGGTTCGATGATTCAATTGGATTTGATTTTGAAGTTTTGAGACTAAATTAAACAAATTAAAAGTTATAAATATATTTGAGGGACTAAATTGAACAAAATCGAAAGTTTAGGGTCGGTCACGTGACTTGCACATGTCACTTAACGGAAAAAACTAACGGCCAACTAACGGATGTACCAAAAGCCACATTTTTTCAAACGTTTGGTACCAAAAGTATACAAAACCAAACATCCGGTACTAAAAACCACATTCGGCCAAACATGTGGTATGAAAAGTACCTTTAACCCTATTTATAGTATTACATATTACTATATCTATACTTTACATGGTTAATAACTGCATCACTACCTAAATGTTGAACCTTAAATTGTAATTAAAAGTTTAAGTAGTAAATATTAAAAAGGTAAATTTCATGTAGTAATTTGTAATTCTATCAAAATCCAAGTACTTTATTAATCCATAATAATAATAAATAGTAGCAACTAGAAGAAATACACACAATTGTCCAAACCTATCCAACATTGAACAATTATTGCATATATGAATTTGATAAGTTAATTTTTATTTGCCATAAATGACATAATTAATATTGAGTTTAAAAAAAAAAAATAAACACATTTTTTAAATTTATAGAATGTCATTTTACCATCTTTTGCAAACATGTTATACATTTTAAAACATATTGGACCATAAAACCATCTTTTTCAAACATGTTGTATATTTTACAACATAATGATCCATAAAACTAGGGTTGGGTATGGTTCGGTTATGGGCCAAACCGGTTCAGAACCGAAACCGAATTTTAGGTTCAGTTGGTTCCCTGTACCATGTAAGAACCGAACCAAATCTTAGGTCCTAGAACCGAACCATAGCAAAACTAGTTCGTACCGGTTTTGCACATTTTTTTCTTTTTTTTTTACTAAAATTCAAAATACACACCCAAATTGATAATCCATAAGCAATCTACATGTTGCATGTTTTACATACTTTTCCCTTTACTTATGTAGTGTTTTGCCATATTGTGCCCATTCACTTGGGTCTCTCTGCAGCTCCAGGGATATGATATAAAGGAGCTGCTCCAGGCATATTAAGAGGTATACAAGTACACACTGTAGTAAGAGATTAAAGAGATGAACAAGGCACACTTGCACCACCTGATGAACTTGCTGAACAAGAAACTCCACTCTGCTCGCCCCTTAATCTGCTTTGAACTTATGTATTTGACAATATGAATAAAGTAAGCCACTGAGGTTATAACCAAATACCAAATATGTAAAAGCAACTGCTGGTTTAATATAGCATCATATGACTTGGGGGAAACAAGGTGTCCAAAGTAGCCATCAAAAAGCAATTCAATGAAAACCTCAAGAGTAGTTGACAAACATATCCAACATCTTAAATCTACTGATCAATGTTGAAAACCCAATATTACTCGGGTGCAACTAGCTGAAGCAGCTTAGGCCTTTGATGCTAGCTTTTCCTTTGCCTTCTGTATCTTCAAAACTTTCTTGACAATCTTTTGCTCCTCCACTAAAAAGGCGCGGATGATCCTGCAAGATTGATATTTTCTGTCAATACTTGTTCAATGGCTATGTTCTCTTATAATTTAAGCAAACTGCGATATGTAAATACCTTTCTCTGACAGCTCCTGCTGACAATACACCGCCATAAGCACGGTTGACAGTTCTGCGGTTTCTGGGTAATCTTGATCTCTTGTACTCGGTTGGCCTCAAATGAGGAATCTGCAGATTTAAAGATAAGTTGATCATTTCAAGGAGTTATAGATATTTACCAACTAAAGTTCCCTGAAAAGAGCGTAACAGGATCTCAAATGAAGAAATCAATACTACATTTAGAAATCAGTGGACTGCAGTTATGAGGACATAGTAACGTATTCTGTGATAGAAACATCTAGCTAACACATGATGGTGAAAGCTAAAAGCTTTTATGAAAATAACGGATGTATATAAGATCCAACTCAATACACTTGATATAATCACAAGGATCAAAACAATCGAAGAAAGAAACAAAATTCGAGTCAAATTTTCCTCTATCCAAATACAGCAAAGCCTTTGTTTCCATAGAGGAAATCATAGGATCATGCTCCCCACCGATTCTTCATTTTCTAAACCATAATCATGCATATCTACAGGCAATACAATATATGACTTAACATTCTCCCTATAGCACTACAATATGATGTATGATGTTTCACAAACAGGAGCTAAAGGCAAGATCTAACAATAAAAATATATAATAAACCCCAACATATTTACGCGAATTCTAAGAAATAACGGCTAAGAGAATACTCAGAAAGAACAAAAGAATGCAAACATACCCCTTGAATCCTTTTTCCAGTTACTGGACACTTCGGGCCACTTGCTCTCTTCTTCGTGGTCTGGTAAACGAGCTTGCCTCCTACAATTCAACACCAGGAAGATTAGTAATCACCTCAGTGATCAAGAATCAACAATAGGCTAATGGCAAAAGATCAGCCGCCATTAATATCATTTGATCATGGCAGGGATACGTCGCCGGAAGCTTACCGGGGGTTTTGACGACCCTGTGCTGGTTCGATTTGGTGGCATAGCTGTGCCGCTTCCTGTAAGTGAGGCGCTGCACCATCTTCGCTCTCCTCTCTAGGGTTACTGATTGGGAATGGGGGACGGCGGAGTCACGATGGAAGAGAAAGCTACAAAATAAAAGGCGAAGATGCCTAGATTCGACGGTTCAAAATTCAGTTGGCCCTCTCAATCGGACGGTATCCATTGTGTGACGTGGCAGTCACTGATTAATTGCTTCGATTGGGCTCCATGAGCCGCGATGGTACCTAGATAGGCTACAGATGGTGGATAAGGGCCCATAACTTCAGGCCACTAGTATGAAATTTGTCTGTTGTATTTAGTCCTTGAACTTCAATTAATCTATTGAAGTCCTTAAATTCAAATATAATGGTTAATATATTATTTAGTTACTTATGTCTGCGCAATATATCAAATAGTTACCTTTTTTTTTTTACGTGATAGTATATGAACATACGTTCTGTGATTAGACAATGCAAACTTGTTTCATTTACTTACTTATATTTGACCAAATGTGATTAAATGTTATAAAATGACAGTCTTACCGTTTAATCACTTCAAATGTTCATTATTGTAATTTTTAATCAATTTTTTCATGAAAAAAATTCAACATTTTACTTTAAAAAAACTTCATTTTTTTCCTGTGTTTTCTAAAAAAATCGAAAATTGAGTTTGTATACAAACCCTAGCTGGGTCCAATCGAACCCAACAATAGCTGCTTTGGTGGGTTCAATTGAACCCAGTAGAGCTCTGTGTTGTTTAATTGAACTCAACTGCTGCTGAGTTCAAGTTCAAATTCGAATTAGATTTTGAAAAAGAAAAATAGTGTTCTTTTAAAGTAAAAACTCGATCTATTTGATGAAGAACACTATAAAAAAGAAAAATAAAGTGTATTTTTAATATTTTATCAAAATGCAATTAAATAGTCATATTTGTAAATGTGTGTAACTAAAAAACCACAATTTAGACTAAATAGTCACATTAGCAAACAATATAAGTAATGAAAGTATGCATTAACGCAATAATGTTGTCTATACCCATCTATCTATCTATATATAATATAATTCTAATAGGTTACATTGAATTTTGACAAGTAACAAAATGAGTATGTTACATGTCAATATAATGTTATTCTATTGGTCCATGTCAACTTAAGTATCTCTCTGATGACGTGTCGATTCCATGTAGACTAATATAAGCACTTAGATTTCCTCCGAGCTTCCTAATTGCATGTTGAAAGCCGTTACATTATTTTGTCCGTTTTTTGTTGTAAATTAATGGCAATCCACTATAAATAAATACTAAAATTATTGAGACTTTTTTTTTGCCAATAAAAAGTTGAGTTTTTGCTAGCCTTTTTTTAATAATTTTATTTTAATATTAGAACTATCGAGTTTGATATTAAATTTGGTTTTGGGTAAATAATAGTATATGTATATTTTAATATCGAATATAATAACATATTAAGATGATATTTATTTCTTTATTTCATATTTTATTTCTCATTACTACCAAATTTGTACAAATTTTTTTCTGCTTTATGTAAATAAAAAAATATAGCATATATTTTATTTATCACGTGTAATATAATTAATTATTATAGTAGCGTAAAGAAGATTACTTAGATATAATTTTTTTTTATCATTCATTAGCTTTACATTTATTAATCATTTATCAATTCGAATATATGAATGCAAAATTAAATATATTAGTAAAATTATATAAGAAATATTATAAGTAATTTCATAGTAATTAAACTAAATTAGATATTATTATAAAAAATGATGATCAATTTGATTATACATATATGTGTTAATTTTTTTCGCCACAAAATATATGTTAACAGAAAAATAATTATGCATACTTGATTATTATACTATAGTCTAAAATTAAATTTTCTGTATATTAATTGTTATGTTTTATTTAATTTTATCAAATTTGTTATAAAAAAAATTAACTGTATAAGCACAAACAATACATCATTATAATAAAGTTGTAGGTTACAAAAAAAGTAAATAAATTAATTTATTTGTAATATATACATGAAATTAGTGTTAATTGTTAAACGTAACAGACAAAGAAAAAACAAAATTATTTTTAAGATTGAATGAGCGGTTTTTTATTTATAAATATACTTTGGGGAACTTAACTTTCTATTGATATTATATTGATACATTTTTTTCTCACATTTATAAAAATAAATCCAAATTTCTATAATTGGATAAATAAAAATACTTGATAATATTTTTTTTCTTTCATGAGAGTCGTATGCAATATTTGAAAAGTGTCATCGTTATTAATTTTAATTTTTATAATTATAAGTGTTTGTATTGTATGTAAATGTAACATTTGCATGATTATTTTTCATATAATCTAATTTGGATAGATTGTATAGAACTATGACAAGTAATAAAATGACGCACTTACATGTAAAAAGTGAAACATCTTATTGGTCCATGTCTGTCTAATTCTCACCAATGAAGTGACAATGTCATGTGTACACTTATACTAAGATAAAATTGCTCCAAAGCCTGTCATTCAATCTTAAAAAAAAATCAATTTATTTTTGGTAAGTTTCATTTAACAATATCAATTAATATTTTTAAAATTAGCAATAATTATTTTGTAAGTTTCAATTAACAATATACTACATTAATTAAGTTATTACGATTAAAATTTTATTTATTACTGTTAAATCAATTTATATACATTTTCTGTTGTGTTACCAACAACATTATTATATTGATGTATTACATATTATTAACATACATTTTGCAGTAAAATAAAATAAATAAACATATATAAATCAATATCATACATCTCAAGTCAACAATATAGATCCTATTTTTACAATAAGTCCGAATTTAATATATATATATATATATATATATATATATATATATATATAATATTAACTATAATATTTCTTTAATAATATTACTGACATAATTATTTTTGTATTGATATTCAATTTGATTAAATGATTAAAAGAAATAGTAAAATTTGAAAGCGTAAATATTTATGTCTAAACAATCCAATTTAGACTACTAAAATAATCAATCATGTTATACATTTTTTTTTCTATTTATATCTATTTTTATGGAAAAGTTAATTTAATCTACTATTTGTTTCTAAATTTTTCTATTTAAATTATTTTAGTATCTTTAAACTACAATAATATAAAAACTAGCCACTAACCCCGCGCACCGCGCGGGAGAAAATTTCCTAACAAAAATAAAATTTAAAAAGTTAAGTTATCTTAGTTTATTGAATATACAACTATATCAACGGTTATTTAAAAAAAAATTATATTTTTAGATAGAAAATTAATTAATAATAATGTATTAATTTAATTAATACTAATTATTATTTTAAATTTTTCATATTAATAAAATAATTAACATTATATATTATTTTTTATAAGATGTATATATTATATAATATAAAACTTACAATTTTAACATCTAATAATTTTAAGTTTGTTAATGCTTAAATATGTTAATGCATCTATTAATTATTATGGACTTAAGTTCATGATTATATAGGATGTAATATACATATACCTATTGACTAACTTTGAATTACAAAACAAAATTTTCTAAACTCAATGTAAATTGATAATATTCATGATAATTTTTTAAATATATTTTATTTATTTACACATTTTCTTGGTATATTTATAAACTCTATGTTTTTTATAAATTTTTTTTATATATTTTTAAAAAGGCCCGTCCAACGATATTGAACACATAAGGTCTAAACAACCAACGATAAGAATGAACACAGTTAGCATACTAAGAGTGATTCAAAAAACTATCACATAACCGAAACACCTTCAAATACGTCTGAAGCATCCAAACCACTAAAAAAATTCACTTCATTAACATTAATTTTTTTCTCTCTCTTCTTTTTGTACTTCCCAAACCTGACCATCACCATACTCGAAACTATAAAAGAAAATCGATTCAAGCAGTTTAAGGAATAATAGAATATAACATTTCTATTTAGGACATCGTCAATCTCAATTTTTACGTAGTCATCACTATCTTCCGCTTTATGAAGTTCTATATGCTCGTTAATAGTGACATCAATAATTTATGCATGCTCATCAACCTCAACAGTTCCTTCAGTTTTTGAATGTTCATCAACAACACCATCTGCATTAGTCTTATTTTTCACTCTTTATTGTGCATTCACAAATTTCAGCAAAATTAGAAAAATAATTGACGCAAAACAATCATCTTTGAATTTAAACAAACTTATGTCTAACCTGGCAATATGCCTAGTCATTAGTTTTGGCCGCAATATATATGTTCTATGGCGCACACATATATATATATGAATTGATAATAAAATATTAAACAAACCATATACTTGCCAATAGAATAAATGCTTAGCTAGCAAAGATGAAGGGAGAGGAAAATTTGTTGGTGGCAAGAAGGTGTTTGGTTAGATTCTTCTCTAGATCCGTGCGGTAAATGTCATTTGACTAAATTCTTGTATGAAAAGGCTGATGTGATCATGATTACTTGTTCTTGAATATTTGTCACATTCTTTTGAGATTGTAGTCATGGTTGGAGGAATCTTCAAGTATATCTACAATATTAGTGCTCATATACATAATTGCTTCATCCATACATCATTAACTAAAGATAATATGTAAAGCTGTTCAAATACAAAGTGAATGTTAGACTAATACAAATTAAAATAGCTAGATATATTACTACAAAGCACTTTCGAGTTTCCGATGATGTTTTGGGATACAATCATCTCCGAGTTCGCACTCGTCTATCAAATAGTAATGAATTTTTCTATTATCAAACGTGAAATTTTATAAAAGCAAACAATGTAATTAAAAGACAAAGAAACGAATAATCGTTCCCAAATAAAATTTATGGAGTGGATGTGAATTAAGCATGAAATTGAAAATCATAAAGTAAAGAGAAGTAGATTAAACATGGTGAAACTGAGTAAATGAGTGCTTCCCTCCTTATTAGTGTAAGTGTATTTCCAGTCATACATACCTGATACCGCAGTTCTAGCCCTCTGATGCTGCATAGCAACCGAGATCAATATATCGCCCAAACCATAATCATCACCCCCTAAGAACATCCATCAAATCCGCCCACTCTATACATCGTTGTGTGTACTCTATTAAACCACCTATGCTGTAAAAAAATCATTGAGAAAGAATCGAATATCAAACAGAAGTTAGAGCATTACAAAAAAAATCACTTTGAGATGAATGTTAATATTAATGTTTCAAAAAAAACAAAAAAAAGGCCACGTTAATGCTTCAAATATGAAATTAAAAAACTAATCTAATACAAACAGACAGATCTTAAACCCTAAATAATTTTAGCAAAAGAAACCCTAAATAATAACGGTGATTACCTCTAGCCTAGGTACCTCTATATATATATATATAAACAATAGAATTACAAAGTGCACATATATAGGTAGTTGTATATACGAATTAATTTTACTATATTCATTGGTTAATTAAAATTATATGTATTTGAGACTTGTCATTTAAATTTGTAACATATAATTGTTTATTATTATTATTATATATATTATTGCTTACGTGGCGGCCAATGGTCTTCCGGAACCAAACTGTATAGAATTACTATTTAAATGGAAACTTTTAATTAATTTGTTTCTTTAAATTGCGTAGATACTAAAGTAGTAGATAAAAATACTTCTTAATTTTTAATTAATCAATATTATGTATCTAAATTTAGAGAACTCCTATTAAATTTCGATTAAATTAGGAAACGATGACAGGGAAAACTGTCCACGTGTCAGTCAGATGGCTTCCGGTGCCGAATTAATATAATATAGTAGATATCTTTTGCATAAGCGCGGGCAAAATATCTAGTAATAATAATAATACAAATAAAGAGCAGTGGCATGGCAATTTGCATCCCTGGGGAATCCATGCAACTCCTCCAAGTAAAAAGGGGAATGCTTAATGGATGCCATTGTTTATACCGTAAATATATACTTCTTCTTCACAACTACTTTTTTACCACTGAGATTCTACCTTCATCATCATCTCCCTCCCTACATTCATTTGAATTGATTTCAGCATGGAAACAACAAAAAAGAAGGCTCCACGTAGATCTTCCTGCTGACGATGCTAGTTCGGTCCAATTTCTCGCGGCACCACCCCAACTGATCCCTCGTCAATTTCCGCATATTCAACACTCTTGATATCAACTTCATCTCAATCTGTGTAAATAAAACCGCCTTATCGACCCGCCCATGATGTTTCTGGAACCTCTTTACAATGCAGTTCCCGCTTCTCACGATGTCCTTGAGATATCGTTCCTTCTGTCACAAGATTAAAAACCCGTCTTTTGAGGACTATTGTGTTGTAATTGAAACATGCAGCAAGAAAAAACATAAATTGGGCAATTTTTACATTACTGGAAACATATGGGGCAAAACTTCGTCGTCTCGTCTACGAAAAAGATGACCTTTCTCGTCATAACATTAAGAATTAAAATAATCCAAATGGTTTACCTCAGGTAGAAAAAAGCGAAAACTAAAGTATGCAAAAGCTAAGTAGCACAGATACGCACCATGTTTGTGAAACATACTAGAAAGACCCGAAAAATTACCTTGTGAAGATGATGTTTGACATCCATTAGAAGATTGAGTTCGGAATCCGAGTCTAAGAGACCAATCTGAGGTTTCTTCGAAAGTTTTTGGATCGAGTTGGGTTCATCCTTATCAGAACGAACAAAATCCCACAAAACCCGTATCGATTCTTCAAGTATTTCTAAGAGTTGTGCAGCAGTTACAGCGTTTTCTGCTCCGGCTTTACGTTTCTTGTCGATGAAGCTATCATCTACCACATAATTTTTTAATTATATAATCAACTAAATTTATTGCAAAGCAACTGGTAACTAACTATATACATCATAGCTATCCTCAGAAAAGAAGAGTACCTCTAACAGCAGGAACTTGAAGAAGACTGCGAAGAACACATCGGTTCTTGACATAATTCTCGATCCTCGGTCCACTCTGGAACGGCTCGTCCTCCACAAACCTCTGAAGCAGAACTTGGAACAGCTGGAGTTCATTAGCGACTTGATTATACTGACGCTGATTACTTGAATCGAATTCCAACAGTTCACGGGTTTTTCCATATTGCCACTGCAGAATCTCCCATGAAAGACAAACATGTCCGACACAAACCGTTTCTAAATCTGCATAGAATGACTCCATTGATCTCACTGTCGGCCCAATCTTGTTTTTCCGTATCTTTTGAGGTACCAAGTTCTGAGAAAGAAGAGATTTGATGGGTGGAATGTAGTGTTTCTGCGATTCGTTCGATGTGTAAGGATCTTTGAGATGGAGAAGACCTGCAAAATTTGATGATAAAAAATGAAATCATAAGCTAGAACATTCTCCAAATCAAGTCAATACCAAATCACAGTGAATATTAATTAGTCTGGAAAAAAGAGGAAATATTCATTTTTAAAGAAGTTTTACTCTAAATTTCTCAAAATGATAAAAAAAAATAAAAATCAATTTTACCGTAAGTTTCACTCTAGAATCATCATCAAAAAGGAAAAAACTTTCTTTTTTACAGTAAGTTACACTCTAAGTTTCATCCTTTGTAGTATATTATTATACTCATTAGAAAAGGTCAACTTTATTAGAATAGATTGAGCTTTGAATGATATCCATTCATTGTTGAGCTTCAATTAAAAAATTTGATAGTTAGGATAAAGAGGTGGACCACTTACAATAAACCTCATAAACATAAACCTGCACTGTCGCATCATTTGATAAATTAATAATTGATTTTATAAAAATAATGGTAAAAGGTCGGTTTGATATACTAAAGACAGAGATTTGGACTTTAAAGAAAATGTGACTCTAAACCATTTTGAGTGGACATCAAATGGGTCCTTTGTCTTTCCCCCACCTTTAATTGAAAATTCAAAAGGTAGGCTGCAATTGAATTCATACACCAACCAACAACAAAAGCCTCTAAAAACAACATTTTCATATAAACAACGTTAAGAACCAAAAAAACTGTCCCAACTATAGGTCATATTGTTAATCGTTGTCCCAGATTTAAAATGCTGATATTCGGTATCCCAACTATCAGAATAGATGATTTCTACATTTTTCTCTTAAATCTGACAGAACAAAAACATATTTTTTAACTATCAAATAAGCCTAAACCATAAATAACAAATCTAATACTTCAAAAAGTGGAAAATAACATATTTTTGTTGCTAAAAACGTTAATTTTAACACCAAAATCAATTGGAAAAAGTAGAAATCAATCAATATGATAGTTAAGATACTAAATATCAACATTTTAATTCTGGGACAATGATTAGCAACATAGCTTAAGGTTCTTAACCCTATAAACAAACTATAACTTGCAAGCATGCTTTAACAAATAACTAAAAAAAGCTAACAATCGTTTCATAATCAATACAGAGAGATTTGAACAAAACTTACCAATAGCATGCATAGTTTGGTAATTCAAGACATCCAATTTCCGCATTTTCTCAGCGTAGCTTCTATACACCTTCATGATTTCCATGATTCGATCCTTATGCTCGAGTTTCGGCTCAATGATACTGTTCAGTGGTTTTAGATTAGCCACCATTGCGATTGGAGAACTCGATTCCGATTCTGATTCGGTTTCTTCTACAATGGTGGGGAGCCCACCTGTTCTTGCATTTCTCAGCTCCAACTTGAGCTGATCTACAATGTCATCATGCTCCCAAAAGTCTGAATCATCTTCATCATCGAATGTTGGATCTTCTTCTTCAAACCCGAAATCTCCGGACTCATCATTTGCATCATCTAAGGGTTTACTATATTTTGCATCTTCAAGTTTCATTTCGATAAACTCATCATCAGATAGCTCGGTTTCATCTAGAAACAGAGTTGCTTCAGTTTCCTCCATGTGTTCTGCAAAATTCAGAATATTTGGTTCTGGTGTTGGACTCTCTTGAATTCCTTCCACGCTTTCAACTTCATGGATCGACAAAAATTCGTCTTCTTCAGATAAAGAATCGGTTTTGAAATCAAGATTTTTAGATTCCACATTGGAGATTGAGGTGAAAATTTGATCTTGACCTAGAAAATTCTCCTCTTTCAAATGAAGATTATTTTCTGAATCATTTTCATCTCCAATTGATCTTTCAACATGCAAATTTCTTCTCTCTGGAACACTGGCTTTCTCAAAAACAACATCATCTGAAAAAGATATTGGTTTTCCAACATCACCCAAAAGGAATCCATTTGTGAAAAAACCAAACATGAAGTTGCTGCTAACAGAATCAACCCGGGAGTCAAATTTACCCAAAAGAGGCTCAATCAGTTCTTGCTGCTCCTCGGGAACTGCTTCATCACCAGAGTTCAGTATATTTGCTGCATTTTCGCCACAAGTTTGGATTTTTCCATCAAGATCAGCTGCCTCAGATATTAAAGCATCATGACCCATCTCCATAAACCCAAAACAGTACTCTTCCACAACGAAGCTCATCATCACGGTTTCGGGTTCATCCACAAACCTAGTGATGTCTATTCCAGATGAAAATTCATACTTACTTGCCGCCGCAGCTTCCAGTAGAACTGAACCCTCCCCATCAATTCTTGATTCTCTAGAATCATCAGAATTGAGCTGCTTCTCTTCATTCAGGGCATAAAAGTCTGACTTTTCCTCATTTTCTTGAGGACCCTCAACCGCGTGAGCTCTGCAAAGAACGGAAACAGCATAAAGTTACCAACTTTGCCTAATTTTCCGACAAGACACGAGAAAAAACACGACAGTTACCTCGACAAGCACCTCCTCGTCGGCCCAAGAGCGAAAAAGAAGCAGCTGCAGAGCAAAGCCCAGAAAGAAGAGAGTATCTGGAGCATGTAGCCGCAGAGGAAGTGGATGAAGAAGCCTTTGTCGAGGAAATATAAATGGGTTCTGAGGAAATTCAGTTTCTGGGTACCCATCAAATTCAACAAGGCGGTAAACTCGAACCGAATGGAAGCAAATGTTTTTTTTAAAGGGGTTTGGTTCAATTTTCACTATCGGGATTCAGTGGGAGATTGGGGGTGGAGTGTCCACTCGAAGACAGCGAAATTTGTGGAAAGAAAATTGAGCCATCTTTGTCGAAGCAACTGAAAGAAAGATTGAAGGATGACATAATATACCATTACATTACAGGGAGACTCACCAAAATCTTGCTGTGAGAGAAAGAGGGATTTTTCTACCATGCTTTGGGAGCACCATGCTTTTGGTTTTTTTAATACTATGGTGGACTTAATTGTAACATAAGTAAAACTTTAAAAGTATGAAAAAATATGAATTTTTTTAACTACACCTAAGATGTGTATCATACTATTAATAATATCAATTTCCCTATGGGGTTCACCTTTAAGGCAATAGAAAAATAAAAAAATTAGTGGCAAAAGCATGGTACTCCCAAAGCATGGTAGAAAGGTCCGAGAAAGAGAGATAGATCTACGTGTTGGACTTGGAAGGAAATATTAAATGGTTTTTCCTAAGAGAGAGATCTATGCTATGAAATGTCTCCTCTAATGAGGTAAATCAGCTTATTACGAGATTTATTACTTAGTTCTCGCTAAAATGCAGCCGAGTTTATTTAAATTTGATTTCTCAGCCGTTAGATCATGAAGAGAATCAATCATAATTGATGAGAGATATAAAGTGTTTCTTACACATGCATAATCTGATGACCGAGAAATCAAGTTTAAATAAACTCGAGTTTATTTTAGCCGAACCCTTATTACTTACTAGGTGCATTTCCCGCGCATTGCACGGGGTGCTTATCAAATATGTATAATTAACGAACTAATATTCGATGAAAATTATACTGACTATTTGTAATATGTTGAAACACTATTTTTAAATAAAATATCAATCTAAAATTTGAAAAATTGAAGGAAAGACTGGAAATTTTGAACCATTGCGCAAATTCACAAATAAATTTTAGATGCCCGTACCGCATGCTACATTTGGTCATCGGATCCGTGTCACGTGTCTGTTATTCAACATATATAGCTTCGATGACCAACGACGGTATCTCGTCGGAGATAGAGATGGCTCTGTCACTGAGACTGTCAGCCGCCCGTACCGCCTGGTATCTTCGTTCGCCAGCTCCGCGTCAAGCATCTGTTAAAAATCAGTGAAATTTTAATTTCGATTAATTACATAAATTGAATCTTGAACAGTCCGAAATTTTAATTGCGATTAATTGCATATATTGAATTTTGAACGGTTCGAAATCAGAAAAATTTAAATTGCTATAAGTTGCATACATTGAATCTTGAACAATCTAAAATTTTAATTGCGATTAATTCTATACATTGAATCTTGAACGGTTCGAAATCAGCGAAATTTTTATTGCGATTAATTGCAACTTAAAAACCCTCAGCTCCCTAGTGCAATCAATGGTCCAGAGTTAATGACTACAAAACACTTAGCTTAATTGTCATAAATGCATCGATTAACGTAAAAAAACAAAATCCCCAGCTCCACATTCACTCTGTTATTATCCTTGTTATTATAATAATAAACTAGGTGCTGACCCCGCGCTACGCGCGGGGCGACATACTAAACTGTAAATATTAATTTGTGTGTAAAAGATTGAAATTCTATTCCGACTTGCTTTGTTTTAGACTTATAATGAAGCAAATTTTATTCCGACTTGCTTGGTTTTAGACTTATAATGAAGCAAGTATAATGCAAGTAAAGCTAAAAGTTTGACTTGTAAAAAATGTCCAATTTATTTAGGGTTAAGGTTTAGGCCGCAGAAGCCAAAAGCTGGACGAAAACTAATAGTGTTAAGAATACATGCATACGGAAAAAAATAAACAAAAAAAACAAAAATCAAGCATAACGTTTCCATAAAAAGAATCCAATCCAAAAAAACAAAGATCAAACATAAAAAGAATCCAATCCAATTTAATTCGATCTGATATGTATGGCTATAAAAAACTAAATTTTACATAATACACGGAGACTGAGTGAACTACTGGGGTCAACATCTTCATCACCACAACAATATATTTTTTTATCTCCCATGAATTCAATAAAAGAGTACCCAATTTCGACAATATTAACGCTGAATTCATCTGAATTGAATTAATTGAAACTGAATTGAAGACACTGACCTGGAGATGAGCGAGCGAATTGAAAACTGGAGCGAGTGAGGAATTGAGTCAAGAGATTCAGAGTGACAATAATGAAAAGCAAGTATAATGCAAGTAAAGCTAAAAGTTTGACTTGTTAAAAATGTCCAATTTATTTAGGGTTAAGGTTTAGGCCGCAGAAGCCAAAAGCTAGACGAAAACTAATACTGTTAAGAATACATGCATACAGAAAAAAATAAACAAAAAAAAAAAGATAGCATAACGTTTCCATAAAAAGAATCCAATCCAAAAAAGAAAGATCAAACATAAAAAGAATCCAATCCAATCTAATTCAATCTGATATGTATGGCTATAAAAAACTAAACTTTACGTAATACACGGAGACTGAGTGAACTACTGGGTCAACATCTTCATCACCACAACAATATATATTTTTTTTTTATCTCCCATGAATTCAATAAAAGAGTACCAAATTTCGACAATTTTAACGCTGAATTCATCTGAATTGAATTGATTGAAACTGAATTGAAGACACTGACCTGGAGATGAGCGAGCGAATTGAAAACTGGAGCGAGTGAGGAATTGAGTCGAGAGATTCAGAGTGACAAAGTTTAGAAGAAGAAAAAGCAATTTAATGAGGGAGAGCGTTATAGAGAAAATTGAATGCGCAATAGGAGATGCGTTAAAAAGAAAATTGAATGCGGAAGAGGATAAGGCGTAATGGAGAGGAGAATGCATGATGGAGAAGATGTGTCCTTATAAATGAGGTGGCAAGCTCTTGTAAAGCAAATTTGCTGACGTGGTAGCCATACATCTCCTTACGTGGCACTTTCAAATACACTCTAGATGCTGATGTGGTCTCACCTGGTTAGACCTCCCTCTTTCCTCTTGATTTACTATATATATAGATTCAATAAAAGAGTACCCAATTTTGACAATTTTAACGCTGAATTCATCTGAATTGAATTGATTGAAACTGAATTGAAGACACTGACCTGGAGATGAGCGAGCGAATTGAAAACTGGAGCGAGTGAGGAATTGAGTCAAGAGATTCAGGGTGACAAAGTTTAGAAGAAGAAAAAGTAATTTAATGAGGAAGAACGTTATAGAGAAAATTGAATGCGAAATAGGAGATGCGTTAAAAAAAAAATTGAATGCGGAAGAGGATAAGGCGTAATGGAGAGGAGAATGCATGATGGAGAAAATGCGTCCTTATAAATGAGGTGGCAAGCTCTAGTAAACAAATTTGCTGACTTGGCAGCCATACATCTCCTTACGTGGCACTTTCAAATACACTCTAGATGCTGATGTGGTCTCATCTGGTTAGACCTCCCTCTTTTCTCTTGATTTATTATATATATATAGATATAAGGAAGATCACGTGGATTCTATTCTGGAAAGATATTATTTTCCTTAAAAATAAATTTGCGTAAATCTATAATTATCACGTGATAAGCACTTCCCCTCTTTTATTTGTCCGTTGGAAATTACCAAGGTCGGCACAATATGTATGTTTGTAGACAATAAAGTTTACGGGAGGCATCTATATAAAGTATAAAGTATAAACTACTCACAAAAACCGTTTGCCTGAGCTTGTATGCTCAAATATTATTAAAGTTTTGAGAATAAAAAACTATTTATCATCAACATAAATTATTTTAAGTGTATAACAAATATATTACAATTATTACAGTTTTGATAAATCTTCTGGAATACACGTAGGGCAAAGAAAGAACCTGATGCATTGCGTGAAATCGGTTTGGTCGGATATGATATATACGTAGTCCATATATAAAATGTTATGCCCTGTATACTATAAGAATGGGGAATCGAATTAATCCAGCTTATACTGTAGTTTAACCTACATGTTAGGCAAAATCAGCCAACAAATGAAGGTGCAACTGTTCTTAAATTTTCTTATTTAAAATTATTCATATTTTTCATTTAATGATACTTCATTGCACCAAAAAGGAATAAACTAGTAGTGATGATATTTGACTTATCATGTTACATAAAATTCGAGCTCTCTTGTTCATGATCTAAGGTTTTTCCATTCAATTAAAAGTTAACAAGTCTTTTGGTCCATAATGTTTGATGACTTTTGGGTTTTGGTCCATGGTGTTATTTTTTTCCTAGTTTTGGTCTCATATGTTTGCATACTTTCTGGTTTTGGTCTTTCTGTCAACAATCCGTCTGTTTTGCTGTTAACTGAACACGCGAGATGCACGTGTCCAAAAAATAGAAGATGAAAAGACCAACCTGCCCTCCTTCTTCTTCTCCTTCTTCTTCTCCTTCTCCTTCTCATTCTTCTCCTTCTCCTTCTTCTTCAACACAACCAGAAGAACGTTGTACATGAGATTGACGACGACGCTCTTGTCGGAGTCGTGGAACCCGACCAGAAGAAGAATCGTGTTTGTCTTCGGGCTATCTATCTCGTCCCTCCCGACGTCTCCGGTGGAATCGAGATGAGCGGTGGTAGGATGAGTCCAGAACCAGATTAGAAGAGGGTACCCCAATTAGGCGCTTTATGAACGAGTGTCTTCTTCTAAGAGGAGCAGACTCGAAACACTATGAATGTGGAAATCATTTTACTCCATTTTTCTCATCTTGCTGTGTACAGTTGTTTCTGTGTGTGCTGCAATTTGGTTGAAGCGCCACAACAATGAATTGAATACCCTCTAGTTTTACAGAAAGAAAGACTTTTCTGAGGAAGAACCCAATGACTTTAAGCATTATGGGTGGGGATTTGAAATAGTTTTCACATTTTCTCTAGTTATTGTCTTCCAAATCATGTACCTCAGAAGAAGAATCATGTACAGCGTTCTTCTGATTATGTTGGAGAAAAACATCATGGACCAAAACTCAAAAGTCGTCAAACATCACGGATCAAAAGACATTTAACCATTCACTTAATTAACAACCAGTACATGCACTGACCTATTAACGTAGCCCACAACCAGCCCAGTATAATCAAGAAGCTAACATGTTATAAAGCCCTATTATAGTCGCATCCTCTTATGCATGACGCGGTATGTGGGTTAGACGGGAATAGGTTGCGAGGTTATATCTCTTGAAGTTTCGAATATGAAACTTCATAATCAAACCATATAGGAATAAACTCTCTTAAAAAAGTTTTTAATGTCTATTTTAACTTAAAACAATCTATAAATTCAAAATAGTGTACAAAAAATTATGAATTTCGATTTGAAATTAAATATTATAATTTTCTATAGTAAATAAATGTTAAGAAATATATTTATAGACGTTAAATTACTATATTATATATATTATTTAAAATTAGAAATCTTTTAACGTGTTTTTAAATTCAAACTTATCATTGTATATTACATGAAAAAATATAAGAGTTTGAGTACGAAATTTTTACAAATAATTTTATACTGTAAAAGTACAAGCTATACTCAACTTAATCGATTAGAAATTTAGAATTATATTTCTTTATATATATATATATATATACGCGCACTCGTCATAGTAAAAATTCTCTCAATAACCAAAATGGAAACTGACAAAGAAATAGTTACTTCACTAAACAGTACTACCTTTTTCTTATTTTCTAGTGAATAAACGGACAATTTTTTTTTTTAGTAAATAAGAAATAGTCCGTTTATTCACTAGAAAATAAGAAAAAGGTCGTACCGTTTAGTTCCACTTCCACATCAACTAGGGGCAGAGGTATGTTCGCCCTTTTGTCAATTTTATTATTTGTTTATTATTCAATTTTATTAAAAAATACTTATAAACCAATCATTTTTTTCATCACCCTAACTGAATGGAAGAAGAAACAAAAATTCTTTGTTTCCCCCCCGATATTAAATGTATGGTCGGCATATGCTGCTTTCGTGTACTTCCTTAATTAGCCAAACACGGCACGGCATGCTTGAAAGTTAGGTTGGGTAACGAAACATCACAAAACAAAACAAAAATGATAAAGAGATTCTATACCATAAATCAATTTATCTTCTTCTGTTGACTTTATATTAATTGATTGATGATAGTAAAACACATTCATGTTACTGCTTATATATTAAAGAGAACTCATACATATATATAGTCCGATCATGACTCAATTGTGTTCAAATGACATAGTTGATATTTTTTAACAATTTTCTAGGCAACTAATTATTTAGATATAGTCGGTTTGTGTATTATTTCTCTATATTATATATACTTCGAAGAAGCAATATTCGCCCACTCTTGATGTAGCTATAGTTCGATTTTGTTTAATTATACAGAGATAAAGCTAGGAATTCAGTTTATTTGAGGCAAATTAATTAATATTTACATGATTAAATTTTAATGGGGAAACTATGAATGTGGTTATAAACTTTAAGAGTACTTTTAAATATTTCAAAGAAGTATTGGGGCGGTCAAGAACACATTAATTTGTCCTTGTTCGTCAATTAAGGAGATAGATCTACAATTTCTTTATTTTTTCTACTAGACTAGATGTAGTTTTCTAGATGACCAATATTTAAAATAATCACTGTTTAGTTCATAATAGGTAAAATATTTTTTATTTTCAACTTAATATTGGGTGTATTAATGCTGATAGAACTATAATATTTCAAGTCCACAAAACAATAGAACGATTATATTTCAACCGATCAATCACTAGTTCGGTTACTGCAAATGTGACCTCACATTTACACTTTAAATTTCATAATAGTAATCACATGAATTAAGAACAAAGGGGACATATTATGCATATGGCGGTGAACAACTATTAGAGGTGAAATCAAAATCCGGTTGGTCCAAAAAATCGGTGAAATCCGAACCGGTCTGGACCGAAAACACTGAATTTGAAATATTCAGTTTGGTTTTTTGTCGGGTTTTTTTTACTCTAATTTGGTTTTTCGGTCCGGTTCAGATTTTGAGCTTTGAGGACCGTGGGGACCGAACCGACTGTTATGCTAACTAAATATATACAATATATATTATGTTAGTTGATATTAATCAATATAATTAATTAATTAGGTTGTAAATAGGCAGTTATGAAGATAATTTTTTCTAATTTTATTTTATAATTTATTTCATTATATTAATGGACGTTATTTTTCATTTCGGTTTGATAAATTCAATGATAATGAGAATTTTAAATGGTAATTGTTAATTTTGAATTTTCGGTTTAAACCGAAAACCGAACCGAATAAACCGTACTACCAATGGACGGTTTATTTTTCTTCATACATTTTTTTAGTCAGATTTTTTTTTTGAAAAAAACCAGATCGAAAATATAGGTACCCGACCGAACCAAGCAAAAAACCGGTCTGACCACTCCGATTTCACCCTAAAACCATGGCCTACTAGGATAGGAAGAGGAGGGGGCCATATTCAACTTATAAGGGCAGGTTTAGTTTAGTATATATTAAAATAAAAATTATGGTCATGTGATTTACATTTTTTTATCTCAAGTGTGCCGATTTTATTGAATTAAAAAGACTATTATAATCTACCAATGAGACCGTAACTGCTCCGGAGGTATTGGTTGACGTCCAATACCCGAACAAGTAGAACAGATGCGACCCAAACAAAGAAGACAAAAATAACAAAGCAGGAAATATAATTACAGCTAATGATGAACAAACTAAAACAGCAAATCAGCTTATTGATGGATATGACCCCAGGCAAATGATAGAAGCTTGGAGAGGAGGGACCGTCTGAAACAGCAGAGTACGCAATCCTTCGGAAGGTAAGAGAACCTCCCTTGAGACTGACATAGCCAACAGATGACCTGCACACCAAGCGATACCAGACCGACCCATAGTATATCTAAAACGCAGACAGCTTTGTACATAAACGACGTTTACCGCATGACTGGTGTAGAGTATTTCTGTAAGGCGCCCAACCATAGGAACATCCGCGAAGGACTAGCGCAAGGGGGGGGGTACCAAAGAAATACTTTGATTCTCCGCGAGGTGAGGAGGGAAATGAGATACGACCGCAGTCATATCGTGGATACCCCGAAGGGTATAAGTCATGCAGTGGGACATTCGATGTACAGAGTGTTGGTTCTGACGAACTATGAGTTTGACTGGAAGGGGTTAGAGGGGCGGAAGTAGTGGGCTGTACCGCCAAGATGTAGACACGTTTGAGCTTAAAACGGTGAATATCATCCACGACAACGCGTGGAGGGGCGTAAGCGACCGGCGCACGACATTGGGGCAGCATAGATGGGTCGTGGCGGCAGGTGGAGGCGCGTGCTAGCGCGTACGGTCGCGCGTTGGCGCGCAAGGCGGCGCATGGGTGGCACACGCCACTGCAGTGAGCGCGTAAGTGATTGGTGGACGGCGCGTGTTGAGGCGCGTGTGTCGCGCGTGTCGGCGCGTGACATCGCGTGTACGCGTGTGGTGGCGCGTGGGACCCCGTGGAGGTGGTTGTAGTGGTGGTGGTGGGGGGGGGGGGTCCTTGTGCGGTCTCGGGTGTGGTGGCGGTGGTGGTGGTGAGGGTGTACGGAAGTTCGGGGGCGGTGGTGGTGGTGCCGAGGCATATGCGGAGAGTTGGATGAATGCGAGGTTGAACAAAGCCATCCGTTGTGGTGGGGCTTCCGGCTTTGGCTTAGAGGGCGTGGATGCTCGTAGGGTGGGTGGAAAGGCCCGACTGGGAGTTGGTGAGAGTGATTGCGTTGCTTGTGGTGGTGGTTGAGGAGGTATCAGGGGGTTCTTGTGCGGGTTCGGGGAGGTGGTTGTGTCGATGTTGGGGCGGTGCGGAGGAAGAGGGAGTAGTAGGTTCCTCGGTTTGAGGCGACGACGACGGAAGATGGGGTGAAGGCGAGGTAAAGCAATGCCGTCTTTGGTGGGAAGGCTTAGGCTTAGGCGTAGGCTTGGCTTTGACCGGAGATGAAGCTCCGCAATTGACCCGGACTGAGTGTGCCGAGGCAGTGACTTACGTCCGTGGCTCTTCCAGTTGAGAGCATCCAAATATTGCCATATATTTGGCTCCATTCCAAAATTTTCATGTGATTTACATTGATCATGTGGTTTATATTGACATTTTTTAAAGTAAGTTCATTATATCTTGTTGTGTTCGGTCAAATGATAAACTTAATTTTTTATTCATCAAGATAGGATTTGACCGTAAATCATCTAAACTGATTTTTTTTTTCAAACTTTTTTACTACAAACACTTATAAATTGTTGAATTTCATTGTTCGTCTATAATTTCATTTTGAGTATAGTGAAAATTGATGAATACCTTATAGAAATAAGGGTTAACAGGTCTTTTGGTCCATAATGTTTGACAACTTTTGGGTTTTGGTCAATGATATTTTTTTTTACCTAGTTTTGGTACCATATGTTTGCAGATTTTTTCTAGTTTTGGTCTAACCGTTACATTCCGTTCATTTTTTGACATGTTCAAGTCACGCGATCCACTATAAACTTTAAATTTAGTCTCCCTAATACTTTCTTAACCTTTTTTTTGTTCAATTTAGTCCCGAAGTTTCAAAATTGACCCCAATTGGACAATAGGTCCAATTGAATTTTTGAAACTTCGGGACTAAATTGAACAAAAAAAAAGGTTAGGAAAGTATTAGAGGGACTAAATTGAACAAAATTGAAAGTTTAGGGTGGATCACGTGACTTGTACATGTCAAAAAATGGACGGAATGTAACGGTCGGACCAAAACTAGAAAAAATCTACAAACATATGGTACTAAAACTAGGTAAAAAAAACATCATTGACCAAAACCCAAAAGTTGTCAAACATCATGGAGCAAAAGACCTGTTAACCCTAGAAATAAATCTAAAGTTGAGAACATCATAATTATTTTAAATACATAAACAATATAGATTAACACATAATGCATGATTTATATATAGCATTATTAATAAAATTTAAAATAAAATAATAGAAATTTTTACTGATAATATTTATCCGGAAAATTTAAAAAAAAAAATCTCAAAGAGATGAGAATTAATTTCACACACTTTAATATGTAAGTCTTACATTATAACCAAGCAAGCTAAATAGTTTAATCTAAATCGTTTAATGTGATGTTATGATGTTATAAAATCCACATTCGTTATTGCTAATTTATATTGTTAATGTGTTAAAATGTAGTTCACTCATTTAATTTCTGACCATCCAAATTAATATATATAGAAGAGGATTTCATAGACTCAGAGTTTATTAGAAGAAATTATGATCACTAATTATTACCGAGAAAAGAAACCATTATAGAATAATAATAGTTTTTACGTTTACCAAGACAATAATGAAGTCTATAAGAAGGATAGCGAATAAAATAGTAGTAATATATAATAAATAAAGTACGTGACATGCGACTTCGAGAGGGGCCAAAAACCCTAACGTGCCGTACGGGGGCGACTTAAATTAATTCTTCCATATATATAAATATATATTATTATATCTTCGTATTCGTACGTGGTTAATGAGATGAGATGAGAAGCTACCGCGTGAGTCAACCTATGAATACCTTCTAGTGGGTATTGAACTTGGACTTGGAGTCTTGGACCAAATCCTGACGGAAGCCGCAAAGGGTCAACTTTATCTTTATTTTATTGACTAGATAATTCACCCGCGTTTTGCGCGGACTATAAAATTTATTTGATATATTGATTTATAAAATTAACTTAATTAAAATTTAAAAGTGAAAATAATTAAAAGTCAATATATAAAAAATAAATAATATTACTCTTTGTTTATATTTTGAGCAGTGTTATCAGAACCGGACCGATGGTCCGACCGCGGTCGAATAGGAACCGGACCCCTCCACGGTCCAGTTTGCTTATTTTCGGAGGATGTAAGCGAACTCGGTTTTGAAGTCCGATTTTCACAGAACCGGCCGGTTTTGGGCGAACCGGGCGGTTCGCCGGTTCGGACTCCTTTCATTAAAAAATAATAATTTAGGGTTAACTTACAGAGAGGCAGGCCCCGGTCCGGAAAAAAACCTACAGAAGGGTTAACTTACAGAGAGGCTCTGCAAATCTGCATGTTTTTTTTACTAAAACCGGTCGGACCCGGTTCGGACCGGGTCCGACCGGCCGAACCGGTGGCCCTGCCGGTTCAGGCCCCGGTCCGGTTCTGATAACACTGGTTTTGAGTGATGCTATACATGCCGAAGATTCCCGTGAAAATACTTGCGAAAGCACAAATAAGGGCAGTGGTGTAATTTAATTGAACTTTGATGGCAGTTAATACATAGAGACATTCAACGATTTTTTCACGGGAAGATTCGTAGGGTGAATCATTTCTCTTATGTTTATTTTGACCAAGCACTTTGTTTATATATTTTTTGGCCACTTAGCACTTTGTTTATATTAGATTAACTAATTATTAAGGTTAACTTATTGATTAAATGAATATGTTTTCATTTAATGATATTTAAATATTTTTTAGGTTTTATAACGTGTATTGTTTATTATATATTCACTACATATGATTTAAGTTAAGTAATAATTCAAATGCAAAATTTCATTTTTTAAACGTAGTAGTTAATTATTTCATTTCTTTTGTATAATATTTAATTAAGATACTATTATAATTTGTGTATAACAATATTAGATTAGTCTTTTTGTGAAACTTTATGCATGATATCATCGTCAGTTTTATTTTTAAAATTATAATGGTTCATATAAAATTATAACATGTCCATATATAGTTATTATTCATAAAATACAATATTATGACATGATAGAATTATTTAGATAAAAAAATATTCATAACGAAATATATTTAGCATAAATAAAATGTCTGGTGAGAATGATGAGAGATGCTTGACGATTAAAAACCTTGTTGATATCTACTTGTTTATGAAACTTAATTATTTATAACTAAAAATTTGACGAAATTTTTAAATGATTTTTTTTACAACTAAGCATACAATTGATATAAATTTGAAATAATTATAACCTTTTATATTATTTGATTTAAAATATAATGCATTGTTTATTTATTTATAAACTTATATTCGTATTCATCCATGTTAATTTGAACTCTATATCAAAACGACGGCCATTTACTGAATAACAAATCAAACATGAATATATTGAAACATAGATTATGAAAATTATTTAACATAATAATTAATTTTATTTGATAAATACTATAATCTTATATTATAGATATATTTCTTAGTATTATCTTAACTACATTAAAGATAAAAAAAAATGCATTTATGCACAAATCGAAACGATTGGTAAAAAAAACGGCTTGTAATTAAGCCACGAGAATGATTATGTGGCGATGCCACATCATAGATGTCTAAAGTAAATTCATGTGGACTACTAATATTTTCCGTTTTTTACATGTAGATGGTATGTTTTCTTATGTGTCAAGATGTTGTAAGTTTCATCAAAATTATATAATATATAGATTGTTCTCGCACGTTTAGGGATATTAAATTCATTATATTATAACACATTTTAATATTAGGTATTAGTTAAGAGTTAATTAAAATAACTACCTAAACTTTATACAAATGTACACGCGAGGCACGTTAAATTGTGATTATTTTTATTTGTTTATTTAATCTATGTTTTGAAAGTAATATTTTTTTTTTTTTTTTTATGAATAGTTGTGAATATTTTTTATATATATTTGAATTGTTAAATAGTATATTTTTGTAATTTGTATATTCAAATTATATAATAAATATTAAGGTCATATATGATTTGTTAGGTTGCGTATATGTTATAATTATTTTAGTGTTCATTGCACTTGATATGATATTAATACTACTTAGGTATATAGTGAATTGAAGAATTAGTAAAACCGCATGTACTCCTTTGTAATAGAGTTTTTATTATGAATCTATATATATACAAGGTGCTGACCCCGCTCTACGCGTAGTCGACCGGTTAAATCGTACATATTTATATATATGTTGTAGGTTCAAATTCTTTTTTTACCAAAGTATATGAAAGGCTAGAGATAATCAGATAAGAATTAGCTCAAAACCCCCCCAAACAATTCATAAACATGACTGTTGAGTGTTGACAAAAAAAATTTTTTTAACCAAAATCTTCCTCTTTATTCATCCACCAAAGTAACCATACAAAACAAACTATGGAGGAACTAATCTACAATCTTTCAACAGAAGTTCAAGCAAAGGGGTTGGAGGCTGACAAGCCCAATCCAAAGGACACAACCCTGTTCTCATTTTGGTGGCAATCCAATCAGCACACTTATTGGCTTTCCTTCCTACAAAACTCCAGCGAACATGCTCGATGGTATCAGCCAGCTTCCTGATTCTCGTGATCACAGGTCTGGTTTTCCATGATCTGAAAGCAGGAAACTTCACCACCTGATCAATTACAGCTTTGGCGCCAGACTCGATGATGACACTCTTCCAACTATTACTACTTGCTAGCTTCAGCCCTTCCTCTATTGCCAAGGCCTCCACAACTTCAGGGTACAATGGTCTAACTAGACCACTGCTTCCAGCCAACAGGTTACCATTAGCATCCCTAGCTAGGGTAGCTATTGCAGCACAACCCTGAGACACCTTTGATGCTGCATCACAATTGATTTTTATCATCTCATCTGCTGGTCTTTACCACTCACAGGCAGAACTCATAGCAGCTTTTTCTCTCCTATTGTAACATTTGAGTGTGTAGAACTCATTCATGGCTATCTTGATTCTATGCACAACACTGGATTCATCAGGCTTCCTTTTCTAAAAAATTGCAGCATTCCTTTCTTTCCAAATGTCCCAGCAGATAAAACCAAACATCTCCATAGTCTGCTTCCTCATTTGGCCACCTTCTACCTTATCAAGCTTGTGCAACCACCAAGGGGTTTGGATGGTTCATTAGGCAAAGTTGGGAGTTCATAATCCTCCTCTACAACTTCCCAAAGATCCACCCCTCCAAGTAAGCTTGCATCTTGACAACCCACTGTTGATAATGTGAGCCATCAAACTTTGGTGGTGCCATGGTTGAACTTGTCTCCTCCATTGATTTATTGTTTAGAGAGTTTAGTTGACGAGTGATTTGAAATAATCGATCACTCACACACCTCACAGATCCCTCAAGAAATTAGCTATGATACCACTGTTGTTTCCAATAGCTTCAGCTCAAAGTAAACAAAGAACACGAAGAAGAATATTGAACTTGTAATCTACTATTGAATCAATGAAAAACCGGGATTGAAATACAAGTTTGAGCTGCAATAAATCCATAAAAATCTGCTAAAACCGAGATCTAAGCTAACAACAAATGTTATCTCTAATTGGAATTGAAATTACTAACTAACTTGGCTCCTAAGTTTCCGAGAACGGATAACTTAACCCTCAAACAAACTAAATAACTACTTGGGGACTAAACTAAACAACAGTCTCCTCCATAGTTTAGGCACCACAGACACCTAACTTCATCCTGAGAAACTCAAATCGATCCGCAGCAAATGCTTTGGTGAAAATATATGCTGTTTGTTCTTCAGTTGATAAATGTAGGAGTTTTACCTCCCCTTCCTTCTGAACTTCCCTCAAGAAATAATACTTGACCTTCAAGTGCTTTGTTCTGCCATGGAACACTGGGTTTGATAGATTGATATTGCTGCTATGTTGTCAATGAACAACACAGTAGGTTCCTTTTGCTCCTCCTCAAGATCAAGTAGAAGCTTCCTGAGCCAAATGGCTTGTTTTGCAGCTGCTGATGCTGCAAGGAACTCTGCTTCTTCTGTTGACAGAGCTACATCATCTTGTTTCTTAGACCTCCATGAGAAGAAACATGTTCCAAATGTAAATCCATATCCAGAAGTGCTCCACCCATCATCTTCTGAACCAGCCCAGTCACTATATGTGTAACCCAGCAGCTTGAACTCTTGACACTTTCCAAACTTAATGCCAAAGTGTTGAGTCCCTTTCAAGTACATCACCACACGCTTAGCTGCTATTAAATGTAACTCACTAGGATGATTAAGGAACCTAGAAAGGACACTTACAGCATATTGAATGTCTGGTCGAGTGGCTGTGAGATACATTAAACATCCAATCAACCTTCTATAGGACTTCTCATCAGCTGCATAGGCTCCATCGTCCTTCTTCATCTTGGGCTTGATTATCATAGGAGTGTTTACCTCCTTACAGTCCTCCAACTGGAACCTCTTGAGAATCTTCTTCAAGTACTTCTTTTGACAAATGAAAATTTCATTTTGCCTTTGCTGAACTTCTAACCCAAGGAAATAAGTCATTTTTCCTAGGTCAGACATCTCAAACTTCAGCATCATCTTCTTCTTGAACTCCTCTACTGAAATAACATTGCTACCTGTGACAAGGAGATCATCAACATACAAATAGATTATCACCACCTCAGCTCCATTCTTCAAGATATACAAAGTGGCTTCACTTGGACTCCTTTGAAAACCAAGTTCAAGCAAGTAATCATCGATCTTGTTGTACCAAGCCCTAGGTGCTTGCTTAAGCCCATAAAGAGCTTTCTTCAGTCTGTACACTTGATCTTCATGGCCTGCTCTTGTGAACCCCTCAGGTTGCTCAACAAAGATCTCCTCCTTCAACTCCCCATTTAGGAAAGCTGACTTGACATCCATTTGAGCTACCTTCCAACCTTTGTGAGCAGCAATTGAGAGAATCATCCTGATTGTGTCTAGTCTAGCAAAAATGTATCAGAAAAATTGATCCCCCATACCTGAGCATAGCCCTTGACCACTAATCTTGTCTTGTGTTTGTTGATGGTGCCATCTGGATGTAACTTTGTCTTGAACACCCATTTGAATCCAATGACCTTCCTTCCTTTTGGTCTGTCCACCAACTCCCACGTCCTAATCTTCTCAATCATCTCAAGCTCCTCCTTCATTGCTGCACGCCATTTGTCACTTTAAATTGCTGCTTCATAGCTCCCAGGTTCAAGTACAGCCAAGTTGCACCTCTAATATATCTCAGTAAGTGCTCCAGACCCTCTCTTTGAAGTGTGATCTGTGATTTCCTCCTCATCAAGGCTCACTTGCTTCTCTTTATCTTCTTCACTGGACCACTTCCACTCTTCATTTTCAAGGAAATGAACATCTCTACTGACAATGATCTTTCCTCTTCTGGGCTGATAGATCCTATAGGCTTTTGAAACTGTGATGTAGCCTATAAAGTTACCCTCTTCTGCTCTTTCATCAAGCTTATCTAACTTCACTAGAGGTATATTAACATAGCAGACACAACCAAATACCTTGAGATTCATTAGTTTTGGCTTCTTGTCAAACCAGGCTTCATGTGGTGTCTTCTTCTCCACAGCTCGAGTTGGTAGCTTGTTAAGTAAGAATACTGCTGTATGAGCAGCCTCAGCCCAGAAATTCTTAGGTAAGTTCTTCTCATGCATCATGCACCTCACAATGTCCATCACTGCTCTATTCTTCCTCTCACTTACTCCATTTTGCTGAGGTGAGAAAGGCACAGTGAGATGATGTTCTATTCCAGCATCCCTACAAAAATCATCAAATCTCTCTGGTGTGTACTCAGTTCCATTATCAGATCTAATAACCTGAATCTTGAGTCCACTTTGATTTTCAATCCAAGCTTTGAAAGTTTTGAATATGCTAGCAACCTCAGACTTGAACTTCATGAAATAAATCCAGCAGTATCTAGTCATATCATCAATGAACATAATGAAATACCTACTCCCATTTAAGGAAGGAGAGGGTTGAGGTCCACATACATCAGTGTGAATGAGTTGAAGTTTTGACTTGGCTCTCCATCCTGACTCACTGAAAGGCACCCTGGTTGTCTTCCCAGTGAAACACGCTATGCCAGATGGATTTTCTTCAAGCTCAGTTAACCCTATTGCTATCTCCTCCTTCTGAAGTCTCGGTAGCCCTTGGTGATGAAAATGACCCAACCTCTTGTGCCAAATAACACCCTTCTCAACTTGACTTGGATAAGCCACAACTTCAGGTTCTAGTGGATTTAAAGAAAAACTCTTCCCTTTCATTTTGATAGTGAAAAGTTCTCTACCACCAGGCTCAGTAATCAGACAATGCTCATCTTCAAACAACATTTTAAACCTTTTTTTTCAAGTAGCTGACCAACATTTAGTAAGTTTTGATCTATCCTAGGCACATAAAGTACTTCATCAATCAACCTAGTACCTGAGATGCCCTTAATAGCCACTGTCCCTCTTCCTTCTACTGTAATGAGCTCACCATTTTCAATTTTGACTTTGGAAGTTACTGACCTATCAAGTTGTTTGAATAAATCAAGTTTATTGGTCATATGACTAGTGCACCCACTATCATCCAGCCATTCATCTCCTGAGACACCTACTGCAAGGCAAGAAGCCATGAACAGCTGCTCTTCCTCCTCTTCATGTACAGCAGCTTGAGCCTCCTTCCTTGCTTGATTCTTCTCAAGACAGATCATTTCAATATGACCCATCTTTTGACATCTTCTACACTTAACATCAGGCCTCTTCCGACACCTGTAATGAGGATGACTGTCCTTCTTACAGTGCTTGCAAGGTGTTCTAACCTTCTGCTCCTTAGGTGCAGCCTTGACTCAGCATTTGATGACTGTCCCTTGTCTTTTCTCCTTGGCTTGGGATACTGCTTGGCCCTTATAGCTCCTTCCATGGTCCCTTCTTCACGCATTGCTCTTCTCTGCTCTTGTGCTTGGAGAGCACTCACAAGCTCAGCCAGTCTTAGAGTTGACAGGTCCTTGGTGTTCTCCAGAGATGCAATGGTTGCTTCAAATATCTCAGGTAGAGAGACTAGGATCTTCTCCACTATCCTGCTATCCCTCATATATCTCCCAAGTATTCTAACATGATTTTCTAGATGAATCGGTCGATATGAGTACTCTTTGACAGTCTCAGACTCCTTCATGCTCTCTTTTTCGAATTCCCCGATTAGGTTTAGAGCCTTCATGCCCTTCACCCTCTCATCACCTTCGAATTCTGTCTTCAGGAAGTCCCACACATCCTTGGCTGACCCTAAAGACATAATTCTGCTAAATATGGCAGAACTGACAGCAGAATAGAGAATATAATTTGCTCGGGCTTTTCTTGACTTCTGTTCTCGATAGAACTTCTGCTGGGCAATTGATGGATTGTTAGGCAAAGTTGGGAGTTCATAATCCTCCTCCACAGCTTCCAAAAGATCCACCCCCTCCAAGTAAGCTTGCATCTTGACAACCCATTGTTGATAATGTGAGCCATCAAACTTCGGTGGTGCCATGTTGAACTTGTCTCCTCCATTGAGTGATTGTTTAGAGAGTTTAGTTGACGAGTGATTTGAAATAATCGATCACTCACACACCTCACAGATCCCTCAAGAAATTAGCTCTGATACCACTGTTGTTTCCAATAACTTCATCTCAAAGTAAACAAAGAACACGAAGAAGAACATTGCTACTAATGAATCAATGAAAAACCGGGATTGAAATACAATTTTGAGCTGCAATAAATCCAGAAAAATATGCTAAAACCGAGATCTAAGCTAACAACAAATCTTATCTCTAATTGGAATTGAAATTACTAACTAACTTGGCTCCTAAGTTTCCGAGAACGGATAACTTAACCCTCAAACAAACTAAATAACTACTTGGGAACTAAACTAAACAACAAAAATCCTTAAACCTCACTCAAACCGCGCTCAAAATTGATCTTCAATACACTGATATTAACTCCAATTTCATATTAACTCCAATTTGATTTAAGCAATGACGTACGATAGTCCAAAAATTTCATTAAAATTATTACTAAAACACAATTTTGATCAAGGCTAAAGAATATACCAAAGTATCGGAGTGCTGGTCTTACCATTATCTATTGCCTAAGATAAAATCTCAACCGACTGAGACAAAAAAAACGTAGACAATCCATATAGATGTGTAGAGTTCATCATTGAAGATGTTAGGGCGAGTTGGATTTTGCAGTAGAGTTTTAGTAGCAGCAGGGATTATGGGTCGGGACAAGCGTGGAGGCATCAATTTGGTGATGGAGGGTGGAATAGAAGCTCCGACGGGGCTTACATTTGGAGATGGTGGTCGGAACCAGCGGGGATGGAATCAATTGCGCAGTGGGGTTGGAACCAGACAGAGTAGAAGTTCCGGCGGGGCTTGTATTTGGAGATGGTGGTCGAAACCAGTGGGGATAGAACCAGTGGTGCAGCGGGGTCGGAACCAGGTGGAGCAGAAGCTCCGACGGGGCTTCTATTTGGAGATGGTGGTCGGAACCTGTCATGGTTTAAAAATACCACACTGGTTGGTAATTCCAACTTGTGGTGTATATAAGTCAAATGGGTCCTCCCACCTAATAGACTAGTTTATTGGGCTGGGCTCTTCCATTTGGTTTGTAACAATTGGTATCAGAGCCAGACCTTGGAGTGGTGGCTCACGGAGTGGTGGCCTGGAGAAGCCAGCCGTGACCAACGTGACCGTGACCAACAAGGGCTCGTAGTGGTGGCTCACGGAGTGGTGGCCTGTAGGAAGCCAGCTGTGACCAACGTGACCGTGACCAACGAGGACGTCGGTCTCCTTAAGGGGGAACGATTGTCATGGTTTAAATATCACACATCGGTTGGGAAACCAACTATGTGGTGTATATAAGCCAAATGGGTCCTCCCACCTAATAGACTAGTTTATTGGGCTGGGCTCTTCCATTTGGTTTGTAACAATTGTATCAGAGCCAGACCTTGGAGTGGTGGCTCGCGGAGTGGTGGCCTGAAGAAGCCAGCCGTGACCAACATGACCGTGACCAACAAGGGCTCGTAGTGGTGGCTCACGGAGTGGTGGCCTGGAGGAAGCCAGCCGTGACTAACGTGACCGTGACCAACAAGGACGTCGTTCTCCTTAAGAGAGAACGATTGTCATGGTTTAAAAATATCACACCGGTTGGTAATTCCAACTTGTGGTGTATATAAGCCAAATGGGTCCTCCCACCTAATAGACTAGTTTATTTTGCTAAGCTCTTCCATTTGATTTGTAACAGAACCAGTGGTGCAGCGGGGTCGGAACCAGTGTAGCGACGTCAAGTTGGCAAAGAGGGATGGAACAGGATTTCCAGCGGGTTCGGTGTCAATTTGGCGTTTGAGACCGGATCAGCATAAGCGAAGTGAAGAGTGAAGTGGCATAACATAAGGTTTTTAGTGTTTGGTAGAGAAGAGTGAAGCGGCAGGAAATGGAGGTAGGGTTTGTCATTAGTTTTTTTTTTTTTTTGCCAATAGGTAACATCAGTTATTAGCATGAAAGAGTAGGGGTATTTCTGGGAACACAAATTGGACGTTTTTTTTAAACTCTCATTCTTAAATAGAAGAGAGATAAAACTGATACAATAATATAAATTAAGAGCATTTGGGACGTCGTCTCAACCTCCGAGCAGAAAGGGCATCTATCGTCGATATTCATCCCTCGTCTTCTCAAGTTATCCCTCACTGCAAGTGCATTAGATAGAAGCTTCCAAAAAAATGCACGTACATTGGGGACGAATATGTGCTGTCCCCAACCCCTACCTCTGTCCCCTTCATATAAGCCTTACACGTGGCTATAATATTTTCTCCTCTCACTTTGACTTATTATTTTATTAATTAAGCTTTTCTTGTATGACACGCGCTCATCCACTCTGTCATGCATTTAAGACTTAAAGACTAACGTCAACTTCCAAAAAAAAAAAAAAAATTGGCTACACCCTTTTGCTTTTATAATATATAATATAATAATAAGTGGCGGCCCTTATTTATATGCAAATTATACAAATATATTATTATTTACCTTAGTGTTATATAATAATATAATATTATAAAAATATAATTAATTATTGAGATACAATAGACTATTATATATGAGTATATATTCTTTATACGTAAATATTATATTATATGTATATATAATTATATTTTTAACTAATATATACTTATTATATATATATATATATATATTATAATACAATATATTAATTAAATCAATTATGTTTATATATATATATAAACCAGATATAATTTTTTTATGATTTAATTCATTAAAGTAAATAGTAATAATAATTAATCTAAAAAAGAGAGCAAACCAAAAGTTCAACTTTTATAATAAATTTTTAAAATATAACAAAAAATACAATGCATATTTGAGACAAATCATAGTTTTTTGTATTCATTATAATAATCTAATTAGTCATTGTCCATCATTTATCAGTTTGTGGTTCTTCTTCCTGCATAAAAAAATAATGATTTTATAAAAAATAAAGCAAGAAAAAATTAAGAAAATAGAAACTAGTTCAATGCAATTACAATAAGTCCAAAAGTGTGTTTTACAAGTAGGTTAAATAATTTATGTCAGCATACATACCTGTATTATATTCGTCGTACTAGTAATCCTTGAATTACTTGCTTGGGTCACCTCAAAATGGAGGTTGGAAATGGGCATGCTCAAATTTGAGTTGACATCACCCTTAAGTTAATAAAGAACAAATTGTCAAAAAAATAATAATTAATAAAGGAATATTAAAAGGTTAAAAATCACCTAATGATACAGATTCCGAAATGCAACAGCCGAGATGTTCCGACTAGGAGAGGGGATAAGTATGCCATCAGTAATGTAAATATTTACACTACTGCCATTGTGAGGGAGTCAGCTCTTGTCGGAGTCTAAAAATCGGATTCCCTATCATCTCTCATATTTTATAGGGTTAACAGGTCTTTTGGTCCATGATGTTTGACAACTTTTGGGTTTTGGTCCATGATGTTTTTTTTACATAGTTTTGGTCTAACCGTTACATTCCGTCCATTTTTTGACATGTTCAAGTCACGTGATCCACTCTAAACTTTAAATTTAGTCCTCTAATACTTTCTTAACCTTTTTTTTTTGTTCAATTTAGTCATGAAATTTCAAAATTGACCCCAATTGGACAATAGGTCCAATTGAAATTTTGAAACTTCGGGACTAAATTGAAAAAAAAAGGTTAGGAAAGTATTAGAGGGACTAAATTGAACAAAATTGAAAGTTTATGGTGCATCACGTGACTTGTACATGTCAAAAAATGGACGGAATGTAACGGTCGGACCAAAACTAGAAAAAATCTGCAAACATATGGTACCAAAACTAGGAAAAAAAAACATCACGGACCAAAACCAAAAAATAGTCAAACATCATGGACCAAAAGACGTTAACCCTATTTTATAATGTCATATATTTACCTCTAAGGAATATGATCCCATAAGCATTTCAGTAAACCCAATATTATCTCCAATATCCATGAAATTATGTTCAACAACCTTACACATATTAAAACAAGCAAGGTAAGTCGGTGCATTAATAATACAAAAGAGTATCTACATAATAGTACATTAGCTTTTGTGATTACCTGACTAATATGAGGCTGGTGATGCATTTGAGTCGGTAATATCATAAAGGTCCATCTCTATTTTCACGAACATCACTATTTGGTTGTCATTATATTTTAGAAGTAAGATTCAGATCAATTATAAATAATATTTTGCAGAAATTTATGAATACAAAGTAAAGAAAAAAAAACATAAAATATACCATTACTCGATCTTTCCCTTTGAGACTATTTTCTCTTGGCCTTTTATTTTTTGTTGCTCTTTCCAGTGCACTCTTTCTTCTACGAGATCTACCGGTTGACCTTGTTTTCAATTTTATCCCCTTAACCTTCTTATTCTGCCCATCCACAAGTACTTCTTTATTCTTTGCACTAGAATGTTGTCCAGCTTTATCAGAGGACAGGCTCATCCCCTTTAATGTTGCTTCAATATTCTTTAGAGTTTCGTTATAACTATCCACAGCAATGCTGCAAGATTCATCAGTTAACGAAGCTCGCATGGACAATTAGCATATATCTTAGTCAACAACTTATAACGGCTCCCAATACTAGCCTGGGGAGAAGGGGAGTTCAGTGGAAATAGGATTAGAACATAAAGTTCCAACTTTAGCATCATTTCGCCATCTCTTCAAAATGTACTCATCAGGAAGCCTCTTAATATTGTGGAGCTGGAGAACCTTTAATGCATGAGCACATAGTATTCCTGAAAATTCAAATTTGCTGCAGCTACACTCCACTTTCACATTAGCAGAGTCAAACTGAACAAAATGAGGCAGGGGCTTTCCAGAGGAGAATACCTTATACATGGTTACTGCTTCAACCCTCTCAACCATATGATGTTCACAATTCCATGCAAGCAACAATTGGTCATTGAATTCATTAAATATAGCAGAAGTGTACATGTTTCTTGCCTGCTCTAGTATTTCAACTTTCTCACGTAGATAATGCCTACTCTGAGACGCCTGAAAATCAGCTTTTAATTCTTTATAACGTCGATCACTTACCAACCTTTCAAAGTGTTCAAAGAAGCGTAAAAAATCGAAGTTGTAGTTGATATACTTCTTGATCTGGTTGTTCATGCACTCACTTCGTTGGGTCGATATCATGTTACCACAGAATGTCTTACGACCATATACTAAAGCCCACTTCTCCTTCACTTCATACTGTTTCTTCAACCAGAAATTTTCTTCGTCATCATAGTCATATATACAACTCTGAAATTCCTTGGCAAAACCAGCAAAATTTTCAAATACATGACTAAGGTGTTTAGCTGCATTTTGATACATATGTCATATACATAACCTATGGTGAGTTTCAGGCCAGCTATCTCCTAATGCACTTGCCATGGCTGCATCTTGATATGTAAGAATGGTTTTTGGTTTTTTTCCTGACATTACTTGGACAAAGGTATCGAACAACCACTTAAACGTAGCACTAGTTTCATCGTACAATAAGGTTGATCCAAAAAATATAGTTTGCTTATGGTGGTTAATACCAACAAATAACGAGAGTGGTCTTCCATCTTTATGTTTCTTATATGTTGTATCTAGACATACTACATCACCAAAGTAGTCATAATCACTTTTCATTCTTCCGTCCGCCCAAAAAATATTTGTAATGAGATCATCAATGTCTACTTGTATGACATAAGAAAAATTAGGATCATTCAATTGCGTCTTCTGCAAATATTCCATTAAACCTCCAGTGTCCCCAACTTTGACCTCTTCAGTTCTTTTTTTCCTTAAGTAATTATGGTAGTCATCTGGAATAAAACCAAGATTTTCTAATCCACCTACTCGTCTTGCCATTAATTTTATACTAGCTTTTGGAGCAATTCCTGAACTGTCGGCTAGTTCAGCTTCAAAATTTTGTATAGAAGTAATATTTCTTTGGGACCTCAAAAATATGCGTTTTCTAGGGAAAGACAGTGCATGTGAATGTGTAGAAACAAAATTAGTTACTTGGAGCTTACCAGTATCATGGTTCATCTTCAATTTCAGTTGAGCTTGGCAATTGAATCTTGTTTCAGGTTGATGACTTTTTATATTTCTTTTATCTTTACCCCGTGTGCCTTCACATGAGCAAAAAAACATTCGATGTGTCCATTTTTCATACTTATCTTTGTGGAATTTACTTCTCCGGATACTAAATCCAACTTCTTTAGCATATCTATTGTAAAAATCATAGGCTTCTTGCTCATCGGCGAACTCCATACCAAAATTTGGTATCAATTCTTGTGAAACACTGCAATGATCGTACTCCCATCATCTTGATCATGTTCCACATTAGCTGCATTAATACGGTCTGGACTTTCTTCGATTAACCGGTCTTCCGATTCTAAATTAAAATCAAGTATTCTACAAGATTGATTATCAACGTTTTCAAAATTGTTTTATCTTTCCATCACCTATCAAAATATGAAAAATAAATAATTAAGCACTTCATCTCATGTCCATATAATTTGATGTTTACGCAATTTTATTAAAATTATTATCGAATTTGTTATGTTTCTTTGTATAAAAAAAAAAACTAATTTTGACAAGTGTTAACACACTTACCTTAGTTATTGTTATTCTATTGGATGATCGAGAGTGCTTGAACATCTACGAGATGACTATAAATACTTCGCTGCTCTAAGAATCACGACTTGTTTCGTGAGATTAGCGTGGTTTTTGTTTTTACTACTTGAGTTTGCTTTTTATATTCAAAGTATTCCCACTTTATATATAATAATGTATAAACAATAGGGATATTATCTGCAGATATAATTGGTTTAATACACATGGTATTATAATATATATATATAATAGGTATATGTTAGTAAAAAAAAAAGATATAATTATATGTATATATAATATCTATAAATAATATATATCCCTACTATTATATTAATAATAATAATAATATATATGCTAAAATTTATTATATATATAATAATAAATAAATATTTTTATATATATTATATCAATAATCAATTATATTAATAATATCATATCAATAATCAATAATAAATGTAAATATATATATAAAGAAGAGCTATCCGTTGAGAGTTAGAGTGGGAGTCGGTGAAATTCATCAAGTGTAATTTATTTAGTATAAATTATAATTACTTCATAAATAAAAGAGATAGGAGAAAAGCATGATGGAGTGGATGAGCGCGTGTCATACAAGAAAAGCTTAATTAATAAAATAATAAGCCAAAGTGAGATAGAAAATATTATACACGTTTAAGGCTTATATGAAGGGGAAAATTCTTATATCCCGCTGCGGAATGGTCACGCCTGCTAAAAATAGTAATCTAAAATAAAAAAGGAAACTTTGTTATAATATTTTAGAAAAAAAATTAATCATTTAAACTTGTAACCTATCAAGAAGGTTCATTAAGACAAAATAATAATTTGTCCTAAAAAATAAAAATCAACTTTTTTTTTGAAAAAAATATATATAAATTTCATTTAATTTCTAGATTATAAGTTATATTACACATATTAGTTTTTACAAAATTAGAAACTACACCCGAGTTTATATTATAAATAATAATACTACATATATTAATTTTTTAAATCAAACAATGACTATTTAATACAAAATTACATTTGCATATAATTAATATATTTGTGAGAATATTTATATTAAAATTTTATACATTACTTTGACAAAATATTTATATGCAAGAGTCTTTATAATAGATATAACTTAGCAAAAGTTTATATATAACATAATATATCTAGCTAGCATAATATATATATTCAATTCAAACCGAGTTCGAGTTCGGTCTAAGATACACAATTTCATGATTTAGTTGAACAATTTAAAGTTGGCGAGTCGAGTCGAGCCGAGAATGAGCTCGTCGAGTATGGCACCGAGTCAACCTCGAGTTTGAAAAATTTAGGTTCAGTCGTGTTCGAGCTTGAGCTCGAGTACACTGAGTCGAGTCGAGTTTGTGAGATACTCGGATCGACTCGGCTCGTTTACAGCTCTATATAGTGTTAACACTCGATTTTTAATTGAGTTGTAAATTTCAAATGCGTTAAGTAGGGGGTGTAAACAAGTCAAGCTACTCGTGAGCTGCTCAAGATCGGCTTGGTCAATATTCGAATTCGACTCACTAAATTTCGAGTCGAGCTTTTTCTAAAGCCTAGTCGATTTTGAGTTCACTGGTACTCGACTCGAGAGGCTCGCGAGCCTAATCGCGCTTTTTTCTTGTTCCTATTCGAGTCGAGTTCGATTTTTTTATTTTTAAATAATAATTTTATGTATTTATATATTGAGTTCAAGTCGAGTTCGAACTTGAGTCAAAAACCTAATCGAGTTGAGTTCGAACTCGAGCTAATGCGCACTTTTTATTAATTAATTAATTAATTGATTTTTTTTTTTAATTTTATCGAATCGAGTCGAGCTCGAACTCGTCGAGTATGACACTTAGTCGAGCTTGAACTCGAAAAAATTAAGGCTCGGTCGAGTTCGAGCTCGAGTAAAATGAGTCGAGTCGAGATTGTCAGATACTCGACTCGACTCGAATCGTTTACAACCCTAGCGTTAGGAACATAATTCAAGCATTTATATTTTTGGAAAAATAATAGAACTTGACACATGTGATTTGTAAGACAGTTTTGAGCTGAATACATTACATAGAAATATATCAATATGGGTCTTGAATCGAAGCTCGTAAAATAACAAATGCAACACAACTGACCGTGAATCATTTGGTCTTATAAAACGAAAGTTATGATCAATTGAAGCTAAAAGTGAAAAAAAAAAATAGTATAAAAAACCTGCAACCTGTTAAGCAGGTAATTATACATTTTTATTTATTTTTAATAATTTAAGACATATATAACCGCTTTGTAATATTTCTATTTAAGGTAAGCGGGACGATTCCGCAGCGGGACCGAAGCGAGGTCCATATGAAGGAGACAGAAGTAGGGGACAGGGGATGGGGACAACACATGTTCGTCCGTACATTGGGTATGGAATTCATTGCCCAAATATTTTTCCACTTAAGGATGGATGTTCCATGTTGTCCTAACAAAGCTAGATTCTCTGCACCACCCTCTATACAAGTTACTTGTCTGTATACTGACTTGACCGATAATTCACTAGATTTGTTATGCAGCCATATAAATATGTCTGGATTGGGATGTTATGGCAGAGGGATGCGAGTAATAGCTTGTAGCTGCTCTTCTGGAATCAAATTTTTGTAGGATCTGCAAGTCCCAATGAGAAATATCTTCATGAGTTAGTTCAATTACCCTTCTTGTCGAGTTCAGATAGTGTTCATTATTGAATGGTTGCAGCCTGAATTTCGGGATACCCGGTACCCATAAGTCTTCGAATATATCCACGCTTCTTCCTTCACCTATCTTCCACATCCCGTTGTTCATTAGTACGTCTCTACCTGGTAGTAAGCTCGTCCATGCTCATAAGGCCCTTGCTCCCTTCGTGGCCCTCTGTAACGTAGTTCTTGGGAAGTAGAGCCCTTTTAAAATTTGAGCCAGTATGCATTCAAATTATGCAACAATCGCCACGCCATTTTTGTTAGCATTGCGATGTCGAATACGTTCATGTGGCTCACACTGATTACTATATACTGCTTAGGGCTTGTGCTCGGGTTGCCGAGGTGGATGTGCGGATCATGCATTTGGGTGTGTTGGGTCTTGAGAGGAGATTGACTTGGTTAGAGAAGGGAATCGAGCGTTGCTTGTGATACCACCTAAGGTTTCTTGTACATTTTGTAAAGATGATGCAATCCATCATGAATTTCAAATAAAATAAAAAGTTTATGAAAACAAAAATATGAAACCGCTTGAAAAGACAATTAAAACTTGATGAAAGTACTCATAACACTTGTACTTTTTAGGGTTTAAGCGGTTGTTTGGAGTTTAGACTCTAGGGTTCCACTACTTACATATATTTATTTGTAAAGGTCTGGGATTTGAATTCGGACTGGACTGAAGTTAGCAATTTCTTAAAAGCTGAAGCTTAATTGAAAGATCTAGATCTAAAGGGGACTTAATTTTAAAATATTTTGAAAGACCTATCAACAAGTTTGGAGGTAACCATGTAATATCAATATGGTGTAACGATTCAGCGCTTCATCTCCTTAAACAAGAGGTCAGAGTTTCAATCCCCACTATTGACCATGAAAAACATGCTACGAGTGTTGTCCTCCGGACGGGGTGAAATCTTGAATTAGCCCTGATAGATTTGAACTTAACATTTTAAATTAAAACTCTCTTGGTAGACTACTACTTATTTTTACATACTATAAATTGTAAAGTTTATTAAGTTACTTTTAAACTGTATATTAAAAAAATAACAAAATTATTTAAACCTATTAGTTTTTTTTTAAAAAAAAAATTATACAAATAAATATAATATACATTTTGTAAATGAATTTTTTTATACAAATAAAACTCCAAAGATTATAGATTTCTTTGAACAAATATATACTTTTTCATTATATTTTTCAGCTTTATTAAATTATTTTTCCTAAAATTATTCTACATATTTTTTATGATTTTTTAATTATAAATTTATGATTTTGCTGCTGTTTTTTTTAAAATAAAAAAGTAAAATAGATTAATGGTAAAATTGAAATAATTATAAATTGCGGCTTATAGAAAACAATTGATGGTTTATAAAATAGATTCTTTCTTAAATTTAACACTAACGCTAAGAAAACTAATATTACACTATACTTATTTTTTGAGACAGAATTTTTCTTCATAATAATAATAGTTTGGTTGGTAGTAACATAATAGTCCTATAAAATTTAGCTTGTCTATACAAATATCTCCATACGTACCCACAAACTCACTCTAAAAAGAAAATCAAATTTAAGTACGAGGAAGAGAAACATAAACCAAATGAAATTGAAAACACGTTACAAAATCGCAGAGTTTTTACATGCCTGCCATCATCATGCTTCTCTTCTATTCCCTTCATGTTTCTGCTCTTCTGTAAGAACAGAGGAACCTTGCTTGTTTACCTCTCCATGTAGCAGTGTCACAGAGGAAGAAGCTCTTGCTTGAATTAGATTCCAAAAAAACATCGAGATTCTTAGGACCTGTTGTGGATTGGATCCGACCCGCCACGAACCCGTCTCTTGCTTGTGCTGTAAGGATCAAAAGGTGGTGACTTTTCTGTACTCCATGATCTCTCTGCCGCTACGTCGTTTAGAAATCGATCTCTCGTGTGTATCACCGCGAGGCCTATACTTCTTGAGCAAGAAACTTCAGTAGGCTTCATGGCCAGGATTGAGACAAATAATAGAACAAGAATGAATGCTCTGTTTTTGTTGTGCCCCATAATACTCTGTTTTTTAAGTTGCTTCAAAAAAACAGAGACAGAAGCATGTCTCCCTTAAGAGATATAGAGAGAGAGAGAGGTGTTCAAATTTCTTCTTGTTCAAGAAGTTGGTCACATTCTATCTAGTCTTATTGGATTTTGGAGAGTGTACTTTAAAGGCTAAAGCAGAGATAGAGAGAGGAATTGGGACCCTGAGAGGAATTTAGTTTAAGATTCTCTTAATTTAAGCATATATTATTAGTGAGGCTGCTGTTTGGAGAATATGAGCTAATGCCTAATAGCATATAGTAGATGAATAAAGGAGAGGGTTTTCAGCAGCAAAGCATCTTTCTTTTGTTCCCTACATTGCAAAATCCTCATCAGACCCAATATATATGATACAGTTTATGATTTGTCTGTTGTCTTCCTATTCAGCCCTATTTAATCTAAGAGCAATGATACGAGTTCCGACATAAGTATTCTATATTTTCCAACTATATCTAAATGAAATTATTTGAAATTTTTATAAACTTTTTGGACATTTACACGATCCCTCAGATTCAAAACACTTAAGAATCACAATCTTAATCATTCCGCTAATCTAACGATGCATAAAAATGACAACTTTATACTTATCACTGTAGGATACAATCAGATTTGTTCAATATATAGCCTTATTTAATGTATAGTAGATGTAAAATGAAAACTTTATGCATATTATATCTCTTTTCCTCAAAATACAGTCATATCTTGTGTATAATAAACATAAACCTGAGAACTTTAAAGATATAGACAAAGCTAATGAATAGCTGACGCAAAAATGAAAACTTTAAACATGTTAGGGTTTGTTTAATGAATAGCTTACGATCCATTTTGTTTGTTTTGTTGACACGTAATGATATCTAACGTGTATGAAAACTTTACATATATGTAAGTATCCGTTCTATATCACAGTATTCTGTTTTGGAGAGTGTTGTCTTGTCAAGTAGGTGAGATTTGGAATAAATGGATGGGTCATTTGATATTGGCTAAGATTATGCTTCACAATAGTTTCTTATAGAGATTCTTCTAATGGAGGGGAAATGTGGTAAATCTCTGGGTGCAAGAGGGGCAATATGGTGAATGCCTGTTGCTTTCAGGTTAAGAAAAGATGCTTATATATATTAGTAGATTGATTGCTACAGTAACAAGCAGGTGATTAAAGAATCAAGACCAACCAAAAGAAACAAACAGCCACTTTTTGTAGCTAATAATAATAATGTCATTTAGATCTTGATGTTCTTCTGCTTCTTCTCCACCCCAAGCTCTGTTATACATGGAAAAACAAAAATAACCGTGCTTGCTTGGTTTTTTGTGCTCATTGTCTTTTTTTTTTTTTTTTCAAGCTCAATTTCTTTATTTTAAGTGTTGCTTCTTTTTTGGATTTTTTACCAATATGACAATCTAATAAAACATAACAACCGATAATTATAATTTGATCCAGAGTTGGTCAAAGCTGAGTTGGCCGGAGGGTGTTGAATTATAAAAGTGTGCTGATGTCTTTATTTACAAGTTCGGACTTATAAGACAATTGGTTAATGCGCATGTCCTATGATTAACATGGTATCAGAGCGCACGGGTTATAGTCCTGATGACGTCATTTAGAAAAATTAACCTCCTATTAAGAAATGGTTGAACCACATTATATTTGACCCATAGATGGTCAAGACCTAGGTGGCCGATCCGGGAGGATTGGTTAAGGTGCATGTCTTACTAACAATAAAAATGACAATTTTTTTTTACCAAAATAACAAATGTAGTTAGTGTCAACAGTGACATTGAGCATTTTCTCTTTATTTTTTCTTTCTAAACGGTGTGGAAAAAATATTTTTTCCGGTTTTTAGATATTTTCTCCTTACTTTTTATGTGTTTTAAGGTTTTTAAATTTTAAGTTTTACGTAGTTTTATAATTTTTTAAATACATCCATGTATTTTTTACAAATTCAATCTAAGCGTTTTAATTTTTATTGATATGTTAACAAACACATATACATCTATAAATCATGTAGCATAATTGAATAGAAAATGTTAGTAACTTAGTAACAAAACATTTAACTTTGTTAAAAAAATAAATTAATTATTAATATATAAACAACTCTGTTTCCGGTTCCGTGTATTTGGGTACCCGGATGCTTATCCCGGAACCGGAACATAAAATACATGTTCCTGGAATTATATAGCAGAACCGTACCATAATCGTTCACCATTACCCGGAATCTACCCAAATAGTCGGTTCTGGTTCCAATAGGGTATTTTGGTCACCCTACTAACAACAATGTTTGTTATTTTGGTAACAAGTTTCCGACTCCAAGGTAAGTTATTTATGTATTTGATTTTAATTTAGGCATGCCAATTTTGGACCCGACCCGAAATGAACCTGAAATTGGTCCGGACTCGTTCGGGTTCAGATCCCTACTTTGCGTGTTCATGTCAATTTCAGGTTGACCAGGGAAAAATATTGGTCGGGTTCAGATCCTGATATTGGACCCGAAACCCGACCCGCCTGACCCATATATAATTAATTATGGATATTAATATATAAAATATATAATAATAAATATTCTCTCAAACAAATAACAAAGTAGAAACCCTAGTCATCACTTTATGTATTCTCTCAACCGTCTTCTTCTCCTCAATTTTAAAGACTTAGTCGGCGCTTGGACATAGTCACAGCTCAACTCACTGAATCAAACACCTGACGCACGGGCACGACTCACAGTAAGCGGAGACAGTAAAGAAAAAATCTCATCCACTTTCGACTCTTAGTCACTCAGAAAGAATCATTGATTATAATTTTTGAATCGCATATTCTAATTTCTGGCGCCTGAACCGATGACTCAAAATTGACGATTGGATTTTCCATGGCGGGGATAGAATTATTGACAGAGATATGAGATGGAGTTTTTTTAGGGTTGGAGCAGCAAATTACGAGCTAAGAAAAGAGAAAGGTTTGGCAATGAAAATAGAAGAGAGATGGAGTGGGAGGAGCAGAAAGCAGCAGGCGACGATCAAGAAGAAACAAATGGATTTGTGGACGGATTACGGGTTGACCCGGCGACCCGCTAGGTCGGGTTCAGATTCTGAAACCTGACCTGTTATGAAGTTCGGGGTCGGAATGACCGCATATTAACTAGTGGGTCACGAGTTACGGATCACCAGTCGACCCGGATTCACATGCCTAAATTATTAGATTGTTATATTTTTTGGTAATAAAAATTCTTATTTCTCTGTGTTTAGAAAGATCCCATATACAGATTCCTTCATAAAATTCACACATATATACAAAATTTATTACATGCAACAGCCAACAAGGAACAGGAACCTTCCAAAGTAAAGATTCTTCCTCACCTCCTCCATTTTTTTAATAACAAAGTGAAACTTGTGAAGAAGATGGTGGATGAATATTTTTGTGTTCTGCGCAACACGAATATTTTTAACGCATCTGCTTGCTCACTATGTAAAGGCGGCGGATTCTCTGCTCGATCCGATCACCAATTAAAAGGCTCATCTTCTGACCGTTTTAATTTTAAAAGTAAATTCTTAATCACATATACATATGCTCTTTTCTTCTAGGATATGTATCCAGTCAGCTGCGAATCCGATAATTAGTCCACAAAACTACATGAAAACCATTTTTTTTACTTAGATTGCCAAATCCGGAAATAAAAAATGGTGTTTTTTTTTAATGCTAAATCTAGTGTGTCTAGGTCCTATACCATGCATGATGAGGTCCCTCTACTTAGAAGAAACAAGATTTACATTGGCTCCCCAGACCCCACCCCGGCGATCTAGTCCTCAATAGGAGGTGTCCCTAGAGTCTCGTGCCAAAAGCACGGCGTTGGGTCAGTGTGACCCACCGTTTGGTCCTAAAATCCGATCAGGTATTTAATGCGTTTCATTTATAATAAGAATACGTAGCGGTTCAACGCTTCATCCTTTAAATATATATATTTGGTTCGAGCTATAAAAATGGAAAAACCTACATAGCTGAGACTTTATCTCTTACGAGCTGATTGTGTACAAATATATGAAGTAGTGATAATTTCCTGATAGCCAGGACACCCAGCATTTAAAAAAAAAAAAAAAAAATCTAATATTGGTTAGTAGGTAGCTTTAGTAGATTTTCTCAAGGAGGGAGTTTAAAGCAGAGACCTTTTGTTTAAAAATTAAGAGCAAAAAAAGAAAACAAGGAGACTGGTCTTCAATTCATTGTCCTTCCATGGCCAGAGTGCTGCCCTGTCCTCTGGTCTGGTCTCCTGACTAAAGCCAATGCCAAAGAGAAAAAGGAAACTAATTAAAGAAAGTGTAACAATAATAAATAAAGCAAAAGAATTAAAAATAATAACATATTTTAAATTAAAAAGAACTGTTGAATAAAATTGGGTGCTGCTCTCTATCATGCAATACAAAACAAAAGCAAGCTCCCATATTTGAAGGAATCCCAGTATTATTACAAGGCAGCAATACCCAAGCCATCATTTTCCGAACCGAATTCGAGACGATTCTGTATTTTAAGAAACCTCGATATGATTTGTCTTATTCAGGTGACGTCGATGCTTAAGTTGTCTTGTGTAACAAGAAAGATAATAATGATCATGCAGATTATTAAGTTCTTTCTAGGTGGTGGCTTAATGGAATCAGAATATATATAACAAGAAAGCAAATCCCATACAATTGTTAGTGAGTGGCCCCAAATTGTCGACAAAAATTTGGTTCCTGTATCAGAATGTCTGCCTTCGTAGTTTTATTATACATGTTTTATTACAAAAATCAAATATTTTTATGTTTGTGTATGTGTTCTTCTTTTGAGTTCCATTTACTGTAGAATAGCAATGAAACAATAACAAAGGGATTTTATTTTTTACCCAGGTAAAGGGGATTTTCAAAGCTCGAGATTTACTAAAATATAAAATAAAATAAAATTGATAATTTTCTTTTTGAACAAAAATTCTTCAAGAAAGGTGATAATAATAATATATAATTAATACAAAAAAATACAAACAGTTAGAGCATGTCTTCAACTGGAACATATAATACAACAGTACAGAAGCTCTGTCCCCAAAGAACATACTAACTCTACAAAAGCTACGACCAACAATTGTTGAATTAAAGCTTACAGGGAATTCAATTCATAAAAAAAATAGATAATACTTTATTTGGTCAATTGGGGATTATATAGATTTTTTTACCTTGTTCATTAAAATTGGATTTCAAAGGGTTAACGGAAAATCAAACGGGTGGTTCTTGGTGAGCAATCGGAGTTGCAGGTGCTAATGCAGGCGCTATTGTGAAGTGCACGCCTCGACGCTGTCCAGCTTGTAGTACAAAAGCAACCTGTCTTGCTGCCAATGCTGCCGCTTCCTGTTTCACCGGAAAAACCGTCACTTTTTTTTAAGCAGGAGATGATCTGGTGGATCTGACTGATCACAGATTGAGATTCAGATGGGACTAATGCAATTTTGGTAAGAATTGCAGTAAAGCATCTAGAGAAAGAGGATTTAATGGTCCTGAAATGACCAAAAAACATGTTTCTTTTAAGGTTTAAGAACTTAAACAGTCCCAACTATAAGTTGTATTGCTAATCGTTGTCCCATATTTAAAATGTTGAAATTCGGCGTCTCAACTATCAGATTGTTTGATTTCAGTTTTTTCTCTTATAATTAACGAAACAAAAACATGTTTTTTAAGCATCAAATAAGTCTAGACCATGAACAACGAGTCTGATACTTCGGAAAAGTGGAAAACAACATGTTTTTATTGCTTAAAATACTAATTTTAATGCCAAAATCAATAAAAAATGTGGAAAACAACAAATCTGATAGTTGGGATACTGAATACAAATTTTAAATATGGGACAGTGATTAGCAACATGGCCTATAGTTGCCTAGTTGGCACTGTTTTTAGGTTCTTAACCCTTTTTTTAATAACCAAGAAAGAATTACTTGCTGCCAATGCTACCGCTTCCTGTTTCACTGATAAAAACCATCACTTTTTAAATTTTTACTCAGCTATATGAGCAGTTACTATAAATTTTAGAGCAGAAGATGATTTGGTGCTCCTCAATGATCATAGTTTGAGATTCAGATGGGACTAATGTCATTTCCGGTAAGAATTCCAGTCACCCTATATCTAAAGAGGACCTGAAATCGGATTAATGCAAAAAAAAGCATTTTTTCCTTCTTTAACAATGTAAATCTATAATAGCCAGGAAACAATTACTTGCCTGTCTCTGCCTTCGACGCTGCAAGATACTGATAGCCCAAGCCATGATGTAGCAAGGCAAAAGAAACCCAGCAGCCCGAAGCAAGAACAGCTGCAATTAAATTCATTAGCATTAGCAACCATATACTTAGCCCCAAAAATAAAAAATAAAAAGAATTCATTAAAAAAGATTGACTGACCGAGAAGTAAGTTGAAGCATCATCATCTCCACCATCATCATCGGGGATGGTCAGAGCATGCCGCAGAAGCAAAAGGGCCATTAACTGTCAAAGATTCGGTAATACTTCGGTTAAAACTCTTTAACCTCATGAAAATGAAATTACAGTGTAAGATATTGTGAATTAAACCGGGACTTACAATAAGAGCAGCTGAACGGCAAAATGCAGCACCATTAGCATTTGAATGAGCATATTCATCATACTCAGCTTCCAAAAAGTGACGCTCTGCCTCGGCAATTGCTAAGAGGCGAGGGTCGCGCAAGTCTATTGGGGTGCCAGATATTGTCCATCCACCACTGCAATGAAGTCCATTAATCACACACAAATTTAATAAAAGATCCTTAATTTTCTGTATTAAGCGGAAAAAATGTGTTTTTTTTACCCAATGTCGATTGTTGCATCTTCAGGCTCGGGTGGACGGGGAGGAGCGGTATAGTTAGGCTGAAATTGCTGCAGCAGAAAAGGCAAAACATTAAGTCGGTGAAACTGAACATGCTTAAAATTTTCAAGGGCAGGCTCCCTAGTAATTTTCAGTTCAAATTTATAAGAAATAGAAATGGAGTATATACCTGATGACAGATCTCACATAGTGTATCACCTTTCTCATTGCACCAATGCTGGACACACTTCCTGTGAGCATACTGCAATAACGTTTTCAAACTAAGCAAAATCGAAACTGGAAAGAGGGCCATAAAGTTTTTAATAAACCGAATTTAAGCAATTTGATCGAATTCGACAGGATAAACAATGCTTCAGCTAAGATTTTCTCTAGGACCAAACAATCTTCCATAAAACCTGGTCTATATGCTGAATGCTCAATCTAGCATTTGGATTCTAAATTCAACAAATTTCCCTATCCTAGCCTCTTTGAGGGAAAAGCAATTTTTTCCAGGCAAACAAATAATACAAACAATTTTTGCATAAAAAGCAAGAAAAATATACAAAAACAACATTGACATAACTCAACAACATTATTTGGGTTGGTTTACCTTGAGGCTGCCATTACAGGAACAAGGAGACTCCAGATTCTGCAGGCTGTCCTCATCCTGACAAATGCGGCACTCACCCATCTGAATCAAAGGCTGCTCCTCGTCTTCTTCATCCACTCTCTTCCCATTATCCACCGCAGACATAACGCTGGAGGAGGCCTCAGCATCGACGGCGTGTGCCCGAACCTGCTTCTCGAGCCCGTCCACATTCAACACTAAATGATCGCTCATTTTCGCCCCAAATTATTACAGTAACTCCTAATCGCAGCAAACACCAACCATAAGAATCAGAAATCAATCAAAACCCAGAAACACTGATTTGACACAGGGGATCAGAAATGGCGGAGAGAAATAAATACTGAATACGAAGGACTCCGATTGACTTAAGGATGAGGAAGATTACCCGCGAAAGATGGTAGGGATGCAGAATCGGTGAAGGGTTGTTGGGTGCCCACCAAAAATAGATGTTTCTTGATGAATGAATGTCTGTCTAGAGAGAGAAAGCAGGGAATCGCAGAAGTTAAAGATAGGATTTTTCGCGGAAATTTGGTAAGGGAGAAAGGAGGATGGATTTGGATTCCTTGTACAGGAAGTTGGTGGGGAGCTTCTCGGCTATGGCGGATCGAGGAAGAAGCCACAAAGGGTAAGAAAAGAAGGCACCGTACCCTGGCCATCACGGTACTGTGGTCACGGTTGCTTCGTTTACTTCGTCAAGGGGCATTTATGTCTTTTCCGTTTGTTGCCGCGTTTCCCAATCATCTGTCATCCAATTCAACTGCTTGTTGGGAAAATATCTAGCATGTTGGGCCCCCAACTCAACAGTCTAATAACTTCCATCATTATTCCCAACTCATTATATATTTATATTTATGTTTACTTTATTTATTTATAAACAATTTTGTCTTTAAAAAAAAAATCATTTCATATAAAGTTTGGCCAAGAATACAAAAATTAAACAGCTTTTCGTCCATGGCCAAAAAATAAAAAGCTTTCTTTAAACCAAATGTCTTAATTCAAAATTTATTGCATTTTTTATCATGAAAATAATATTTATGACTTGCGTTGTATTCATTATAAGCTGACCCCTAATACAAATGACAATATTTTAAGTGTAGACAATATTTTTCGTCCATGACTCTTGATGACCCCTAACAATTTCTAGAAAAAAAAATTAAGAAATAGTCGGTATGTATACCAGGAAATAACGTTATTTATAAATTATAATAGTGACTATCGAGACGTAGTCTTATATTGTCAAGTTGGTAAATTAATGATTATGAGCAAGTTTAGTTTGAGACAACTAAAATTGTTAAAATGTGGCAACTTATGTGGTGCATAATGTTTAAAACATTATACTTCAAATTCTGAAACATATATATAGTCTAGTATTACACCTACTTTTAAAAATGTAGTGTATTGTCATTATTAAAATATAGGGTTAACAGTTTCTTTTGATCCATGATGTTTGACAACTTTTGAGTTTTGGTCAATGATGTTTTTTTTTTTACCTAGTTTTGGTACCTTATGTTTGTAGATTTTTTCTAGTTTTGGTCATACCGTTACATTCCGTCCATTTTTGACATGTTCAAGTCACGTGATCCACTCTAAACTTTAAATTTAGTCCCTCTAATACTTTCTTAACCTTTTTTTTTGTTCAATTTAGTCCTGAAGTTTCAAAATTGACCCAAATTGGACAATAGGTCCAATTGAATTTTTGAAACTTCGGGACTAAATTGAACACAAAAAAGGTTAGGAAAGTATTAGAGGGACTAAATTGAACAAAACTGAAAGTTTAGAGTGGATCACGTGACTTGTACATGTCAAAAAATGGACGGAATGTAACGGTTAGACCAAAACTAGAAAAAATCTGTAAACATATGGTACCAAAACTAGGTAAAAAAAAACATCATTGACCAAAACCCAAAAGTTGTCAAACATCATAGACCAAAAGACCTGTTAACCCTAAAATATAATACGCGTATATAGGGAAGACTGTTTATGCTAAGACAGTACAAATTACCATCCTAATTATGGAAACCCTAACTAACCATACTTATAGCAATCATAAAGTCGTAATTTCAAATAATTTATTCGCAATGGAGATCTATTATGGAGTAACTTAAAATTCCGGAAATGCATTTTACAGTTATATTAAATAAAACAATTGCGAAATATTTAACGAGTTGCTCTCGTAGCTCAGTTGGTTAGAGCACCTGTTTAGTAAGCGGGAGGTCTTGAGTTCAACTCTCAACAAGAGCATATTTTCTTTTTTTCTTTGTTGACCAGCAGAATAAAGCATGTCCTCAATCTCGATCATAGTTCGACATATATATAGATATCGCGCGCCCCTTTGTAGGTAGAGAGAAATCATCGATACATATGCGTACAACGGCAGCATTCTCAATCATAAGCAAACTGTCTTGCTGGTAGGGTTTAGAGAAAATGATGTTTTGGTGGGTACTTAAGTTATTATATCAATGTTTAGTCAAGAAGCAAGCTTACAATTTGGTGGTATTTCAATCTCAGTAAAAACCCTTAACATATTTTTTAGTACTGGGTTGTGGATCAATCTTTGTCGCACTCACATCTAATAGCTTCGGTTGCACTTGCTAGTTGCTTGGAATTCAAGGTTTCCAATTTGCAAAAAAAAAAAAAAAAGTGATTATACATAAACTTCATTTTCATTAGCGGAATGCTTTTTTTAAAAAATGAGTCGATAGTGAATGATCGAATATAAAATATTACTCGATCACACCGAGAATATATATATATATGGTGAAGTGTTTTTTTTTATATATATATTTAGATTGCTTTCGCAATTTCGGGCCGGGAGCGTTAAGGTTTAAGCCCTCCCCAAGGCGGCTTGTCCGGCGAGTTTCGACATCAGGTCGTCCACAGGAACGCAACTCGCTTTACCAGTTGGTCCAATCAACGATGAAGTGTTAGACTGTATTACATAATTTGTATTATTGTCTAAGCTCATTTCTTATCCTCCAGGTTTCAACCCCCATGAATATGACTTAGATAGGATTCGGCCTTGAGTTTTATCCAAAGTTCTAGATTTACAAAAATTAGGACCTTTTTCGACTAGGATTCGGCTAAAATAAATTCGAGTTTATTTCAACTCGATTTCTCAGCCATCAGATTATGCATGTGTAAGAAACACTTTTTATCTCTCCTCAATTATGATTGATTATCTCTCATGATCTAACGGATGATAAATCAAATTTAAATAAACTCGACTGCATTTTAGCCAGCCCCTTTCGACTATATCCCAGAAAACTCATTACTACTTGGCAAATTAAAAATTGTTTACTTTATATAATTGTTTATTCTCGAGGAAACTGCGCGCGTATTGGCGACAAACACAAGGTATTGGCGGAATATATGTAATATAATATAATATAATATAATATATATGTTAATAATTCACTTTCTAACAAAAATAATCGACTTAATATTTGCATTTGGCCAATTTCGAAAAAGACGTCGAGTACATAGTATATAACTAGGATTAATAAATAAAGTATTATCTGAACTTTAATTTTTTTAAATTACCTATTTAAAATTTGAGCAAATTGCTGCTTCTGTTTCAATTCCGTCAAACTAGATATAAAATAAGCATATTTCCATTACGTAGAGTATTTTTATGTGTACATAATACGAATTCAAACATAAATTAAAAGTATTGCAACGAAATACTTACAATTGTATGCTCAATTATACTTCCATCTAATTCAAACAGTGTCTTTCAATTGAGTATTTGATTGAATGTATTTTATTGCAATTATTTCAAAATATATATATATCTAAATCAATCTCGCATATACATGAAAGACCCCGCGTGGAGAAAATATACTTATTTTATGTTTAATTTCACAAAATTTGAAACATAGGAAACAATTTGTTTAAAAATTGAAAGTTTGGGTAGCCATTTTAAATAATTAAAGTTTAAATAACAATTTGTAAATTAGTAAAGTGTAAGTAGCAATTTGGTTACTAACTCTATATATAATATGAGATGGTCAATTATGTCTAAGTGGCGTGATTTGTTATTTTTAATAACTTACAGAGTAATTAACTATTTCGATATAATCGGACTGTCTTCGGGCCACTACGATTGGACCATATATTAATTTTTAGGTATATGAGAAAAAAATAATTTTGTCTCTATCAAATTATGGATTTTTTTTTTAAAACAAAGATTTATATAACAAAACATATGTTGTAGATATTAGATATTAATAAGTGAGGACATTTTTATACATATGTTTTGTGTTTACTAGAATTTTGCACGTGCGTTGCACGCGCAGTACGCGTTATGTATAGTTTGTATTTATTAGTTTATCGTTTTAGGTCTGAAAAATATAAAACGTTTAAGAGTAATGATTTAGACTTTAGGGTATTTCAAAATAATAGTAATTAATAATTTCCTCAATTATCCGATCAAATAATTTCATAACCACGAAACACACACATTACTTGTCAGAAAACTGAACTTAATAATAAAAAATCATACTATGTTTTCAGCAGCTTTTGTTGAATACCCTAATAATATTTTTTATTTTTTACGGAGTACTTCTAAGAGGAGTCCTCATCAAAAGGGTAGTACCGGTAATCAGAGACGAAGCCATAATTAATTTTCGGAGGTAAATATAATTAGTGAGAAGAGTATATTTAATATTTATACAGTTTCAAATCCGTAACGTAAATAATATATCTATCATTAACTTCTTTTTTTTTTTTTTTGCCAAAAGAACTATCATAAACCTTTTTTTTATTACAAAAAAGAACTATCATAAATTCATAATAACATTGTGCACATTCATATTTCATATAATTGGAAACTAATATCCTTAAGAAGACAGCTATTAATTTTTAATAAGGCTTGTCATATTTTTTTATCAACGACAAAATATTTATAATTAACAGAAAATAACAATACAAAACTATTATTTTTTAAAGATAATTTCTTTTTAGTATTTTAAAATTATACTAATGATCTCTCAGTTTATTTTAATCCTTTTATTCTTTAGAGCAGTTGTATTGAAGGATTAAACATTAATGATGTATGAAAAAAGAATGGAGATCTTGTACATTATCAATCATAGTTAGTAAAAAAAAACACACATATATATATATATCCGTTAGGAATTACTAATTAGAAAGAGTCTCTTTTCAATTATCATGTACCGAACTTAATTAAATCGCAAAAGGTATTGCGGTGCCAAAAAACCCTACCAAGCTAACCATGGATTTATGATGGTGCTTAACCCGATCTAGGGCTTAAAAGGGAAGTTGTGAATTATACAATACTAAGCAAATGCAAGTGAAAATTAAATCAATTAAGTTGATTAGAACTTATGTGTAGATTAGAAAACGAGAGTATGATGAAAAAGAGGTTCGTACATAGAAAAAAAACTTTGCACATAATTGAGCGTGTAAGAATAACCGAAAATAATTTTTTTATAAAAAGACATATGGTTAGCATGACACTTTAAATTCACATATGTCATGGAGTATCTGTTGCTTCATAAATGAACGTAAACATGAATAAATGTTTGAAAATACGATGGAAATGTTTAATATATAATATAAAGAATATATTTGAAGAAAGTTGTGTACTTACTTGATCCATAATTAGTGAAAGCAATCACTACAAGTGCCGTCGTTCATTAAAATTGTGTTCTAGTTTGCATCCAGATTAGACCATGCACGGTAATGGTGCAAACTTTATTGTCCATCTGAAAAAAAAAAAAAAAATCAGGGAACAAAATCTATAAATGGGAGTAGGAGGAAATAATTATGAATTAAGAACATCTAATTCTTACAATAGATAGAAGAACATGCAGAAGATGATGAAAATTCCAAACATTGACTTGAAAAAAGAGAACGCGAAGGAGGAGAGATATGAATTATGAAACCTTCGTGGAAGATATATGATGTGACCGATATTTGACTGGATTTAGGAAATGAAAGCACGGTTAGAAATAGCATCTCTTCAACATTGTGGTTTGTTTGAGAGACGAAACAATTAGATGGTGAACCAACACAACTATTAGTGAAAGGGTATGCGTAGATATTTTGTGAGGACAATTTTTTGGTGAGGACAATTTCAAATTTACAGATTTTTATTTATGTAATAGATTATTGATCCAACCAAAAAATGTACGTATATATATATATTTTTTTTTTGGTAAACAACGTATATTCATTCGTAGATACATGCATATATATATGCTCATAAACCCGTCCAATAGTTATCTAATACCCATATGCAATAACCATATATAATTTAACTGGGGCCAGTGGGCCGCTCTTTCTTCAATATCCATGACCCTGGACTGGTGCAGTCATCCACTTAACATTGTCAGTCGCCAGCTAGCGTATGCCGGTTAATGGTTATGATCTAGATGCATTAGACATCCCCTCTAATTTTTTAATTAAAAGATAAAAGATTAGGTGTTTAATAACTATTCAAATTATGCGACTGTAAAAATGTTTGTGATCAGTAATTTTATTCACTACAGACTCATCAGATGTGAATATAGATTAATATACGTATTGAGCAGATATTTTAACTAAATGTGAATATAGATTATGTACTGAGTAGATATCTTACTTATTGCTTGCTCTCCTCCATATGAGCTTCATATGACCACCCACGACCAAAAAAAAAAAAAAAAAAATCTAGATACCATTATTGTGGCGGTGTAATATATGCATGTTAGAGTTTAAATTTAATAATTAATATTATGACAAATGTAAAATTTACTTTGTGTTCCAAGTTTGTTATTGATATTTGATATATAACTAGTCTCTTTTTTTGTTATTGTATCGAGAAAACACATTTGTAATATGAAATAAGAAATAGTTAATATTCACACTCCGACTCCTAGTAAACAAAAACAATATATGATAAGGCTATATATGCATCATACATTCATTCATACTCATTCTAAATGATAAGCAAATGTTTTAAAATGTGAATTTTCTTACGAAATTACTCTAGTATTCCATCATTCCCAAGACACCCAACTTTTTTTTCCTTTCCTTTCCGAATTTACCCTTCCTGCTCTAATTTTCACACATGTTATTTCATTTTTTTTTACTTATATGTTGGCAATAAAAGAATAACACGGGTTGAGGGATATATATTCACTTTTATATAAAGAGTAAATTTTTAAAAAGTTAAATTTCAATAGAAAGTAAGAAAGAGAAAGTAAATGAACAAATGTATTGGTTCTTGATGAGACCTTATATCACTTTCTAGGGAAATTTCACAAGAAATTTCACAGGTTGTAACATAGCCCTTATATAAAAGATTTATGATTATGAATTATATTATTTTACAATATATATAATTATATATACAACAAGCAGTTAAATGAAAATATATAACACTTATAATAAACTAGTTATTAAATGTTGCATTAGATAAGATTTTACTTAGATTGAAATTTACACTAATTTGCATTTTTCATGTATGTATTAGAAATTTATAATTATCATTTTTATTAGTTTATTACAATTGCATATATATATATATATATATATATATATATATATTATTTGTTTTTTTTTTTTTTGTAAAGTGAGTTATATTAAAACTTCCAAACACAGCACAAATAAACAGCACAAACTGAAGTCAAAACACACAGAATGAGACAGAAACTAGACTAAACTAAAGAGACACATATTAGATACATATATGATATTATGCCATTCAAAATAAAGATTTTTACTTAAAAAAAATCGTTCATGAAGTTGGATAGGAAAAAAAAAATTTAGATTCGTTAAATAATCAAATTACCTCTATTTTTTCTATGAAGTTAGATATGTAAAAAATATATGATATTTTGGTTTCTATTTTTCACAGGAAGCCTCCGACGTTATCCCTCACTCGTCGCCATGGTAATCGCCACAGAAGGTCTGATCAGATTCGTTGGAGGTGATCCAGAACATCCGTGGTGACATTGATCGAGTGGACTGGCGAATTGCGACTAGGGTGACGAACATCTTACATCGAGCACGTTGCATTCCGACTGTTACTTGGTCGTGGGTTCCGAGGGAATCGAATGAAAGCGCCAATTGGGTCGCTTCGGAGTTTAGGAAGATGTCGTTTTGTCTTAATTGGGTTTGCGTACCCCCGTCCTCTCTTTTGTGTTTGCTCTTGAAGGACCGGTGTTATAACCCTCTTTGAACTTTTTGTATCGTTTGGTTTGAATGAAGCATCTATTTAGAAAAAAAAAAAACATAAAAATTATATACTTTCGCAAGAAATATCACAGAATATTTCACAGGTTATAGGAAAGCCCTAAATGATATCATACTTTTCATATAAATAGTAATTAGTTAATCCAACTTTGTTAGAGTGAATCTTAAAAATGGTCTCTTATAGCAAATTAGTAGCTATTTAGAAGTTGAGTATTTTTTTAAATAATGTAAATATAGTATTTGCTAATTTTTTAAAAAAAATTGGTTGATTAATTTTAGATGAAAATGTTTATATTCACGTTAGGTGACTTCCAATTAGTACATTCAATACTAATTTGTTAAATAGCTAAATTAGAACTTGTTAGTTAAAATTTTAAGTTATCTACAACTTATTACCTGAATTTTAGTATATAAACAGAGTGTTAATAGCTGAACTTTTGAAAATAAATCGTGTAAATTATTGTTTTTAAGATGCTCATTATATATCACCTAGAATGTACACATACAATTCTAGCTAGGATTAACTGAGAGTTGGACAAATATTGCAGCAAATTGTAACTTTGTTTAAATATAGCTAGCTAGTAATGTTTTGTTTAAATATAGCTAGTAATTACTGGGCCATAAAATTAAGTCGGTCATGGAAAATAAAATAAAATTAGCATACCTGAAAATTCAATTAGTAAATTACTGTTTTATGAATTTATCTTTTTAAAAATTGTATATGTTAGAAAATACATTCTTTTGACTAGGGCTGAGCAAGAAGCTCGAAAAGCCCGAAGGTCCGAATATCCCAACCCGAGCCCGTCCCGAAAATCTCGTCCCGAGATGTAGCCTGAGCCCGGTCGGGCGGGATTTTTCTTCCCAAGTCGGGCTCGGACTTTTTCTTAAAAAGCCCGAAAGTCCCGAGCCCGCCCGACTGCCCGAGTATATGTATATATTATATATATTTAAGTTTAACCTAAGTCTACTAACTATAAATTAAGTAACTTTACTATAGTTAAAATAAAAAAAAAAATATCAGAATTAGACTATGGATGATGTTTGAACTTATTGAATTTTGTATTGATGTGTTGAATTTGCATGTATTTGAAATGGATGGGCCTCATATTATGAATTTTTTTTTTTCCAATTTTTTTGTTCAAATTCGGGCTAGCCCGAGCCCGAATCCCGATGCGGGACATTTCCTTTAGGTTCGGGCTCGGGCTCGAGCCAAAAATATGAGTCCCGAAATTTTCGGGCTCGGACTCAGGCAAAGCCCGCCCGTCCCGTCCCGAGCTCACCCCTACTTTTGACCAACTTTTGCAGTTGTAATTATGGCTGGTCCATAATCTAACAGAAGCCTTCCCCCAACTAAGATGACAGCAATAAATTTTTTCAACTTTCCTCCACCACGTAAAAAACAGAATTATGAGTGCCTAAATTTATCAATTTGTTTTTCTCCCAAATAAATCTATCTATATCTTCTACTATAAAAAAATCAATATCAGCTAGATTAATTGTTTTGACCAAATTATTTTATGTGTAGTTTGTTTCATTATATCCCCCATACTAACGAATTAAAATAGTTATGCCTGAGCAAAACCGGAAATGAACAAATATCGGTGTAGAACCATTAGGATGATTAAGGTAATTATTCATTAAATACTTTTGAAGGGCCGATATTTACCCTAGCTAGTGGTCCTTATCGGTTAGGACCGATACCTTCATTAAATACTTTTGAAGTAAAAGTTACAATTTTCAACTTGACCATCAACATCATCTATTCCACTTCTTTACAATGTCTACTGTCACATTTTCTTATTACAATATTTATTATTATATATAATAGAATGATATGTTTTATTTGAAAATTTAAGTGAGACGCGATCGATTAATTAGTATTTTATTGATTAGAGTTACTCAGTAGTAATTAAATTAAATTAAATGAGATAATTCGGGTATTTATAGTAAGCATAAGATAAAGCCTCGAGCAATGGAAATAATCCACAACAAACATTGTGGTGTCGGTAAAAGTAAACGGGGTCCGTCTTCAACATTCGCCAGATGGAAGCCTCTGGATGGACGACTGTGTAAGGTCCGCCATCGGCACTGAAACGCGTCCAAAACGCCGCCGTCTCCACCGTTGAACAAGACTTGTCAAGTCTGTTGTAGTGGAAATTGGAATGTCCGTAGAAGAAGAAGAAGAAGAATAGCGTTGCTTGGACGGCAACTCACCATACTTCTTCTTCTTCCACCTCCTTCTACGCTCAGTACTCAGTCTCCTCCTCTTTTCGCGCTCTTACTGTGGAAGCTTCTACATACACGGCAACTCAGGTGAGCTTTCTGTTGATTCTTCTGTGCGGTTTTGTTGAGCTGAATCGACGGTGATGGATTCGAGTGCTGTCGGCTTTGCTCCTCCTGTAGCAGCGGCAGTTGCCGAATTTGAATCCGGAATCGTTTATCCATTCGTCGTGGATTTGGATCTTCCATTCTGATTGTCAGTTGCTTCGTTTCACTGTGAAATCGTGAAATGTGGCGCTTAATCCCCTCATAATGACAATGCTAACTTCTTAAAAGTCTACTTCAGCCATTTTAGCTTTCGGATCGTGAACCTTCCTGAACTCAATGTAGCTGTGCGATCTTCTTACCGCCGGGAAATAAATCTGCAGATATTTCAAAGCTTTTTTTCCGGCACTATTCGAAGATCAAACTTCCAAAGATTACGTGTTCGTTCAGTTCATATTTGAATTTCGATCCTCTACTTTCCTGAATTAATATCTATTGATTCTCTTTTCCGTCTTTTCAGCAGAATCTTCGAATTTCTCCTTTTCTGTTTTACAATTTCTTTTCTTCTTACTCGGATCATCCTAATGTATTCCTCCTTGGCTGCGCAGAGAGCCATGACAGCTGTTCCTCGCAAACACTACGCAATGATGGCAGCTCTACACGATCATAGAATTTGACCAAGTCAAGATAGCTGCTTCTGGATATATTCAATCTTCAGATTCAACCTTAAATTCTCTGCAGTTGGCTGCTAACTTTGACGTTGAAAGCTTCCATGGCATTAGATTTTTTGTTTCTTTGGGTGAGCAACTGAAGTAATACTCCTCCACATCCATTGCTTGTCTTGAATCAGCTTTTAAGGGTCTATTATAGGTTTCAGCTACCTCAGATGTATGTGCATGACTTAGTTAACTAGTTTATGAAGACATTCCTCCCAAGTTTTACTGCTTTTGGATATTTTATATGTTGGTAGGATGATTAGACAAATTTCTATCATTCTGCTTCATGATAATCTTCTACTTTCGTTTAATTTGGATTTAGCGATTAGGATTTCATCAATTGATATTACTGACTTGCAATTTGTTTTAGTCTTTCACAATTGTTTTCGTCTACACACTGATTAGATATCTGACTGTAGGCATGATTCATATTTTGGTGCAGAGAGTTGTCCCCTTGTTCAAACATCTTAGTTAGTTGAGTTTGTGACAGCATGGTTTTTGGGAGCAAGATGAGGAAATGGTATGGGCTCATCCTTGTAGCCTCCCTGTTAACGCTGCTTGTCCTGAGAAATGTTCTGCAGAGCACTCCGAAGGAGCAAAGCTATTTGACAAGTCCTTTTACCCTACTAAATGGAAGTAACCCTCTCGAGTGGATAAGTTCTACAGCCATACCAGCAGTTCGAGATCCAGTAAATACATCTCCTTCATCTTCTGTGCTTTCCGTAAAAGAAGTTGTCTCCACTCTATTCGCACCAAGGAACTTGACCCATGGAGAGCAGCAATCGTTACTTTCGTGGAATGCTCTAACTAAGCTTATAAATCATACTCAACAATTGCCAAATGGAGTGGAGGCTATAAAGGAAGCAGGAGCTGCATGGAATAGCCTCATGGACTCCATCGAAGAGGAAAAACTTGCATTAACAAATGACAGTTCACCAAGGAAGTCCAATGAAAAGCAGTGTCCTCACTTTCTTAACAAAATGGATGCCACAGGACTTGGTAATAGTAGTTTAAAGTTGCGGGTACCTTGTGGCTTAACTCAAGGCTCTTCTATTACGATTATTGGCATACCGGATGGTCTTCTTGGTAACTTCCGGA